>OV884014.1:103963309-105277577 GCA_930367205.1 Acanthosoma haemorrhoidale | reverse complement strand
GTGAATAGAGAATGGATAGTTATTAACTGTAATTGTCGTTTCTTTGTTTACAGGAGAGATTGTGGTAAATCAATATTAATAATTGTTATAATATAATAATATAGTGAATAAAATTGCTAACTTTGTTTACAGAGAAACTGATTTTCAGTTTATTCACCCCACCTTCAATAATTGTCTTACATATATACCAAATTTCTAGAAATGTAAGGACTATTGCAGGTCATTTTTTTTTAAATTAGCTCAAAGGAATAGATTGTTTGATATTCTTCCACATTGTCATTTTCTTAGCAATTCATTTGCCGTGGTTCAAAAGATATATTAAAAATATCCGACGATAGGGATAGTCAATATTTATGTATGAGAGGACTAAATAAACTGAGCAAGGTATGAAGAGAATTGTTGAGTGAAGAAGAGGTTACAGAAAAGAGAAGCGAAGATCATGTGACATATCCCCCATTTCTTTCTGAAGCCCTTGCCAATTCAGAAGAACCAATATCTGGAGTATTCAATTTCCTGGGGTCCCGGAGAAAAAAGATATTTAATCAATCCTCATGGTAGCCATTTCATATCATTATTTATTGTTATTTCTATCCCACTCTTTCACTTTTTGTTTTTACCCAAATAAAATAATATTTTTTTTGGTTATTATTCCCAATTTTATAATTATAAAGTAAAATTTTCTTTTTATATATTTTATAAATTTTGTCCTTTTTTAGATAATAAGTAAACGTAACTACATACTTTTTCACCTATGAGAGTATGGGAGAGTGCTTGAACCCACAAAAAGGGGTCGGTGTCCCTTGGATTATCGGGGGCCGTTTACTCCGGGCTTTGGTGGCACTTCAGGCATCACAGAGCACGTTTTCGGTTTTTTCCATGGACAGCTATGTTTAACATTAGTGAAACTGTGCTGATGTATGAAGTATTTGTAGGCATCGTGGTTTTTTATCAACATCTTCCGATCAGTTCTCGTGTCCTTAAGATAAGAATACATATCCTGCCTACCAGATAGTTGGGGACAGGGGTGCCACCTACGTACCCGGATGCCTGCGGCTTTGTTTCTCACTATTGTGGTCACTCGAGTCAGATAATAGATGTAGTTTGCTGTGTTTACAATAAACCTCAAAAATGTTTCACAAAAATTCTTTCTAGGTTTTTGTTAATTAATAAATTAAGTAAGAATAGTTAACAAATCGTATTATCAAAATCCATAAAATTGGATATATACGGGTGTCAATGACTCTTGCGGTTGACATACCCCTAAAAACAAACGGAAAAAAGGATTGTTGGTGCCTTGTCACAGCATCGACAACTCTACGGATGGATTTGTTCGAAAGCAAGATTAGTGATAGGAATAAAAAGTAAGTAATTAATATTTAATTATTAAGAAGTAATGACAATAATAAAAATTTAATAGCCAATTTATAGTGATCCAAGGCACTTTCCTGCTTATAAAAGCTTGAATATTAAAATGTTGCCCCTTTTGATAATGAATAGTTTTTATCTAAGCTTAATATACTGGCCGAAGCAACCTTGTATAAAATACATCCAACAAAGGTTTTTTCCACTTTTTCTTCATCTTGACTTAGGAGGGGATTCCCCAGGAACATCTCTTAGCTGCAAAAATAGTTTTTAAGTTTTTACAAAATTGGATCACGTTCTTGCAAGTTCTATCATATGTAGATATATACCACCATATGCATATCCCCACCGCCCAGTAACACATGTGGAAGGGGTGAATCATTGACTTACAAATGATCTATCATTTAAGCCCTTTAGTAGCGCTGTGGAATAGACCCTTTTATCGAATTTAATTAGCCCTGAGGTCAGTGACTAACCATTAAACTTGCTTACAGAGGAGCTAAATGCCTTTTACTCAAACATTGCGGACCATCCTTAGACATTGATGTAGTAGTATTTTTTTTTTAAACAGTGATATTAGAGGCCAACATAATTTTCAATTATTAATGTATCTTCACCACATAACTAATGGCAATCAATATTGCAGTCTTATTAACGTGGAGTTGGAAAGGAGTCCGGCTCAAAGTTAAACTAATTCGAAATAATATGGGTATGGTAACGTCATGGCTGAAATGATTTCAATGAGTGCCACTATAAAATTTCAAGGGTCGGAGCGAAGGGTTGTTTTGCCATTAAGCATTTTGGGGGTAATTAAAAGCATTGTTCCTATGACACATGGCAAAACTACAGGAGTCCCCTGCTAGTCAACAAGCCGTTCCCAGACGTCCCTCCTTCAGTTCCATTTGTTTTGTCGTTTTAAAAAAGTATATCAAGTATATTATAATATATATAATATATTAGGAATATATTAGACAATAATATTCCAGCAGCGGCTTATGTGTTGTTAAGTGGTGAATAATTCATAAAGAAAACGACAAACCACAAAGCACGTCGGTGCCGTTGAAAAAAAGTCGGAGAAAATAATTATATTAAAGCCTTAATACGATAATGAAACTAATAAAATCATACTGGTATTAAAATGAGGGCGTTTAAGCAAATTGGCTTTAAAAAAAAGCCCACTGGAAGTTTCAAAATTGTTCACCGATGCTGATTTCGAATATTTATTACGTTTACAACAAAACGTGCTACAGATACAAGACGAACCCAAAGAAGTAGTCGGAACGGGCAAAATCAAAAGGAAGCGTTTGATTCCGAAAGTCTTCGCTTGAAATCGAAAAGTAACTACACACTTTGATAAATCTTTAAAAAAACAGAGGGCACGCTTCGCACTCATCCTGTTGCACAAAACTAAACAGCTATTATTACATCTGAAGACTTTTTATGTAAAATGTGTTGCTAATATTGAAGCAGTCAAAGTGAAATGAAAACAAGTCCCTGAAGCAATAAAAGAACCATACTAAAACGGATCGTAAAAATGTAATTAATTACAATAATTATGCAGTATAATAGCATGGGAGGAATGGCAATATCGTTTATTCTAGGTCGGTTAAGATCAATAAAATTTTGTCCTTCTAAGTATTAATATATTCATTAGCCTGTTACTGTGTCAAAGGTATATATATATATATATATATATATATATATATAGACTAACTAACTCGCAGCTCACAAATTTAATATCGTACAAAGTAATGAACGATTTTTTTTTTTTTAGAAAAAAGGTTTTATTAAAAAACTTGTGAGGTACCAGGCAGATGGCCTCTTTTGACGATCGATTCAGCCCAAAACTCCATAGCATAGATTTTAAAATTTATTACGATCGGGTGGCCTTAAGATATGAATTTTGATCTGCATTTGACCATAAGCGTAGGAATCAAAACGGATGATAGACAGTCCCACTACTTATATATCAGACGAGATAGATACTGCATCATTAAAAAAGGCGGTTTGATCTCGAAATTTGAAAGTATTTGTTGCTTCAAACAAACAAGGTGGGCTCAGATAAACGCCAGATTGAGATTTAACTGACTGCACAGTGTACAAAAGACTGTGTTGATTGAAATCGTGATTACGGTTCTCCTCTGCTTCTTGACAGAACTTTATTGAATACCGAGACAAACACATGTCCCACGGGGAGAATCATTTGTTCCGTCTTTGGTATTTTCGATTCTGAACGGCATGAGCCCTGAATATGGCAGGTGTGTCAATATAAGCAGAAATTGAATATTCTAAAAAAATATTTTCCCCCTCCTTCTTTACTGTACACAAAAGAGAGCGCAATATTGAAGTGAGCTATTTATTACACAAGGTTCAAATATATAAAGATATTTTTTTTAATATTACTTAAAAGCAGATATAGTAGTGATATTACAGAAAATACTAGGCACGTTGAGTTGCAACCCTTGTAAATAAATATACTTTACAAACGAAAGCCCTGTTCCTACTCTAATATTTATCATTAATACTTTTTCTAAGAAGTTTTCTTAAAAGCACTACTAAAACTATACAGGCTTAGGAGAGTCTCTTACACATTAACACCTATATATTTATATTTCTAATTAATGCTAAATTTATATATTATAATTAAGTTAAGAAGAGAGTTACATATGTCACGAAAACCCCATCGTCAAGGGTGTTTATGACTTGAAAACACATTGAGGGTAGCAGGTAATAAGTTTCTTTTTCTTTTTGAAAAGTTCCCTCAAACTCTCAGTACAAGTTATAAGTGATAGTTTAGCTTAAAGTCGTTTCCAGGCATTAGATGCTGCTCCTAAATGTCCTTGTATCCATGATTGTCACAGGTAGAAGATTATATTAAATCTCCAAAACTTGAAGTAGCGTTATCTAATTGATTTTAGATTGATATTATCTTTGTATTGATAATTTAAAACAGCAAAAATAATCCTCAAACTAGAGCTTGAGCAATCGCATTTATTACAAATATTTGTTGATTAATAGCACGCAATACAAAACAAAAATATATAAATAAACAAAATGAAAAGAGTACAGTCGATCATGTAAGTGCTAAATTTACTAAAGTTGATGCTAGCATTAAATTATTTGGGAGTTTTATTTTGCCTATCGTTTTGAATGGGTTCTCAAAATGTTGGCAGATGTTTTAGAAGGGAAATTCCACGTCTTGGCGTGTACACTCTTCTGGTTTCATGGTTATTTCTAGGTTTCCTAGTATGTTAATGAGCATTTAAAAACTTTATTTTTCGTGGGAGTTAAAAACTATTATCGTAAAACCTCAGTTATCGACGAAGTACATCCTAGAAAAGAGAGATAGACAATGGTAGAGCATTTCAATAAAATTTATAGGCATTAAAATTTCAGTTTGATCATTACACTAATAATAAAAGTAACCCTTTATCTGCCATTTCGTTTTGGTAATATCATAATAAAGATGCTATTGCCACATCAAAATCAGTTGCCGACAACCACGAGGAAGGGCATTAATTTATTTTATTCAATCTTCAGGGACTCTTGATGGTTTCTTACAGAATTGTTGTTTGTTAATTGGTCTTTAATTTTCTCCAAGTAGAGTATGAATCCTTAGTCAATCACTCCATAGAACTCACAATCTTCAGGATAGATATACACATGTAAAGTTGATTAAAAGCAGTGTTGGTTTTTTTAAGAACATCAAAAAAAGCTTAAATAATTTATAAGCAGGAAAATCGTTTACCGGAACCCAATGTAGTGCTGTCCTTTCTACCAATAGACAAATAATGACAATTATAGGAAGCCTTCATATGATTGAAATAATTGGTGTAACTGCTTCATAAAATAAATGTTTTGGATTCAAGCATCTAAATGAAAAGTAAATTTATTTCATTATCGTGATAAAATAGTTACTAGTATATAAGTTTCGATAAGATAAAAGAAAATTTAAAAATTTGCCTTTTTTTCTGTTGATTTCTTGATAATCAAAAAAAAATTGATGTAATGTCTCTGAGTGTCCAAAACGTTCATAATACTATGTTGGCTGATAATAATCTTTTTTTTCTTTAAATCGATTCTTAACACTATTATATTTTAATATACTTCAGTCAATCATGCAATAATTTTTATGTTAATTAATTGTTAGTACTCACAGCTTGCTGTTTTGAAAAAAAAAAGGCAACAAAACTCAAAAAAGGGTATACAATGCTCATTAGAGTCTAAATTAACAATCTAAGTAACTAATCCTTCTTCTCTAGTAAGGATATGGTTAGCCACAAACGGGAAAGGGAGACAGAGACAAAAATGGATTGAGTAGAACATGAGAGTTTGCCGTCGTTGCAGCACACATGGCATTAGTATCCATGTTTAACATCCATTACGAAGCAGTGATACACAGAATGACATAGAGCAGCTAAGAGGGTTCTCGTGTTTGTACCACACCGTAGGCATCTCTGTCACAGGATATCCTGTGAATTATGAATGCCTGACATGTCCTGAATCTCACAACAATTGAGACATTATCTCGTTGGTAAAAAAAAAAAGTCCTAGAGACCTTCAAAATGAATACCTGTTGGGTCCCAACTATTTTTTTACTCACGTAATTATAACGATTAATTTTATTTTATTTGTTAAAAGAAAAAACCAAGATTGTAATATTTTGTTGTATTGATATGTATAATTATGAATTAAGGGTGTTTACGTCTAAGCAAGTGATAAGGTGACCTCTAATGCGATCGGCAATTGTTTCGGCATGGCGGATCAACTCCGATCGTCATCTAATTACTGGCTCAGTTCCCTGAAAGTTGCGAACGAAGAAGGACGCTTGGAAATTTTTGATTGATGATGCCCCCACATTCACACTACTTCTTCATCGCTGACTGTACACCGGATATCCACCACCCACCCACGCTCCCCATTGTTTGGTGAGTGAACATCGAGAAGAATTTCTTCTTCTCCACTTGGGATCTCCGGTAAGAGGTTATTTGCTAGTACACACACCAGTTATCTCCAGATTCAGCTCACACCATCCTTTTACTTGCAAGAATAGAAGGCTATTGACTTTTGGTGATTGACACTGTTAAATTTAGTAAATATAGGATTTAATTCATTTTTATTTATATTAAAGCGTAAAGACATTTATATTTTCGTTATCTATGTTTCTTTCATTTTATTTTTAGATTACTAACCCAATTGCTAACATTACTTTTTTTGTTTATATATACGATCATTACATATGTATTGCCAGTTTATAATTTTAGTTTTTTTGTATAATCTTTCCTCGATTATATTTTGTGTACACAATCTTGTTTTTTGTTGTTTTTCTGGGAAAATGCAGGCACCCATTCTTGAACTTTTTTTCTGAATTCCACAGCCGGTAATTTGCAAGGGACAGAAGTTCGGCGACGTAATTTTACTAGCCCCTTCTTCCACAATACCAGTACCTGCTTAAATCATTCAAAACTGATCTGTTTAATGAAGATAAAAGAAAAATACCCACGCAGTAATTAAGTCAGATTTACGAACGAACACAATTAACTACTAACACCTGGTGTACCGCTAGGGAATTTTTAACTAGGGAAAATGTATCTCTGCTAACTAATGAGAGTTTATGTAACGTGCCAGAAAACTCTTTGCTTTGGGTAGGACAGGCGAGAAAGACTGGTTTTTGCAGTGAGATAAAAAGGATAAACAATAGTTTTGTTGCAGATAATTTTCCTAATTATCCTCCTTTGTTAAGTATATAGTGTGTAGTGTGACTATCATGGAGTACACTAGTCGGTAGCAAACAGATCAACTATATCAGAATGAGTGTATAGTGTTCTGTAATCATATGCGTATACTTTTTAAACATCAGTTTCACTACAACATTATAGCTTAGTATAGTGAATGTGCATTAGTCGTAAGGCTGCTGACCGTGGGGGGGGGGGAGTTTCTGTGTTGGGATTTTTTCATATTTGTTTATTAACAATATTACCTTAGATTGGCCAAATTCCGAAATGCTAGTCCGAACCTTAAATTATTTTACTATATTGTTGTATTTGTCTAGAACCTAGTTGCAATTATTCTTTGCTTTCTTACATCACTAAAACAAATTTTCATTTATTAGACTGTTAAGTATAAAGTTCCCCTTATGATTTTGCGATAACCCAATAAGACACAACATTAGTTGACTGTCATTGTGGTGTGATTTTTATTTCAGTTTCCTACCCTTTATTGTATTAGTGAGATATGGTGTCATTACTGATTTAAAGTGTACATACTACTTTCGATAACTCGGACCTCGATAACTCTTTTTATTATTCTATTCCCTTGAAAAAATCTGAATTAGTCAAAAAATAATAAACGGATAGTTAGAAATAATTTCACGAGACATTTTACCTCTATAAGTCAAAGTAACGAGTTATTTATCTCTACAACTCGAGGAAAGCCTAATTTATGAGTGTTGGGGTTGTGCTGTCTTTGAATTATGTGACAAAACTTCTTATGTAATGGTAATGGTTAAGTGGTTTAAGCAATACTGAGATAAAAATATTAGTTCAGGGGGTCCATTAAAAGTAAAAGCTAAGAAACTCAAACTATTTTCAATTTGAACTATTATTTGAAAAGAGATTTTTCAATACCTTGAAGTTCAAATTACCTAAAATATCAATAGACTAATTCCTCATATAAGGGTAGAGACAGAGTCCGCTTAATGTTTTTAAAGTAGAAAACCCATAGTTTTTTTTTCTTCCATAGCCCCATTAAATTTAAATACCTGCTTGACGGTGGTGTGAGGGAATTAAGGAGTGTGGAAAGCCTTAGTAGAGGTTGGTTGTTGCGGTGCAGTGGTGAGAGTCCACTGGTGGCTGGGCCTCGAGTCCCTCTAGGCATGTAGTGCAGTCTTATTTAGTTGTATAGCAGTGATGGGTGCCCGTTAGAGGCTTGTTGTTGGTTGGCCAAGCGCCGTGATGTCCACCATTTGGTCTGCTTTACCAGATCTTGAGAGTTGCCATCTTGCCGGTAGAAGTGGGGGTGTCATGTCTCGGAACAGAGGGTTTTGGCTATGTTTCATCGAGTCGAAGAATTTGATGTGTCTTCTTCTGATGGCTTCGGTGATGGTGGGGACCTCGAACTTTTCGTGGATGTCGGGACTCTTCATATCACAAAAAGGGGTACGCTATAGTGCCGTGCGCAGGATATTGTTCTGAAAGCTCAGGAGTCAAGTAATTGTGCTAATGTGTAGGAATCAGAAGAGTGGTGTCAGTTGAGCTGGCCTCTGCAGCCTCTGTGGCTGGCGCCCTCTGCAGCCTTTAGAGCTTTCGCTGCATAAGACATAAAAGTAAAGGAGTGATGTAAAGACGAAGATGCACGGTGGACAAAATAGACCACGTGAACAAGAGTATTTACTGTTTACAGTCGGACACTACTTATGGCAGGACCTACTAGTCACTTTTATAGTCAGATCGTCCTGGTTACAGCGCACGCCTTCAAACATCTTGTGTAGAAAATGTCAAAAGCTTCTACCGACAAGGGAATTGCAACTTTATAGAAATCCAACTCGAAAACTGTAACGGCGTTTCAAAAAACCAAAAAAAAACACCTTTGTTTAAAACCAGCATGAGCAGATAGACTTTAGGAGTGAAACTGGCAGGATGTGTTATTGAGTGTTACATTAAGTTGTATTTGCTCCATATATCAGTAGTTAATGTACAAGGTGTACTTGTAGTTTATAACAAGATGGTGGATCCGCTAATGTGTACTGGTGTTGGTAATGTGCCTTATTATGTTTATCATAGATTAGTTCCATTCCGCTTTATAACTTTATATTTAAAAGGTTTTAATGATTTCAAAAGTATTTATTGTTAGGTTAAGAAATGATACAACGTTAAACTATTTTTAACAAATACCCGAATTCTAGATTTTGTAAGTATTGTTTGTCTATAAAAAATGTATTGATTATAAATTCTTAAACTTTGTACTTTCTATTATATTTAATAATTGTTCCGAAGCCATGTTTTGATTAGTATTATTCCTCCTTATATCATTGGTCCCTTATATCCTTTATATCATCAAGGGTTTCAATACAACCGCCTTTGTTAATTAGTTAACTTTCCTAGATGTGTTGAGTTCAGTTCCTTTGCTCGATTCCATCAGTGAGATCTGCCATATGTTACTTTTTAATTTTTTATGTATAGTTTACCTTGATGTACGATTCTCCTTACTAACAACAAGTAAATACTGGCCAAAAACAGTCACCTTACTAGTTATAGGTTATAGTGGGTTTTTTTTTCATGGATATTTATGATTTCAGCAATGTCCTTGTACTAGAGATAGGTTGTTCCCTGTTCGATCTATAATAATAACATTTCATTTCAAAATTTCAATATTTTTAACTCATAAAAAAAACAAAACGAGTTGCTTCGTAACAAAATAAAAATATTTTTTTCAATAATTTTGAAAAGTGCACTTTATTAAATGTCTCTGCGATCTGATTAATAATGTGAATTATACTTAAAATGGTATTTATTGGCTATGAAGTCAATGTAACCGTCATGATTTTAACTGAGCCCGTTCTTTAATTAGAGGTTTGATATATTGAATGGAATTTCCATTTCCTGATGGTGCTGAATAACTTGTCATAATGAATATCTGGTTAATGATAATGCCGAATTGGAGCGTCGATGCCTCTACTTGATTAATAATATGTATTATAAGTTTGAACTATTGTGTTTTATATCTAAAAGGCGATAAAACTGTATTAAGTCAACGAGTTTTTTGACATGACATTGTCATTTGATGGCCACAGATCGTACTAAACATAAAAGCAGCTCCACGACAAATACTAGATGGTCCCATAAGACTAATTAACTAATGACACTAACTCCTTAAGAATATTTTATTTCTTCCTAATGCCAAATAGTATCTTTATGAAACATTTCATGAACAGAGGGCTTAAAAGTTCTAAAAGAGAGAAGCTCACAACTGAAAACATTAGAGGTTCTGATTTTGAAAAAATTGACATTTAATACATGGATAATTAGTAATTTGATTGAGATAATATATGCCGAGAAGTATTCTTTGAGGTAGTATTTTTAAGAAACTTTCGTTCGACCAGAAAATGTCTCTTCACAGTCTGGATGTAACTCGTGCGATGAAATATGTATTATGTTCGTGCTCGTTTGCTCGGCTCTTTAGTCAAAGGCTGTGGAGGTGGGGGTTTGAAACTTCCTGCTGAAATATGCATGGAATGTCCGACTGGCGAGGAGTTCCTTTTTATTTTCTATTTTTTTTTTAGAACAAAGAGAAGTTGACAACGCGAGGAAACTTCAGAGTCCCTTCAAAACTCACTTGAGCTAACTACATTTCCTCTTGGTTCGCAGGACGACGCTCTCCTGTTCTTCTTTCATTGAAAGGACAATGCTGATGAACGAACCCGTGCATAAAAGCTAGGCTTCAAGTTACTAAGTCGGCTTTGATACGACTTGTCTTAATTACAAATTTAGAACTCAAAGCTCTTCATTTTTAGAAGTTTATATTACTTATTAGGTGAAATCATTTTTATAGGCCTTTAAGTACTTCAACGATGGGATAAAGTCCAGATTTCTATTGAACTTAGCAGCACTTCTGACTGGTGGACCGTGGTGGGCGTTAGCGGCACAGGGGCGAGGTTCCACCATAAAATCAACCTGGTACTCTTTAGTGTTCTAAGGTGCCGATAGGGTTCATATGTTCAAAGGTTGTACGTTAATATAATGAATGGTGTGTCTATCTGTCTGATTAAAGTTCCTTATGCGTTTTAAGATTATCAAGTATCACTATTTTAATTATCGGAAAATACAAGTATAAATGGACGTATTGATAGCAGAGAAACTTGTTGATCTATGGAACCTCACCACTTTTGTTGTATGCAACCGTAACTTTTATTTTATCTGTCTGGTAAGTTCTTTTTTTCATTCCAACATTTATTGTACCCCTAATAGCGTAAAAAATCCAGGAATTTTAGAGCTTCCGAGCTGGGACTTAATTAAAATACAGTGAGAGATCACCGTTTTTTCTCAAATTTAATTTACTACTTTAGTTTACATTAACTTTTTTTTTAATTAATAAACAGCTTTATTATAATAAAATTACAATATGATAATTGTGGTAAATGATCGAATTCATACTATATTTACAATTTTTCATTCACTCGCTCATTCATACAGAATTTATAAACAGGCCAGAGGCCCTCCAAATCCACATGGTTGTCACCTTCCTCGCATGCGAAAGAGAAAATGGAGTCCCCCACGCACCTCCGTCAGCCGCGTCACTGGATAAGAGCAAGCCGAGGCTGACGAAGAGCGTGAGAGCCACATACGCTCAGGACAGGATTGGAGAGACTGGCCATTGCCAGGACTCCCACTGTTACGCATTTAAAGCAGGTCACGAGGCCACTGCCGTTTTAGTCTCCGAGGAGGAATATAGGGATGAGTGGTGCAGTGTAATGACTGTGCTTGGGGATTAGGGTAGTTGGATAGGTTACTATGGAATTTCATGATCTTGGAAGGGATGAGTTCCAGAATGTAGGGTATATTAACATCATTATTAAGGGTTTTGTTGCATACGTAATAAGGGGCATTTACTATTGTCCTCAGGACATTTGATTGAAAGGATTGGATGCGCTTGATGTTCGACTTTTTTGCTGTCCCCCATAGCTCTATTCCGTATGTCCAGATTAGCTTAAGTATAACTTTGTAAATAGTAATTTATTTTCTATTGAGAAATGGGATGTCCTTTTAAGTAGTCTGTACAGTTGCCCAAAGCGTCTGTTTAGTTCTTGTCTTTTTAGCCTCGTGTGTTCCAGGTCACCCGTTTGTCGATATGGAAGCCTAAGTACCGTACTAACTCGGATACAGGGAGAGGAATGAATTTAAAAACTAAAACTTTAAATAACATAAATGTTTATATTTCGTTGCTGAAAAGATTATTTTTTTTCAATCTATTATGAAATAATTTTGAATTTTTGAATATTCCATAAAATAAAACTTCTATGATAGAACTGCTCTTATTTTTTTTATTAAACATAACTCGTTTTTTACAACAATAAATTGTTTGAAGGACAAAATAGAATACAACGGTGAATCAATATAAAGAGTACAAGTTTTGTTATGAAGCAAATTATACTTTGTTTATGCTACTCCTAGCCATTTTGTTTAATTTACAGCAATTTCGTATTTTTTTTTCTTGTATTTTTTGTTAATTATAGAGATACTTCAAGAGAAGTCCTCAGTTGGTATTCCGACGTATCGGCTCGATTTGGCTACACCATGCCGTTCTATAAAAAAAATTAAAAATGCCTTGACCTGACAGTCGCCTAATGAAATCTGTGGACTGTGGACCAAGATACTCTATTTGAATCATCAACCATAATATACATTCCTAATAACGTGCCACATATGCTCAATCAGCATTTTGTTTTTTTCTAACATTGTTTGTTTTTTATTTATAATGGCTTTGTTTTTACCTTAATTTCTTTTGCAACTGATTGATTTGTTTGTTGTGTTTTAGCGACGCAACTAAAGTTAAGTTCCCTCTGGTTATTAGAAAAAAACAAAACGAATGATGAGTTCTCCCTCTCTCTTCCTGCAGATAATTCGAAACTTTATTCTCACAATGCATTGTCAGTGTCACCACAACTAGACTCCCGACTGTGGCCGATTGTTAGAGTGACAACCATGTCAATGGTGGCAATATGCGATTTCCGGTATCTCAGGTTGCCAGCTGGCCCGTCCAATAACACCCCACTGTCTCTCTGGCTCGAGATAATCCCAGCCTGCAAGTCCTCTGTCATCAATGCACTGTTGGCCAGGTGGAGCCAACCACAATGGCCAGCACACACCGTCCAATGTACATTGTTCCCGATAGTGATAACTTCTAGTCAATGAGCTCTTCACAATGTTATTCTGTATCAAGCCGTACAGTAGCGCAAGTTGTACGAGTCAATTTAACAAAACAAAACAAAATGGAACAAAGGAAGAATGGAAATCACAGATTTTAAATCATTTGAGCAGCTTGAAGGAACGCGACACGCCACGAACACGTCAGCGTAACTACCAAGAAGAGACAGTGTTAACGACTGAGGATTGCCCACACAAAAATGACAACATCCAACGGGCTTGAAATATAAAATGTAAACCTTTCTAGCCCTATCAAATTTACAATAAAGAAGAATAAAGGAAAATTATTTTGGGCTAATGAGTGCCTTTCACTAAGGGGAGTCCCCCATTTGAAGGATCTATGAGAAGGATATAGGGTGTGGAATGCCTAAAGGAGGCGGGTGGAATCAGGAAGGTAGTGAGAGTCTACCGAGGGTGGAGCCTATAACTTAAAACTTAATAACTTAAAAAAACAAAAAATACAAGATAACTTAAACGGAGCAATGATAATTTCTTTAATTATTATATACGCTCATAAATTACGAGACAAAAGCTTATGGAAGGCCAATAAATATAAAAAAAAAAAAACATTTTAGACAGTTTGTGCTCTACTTTACTTGGATAGAAAAGTTATTTACTCCGGTGAAGATAAAAGTCCGAATGCTCAACACTTTGAGAGCATCGATAAGCAAAAAAACAACTTTATTAATAAAAATGTTCACCAAGCGACAAATAGAAAACAAATCATCAATTCAAAACACTACTGCCTAGAAAATAGTTCAGTTAAACCAGATCTCCCAAAGCGCTTTAGTAATAAACTAAAAACAAAAAAAAGGGGTTGGATGAAACATTGAACAAAATGATAAAGGCACATCTTAATTAAGCAATAGTACATTCATAATAAAGAAAATTCTTATGTACCAATGTTTACCTTAGCTCTGGAAAATTAGGAAGCCTATTAAATAACCATAGGCAAGGTAAAGCAGTTGAGAAGAGCATTTTTTTTAAAACTAAATAACGTCTTAGAGGAAAGATACGTAACTAGTAATGAAGAAATTGGTTTTCGCACGTGACATTCCAGCATTTCTCAACTAGCATGCCATCGGACTCTATCACCAAAATATTTAATCTGAGGCCACATAAAGGTATGGTAGTAAGTGTTTAACACTGTAGGGCAAGATGGGTTAAGATATAAACTAAGTTATTATCAAGTGCTCAACTACTTAATTAAATTCAGTCTTACATACCGGAACGATTCTTACTGATAAATAACAATGATAATCATAAAAACAACTATATTATGATAAAATTACAATATGCCTCATTGGGCAATAAGTAATTGTGATAAATGTTTTCATTCATACAATACTTACAATTTCCATTCACTCGCTCATTCATACAGTATTAACAAACAGTCCAGAGACCTCCCAAGTTCATATGGTTGTCACCTCCCTCGCATGCGAAAGAGAAAGCGGAGTCTTGGGAAGTCCCCCATGCTCCTCCATTAGCCAGGACTGTACTAACTCGAATACAGGGAGGGGACTGGAATTAAAAGAAACTAATGGACAAGACTTGCAGCAGTGGGTGAAGGTAATGTAGGGACATTTTGCTTCATTAACGTTAATCCACCATTGGTTGCACCATTTCTCGATCTCGTCAAGTTTTTTTGAAGGTTATGGGTTTCCATATCGGGGTCTAAATGGGTTGACAGGACTGCAGTGTCATCTGAAAATGTGACCAAGAAGGTATTGGGGGTAGAGGGTACATCGGCTGTCTATAGGTTATAGAGAACGGGGCCCAGGACACTGCCCTTTGGAACTCCTGCTTTTATGGAATAGTAATTACAATATTCTAAGCCATAGTGGACATGGAAGAAGCGGTTTAAAAAGTAGGATTGTAGGAAGATTAGGAATAGGGTCTTTGGTATCTTTTGAGCTTGTAAAGCTAATCTGGGTGCCAAAACCTGTCAAAACGGAAAATTTAAAGAATGAAAATTCCGGTAGGGCCCTAATGTCAGCTGGCATTTGTGTATATTCGCAGGCGATACGTTTACATGTGCATGGCGAAACCTAATGAAATCCTCAGTACAGACTTAAATTAAAAATAAATTTGAGAGAAAATAGTAGCATTTTTATTTAAGTCAGCCGAACACACTGTGAAATATTTATGAGTATGACAAGTTTAAACCTTCCCACCAGTCATGAGTTAGCCATGTCACATCACTCCTGTTTCCATTCACATGCAATTCATTGAAGAGTCAATATCATGTAATAGCATGTAAAATGCTAGCCAGACCTTTTATAACGTACTCATCGCCATCCTGGAGCGTGACTCGCAAGAGACACTTCAGAGAACTTAAAATTCCTGCAAATAATTACTAGTTCACCATGACGCACGTCACACAAACACTTGACACTGGGTTGACACTGGGCGGTCTGAAAATTTTTCAACCCAACAAAGCTTTTATTTTAGCTTTTATTTCACTATCTTTTATTTATTTTATTATCATCTTCGTGTTGAGGTCGGAAACCTTTCAGCCCACCTGTGTACAGTCATAGACTTTATATATAATATGCTCAAGGACTGTACACAAAAGCAATAATGAAAATATACACAAAGACATTTATTTTATTCTAAACGGCCTCTAAAATTTGTTTTGTTTTAAACGTAATGTCAAATTTATTGCAATAAATATATCATTTATTCAGAAGGAAGAGAACTACTTCAGAAAAAAAAAATTGTTTTCTTTTTTATCAATCGATTTCAAGATGACATTGGCAGGAAATGTTTTTAGCTAATTATCAGGTCGGGAAAATTTTAAAAGCTACGGATAAAGCTTAAAAGAAACATTTCATAGTATTTTTTGTTTTCCGTTTATCTATTTACAATGCGTTTCATCAACCACTCTACTAGGTCAGGGCTGCCTCGTGAATCTGTAATCTTCATCGACTGCATGGTCGTTTTCTTTGTTATTTTCTCTTCACGTTCCGCCATCCGTCATCCATTTCCTTTTTATTTCGTTATTAATCACATAATAAATTCTGCTAACCCTTAGAGTGGATCCGATCCTCCCTTCTAAGCGTCTTTTCCTGGAAACTCTTATTGGATTACACAATGTAAATCAGGAATCGATTTTACAATTCAGCGATCAGCTCTGTGGCTTTTAAGATTCGCTCTCATCACTCAACATTTTTTGAAAATTACCAGTTTATTGTTGTCTTCAATGTTGAAACGTTTTACAGTGAAATGCCAATGAAAAATCATGACAGGTATCACAAAGAAGAAATGCTCGAATCAAACTAACTACAACGGTTTTGATCGTTCTCTAAAAGTATCACAAAACCTGATATTTTTCGGTTGTTGTTTCAAATCTGTTTCGTCCTTAATTTATTCTAACCAGACTTATCGTACTGATCACCCAGATGGAACAGCTCATGCAGGTACCGCTGCCATTGTCCATAACTCCATATCCCACCACATAGTTCCTTTGGTATCACATGATTTCCTTCAATCCACTGCAGTGTCAATCACCACCTTCACTTTTCCTCTTACACTTGCATCAACGTACTGCCCTCCCAATAAATCCATTTCCGACTCCCAATTCATCTCCTTTCTAGACTCCATAGGACATTGTTTCCTTGTGGGTGGGAACTTTAATGCGAAGCACCAACACTGGGGGTCAAGATCCACAAATACACGAGGACGTGCTTTGCTGTCTGCACTCACACGGAAACATTGCTCCACTATCACTCCTGACACAGCCACCTATTGGCCATCAGATCCCAACCGAAATCCTGATCTCCTTGACTTCTTTTTTTACAATAGTTTAGGAACACTAAACTATTCACTCAAGCGCCTCGATGACCTTTCCTCCGATCATAGCCCTTTATTATTAACCATTTCCTTAAGACCAATTCACAAACTGCCTCCTCCTTCATTTATTAGGGGCCCAGTTGACTGGGACCACTTCCGTCAGCTTCTTACAGAGTCCGTAAACCTCAAATTATCCCTGAAAACATCCCAAGACCTAGACGATGCAGTGCATTCTTTCACTACTCTGGTCCAGAGGTCGGCTTGGGAGGCATCGTCACCCCATCGTCACACAAAAATCCACAATCATAATCGTTTACCTCAGCATCTCAAAGATCTAATCCAATCCAAACGCCGCTCCAGAACAGTGTGGCAAAGATCCCGGCATCCTATTGATCGTCGCACGTACAATCAGTACTGCCGATTGGTAAAGCGGCGATTGGCATCCTTCCGTTCCGATTCTTTCAATTCCTACCTCTCCTCTCTGTCCACCAGGGATAACTCCTTGTGGAACGTAACCAAAAAAATCCTAAAGTATCAACCTGTTTCACACCCACTCCGTCGTGATGATGGGTCCTGGGCGGCTTCGGATGGGGATAGGTCGGAGGAATTTGCTCTGCATCTTACCCATACTTTCACACCTCACCTTTCTCATCAAAGCCATACTCACAGCACAACTGTGGAAGATTTCCTCACTTCACCTATTCCTCTCTCTCTTCCACCAAAAGCCGTTAACCCCTCTGAGGTTAAATACCTTCTGAAAAACTTACCTTACCGAAAATCCCCTGGATATGATCTCCTTACTCCTCAAATTCTCAAACAACTTCCTCCTAAAGCCATAATCTTCCTAACCTACATATATAATTGCATAATCCGAACGACGCACTTTCCTCTCCTCTGGAAACACTCCATTATTGTCCTATTCGCCAAACCCGGTAAACCACCCAATGACGCCTCATCTTATCGTCCAATTAGCCTACTCCCTATCCTCTCAAAAATATTTGAGAAACTCCTACTAAAACGTCTACTTCCCATTGTTGAATCCAAAAACCTTTTTCCCACACACCAGTTTGGCTTCCGCCAACGACATTCCACTGCTCAACAAGGCCTTCGCGTTGTTGATCACATCTCCTCAGCCCTTGAAACCAAACAGTATTGCACTGCTGCCTTTCTCGATATAGCTCAAGCTTTTGACAGGGTTTGGCACGCAGGTTTGCTCTACAAGCTCAAAAGATATTTACCACAGACCCTTTTCCTAATCCTACAGTCCTACCTTTCAAACCGCTTCTTCCAAGTCCGCTGTGGTTTAGAATACTCTAACTACTATCCCATAAGTGCAGGAGTTCCACAGGGCAGTGTCCTGGGCCCCATCCTCTATAACCTATACACCGCTGATGTCCCCTCTACTCCCAATACCTTCTTGGCCACATTTGCAGATGACACTGCAGTCTTGTCATCCCATCCAGACCCCGACATAGCATCCCATAACCTTCAAAAACACCTTGACGAGATCGAGTATTGGTGCAATCAATGGCGGATCAAAGTTAATGAAGCAAAATGCTCCCACATTACCTTCACCCTTTGTCGCAAGTCTGGTCCACTAGTTTATTTTAATTCTATTCCTCTCCCTGTATCCGAGACAGTACGGTACTTAGGCTTCCATCTTGACAAACAACTGACCTGGAACCCACATACGAGACTAAAAAGACAAGAACTAAACAGACGCTTTGGACAACTGTACAGACTACTTCAAAGGACATCCCATCTTTCAATAGAAAATAAACTACTAATCTACAAAGTTATACTTAAACCAATCTGGACATACGGAATAGAGCTATGGGGGACAGCAAAAAAGTCTAACATCAAGCGTATCCAATCCTTTCAATCAAAAGTCCTGAGAACAATAGTAAATGCCCCTTATTATGTCAGCAACAAAACCCTTCATAACGACCTTAATATACCCTACATTCTAGAACTCATCCCTTCCAAGTTTACGAAATTCCACAGTAGCCTTTCCAACCACCCTAATCCTGTAGCACAGTCAATGCACTGCGCCACTCATCCCTATAATCCTCCTCGGAGACTGAAACGGCAGTGGCCTCGTGACCTGCTATAAACGCGTGACAGTGGGAGTCCTGGCAATGGCCAGTCTCTCCAATCATGTCCTGAGCGTCTGTGGCTCTCGCGCTCTTGGTCAGCATCCACTGGCTAGTATCCGGTGACGCGGCTGACGGAGGAGCGTGGGGGACTTCCCAAGACTCCGCTTTCTCTTTGCGGTGGATTTGGGGGGTCTCTGGGCTATCTGTAAATATTGTATGAATGAGCGAGTGAATGATGAACTGTAAATATTGTATGAATGAGAGCATATATCTTAATTACTTATTGCCTTATAAAGGCAGATTTTAAATATTGCACAATAAAGGAATTATAAATTTATTCTATATTAAAGTTCATATGCGCGAGCAAGCTAGAGGATTGCCTAAATTGGCAAACAATTTTCATTTCTGTTTTCCTAGCACTAATTTATCTCTGATTGAAACTTTTAATTTTCAAATGGAACTAACTTATTGCGGAGCACAATAACACTTATATATTCGTAAAAGTCAGGAAAACAGACGAAAGAAGATTGCCTTTCTCCTGCTTAAAAGCAGAGCATATGTCTTCACGCTGGAAGTCATATGGAATCATATCAAGGTCATGTATACATTTTTATTATGCACTGACAAGATAGTTTCGCATTGATAGGTGATAATTATTGCCGAGAAAAAAAACTGGCTGAATCGACCCGATAGCTCACCAATATCCAGTCAACTATAGCTAGCCTGTACATCTTCTCAACAGGGTGTCTGCACACAATTTGGTGCCTAATTTAAGTTAAAGCTGAGAGAGCTGGTTTGCCTGATTTATGGCATTATGTAAAAATATACATTTTTAGAAGTCAGCTTTCAGCTCCTTTAGCAGTCAGCATTTTCTTAACCGGGTGGTGGGGTAATGAGATGTATCGAGATTTCATTATCTTCATGATTAAAACGTGATGAACCACTGGAAGTTTTGTTGGATGGAGTTTCGGAAGGCTGCCGACAGAGCCCTGATGGTGAGAGCAGGCGTCCTAAGCGTGGCAAAGTTGAGAGAGACAGAGAGAGAGGAAAATGAATTGATTTAAATTATTACGACTGTCCTTGAACCTTTTCAACCTGGTTAAAACAAAAAAAGGTTTTGTAGGATTTGGCAAAAAATTGGATCCTCGATATGTATTGCGATGATTGAATTCCTCATGGCCATATTTGTATAGCTGTAGCAGAATAAAATTAATTAAACATTTGAATTTTACCAATTATGTTGCTCTGACATTCAACTTGATGAGTTCGATTTCAGGGGATAGCTACATTATGGCCAAGGGTCATTTTTCGTTAGAGTGGGCCTTGACATCCGCAGTTTCAACAACCAGAAAAACCACAGGAATCCATACTGCCACGAATATCTCCGAAGCTATCCAGTCAATTTTTGGCAAATATTCTATTTCTTTGGACAAAGTATTTTGTTTAGTGACAGAGGAACATGTCAAAAGCTGCCTATGATATGAAAACGATACATCATACTTAAAAGTTAGTTGTAAATAGTTAATAATAATTGTAGAGGAGAGTCTTTTAAGAGAAAAGAACGAAAAGCTTTATTATGAAGTACAAGGAAAACACTGGTAAATACAAAAATTAAGAGTTACGCCACTTTTTAACATTGGTCGTATAAAATCACATATTGAATTGAAGAGATGGACCAACAAGTGCAGAGAGAGAGAGAGAGAGAGAGAGAGAGTAAGAGAGAGAGAGAGAGAGAGAGAGAGAGAGAGAGAGAGAGAGAGAGAGAGAGAGAGAGAGAGAGAGAGAGAGAGAGAGGGGACTTGACAGGAAGACACCGTTGAGAAAGGAAGAGGCTGAGTTGCTGTGCTGAATGTTTTGTGGATATCACTGTATGTATTTAGTGTTTGTTTGTTTTGTTTTTTGAGAGCGTTATTAAGAATAATTGGTATGTTAATGTATAGTATATTAAATTTTGTAGGTATGAAAGTCTGCGTAATGTTTGGTCCCGGATTCAACTTATCAATAGATTATATCAATATTAATAAATATTGTATGAAGATTTAAATGGTTCAGTTGATATAAATAAGTTGATAAGAAGAGGCCTTGTATAATATGTATTATTAATACCTATATCAAAACGAAAATTAGCAATACATAAACTATGCGAATAGATGTTTTTTAAATATATATATTATATATATTAAAAAAACATTTGTAATTCACATTAGGAAGATGATCACTGATGCATGTCAGTCGATAAGACACCTGGTTCTTTATAAAGCAAGTTTACGATTCATACTTGCTCTAGGTTTGGTGGTTTCTTGTAAATAATACGTATATTTTGTTCATCACGGTGGGAGATACTCTTCATTCAACGTTCACATAACTAGGCAATTATCCCTTGTATGTATTTTGAAGACTGCGGTTGTTAGCATATATTCATATTCATGAATATTAATACGGAGATTGTGTAATTAATAGTTACATACTCTAAGATGTAGACATTGTGGCTATTAAAGCTTAGTGCCTTTGTACATCACCTGTCCTCCCCTGCATGGTACATGCGAGAGTGGAACCAGACAGCGCCGGTGAGCTGATGGTAAACTTGTTATCAAAGTCAAACACACTGAAGGCTCTTTACGTGAGCAGCGGCTGCTTCTGTTTTCCCCACGCCCTCACTTCAACTTTATTAAATGTAGCCAACTTCTATAGACTCCTTCTAAGCTCCTGTATATGACTTCTTGTTGATATCTTCCGAGAGGATCTAACTTCGCCGGAGTATCTTATAAGTAACCGCTTACAATTCCGCTGAAGGTATCCTTTCACTGCTCTTATTTGGCCAAGATTATACCACCAGTCTATATAGCCTTTGTACTTTATGGCTGCTTGAGTCGGCAGGTGTGGCAAAGTGTGGCCGTGAAATATGGCCCGCAAGCAAAGCTATTTTCATGAATACAACCAGCATGGAGTTGCTAAGGGAATTAGTTGTAAAGATTCTTGAAAGACCAAGCGGCTAATCTGGTATGGAAACAGTAAATAAACTTTGTGAGATAACTCGACCGGACTTATCTCGTCGTGAATTGTTGCGCCACGTACATTACAACTGATTATACATTAAACAGTTATATCTCTCCTTAATTATTTTTTTTTGAAATAGCTTTGAATAAGGTATCAAATCATAGACATTATCTTGTGTTTTTTTCTTTCTAGCCCCTTTAAGTTTACAGATAATCATATACAATTATATACCCTCAGGCTAATCTATTTACAAATTATTTTTGTATTTCCTGTAGCGTTGCTACCTTATATACAGGTTTTGTTATTTCATAAAAATTATATAATGGAATAAACAAGTATAATGATGCACATTACACGTGAATGGACTAAACTGACTAATAATAAAGGTGATGGGGCTCACCTTTTTGATCAAACTTAAAACTAACTTACATACTAATTCTTAACCTAATTTTTCCCCAACAGTCTGTTTCTATCGTTGCGGCAAGGTTGGTGAGGTTGTAGTGTAAAACACTGGGTTGGTCAGGTGCTGCAACAAGTCAAAAAACTTGATGTGTCTCAGGCGGATGAACTCACCCACCGACGGCACACAAAGCAAGGGGTGCAGGTCAGCGTTCTTCAACCTCTCGAAAGAGGTATGTCGGACCACTTTTCACATGATCCCATTCTGGAAGTGTTGGAGACATTTGGCTGTATTGTCAGTCAAGTGGGTAAATAGCGGGGCACCATACAGCAGAGCTGGCCGGAGGACACATTTATATATCATCAGTTTGAGACGAAGCGAAAGGTTGGGAGAAGTTAGCAATTGCGATAGCCGGTAAGACCTTTGTCGTACTTTTTCTATTTTATTACTGAAATGAGTAGAGAAATGGAGAGAAGTTGGGTGAAGTTACTAAGTGCAAATTGTTTATTAATAATTTCTAATTTGTCTTTTTAAACATAAAATGATACTAGACATAATATTACTATTTTACTAGACATAAAGAGTAAAAACTAGAGTGCGGGATGAGGAAAATCAGTATATAATAACTACCAGAGCACTTAAAGGGTTGAGTCATGTCTACGTCACTGTAAACTATAGTGACAAACTATGTAACGTATTTGAAAACAGTCTTTGAGAGACTCAAGCCAAAGAGCAGTCGCGAAGTTCATCAAGGCCAGTTTAGTTGGTCAAATAATCTGACTTCCGGGTTCGCCCTAGATAATCCTACGCTGTTACGCTTATGGTTAATGAGGAGGACTTGGGGTGGGTTACAATAAGTCAAAAATGACTTAATTATGTTTTTTTTTTTGTTTTTTTCAAAACCAGGAAACCTTGCTTTCACCTGTCAGTGTGTCTGTTCTGGTTTTTGTGTGTGCCCCTGCTTAAAGTAGAAAAATTTTATATAGAGGTCCAATATCCATTTGACCTGATATTAGGAAGGTATTAAACATATAGACATCTCCATAAAAGATGAGATCCTAATTGACAATATGTAATTTGCGTTTTCTTTTATCAAACTATAATTACAAAAAATTAACTTTTTTTTTTTCTTTTAGCTACGATATTTTTGATGTTAGTTCCATTCAATCCCCTGATGTAGAAAAAATTGCAATATTGCCTGGACATTTTATGAATTAAAATAAATTTTTACTTATTTATACTAATGATGGGTTGCGAAAAAATTGGTATTATAACTTTGATTGATTTCACTTTTAATGACTTTAACAATAGTAATTGTAGTCCATTAAACTCCAACACATGACAGATCATATTAATGAGGACATCAAAATCTTCAAGTTGATATCCCATTTGCTCGCTATCTGACTCTCTCCCGACGCGTAACATTGAGTATAGTCTTCATTACAGTTTATTCAAAGAGAATTCGTTTTTGGGGAATCCTTACTTCCACAGGTAGATAGTTAGCAATGTCTGGAAATGAGGCAGGTGCCTCGTACATCACAGTATATTTTTTCTTTGCGTGATAAATAACAATACTATTGAGACCCATACAACGAAATTAACTACATCAATGAGTAATGTGCTAAGGCTCTAGATATTACTCGTGCGTCTAGTTTTATTTTTATAAGCACCAGGTAATTAAATGAAATCACTGAATTCTATACCCTAAAAACTATAAATTTATTTATAAATTGAATCAATCAGGAGTTCTACTATTTTTTTGTAAACCGGTTGTAGCGAGCGCTAACCATATATGTAAATTACCCTACACTCTGGTGCAACTAATGTATTATAATATAAATGGAAATCTTTGTAAACTTCTTGTAATAAATCATAGAGAGGTCGGTAGTCGTGAAACAAGTAACAGAGGGTTGAAGGACAGCAATAAAACCTGAGAGGGTAAGCCACCTGTCCCAAATAAAATAGGCCCGGGACGACCTTCAGTCACTCTCCGGCGGTCATAAAATCTAAAAGCCATGCCAATAAACAGTCCTTTAGGGGACGAGGAGCACGTACTCGGCGCAGGTGTGACATCATAAACATAACCCGTTCAAGCTAGACTCCTCCTTCCGGTAGGAAGGGGAAGTAATGTCTTAGGAAGGGGAAGTAATGTTTAAAACCAAGGAGTTTCGCCCTGTAGAGACACTCTTTTTCCTAGTCTCCTCAGCCGCACTACTTGGTCGCTTTACGCCAGGGCCGCTTGGCCCTGGTAGGCAGACACACAGACTCCTCGTCAGCCTACTTTCTCTGCCACACCTCTGCGCCGTCCCTGTCTCAGAGCCTCTAGCAGACCCTCTGACGACTTGTAACTATTACGCTGCCGATCTCCCACCTGAACTCTGAAAACTGGTCTTATTCTTTATGAACCTCTGAACCTCTTCTCCTGAACACAGTGTATTGTCAGGACACATCCCTATCAATAAAAATGGAGTCAGATATTTACGCCGACATGGAACCTGGTCCATGTTATTAACTACAACAATCCGCACTTGTCACCAGGGCTAGAGTGATCAGGCACTCCCCTAGTGACGCCCCCCCCCCGACACCGGTGTTTATTAATTAATGACTGTTAATCATTTTATAAAATAGGCATTCCTATTGTTTAGTGTTTGCTTGGAAAAGCGGGTATCGCGGGGTCTAGCGGGTAAAGATTAAAGGTTATTTTTGTTTTAGAAATAAGTAGAAAGCAATTTATACTGTTTCTGTTGTTTATTGTTTCTGCAGAAAGGTGATTTTAGATCCCTATACTGGCATAAGCCACTGTATATAATACAGTACTATATAACACATTGATGGTAATTACACGTTCCAGCCTGGAAATTCGATAGCTACGAATGAGGTTCTATGTTTGCCTCAATATGAATTTAACGCTCAGCGTGAGTTCCTCTCTGCCTTTTAAAGGATTAGCTTGTTTGTAGCGGAGTTAATTTTAGACAGAGTGAAAGGCCCTACAGTACCGGCAGTAATATTACAGACATATTTAGCTGCGGTGTAATTCAATCCTGCCTCTACTAAATAGCTTGCGGATAAAGCACATGGCTATACAAACCATAGAATAGAGTGGTTTCGGAAATGGCATCTGAAATGTTAAACGAATCATTTTCAAAACAACTTGTATGTGCGTTAGAGGAGTAGTTTTGCATTATTAACTTGTCTATACAACAATAAAACATGTGAGCTATGTGGTTTACCTTAAGATCTGCAGGCCTAGTGTAAAGTAATGCATGTGGCAATAGTGGATCGAAAGGGTATTCAGAAGAAAAAAGTGACTGTTAAAAGTGGAAAGAAAGGCAGACGCTTCTGATGCCCGAAACCTCTTTCTCACAGAAACAATCACCTATAACTAAGATAACGTATATGTTCCGTGGTGAAGGCTTGGGTAGTTATGCAATAAATGGCATCTGAATGGCCATTGGAATAGCCGTTATTGAGCAAAAACCAAAATATTATATATTCCCAAGCGATTTTGGCAATCCTGAATGGTAACTATAACACTAGGCTCCTTATCCAAACATATAGTAGCTTATAGATCAGCTCCCAAAAACATTTTCGTAAGAACTCCCAATTATATATAGAGTATGACAATGAGAGAGACCTCAGGAAAGCACCACGTAAGATAAGTGAAGGAAATTATCCAATTATAAAAAAACTGGAAGAGATCAAAATAAAGTAGACATGAATATACCGCATATGTATTACCCATGAATATACTGCATATATATATATAACCCATGAATATAATTCCACCTCTTTTATACTATGCGTTGTTTGGGAGTGAATCCGTCATGTTCCATAGTTAGCTTAGGCGTAAACAAATTGACGGCATTTGCATCCTATCAATATGTACAGCATGTACATGTTTATATTGTGACAATCACGCCAACTAAAGGTATAGTAATAATCACAGAATATTGAGTTCTCATTTCCCCTTTGATGATTTGTGACACCATTATTCATTGCCATCATGCGACAGCTATAAGACCACGCAGGTGGCGAAGCTTAAAACATAAAAGAGTAAATTATTTCAAAATAAAGAGCAAAATAAATAAATAAATACAAGCTTGAGGTAAGAGTAGAGGAGAGTGCGGTGAGCGGAGAATGGTCTTTGCCCCGTGTGGGGGACACAAAGGAGGACAAAGGGCCGGCATTGTGTGGCCATCATCTGCCCTTCGTGGCCATCTTGTCTGCCCCAGCGATTCCTGTCCCGTCCTTGCACTCTCCCTTCACTCCGCCCATTATATCCTGAAGGTTCGATGCTTACTTCCGATTGAGTAAAGTCCTCACATAGGCGGCAAAAGAACACCCAGCCAGCACTTAGAAATAAAGTGATGTTCGATGGACCTCAATAATGTTTCCAACAAAAAAAAAATAAGATTTAATCTCAAAGTTATATTTTACAACTAAGCTTAACAGTCCTTCTTAATATTTTCAAGAAGATATAGTTAACCAGAATAGTTCCAAAGATGAACTTAGGAAGAAGAAATTGTCAATAGTCAAACAAACAATACAAGCTGAAGGAACATTGTGCATACAGAAAAATTGTTTCTCTGCATTATTATTTGATTATGCTTAGTATCTCTCGATATTCGGTTTGTCGAGCGCAGAGAAATTCTATTGTACCTGTTGCTTCTTGAGACCACCACCAC
Organism: Acanthosoma haemorrhoidale; assembly: GCA_930367205.1. Lineage (NCBI taxonomy): Eukaryota > Metazoa > Arthropoda > Insecta > Hemiptera > Acanthosomatidae > Acanthosoma > Acanthosoma haemorrhoidale. The sequence goes on along the minus strand of OV884014.1, from coordinate 105,250,324 downwards.
ATTTTCTCGAAAATTAGCTGATTACAGGACATTGTTCGAAGACATACAATCCGACATGTAAAACAAGTGAGAAGTTTATAGGTGTGTGATACCTACACCTTGTGTTAAAAGCAAACACATGTTTTCTCCTCTACTCACCAATCTCTCAATAGAAAACAAATTACAAAGTTATACTTAATGTCCACTAGTTTATTTTAATTCTATTCCTCTCCCTGTATCCGAGACAGTACGGTACTTAGGCTTCCATCTTGACAAACGACTGACCTGGAACCCACCTACGAGACTAAAAAGACAAGAACTAAACAGACGCTTTGGACAACTGTACAGACTACTTCAAAGGACATCCCATCTCTCAATAGGAAATAAACTACTAATCTACAAAGTTATACTTAAACCACTCTGGACATACAGAATAGAGCTATGGGGGACAGCAAAAAAGTCGGACATGAAGCGTATCCAATCCTATCCAACCACTCTAATCCCGTAGCACAGTCAATGCACTGCACCATTCGTCCCTATAATCCTCCTGGGAGACTGAAACGGCAGTGGCCTCGTGACCTGCTATAAATGCGTGACAGTGGGAGTCCTGACAATGGCCAGTTTCTTCAATCATGTCCTGAACGAATGTGGCTCTCGCGCTCTTGGCCAGCCTCCGCTGGCTCGTATCCGGTGACGCGACTGAGGGAGGATCGTGGGGGACTTCACAAGACATCGCTTCCTCTTTCACATGCGAAGGAGGTGACAACCATGTGGATTTAGGAGGTGTCTGGGCTGTTTGTATATTATTGAGCGAGTGAATGAAAATTGTAAATATGGTATGAATGAATACATTTATCACAGTTACTTATTGCCCAATGATGCAGATTGTAATTGTATCACAATAAAGTTGTTGTTGTTGACTTCTACTCACCATGCTACCAATCAGTGAGTAGAGAGAACATAGCAGCATTAACATGAGTGATGGCAGAGAAGAATTGTCATAGGTAAAGACGGCAAAAAAAAGGCTGGCCAGCAATCAAACATTAGAAGTCAATAAAACTTAAACCATCCCTTTACCCCTTTAATTTTTATTTTATAGCAATTTTGTTTAATTGTTTAAAAATATAATTTATTTATTAACGTATTTTTGTTTTTGGAAATAAAACCTACTTGTACCAAGCCTATGATTTTCATTGGATTAATTTTATTAAAAAATACATAAGTTAAACTTAATAGCCCTACCTCCAGTCTTTATCTTAATTATTCCCTCAAATTACCCTAGTGCCTTAAAGGTTTTATGATCCTTTACTAACATAGACTTGCCTTGTGCCTGGTAGTGTGCAAGTTTATAATGTCAAATCGATAAAAATCAATCGGTTTTTGTGCAAAATATCTGGAGGTGGTATTTTGGACATCATCCGAATTTTCAAATTCAAATGATCCACTTTTCATCCCCAGCCTCACCCACCATACACGCCCGATATTGCGCCATCCGATTTCCATTAATTCTGATCGCTAAAAATTTCAAAATTTGGATGATGTCAAAAATGCCATTTCCAGATATTTTGCTCAAAAACCAATTGATTTTGATCGATTTGGCATTGCACACTAGATGACAAAATGACTTTCCGGTTCCTCTAATACTTTATTTATTGACTGTGGCCATTGTTGCTTATATCGATAGAGTTCTGTCTCCCTGATAACTGAAGATGACTGGAAATGAGCTGTCGAAAGCGCTATAAAATAACAGTTGTGAAAAGGCAAAAGCGGGCTTTTTTGTCGAGCACTTCTACAACCGGTGGTATTCATCAGTTCTTCTAAAGACTGTAACTTCTAAAAACTACTAAAATTAGATTATATTTGTCCGTAGAGTCATTTATAGCTTTAGAGAAGTTTCTTATGAAATCAAAAAAAAAAAAATGAAACGGGACAAACGATGTGAGTTGGAAGCCAAATATAGTAAAGTTCTATTGATTGTAATATTCCTGAAACCTTCCATCTCAATGTAACGCACAAGGTTTACATTAGCGCTCAAACTGTGCTGGTATCACGCTCTGTTTATAGGCCATTAACGCTGTTAGGTATGTGCGTATTAAGCTGTTTAAATTTAATTGAGACATCAAAGTGAATTACTTTTGGTTGTCGGACCGTGCCTTGCCAGTCACCCCATGATTAAAATCTTACTTCAAAGCTACCCCAAAAAAAGTGTTTCATGTGTATATTTCAGTTTGTATTTATTTTTAGTCTTTTATGTTTTCAGATAAAAGACGTGAAACTTGTAGGAACGACATTGAGCGATGGTTTGGTTTTGACGTAAGTTTTTAACTTTAAATTATTTATAAATAAAACAAAGAAATATAGGTAGTAAAAAACTATTAACCTAATACTTATCAAACCTAAATAAGTTAGGAATGTAAAAGAATTCATTTATATTTTTTGTTAATTGAAATATTTAATCCTGCTGAAAAATTAAAACTTTTAAAGCTTCAATATCTTATGAGGAAAATGAATATTTTGTAATTACGGTTAAATAATTAATGAAAAATACACATTTAATTTTTCATGTATTTTTTTTTTATTTAATAAAACAATAACTTTTATATATTATTACTTTTGTATATACTTTTATATATTAAATTATCCAACTGTCGGGTTGCCACTAGGGGAGTGCCTAATCACTGTAGCCCTGGTGACAAGTGCGGATGGTTGTAGTTAATAACATGGACCATGTTCCATGTAGGCGTTAATATCTGACTCCATTTTATTGATAGGAATGTGTCCCGACAAGACTCTGTGTTCAGGATGAAGTTCAGAAGTTCATAAAGAATAAGACCAGTTTTCAGAGTTCGGGCGAGAGATCGGCAGCGTAATAAGTACAAGTCGTCAGAGGTCTGCTTGAGGCTGTGAGGCAAGGTGCCAGACGCAGAGGCGCTGAGGAGAGAGTGGGTGACGAGGAGTCTAATCGACTGACTTCCAGGGCCAAACGCGTAAAGCGACACCGAGTAACAGCGGATGAAGAGATGGTAGACTGAGTGGGCGATGATGAGACTGAGTTACCGGGCCAGTGGCCCGGGCGTAAAGCGTCCGAGTGAAAGCGGAAAGACTGAGTGGGATTTTGGGCTAGAAACCCCTGGATTAAATACTGTTCCTGCTTGGTGGGGGAAGCGTGCAAGTGAGGAAATGCGCACACCTGCGACCCATTACGTGCCCCTCGACCCCTAAGGAACTGTTTTCGACTCTTTATGGCATGCCAGGTGGCATTATTGCCCACCTGGCTTTTAGGCCGGTAGACCAGGCTGTTTTATGGCTGCCCTCTGCCGACCCTTTTAGTTTTATGACTGCCAATCCCGAGCATGATTTATTGCTTAAAACTTTCACCATGATTTACATCTCATTAGAATACATTACATATGCACCAGAGTATAGAGTGATTTCACACTTATGTAGTTAGCGGTCGCTACACCGACTTTAACAGGGCACTCAAAAAGACATGAAAACTCACACACTGTTTTCGCGACTTTAACTCGACCTGTTTTTGACTATAGGCATAATTTTCTAAATGATACTGCAGATTATTACAACGAATGCTCATTAATAAATGAATTTATATAAATAAAATATGTTTTGACGACCTGACTTTACCATTGCTGAAAACAGAGATGCATATAGACTAAAGACTATTTCCCGACACCTATCTGAAGGTAAAGCCTCTCATTTCAACTTTGACAGTAGTTAATAGTATAAAATAAAGTAATAAAAATTAAACTAAATTTTAAGCAATTATTGTTTTCTAATCTTATTTAATTTTTATTTGATTACAACTTCACAGTTGGACATCAGTGATAAGTGCTATTTCTTTTTTTGTAGAACCATACTCAGCGGTTAGTGGCTGGTAAGTCATTTCAGCTGAGAGAGCAATTTGTCAGAAAATGTGAAGAAAAGTGAGTTATGGTCGACTGTAGCCGATTCGGGACTGTCGCAGTCGTGTCGATTGTCTAATGGACCACTTGACCAAGCTAAAGGCAAGGCAAAAATCGAATGATTTCATCAGCCAAATAAATTTTCCTTTACCGATCCTCAGTGCAACTTAATTTCCCTTATTTCTGCATACTAAGTTTAATAGTCTACTCTATAGAAATACCATGGTAACTTTGATTTGCCATTAATTTCATAATGATAATTTCTACTAGAATCACTCTCTTGGGGGGTAAATGGGTAGGGTAATGGAAAGACTAGAGAGGGAGACAGGTGCGGGGGTCTCCTGTACTCGTAGCGGAGGAATCAAGCAATAGTGCCCTACTCACTGCTTGTGAACTCCCAGTCTGACCTATCCCTACCAACGCCTACTGTCACCTCCAAGTGGTACCCCCTGGGGAGTCCGATGGACTCGCGGACGACAGAGGCGGGATCTCCCCATGAAATCCATGTGGAGATCTCCTTAACACCCAAGCCAAGTGTAGAGGAGCTCGAGCTGTGGCCGAATGGCAGGGGGTGTATAAAAATGCACTGTCTTTAATCGACCCCCTTGGGGCACCAGGCGCACCCCATTGTATTAAATGCCCTCTGCAGGGAGAGGGGGCAGTACCTGCAGAGTAACTTCCCCCGCTTTCGTGGGAACAAAATATGAGTACTACAACAACTAATAATGAAGACATGGAGGAGCTGGTCAGCTTGATCAGCGGAGAGGACTCAGCCCAGGGGCCTTCAATGGACCTTGGCGCTGAGGTAGTGGACGACGAAGCCTCTATGAGCTCGCTTGCGACGCTTGTAGAGGAGGTAAGCGGACTGGTAATGGAGCCAGAGAGCTTGGCGCCTGGTAGGGACGCTGCATCCAAGGATGCAGGCGAGACCTCCAAGCACAAGTTCTCTGGAGCCCAGAGAAAGAAGTGGAGGAGGGCAATGTTGGCTGGAGGGCCACCTGAGGATCCGGCCGGACTTTCAGGACCTTCGGGGTCCGGGAATACGGCAGGGTCTGGGTGCGCTCCAGAGAAAAGGATTAGGTCCTCACCCGGTACCTCTGCGCCTACGGCAAAGAGGCATAGGGGTGGGGATGCTAGTATTGCATCCTACGCGATTGCTGCCGGAGGAAGCAGGGTGGCGATTATCCCTAGTGGATATCCGTCCACTCAGCTGACGAAGGAGAATTGCGAGGAAATGAAGGGCCAGCTGATGAAATTTGTCGATCAGCTGGAAGAAGAGAAAGGGACACAGGCTGAATTCAGTGGAATTTACCCACATGTGGGAGCCTGTGTCATAATCTGCGACAACCAGGAGACCAAGGACTGGTTGTCGATTATAGTACCCAATTTTAACATCAGTGGGGATCTGGAGCTCCGTGTAGGAAAGGTGGAGGAGCTTCATAAAACCGTGAAGGTAGGAACCTTCATTACAGGAGAAATGCCTCTGGAAGAACATTTCATGAAGAGGATCAGGACCCAAAACTCTAGGGTACCTGATATTAGATTATGGAGACTCCTGGGCACCAAGGTGGAGAAGCATGGCTTCTTTGCGATCCTGTCTGCCCCAGAGACTAGCATGGAATACCTTGAGAAGCGGAAGCTTAAGCTGAACTATGGGTTCACTAAGGTCGCTCTCAGGGTATTGGATAAGAAGAAGCCGCCGAAAGTAGTACAGGAGAGGAAGCCGGCTGATAAGGTGGAGGAGGCAAGGAGCGACCCTGAGGCGGTGGAGTCGAAGGGGATCGCTACGACGAATTTGCCAACTCCTAAGGATGGCCCCAAGGCGATGACTATGGCGGCTGCGGGGGTTGGCCCCATGGCGGGGGCTGGGGGCGCGCTGGGTCTCGGCCCTCTGTGATGGGGAGGCCTGGGTTTGGCGCTGTCTCCCGGCGTCCGCCTCGGGGTGGCCCTCCGGGGGCCGGCGGGCACTGATCATGGTGGTGAGGCTGCTGCAAATTAATCTACACCACTGTATTGCAGCATGTGGTGTTCTGCAGCAGTATGTGAGAGGTAAGGATATTGATATTATTCTAATACAAGAACCTTACCTGTATAAGGGCAGGATGGGGGGGCTGGCGATGCGTGGGTATGAGATTATTTCTGTACCTGAGCGTGCCAGAGCCTGTATCCTGCATAAGAGTAGTCTTAAAATGCTGCCTCTATGGCAATATTGTTCTAGAGATTTAGCAGCAGCTCAAATGGCCCTCAACGAGGGAAATCAAGGTGGGAGGTTGACGATTGCATCGGTCTACCTCCCATATGAAGAAAGAGTCCCGACCGAGGCACTTAGTAAGCTAACGGAAGGGACTGGCTTAAGGGGCGAGCTTATAGCATCGCTTGATGCGAACGCTCACCATCAGCTCTGGGGGAGCAAGAACAACAACCAGAGAGGTGAGTGTTTAGTAGAGTACATAACTAGTAATGACCTAGACATTCTAAACAGAGGCAATATTGCCACTTTTAACAACAGAATCAGATCTGAGGTCATTGACATAACCCTTAGCACACGTGCTATAAGCCTAAGGGTTAAAGGCTGGCACGTCTCTGAAGAAGAGTCATGCTCAGATCATAGATACATTAGATTTGATCTAAGTGGTAACATCACGTCCGAAGCTGTGTATAGGAATCCCAAACTTACAAACTGGGAAACCTACTATACACAGCTTGAGGAGGAGGTCAAATGCTGTCCTAGAGTGGTGAGTAGCAACTGGCATTTGGAACATTTAAACTCAACATTGACTGAGGCAATGATTAAGTCATACACTGATAATAACACTGTATGTAATGTTAGATCCAACAGGAACTGTCCCTGGTGGAACAATGAACTTGGCAAGTTAAGAGCTCTTACACGTAAACTCTTTAACGCGGCCAAAAGATCAGGCAGATGGGACACTTATAAACGTGCACTCACTGATTATCACAAAGAAGTCAGAAAGGCTAAAAGAAGGGCGTGGAAGAAATTTTGTAGCGAAATAAACGATACAACTTCCATGTTTAGAGTAAATAGGATCTTATCCAAGCAGTCTGACAGGGGAGTATTGGGCTCCGTCAGGGTGGGAGGGGGCTATACAGATTCTGAGGAGGGAACCCTCGGTGCCCTGGCGCGCGCACATTTTCCTGGCTGCGGACTGATGGATACGATTAACAATGACCCTACCAACTGTGAACACACTAGTTGCAAGGGTAACTGGGCAGAAGCAAATAAAATTGTCAATTCTGCAAGAGTGGAGTGGGCAATTAATTATTTTGCTCCTTTCAAATCACCTGGTACTGATGGGATATTCCCAGCCTTGCTACAAAAAGGCCTACCAGTAATTAGGCCCCTTATACTTACCTTGTTAAGGGGAAGCTTGGCACTGAGCTATATTCCAGTAAGCTGGAGGATGGCAAAAGTGTGTTACATACCAAAACCCGGGAAAAAGTCCTATGACGAACCCAAGTCTTACAGACCAATATGTCTGACTTCATTTTTAATGAAGACCTTGGAAAAGGTCATAGACAGACATATTAGGGATGGAATACTGGTAGAACGACCGCTCCATAGCGCTCAATTCGCATACCAGGCAGGAAAATCCTGTGAAATTGCTCTCCACCACCTGGTTTCCAGGATAGAGAGATCCCTAGTTCATAAAGAAATAATGGCAGGCATCTTTGTTGATATAGAAGGTGCCTTTGATCGCACACCCTATAACACTATGGCATCAGCCTTAGAAAGAAAGGGGATTAGTTCCTTAGCCTCTAGCTGGATAAACACCATGCTAGAGAATAGGATTTTACAATCACAATTGGGACAAACCAAACTGTGGATGAAGCCAGTGGGAGGATGTCCACAGGGAGGGGTGTTATCTCCATTACTGTGGTGTTTGGTCGTTGACTCATTGTTAACAAACCTAAACTCTGCAGGGTTCTACGCACAGGGATATGCTGATGACATTGCTGTGCTCATAGGGGGCAAGTTCTCAGAAACCATTTCTGAGTTGCTTTCCGCATCGATGGATCTTTTGAGGGATTGGTGTGAAAAGAATGGTTTAGGAATCAATCCCCAGAAGATAAATCTCTGTATCTTCACTAACAAAAGAAATGCTATAGTTAGACCACCCTATATAGGGGGGACACAGGTAAGCATTTGTAGTGAGGTAAAGCATCTAGGGGTTACTCTGGATAGAAAATTGGACTGGTCTAAACACATCAGGAATACTACTATGAAGGCACTTCGATGCCTCTATGCATGTAAAAGGGCTGTGGGTAGGACCTGGGGACTACAACCCAGAATGTTATTCTGGCTATATACCGCAGCAGTTAGACCAATGGTGCTCTATGCCTCTATGGTGTGGTGGCACAGAGGTAGTATTAGTAAAAATAAAACTTTGCTTGGCAAATTACAGAGGCTTTCATGTCTCATGATCACTGGTGCCATGAGTACAACTCCTACTGCTGCAATGGAAGTCTTATTGAACTTGAATCCACTGCACATAGAAGTAGAAGCGCAAGCCTTGAACGTGGCTTACAGACTTGCGAAATCAGGAACAAGATCCAAAGTCATGACTCGCATGGGGCATGGGAACTTGTTCAGAAGAATTGATGAGGACGAGGTGCTGTCAATGCACTCTGACCTACAAGTTAAGAAACACACAGACGTTTTGTACTGTGCGGAAAACACAAAGACCAAACCACATAAACTGTGTAATGGGATTAATTGCTACACAGACGGCTCACTAACAGAAAACGGATCAGGGGCCGGCATATGGAGGAAAGATAAACCAGAATCTGGGATTTCTATTCCTTTAGGTAGACACACCTCGGTCTTTCAGGCCGAAGTGATGGCGATCAATGTCTGTACCCAAACCTTAATTGGGGAGGGTGTAAGAAACAGACTGATCACAATTTTCACGGATAGCCAGGCAGCCATTGGCGCCCTGAGAAGCTATACGACCAGATCTTATTTGGTTGAGGAGTGTAAAAACAACTTAAACACACTCTCGCTAGCCAATAAGGTTAGAATCGACTGGGTGCCAGGACACACAGGCATCACAGGCAATGAGAAGGCAGATGGCCTTGCAAGGGTGGGCTCAGAACAGACACCTCTTGCACCTGAACCCATATGTGGTATCAGCCTCAGCTACGCTAAAAGGCGTATAAAATTAGCTTTAGAGGACAAGGCAAGACTTTCTTGGAGAGAAACTAAGAAACAGGAACACTCGAAACTGTTTCTTAATGGACCCTGTAAGAGAAGAAGCTCAGCACTTCTATCAATGGACAGGTGGACACTCAAAAGTGTGACAGGACTCTATACAGGTCACTGTCGGTTAAATAAACACCTCTTTAATTTGGGGATAGTGGGATCACCAATCTGCAGATTCTGCAAGAAAGAGGGAGAAACGGCACGTCATATAATATGTGACTGTGATAACTTAGCTAGAAGGCGATACCTTCACTTTGGTAGTGATCGCATTGTAGACCCCAAACTATGTGAACTGATCGATCCATTCAGTATCCTCAGATTTGCAAAGGCCGTGGGCCTGTCACATATATAGGACAGGGACATGGACGGCGCACAATAGGTCTCAGTGAGGCCGCGGTGCACAAATGCCGGAACAAATAATAATAATCACTCTCTTGTATCTACTGAAAGCAACATTTTCCCAACAATCCCCCAAGCATGATTCTTACGTAGCTTCATTACCATCCAGAAAGATGCTTGCTGGTTTAGGAGCAATTTTTTAATTTTGTATTATTTACATGACATCCCATCTCTCAATAGAAAATAAATTACTAATCTACAAAGTTATACTTAAGCTAATCTGGACATACGGAATAGAGCTATGGGGGACACCAAAAACGTCGGACATGAAGCGTATCCAATCCTTTCAATAAAAAGTCCTGAGAGCAATAGTAAATGCCCCTTATTACGTCAGCAACAGTACCCTTCATAATGATCTTAATATACTCTAAATTCTTGAAAATTCTAAATTCATCCCTTCCAAATTCATGAAATACCACTGTAACTGTATCCGACTACCCTAATCTCGTAGCACAGTCATTCCACTGCGCCACACATCCCTATAATCTTCCTCGGAGACTAAAACGGCAGTGGCCTCATGACCTGCTATGCGTGACAGTGGGAGTACTGACAATGGCCAGTTTCTTCAATCATGTCTTGAGCGTGTGTGGCTCTCGCGCTCTTCGTCAACCTCCGCTGGTTTGTATCCGGTGACGCTGTGGGAGGAGCGTGGGGGACTTCCCAAGACTCCGCTTCCTTTTCTGCATTCGAGGGAGGTGACAACCATGTGGATATGGGAGGCCTCTAGATTGTTTGTAAATACTGCATGAATGAGCGAGTGAATGAAAATTGTAGACACGGTATGAATGAGAACGTTTATCACAATTACTTATTACCTAATAATGCAAATTTTAATTTTAGCACAATAAAGAAGTTTCAATATATATTGCTTACATATATTGAGTCCTGTTGAACAATCTTCTATTTCTTTTTGGTTTTCACTTTATTTTAAATTGTCTTCGACTTTGTCCCGCAATATTTGTTTTCTTTCTATCAATCAATCTACAACTACAAATATGCGGGTCGGCAAGTGTAAGGTGGAGGACGGCATAAATTCTATGGCAACATGTAGAGTTTAGCGAAGATATGAAAATTGAGAAAACGCTCAGTTCAAATCAAATGATCCAAAACCCACCTAAGAACTTTTGTCTGAAATCACATTTTCCTATAGATATTCGCATGCTTAGCACAACCATAAAGGTTTCGCAGCCTATGTGCAGTTGGCCCACCATAGGTTTATTAGGTATAATTTTTTTACCCTTAGCTCTCAAACTTATAAAAATAGGATGTGGGAAAAATAAAGAAAAATTATTTTGGGCTAATGAGTGCCTTTCACTAAGAGGAGTCCCCCATTTGAAGGATGTATGAAAAGGATATAGGGTGTGGAATGCCTAAAAAGGCAGATGGAATCAGAAAGGCCAGATTTGAGTTCTTGCCACAATGGAATATGGATAGCGTCTCTTGTTGTTCAGAAACTATGCATTCAGTTTTGACAGAACGAGAGCTAGGTTAATTTCAAGATAAGATAACCTTTTTGAATGTTTCAAGTTTAGTTGCAACAATCGATTTCCGTAGTGAGAGTCTACCAAGGGTATTAGGTATAGTTGCACACTCTAACCTTTCATGTCCTCAACTCTAGCTAGTAACATTAGTTTACTAATTTTAGTTTCACTTATCCACGCTTTCATCTAAGGAAAAAACAAGATAATAAATCAAAGTAAGGGATGGTTTTAGTACATAATTATATAACCGTATGGAATACAATTAATTTCCAGAAAAACAAATAAAGATCTATTATTTATACATACAGTAATGGTTGTTATTTCATGTCTACTCATATTAGGGAAATCTATCATGGGTGACTTCCCCACTTTTATACATGCAAGTAACATTTAAAAACACTATAGCAAACCTATAACCTTAAAGCAGGTAATAACTCAAAAATGTATTCATAATTTTTATTTATAGTATATAATACAAAATTGGAATTTTCTTATGCCCATAATAAAATATTTCAATGAATAAACTGACCCGATAATCCTAGCAGGACATTAAACCGCTATCGGTAATACAACAGGAATTTTCCAATACTTCAGTGCGTTTATAAGATATTTTTAATACACAAATATTTACTTTTTAGTTCGTTAGCTTTAAATAAAAAAGTTTAACAAGAATTTTTGTTAATATTATTATATATATAGTAATATATAATATGTGTAGGTTGTTGGTTATATAAGAAAAAATATAAATATTTATAGAATTTTCTTATCAGAGCGTTATACCTATGCTGACTGAGGCTCTTGTTTATTTATTTTTTGATTGCCTCTATTTAACATCGATAAGCAGCAATGACTATAAGTATCGATAAATAACCGATTTTCCTAAGGAAGTTGAGAGTGTTTTTTATGTATTTCCGCTTGCTTTATTGCTTACAGTCATTCTAGTAAACCGCTTTCTAACGAGTGTTTAAGAACTCATGGCACTCAGTGATGGCTCTATGGATTTTATTAATTTCATAATAAAAATTTAATTCAATGTTATAAATAAGGCATAATGTGTGTTTAATTCTAACGGTTGTGATTTAATTGGATGCGTAAGAGATTGATATGCACTCTATCGGTAATACATAGGATAATAGTAAATTATCCTTGTAGCGATCGCTAACTACATAAGATAAATCACACTATACTCTATTGTATATATGTTAATTAATTCAAACAAATGTAAATAACATTACCAAACCATAAGTCATTGTAAATGTAGTAAACAATAAAAGACCCAGCTGCAAACAAACCAGTTAGAGGCTGGGAACCCTCACCCTCTATGTGTTATATAGATAATTTTTATGTAGATTTAGGCCTTTCCTTGAAAATGGTGAAGTACTTAAAAGCTGCTTCGCCATTTGCATTAACAGGCAGCCAGTTATAAGAGTAACAAACACGTTTTTGTCGAGTCTTGATCAAAGATATTCACCTACTACCTCATCACGTGTAAGAAAACTGAATTATTGCTGTAATAGATTGCTTGAGTTAGGGAACTATGTACGGTTTGATTAAAGTCACCTAGAAATTTGCATGAGTGAACCTTACCCATCAGTAACGGAACTACCTGTATACGTTATTAGTACATGAGGAATGAGGGCGTAATTAAAGTAGATTAAAAGCAAATAACCGTGTAAACTCAAGCTGAGATCTAGCTAGCTGTGTTTGTTGTGAGAAGGTTACTTAGCTATGTTTGGTGTGTGAAGGTTACTTTTAAGATAAGACTTATGTTTATTGTTTGTGTTGTGACTATCCACTAGAATACCTTGGAAATAACGTGTAATTTAATTAATCTTTACAGGTATGTTTATTTCGTTTATTTCATATTGTAAAATCGTTTGATGCTTATAATTCTAATGCTATTGCAAATCTTTACAGATTAATAAAATCAGTTATAAAAACCAACTTACAACCGTACGAACAATATCAGTCAGAAATAGAAGTATAAGGTTGGAATTTTCTTTCCATGAAGCGCAAGAAAAAAACCTCGATCGGAAAACAAACGACAGCAAATATTTATTGTTCAAAGGGAAAACCCTGTGACCGGTCTGGGGTTCGAAAACAGAATATTGCCATTCAAACGTTCCGTTGACTGAGCTGCCCGTGCCAAACCCCATTTACTCTCTTCAAGGGATCTCTTTCCAAACATAGTCAATATTTATAAATAATTTGCAAACATATACCAAACAAATCAAATAATAATTGTAGATTATCCTTGTAGCGACCACTAACTACATAAGATAAATCACACTATACTCTATTGTATATATGTTAATTAATTTAAACAAATGTTAATAACATTACCAAACCATAAGTCATTGTAAATGTAGTAAACAATAAAAGACGCAGCTGCAAACAAACCAGTTAGAGGCTGGGAACCCTCACCCTCTACCTAGAGCAGGTAGCAAGCAACCCGGACGAGGCCAGAGTCACTACGAGAACAAAGGGCCACCGCATACTGGGGTATCATTGGGCACAATAACGAGTCACATGATTGGGTACTAACGAAGCAAGCCGGGTATAAATAGACTCGGGTTTTAGCCTGTAAATCGTTCTCACGACGTTTTTCTACTGGTGAACTTGCAGCTGCACTGATGTTTCAAAACTTGGCCTTCTCGTTTATGAAAACCACTGGACCTCTCTTCCCAACCTCCCTATGGTTTAGTCCGGCCTTGTCAGACCCAACACTCTCGTAGTGGTATTCCCTGCCTTCGTCTCGCTAACACTAGCACCTCCTTGGGAGAGACTTCTACCTCGTGGACAACGGTTGTCGTGCCCCTACAAATTTTACCTAGTAGTCTCCCACGTCAACCTAATCTGCCTCTCTCCGGTTCCTATACCTCTTCTCCTGGACATGGTGCATTGTCGGGGCACATACCTATCAAATATGGGAGTCAGATATTTCCCAATTGCTCACTGTAAAGATCTGTATTCACAGTTTTTCAGCGATCAACAGCAGTCAGTGATGAACGACCCCGCGAATGCTCCACCAAACACACAAAAGCGCCTTTTTGGAGTGTACACCTGGCTTAGCTGTACATCGTTCGATTCATGTGGAGAGAGATTTTTGGATTATCATAGAGGACCCATTTTTCATATCTAGCCTCACCCACCATACTCGCCCGATATTGCGCCATCGGATTTCCAATAATTCCGATCGCTAAAAATTTGGCTGATGTCCAAAATGCCATCTCCAGATATTTTGCTCAAAAACCAATTGATTTTGATCCATCAGACATTCAAAATTTGCACACTAGATGGCAATAGGTTGCTAATAACGAGCATACATCATTGATCAAAAACAAAAACTTGTTAAAAATTTATCTGTTTGAATTTAATGTAAAAAAAACGACATTACTTTTCGGGCCCTTCTAATAATTTAAATCAGCTTATAAACTGTAATCAAAACGTCCTGGAGTAATTATTCTCAATCAGCGATCAAATACCGAAATTCTAGATTCCACTCTTCCGTTCTGTATTTCCATTTTCACAAACCTGCTTCCTTTGTCATTTCTTTTCTTATTCGTACCATAAACATTCAGAACTGTATTACATCAATATTCGTCGTTCATCGACTATGTAAATGTTTAAATCTAGATTTTACCAGTTCCTTATCTCTCTGTCTGCAGTTTAACAATTCATCAATATTATTCTGTTTTTTAATTTAGTTTTTTTTTTCAATCATCCCAGCAACCTTACACGTTTTTTCCTTTCTTGTAACAACTCATATGTTTTCTTAATTTTTCTTTATCTCTGCTCAATTTTAGTTTTTGTTACAATCTCTTGCTGATGGTTCTTAGCAGTGATCTTAATCGTACATATTACCCATATTAGTTATAAGCATATCAAATAAGTGTATTGTTATGTACTTTTCTTTTGTCTTCAGTCTGCTGTACAGTCCTATTTTTTTCATCTTGTTATTTAATGTCCCAGAAAAAGTACTTTATTCATTTTTCATTTAATTTTTTTTCTTAGAACAGTAATTATAATTACAGTGCTCCTGTTTCCTAAGAAAATTATTTCAGCTTTAATTATTTCTTAATTAATTTTAGACTAGTGATAAGGGGCCATAAATATGAAGGAAACCCCCCATAGAAATAAATTTTACTTTTAAAAAATATACAGAAATTTCTGATCAAGAAAAAAAAATTAAGTTTTAGTATCAAATAATTGTTCCTCTACCTAGAATCACAGCCTCAAGTTTTTAAGGCATGCTTCTTACAAGTTTGGTCTAACCTCTTGACTCATAACCTCCCATGCCTCTACTAAAGGAAGTTGCTTACTCCTTGGGAGTTGTTGACCTGACGTCTTACATGTCTGCCCAGCTCATATGTAGGAAATGAGATATTGCAAAACAAAACTTGGAAATTGGAGTCCCACATTATATTGTCCTTCATGAAAATGAAATTTTTGCCAATAAATCGTTCAAAAGGGATCACATTCTCCTGGATAATTAATTTCCCTCATATACAAATTGGCATTAAAAGAAATCCTGGGAGCTATTGGTTTTCTGTTCGTCCTCAAAGAAATTCCGCCTCACACCATCACTCAACCGTCTCCGAACCGAACTATCCCAGGGACATTACACTAGGCGTAGCGCTCACTAGGCCTTCGCTGAAATCTCAATCTGGGTGTTGTGACACTGCCTTGCTTCCATATATCTGCTCGATCAAGCCCTCGGCAGCACCGGCACAACCAAGTCATAAGGGTTCAAAAACTAGTTGTGAATTCTTTTGTAGGGAATTTCCTCTCAGATATAATCAGTGAGAGCTTATTTATTTTGTTCTTAGTCTACCGAGTCTAAAAAAAAGTTGATTACACCCGCATACCAAGACAGTATACAACTCGACACTGTGACCGACGATGTTCCTTTACAAGAAAGCTTAGTTGTCGTGTATTTTCGACATTAGATATACAATTTAGATTTATAAATGTCGCATTTGATTGTACGCAGTGAAATCACCGAAAAATTCCAATATTGGAATTGTTAAAACACAGACTGTCTTCTTATTATCTCAATGTATCGTTTTCAAGTAGAGCTGGTAATAGTGATATTTAAAAATAACTATTTAAGAACAACATCTGCTGTAGAATAAATGTGGGTCAATCATGCAAACATTCTATCTCTGTGCGACTATGCAGAAATACAGGATAAATCTCACCTGCAAAAATAGCAGCGCTTGGAACGAGGAGAAGTCACGAAGGCGTGAAGTGATAACAAACTAATAGGAAGGAGACGTACATCCAAGGTTTAGTATAATAATATTTTATTTTATGTTTCTGTGGACTCATGTAATAATGCGTTTTCCAAAAAAGAATCTTTTGGGTTTATTTAATAAATTCGTAAGGTGGATGTTCAGTGTGATAATAAATATGGATTGAGGTTCCTTTGCATAATTTCTTTAATATGATGGTTTAATATTGAGATATCCTTTAAAAAAATATATAGAATCCTATAAGGATTTCTTGCACATCAGTTAAATAAACTATTCCAGTAATTTATTATCAGTATGCACTTTACAGTATTATGTTTGAGACAGTACATGTGTTGATATATATAAATTATCACTGGAAACATGGGGGGTAGTTAGGGGCCCCAAAGTCATTTCCAAGTTACTAGACGACGGTCAGTTAGAAGCCTAGTTTAAGCATCTTATCAAGAGCCTTAGAGTTTGTACATAGCTAACAGCCTAAAGGACTTTTATCTCTCGTCTGACACCCTCTAAGTCCTTCAAAGCCCTATCTCGCCGACAAGTTTTACATAGCTATAAGTTAGTTACATAATACATAAATAATTAGCCAATTTAATCAGCCGATATGCATATCGTTATATTTCTTAGCTTGAATTGAATGAACTATGAGAGCCACATTCAATCCGTTACTAGAAGAAATTCTTTCATCTGTCTTCAAGTTCTGATGGTTCCGCGATAGCGTCATATTTGACGAATTATTCAATTTCTGTCATTTAATGCCCCCCCCCCCTGGTTCAGCAGATATTGGAAGGTAACGTTAAATAAAATTCTGAAATATTCCCAGAAATTAAAGTTTTGAAAGACATCGAGAGAATTGATTAATCCCACAGGATTTTAATATAATTTTCTCTTTCAATACATTTAACTTTTTAATTATTTATCTTTTTTTTTATTGGTCGAAAAAGCAGTCTCTAGTGCCCGACTCGGTTTGACAATACATTGACATGTTATTAAAAAGAGGATTCCTTCTGCTGGTGTTCTGTCATCAGTGGATGAACTAGGAATCAACAAGATTAAATAGATGGTAATACAGTTTTTTTCACACTGCTTTCATGATATTTTCATATTGCCGTGAAGGGTGGATCTAGTACCGTAAATTAACAATATATCAGGTCAGGGAGCGATAGGGGAGACCTACGACAAGGGAGAATAAAAATGGGACCGGTGACTGGTGGTGAGGAAAAACTCAGTGATGGCGAATTGATTCGGGTCCGGGACGGGACATAAGTCCCCGCTACACTGATCGACAATCCACTGGCAGAGATAAATTTGAAAAGTTTCAGGTGCCCCCCCACCTCTCGCTGCCACAGTTCTGTTTGTAATCAGAGAAAGATTTGCCTTTGCACTGTGGTCCCCATACAAGGATTAGCATAGCCTAATCTACCTCCATGCCGAATCGCACACGTTGCACGTTCAATTAGTGCTAATGTTTTCGTTATTCAGCCGCAGAATTGAGCGTAGGCAATCAACAGCTTGCATGTAATGGAGATTTAGGCAAAGTAAACAACAATGATGCCACAGTGCTCTATAGCATGAAGTCGTAAAACACATTACAATTGAAAAATTTTTAGAAAACAATTTATGTCTAATGTAAAAAGGAAAAGAATGGATTAATGTCTATTAAAAGTAAAATAAACGTGAAATAAAAGTTAACAAAACGATAATTATTTGAGATACTCGGGTACTTGCCAATGAGCTATTTAACGCAATCAAATCGCTTATTTATTACGTTCAAAATTATATAGATTCTTGGGTGACTTTTTATTAAAACTGTATTTATTGATTCACAACTGTGACTAGCCCCACACGGCTGGTTCTTGCATTTAACGTTAACGCAGAGTTTATTAAACACTTTTATTTCAGTAACACACGAGGACGCGAAGTACTATTCTATGAATGTCATGAAAATAGGCTTTTATACACTGACTAAAATCCTTAAAACTCATTTTTTTTCCTGCCAACACTTTTATAATGTATTTGTTAACTGTACCTCTCATCAAAAACATATTCATTTGTATTTTCTGAACACCTTTGTCCGGTCCCCAAAGGTATGAGTCCCCACGGTGGGGAGGAGACGCCCGCCGCGAGCTAGGGTCGCTACAATCTCTAGCCGCCGTCGGACGAGCCACTAGAAAGAGATAAAATGACGTGGACCTGTGGCCTTTCACCTCTGCTGGCAGCCTAGTCGGCGGGAAGCCTAATTAGCTTTGATCTGACTCTAGAAAATCTTAGAAAATGTGCCCCGCCAATGCACTACGTGCAGGAGAAGAGGAGCAGTGTAGGTTTATAGGTAGTTTATGTGGTCTTGGAATTCACAGTCGGTATCTGAGGGGAGGCTAAAACCGTCCGGATCCCAAAGGAGAGCGTAAACCGGATAGAGGCTGACTGGATTGCTGTAGGAGACGCTACTAGGTAAAGTTTGTAAGGCCACGGCAACCGTCGTCCGCGAGGAAGAGGTATTTCCCAAGGAGGTGCTAGTTTTAGCGAGACGAAGGCAAAGATTCCCCCTAGGAAGGTGTGGGGTCTGACAACGCCGGACTACAACATAACGAAGTTAGGAGAGAGAGATGGAGAGTTAGTTGAATGAGAATGCCATGGTGAGCAGCAGGCGCCAGTGCAGAGAGAGATTGAGAGAGAGTAGTGTTCTAAGTGCCGGTTCCGAGTCTTCTCTGCCGACCGCACCGCGGGTTGTATAGGCAGGCCAGCCGTGCTGAGGGGTTCCCCCCCCCTTTCTACTGAAACCTTAAGTTTATTATTACAATAGGGAAACATAAGTAGATATTTTCTGGACCAAGAAGAGGGAAACTATTAAGATGTTGACACAACAACCTTCTTCAAATCTGGGTTTTTGCCGCTCCCAGAGAACACTTTGTACCCCGGCTGGCCCACAGAGCTTGTCAGAAGGGTTTAGGCGTTTCCATGGTTCATAAAATGTACACATAACAGGAATGTGCTTATGTATTTAAGTTGTACGGTGCATGATGCACGGCTTCTTATCGATTCTCGTGTCTTATAAAACACTGTCAAGAACCGCCACCTGACTGAGTTGCCTTCTGTGCTCTGGCAGGTCCTTGGTTCTACTCTCGTTCAAAGTGCTCTCTCAAGCTCCCACCTCGGGATTACCTGAATCTGTTTGAGTGCACGAAACTACGGCGTTGATGTCCTTGTGGTTTTACCCCAAAATAAACCCAACCAACTAATAATATACAGAAACCCCTTAGTTCTTCCGTTTAGTTACTAACATCTTTAAATACTAAGAACCAACTGGCGAATAAATAAATGGTCGTCATATAGTAAGTATATTACATTTTTTTTCATGCCGATAAGGCCTGATTAAAAAAACGGTTTATCTTATTTTGGTGTATGCAAGATTTGAAAAAAATCACGATGATCACTTGATAACAGCGGTGTGACTCTCAAAACCCTTGTCAATAAAAATAGACACTGTGGGTGGACAGAGATGTTTTATTATATTCAACACCCAGAACAAAATTATATTTTTAATCATAATTCAAATTTAGCTCTGTTCAGAACACGACTTCAATTTTGTACAAGACTCATTATAATTTATTTGTGTAGCCTGATCCGTGGATTTTGTATGCAATAGCCTAGTGCCTACCACAGTATAACCTCAAAGCCAAGTGGCAACTGCAATGACATGTAGGTAAAACTTATCTGTTCATGCGATGTTTTAAAGTTCTTTTAATTCCTCTCATGGAGTAGTTACAAAACAAAATTTCATAAACAAATTCCAAATACTTCTCCGTGCAATAAACATTTTTATTTTGTTATCACACTATTAATTTTTACCATATTATCACATAAAAATCATTACATAAAATAAAATCCGTCAGGGAAATGCCAACATTTCTGAGATTGGTCATACCTCCTAAATCATTGTTTACATATACTTTCCGGTGATACAGGTGGCAGAGGAGCGTGGGGAACTTCCCAAGACTCCACTTCCTCTTTAACTGGGCCGGCTGGAAATACTGTATGAATGAGCGAGTGAATGGAAATTGTAAATATGGTATGAATGAGAACATTTATCACAGTTACTTAGGGCCTAATAAGGTAATTTTAATTTTACAACAATAAAGATTTTTTCTTAATAAATAAAATATAACTTTAAATTGACCACAATTGATTATTAAAACAAATAAATAGATAGAAAATTATATAGCTAAAGTAACAACATTCACAAAAAATCATCTATTGCAATTTTTTTTTTTTTTTTCAAATTCCTTTATTAATTGAATATCTACTTTTACATCAGTGGAGTTTCCACAATATGGAATCTTGCACATTGTGTTTATATATGTACTGTAGCGTAGCTACATTGTATATATTGTGTGAGGTTAACAATAATTGAACTAAGATAAGCTGTTGTAGAAAATAGAGAATAGAGAAAATGATAGGGCTCGATTGGAGGTTAGTCCACTTTTGATCATTTGCATGGTACCTTAGTGCGGCGCTTAGTGATACTACAGCCGACAAGACTGCTAGGCTATGCCGAAGTGTGTAACTTTGCCTTGCTTTAACGAGTACTCATACCTTACTTTCATTCAATGATGACATGACGGTAAGAGGGTGGAGAGTGTACAGAGATAGCAGTTTTTTGGATTGGGTGGTCAGCATAACAGATCTTAACGTTCCAGCTTCTCTTAGGTAGTCGAGGAGTGCAATAAATTTCTAAGTCTAGTACCTGTTTTAGTGAGTTCGAAAGACCTGAAAGTAATTGACTTAATAAATCTTTTCTTCTGGATTTATCTCATGGTCCAGATGAAGTTTCCCCTTCGTAATAAGCCTCGCAGTTTAAATTCTTGATATTTTTTTCTACTTTCAAAAAAAATTTACATAATTTTTTTATCTGTAGTAATGAGCATTTTATTAGTACCTGAACATGGTCTAAAATGACGGTTTATAATGGTAGAACCAATCTATTTCCAATGGAGTTATTTTTTATTTTAAATCCTTTGATTTATCGAATATACATTTAGACATCAGTGGAGTTTCCACAACATGGAATCTTTACATGAAAGTATATATGTACTGTAGCGTAGCTACATTATATGTATATAGACAGAGCAATTCTCTTCCTAAATACCATTCTCTGTAATTCCAAGCATGGAATTTAACAATATTGACGCTCCAGAAATCCTCGAATATTTGTACATAAGATGTAATTCTGTGTTTGCCACTTTCAATTAATGTATAATTCGTGTTTTACCCAGGAAACATATCGATATAAAGACAAATATAAAGAAGATTAATAAATAATAATGAAACACTAAAATAGAGTAGAGTTATGAAATATTACTCAAGAACATTAATGAACATCAAACCGTTTATTGCTTAAATAGTCTCACTCTATGAAAAAGTCGAACTTTTCAATGAGCCTAGTAGCTTCTAAAGATAAAGTTATCAGAAGTGAAGTTGGGTTTCAGATTGGGCCGTTTTAAGTAAAATTAATAAAGTTCTTAACGCTTGCCAACCAATCAACATTTTATTATTCTGTCCTGCCTCTTCTTATTTAGTTATTAGCTTTAAAATCGTTTCAGTGCTTATGTTAAAAGCCATTTCGGCACTCCGACTCCGTTACTACACTGTACGCTCTTCTAAAACTTTTACCCACTACACTTCCCCAATACCTTCTTGGTCACATTTGCAGATGGCAATGCAGTCTTGTCATCCCACCCAGACACCAATAAAGCATCCCATAACTTTCAAAAACACCTCGATGAGACCGAGTATTGGTGCAACCAACGGCGGATCAAAGTTAATGAAGCAAAATGCTCCCACATTACCTTCACACTCTGCCGCAAGTCTTGTCCACTAGTTTCTTTTAATTCCATTCCTCTTCGTATATCCGAGTTAGTACGGTACTTAGGCTTCCATCTCTACAAACGGCTGACCTGGAACCCACGGACGAGGCTAAAAAGACAGCCATTGCACTTCACCACTCTATAGGGATGAGCTTTGGACAACTGTAAAGGCTACTTCAAAGGACATCCCATCCCTCAATAGAACATAAATTACTAATCTACAAAGCTATACCTAAGCGATTCTGGCCATACAGAATAGAGCTATGGGGGACAGCAAGAAAGTCGAACATCAAGCCTATTTAATCCTTTCAATCAAAAGTCCTAAGAACAATAGTAAATGCCCCTTATTACCTCAGCAACAAAACCGTTCATAAAGATCTTAATATACCTTACATACACATAACGTATCCCATAGAAGTTCATAAAATTTGATAGTAACCTATCCAACTACCCTAATCCCCTATCACAGTCATTGCTCTGTACCGCATATCTCTATAATCCTCCTCGAAGACTGAAACGGCAGTGACCTCGTGATCTGATATAAATACGTGACAGTGGGAGTCCTGGCAATGACCAGTTTCTACAATCATGTCCTGAGTGTAAGTGGCTCTCACGCTTTTCGACAGTCTCCACTGGCTAATATCCGGTGACGCAGCTGACGGAGGAGCGTGGGGGAATTTCCAAGACTCCGCTTCCTTTTTCGCACGCAAGGGAGGTGACAACCATGTGGATTTGGGAGGTCTCTGGGCTGTTTGTAAATACTGTATGAATGAGCAAGTGAATGATGAATTGTGAATATGATATGAATGAGAACATTTATCTCAATTACTTATTGTCTAATAAAGCAGATTGTAATTTTAGCGCAATAAAGAAGTTTCAGAATACAAAACACACACAATGCTCGACTTATTTCAGATATTTGGTCTGATTAACTGTTGAACATCGATCAACCTTTGCTTGATTTGGATGCTATTATGAAGATTACATGCCTAGATAACTTGTTTTATTTTTACAATGCTCATAACTTATTGTAGGTGAGATATTGAACACATTACGGTACACCATTGTTGTGTAATCAGTCTGCACTAGGTCGTGATAGACGCGACGCATTCACCGACGTGCTTCTGTTGATGGAGGTCTGGTCATTACCCTCAGCCAAATCCCAGAGCCCGGCCAAGAGACACGCCGCGTAAATATTTAAACGGGAAGAAAAGCATTCATTCAAATCCTTCTGAAACTTATCCTGTCACCGCCAACAACAAACATTTTCCTGTTCCTGCACCTTATTGCCGAGTGACGGTTTAAATATCTTATAAACAATGATGGAACAAAACATGACGAGGCTTACGGCGAAAAAGTGTATAATTTAAAGAGTATAATAATTTAAAAACGCTTATTTTCAAATTTGCCCCTTTGACTTCTTTTTATTAACTCTAAATACCAGAAATTGCAATATTTTTTTAAGGATTCGCAAATATCCATTAAACTTAAAGAAATTGAGCCTCCCATTAGAATGAGACTTATTGGAGTCGATAAACGAGAAGGTCACGAGTTTAACGACCTAATGTTGGACTGTTTTTCGATTATACCTACTACTTGAACCAAGGATCTGTGTCACCGAAAATTCCATTTAGAAGAAAAATTTATGTAGCTGAAATAAACAAAAAAGTTACAAAAATCATTTGATGACATTAGATATTGGTGACTCTCAAAATTGTAATTTCCAATATATCTTTCAATTTCTTTTGGCTTCACTTTAATTAATTTATACAACAAATTCTCTGATAAGCAGACAGATATATGTTCAAAAGACAATTACCATAAACCGATATAAAAGTATAGCCCCTTCACAAATACCATCCAAAACTACATATACTGACAAGATGAGAAATGTCGTCCAACCGAGCAAGATATGGATAGGACTGGCTTGAAAAAAACTGTATAATAACTGTTATTATTAAAAGGCTTTTTGGCATGGCAAAATTGAATGAAAACTAATATTTAACTTGTATGTATCTACATGCTCTTCTGACCTAACTGTGAGATAAAATTAGCCTACATCATATGCGAATGAACAGCATGCCCATAAATTATGATAACACATACATAAAGATAGGTGAGTGTGGAAAAACATAACGAAATGAGACAGTTGACCTAATTACCCTTTAGCCAGTGGAGTCGAGATAAAAAGGGAATGGCAAATTGAGACCAGACACCCTTCTTCAATTAGCTTGGACCACCCCCCTCCCTACTCAGGCCGGACAAACAGACTTATTTGGGCTCTCAAGGGGCCACTGGCTCCAGGCTACGGGCCACCCCATTGTCCAGCAAGGGCTGTCATGTCACTGGGGGATGTTTGCTATTAATTATCAGGCTTCTGTGAGATGTTCTTGTGCATTCACCGCTAATTATTATAACAACATTACTACGGACATATTTAGCCCTTATAAGCTGTTGTTGGTAAATTTATCATAGCCGATCTGTGACATTTAGTGATTGGTCATAAGCCTTTTGTGCATAACATTTTGTTTTAAATCAATGTTATTGCCATTGTTTGTTTTTGTCTTGCAGTTATCTATCAACCTTTATTTTTTTTTTTTTAACGGATTTTCTTCTGATTTATTCAAGGTCAAGTTCACCGTAACCACCCTTCAAAGAAAACAATCCCTTTGCGAAGCTGAGGATGAAAAACGTCACGGTTCACAGATAATGCGCAACATCGCATTAGAACCTAATCCACAACATAGCGAGAATCCCCACAGCCCTTACAGTTCACCCCATCAGTAGTTGTTTGACTTCAGTTTGTGGAGTAACTGAAATGTAATCGATTTTATTGACCATTT
The DNA here is from genome assembly GCA_930367205.1 of Acanthosoma haemorrhoidale. Lineage (NCBI taxonomy): Eukaryota > Metazoa > Arthropoda > Insecta > Hemiptera > Acanthosomatidae > Acanthosoma > Acanthosoma haemorrhoidale. The sequence continues at coordinate 105,225,365 of OV884014.1, read as the reverse complement.
CAATGGCTTTCATGGTCATTTTATTGACCATTTCAATGGCTTTCATGGTCATTTTAGTTCACTCTACGCCGCTCAATATATTTCCGTTCTTCTCACCACTAGTTTTTATGTCTATTAAAAGTATTATTTATTATTTATCTTGGTATTATTTATTGTGTTAAAATTACAATCTGTTTTATTAGAGAATAAATAATTGTGATAAATGTTCTCATACATACAACATTACAATTTTCATTCACTCGCTCATTCCTACAGTATTTACAAACAGCCCAGAGACCTCCCAAATCCACATGTATGTCACCTCCCTCGCATGCGAAACAGGAAGAGGAGTCTTGGGAAGTCCCCCACGCTCCTCCGTCAGCTGCGTCACCGGATACTAGCCAGTGGAGACTGTCGAAAATACACTCAGGACATGATTGGAGAAACTGGTCATTGCCAGGACTCCCACTGTCACGTATTTATATCAGATCACGAGGCCACTGCCGTTTCAGTCTCCGAGGAGGATTATAGAGATGAATGGTGCAGTGCCATGACTGTGCTACGGGATAAGGGTGGTTGGATAGGTTACTATGGAAATAAACTTGAGTTCAATAATGTAGGGTATATTAAGATCGTTATGAAGGGTTTTGTTGCTGACGTAATAAGGGAAATTTTCTATTGTTCTCAGGACTTATAATTAAATGGATTGGATATTGTTGATGTTCGACTTTTTTTCTGCCCCTCATAGCTTTATTCCGTTTTTCCAGGTTGGCTTAAGTATAACTTTGTAGATTAGTAATTTATTTTCTATTGAGGGATGGGATGTCCTTTGAAGTAGTCTGTCCGTTGTCTAAAGCGTCTGTTTAGTTTTTGTCTTTTTAGCCTTGTATGTGGGTTCCAGGTCAGCCGTTTGTCGAGATGCCTAAGTACCCTACTATGTCCGACACAGGGAGAGGATGGGAATCAAAATAAACTAGTGGACAAGACTTGCGGTAGAGAGTGAAGGTAATGTGGGAATATTTTCTATTAATAGAAAGCTTGGTTCTGAGCTACTGACAGAACAAGTATTAAATAACACGAGCGAGTGAAGCGATTTTGTCGTGTGCCTAGATCAGCAGTAGAAGCTTCTAAGAGGTTTTTACTAATGGAATCACTCAAGTGCGTATAAATTTGTCTTGATTATTTAGTTTATAAAGAGACTAGGATCATAATGTACATAAACTTAGCCTAAGCACCTAAAAATGTACAAGAGTTTTCCAGCTCAATCTTCCCGGATAGTTCAAACAAATTTTCTTCCTGAAGTTAATCCCGCGGTTAAACTTATTTCGTTTGTTTTAATGGTAGACAAAAGTAGATACCTGCCATTATATCTCAAAAACTTAAAGACCTTACGCTATGAGACATTAAGTAACTATAAAATGCCTTCACGTGACCCAAAAAAGTGCAAGAGTGAACAGTGTGAGAACACAAGCAACTATAGGTGGATGGATGTGAGTAACCCATAAATTTAAAGTTGAAGCAACGTTTATTGTTTCTCTGTCTATCTTTATTCTGTGTTCTACGGTAAACAAACAGATCAGTCCACTAATTAATAAATAAATGGTAACATGCCCCAGATCTTCCTAAGGGCACCGAAGGCAGCAACTATACGTTGTCAGGGTAATAATCTAATTAATAGGGATGGTTGCTTTGGAACTAATAGGTTGCCAAGAAAGTAATATCTGTTTTTATGTGTGGAATAAAACTCGATTTTTTTCATTTAAATTTAATCGATCAAATATCTTCCATTTTGTTCGATGACCTTTTGCCATATTTTTGGTAACTTCACGATCCCGCGCTCATAGGACTTATGATCCTTATCAGCAAAAAACTCAACGAAGTCCGATTTGAGGTCATCGATATTACTGAATTTTTTACCATTTAAAATGTTTTGTAAACTTCGAAATAAATGATAATCCGAGATGTCGCAAGGTCGGGGCTTTATGGGGGATGCTACATCACTTCCCAACCAAGCTCCAATAGTTTCGTATGTGTTGCTAAAGATGTGTGACGCCTCGCATTGTCGTGGCGGAACCCAAATGTCGAGCTTCTTAACAAGACCAATACGTCTTATATGATTGTCAATTAATGCGTGTGATACATTTAACAGTTTTGCAATATCTGACATAGTTATAAGACGATTCAATTATTCTTTCGTTTTGTCATTAACAACTTCAGAAGTTCGGCCAGAGTGTTGGCGATCTTTCAGTGAAAAATCTCCAAAACAAAATTTTTTTAAATCAATTTTGACACGTGCGTTCTGTTAAACAATCAACATCATAAACTTCACATATATCTTTGTGAGCCTCAGACGCTTTCTTGCTTTTATGAAAATAAAAAAGTAAAATGTGTCGAAAATGCTTATTTTGGCACTCCATGTTAGTTAAAACTGACCGTAAACTGACAGAAACTTACACAGAATTTGTTTCTATAGCAGCCTGGAGGTATCGACTACCACATCTCAAAAGAAAAAACTCCTAACATTGTATGATTTATTTCTCAAGTATCATACTATTTATATGATTGTCTTATCAGTAACTAGAACCCATTAACTAGAATTGTTTAAAGGTAAGATTAGAGTTTTTGATTATTAATTAAAGGATATCAAATAAACATTTCTTAACCCTATGCTAAGGACTAATAACTGAACGGGCTAGAAATTGGTTTACAAAATTCCGTTCTGGAGATACGACCTTAAAAGACGAAACGAGAAGGCGGGACGTCCTTCAGACTTTGATGACAACCTTTTAAAGGCAATATTGGAGCAAAATCCACGTCAATCAACAAGAAAGGTTGAATACGTCACAATTAACTGTTAACCGTCACCTAGAGAAAATTAGGGAAAGTCAGCAATTTAGGAGTGTGGGTACCTCACAATCTCAGTGAACGGAATAAAGAAGATCGCATGTCACTCGCCTCAAGTCTGCTCTCACAGGTAAAAATTGAGCCTTTTTTAAACAGAATTGGAACAGGTGATGAAAAATGGGTTACCTATGGCAATATAGTTCGCAAAAGACAGTGCCTTGATAATGATCAACCACCCCTATCAGATCCGAAAGCAAACATCCATGGCAAAAAGATTTTATTGTGTGTATGGTGGGATTGTCGAGGAATAATTCACCACGAGTTGTTGAAGTCAAATTTAACAATTACTGCGTATAGACACGTTCAGCAGTTGCAAACAGTGCAAGAGAAACTCCATGAAAAGCGTCCTGCACTCGTCAAAATTAATATAATTTTGTTATTTAATGAGAGCAAAATAAAAGTCTGCTAAAAAAAACGGAAGTTACTTATGACTCGACCTAAATATTTACAATACTCAGACTAGCATGTGTTCTGTTTAACCGTATACATATGTTTATAACCCTGACATCGAAACCTAATCGAAGTAGTACTTTAAACATAAACTAAATAATCCAATGGCAGAAAAAAATTACACTAAAACTAAATGGTAACATGTGATTTAAAAACAACAGATTGCATACCCAACGAGGGAATTACACTGGAATGACTTCCTATATAGTTTAAAGACAACATCTAATTAACCTATAGACTTCATAAATAATATTTACAAGACTCATCAACGCCCAAAACAATAATTCACAACATGTTCCTCATTCGCTCTCAAAATCTATCTTACATGTCTGATTTGTAAAAAAGACTTGTTGTTTTCTTCCACCGCCAATAGATGATAGATGGTGGATTTCCGTAATTTTCTTGACCCCCCCCCCTTCACCAAGTACAGTGATCTATTTTCATCTCAACCAACTTACCTCGTCCCAATAAGGCTCATGCTAATGCTGGGATGTGGTGAAACATTTTAAAACACTTTTTTTATTGGTAAGCTAACTGGTGATTTTAGAATTTTATTTTTTTTTTGGCTGGTTTGATCTGCAGCTACCGACCTAGTCCCATTTCTGCAACCATCTATTCAACATTTAAGATGTATTGATTGTTAACATGTCCTCCAACGAAGTCACCATAAGCAGGCTAACGTTAAGTAGACGAGTCAACTCCTGGAGTCGAGAGAAGAAATGAAATATGTGAGCAGTTAGAGGGGTGCTGTCTGTCCAGTTTATTACTCCCTCTAGTATTTGTCATGACTGTCTCTCCATTCCCTCTATCTCTGCCCTGCATTCCCAAGCCAAATAATTATTTTAAAATATATTTTTTTCCATTTAAATAACTACTTGATAATGCCATTGAAACAATACATATATACAAACATTGAATATTCCTGCTATTTGCGAAAACTTTATTTGAAATCTATGACTTCTTTTCCATATATTGCAAATTTTTAAGCAAACAATTTTGACATGTTAAACTGGCCCGTTCAGTTTCCTTCCATTTTTACTGTCCCTTGTGCCACAATGTGCTGGGTCGGCCTCAATCCCTTTTCTGAAAACTCTCATGTCACTCACTTCCCGCCTCTTTGTGGGGACGACCCCTCACTCTATACCTGCCTTCTTCCATAATGAGGTCAAAACATATTCCGGGTTTTTTTCCACGTGGTAATTTTTCATGTAACACGTTTAGTCTCTAGAATTATTTTAAATAATAAAAAGTGTACTTAAAAGATTAAAAGCTCAGGCTCGTAAAGTTGGAAGTCTCGTGATTAAGATCAAAAAGATTGGACTGGCATCATTCCGAGGAAATTCCCAGGAATTCGCGTACGTGAACTTGTCTATCTTGAGTGTATACTAAGTTAGTAAAAGACTAATTGTTTACCAAGATTAATTTGGTTAAGTTTTATAATCAAATAAATATTAAACTTTTCAATATCAGATTATAAAAGTAACTGAATGGAAGAAAAGATAATGAAAACATTTAATAATAGCCACCGTTAAGGAGGAGTGTAGTACTAAAGCAGGCGGGCAGTAATTAATTTAGAATACACATGGATCATTTAATCAGGAAAAGGGGACTGCTTTAACTCACCGGGAAAGCCTGATTAAAGTCAACTCATCAGTGGTAACTCATCGAGTTTGTCCTCGGCCATCTTGTCCTCATGGCACTCAAGACGTCTTTACTACTAGTAGCAACCACCTCAAGTCTCTCCAAATGGTTCAATTCCACCCTTTTATCTCCATCCAGGACTAGGCTAATGAACACTTACTGAAGAAAGGAAGAAGAAATCACCAGTCCTTAATGCTAATGTCCAACATACTGAAGCAAATGATTTCCAGCACCAGATAACTGACACTGGATAGGACTCCAGAACAGTATTCAAAGACAGGTGGGATATCGAAAGACCCCCACCACCGGCTGTATTCCAATACATGTTATATGAGGAGAAGGATACTGTTCATCAATGTATCTTCCAACTAATGTATACTATGTATATGTTTGTTCAATTTGAGATAGTGTCTCCCTTAATCAAACAAAAACAAATTTACAGTCATAGACTGTGTGCTATAACTATAAGAAATAAACGATCAAATAGAAACAAACCTTGCATGTTGGTGCCACCAAACATAATGTCACTATCGAAGTAGATCATCACATACCCTTGTTTCTTCATATAAATACCCTGGCATTGATTTACTTTATGGTGCACCGCTGTTTCGTCATCTGACGTATACGACTCCAAAAATTTCAAAACGGCATACTGATGAAAGTGGTCAGACATACCTAATTCGCGCAGCGGAGCAACAGTGTGCTACACGAGGTCTTTGATCTGCCTACGGTGGATGAATTCATCCAACCTAGACATATCAAATTCTGCGACTCACTACAGTACCTGACAAACCCGGTGTTTAACACTATAACCCCCGCTCCATTCCCCCATCGATGGCAAGACGCAGTCGAGGCAGGAACGCTTTAGTCTTAGGTTCTAGTTTTCAAGATTAGTATGTAAGTTTCCCACATTGTAAACCGAAGGTGAGCCCCATCACCTAGTCTTGTATATTTGTATTTTGACCTTTTAAATTCAAAGATATTGTTATTGTAATGCTACCCTCCTTTTAATGTATCTTTGTATGCAGCAAGAGGAGAAATTTGTTTGTCGGGTTGTCACTAGTGGAGTGCCTAATCACCCTAGCCCTGGTGACAAGTGCAGACTGTTCGAGTTAATAAACTGGACAATCGTTCCAGGACGGCGTTAATATCTGACTCCATGTATGATAGGTATGTGCCACGACAATGCACTGTGTCCAAGAGAAGAGGTACAGAGGTTTCATAAAGAATAAGGCCAGTTTTCAGAGTTCAGAGTGGTGGCCCGGCAGTGTCACAGGTACAAGTCGTCAGAGGGTCTGCAAGGAAACCTCCTTTTTCTTCAACCGAAAGACTGGGTGACAGACTCAGAGGTGCTTAGGAGAGAGTAGGTGACGAGGAGTCTAAGAGACTGACTTACTGGGCCAGTGGCCCGGGCGTAAAGCGTCACCGAGTGAAAGCGGATGAGGAGACTAAGAGAGTAGAAGACTGAGTGGGCTTACAGGGCAAAACGCCCTGGTTTAAATATTGTTCCTGCTTGGAGGGGGAAAGGGCTTTGGCCGACGTGAGAACATGCAACCGCTGACCCATTACGTGACCCTTCGACCCCTAAAGGACTGTTCCTGCCGGAAGGCGGAGACGGTCTGACAGGGGTATGTTTATGATGGCCAGGTGGCCAACCCCTTTTAGGTTTATGACTGTTTTATGGCTGCTAGATGGTACCCCTTTCAGGTTTTATGGCTGTCGGCCGTCGACCCTCTTACCTGACTTGTTTTGCTACTGCCGGTCCCGCGCATGGTTTATTACTAACAACTTACAATGATTTACAAACAAATACACTTAATTCCTGTTATTTTACTTTGCTTACAATATGTGTGCACCAGAGTATAGGGTGATTTAACTTATGTAGTTAGTGGTCGCTACATTTGTAATTATTTGTTCAATGAATTTTGTTCAAATATTGTAAAAAAAAGATGAATAACAGGAGTTATTAAAAGAAAAATTACTATTACAATTATATATTATGCCTATTAATCATAAACTTAACAATATAAACACTGTAATATTTTACAAAGTATCCTACTAAAATAGTTTGCAAGGTTCTAACTGATAGCAAGAGTAAAATCCAGCCTATTGACAAATATTGAACGGCCATTCAAAATTTAATTTACTCGCAAAAAAATAGATATCATGTTGAGTAGAGCCATAAATTAAAGGCCACGGAGCCTTTATTAATAACATATAGTGCACGTTTGAGCAAAAGTGAAGCATAATCACATACATTTTTTAAAACGGTGATATTTTTTTTTTTAGAATCCTAGTTTGAAAAGAGGAATATTTCGCATAAAAGTTCTACTTTTTGCCTTAAGATAGAAATAATAAGAAGCAATAACTATGTTTATTATTATTAATATTTATCTTCCTATTATGTCTGGCAAAGTATGTACCTAAACATCTTGATCTTGATTCATAGGATAGATTTTGTGTTGAAGATTTTATGGATTCTATTTTTCAAAATGCCATTCCAGCTGTCATTTAAATCATTTTCTTAACCACAACAAAATCCTTCTTAATTGTTTTATGTATCACATTTGAATTGAATTTTGATATTGCATAACTTAACAAAAAATATGTAAAGAAAAGTTCCCAAAAACAGACCCCCGGTCTCCTGGCTCTGCATTCTCCTGATGTCTAGCGTGACCAAGACCAGGTGTAAATAGTAGTTTAGGCTCCTACTACTTTGTAGCGTAGAACACGCGTCGGCAACTTGACTGGCTGCTTATTAGTCCACCATTAAGGTTTTTGACATTGGAACAAGTTTTGCATTGTGCTACATTTTTTTGTTATTTCTCCTAAATATTGCCAGGTAAGCCTTTACACCTATAAATTTTTTCAAACGGCGAGGTTTAAGGTTGATATTTGTCATCAAACCGTTTCATTGAGATGTTCGGGTAAAAATCTATTAAGTTGAAAATATATTGGCTATGGTCACCCGAAACCAGACCCACTTCGTTGCCTAAACCGGACCCCTTATCTTTTCATATATACAGTCAGCCTATATTTGTAGAAACTCCTTATTATTTTGGGATCCTGTTGCAGATTCCAAGAGGCTAATGGGAAAGGTTGATCGCAGTTTGGAAAAAGAAGTAAGATGGGCTGGAAGAAGCCATGTAAGGACTTGAATCTTTCAAAACAAAACTAGTCAGGTTGTCCAACAATATTTACAGTAAACCTGAAGAAGCAGACCTACATTTTTGGGTAAAGATCTTGAAGAAGAGCTGGTTCACTATTGCGGTGTTCACAGTTGACGCTTTCTTTTTTTTTTGTGACAGCAAACTTTTGTAGGATTCTAAAGAAATTTGGGCCATGCGCGTTAGCTGCATTCTCTAGAGCTATGTGAATTTGCTGGAGCTAAAAATCTGCTGTTTACGTTGCTATACGATGTAAGTAATTCAGGTATATATTTTCGGTCCCTGTATCTTTTTTAATAACTAAAACCTTTAAATAGTTATATTAAACGTAATGCTTGAAAACAGCCTTTCTCTGTAAATTAAAATGTAGATGGTGGTTGCTAATATAAAGTAAAACTAAGCATAAGATAAAATATTATTTTGTACTATTTTCTAGTGGTTTTGTGCTCATTCCTTCTCTCATTCAAGGGATTGATGTTTAAAAAGAGAAATTTGTATTTTTATATTTATACAATGGGTTGCTCATCAAGCTATAGTCTACATGTATATATTGTTTGCATTTTGTTCTTTTAATCTTTTTTTTTTTTTCTCTCGGGCCTCTTTAAATTTACAGATAATTATATACAATTATAGATCTTCCGGCGAATCTATTTACAAATTATTTTTGTACTTCCTATAGAGTCGCTATATTATATACAGGTTTTGTTATTTTATAAAAATTATATAATGGAATAAACCAGTGTAATGATACACATTATAATTGATTGGACTAAACTGACTGATAAAGGTGATTGGGCTCACCTTTTTAATTAAACTTACATACTAATTCTTAACCTATTTTTTTCCCGACAGTGTGTTGCCATCGATGCGGGAGGGGTGGTGGGGTCATAGTGTTAAACACTGGGTTTGTCAGGTGCTTCAACGAGTCAAAAAACTTGATGTGTCTCCGGCGGATGAACTCCACCGACGGCACACAAGCAACGGATGCAGGTCAGCGTTCTTCAACCTCTGGAGAGAGGTATGTCGGACCACTTTCGCATGATCCCATTCTGGAAATGTTGGAAGTAATTATAATTTATTTTTTTTCCTCACAGTAAATGGGCTGTTTTTATTTACAGTTAATTCTATACAATTATAGATCCTGAGGCGAGTCTAGGAAGTAATATAAATATCTTGACGCCATAGTTATATTAGTTTTGCAAGTAAAACCATTGGGACAAGACTAAAGCTTTATGAACAACCCATTGTGCAGACATTAGCTACTTTGATATCTCTCTTTTCTTTTTTTCTTTTCTTTTTCCTACCAGTAGAACCGTTCGCGTTTTAATTTAATAACTAGATCATTTTATGTTGTTAGCTCGTTTCAGCCATTTGAACCTTCATAATTTGTAGTGAAATAAATAGTTTATCATTTCATTTTTAACATTGAATCAGTATTATATCTATCTGTTATTTTGTCTAAAATTAGGATATTTCAATTATTAACTCATTCAATTATTTTTTTACATGTTTTAAATATTTTAGATTTTAATCATTTGCAGAGGAAAGATGATTCATTTTACATTGCGATTCGGCATAATTAGAACTGTAGGTCACATTAAATATTTGCATTGTTTCCAGGTCATCATTGCTCGAGCAGCAGTTAACTGATGAGAAAGTAATAATTTATCTCATCCCATGGGCCAAACCAATGCCCAAGGGATCATCACATCGAATATCATGTTAGAGCAAACCACTGCTGGTTATCATTTAAACAATCACTTTTTATAGACACATAACTTAATATATAAGTTCAGAACTTTATTGTGAAATAATTACAATCTGCCTTTTATAAGGCAATAATAATACAGATAAATGATCTCATTCATACCATATTTACAGTCATCATTCACTCGCTCATTCATACAATAGGACATGATTGGAGAAACTGGCCATTGCGAGGACTCCCACTGTCACGCGATTATAGCAGGTCACGAGGCCACTGCCGTTTCAGTCTCCGAGGAGGATTATAGGGATGAGTGGCGCAGTGCAAAGACTGTGCTACAGGCTACTAAAAATAGCCACTAATATTTCCTAATCAGTGAATCATCAAAGTATTTTTAATAGTTCTGTTCAGTTAGTCAATATTATCTTGAATTTAGTAGTGCTTAGAAATTACTATGTATTTAACTTCAAAGTTCAGTTTCATTTGTCTAACTGTTGTTGAACATTGCTATTGAAATAAAATAAAAAATTTAACTTATCTAATATATTCATACAGTGCAACCCTGTAATTCCTTTACGTCTGTGTTGTCAATGAATAGCATGTATTTATTGTTTGTTTTAAAAAAAAATGGGTAGGTGCTAGGTGTCTTTCATGTTTTGTGGTCAAAGATCATAACATAATTTTCAAATATACGGTACCAAATAGAGCTATGGGGGACAGCAAAAAAGTCTGACATCAAGCGCATCCTTTCAATTAAAAGTCCTGAGAAACAATAGTAAATGCCCCTTATTACGTCAGCAACAAAACCCTTCATAAAGATCTTAATATACCTTACATTCTCGAACTCATCCCTTCAAAGTTCATAAAATTCCATAGTAACCTCAACCACCCTAATCCCCTAGTAAAGTCATTGCACTGCACCATCCATTCATCCCTGTAATCCTCCTCGGAGACTAAAACGCCAGGGCCTCGTGACTTCATACGTGACAGTGGAAGTCCTGTCAATGGCCTGTTTTTCAATTATATCCTGAGCGTCTGTGGTTCTCGCGCTCTTGGTCAACCTCCACTGGCTCTTATTTGGAGACGCGGCTGATGGAGAAGCGTGATGGACTTTCCAGGACTCCGCTTCCTCCTTCGCACGCAAGCGATTGAATGAAAATTGTAAATATGGTATGAATGAGATCATTTAACACAATTACTTACTGCCCAAAGAGGCAGATTGTAATTTTTAAATAATGAAGTTGTTGTAGAACCCAAAAAAAAAAAAACCAAGTATACGTAGCTCCATATGAAAGTAAACTCCCTGTCTAAGTATTTAAATATATTATATTATGAAGCGATCTTAAAAACTAGCCATTATTTGGAAACGTGTTGGCAGCCTGCATAATCTTGGTTCCGTTCCCAATCAATGTTGGCTCTTATTGATCGGACGGGGGAATATAAAAAGTATGGCAGGTAGAAAGCGATTAGAGCAGCGGTAGTTAAGCGGCTTTCGAGAAATAGACCTCAACAACAAAATCAATCTAAATGCTGATGACGCTTTGATGTCGTTAGTTGCTTTCTGAAGAAGTAAAGTTTCATCTATCCTTTCTTCTTTCTGCCCAACTCTTTCGTAGGCAAACTAGCCTCCAGCGGAAGCAAATGTGGATATAAACATTTGATTTTCTAATGTGGCACTTTGAACATTTTTAATTAAGCAAATTTAAACGATTTCACAACTATTTTTAAAATCATGATTTTGAACTGGATGTACAGTAGTGCTCAAAGGTTTCCGGACAAGTCATATAGTTCCTAATACGCAGAAACTATGAATAATCAAAATTATTATTAGTGAGATATTACTTGAATTAATTTAATTTGCCCTAATAGTCTTATTATTATATGCCTAGCAATTATATGTACAGTTAATCGTACTGCTAATCTCCCCAGTCGAATTAAATTTCTAATAGTTTCAATTAATACTATGAAAGGTATTAATATTATAGGTGTTCCTATAGGAACTAGGTGGGCAAATATATTATTTGTATGATTAATTCATCCAAATATTATAAATCTAATTCACAGGGGTAGAGCTGTCGTTATAGTAAATGTTAAATGACTAGATCTTGTAAAGATATAAGGTAATAATCCTATTATATTAATAATTAAAATAAATATAAATAGTGTTAAGCTCATAATAGTCATTCCTTTTGTATTATTTATAAGCAGTTTAAATTCTTTATGTAAGGAATAGTAACATAAATACGCGAGGATTTTACATTTTTTTTTTTTTACAGAATCAAATAAGAACAAAATTAATTTAAGAAAATAATAGATTGAGCAAATTTATTTTAGAAGTAAAGAAAATTTTTTACGATATGAACACTGTTTGTTCAAAGTTTTCATCGCATTCAAAGGTCGTGTAAACACAGTTTTTATTTATTTATTGTTCTATAATTTACCCAGTCATCCTTATTAAGGCAGTACAAAACAATATTTTCGTTCAGTGAATGAATTGTTAGGATTTTCACATGAAGAAAAATCTTATCATGTAATCGTTAAAATGTTAAAAGTGCTGCAATTTGTTTATTTAAAAAATTAAATTAAGGAGGTGGTTTAAGTGAGCGATCAAGATCCGGAAGGTCTCGTCAAACTTTTCAAAAAATTCATACAGCGATAAGACAGAAATCTGCGAAAAACGGCTACTTCCATCGCGAGTAAATATCGATAACGAAGACTTAAGACAAGAAAACTTATCAGATGTGAGAGACAGCGCTGCGTCACGTCCATCGAGAGATTTGGCTTATTTGGACGAGTTGACGTGAAAAACCTCCGTTTATTTCAAACAAAAATAAGGCTCCCGACTAAACTTCCCTAGTGAACACCAAAATTGATCGATTAAACAATGAAAAAATGTAGCAGTTTCTGACGTATCAAATTTTTTTTTTTGGTAAGTAATGGAAGAAGATATGTTAACCAAGAGACGGTTTGGGGATTTTTGAATGGTTTTGGTACTGGCCCTCTTGTCCAAATACTCTTTCCAAGATTCTTTCCTCCTCTTTCGCATGCGATGGAGGTGACAACCATGTGGATTTGGGAGGTCTCTTGGCTGCTTGTAAATACTGTATGAATGAACGAGTGAATAAAAATTGTAAATATGGTATGAATGAGAATATTTATCACAATTACTTATTTTCCGATAAGACAGATTGTAATTTTATCATAGTAAAGTTGTTTTATACTCCTTGTTGAAATAAATGGAATTAATTATAAAAATATTTTAAATAGCTATTTACTTTATTATCTTATATTCTGAAACTAAATGCTGGATGGATATTTCAGCACGATATTCACCGAAATAACACTTCAAATTTATTAAAAATATTACAAACTTGAAAAAGATATTAATTTATTGAAGTCGCCGGATCTCAATGCGATTTAAAATTGATTGGACAGCTAATAAAATCTACAAAATCTCATAAAAACAAAGAAGGGTAAATCGAGGTCTAACTATGTTGCGAGAAAGAATTCAAAAATCATTTCATCTGGCCAAGCAGTGTACAATTATAGCTAAAATGTCTCCCTTTGACAAAATACAGGTCGATACAAAAAGATAGTATCAGGGTAATATAAAGAGTTGAATTAACCGACTGGAATTTAAGAAAGGCGATGTACGTGAAGAGGAGGGAAACGCCGAAATAGGTGGATATTCCCTGTCCTCCAGCAAGATTAACGCGTACCAGGACCAACCTCGAACGCAGAAAGGACTAAATATAACGCGATTAATTAAAAATATCAACCGGTAAACACACATACATGTATAAGTATACATCAAATATATATATATATATATATAGGTATAATAACTTCAGTAAGGAATTAATTGTATTATAAATAGAATATTAAGAGCCTTCTATCCTGAATGTGATAAAATGGAATAAAGATTTGCCTCACCTGGACAAGTTCGAACCCAGTTTTAGTCACTGAAAAAAATTTGGAATCCGAAATTGTTTTGCATTTCTGTTGCTAAGTCACTTTAATAAATTCCTATTGTATTCTGAACTAAAATAAATTAGCACATATTGCGTTATTTATTTCTTTATATATATATACATACATATATACGTTAAGGCTCGTGGTATGGGAATGTTAGGCCTAATACCACGTAGCCCCATGTAAACAAAGGCTGTAAACAGAGATAGAGGCTTAGAAGCGGAATAAAGACAGTTTAAACCTAGCCGTTGTTCAAATATCAGTTCCTTTTACTCTCGTTCTCTTTTTTTTGATCGTCTAAGGCCGATAGAAGATATATATATATATATATATATATATGTATGTAATTTGTTAAATAATTTGAAGGCCAAGACCGTCAAAATGTTTTAATGCATAAAATATTCCTTTTCCTTGAAAATGTGTAAAAACTGCACAAAAGAGTTTTTTAAGCCTTTTAATTTTTTTAATTTAATTGTTCCAACGATCCATGTAACAAAGCCAATTATTCAAAGCGTAGGGCTCAAAGAGTTTTTGCTAAAAATTTTTTTTGTCTTTTAACGTTTTTTTTTAGTCAATTCCACGATCAAAGGAGGTTTGCGGGGATTATTAAAATAATCTCAGTTACCGCACTTTCACAGATAAAGTGATAAATTATTAACTCAATAATTAATCTTATAGCAGTGCGAAGGAGATTTGGATTCAAGCTATTTATTAATAATAGCCTCTGAAGCTATTAATTATACGGCAGTGGTCGTAAAGACGGTATAATTAATTTGAGATTTTAATTGTATATATTTTATAATTTGAGTCCCTTTCCTTCAAAGAAAATATAAGTTAAAACTTAAGCCTTAAGCACTACTCAAAATGCATTGTACTGATTCTATCAAGTCATTTCAATAATGATTAAGTAATATTATATAATAATAATAATAATAATATTTCTCAAAACATTTATAGTACCATAATTAATTTGGTTCAAATATGATAAACAACAAGAAGTTTGATAAAAATAATCTCTTGTTTTTCTAACAATCAACTTTCCTAAATTCTGATTTTACTACATAGTAAAATATGCAAGAAACTGGAGGTATAAACAGAATCTTAAGGTGATTTAAATAAAACATTGTCCTGAGAACCAGCAATAGAAACCTCCTTCCACTTATTTTTATATTTCTTTATTTTCAGCATTCAATTAAATGTAGCATTTTTTTCATTTTATGTTTCATAAGCATAGAATAAATAATAAATGTTTGTCTTATTATAGAAACGTTTCCAAACGACATGTTGTGCCTGTCTACATCATTAATTTGGTTGATAGTTCTCATTTCCCCCCCCCCTCATATACACCTCATATATATATGATGTTTCTCTAAAATAAAATTGTTTGCCAAAATGGAAGTAAAGAAATTCAGCCGATGAGTATCAAGTATCGTTAACCTTCATAGCTTACTACCCAACTAATTGTCGAATTGATTACTTAAGTAGTCGATTTTTGATTAACATTAAAACTTTTAGTGTTTTTTTTTTCGATGTTGTTTGCCCAAATAAAATATTCTTACAAAATCTGTCCACTATTTATATTATGTATAAAAAGTGCACCTTAGGCCTACGTCATATTAAATCGCTGCTTTACAAATAATAAATTTAAAAAAATGTATAGACACTCTACATAAAAAAAATTCATTTTTTTCAGATCGGCCACTGTGTGAGTTGGTAAAAAGATTACAACCCTCGTGCTTTAGGAAATTAAAAGCACAATTAGAATGCAATAGTAAAGCATCTGTTGTAACTTTATTTATACTTTTTACTCGAGCCTGTGAAACAGAGTTGACTTTACCCCAGCTAAGAGGAAATTATGATATGTGACTTGTATTGTCTTGCCTTGTAACTAGGACAGTAAATTCTAATATAGGTCGGTACACACACACACACACACACAATCAGACCTTTATTAGTTCTGGAAGGGATGATATTGTAGTAGCTTCACAATTGCAATTCCATGTTGGACGACACTCTCGCAATTGAAGTTGAGAATTTTTTAAAGGAATAAATATCAAATACAATCCTTTTTTTTTTTTTAATAATAAAACAACTTTAATATGATAAAATTCCAATCTGCCTGATTGGGCAATAATTAATTGTGATAAATGTTTTCATTCATACCATATTTACAATTTTCATTCGCTCGCTCATTCATACAGTATTCACAAACAGCCCAGAGACCTCCCAAATCCACATGGTTGCGGATCCATCGCATGGGACAGAGGAAGCGGAGTCTTGGGAAGTCCCCCACGCTCCTCCGTCAGCCGCGTCACCAGTGCAGGCTACCGAAGAGCGCCAGAGCCACATATGCTCAGGGCATGATTGGAGAAACTGGCAATTGCCAGGACTCCCACTGTTACCCATTTATAGCAGGTCACGAGGCCACTGCCGTTTTATTCTCCACGGAGGATTATAGGGATGAGTGGTGTAGTGCAATAACTGTGCTAGGGACTAGTTGGATAAGTTACTATGGAATTTCTTACTTTACTACGGAAATAAACTTAAAAGGGATGAGTTCGAGAATGTAAGGCATATTAAGATCGGTGTGAAGGGGTTTGTTCTTGACGTAATAAGGGGAACTGACTATTGTTCTCAGGAATTTATATTGGATACGCTTGATGTTCGACTTTTTTTCCCTGTAGCTCTATTCCGTATGTCCGGATTGGCTTAGGTATAACTTTGTAGATTAGTAATTTATTTTTTATTGAGAGATGGGATGTCATTTGAAGTAACCTGTAAATTTGCCCAAAGTGTCTGTTTAGTTCTTGTCTTTTTAGCCCAGTGTGTGGGTTCCATGTCAGTCGTTTGTCGAGATGAAAGCACAATCCTTTAAAACCCATTTATGATAGACCCGACCATTTTCTTTCAATATGTATTTATTTTTTACATAAAATCATCTGTGATCAACATTAACGTTAATAAAATAAAATATCACATATGATTACATGTTCTTTCAATTGCCATCAATTTTCAATGTAATATACATGTTGGTGCATCCTGATATTATTATTACAAATTTACACAACCGAATCACACGAGTACATACTGTTTTATTGACTATTCTAATTATCAGCTAGATCCGACTCAGAAATACACTATCAATACAATCCGTACGATAGTTGACTCAAGAATGCTATAACTTGCTGTTTGATAAATTTAACTTTCTAGCTATCTACACTATAATGTCTGGGTTGATCGTGAGTGGCATAATATATTACTAAAGTGACATTTTTATTAAATTAATTAACGGCTAAGCCTAAATAAATAGGGTATAAATAGAAATTTGGCCTCAATTGTCAATTTTCCTAATGATGTTTCCGGAATAGATATTATTGTGAAACAGTTTGGGGATTTTTGTATGGTTTAGGGATTTTTGTATGGTTTGGGGATTTTTGTATGGTTTTGGCACTGGCTCTCTTGTCCAAATAATCTTCCCAAGATTCTTTCTTCCTCTTTCGCATGCGATGGAGGTGACAAACATGTGGATTTGGGAGGTCTCTTGGCTGCTTGTAAATACTGTATGAATGAGCGAGTGAATGAAAATAATTTTCACAATTACTTATTTTCTGATAAGACAGATTGTAATTTTATCATAGTAAAGTTATTTTATACTCCTTGTTGAAAAAATTGGAATTAATTATAAAAATATTTTAAATAGCTATTTACTCCCATATTCTGAAACTAAATTCTGGATGGATATTTCAGCACGATATTCACCGAAATAACACTTCAAATTTATTAAAAATATTACAAACTTGAAAAAGATATTAATTTATTGAAGTCGCTGGATCTCAATGCGATTGAAAATTGATTGGACAGCTAATAAAATCTACAAAATCTCATAAAAACAAAGAAGGGTAAATCGAGGTCTAACTATGAAACAGTTGTAAGACATGTGCATCTAATATGGATAGTGGATAAGATGGATTAATGAATCCTTCTTATCCAAAATGATTAGTAATATTTATATATGATGCAATAAAGAGGAAAAAGTGTAGTGAATTTGTATGCCAAAATATGCAACAGGGCTACTACGCATTCATAACTTTATAGAGTTCTATAGCGAAGCAAAATGTTCACATTTTATTATTAATGAGTTCGCTTACGAGTGTTGCTCAATGTTCTCCTTTTTAATTTGAAGGATAGTTTTTTCGTTTCCTTGAGGTTAGCTCTCATTATATACAGATCTGTTCGATTGAAAATTTTACTCAAGTATTTAAAAAACATGTTGAAATTGGCACCAGATCGAATCTAACTGACAGATTTAAGTCCATTGATTACAGACATAAAACTTGTCTTGTAAAGGTTTATTTATTATTATTATTACGTAAGGTCCGGGCCTGTGTTAACAATAAAGCAGAATGCAAAGATGTATACACCGACCGGTACGCTTAAAATAAGTTATACGCTGCATGGAAATGTACAAGGGTTAAAAGCATACCCTAGGGTCCCCTATATATCACACTTGCACCGCTGGCGGTAAGTAATTTAGCTACAGGGTCGGTTAAATATTCTTGTCTATGTTTCATTCAGCGATGTTTTACAGTCACCGAGGGCGGCAAATGCAGCTAGGTTTTTTTTCAGTCTTTATTCCATCCCTTGGTTTACTTCGAGTTTTTAATTTGTTTTTCTGGGAAATATTTTACATCTTAGCCCAAGGTTTTTATTTCATTTTCATAAATAATATTCTTAGAAATAATTACTATTCCAAGACATTAGTGCCACCGTGCGTTTTTAGTTATCTTTAACTATGGTAAATTATTTTCTTAGGGAATAAATGCTTTTGTTATATTGCTTAAAATATAACAGCATTAACTCAGTAGCAATCCTCAATAAATAATTTCTTTCATTAAATATTTTAATAGAAAAAAAGACCCAGTACAATAAATTATAAAATGAAAACTTTTCAATGCTAAACATTTTTTTTTTTTTTTAACTGTGTGCTTATTCAAACGAGATAACACCAATACATTTCTCTTTATAGGTGCCCTATGGTTTCATCTATAGCTCGTTAGTGTACATTTTTCTTATAACCCTGATAATTTCCCTGAAACATTGGTTTTATTGATATATTTATCTTTTCTGTTTAAAAGGTTACCATCAATGTTATTAACAAGATATCTCGTCGTCTCCATGGAAGGGGTCCAACCAACGATATCCAAGCTTAGCTGGCAGAAGTTAAGAAACTCCACTGTAAAGGCTATAAGTGAGCTTGTTTCGGACTAAAGTTAGCAACGATAGAAAAGCGATTGGTAATTAAATAACAAAGTCATGGTCCGAACAGAGTAACAAGCACCAGTGAAAAGAGAGAGGGCAGTGTTCACTTCAACTGATGACTCCGACTGAATAACCAAAAAAATTTTTTTCCCCCTTAGCTATCAAACTCAATAAAAATAGGATAAGGGAAAAATAAAATAATTTATTTGGATTGAGAGGAGCCTTTCACTCGGGGGGGGGGTCCCATTTCAAGGATGCGTGTAGAGGATGAGGAGTGTGGAGGGCCTCCAGAGAGGTGTGGTGTGTAGACCAGGGTTAGTTAACACATAAACTTTATGAAATTGTACTAAAGTTTATAACAATTTCAAAATCACAAAAAAACATGACCTTCCTCGACGAAGGCTCACCTTCCTTACAAGGCTAGATCACAACCCTGAACAACCAATTTTTTTTTTTTTTTTTTCCTCAGTTCTCAAATTTTTAAGATTATGGATAAGGGAAAAATAAAGGAAAATTTATTTGGGCTGAGCGGACCCTTTTACTAGGAGTGCCTGCTTGAAGGTGGAGTGAGGGAATTAAGGAGTTTGGGAAACCTCGGTAGAGGTGGAAATGTTGCGGTACAGTGGTGAGAGTCCACAAACTCGGACTTTCTGCCTTATATAGGCAGGTAGTTTCCTGCGCGGAGCCAATGAGAGGCTGGCTTATTCTACTCAATCGGGGTCTACTACGCCATCGTCCCTAGTGAGACCTTGCGGTGTCTGGAACGTGAACTATGCCCACCTCGCTATACTGACGCCGAAAGTTTATTGATATAAAAATATAGAAAGGTATGTGGGTGTTTTCTGTTCAAAAAAGAGGATTACTTCTATTTGTCCGTGTTAAATTTAGCACAGCATTCACCTTTTTTGTATTTAAAAGTAATTAATCACATCATAACAGGCTAGATTATGTACGCACTATTTCTCCGTTTAATAATATTGTAAAAATAATAATAAATTGAAAACTCAACAACAATAATTTTATCACGGACATCAGAAGAGATGAAACTATATATCGAATGCCGCATTAAAAATGAGGATAATATTTTATTGAAAAATCACATATTCCTAGATATGAGGGTTTCATTGTCTGCAACGCTATTGTGGTGTTTTGTTTGTTTTTGTAAGCAGACATACACGTGGAATATTTTATATTCCCTCTCAAGGTGAAAAAGTGTGTAGGCTAAAGTTTTCTCAGCAATGTAGAGGTCAGTTACCACAGTGTGAGTCCCTCTTTATATGTTTATTGACGGGAAAAGAGATCCCGTTGAGGCAACTATTTCTGGAAGTTGGGGCATTTCTAAGAGTTACTCACTGAACAGAAATGCCTTCCAAGTATCTGAAGAGGCCAATGCTGAGAGAGTAAACAAGAATGTTGTAGAATTCCTTCTGTATTTACTCATTCACTCAATTATCCCCTCACTCTTCCACTTCACTAAAAAAAAATGTTTTGAACATAATTAAATTTTGTTTCATATAAATTAAACTCAAAAATAAGAAAGGTCAAGTTCTTAACAAAGCGGAACAGATTCACTTTAGCTGAAACAAAAATACGTACTAGAAAAAGGTTCGAATTCGATTTTAAAATATTTTGAAATATAAAGTCAAACATAATTACTTACTTAATCCACGACATGTGATGTTTTGCCGAAACATTTTGGTTCAGAAGTAGCTCAAAACCGGATGAACTTCACTTCCAAGTAATTTATTTGCTAAATTTTCAATAGTAAAGATATATGAATAAAATTGCAAAAGGATATAAATGAGAAAGCAAAAAAGAATATAACGATATTGATAAGTAAGGTACACTACAAATATATTTACTCCCTCAAATTGGAAGTAAAAAATAGTAGCTTTTGTACATTCCCTTAATATTGCTAGCAGTTACTATAAATAGAATTAATTACTAAAAGTATTACCTATGAAAAACATCCATTACGAAAAACAAAATAGAAATTGGAGCTTATAGCCACATCCTCTTACTCTCAATGCAAAAAACTAATCTGCCCACACGTAACTCGGAACAAAGAGTACAGAAGAAATCTTTGTAGAGGAACTCTGGTACTTTCTAGAACCACTGAAAGATGGCCAATGCTATTCTTACAGATCCTTTGATTTCCGTCCGGTACAGAGCGCGTATAAAAATAATAATATATTATAACCATTCTCTTTATATCACTTTATTATTTGTGAAGAGTAAAATACCTTCACAAAAACTTAATAATAAATAATAGTTTATTAGTTTCAAATAATGTTATCTCAGTGTATTGATGCAGAATTTCTGTTATTTAACTATTGCATGTTAGCATAATTGGCTATAGAAATGTTACATATAATATACATGATAGTTACCTAAACTATCAGGTCCCAACGATGATCTAACATTATTGGAAAATACTGGTGCCTGCATTGTCGGTCGATGGCCATTTTCACTCCTTCCATGCTGGTTTCCTCCAAGTCATCCGATTCTCCCCTCTGAAGATTTAGCAATTACTGAACAGTTTTGCAGGTCGAGGGCCGACCCCTTATTTCCTTACACTGCATTTTGTTACATCTAAGTCAATTATCCCTTGCCCAAAATTCACTTACCCCTTACTTTATACTGGAGGTCAAAAACACTATATTTCAACTGGAAAAAATTATTTCCTGAAATCAATTTAATTCTAGTAAATAGCAGGTCACGAGGCCACTGCCGTTTGAGTCTCCATGGAGGATTATAGAGATGTGTGGTGCAGTACAATGGCTGTGCTACGGGATTAGGGTAGGTTACTATTGAATTTCATGAACTTGGAAGAGATGAGGAGTTCAAGAATGTAAGGTATATTAAGATCGTTATGAAAGGTTTTGTTGCTGACGTAATAAGGGGCATTTACTATTGTTCTCAGGACTTTTGATTTAAAGCATTAATGATGAACTTTTTTGCTGTCCCCCCTAGCTCTATTCCGTATGTCCAGATTGGCTTAAGTATAACTTTGTAGATTAGTAATTTATTTTCTGTTGAGAGATGGGATGTCTTTTGAAGTAGTCTGTACAGTTGTCCAAAGCGTCTGTTTAGTTCTTGTCTTTTTAGCCTCGTATGTGGGTTTCAGGTCAGCCATTTATCGATATGGAAGCCTAAGTACCGTACTGTCTCGGATACAGGAAGAGGAATGGAATTAAATGAAACTAGTAGACAAGACTTGCGGCAGAGTGTGAAGGTAATGTGGGAGCATTTTGCTTCATTAACTTTGATCCGCCGTTGGTTGCTCCAATGCTCGATCTCATCAAGGCGTTTTTGAAAGTTATGGGATGCTTTATTGGTGTCTGGGTGGGATGACAAGACTGCAGTGCCATCTGAAAATGTGACCGAGAAGGTATTTGGGGGTAGAGGTGTATAGGTTATAGAGGATGGAACCCAGGACACTGCCCTGTGGAACTCCGGCTTTTATGGTATAGTAGTTAGAATATTCTAAGCCACAGCTGAAATTCTAGTAAATAAATATAATTAATATTAAAAATGTCATTACAATATATACGTATGTGATACATACGTAAGATATATATATATGTTTTTTTTTGAGAAAAAACATTGAAAAGGTTTTGTGAAAGGACTACAAATTACTTCTCGAGATGTTGTAACATTGAATAATGAAGATAGATTAGCTTGAGTCATTGAGTATTTGTTCAGCTGAGCTATTACTCTTCAAAGCTGATCAATTTATCCCCTCACTCCGGCCCTCGTGAGAAATGGTTTCTTTTCGCCTCTGAAATATTGATTTAGCATCTTTGGATGGTGATTCTTATGTAGATTAGTCACAGGTTGTTTTTTCCAACCTCCATGGGATTTATCCAGCGATATTTATTATTGGTTGCATAAATATCACACTCTTTTAGCCCCATCAGATCGCTAGTGTATTTTTAGATGGCATGGGCGTTCGTAGTTAAATTCTTTACCGATCCCTCCGTGTAGTGAAAGAAAATAAAAATAGAAAACTGATTGAGTTAGAGGCTTTTCATAATCATGATTGATAATTATCTGGTTTTCCGTTTGAGCATTTCTTCAACTAACGACATAGCCGATTGGAATTCTTCTTTCTTTTAATCTTGTTCTTTTTTTTCTTATCCGCCTTTCTTTTTTCCTAATCACCTTGATTGCTCAAGTCTACTTCTATTTAATGAAATGTGACCTATCACAAATACGATCGATTCATTGATCCTCTGATCTTATTGTCTATTTATAAAAGCTTTTATCCATCTGTGAAGTTCTCTATTTGTGACTGGACCTCCCCTACCGCTCTTTGCTCTCGGAACGCCCAGGCATGCCACACGACTCGCACTAAGCAGCTACGGAAGGAAAATATGTCACCTCATCATTTTTCCCCTTCTACATTTTCTTTTGTCCATATGTACTTTTTTTAGCTCATGGATTCAAACGATCATAATGGGAAAAAACGTTGTGGGTCTAGTGGTAATGATAACGAGGTGGTAAAGTGATATTTTCAATTTCACCGCAGAAAGTAAAAAATACTTAGGTAGCAAAGTACAGCTGGAATATGTCCAGGTAAAATCTCCAAATGTCTGTACTAATATTAACACCTGTATATAAATAAATAATAAAATAGTTATATTATATTAAGGGGTCGTTGTTTCGGGTGAGTACAAGGGTTAGGTTGATCGACTTAGGTTGGTAATAAAAGGTTTGTAATATTAAAAAAACTTATATTATTATTTTTACCACGTACTTTGCTAAATGATTTCTTTTGTATTAATTTTAAACGCACTCCTTTTTGGCTATCTCACAGCAGTATCAATTTTCCATGGGCCGATATTAAATAATTTCTTTCCTGTACAGATTTTTTTACGAGCTATTATATATTTTTTTGTTGTCAATTTTTTTTATTATTCTTTCATTTGTTATCTATATTGTTGAAATTCAAACTTATCAACTGTCGCGAAGCAATATCAATTCATTAGCGACCATCACCAGTTATTTGTTGCACCTTATATTGTTTTGAATTCTTTTGTACCTTACTTTCGTTTTAAATCCTCTTTAGTACCTTCTTTTTTTCATGTTATCAGATTCTAATGAGAACATCAATAATATGTCAAAAAGTTTTCCATTAATAAATTTGATGAATACCCAACAGCTCTTTTTCAAAGAACTAAACCAATGCTTATAGAATTACACATGTACATATTAGACAAATATAATGAATTTTCAAATAATATTTTACAGAAAGTTACTGCCCGAAAAATTTTAGTTGATTTGAAAAAATATTTTATTTTAATCTATTTATCCTTCATCGGAATCTTAAGGAGAGGGGGGCTTCTAGTTCCATTACAGGGTTAACGAATAGCCTCCTAAGTCCTCCAATGGTCTCTTAATATAGTATTGTAATAAAGTATTCTTCCACAAACTGGAGGATACTACTTTCCCTGTGGCAAAGGTCAATGTTCAATAAGTCATTAATATCTATTATTTCCACGATGAGAGCATTCTTTTTATTAAAAAGTTTTGTATATTATTTAATTAATTTTATTTCCTTATTTGTTTTTTCCTCATAAGTTATTATTTTTTTTTATATTAAGGAATTGTTCCGGAATTTAGTTCAATTATTACTATTTTTAATATATAATTAGCGCGTTGAATATTCTACAGCTTAATGCTTATGGCCATTATGGCTTCCCACTAAGTCTGAGGGTTTCGATATCACCACCACTGTCAATTCGTTGACTGTCCTCCTGTGCTCAGTTCGATTCTATTAGGGTCCATTATCCTTTAGTTACTCATTGATTAATATTTTTTTTTTAAATGCGTTGATTTACCTTAGCGCAATGCTTCATTCTAATTCATGCAACAAAATTCACTCACAAACCAGCACATACATAATATTGTATTATTAATATTTATTTATAATCGTCATGTAAGTAGGAAGCATACGATTTACATTTAATTATTATTAAATAAGTAGGGCTTGAGACCCATTTTCGCTAGTAATGTTTTCTTTGGAAGTTACTGGTGAGACCAACATCACAGTTTATTATGAAATAATAAAACAAAACATATTTATTTTTTGAAATTCATATTATTTTTTTTCTTTCTTCAATAAATATCTCGTATTGGATATATGATGTAGCGAGGCTTCACTAGGTCGTACGAGACCGATGATAGATTTGTAGTCAAAGCTCATTATGTCATTAATCAATTATAGGATTTAATTTATTTTAACTCGACTTTGAATATTAATAAACAAAAGTAAATGACATACACTCATTACCTCATTATTGAACCATGTATGAATAAATGTTCAGGCCCTGAAGATCAAGACAGGCTAATGGGGTCCCTAACTACCCCGTTTTATAAAATCGTGCCGAGCGAGTCCATTAGCTCCTCCGGTCTCCGGTGTCGGATTAATGGCAGGTCGATATATCTCCTCTAATGTCAGCTTTGAGCTTTGTCGTTGCTAGATGTCTTTGTTGTTGTTGGATGTCTTTGTTATCGCCAAGTCTCTGTCTGACGATAAAGTTACACCGACGATGAGAAGGGCATTGTTCTTCGTTCGTTTCATGTCGAATCCGTCAGTTCCTTCTCAAAGTTTCTTGACTGACACCGACCTCGAATTTCATGCACGTTCATACAGTGCACTTCAGGCCCACCAGATAGCTTCATAATTTGGAAGCTAAGATATTGTTTTCTAATACATTAGCGTTTTTTGAAAACAATGGTTAATTCACCATCGCATTATGCTCCACACAATCTTGATTTTGAGGGATTTTCAGGTTTAGAATTTTTATAAAACCAGACTATTTTCATTATATATATATATATGGTGATCAGTTCACCTAAAAATTATGAGGTAATGGTAAATAAATCTTAGGTAAAATCCCATAGTTACATTTTACATAAGTATTTCAATCGCCAAAAACACATTATTTTCTCTTTTAACGTTGTTTATTTAACATGCGTTAAATAGTTAGTTTCTTAACACGATTGACACTAGTTTAACATTATCCTGGTCAACGTTCCTTGAATTGCATTTTATTGAAATCAAAATGACTAACGACTCTCTGAAACGTTAAATTTACGGTTATTGTCAATATCTTACTACAAAGTGCAACTACTTGCTACGTAGACAAACTCTCTCATGTGCTGTTGCCTACTTACATCTGAAATACTCAAAAAATTCCTCCGAATAAAAACACAAAGTACTCCGAACCGAAATCGAGGAACTTTGACTAGAAATTCTAAGAGTTACAAATCGAGCACTTCATTAAAACGTTGACAAGGACCCAGACTCACGTGAGCAATCTATCATCAGTCCCATACGACCTAGTGAAGCCTACAGAGCATCACTACATCTGATAAAATAATATGATAATTAAAAAAAAATATGAATTTCAAAAAATAAATATTTTTTGTTTTATATATTATAAATTTTGATGTTGGTCTCACGAGTAACTTCCAAAGTAAACATCACTAGCGAAAATGGGACTCAAGCTTCCCTACGTATTTAATAATAATTAAATGTAAATCGCATGCTTCCTACTTACATGTCGAATCGTTCGAAATTAAAAACAATATTTAAGAAAAAAGATATATAAATTGGTATTGTCAGCAAGTACCAAAGTCTGTTCTGGTTGTGTGGGTGTTGAAAAAAAAAAAAAAAAATATTAGATAATAGTAGTTTTGTTTTCGTTTGTTTTTTTTTTCTTGTACTTTGGTGCGCTGACAGATGCATCAACCCCATTGCACCGGAATATGCGAACCACAGGCAACGTACCCCCATGAGCACGCTTCACGTGTTTGTGGGGAAATCCCGTTTGAGGTACAGACCTCAGAAAGGGAAAAAAGGGTTGTATAGATGTTGCCTGATGATAGACTTATAGAGTCCTCCGAAACGTTGCAACAGGAAAGTGATAAATAAAGAAAATTGTGTATAATTATTTCTAAAAAAGATTATCTACTTTCGCATCCTTCAATATAGCATATATTACTCTAAATTGTGGTTTTCGTGTTGAATTATGAAAATTACTTTGACATTATCCGTTTTTATGAAATAATGGCTGTCTGCCGTTAATTGACCTATCGGTATAAGGGCTCTGAAACGGTCCCATAAGCCATACTTTGTCCCCCGACGAACAGATAAATGGTCTTCACTAAACCACGGGCCCATGAATCAATGCGTCTTACGACTGATAGTGTGAAATATAAATCAGCGAATGAGGTCTTCTCATGAAAGGGATCGAGGCCGATGTTTCTTCAAGCAGTAGCGTCTGTCTATGGCAGGAAGGGCCAGATTTACGAGTACGATAACACCCAGTGGGGGAAAAACAGCTCTTTTTCTTCGATCGTTTCGGCGTTTTTGTTCAAACTCACGCCTGTTTTCAGGCCACGTGTATTAGCGAACATTATACAATAAAGATGAACTGTACAGGCTTTCCTGTTCATGTTTAGTACCAGGGTGTTTTCTATAATAGTGTATTATGGTACAGAATTGGTAATTACGGTTGGAAGCCACTTGGAGGTTTTTCAATTCAAAGTTCAAATGCCTTTCAGTGCCCATAACTTTTATTCACCGTCATAATTTTAATCAGCTTGGCCCAGAACATTTTGCACACGAATGCTTTTAAGAGGTCAGCTGATGAAAGAACGATAACGAACTAACTCTATAGACTGGATAATTGATTCATTGAAAATCCTATTTTCGCACCTTATAGAAAACCTTACTTAAACACGAAAAATCAATGTCAGTCAAATCCCCTAATGTTAATAACTACTATTGCCTCATTACAAAGATATCGTGTTTTTTTTTTGTGTTTTTTTTCATATCCTCTTTAAATTTACTGATAATTATAAACAATCAGTAAATTCAGGAGAATCCATTAATAAATTATTTTTGTATTTCCACTAGCGTCACTACATTATATATAGGATTTTATTTTATAAAAATTATATAACGGAATAAACAAGTATTATGATACACATTATACGTGACTGGACTTATAAAGGTGATGGGGCTCACATATTTGATCAAACTTAAAACTAACTTTCATACTAATTTTTAACATAATTTTCCCCCCGATAGTCGTTGCCATCGATGCGGGATGGGTGGTGGGGTCATAGTGCTAAACGCTGGGTTTTTGAGGTGCTGGCGAGTCAAAAAACTTGATGTGTCTCCTGCGGATGAAATCGCCCATCCGCCAACAGCAAGCAGTGGGTGCACGCCAGCGTTCTTTAACCTCTCGAGAGAGGTACGACGTATCGCTAAACTAAACAAAACTGCTTCTGCGAGAGACCATGCTAGACTAACTTTTTTGGAGACATCGGAGATACTTGCCACAAAATGCATCTACAATGATATTTACTACATTATTGGTTACATAGGTTACCCTAAGGGGCACATTTTTGCCCGCCCCAGTGTCCTTCAAGCGAATTAGAAAGCACAATTCTATTTTTCTGAATTACATCTCGGAGATGTATGTATGTGTGATTATTAGAAGGCACAGCTAATGATTATTAATAATTTTTGAAGTTTATAAAAACCGTTTAAATATTAATCGTGGTTTAAGAAAAAAAGGTGCATACAAATACCTTCAATGTACTTTTAGTATTTTTCAAGGCTCAAGGCTACCGTTCTTAAGGCTTCCAGTGAATCCTAGGTTCAAATCCGCAGACAGACACTGAACATTAATGTACCTCATTGATCTATGAGAAATTTATTATATTATACTTTATGATCTCTTCTGATTCGATAAGTGTAATAATAATTAACCAGACAACCTAGAATATTTTCATCACGACATTTGGAAGAAAATTAGTTTTGGCGAATATTATCATTGAGGAATTATTATCAATGACAAGCGCTTTCAACCGCTCACGATCTCATTATCGAGTGCTGATGATGCTGCTGATGAGAGTGTGTGCAAGACAGTTCATAGACATTATGATATGAGGGCCGTCGTTGATGAATGCAAACTTAACCCCTTACCAGCATTAACAAACTAGTTTTAATAGTTCCTACAGCCTAGTCTTCTATCTTCATGTTGCCAACTCTAATTCGTAAAAGACCGTTTTCCTTACTTCCGTCGATTCTTTAACCACATATCAATATATTAATAACTATAAATCGTTATAACTATATATTCCCCACAATTTCTTTTAGTTCTCATTCGCCAGAAAATAGCATGTAGTTGTCTCCTTAAATTTAACATAATTTATTGGAATTTATTTATCTACATGAATATACATTATTAAATAATTTAGAAACAAATTTGTCATCTAGCGATTGTAATTGGGTTCGTTGAAGCAACAGCAGGTCCCTCAGTGACCGTCCAAAGTGTCAAGGTGGGTTTGAGGGTTGGGTTAAGGCCAGTGATTGCGCCAGTGGGTGTGGTTTATAAGAAATATAGCTTATCTCCACGGTTATATTGCGATTACAAAACAAAAACACATTAGCATATCTTTAAAAAAATGATTGATTAATGAACTACTTGGCAATGAATAAAAAAATAAGTAATTTTGAGTAGGCTATTAATTTGATGATGTCGGATTCCTGATTAACAACGTATGATTTGTGATTCGTATTTTTATATAAAGCTAATCAATAAAATTTCGCCAAACCCTAGTTTTTCAAGAGGCCTGGTATTATCCATTATAGTTCTATTAGATACTCCAATAATATATTAAAAAAATTAAACAATCTCAAGGAAAACAATCAAGTTTCTTTAAGCCATTATATAAAAAAATATCTCCTATCGTAATCAGTGCGGTATCAAATTAAAGAAAAATAAAAAAGTATTATTAGATAATTAATTATTCAAAAATTAAAAAAATGAATATTTTTCTATAATTTTGAGTGTGATATCAACTTTATCTCGTTATGATAATAATAATTAACGTTGGGTTTTGTCTGTATTTACTCATTTTTCCGAGAAAGCAAAATGTTTTCTGTACCGTCGATTACTATAAGTTCTAAGATATTTTAGGAAAAATTATTTTTACATATATTACATATTTTTTACATATTCTCGGTTTTCATGAATAACTAGACAAAATTGTTTACTTTTCTAAATTTATGGATTTTTTATTAATGTGTCACTTCAATTTAACTGTGATTTTAAACAACAAACGTCAATTAGTGAATAAATGAATAACAAGTGACTAACGTCGGTGAAGTGAAAGGTGAAAACAATTTTACCTTGTTGCCAAGTATATTCCTGAATTTTGTGACGAAACATTTCATAACAATGAAAGAATTTTATATTGCTGCCATAAACCAGTTTCGAATGTCTTCGAAATAAAATCACAAAGGAACCGTTACCAATGGTATAATGATCTACTACGTTGACATGTTCTATGTCTGCAGTTCAACTGATTATGAAAATTTAGAATATTTTTGAAAACTTTAAATAGATTTGCCTGAGGATCTATAATTATATAGAATTATCTGTAAATTTGAAGGGGCTATGGAGAAAAAAAAATATATTATTCGAATTAGTATGTAAGTTAGTTTTAAGTTTGATAGAAAAAGTGAGCCCCATCACCTTTATAAGTCAGTTCAGTCCAGTCACGTATAATGTTTATCATTATACTAGCCGGACTGAATGGTTTTTAGCCGAGTTAATGGTTTACTGTAACTGTGATGATACCACGAGTCATAATATATCAACACGAACTTACACTTATTTCACAAAGAAAGTACATAAAGCTAATAACATCCATCTCGTACGAAGGAGCACCTTGGCCGTGAGTAGTACAAAGATCAAATCCACAAACCTATCTGAACCTATAGCTCAACTGTTGCCAATACTATGCAATACTTCAGAAATTCAAATTTTCTATGATATTATTATTATTATTAGCTGGCATTATTGTATTTATTTATTAGCTTCATAATTAGTTATTAAATTGAATATTAAACTCCAAAACGTTTTATTTGAAAATGCATGTATCAGAGAATTTGTTCCGGTTTTTTCCTTTATTTAAGTTTGTTAATTCAACTCGTAGTTGTTTTGAACATATATTTTACACTAAAATTTGAATATATTTGTTATGTTTGTCATTGTTGATTGTCAAATGTCAAATGTTGATCATTGTTTTTACAGTAATGACATTTACGTTATTACATTTCTCTGTGATAATAAGAACAATGTTATGAACATATTTAATATTTTTATTTCTTATAAATCCTAGCTCTAATAATAATTAATGTGTAACAGGACTGTAATGAAAATTATTTTGGCGCACGTAATGAAATCCCTAATTTTATTTTTAACCAATACTATCTGTTTTAAACTCAACATGTCTAATTCCCAACCTTCGTTGAGTTACTAAAGTATTACTTGTGAGGAATGGGTGTTGAAAGATTTATGGTTTATAGTTGAATTAGTTGGGCAAGTATGAGCAGTTAGTGGTTAAGGGACAGTTAGTTAGAGATAGGCCAGGTGACAGTGATTGCAGACTTGCTTAACTATACAAATATCAATTCCAAGTTAGTTCGAACCCGCGTCTAATGACCTTCCTCTGCACTGTAACGGCGGAATGGACATCTAACGTACCTTGAATACATTAAATGTCTGATCAATGAATCAATTGTGATAATGTAGAGAAAAGTTCTAAATCAAATAGATCCTCATTTGGTTAATTATTATCTTGTTTTCGTTTGTGCATGATGGTTGGGCCCGAACGTAATGAATTGTGTAAACTCCAGCTGAAATCTAGCTAGCTGTGTTTGGTGTGTGAAGGTTACTTTCAAGATAAGACTTATGTTTATTGTTTGTCTTGTGACTATCCACTAGAATACCTGGTAAATAAAGTGTAATTTAATTAATCTTTACAGGTATGTTTATTTAGTTTATATTGTTAAATCGTTTCATGCTTATAATTCTAATGCTATTGTAAATCTTTACAGATTAATAAAATCAGTTATAAAAACCAACTTACCAGTTAAATTACAAGTTATTGATTGAAAAATTAATCAGAAAACAAGAGAATCCAAATTATTTGTACATATCATAAAAACAGACGAAGGTGATTATGAACTAGTGGAAATTTCTAAAGATAAACAATTATGGTTCAGTTTACCAGCGGATTTCCGGAATCTACAACATCATCAGGTATTATTAACAAAATCGACTAGTAAAGACGCTGTCTCCGCAATAAGACCAGTCAACGGATATCGTAAAGTAGGCGTTAAAGTAGATGAAGATTTAAAGAAAGTGTATTGTGATGAAGATGATAACCTTTGTTTTAACAACCTTCCATTAGAGGAATCCAATACAAGTCAGGACAATTTTTTTACTCAGAAAATCAAAGAATTGTAAATTGTAATGAAATTAAACTGCAGGAGGTAGAAAAGAAATTTATTATACAAAAATTTGATAAAAAACAAAATCCTTCAGATTGGATGGAACGTTTTTATTCTGAATGTATGAGGCACAATGTGACTAGTGTTACAAAGATTATTGAAATCCTTTGTTTTTTTGTAGACGGACCAGCCCAAGATTGGTATGAGGCAAATTTAAAAAATATACGCCTAGTAAATTGTTCTGAATGGAGAAATTTTTTTAACAGTTTTCATGATAATGGTTGGTCAAAGGTTAGGAAAGCTTATAGTTTTAAATATTTAGAAGGCTCATTGGTTGATTACGCATTAGCAAAAGAAAGGTTATGTTTGGAAGTGGAAAGCCAAAGCACACTTTTTTCAAGAATCAATATGATTGTTGTGAGACCACCATTGGCAGTACAAGATGAATTAGACAGAGAAGAAATAACAAGCTTTGAAAAACTGTTTATACAACTGGGGAGAATTGATGATTCATTTGTCAGAATGAAGAACAACGATACACCAAATCAACATATGAGCATAACATTGGAAAAATCCAACCAGAAAGTTGATAAATTAAATAAAATAACCAGCTCTGCTTCAAAGAAACCCTGTTCTATTTGTGAAAATTTAGGATGACCAAATCGTTATCATCCAGAAAAAGAAAGCAGAAATAAAAATTTATTTGTGACAAACAAAATAGTTAATCTAAATGAGACATCATTATCAGCTGATAGTCCTAATAACACATGTGGAGAAATAGATATTGTAAAAATTTATGGAAATGAAAAAAATTTAAACTAGAAGGCCCGGAGAAATTGAATCCATTAATGAAGATACACGTACTTATTGATAAAAAGATGAAAATCAGAGATGTTTATGACAGTGGTTTAAATGTAAGTTTGATAAGTCAACGAGTAGTTGATCTGTTGAAATCAAGTCTGATAAAACACAGTCTGTATTGTTATATTTATGAGAAGCCAGTTATTCTCACTGAGGCAACTACGTATCGAACATTTCGATTGTGCGTGGCCCAATATAAATTAATGATGCTAATGAGCAATAAATTTTAATTAATTCAATGTAAAATAAGTACGTACGGTTATAAAATAAATACAACAGTTAGTAGCAATTATCAGGCAAATAAATGCATCACAAATAAATAAATCACGGAATTATGTGATATCTTGCGGCTAACAACATAATGTTATTAATCATGAGATCAATATATTTTATTCAAGATCCTAATTGATATTATTAATTAATTAATTCGTAGTAATAGTAATAATATTAGCATCCTGCAAAGCATCTTTTTGACATCAACTGAAATTAACATAATAATACCATACCTCCGTTAAGTTTCAAGCACTATGGTAATGATAGTTTCAATGGATTCTTGTAACCCAACTCAAAAAATACACATTGTTGGTCACAAATTCATGCAGATCTTTAATTTGATACTACAACACAAAATCACGGATTTTTTTTTTTAGCTAATAATTAATTAAAATCACCTGCTATATATATATATATATTTCAGTTCATTCCCATGTCAGATGGTACCTCTATGTATTCAATTTCAAAGGGTTGAAAATATAAGGGTTTAAAAAAAATCCACAAAACTTTTAAAATAAATATTGAAAACATGATACGTGTCTTAACTAATAAAGTCTTTTTGAAGTATTGAAAAATTGAATGTATTCAATTATGTACAGAGTAAAACAATGTACAGATAAGCATAGAAATAATACATAAATTTTAAAGTTGATAATTACTGTCAGAAGACATTAGGAATGGGCATACAGTTTGTGGCACTTAAGCTTAGTAAAGCCCCTGTTAGTATTGTTTGAGACTCGTAGTATCCTATAGGAAAATGTTTGTTTCCAAACTAATAAAGTCGTAGTAAATTACTAACGTAGTTTGGAGATTTTAGACAGAATATACGCAATCTGTACATGTTTAAACTGACTGGCGACGTCAGGTGATTTTGTGACAACAGACTTATAAATACTTTATATTTGACTGTAGGCTATTACGCAAGTCAATAGTTAGTTTTATGTCGTACCTTCAATAAAATAAAGTCATTTTTGTTTTCTAACTACAGATAAACAAATAGTATTCATAATTATAATATTCATGAAACTAGAATCCTCTCCATTTCAGTTAGGCTAAAATAAAACAAAAAAAGATAAACGAATAAAAAGTAATGAAGTCGACCATTATTTCGAACTATTCGTTTTCCGATATTGTCAGAAGGAATGAGAAATGTAGCACCATCAATGGAAGGAACCATTCTAAGCGGACCCTAGCACATGATGGATATCGACCTAGGGGCAAGGCCACTTACGAACAAAGAAGATTAATCTTGGGCCTCCAGTAGAGCATTGGGGCCATTTTTTTAATGGGCTCGGCAGGAGATATGAAGACACGGAGCCGAAGGGAAGATTAAGACCCATATCGAACGGTGACTAATTCTTCATTGTCCTGGCCAATTGGTGGCTGGTTTGTTAGGCCGATTCAATCATCGGGTATAGATTGGATGTTTTAAGTTCTGGAGGTCACCAATTCTCAGCGCTTGTCCATCATTGCCGAGCAGCTTCCGTCTTTTGGGTCATCTACTCTCGTTGAGACCATTGCCTTATCTCAATCTTCATGAAATATACTGTAGCATTACTATTCAAAGTCACGACTGATAATCAAATACACATTGTTCTGGGAAATTGTACTCTAAGAATTACAAATAGGTATGCCTCGATGAATCCAAAATATATATATATGTATGTATAACATCCATGGTGTGGTTAGCTTACAAATAATAATGGACATACGTAATGTACATATGTTAGTACGGTACTTAGGCTTCTGACTCGCTAAACGGCTGACCTGAAACCCACATACGAGGCATAAAAGACAAGAACTAAACAGACGCTTTGGACAACTGTACAGACTACTTCAAGGGACATCCCACCCCTCAATACAAAATAATTATTAATCTACAAAGTTATACTTAAGCCTTTCTAGACATACGGAATAGAACTACGGGAGCCAGCAAAAATGTCAAACATCAAGCGTATCCAATGCTTTAAATCAAAAGTCCTGAGGGCAATAGTAAATGCCCCTTATTTCGTCAGCAACAGAACCCTTCATAACGATCTGAATATACCCTATCTTCTTGAACTCATCCCTTCCAAGTATCCGGTGACGCGTCTGACGGATGAGCGTGAGGGACTTCCCAAGACACCGTGTGTGGGAGGTGACAACCATGTGGATTTGGGAGGTCTCAGGGCTGTTTGTAAATACCGAATGAATGAGCGAGTGAATATGGTATGAATGAGATCATTTATCACTATTACTTATTGCCCAATAAGGTAGATTTGTAATTATCATAATAAAGTTAATCACCACATATGTGGTGATTTCAATGAACTAAACTGGATAATATCGAAACAAAAAAATGAACTGAATGTCATTCGCCAACAATTGTAACTAGAAACATAAGGAAAATATATGACATTATTACACAGAGAAAACAAGGTGAAAGGTTGCTAAAAATACAGTAATAATAACGACTCATGAAATTTTAGATCTGATGAAGATAAGGAACTGGTAAATTCCAGATTTAAAGATTGGTAGAGTTGGTGAGTGATGAATATTGATGGTTTGCTGTCTGATTCAAATTTGAGGAGTTTATAAAAGTAAGGTGGCAATCCCAACAAATTAATCCCTTATAAGCATATCATCAATTCAATGGTGGAATTTCCTTGACCTCTCTCACTATGGCGGAAAGAAGACAACTTCCAACATGTGCGAGATATATAGCGTTACAAAACAATCAACAACAGAGCTGCTGTGAGAGCTCAATAAGATTATAGCCACGCTGAGAGGGCAGGGTCAAAGGAGGAAATTGCATGGGAAGGCAAACAAAGAGCGATCCGTCATGTACAGAGCAAACAGCGGATGACCCGTCAATGCACCATCATCAATATTGATGATTGAAGGAATATTCCTCAATACTGTTCCTCGTCTGTGCTGTCTCAAAGGAGACTCTATCAATTAATCAATTAACTCCAAGTAAGATAAGCATTTTCTAATCAAACAACGTGTCAGCTAGTTAGAGGGGAAACTATTGGCAGGGCGCTTATTTTTCTCCAATAACGATATCATAAATGTTATTTTTTAAAAGGGAAGTGAAATATCCAAAAATAATGACGAGAGACCACATCAGTTTCTTAATAAACTATTCAATTTCACATTCGACAAGAATGACATAAAAATTAAATATAGATTTATAAAATATGAATGATTCAGCGTCATTAATTAATTAGTCGGATGTATCCTAAGTGACATGCCTTGTGGGCTTACATATGGAACATAGCATTTTCCCCACCGACGTCTAAGGTGCATGTTTAATATAATGATCATATTGCAGAGGCAGTGGTGAATCTACTAGTGTCTAATTGGCTGCCTGCTTTCCCGTCTGTTGTTTTTACGGACACCGTCCCGTAAATGAGTATGGAAGGGGTATTTTACTTGATAACAGGACAAGCTGTTTGTTTTTCCGTTTACTATGTTTTTATTGAATTATATCTATATTATTATTTAAGAAGGACATCAAATTAAATATTTCGACATCCTTATCAACCGTATGTAATTTGGTTTCTTTTACGTGTCCTATTTTTCTCCGGGGGTGGCAGGTCGTTCATTTTTTTTTTCTATGTATATATTTGTTTAGGATTATTTAGATCTGTTCGTAAATATATTTGTATCATACTGAGTAGAGTATCGAAAAACAGTTCTCCTTGACCTGACTATTAATATGCATTATTTCTTTTGTGCTTTTGTAGTATATTATTTCAACAAACCCAAATATTAACTTCAAATAAAATACCGTTTTTGTTTCTGGAACGATTTCATTCGTTTAATGACGTATCACATTTTACCATTAATTGCCTTTCTTGATTTATAACTTTTTCTTGCTTTGACTTAGAAAATTAACTGAATCTAATCGTCTACGAGTATATTAATAAATACAGTATTTAGAAAGTGTACTTAACAATATTGAGAAGTATTCGTGAGATTTGGCGTAAGTTTATTTATTAAGTATTTAAGTTTAAGTAGACCACCATGGTCATTATCGTCTGTCAGTTTTAACTGCAATTGCTAATATTTCATCATTATGATATAATTTATTGATAATTGCTTATATACCAGACTCAAAGTACTGTGACCCTTTTGATTTCTAGCTGGAAGGCTGAACACCTATCTCAAGACTGTGTAATGCTAAAGGAACTTTTTTTTTTACCTTCGATTTTTTTTTTTTGGAATCCAACGATAATTATTGAACGAATGAATCCAAAAAAATAATATTGAAAAAAATTAATTTTAGTAATGGATAATTTTTTTTTTTATTAAACCTAGTAATAATGATGTACTTTCATCACTACACCCCCCCCTTAATGAAATTGAAGTTATTATAATATAAATAAGTAAGGCTGTTGTAAGCCTAAAATACACATTTACATAGCAAAGGGGTTCATTTACTCTGAAAGAACGTATATGCAGCAGAGGAGAATGAGTAAGGCCGTTCCAGATCCCACAATATAATGAAAGACCCAAAGTGAAAAAAAACTACACCCAATGGCTAAATGAGGAGGGAGGGGGAAAAGACCACTAAATGTGTAGAGCTAGATGCTTGTGGAAACTCTACTTTCAAGTCTTTTCAGCGAGGGCTCTCAGTGGTAATTACTTGATTTATCTGCTAGGCGAAAAGTCAAAAGTGACCTTGATAAGCAAAAGCAGTGTAGCTTTAGGGATTTTGCAGTCCTTGGTCTTTTTTGATCCCTACTGTACCTACTACTGTGAAATTCCAAAACTGAACCCAAAACAGAGCAAAACAATCTTGAAGAAAATGGTCGAAATAATCCGAAACAGGGCTAGGTAACTCTCAAAAAGTAAGATTTGGCCTAATATACAGTCATTTTTTGGTCAACATTCAATTGGCAATGTCTTTTTGTTTTTTAAATGATTCGTATTATTTACGACAGCGGATGACATCGTCGACTCTGTTTTTATTTTTTCATTTAAGTAGGGTACTAAATAGACAGATAATTTTATCTTTTCACTGAGATATTTATTATTCTGGCCTAAAGCACAGCAAAACTAATAAATAAAGCAATGCAATAGTTCTTCATAGCCTAAATCGACAACCTACTAAAATTCGTCAACCGTAACTGGGTTAAGACAGCAATGGTGAATGAGAGTGCTAGGGGAACCCTAAGCGCACATAAACAGAAGAGTAAAATGATATAATAAACAAACAGTAAAAGTGGAACGGTCGGTTGGTCAGAGGGTGTTGAACTTTCCTGGGGCATTTTTACGGGCTCTTTTATTACCGGTCTTTTCAAACCATTGCCATGGAAATTGAGTATTCAATTTTCCTAAAGAGGGGAGGACAATTTTTGAATTTGTTAATACCAATAGATTAAGGACATTTCACAAGCAGCATCGGTCGGATTTAACAACAACAACTTTATTATGACGAAATTACAATCTATCTTTACTTAGTAGGCAATAAATAATTGAGATAAGTGTTTTCATTCATACCTTATTTACAATTCATCATTCGCTCGCACATTCATACAATATTTACAAACAGCCCAGGGGCCCCCCAAGTCCCCACGGTTGTTGCCTCCTTCGCAAGCAAAAGAGGAAGCGGAGTCTTGGAAAGCGCCCCCACGCTCCCCCACTAGTCACGTCACCGAATACGAGCCAGTGGAGGCTGACGAAGAGCGCGAGAGCCACATACGCTCAGGGCATGATTCGAGAAACTGGCCATTGCCAATCTTAAAATCTAATACGATGCGGATAAAAAAAATTTGTTGAGAGAAAAAAATATGTTACAGATTCACTACTCTGAGACTTAAGTTGTAACCATCAAAGAAGAAAAGAGAAACCAAACTAACCTACGATTTATCAAAAAATCATTAAATCTTGTTTACTATACATGAACATTTTTATAAAATGGCTTCTGGTGTCTTTCCATATGTTTCATTGCATCATTTTTGAACATATATTGAGATAGCTAAAAAAAACATTGAATGGTTTTGATTTTTTGACAAGTTTAGAAAGAAAATGACTCACAAAATGTTACAGAGCTTTAAATAAATTTAACGAACATAGTATACATTTAAATCCAAACGTCACGAGCCCACTGCCGTTTTAGTCTCCGAGGAGGATTATAGGGATGAGTGGTGCAGTAACCCTGTAAATAGCTTGTAACCCTGTCATCTAAATGGAAGTTCTTCATCATTTCCTTCAAGAGATACGCATTGAATAACTCGATCATGCATGGCTTGGAGAATAAAGTATTTCTATTGTTCCAACTGGGTTTTCACTATCGGCGGATAATGGTATGGTATTCATTTGGATAACTTATGGAATAAAATATCAGATAAACGTTAACCACAGTTATAGTAGTCGATGATATATATATATATATATATATATATATATATATATATATATTGAAACCTACCTCATTTTCTACCATTTTATTTTCTAATTTATTAGATCAATTGACCTTAACTAATTTGGTAGGTCCGTCATGAGATCTTTAATTCAACTTGTTTTTATGTCTTCGACATAGGAAATTATCCCGATTGAATCGCCCGATCTCAAGGCTAATGTTATAGTTATTAATAAATTGAGAAACTGGGAATTGTGAAATATATACAAGTAAAATGGTTATAACAAATACTTATAATTATATAGAATGCTGACATAGATTATATAAAAAATATTCAATTCCTTTGTACAAGGATAGTTACTATTAATTAGTTATATAAAAAAATGAAAATTGAGCTCAATCTCTTTTTAATGGATCCATAATAAAAAAAACAATATCTATATCACC
The DNA here is from genome assembly GCA_930367205.1 of Acanthosoma haemorrhoidale. NCBI lineage: Eukaryota > Metazoa > Arthropoda > Insecta > Hemiptera > Acanthosomatidae > Acanthosoma > Acanthosoma haemorrhoidale. The sequence goes on along the minus strand of OV884014.1, from coordinate 105,185,034 downwards.
CAATCGATGATATCCGTGTAACCTTCTTCTTCTTCTCCTCTGCTTGTGTTGATGACCGTCAACGGAACGGGAGCTTGCTCTGCTTTGCTCTCTGGCTCTTGGCTAAGACTGACTAAAACTCGCCCTTCGTCTCATCCCCACTCCTAAGAGCATAAGGGCAGATGCTGGACAAAGTGGGAGGGTGGCTGGTTATGATATTCTCAAATATCATGAATGTTACAATTGCCTTCCCTTATAAATAAAAAAAAATTTATGAAAAATTTTTTTTTTTTTTTAAGTGGATCCACAATATTATGTTGCTGTGTTCGGTTTGTTGAATTGGTTGTTTATAACGGGTGTTGAAGTTTTACAAAGTTTATAGTAATAATAGTTCAAATTTTGCAAGGTTTTAAATTGCTTGAAAAGCGTACAAGTTGTTTTAATTTTTTACTTAACTAAATTATTATGCTAATTGGTATGGATTAGTTCGAAGGTACATTGTTTTATGGATCATAACGCGATTTGGAAAACATTTGTTGAAAAGACGGTTGAGTGTGATTAGTAATACATATTGGTTTTTAATTAAAGTACTAGACAATTCTACTGGTAATTAGTAACAATAGAGAAAAATTGTTGAGTGTGTGTGTGTGATTTGAATATTTTACCTGAGTGAAAAGATAGTGTTTATAAAAAAATTATAAAAGTTACGAAAAGATAGGGAGGTCGTTGTCGTGTATAAAATTGTATGAGCTCATTTTATTTCCTTGCTATAAAATTAATTATAATGGACTTAAGCATTCAAAGAATATTTATGATCTGTTTTATAGATTAAGTGATAATGAAAGCAAAAACTTCACTTGCTGATAATTCCATAGACTTTACTAGGGTCAATACTTCTAATAATAGTTTTGTTTTTGTTTGTATAAACTTCTAAAGTTTATGTGTCATCCGATCAGTATTATTTTCATTTAATAATGAAAATAATAAAAGAAAACTATAATTTTTTTTCTTTTTTTTGAAGTCATATTGTATCGAACAAAAAACATCCCTGTAATTATTTTTAAATGCCTTCCATTCATTAATTTTAATGTTGTTCAAATCAAACACGCAAAAAGGAATTTCATCAAGATGAGCTGGAATTTGAGATTCCAATTTCTTCATATCCAAAACTTTATTTTGAATTATTTTTAAATTTTTCACGTTGTCGCTGGTTGTCTGCTGATGCTCTGTAATTTGATCTTTCAACGAAATCACTTCTCCTTTCTTGATATTCGCTGTATCTTCTAACTCTGAAAATTTATTTTCCAACAAACTCATATTATTCTCATCGTCAAGCTTTATTAGATCATGTTGACGTGAGGTACACTCATCATTGTTATCTGCAATCTTCTGTTCATCCTCCAATGACGTCATTTTCTCTTCATTATCCTTAATTGAATATAAGCTAAGATCTGTCTGACAATCAGCATCAACTAGTTGTGACTTTGTTAAATTTATTTTTTCATGATCTGTCGTATTTTTCAATAGAATGATTTCTTCTTTTAATTTTGAATTTACATTATTATTTACTTGGAGTGTTCTCTCCTCACAAATTCGCAATTGTCTATCTAATTCATAGTTTACATCCGTGTAACCTTGTTCGAATTTAGCCGATCTTCCCGATTTTATTTCTTCCCTTAATTGATCAAACTTCCCGATCAACTCTTTTTGTTCTTTAATTGCGTTAAATTGACTGTCTAATTTTTCGTTTATTTCTTTGTTATTTTCTTTAAGTGCGTTAAATTGACTGTTTATTTGGGCAAGGATTAGTTGTAACATCTTGGAATGATTTATCGTGGGTTCGGGGTCGGGGGCTGGAGGGTCTCCTTTAGAGGCTGGGTTTGACCCAACCCCAGTACCTGATGAGTCTGACCCGCACATGTTTGTGTTCGTCATTGTGTAACAAATGTTAAATTAGAAGAAAAATATAATATGTTAGTAAATAGTTCTAGTTATTATTCTAACATGCAATACCTCACAATTCCTTTGGTTTCTTTAGAATTTTTGAAGTTAATCCCGGAACGGCCCCCATTGAAACCTACCTCATTTTCTACCATTTTATTTTCTAATTTATTAGATCAATTGACCTTAACTAATTTGGTAGGTCCGTCATGAGATCTTTAATTCAACTTGTTTTTATGTCTTCGACATAGGAAATTATCCCGATTGAATCGCCCGATCTCAAGGCTAATGTTATAGTTATTAATAAATTGAGAAACTGGGAATTGTGAAATATATACAAGTAAAATGGTTATAACAAATACTTATAATTATATAGAATGCTGACATAGATTATATAAAAAATATTCAATTCCTTTGTACAAGGATAGTTACTATTAATTAGTTATATAAAAAAATGAAAATTGAGCTCAATCTCTTTTTAATGGATCCATAATAAAAAAAACAATATCTATATCACCCAATCGATGATATCCGTGTAACCTTCTTCTTCTTCTCCTCTGCTTGTGTTGATGACCGTCAACGGAACGGGAGCTTGCTCTGCTTTGCTCTCTGGCTCTTGGCTAAGACTGACTAAAACTCACCCTTCGTCTCATCCCCACTCCTAAGAGCATAAGGGCAGATGCTGGACAAAGTGGGAGGGTGGCTGGTTATGATATTCTCAAATATCATGAATGTTACAATATATATAGCTTCTATATCATCAGCGGAGGCTGACCAAGAGCGCGAGAGCCACATACACCAGGACATGACTGGAGAAACTGGCCATTGCCAGGACTCGCACTGTAACGGATTTATAGCAGGTCACAAGGCCACTGCCGTTTTAGTCTCCTAGGAGGATTATAGGGACGAGTAGTGCAGTGGAACAACTGTGCTATGGGATTAGGGTGGTTAGATAGATTACTATGGAATTTCATGAATTTGGAAGGGACGAGTTCAAGAATGTAAGCTATATTAAAATCATTATAAAGGGTTTAGTAACGAGTTTATATATGTAATTCTGTGAAAAACATTCCAGCAATATGTAATGTATTTACATATGTAAGTTAATGTTTATTGAATTACAAGCTAAGAAAGGTTGGTAATAAGAACACGTAGAACGTTATAACAAGACTGCTTTATTTAGACCAAGATACCTCTATCTATAGGTATTACCTGTAAACATATACAGATAACATATGTTTGGGGATTAAGGCTGGGCACTAGCGGCGCCTGGACTTAACTCCCCCCCACCAGTTTACGAACACCCATTCGCAAACTTTGAAGTCCAACACTCGGACGTCTTAGTCCATTCAAATAACGCTCCGCTAATGTTACAAGGGAGCAAAGGCCAGCTCCGCCCATACACAGCCTGTAATCCCTCACATTAAGCTCTAATCCTATAAAACGTAAAAACCAACTGTCACTTGTAAACAAAAAACATAAAAGAAAACTTTGACTTTTAAAAATAAACAATACTTCTGTGGGAAAAATCACATAACTATAACTATTTACAATGTTCCTTGCGTGTATGCTGCGAGGACACTCCAGCTCATTCCTGATCTACAACCTCCCCCCCTGGTGGAAGCTTTAACTGTTCTATGTGGACATTTCGCCGCTTCTTAGGGGGTCGTATACTCTCAATTGTCACGACGTTGTGTTCCCTAATCACGACCACTTTAAATGGGCCCTCATATCGCACCAGCTCTTTGCTCCTATTTGACCCTAGTTTTTTATAGACGATAGTCCCGATTTTAAGTTCCCCCATTCGATCCCGGACTTTGAGGTTTTCCCGTTCCACTCGACTCGCTTTGTCCCTCGTTATCCTTTCTCTGACTTTGTCGCATATTTTCCTCAAAGCGACAGTATTACTCGCCATTTTCTCCGCCATTCCCTTGTCTGCTACCGTCTCTGCCCCATTTCTCCGTCTTTCGCGCAGCCCAAAGAGGATCTCGAACGGGGAGAACCCCGTCGCGGTGTGGATCGAATGATTGTAAGCGGCCACCGCCTTCGGCATTGCCTCATTCGCCGGCAGACCCTTTTCCGCGTGATATACCCGCAGGTGGTCACTCAGGGTGCTGTGCAATCTTTCTATCCCTCCTCTACTCTTAGGGTGCCCTGGGGTATTAAGATGCCAAGAGACATCGAGAGTCTTCATTTCTTTTCGGATGTTGGCATTGTCAAATTCTCTGCCCCCATCCGACGCGATCCGGTCTGGTACTCCGTAAAACTGGAACCAGGTATTTAATGCCAGCATTACCGCGTCTGATGACCGATCTTGCACCGGGTGCGCCATCGCCACTTTGCTAAAGCTGTCGATTGTGGTAACCCACTTATACCCCCTCCAAGTGAAGGTATCCACTTGTAAGTCACTCAACGGTGTCTCGGCGGTGGGCGATTCTTCTTGTCGCCCCCGTGGCGGATGTCTGTCATACTTCGTAGTGAGACAAACTGCACATGCCCCTATCATTTCTTGTATGCTCTTTTTCATTCCCCACCAAAAGTACCTCCGCCGCAACGCTTGCAACGTTTCCTGAACTCCACGGTGGTTCGTTTTTCCTTGGTGATAGGCCAGCGTCACTTCCAGCTGCTGTTCTCTGTCTTTGAGTGTCTCCACCATCGACGTGCACCGAATAAATATCCTATCCACTCCAAGTTGTTCCGTTCGCCAGAGTCTACGAATTTTCTCCCAAATAGTGGCATTCCCTACAAATACATGATGGGTCTTTCCGGGTTCCGAGGCATCTTTCAATGCACGGCAAATTTGGTCGTTCCTAACCCCTGGTGGCGACCAAATCGTCGCGATTTTACTTCTCCCATAACTTTCGTATGCGATCTGCAGCCGCCCTGAGGTCTTGGATTTCCAAATGATCTGCCGTCTTTTGTCGTTCACGATCCCTTCTGTTACTTCCATTTCAACAGGTCTTTCGGCGGCGGAACCTTCCTCTTCAAGGGTTTCCTCACCTTCGCTATCTCCTCGCGTACCGAGGCTTCCATCCTCCCCGGGTGTCCATTCCCGGAGAAACTGTTGGATTTCCCCGGATGGTTCCCCTTCTTCCAATGCATTCACAGTAATGGCTCTGGACAGCCAGTCTGCCACTACGTTCTCTTTCCCGGGTTTATATATGATCTCCATATTGTACTGGGACAAAAACTCTTTCCACCTCGTGACCCGCGCCGAGGACTCCTTTAACTTTCCTACCCATTGTAGGGGTCTGTGGTCGGTGTGAACACGGAATTTTCTGCCGAAGACATATGGGCGGAAATGGTCTATAGCCCAGACGATACCTAGGAGCTCTCTCTCTAGAGCACTATACCGCGCTTCCGTTTCTGTTAGCCGTCGACTAGCGTACGCCACCGGGCGCTCCCCACCGTCTCTCTCCTGCGACAACACTGCCCCCAGTGCGTATTCGCTGGCATCAGTGGTGATTGTGAAGGGATGTTGGAAATCGGGAAATGCTAATATCGGTTCCTCTTGTAAGCTAGACATACATTTCCGGATGTTCTGCTCCATGATTGGGGTAATTACCACCCTCGCTCCCTTTCGCAGTAAATTATTAATAGGCACCAGGTATGCCGCCATGTCCGGCACAAATCTTCTGTAATAATTAAGCGTCCCCAGAAGTCGACGGATCCCCTTTACATCTGTGGGCACCACCATCCTTCTAATGGCCTCGACCTTCGTAGAGTCTGGCTTAACCCCCTCCTGTGAGATAGTGTGGCCCAAAAAATTGATTTTTTTCTTCCCCAACAGAGACTTCTCCATGGACAATTTTAATCCGAATTCGCGGACTCTTTGAAATACACTTCTTAGGTGCTCAACGTGCTCTGCCTCCGTTCTGCTGAAAACTAACAGATCGTCCATGTAGACCTGGCATACCGCTTCGTCTATTCCCCTCAAAAATTCATCCATTAGGCGTTGAAAGGTAATCGGGGCGTTTTTCAGTCCAAATGGCATCCTGGTAAATTGATAATGCCCCCTCTCAAATGTAAAGGCCGTTTTGTCTTGGTCGTTCGCACTCATCTTGATCTGGTGATAGCCTGCCTTTAGATCTAGGGTACTAAATATTGTCGCCCCGTTCAATCTGTCTAATATGTCCTCAAATCGGGGAATAGGATACTTCTCATCCGTCGTGTTCTCGTTTAACTTCCGATAATCGATAACTACCCTGTATTTCTCCGTCTCGTCCCCAGGTCTATTTTTCTTCCTCACTGCCCATAGAGGACTGTTATATGGCGAAGTGCTATCAATTATAATCCCTTGCCGTTTGAGACTCTCTAGCTCCTCTCTAATATGCCTACGTAGTGCCTGCGGATATCGTCTCTCTTTCACGTATGTGACGCGTTCTTTCTTTAACTGGATCTCGTGGACCGTCTTCCCAGTCGCTCCTAGCGTGTCTCCCTCTACGTAAAAAATATCCTCAAACTCCCTCTGTAGGTCTTCCCTCCAGGACTCTATTTTATTAACCGCCCCTATCCGCGCTCTTCCGTCCCATATAGTCCCTTGACATTTATATTCCACTTTGCCCAACTTAATGTTCCATTTTTCCCCGATATTCTCCACACGCGCACCTACCTTCCCCAACATGTCGCACCCAACTATCACCTGGTACTCCCGCGGCATGTTTCCTACGATATGTATCTTTAGATCTCCCCCTTTCTTCGCCCACCTATTTAGCCCTATGACTAACTCTCCCACTACCTCGCAAGGGCCTCCCAGGGTGATTAAACTACAATTACATACCTGAATCTGGAGTGCCCTCTCTCCACCATACAGCCTCTCCAGCGCTCCGCGGGACATGATGGTGTTGGTGCTTCCCGTGTCCACCAGACACATCTCTCCTCCTTTGACCCTAATTATTGGCAACGCACACATCCTCTCCCGAATTGCATTACATCTCAGGATGCGGTCGCCTCTCTGCCGACACGCTCCTCAGGCTTCATCACGTTGCTCCCATCTACGTGACTCGACCTTCTGCCCTGTCTGTCTCCTGTTTCTGCTGCGCCTCGCTTCTTCTCCTTCAGTTCCCGAAGTCCCTGATGACTCATCTTCTGATGATCCACTCTCCCCATGTGTCATGCTCCGTCTCTCTCTTACTTCTTGAGTGTTTACCTCCATTGGTTCTGGTCGTTGGTATTCTCTCCTCCGGAAGATATACGGGCAATGCCTCGCGATGTGTCCTTCCTCGCCACACTCAAAACATTTTGTTCGAGGACACTGTGCCACTAAATGTCCTGCCTTCCTACATCCGTGGCATTTTCTTTCTTCCCTGGGCGGGGCATACCTCGGTCTCGTTCCTCTAAGTCTTCTTTCTCCTGTCGTTCCCTTGTCTCTGCCAATAACGGACGTTTCTGGTCTCCTCCAGGTTGGTTTCAGGGTCCGGGTTCTTTTGTATGCAACTCGGCTCCACTCATTGTCGACGTCTTGCACCCTCACTTCTTCCTCCTTGGCACTAGTGTCGATCATTGATTGTGCACACTCCGAGAACGAGCGCTCATCAGAGAATCCTTCCTTTCTTCCTGTCTTCTTGGCCAGTTGCACTTTTAGAATTGTGGATAAGAATCCCATTCTACCCTCCACCTCTTCTACGCTAATCGACTCTCTCATCTTCTCCGTTATCTTATTGAAACGGACTACTAACCCCGCAGCATATTGCCCGTTACTCTGTCTTGGGGACTTTGTCTCCCTAAACATTTGGAATATGTCCTCCTCGGGAGTCCATCGTCCTCCTCCGTACGCCTTCTTCAATCTCATCTTAATTAATTCCCACGGGGTTTCTTCATCTGCCTGAATTTGATTCAGTATACTTCTCTTGACCCGACATATCAGGGCCGCCTTCAACGATTCCGCGTCTCTGGGATCTATTAAATTTTCTTCTGCTTTAGCTCCAATTAAAGCTGTGAGACGGTCTCCTCCTTTTAGGAAATGGTTCAGCTCACCCAGTTCCCCAGTGAATCTCTCCAGCTCCGCAACAGCCTTCCTCAGATCCTGGGTATTCATCGCTTTTACCCTCATCAGCGCGAGCGCCGTGGCATGAACTTCTGGCATAGTTCCCACTCTTCTAATATCTGCTCCCTCTACGAGATTCAAGACGGGCTGTCTCAAAATTCCTCCTTCAGTCATCTTCTCTCTTTCGCGTATAGAAGAAAAAAAAAACAAAAAAAAAATTACGCTCGCACTCGATAACTCTCTTTCTCCACGGTTCCCGGGTTTCGGCACCAGTTAATGTTTATTGAATTACAAGCTAAGAAAGGTTGGTAATAAGAACACGTAGAACGTTATAACAAGACTGCTTTATTTAGACCAAGATACCTCTATCTATAGGTATTACCTGTAAACATATACAGATAACATATGTTTGGGGATTAAGGCTGGGCACTAGCGGCGCCTGGACTTAACTTGTAATTCTTTTCTATTGAATTACATATGTGATTGAAAAACGATATAGATAATTAATATAAATGTCACTCGACTGCATTTTCAACTTAATTATCCAAATAAAATATCACTTGATAGATAACCAACGAAAAAATATGAATCAACGAAAAAAAGAAAAAAGATTGGCAAGTATTTTATTAGGAAGTTCACTGACCAAAAAAAAATTATAATTATAATGATAATTAGTCGAATGCATGATGTCTGATGATTCCGAAAGAGTCAACAATGAAATCATCATTAAGAAGCTTGTTGTCTTTTCTTCTGAAATGCCTCGAGCTACAGCTTCATTTCATACCTACTGCATTCCGTACTCTGAGACTTTGCTAAATGTACGCACACTTGCAATAAATGAATAATTCTGTGAGAGAAGAGTGGGCGTAAACTTTCGAATTAGTCTACATATTCTATTAAAAAACAACCTTTCAAATTATGCTTTATGTTTTTTTTTTACTAAAGCATATCACCCACTAGCTGAAAATCCCAGTTAGTCGAGCAGTTATTCCTAATGTTTATAGTAGCATGTTTCCTTCACGCGTCATTAGAGATAGTTGATGCATTCACAAAGAAATATAACGTAAGATATAAGATTTTAGTAGACACTTGAGACGAACTTGGCGGATTCTACGACTGTCATATAGCAATATCGGCTTTACTCGCAACCAAATAGGTTTGTTTTCCCCTCACTCGAGGCTCAACTTGGACCATAACCGCCAGAGCGCGTGGCCACAAACCTGCCATGCACTCACGTGGGTATCTTCCCGGAGTGCCAGCAATCGCGGGCGTTTTACAAATGGGATGACCGGAGACCACGTATCCGCCAAATAGTCGAAGCAAAAAGGGGAGATGTTTTAAAATGCAGATCACGGAGGCCGAGTCCCCTTTCGCTTCGGGCAGTCTCCGCCCTGGCTGCAGATTAGCGGCAATCCACACATTAATGCCATTAAGGTAGTCTTCCCATTCGACTTTTTAGTCTGGGAGAACTAATCCTACCAAATAAATAAAAAGATATAACGGCCTTACCATGAGAGGGCAGCACATGATATGAATAGCATATATGGGATCTAACACTGCTTTTAACAGCAAAACCAAGCGAACATTCTACCATTTTGCAAGATCATTGTCTTCTTAAATGAAATATCAAATAATTTTTGTATGTGTATATCTACAAAGTTATACTTAAGCCAATCTGTACATACGGAATAGAGCTATGGGGGACAGCAAAAAAGTCTAACATCAAGCATATTCAATCCTTTTAATTAAAAGTCCTAAGAACAGTAATATACGCCCCTTATTACGTCAGCAACAAAATCATTCATAACGATATTAATATACCCTACATTCCTGAACTCATGCCTTCCAAGTTCATGAAATCCCAAAGTAACCTATCCAATCGTCCTCATCCCAAGGCACAGTCATTCCACTGCACCACTCGTCCCTATAATCCTCCTAGGAGACTAAAACGGCAGTGGCCTTGTGACCTGCTATAAATCCGTTACAGTGCGAGTCCTGGCAATGGCCAGTTTCTCCAATCATGTCCTGGTGTATGTGGCTCTCGCGCTCTTGGTCAGCCTCCGCTGATGATATAGAAGCTATATATATATATATATATATATATCATCGACTACTATAACTGTGGTTAACGTTTATCTGATATTTTAATCCATAAGTTATCCGAATGAATACCATACCATTGACACCATACCATTATCCGCCGATGGTGAAAACCCAGTTGGAACAATAGAAATACTTCATTCTCCAAGCCATGAATGATCGAGTTTTTCAATGCGTATGTCTTGAAGGCAATGATGAAGAACTTCCATTTAGATGACAGGGTTACAAGCAATTTTCAGGGTTACTAATTTTTAATTATATTACATTTCGATATGTTACATAAATATTGTATTGAACCTATTATTATTATTTGTTTTATCAAACACGTTGTACAATATACAAAGGGAGAGTTAGAGAGTCAACGATATGGAATCTTTGCAAAAATGCCCATCTAGTACTAATTATATTTACATCGTTGCTACATCATATACAGGTTTTGTTATTTTATAAAAATTATATAATGAAATAACAAGTATAATAATGCACATTATACGTGACTGGACTAAACTGACAATTAATGAGGCTCACCTTTTTCATCAAACTTAAAACTAAATTACATACTAATTCTTAACCTAATTTTTTCCCGATAGTCTGTTGTAATCGATTCGAGAAGGGTGGTGGGGTCATAGTGTTAAATACTGGGTTGGTTAGGTGCTGTAACGAGTCAAAAACTTGATGTATCTTCGGTAGATGAACTCACCCACCGACGGCACACCAAGCAACGGGTGCAGGTCAGCGTTCTTTATCCTCTCGAGAGAGGCATGTCGGACCAATTTTCCCATGATCCCATTCTGGAAATGTAGGAGACACTTGGCTGTATTGTCAGTCAAGTGGGTAAATAGTGGGGCACCGTACAGCAGAGCTGGCTGAAGGACACATTTATAGATCATCAGTTTGAGACGCAACGACAGGTGGGGTGAATTTAGCAAGTGCGAAAGCCGTTAAGACCTGTGTCGTAATTTTTCTGATGTGTTTTAGCTACATTTTATATAATCTGTGAGGTTTAAAAAATTTTTCTATGAGAAGCTGATGTAGAAAATACAAGGCGTGTAAACATAAAAAGTGTTAGTGCTCATTTTCAGTCAAATATACAATTGAAAGACCCCGAGGTAGGACAGTTCCAAAACAATTAGGAAAATTTAGTATACTGGTAATTGAATTTACAATTAATCCAATTTTAAATAGATTTCATAACAATAAATGAAATAATTATTTATCGAATTAAGTTAAGGGCACATTAAAGACATCTAAAATGAAATTTCAATGAAGTTCCCAAAAGTTCAGTTTTGATAACTAACAATATATACCACTGTTTATTATTTTATGATATTGCCATTGGTCACTACAAATGAATTTTTTAGTAAACTCACATGAACTTCTCTAGGTAGTGTTTCTTCGCTTTCTAAGTCGAAGGACATATTTAATCATTTGTTGTATGCAATCCAATGAATTAAGTAGTGATAAATACTATTCCTTTTTCTATCCTGAACGTTTAGGCATAGTTATGTTCCACCTAGGCAGCCTCTCTTCCTCCTACTAGCATGCCCCACATATTTTCCATCCTCCACTTTACACCATTGAGATCTTGAATTATTTTGACGGAAAAAAGCGGCTGACGAACAAGACAAAATTCGCAAGGGTAATGAACCGATCTTGTAACGATGAGTTATAGCTGAGAGAAGCTGGTTCATCAATTGGCCGTCCATAGCCGAGAGAGTTATCCATCTTAATCGCGGGGGAGATCATCCCCTAACTCCCGATGTAATATCCGTAATTAATAGGACCGCAGCAGGCGTCCTTAATTCACCCTCGGTCTGATGATGAGGCGCCGAGGCGAAAAGGAACCATTGCATAGGCATCGGTGATAGGACCACCGACCACTTAATGCCGAACCGACGGGGGAGAAGCTGTACTTTCAAACAGGTTCGGAGCTATCGTCAAATGACCAAAGTCTATTTGGTACGCTCAACGAATTCAGTAGTAAAAATAATTGATTCAATCAGACATTATAACATATGACAACGCCCCATAAATCCAACAAACTCAAAATGACGACCGTTCATTTCATTTTCAAAAGACTTATTAGTTTTCAAGCTTGAAGGTTCAGGCCTCTCAAAACAAACGTGAGGTTGTAATATTAAACGTTTTCTGGGAGTCTTTTCGTCCTGAGATAGTGGCAAGGAAAAAATTGTAACGGCCCAGGACTGGTGTGGTGCGGATTCCCGTCCCACCTCTCTTCCCACTGAGATATTCCCGACATTTCTGAAGTGATTGCTAACAAATAATCTCTTCATAGAATCCCTCATAGATGACTCGGGGAGTTGCTAGAAGAATGCTTGGCATCTACTGCTATCTGTTAATTTCATAATTCAGATTTTGGATTTTAAACCCTTTGAAGAGAGTTAATATCATTCCATTTTATGTTGGTACATGCTATGCCCTCGTGCCTTGCTATAAATGTGTGACAGCAGTGGGAGTCCTGGCAATGGCCAGTTTCTCCAATCATGTCCGGAGCGTATGTGGCTCTCGCGCTCTTCGTCAGCCTCCACTGGCTCGTATCCGGTGACGCGGCCGACAGAGGGCCTTCGGAGACTTCCCAAGACTCCGCTTTCTCTTTCGCATAGGGAGGGAAGTGACAACTATGCGGATATTGGAGGCCTCTTGGCTGTTTGTAAATATTGTATGAATGAGAGTGTGAATGATGAATTGTATGAATGAGAGCATTTATCTCAATTACTTATTGCCTAATAAGGTAGATTGTATGCTGGCTCTATTAGAACCACCTGTTGGTGGGTTTTAGTCTAATTGTACTACCTTTGGAGTTGTTTTTAGGAGTTTTGCTTACTGTCTTTGTGACCAATCAGTCCCATGTCCAGATCAAATCATAGACATTATCTTGTGTTTTTTTTTTTCCATAGCCCCTTTAAATTTACAGATAATTACATATATAATTATAGATCCTCAAGTGAATCCATTCACAAATCATTCTTGTATTTCCTGTAGCATCACTACATTATATACAGGTTTTGTTATTTTATAGAAATTATATAATGAATAAACAAGTATAATGATATACATTATACGTGACTGGACTAAACTGACTAATAAAGGTGATAAGGCTCACCTTTTTGATCAACCTTAAAACTAACTTACATACTAATTCTTATCCTAATTTTTCCCCGATAGTCCGTTGCCATCGATGCGAGAGGGGTGGTGGGGTCATAGTGTTAAATACTGGGTTTGTCAGGTGCTGCAACGAGTCAAAAAACTTAATGTGTCTCAAGTGGATGAACTCACCCACCGACGGCACACCAAGCAACGGGTGCATGTCAGCGTTCTTCAACCTCTCGAAAGAGGTATGTCGGAACACTTTTCGCATGATCCCATTCTGGAAGTGTTGGAGACATTGGCAGTCAAGTGGGTGAATAGCGGGGCACCGTACAATAGAGCTGGCTGGAGGACACAATTATATATCATCAATTTGAGACGAAGTGACAGGTTAGGTGAAGTTAGCAAGCGTTATAAATAAATACGCTAGGGTTTGATAAGCTGTTTATACACCTCGTGGCCGAGGCGACCTCACGAGAGTTAGTAACGAATTCATTCAATCCAATATGCTCTATAACCTTGTTTCATTTATTTTCACATCTAAACGTTTCCTTTCTCCAGGTAAGTTGAGAGTTGCGATCGTGAGTGTCTGAGAGATTTTGGTTTTTATCTTGTATACGTGTATACATATCTGTACCTCGGAGGGATACAACACTTAAGGTATTAACGGGTGATCTTCAAAAATGTTTGCCGTCACCCCTTATAACAAATTGCATAAGCTTTTACAAGAGAAAACTTTGGACGTTGAATTACACCCTTTTTGATTCTTCTGATTCGTCAGTCCATTGTATTATGTGGGACGAATCCAAAGGAGCTCGTGTTGTATCCCTCCGAGGTACAGATATATATATATATATATATATATATATATTCAAGTCACGTACGTCAAGTACATACAATGTTCCTAAAAATAAGACTTGGCTGTTCTCCATAAGATGTTAGAGAGTAAATAAGTGCTTGAAATCACAAATACTTCCTAGTTGATAATAATTGACACACAAGAGCCTAGCAAATCAGACCTCTTAATTGAAGTCATGACAAACTGCCTGTGACCAACCCTATCATGGGCCGACCACCGCTATTGCCCATAACTCACTACAGTTCCTCAATGACCCTTCCATTTCGAGTCCTAACAGACCTCACTCTGTCAATTGTATTTCCTGAGTTGGTTTCATAACAATTGGTTCAACCAGACCCAAAAGTTTGGCTTTAAAAATCATTCGTTGACGAAGACATTTTCTCAATTAGAGGTTCGTTATTTGCATCGTGACAAACGAGTACACCTATAATCAACAGTAGGCAGTGCACGGTTTTAGACATAAGTGTAGGGTTAAACTTGTGTTCGGCAAAACAGTTTTAAGCGGTAATCACCTCGATAATATAACAAATCTATTAAAAAACTGGTTTAGCCAATACCTTAAGGAATAATCATTATGTACAATGATCAAGATCAAAATAAGTAAATAAAAACAACAGACCATTTCCTGAACTGAACCAATAAAAATATGTCTTAGTTTCTTTAGCTTATTGCGCGAATCTCCGGTGCCGGTTGGCAAAAAATAATATGCTTCTAATATTTAAATATGAAATTGTTGCGCTTCCTTAGGTAGGCCAAATAAAGAAAATGTAATTCACGTTGAAAATTACATTCTGCCTTATTAGGCAATAAGTAATTGTGATAAAAGTTCTCATTCATACCATATTTACAATTTTCATTCACTCGCTCATTCGTACAGTATTTAAAAATAGCCCAGAGACCTCCCAAATCCACATGGTGGTCACCTCCCTTGCATGAGAAAGAGTAAGCCAGTGGAGGCTGACGAAAAGCGCGAGATCCTCATACGTTCAAGACATGATTGGAGAAACTGGCCATTGTCAGGACTCCCACTGTCACCTATTTATAGCAGGTTACGAAGCAACTGCCGTTTCAGCCTCCGAGGAGGATTATAGGGATAGGATAATTGGTGCAGTGCAATGATTGTGCTACGGGATTAGGGTAATTGGATTTCATGAACTTGGAAGGGATGAGTTCAGGAATGTAGGGTATATTAAGATCATTATGAAGGGTTTCGTTGCTGACGTAATAAGGGGCATTTACTATTGTTCTTTTGATTGAAAGGATTGGATACGCTTGATGTTCGATTTTTTTGCTGTCCCCCACAGCTCTATTCCGTATGTCCAGATTGGTTTAAGTATAACTTTGTAGATTAGTAATTTATTTTCTATTGAGAGATGTCCTTTGAAGTAGTCTCTACAGTTTTCCAAAGCGTCTGTCTAGTTCTTGTCTTTTTCGCCTCGTATGTGGGTTCCAGGTCAGTCGTTTGTCGAGTACGTACTATCTCGGATACAGGAAAACAGAGGAAACATTACATTTTAAACAGGAACACAGAGGGTTTATTTTGACAGTACTGTTTCCTGAATGTACCGCGATTAAAATTTTTCCAATTGATCTAAGCTGGACACATTATATTGGTGAGTCCTTACACTCTCGAATTTTCTCTAGGCTTAAGTAAGTATTAGCATAACGATTACTAGATCCGGGTCGTTTAAACGATTCGTGTATTCAGGTAAGGGGTTCGGAATATTGTAGTCACTCGGGTGTATAAGAGTTAAAGATGGAGAATCGTGTCTCCTTTTCCTACGACATCGAGAAACCACTTGTACTTATTGGATTTTACAAAATATTTTCTATTTAGCGTTCGTTATCTGTTGACAAGAAGGAATCCACCCGTTACTTAAGCGCACAGTTGATTGTCGGTGAAAGGCACAGCTGATCCGTCAGTTTGGGGTGGATCTGAGCTCGTTAATATAACATATATTCTACTTAAGCCGTTGCAGTCCTCTGAGAACTGCTAAAAGCAATACTCAGTCCTCTGGTTGCCTCTCAGCTTTCAGCCAGAATCCTTCCTTGTGAATAATTGACATATGCACTCTGGGACATTTGCTCTGTATACTTTTCGAAGTAGAAAACATATCCTTTACAACGGGCGAGTAGTCGTAAAAATACTATTGAATATTTAACTGAGTAGATGCCTTACTAATTTACATATCTTGTAATGCACAAATTAATAATTATAATATATGGTCTAGTGATATGTGCCTAATGTAGTATCAAGTTATCATCGAGTTAACTGATTTTAGGAGAGTCGCTCAAGGTTCGCTCTTGAAAACTATCAAAAATATTATATATAACTAAAAAAAATATTTTTGACCAAACACTTCATTTTATAGATGAAAAAAACATCTGTAACAAAAATCAAGCCAATTCCACCAACACGTACAGGAAGAAAGCCACCACATAAAGTTATATTGCTACGCCATAGAAACGATAAAAGATTAATTAATAGCCTGGAAAATATCGAAATAAAATTAGATTCCTTAATGTCGGATAATATCAATAAAAACGATCCTTTTTATAGCAAACACGCTTATGCTAAGAAGGCCCCATCCATATCTCCTGGACAAAACCAGAGGAAAGTGAGGAGCGTGGAAGTAGCAATCTCAGTTATAGTTATCATAATTTTATAACAATTTATTGACAATTTTTAATGATTTGTGATGGATTTAATGGTTACCTGATAGTTTTTAATTTTGAATATAATTATTTACTACATTTGTGTTTTTGAGTTTTAAGAATTTTAATTGAATTAGAATAGAAGGACGATTTCAAAATAAGTAACCATTGCTACGAATAATAATAGTAATTAGTATTTCTCTATATGAGCAGGTAAAAATTGTTATCGTTTGACTTGTTATTTTATTGTATAAATGACTGAAGAGCTTAGTATATATATAGTATATATTAAAGAAGAGGTTATACGTGGTGAAAAGACAATAAAACTGTTTATAAGCACTAAAACTAGCTTTAACTCTAACATATATATAGACAAAAATCAGAACTTAAATTCTTAAGCAGTTACTAAACTGGAATATGATAAATCTTAAATTAAATAAACGGACACGGCTTTTATTCAAGTTAATTTTTATTCTATCCTCGCAACTATTGTTATTTAACAGAAAGACGTCACCCGTTGCTTCGTGTGCCGTCGGTGGAGTTCATCCGCCGGAGACACATCAAGTTTTTTGACTCGTTTCAGCACCTCACGAACCGAGTGTTTAACACTATGACCCCACTACCATTCCCGCATCGATGGTAATAGACTGTTGGGGAAAAATTAGGCTAAGAATTATTATGTAAGTAAGTTTTAAGATTGATCAAAAAGGTAAGCCCCATTACCTTTATTAGTCAGTTCAGTCCAGCCACATACAATTATACTTGTTTTTTCCATTATATAATTTTTACAAAATAACAAAACTTGTAGCGACGCCACAGAAAATACAAAAATAATTTGTAAATAGATTCACCTGAGGCCCTATATTTGTATATATTATCTGTAAATTTAAAGGGGCTATCAAAGAAATGGTGGTGCAGCCAGTAAATGCTAGTATGTATTTATACTAAATTTATTCGAAACTAGACGAATTATAACTATGTTACCTTTGACACGAATCTGAATGACAAATAAACTGCCAAAGAAGAGAACAGCCTTGACTCGAGTGTCGAGTGACAGGGAGCGTGTAGACACGACATCGTGGCATAAAGACATTAGCCCGAAGGGGTCAAGTCGGGTCGCAACCACACACCGGCAGCCGTGGTCACGGTTCAACTGATAGCAGCTAACGACCTACTTGGTCTATACGTAACAGTCTGCGCTCAGTGCACTATCGACGCGGTTTATCTTATAGGTGCATCTTGTTACTGCAAGTATATGCATCGCAAATATCACAACTCTTGAGTCTAAGAGGCGCGTTACCGAAGCAACCCTTCCTGATTGTACCATCTGTGTGACTACAGCCGGTAAAACTCACCAGGCCATCGGATATACCCAGTTAATCAGGGTTATTCAATTGGTGCAATGTTTCTCGTTGTATTATCGAATAAAGTGTATTAAACTGTCATTTCATAGATAACCTTTTGTAAGAGAAGCCTTTGTTATCAGATCGGCTTCGGGTTGATAAAAATATTAAGATTTCATCAAGTTTACTATGTCTGCTTCAGGTCACAATAAGAAGGCATATGGGTAAACTATGTCTGCTTCAGATCACAATAAGAAGGCATATGGGTAAACTATGTCTGATTCAGATCACAATAAGAAGGCATATGGGTAAACTATGTCTGCTTCAGATCACAATAAGAAGGCATATGGGTAAACTATGTCTGCTTCAGATCACAATAAGAAGGCATATGGGTAAACTATGTCTGCTTCAGATCACAATAAGAAGGCATATGGGTAAACTATGTCTGCTTCAGATCACAATAAGAAGGCTTATAGGTAAACTATGTCTGCTTCAGGTCACAATAAGAAGGCATATGGGTAAACTATGTCTGCTTCAGGTCACAATAAGAAGGCATATAGGTAAACTATGTCTGCTTCAGGTCACAATACGAAAGCATATGGGTAAACTGGCACACTTCAAATTAGTCCACACTGATAGTAAGTCAAAATGTTGTCCACAAACTTGATGAAAATTTAACATCACTGTTTCATAGACTCAAACCCTTCTCCTAACAAACGGTTTAACACATAAATAACATTTATTTATAAATACATATGAAGTAAATTCTATTTTTTTAAACACATATACAAGTGAAATTTAAATAGTAGTTCGTGACCTGCTAAAAATGCGTAACAGGCAATGGCCAGCTTATCCAATCATGTCCTGAGCGTATGTGGCTCTTGCCCTCTTCGTAAGCCTCCACTGGCTAGTATCCAGTGACGCGGCTGACGAAGGAGCGTGGGGGACTTCACAAGAATCCGCTTCCTCTTTCGCATGCGAAGGAGGTGACAACCATGTGGATTTGGGGGGTCTCTGGGCCGTTTGTAAATACTGTATGAATGGGCGAGTGAATGAACATTGTAAATACGTTATGAATGAAAACATTGATCACAATTACTTATTGCCCAGAGAGGCAGATTTTAATTCTATCATAATAAAATTGTTGTTGTTGTAAATAGTAGAAAATTAAATAACGATATCAAAATATGGCTTTGTCTGTCAGAATGTCAGTCACATCATTTCCATTAAACTTATTAAATAATTGTGAGAAAGCTACTTACTATGAGATTTTCTGTTTGTTGAACCTACTTGGTCACTTAAAATCATTCTTTCAATAAATAAAAAGACTCCGCTTTCTCTCTGCATGTGGACTTCGGAGGCCTCTGGGCTGTCAGTAAATATTGTATGAATGAGCGAGTGAATGATGAATTGTAAATATGGTATGAATGAGAGCATTTATCTTAATTACTTATTGCCTAGTAAGGCAGATTGTAATTTTAGCACAATAAAGGATTTTATAATAATCTATAATAAATAAAAAAAACTTAAATAATAAACATTGATATAAAAATCTATTAAACCAGCTACGAACTCACCTTTTATGTTGTTTTTTGCAGATAGTTTTTGTTACTGCCTGTATTGTGTCTTCCTGCTTAAATAATAGATGTAGAACCTGGGTCTTCGAGCGCAACAATTGATAATTTATTAAACTCTGCAGAAGGGATTTTCTAAGGAATTTCAGCGATGGCGTAAGCTGAGAGTCAAGAACGAAGATTTAAATCTGGAATTTATCATCCGTTCAAAAACAGTTGAAATAAATCACCTTGGAGCGATTGCCAACCACATATGTAAATTACCCTATACTCTGGTGCATAATGTATTATAACATAAATGCAAATCTTTGTAAACTTCTTGTAATAAATCATAGAAAGGTCGGTAGTCGTGAAACAAGCGTGAAACAACGCCCGAACTCGGAAAACTGGTCTTATTCTTTATGAAACCTCTGAACCTCTCTCCTGAACACAGTGTATTGTCGGGACACATCCCTATCAATAAATGGAGTCAGATATTAACGCCTACATGGAACATGGTCTATGTTATTAACTACAACAATCCGCACTTGTCACCAGGGCTAGAGTGATCAGGCACTCCCCTAGTGACGCCCCCCGACACACCTGATTAATCAATCATTGCCACCTATTTCATAGCTATTCATAGTACGATTGCTGTGTCAAATTAATTTTAATTCAGCTCCAATTGTTTTTATATATTTGTTCCATGCAGTACAATCTCAATTTTTCGTAGCACACTTATTATCCAAAAATGTAAACTACCAATAAACGACAATTATATTTCTGTTGCTCCATAACTCAAAAAATAAACTTTATTTGGTATAAAACGCAAATGTACAATTATATATGGTTACAAGCTGAGAGCGCAAAGGCGACAGAGAGCTCTGAAGAACTAACAATCTGTCTTATGCCCAAGGGCTATTTATCTGTGTAGGAAACTGGTAGTAGGGGTACCAGGAAATGGCGCAGACCGAAAAGGTCGTGGTAGCCAATTATTTAGAATAGAGGTCTGGGAAGGGAAGATAAGTTACTAATAGGGTAAGATAAGATAATTATAATAGGGCTGATTATCATAATTTATGAGACACATTCTTTAAGATGTTACTGATAAACATACCATTTGTTAAGATAATATTATATATAATATATATTATATTGTTGTGATATTAGATATTGTGGAGTTTGTCTATAATATTTAATCCAACTTATCAAGAAGGCAAAATAAAAACAAGTGAGAGTGTATGAAAAAAACAAAGGACAGTATAGTTGTGGTTGTATCAGAATAGACACACAAAATTACTCTCTAGTTTTTTTTAGCCAGTTATAATGAGTTGTTGTTGTAGTTCTGAGAAAACACACAGAGCATTATATTCACTCTAGTTTTTTGGAAACACCCTGATATATGTATCTGAATTTAGTGATGAAATAAAAAGCCCGTAATACATATTATTAGCTTGAGATTGTGAGTAAGAAAAACTTATAAACTTTGTTGGTTAGTGGTTATTGACCTCAAGTGGAACGAAAGAGAAATAGCACGAAGAGAATAATTATAAATTTGATTAAAAATAAGACCATTGAAGAAGAAAAGGAATCGAATTAATAGACAAGTATTTATAAAATTAATATAAGTTTATTTTTTATGTTTGTAAAATTAAATTCATCTTTTTGCCAGAATTATTTATGTTAATAGAACCTAATAATAAATAGTTAATAAAATAAATTTAAAGTAAAAGAATAAAAAAATAAAATTATCATATCTATTCAAAGAACGTAATTATAAAGAACATAATAATATATATAGCTGACGAACTGATGATAATTCAATCTTAAAAATGTTATGAGTTTAAAGAGCGAAAATTCTTATTCATAACGGTAAAACGGGTATGTAGCGATACTGTATGCATAACAGCATAGCTCATTCATAAAGACCCTTTCATCTTCCACCCTTGTTATAAACCCATCAATGCCTAACCTTTGAGAGCACTGTAGCCCCTCTATACCAAGCACACTATTACATAACTATAACCTCAATAGAAAATTTTAAGGAACACACTATAATCTCTCTCATACTGGAACAAAAGACACTGTATTTGAGAAAATTCAAGATATAATGTACTGAGTACCATCAGAAAAATATGTCCTTACATTGGATGTTCTATTCAACAATTCTAGTGAAATTTAAATTAATATATCGAGTTCTAAAAATTGCGAGGGTTAGCATATACCTGCTTCAAAAGCAGTTTATCCAACCCAGCCCAACCCAGTCAAAGAGGAAATTGTCATGACAGTAGTCACCAAACGGAGTAGTTTTAGTTAAATATTAAATTTAGAACTAATCTGATTTTAGGTTTTATTGCAAAGCCAATTAAACTCCGAACATATTAAATGAGTACTCCAACATTTTTTATCGTTACTCATAATTGAGTCATTACTTATCCTTAATGAACTAGGAAAACACTTTTTTTTTACTGGGGATACAATGTAATTGACTGAACTTTGTTTTTACCAACATTAGCCCATCAAATGCAAATAATTTAATCGCCAGTTAAGTTAAAGTTACATACACGATATCAATGATAATTTAAATCGTTTTCTGTTATTTCTCTGAAAATATGCATATTATTAATCGCGGAAACACCTTATTTAATTCAACACGCTGTCAAGATGAGCCTAAATAATATCCATTTCAAAAAATTTACTTGTTGGATAATCAAGTGAAATTTATAAATAAAATTTCAATGTTTAGTAAGTCAAATAAGGGAACCGTAACCACACAAAGAGAGAAGAGGGATTCAAAATGCACTCATTAAGTAAAACTTTTATTTAAAGTTTTTTTTGTTATTTATATTTTAGATTTACATTTACATAGAAGTGGTGTGATTAAATCTAATCATTAGTTCTGCTTAAATTTATAAGAACTAATAATAAGTTTAAAAAAATAAGTGAGCACAAGCCCAGATTTTAATAATATAATTTTCAAGAAATTGTAATAGTATAATCAAAATAATTATCAGATATTTAATTCATTTTATTGACACATTTATTATAAATTACAATTAAGAATGCATTTTTTTTCTTTTAGTCAACTGTACCAGTTCGAATTCAAACTTGAGGTTCAATAAAATGACTGGTCTTTGTTGAGCCTGACCGCTCTATTCGTGAATTTAGGGTTTGAAAGTGAAAGGGTGTATTGTTTAATGTTGTGTTCAGTTATATTTAGAGTATGTTTTGTAAATACTAACTATAGAGTTTGTAGGTTAAGCGCATGGTAAAAATTAGAAAAGGGAAGTGGATCCACCGTAATTCATTACTAGTGTACATAATGTTTTGTTTCAATCGTGTTTTAGTACAGATCTGTTTCGTACCCCTTTCTTGTTTATAAATTATAGGTTAATAATTTCACAAGCTATGGGTAAGAAGGCATAATGTGTTAAATATAACAAATCCCCTGCTGGTTTGAACGATATAAATATAAAGTATTTGTAGCTCTTATCTAAATTATTAATTACATCTTTGTTTGTAATAGACAGTTGGTACATTTCATTTTATATTATATTACACAATATACTATTATATTCGATGTGCTTTGATGATACATTTACTCGTAACTTAAATCATACGATCGTATCACGTTACTTTATAATGCCAAATATTGGAACGATTCTGGTAGGGACCAATTTTAAAAGCGTGCTAAATGTCTTATGTGTTGAATGACATAGTTATTTCTCAGCCCAGTGGTATTTTTGCGAAATGAACATTCCACAATCAGCCGCTTGGACCATCCTCCGACGCCAGAAAACCATTAGAAGATAAGGGGAGGATTGGACGCTAACCGTACAAGATATACGCTGCCAGTAACGAGTGACAGGCTGAGGGCCCATAATGGCCGGGGGCGAACCGGCCCTTGAAGAAAACCGGCTCTCACCTCAATTGGTCTTAATGGCGCCAGCAAGAGTTAGATTGGCCCCATCCAACTTGCACCCTAACTGATCTCCCATCTCGCTGATAAACCCTAACTTCCTTCATCAGGCCTCCACAGCACTCGCCAATTCTTCATCGCCCGATTCACTTGCTCGCTGGAAGAGAAAACCTGAGTCTGGGTCTGGAACTACCGACTTCAAATTATAACCCGCATCCAGCTAACTTTAAGACACCAGGTATATAACATATCCATATCCAATAGCCAGGTAAGGTATAACTGGCAAACATCTAAGATGTCTGAAAGTACATTATCCCATCCCATTAGTAGCTATTATGACTATTACAGTACACAAATAATAAACAAGCTACGTTAGTGATCTACGTTCATGGAGAATTTCTCCCCAATATCTAATTAGGCGAAATTTCATAGGATTAAAAAAGATTACGAACTATTTTGATACAAAAGAAAATAACGCCTAAGGGGTAGAACGCCTTGTTAAACAAATATTAAATAATATAATTCAATTATAGTTGAATATTTTAGGTTTAATAATAAATAATTAGATAAATTATGATTAGAGAAGTTTCATGGTTTAATCAACAAACGAGGACAGGATGAGTAGTTCTTTGCAGCAGTTATTTGAAATGTTAATGAGGATTGCAACCGTGCTATGAAAAATATTTGTATGCAAATTTATGAAATCTAAAGTAATGAACATAAGAGATGAATGAGAAATATAAAAGAATATCGTTGAGAGAACCCTGGCAATGTAGACTAGGGCATGTCAGTCACAAAGCAGACTGGCATATCTCGGGAAATACAGGAACGAGAAGGAAAATTCCTTTTTCCTGGCCTAGAAGATCCATAATAAATATCAATCAATTAGGTATAACAGAAAATAATTTAACAATTATTATTTTTATAAAGAATAAAAAATAAATAACTCATTTTTCCTAAAATGAGTATAAATTTTTATATATTTTATAATATTATATATTTTCCTTTTAAACATAAAAAAAAATCAATTATATACTCATTGTTATATTAAAGTAAATTACTTATAAAAATCTTCGTTTACTTTATATGACTACAAATATCACATGAATTGTGTAAATAGGTTACATTACATCTCAGAAATTTAATAAAATAAAATGTTTTCTATATCTGATATTTTTAAAATATAATTTTACAGTATTATATCTACTTAAGTGTAGTAGGTAAAGTTCGTTTGGTTCGCTGGCAGTAGAGTCAAGAGGTGCTGTGTCTACCGGTTGTTGTTTTTTTCAAGCAACCAGAAAAAAAAGTTATTATTTTTTTTAAATCACATAGGCCCAGAATAATGATATTTTCTTATTCAATTCTATTTCTATTGCATTTTAATAAATATTAATATGTTAAATAATATGTATATATATTGAATAATGCTTATGATCTGAAATCGACAAGGATGTGATCCGAACCTTTGCCTATTTAATCTTCGGCAGACACCCTTCTAGCGAAGCCGGTCGTAACAACCGTGCATGTTTTTAATATAATATGTCATCATATAATAATATAATATATAATATGCAGCTGTAACTGACTACCTCCATTGAAATAATACTCGTATATCTCTATCTCTAGCGATTTACCTTAACAGTGCTATTGAAGGGAACTAGCAATATGATTTATAACAATCATATTTATGAACTTGCACTGTTACCAGACAATGTAGGTAATGAATATACAACTGGTTTAGGCGTGTTTAAAAAGAGAAATGTTAATTAAGTAAATTAAAAAAAAAAAAAGAAATGTCTGAACCGGTGGCATTAAAGTCAGTTTTTTTTTTTTTTCAAAAGCTCTTTGAACCTGAGTAAGAGAACATTTACTCTAGATGAAAAAGACACACAAACGCCTTCGGGACATGGCGAAGATCAGAGATTCCTACCTTTGCTCTATGCTAAAGGGAAAAGGGATTTTTCTTTTCCTTTAAAGGGACACAGGTGAAATTGAAAAAGTAACTGTATGCTAAAAAATTAAATGAAGTCTTCGCATAGCAATGTTTTATTTCGATAACTATCAATAAAACGATGACCACTGCATTGTTTAAATAAATATTTATATTGGGATTAAATTGTTTAATAAAAAAATAGTTTCTATACCTGATGATATAATGATAAAGGCTCGTGTACCGACTTAAAATTCCATTATTTCCTGGAAAACTTTTTTTTAACTAAGGTTCGTAAACTTATTTAAGCCTAAGCAAGTTTATATGTAAAATTTAAATTTACTTTTAACGAAGTTAAAATAAAAAATTGCTCATTAAAAGTTACATCCCTTAATTATAAAAGTATGAGGAATAAATTCAAACGTGACAATGCTTTATTAGTAACTTTCAGACTTCTAATAACGGGGTAAATTCTGTTTTTATCTCCACAAAAGAAAATTTATTTTGTTTTCCACAGAATAGTATATTTGCAACTCCTACAAACTTACAATCTATCTATACAAA
The DNA here is from genome assembly GCA_930367205.1 of Acanthosoma haemorrhoidale. Classification (NCBI taxonomy): domain Eukaryota; kingdom Metazoa; phylum Arthropoda; class Insecta; order Hemiptera; family Acanthosomatidae; genus Acanthosoma; species Acanthosoma haemorrhoidale. The sequence goes on along the minus strand of OV884014.1, from coordinate 105,159,097 downwards.
TCGGTTAATTTTTTTCTAAATTTAAAAATACATAACTCAAATTACATATAATTAATCAGGACGTCCAGATTTTTAATTTAATATCATACTCAATATGAAAGAAAAATATTGATCATGTATATTTTACGTCATTCGGTCAGAAAATAAAACCTCCAATCTTCTGTCTGTAGGGGGAACTAGGACCTCACAATGACCAGAACACATAAGGAGGTGCTAGTTTTAGCGAGGCGAAGGCAGAGATTCCCACTAGGAAGGTGTGGAGACTGACGACGCCGGACTAAAACATAGCGAGGTGAGGAAAGAGAGATGCAGAGGTAGTTGAATGAGAAGTTCATGGTTTTGAGTAGAGCAGCAGGCACCAGTGCAGAGAGAGAGAGAGAGATGTATTCAAGGTCCCGGTTGATTTATGTCTGTTTTCTGACTCAGGGGCTTGGGCTTATATAGCCGGCTCGCCTGGAGGGGATGGCCTCCCACCAGGTGGCTAGAGAGGAAGTGGGGATGGGCCCCACTCTACTGACCCTTCCCCCTACTCTCACTGACGTCATAATCTTTATTAACATAATGAAAAATAGATTTTTTGATATTATTTGATGACAAGATACAAGGTCAGATACGAGAAGAGGGTGACTTATAATTATTTGTGATTAAGAGCTGGCCACAACACCCAGTTTCTCCAATCATGTCCTGAGCGTATGTGCGAGAGCCGCGCACTCATCGTCAGCCTCCACTGGCTCGTATCCGGTGACGATGCTGAGAGATGACATGGGAGACGACAACCATGTTGAATAGAGAGGTATATGGCCTGTTTGTAAATACTGTATGAATGAGAACATTAAGCACAATTACTTAAGGCAGATTGTCATATTATCACAAAAAAGATTTTGTACATAAGAACAACATGAAAATAACTCTTAGATGTTAGATGGATTCATGAATCTACTAGTTAAAGGATCCGGGATTGCTTTGCAGGCCAGATTGTTTTTTCAAACCATCCCCTACCCCTTGAACCCTTCTTCGTATCTGCTGCTTACTCCCCGAGGAGTGGGAAACGGCAGATGCGAATGAATTAAGCCAAGACGAAGATGGACATTACTGGTAATGAAAGGGCTTCTGTCGTTGAAGAGGCCCTTTCTTTCTAGTCTTTCACTGAGCCAATGAGGGTTGGAGGATTCCTGTGCTTAGGGCCATCTGGACCTTCCCAGTCGGTAATGGACGGCATCAGGAGAACCGTCAGAGATTACCCGGTCCTAATTAATTCGGACGGTGGGGGGGATGGTAATCGATACCAATCAGTTAGCGTCAGTCAGGGCTATTTGGCAACCGACCTATGCAGAAGGCTTCACTTTCAGGCAGGTACGGGACAATCGCACTTCTTCTCAGCACATCTCTGTATGAATGTATGCATTTATAATCTACAAGAAATTTTGGAAAAAAAACATAAACAATCACAAAATTATTGCAAGGTTTCTCAAGTCACGGCTCACAACCATTTAACATTTAGAATTATGATTTTTTCCCCAATTAAGATACGGTAATGCAAAAATTATTTCAAATACATTCCTAAAAATAAAACCCAAAAATATAATTTACGTATTTAATACAAACTAACTAAATTTACTGTATATTTGCCTTTCTTTTTTCTTTTATTTTAACAATTATCAATAGGTTTAACGCCTGTAATGGCCTACGATGGCGTATAGCTTTCAACGACGGCAGAGAACTGCTTAAAAATAAATTTAAAATATTATCAATAGCTAAATGCTAAACGAACAGTTAGTCAGTCGAACTAAACGAACCCGGCACCTCCGCAATATTTATTCGGGGTCCGAATAGCCGAGACCACAGATGTGTTAAATGTTTCTCATTTGGATTTGAGAACAAATTCTTCTCATTTGGATTTAAGAAAAAATTATTTTTTATAAATTTCTTCTTATCAGAAATGTTAGAAGATTTGAGCGTCCTAACCATCCCGCACACACAGCAGAAGGAACTATTTTCATGCTTTAGTACCATACGGGTGGGAACAGCTGGGTTTCTGTTGACAAGCTTAGGCTGATAAGTTGAAGGAAAGAAAAATAATAGTAATTATTATTATATTTTTTTATAAGACTGAGTCGAGTTCCCACATTGTGAACAGTTGCTTATACTGAGGGGACGGTAGGTCTCGGGTTGGTTCTAGGATCCAATTTAGTCTGGTACGATTAAGTGTACCAGTGGATTGGATACTTCGTAAAATAATTGTGCAAAATTATTGACTATTTCGTACGGGTGTTTTATATTCTATGATGTTTGGCTTGGTTCATATTGTTACGAAACAATCTGAAAGCTCTGGATTTGCTTAGCTGATTCGCCTTTTTCATTGGACCACGGGACTGTGTTCTTTTATAGTAATTTTTGAATTAGGTATTGTGATTTGTGTGTGAATTGTAAGTATTGGTTTCACACTCATCTTCAATACTGAGCTCAGAAGGGTATGGTACAGATGGAGTACGATGTTACGAGATTTGAAAAACAAATGTTCTTCAGTTCAACTTTCTGTTATATCCCGAGGTCATTGATACCACGAGCCTGAGAACATATCAGGATTTACAAGTGCATATTTGATCAGGCACGAGTGGGTTCGAATCCTTAAAGTATACGATATAACAAACGACCGGTGCTTAAACGGCAGAAGATATATGCACATAGAGAATGGGTAGGATAAGGTACCGTTAAGCCCCTGCTAAGCCTGAAATGTAGCCTGGATAGGCAGACTTGTGAGGAATGACTGGCGCCTGAGTTAGGCTTGACATTACCTCCAGTGAATTATTTATAAGCAATCTCGCTAAGGAACTATTAGCGGCAACGAACCCCGGTCCCTTCTTAGCACAGGACAAAAACGGTGGATGGTCCAGCACCAGCTTAACTGTTCATTTAAATTTCATCCGAGTAATTAACTTTCAAAGCTGAAGTGGGCCCCGCAATCAGATCTTCCTTGTGCCATTGCCAGGTGGATCCAGTCTTTAGGTTCTTTCGCAGAAGCTCTGTCAAATTTATATAAATATATATGTATATATTTATCACAGTTGCAAAACTATAAATTATAAAAACTGAACGTTCCCGTACGTCTACAGGCCAAAGCATTCCTTTATTGAAAATATAGAGCTTTCAATCAAAACTAAATTAATCACTGTTATGACATTACATACAGAATTACGAATTCAATGCCGTTTAATCTCAAAAAATGTACATAATTATACTTTATAGATAAATGATCAAACAACTATGTACCAATATCTACCATAAAGTACAATATAGGATTCAATTTAAAAAGAAATACTTTTGTTATTAACTACAATAAACTCTATGAAGACATAAGGCAATAAAGAGATGTAAACAAATTAAAACAAAACAGCGACACGTTTATGTCAGGAAAAATCATATATTCAGGGACCATACATACTACAGACTAACAAAACAATAGCACCATGACAACTCCTGAAGATGTGGATTTTAGATCTACTAGACCGAAAATTGTAATCCTTCATATGAGCAGACATCACCGGATGCATTTCCCTGCATGGCTTTTTCCTTTCGACAGGCAATGCCATGTACCCTTGTATACAAGATATAAATAACAAGGTTGAGTTAGGATCCAATCATTCTAAATAATTTCAATTTTATTTTCCCTCATTCCTTAAATTTTCAAATTTGAGAGCTTTGAAAAAAAAAAAATGGTTGAGAGGTAGCAGTCATGATCTCAACTCCACGTCCTTCAGGGCAATCTACAAACTATGGCATTTACCTCTAGTCTGTTAAATATCCCTATGCAAGGGGTGCCTAGTTACCTTAGCCCTAGTGACGAAGTGAGGGTTGATTAGGCTATGACCTGGACCAATACTTCATGATAGGTCTTACTACTGTACTATCTGACTCCATACTTGATAGGTATGTGCCCCGACAGTGCACTATATTCAGGAGAAGAGGTATAGGGTAGGTATTGCAAGTAGTTTATGTGGTCTTGGAATGACCACGAATTCACACTCATTATCTGAGGGTAGGCGAGTGTGAACCGAAGAGAGGCCAGTCTGCCGGGGGAGACGCTACTAGGTAAAGTTTGCAGGGCACTAGCGACAGTCGTCCACGAGGAAAAGGTCGCTTTCAACTAGTTTTAGCGAGACGAAGGCAGAGAATCCCACTAGGAAGGTCTGGGGTCTGACAACGCCGGACTAAAACATAGCAAGGCTAGAAAAGAGAAGTGCAGAGATACTTGAATAAGAAATCCATGGTTCGAGTAAAGCACCAGTGCAGAGAGAGAGAGAGAGAGAGAGAGAGAGAGAGAGAGAGAGAGAGAGAGAGAGAGAGAGATTAGTGTTCTTCGGATACGGGTTCCGAGAGTCTGTCGTACTCAATCTGGCCCCTTATATAGGCAGGTCAGAGGCTAGGCCTCAGCAACGCACCCTGGTGGGCTTCAGCTGTTTCATGCACTAGTTTCCCACTTTCTTAACTGAGGCTTTAAGGTTTTTATTAAAATATGGAAGCATAGGTAGATATTTTCTAGATTGAGAAGAGGGGAACTTCTAATTATTCGTGGTGAAGAATTGGTCACTGCAGTGTGACATAGTAAATGAAATTATATTGGAGGAGTTTAATTATATCATTGTAAATGGAAGAGAAAGTGGGGCCATAACTTAAAATACTTGAAAAAATTAGCGATACCTGGCACGAAGACTATAAGCGTACAAACTGTAAGAAAGTTACTTTCAATGGTAGAAAAATACTCCAAACATCTCAGAATAATTTTTTTTTTTTTTATATCCCCTTTATTAATTATATTTACATTTTAACAAAATGTAGATTCTACATTAAATCTATTTACAAAACTGCCCTTAGTGTTTATAACTTACTGTAGTGTAGCTATGGTATATACATTTTTTCTGCTTATATACATTATTTTTCACTTACAATTTGATGTACAAAGTTTGTGAGGATCCAAATGGTGAATTATTTTTTTTAAATGGTGATTTTATAAGTACAAAGCTATCGAGAGCAATGACTCGGCAAGGGAAAACGACCGACAGTCACGTTGAAGTAGTTTTTATTTCACTATAAAATCCCTCCATTGATATGGGAGCTGGATATGGGTCCTCTTACCCACTGAAAAAAGAATGTTCAAGAATACCTGTCATTCAAGCCCATCACTCACGAAACTATTCTTGAAAGTCTTTTCAAGGCTTTTGGTCAATTCTTGAATGAAAATTATTTCCGCTCGTTCTTCCTCATAAGTAAGTAAGTAAGTAAGTAAGGTATTGTAAGTAAATTTAGATTAACTTTCTTTTAAATATATTACATATTTTAGAGAAATTACATCTGCTCAAATATTTTTTCCATCTTTCTAAAGGAGATTAAACACTTTTAAATTAAAATAAATTCAGGACATTCAATTAAAATATCAGAATTTCAGAGAAATGGCGTTGGCTTCTTGGAACAGATTGGGTTCTTGGTTTTCTTGAATAACTATACATAACCAATTACCTTGTCCGGGGGGGGGGGGGGGTAAAAAGATCAAATCCACGAACCTGTCCGACCCTGTAGCAGAGCTGTTTCCAATACTACGCAATACTTCAAAACTTATTGATTGAACTCTCTCTTGAGTTACTCTTCTTGTAATATTATTAGTCGATGAATTTAAGTATGATTATTATTACCTTATTTATTAACTATTTTATCCATGATTAATCCCTTGACAATATCCTAATGTATAATGTTAAGTAAAAATGTGAAAATTACGTATGGCTTATATATTTGCGATATATATAATTATTAGATGAAATCGATATTTGAGTGTTTCTATGCACTAAATGTTAGGTGCAAAATATTCAAAATAGTTTTAAAAAGTTTTCACTCAATAACAATGAAAAACCCACTAACCTTTTGTTACTTTTTGTGAACAGTCTCCTCTCCATTCTGAACTGACTAGCTCGATAAATGTCCACGATTCCGATTGAATGGTTTACAGATGTAAAATATGTTACTGTCACTGTGATGTAATAAAACGTCATAATATATCGACACGAAACTTATTTCACAAAGAAAGTACAACAACATCCGTCTCGTACGATGTAGAATTTGGAACTAGTGAGCAGGTTGGCTGAGGGTACAAAGATCAAATCCACGAACTAGTGCGAACATGTAGCCCAGCTGTTTCCAATACTACGCAATACTTTATAAATTGTATAAAATTCACTGTAATATTATTTTACCTGAGAATAATGTATGTATTATTTAGTTTTATAAATAATTATTAAATGCTTTGAAGAGATTTGCGTATTTGTGTATCACTTTGATTTATGAGAGAAAAATAGGTGGTTCTAAGGACCGACTAATAAACGAAGGTCAGGAATGATATAGGTTTATTTGAAAAATGTCTGAGGATAGTTGGAGTGATAAGATGCAAACCATGAGCCTTTCAGTTAGGAACTTTGTAAATGGCTTCTACTTCTTCGGGCTAGAAAGCAGATGTGGGGGGTGAGAGACACAGGGAGTGAGTCCATTTTATTGGCTGCAAAAGAAACAGTGTCCGGGGTCAAGGATGGTTTCTTCTGGACATAACACAGGTTGCAGGAAACTCGCACGAAGTCTTACCGACTTACGCATTTATCGACTTCCCCCAATCTATCACTGCGTCTGAAGCTATTGATCTACAAGAGTATACTCAGGACGATTCTGCTGTATGGTGCACCGCTTTTTAGTCATCTGACTGAAGCAACAGTGAGACGACTCCAACAATTTCAAAACGGCATACTGATGAAAGTGGTCAGACATACTTCATTTCAGCAGCAGATAAACAGAGAACTTCACGAGGCTTTTGAGCTGCCTACGGTGGATGAGTCCATTCAACATAGACATATCAAATTCTTCGATTCGTTGCAACATATGACAAACCCGGTGTTTAGCACGATAACCCCCACTCCGTTCCCCTATCGATGGCAGGACGCTGTCGAAGTAGGAACGCTTTAGTCAATTATTAGTTTTGGTTTTAAGTTCTTCGCATTTTGTAAACCAAAGGTGAGGTTCCCATCACCTAGTCCAGTCTATTTGATTATTTTAATTTAAACTGTAAAAAGATAAATGTTTTGTAATTCTAGCCTCCTTAAAATGCATCGTATTATGCAGCAAGAGGAGACATTATTCTGTCAATTTGTTCATGCTATTGTATTCATATGTTTGTAAGAAATTTAAATAAAGGGGTTTTGAAGGAGAAAAAAAAACATAGCACAGACAAAGAGCAAAGGCAGAATCAATCTATTTATCGGTTTTTTCCATGTTAATTCCGAGGTGATGAAGAGTGTTGGGGAATGATAAAACACTTTCGGTAGCTTAACAAAGTGACTGGTCAGTAGGAGCAGTTAGTAAATTCTGTGAAAGTTCTGTTGAGATTTGTTGTAGTTACCTTCCATGTTAATTAAGTCGTCATTTAGACTTAAAGCTGGAAAATCGACAAAAGATCTGAGGAGAAAACTGGAGCCTACAGCAATTGCCTGAGTTTTAGTCAGATATGCCCTGGCACTAATCCAATCGCTGAATAATGGCAAACGAAACCAATAGATCTGATAAATTTGTATATCTTTAACTTTGAAATTTATTGTATTTTTTGATCTTTATACGCAATGGTATAGCAGTCTTTGGTTCAAGAGCAAAATTAAAATAAAACGGACTGGCGTTTAGGCGGGGTTGTTTTCACTCCTGCCAAAGTGTGAAGTAACTACAATATATTATATTATAATATAACATAAATTATAGTAACAATATAATATATTATACTATGCATAGTGTGCGATGGAGCTCATTATACAACAATAGCTACATTATAAATAATTGCAGGCGCCACTAGAGATGCTGATGAACCGGCCCATCCTCTGATTATAACACGACCTTCGACGATCATCGGAGACCGCATAGCAATTGGGGCGAACATTTGCCTCGTCGTTCAGGTCAGTACACTCCCCTGAATAATAATTATTACATCTAGGGCGTAATATTGCTTCTGGACGGAGGCTCCTTGCAATAATAAAATTTCTTTCTCCAGGCCACGTGTGTTTTATATCGGTGCCATACTCCAGCGACAAAAAAACTGAGACATATGCGGGCCTGACCCTTTGAATTACTTCCATAGATACGCTGACAACGCGCAATCGGTTTTACTGCCCTTGTAGGCTGTCAGCATTTCCAGAAGTCTATGTGTCATTTAACTACACAATGTAATTTCACTAGCTAGATATGTTAGTGTTATTCATTAGCGGATTTTAATTAGTCAGATTATTAACGGTAAACTTACAATCTCGGAACACTTTGCTTAGCAGGCTTGTAATCTCTTTCTAGCCCGTGTCGTATCTACCATCTCTGCTAAATATTCTGCAAACATTTTCGCCTGTGAAACTGAACCTGTTGCCAGTGTTTTATACGCAGTGTTAGGAGGTGGTGGGAACTAAAGTCTTAGTTATATTTTACAATCTCTGTTTTTTTCAAATCCGAGGACCAGAAATCTCTAATATTTTACTGTATTTGTTTGAAATCAATTATGAACTTAATTTCATTTTTAAACGAAATCTATAATATTCTATCTTTTTTAATTGGGAAGATTTGACTATTGAAAGACGGGTCCTAATCAGCGAAAATCGTATAATGAGAGTTTTTTTTTAATACAAAATATAAATAAGAAATTACTTAGTATACAATTAATTTAATACAGGTTTAAATATTTCGACGTAAATTAATATTCTTTATAACCTCTAAAGATCTTTAAAAACAAAATTATAATAAACAAAGATACAGCGTTTGTGTTGCAATAACCTTCCCTCCTCTGATCCTAAGCCTGTTGTATTTAATCAACCCGTAATGCATATTATCCACCCCATATATGACAAAGTAAATGCTGTTCAAAGTAAAATCAATCATTAAAAGTAAGACAAGGGACTTAAGATTAGTAGACACGTGACAAATGATTGAGGACATAATGTGAAATATCATTAACTAAAAATATAACTACGTCGAAAATATTAACGAACAAAAACACATATAATGGTTAAAATTGCATTAACATTGTGTAATTATATTAATGATCCAAAAATTAGAGGTTTTTTTAGTATCTTTGAATTTTTATTATAAGTCAATACTGCTTCGTTAACTAAACATCAAAGCATTTATTCGAATCTTACATAATTTCATAGCTGTGAATTGAGAATAAAATTTAGTGAAATGAGTCCAACTTTCTTTATGTTCGAATTGTGTCATACTTATTACTATATCAGTAAATTAGCATATTTCACAGAGTTACATTTTAAATTACGAATAGATTTTATTATTGCTTTTTATGACAATAATTGTAGAAAATTCAGCCATCCTCCAATGATTAACTTTCAGGGTGGTTTCCTCCAACTTCTGTCTCCATTTTATGTTGCTTATTTATACATATCGTTAATTTCAGAGTTTAACTTTGGAAAACATGGTATAAATAATGATGAGAACTATTTTTAAGTAGTTTTCAGTACTCAAAATTTTACGAAATATTAATATAAAAGTAATGCATAATTTGGTTCAAAAATAACAAATATTATTTTCACAACTATTCAGTAATTGTTCAGAGGGCTTTGTTTGAAGTATATTACAATGTTGTTCCTTCATATCCTGGTTCTTTTATTTTGTCACCGTAAAATTCAAAATCGCTGTTTAATAGCTAAGAGTATATAGAACAAAAACAAAGTTTGTTCGTACTTAAAAATAAAAACTTAACGGATCGGTACTTGAACCTGGGACCTCCCCAATATCTAGCCTAGGTTTCTACCAATAGAGCTACCCTGCCTTGAGTAACTACACTCCCGATGTACTCTCATTTTTTCCAAACTCTCAGTAAGCATTTATGCAATGTACCCGGAGGGCATAGAAGTTTTTATGCAGGAAAAGGAGCCGTATATTTGTAAATTTTTTCATGTTAATGTTCATTTGTTTGTTATAATTTTTTTGAATAAAGGCATTTTGTAACAAAACAGCTAATTTGCAAATATTGCAAACGATCGTTTTTAAATCAGGACCCAGGTTCGAGTCTTGACCCGGGGCTATATATATATATACAGCCAATATATAGCATTCTGTTAATTATTAATAATTGTAGGACCTATACCACTACTAAAACTTTTCGTATGAATTATTACCAAGAGAAAGAACGAAAAGAAAAGTTCTCATCAAAAAATTGTAGCCTGTCAAGATATGATTGAAAGGAAGTGTGATAGAAAAAGAAGTAGTAAAAAGTCAGCTGGCACAAAGGCTGTTCTCACAAGAGTTGAGTGAACAAGAAATCCGAACTGGTACAAAGACTCAGTTGTCTAAAAGGAAGGAACTAAGTCACATCAATTCTTCACCGTTGGAGGCTCAGCCTTCTGTAGCAGTCCACAATGGAGCGCCATTCAGGCGTTAGGACGCTCTTCGGAGTCGGTGACATTAAAGGAGCAGTAAATTAGGGGGGAACGGGGGGGCAGATCGAGACAGACCTTCCTGTATTTTCGGAGAGTATGAGTGCAACGATAAATAAAAAGGGGGATCTTTTTTTTACTCTCAAGCTCGAAGGGGAGAACCTCTGCATTATTTCCGTTACAAACAGAAACAGGAAATACGCATCTGACGCCCGGAAGGTACTATTAGGAGTTTCAAACTTTGACGCCGCTACTAATATTTTTTCAAAATCGTTTCCAACGGGGGTCCCGATTTCCAATTAGAACTTGTGCCTTCATTAGGATAATATTTATACGTACGATCCATAACTAAATATATGTGAAAAGAGACACAAATATGTTTATCTAGCTGACAGAAAAATGCATAATGCGTGTAGTGATTACAATATAACAACAGTATAATATCAGATAAATGAATAGTGGTGAATGACATTTGCTAACAATTGTATATAAGAACATATGAAACTAAGAGGGGAAAAGAGCGTGCAAATTTCCTGAGATGTATTGAACTTTAAGAGTTGCGCGAGGACAAATATAGTTAGGAGTCTCAAATGTTTACTCCATGTATAAGGAAAGAAACGATTAAAGGAAGCAGATCTTTGAGAAGGAAACTAAAAGATGGAAGGGATCTAGATGCGGTATTTAATCACAGATATGAATAGGGGGATGTTGTGAAGGTAAGAAGGCTTATTAGTCATGACAGTAACAAAGACGTGGGCACCAAAGAAGTAGAGTAAAGGCACAGCCAACTCCAAGTTGTGTAAAGAAATGCTCCAAGGATCCCGAGAATAAATCTAAGGACACATTTTTTCTTCATAGCCTCTTTAAATTTTCAGATAATTATATACAATAATAGATCCTCAGGCGAATCATCAAACTATTATTGTATTTCCTCTAGCATCGCTACATTATATACAGGTTTTGTTATTTTATAAAAGTTATATAACGGAATAAACAAGTATAATGGTACACATTATACCTGACTGGACTGAACTGACTCTAATGAAGGTGATGGGGCTCTCCTTTTTTATCAAACATAAAACTAACTTATATACTAATTCTTAGCCGAATTTTTCCCCGACATTCGCCATCGATGTGGGAGGAGTGGTGGGGTCATAGTGTTAAACACTGGGTTTGTCAGGTGCTGCAACGAGTCAAAAACTGGATGTGTCTCCAGCGGATGAACTCACACATGGATGGCACACCAAGCAACGGATAAGGACGCAGTTTATCAGGCACTTTAGTCCAGACTCAAAATTCTCAGAAGCCTGTGAGAAAGTTCACCTCTTATGTATAAAATTCCTAATTTTTTTTTGTCAAAATTTAATGTTATTTTCTATAAGTGCGCACTAATTACATTTAACAAAATATAGATTAGTTGTTTAACAAAAGAAAACAAATAAAAGCAATGATACTGATGCTTAGATGAACTAGTAAATCCTGATGAAATGTTAGAGAGTGAGGTAGGAAGCAGTAAAGCGGGATAAGACAGGAAGCAATAGACACGGCTGAGTGGGCAGTAGAAGAAATGGCTGGGAAGAGATAGAGCATTAGCTGAGACGTACAGTGGCTGAGATGTGGGTCTATTAGAGATCTGATTACCTCGAGGTCGGTATTTGCTAGAAATCTGCTAGAGATTTCTCAGCGCAGGGGGTCATTAGAGAAACATTTACTGCCTGCGTGTGCCTTCTCGCCAACGATATAAATATAGGCAGTTACAGGAACATTGTAATTGTAGCAGATTGCTAGTAACGACTATGCGACTGCGGAGAACACGTCGGCTTGATAGCGAATCGAAAAGTCAATTTCAAAGACTACTTGCTCGCTTAGAACAACGAGTCCTACCATCCTTCTAGCATCAGAAGCCACGCCATGTTTTTTTTGTTTACACAAACTATACCGGCATTTAATGAACTGAATCCCAAATCTTTTGCGATATAAGTAGTATCTCATTCGAAAACTGTCCGATTGGAACTGAAATTGGGTGATTTCTGTTTTACGGGGGTGTCGATTACGAATTTGAAGTTCAATAATAATTTGAACTTGTTTATTGTGCTAATATTACAATCTGCCTTATTAGGCAATAAGTAATTGTGATAAATGCTTTCATTCATACCATATTTACCATTTTCATTCACTCAATTATTCATACAGTATTTACAAACAGCCCAGAGTCCTCCCAAGTTCACATGGTTGTCATCTCCCTCGCGAGAGAGGAAATGGAGTTTGGGAAGTCTTCCACGCTCCTGCATCAGCCGTCAGACGAGGCCACTATCGTTTCAGTCTCCGGTAGGATTACAGGGATAAGTGGCGCAGTGCAATGACTGTGCTAGGGGATTAGGGTAGTTGGATAGGTTACTATGGAAATTCATGAACTTGGAAGGGATGAGTTCAAGAATGTAAGGTATATTAAGATCGTTATGAAGGGTTTTGTTGCTGACGTAATAAGGGGCATTTACTATTGTTCTCAGGAATTTTTATTGAAAGGATTGGATACACTTGATGTTCGACTTTTCCACTGTAAATTTGAAGTCAAAGAAATATTATTGTATCAATAAAATTCTAATCATTCCATGAGTAGAAAAAAAAATGATGGGGAGTTCCTGAAATACTTATTTATTAATTATTGTTAAATATATGGGATTTATACTTATCTATATTATTTTTTAAATACATTTAAGTTATACTGAGGAGGCAGGGAATGAAGAAATATTGCTGTTCACTCAACAAAATTTAAAAAAAAACAATACTGTGTATTCTTATCAAAAATCTTTGCTTTATTGGTTTATTAGTTGGTAATGGCGTTCGTGAAGCTCTGTTTAATATTCTACTATCGCAAGGATCAAAATCCAAGTGACTCACTAATTATTTGTAATACATCTAAATTACAATGAGCACCTTAGCTCTACATGTATTCACAATAATTAGGAGGGCATCAAATTGACATTGTTACGCTTCGATGAAATAACAGTAAATAACTCAAATCATAACAAGTACTTATTTAATATTTACTTATTTTTATAGTTTCTAGTGTATATCATATACATATCTAATTAAATTTGAGGAATATTTTGTTCAGCACCATGTGTTCCTTTAATTCAGCCATTATCGCGATTTATATAAAAAAAAAAACCTACAGGTATTATAGATATAGTGGTATAAATAAAAAAAAAAAAATGAACACCCGAAATACGATTCAATCTTAAAATTCTGAAAAATTTGAATAATTGATTTCGATAGGTAATTGTCTAGGTTTTCCTAAACCGTTGTCTTTTTTTTGTTGTTTTATGAGAATTTTTATCAGGAAGAAAAAACTGGTTTTAAGAAAAGTTTCTAAATTCACCTTTATGGCTCCTACCTTTTTTTATTGACTTTTGGTGGCTTAAAAGTATGTTTATTGCTGTTTATTTGCCAATAACTTTATTATTAATGTTGATTATGTTCATAACTTATTATATCTGTTTTAGAAGCTTTTTTTTTTTCAATTCAAACAAATAAATCTATACGAATGTGTACATAAAATAAAATGAAAGCATGTAAAAAATCCCAATATTTAATAACCTTTTTCCAAATATATTCCACAGCTCATAACTGATAGTATATAACATAGGCTACATGTTCAATGTCTAAAACACATAATGCCATACTGTAAGCAAACATACTCTCAGAAAATTTTTAATTGCATAGATGGTAGCACCCCTTGACGTACTCCACTCAAAGCTATTATTTCTTGGAAGCAGGTTACTTGACTCAAAATTACAGTAGCATCAGGTTAAATTCGCACCCTCTAAGTCTTTTACATAGGTTAATAACTATTTCATTTAATGTTTCATGCTTAGTCACAGAATATTTCTTATTAAACAAATGAAAAAATTTTCATGGATAAAATATTTTTGATTTTCCGTCTCTAATGAGCTGCCATTAAACATGATCTAGATGTGAGACATTTTAAAATAAACTTCTGTCAATTTTTCGACTTTTTCATATATTCCATTAAAAATTTTGATTCAGGCAAAGCGTCCTGTCAAATTATCGAAATAAATGTTGGTGCGTTCTGCCGATGCATTACGCCACTAAAAAGTCACTTTAGACACTGTCAGGCGGGTCCAAGTTTCTGTCACTGCGGGTTTAGCATATAATTATCATGCGTGGCGCTAGAAGGCTAAGAGAAACTTCACTGCTTTGATGTACCCTTACTTTGTCAAATGACTTTCCACGAGAAAATTAATACAACTGAGAGCATTATTGAATAAGTTCTTGGGCCAGATGATAGGGAGAGAGGGAAACAGGAGGAGGAGCAAAACTTATATTATGAACAAGCTTCGATCCTAAGAGCTCATTATTATACCTCATTAATCCAGTAATTCTATCCACTCTGACCATTCTTAATCTTATATCAGCTAATAACCTAAAGTGAAAATTGACTACTTATTATTATGAGTATTCCTTAGGGAATGGGAATTCTCAAGCAACTAACTTCGACTATTACTCATTAAAACTTATCTGTATCACTCAGGGCATTTAGCTTTATTGAAATTAATATCCTGTTAAAATACACTAACAAAATTATTCCACTATGGAGGTTTAAAATTATTGAAATTCCGAGCCCCTCTATTAAGAGGGAATGAAGGACATCCCCCTATAATTGTATTAAGGATTGACCGGTAATCTTAACAGATGCCTATTCCAGCTTCTCTCAAGCCGTCGTGGAGTATTGTGAAGTGGGCCAAGTCTCCAACATTTCTGCTATTGACAGTTTTGGTAGACTATATATTAATTAATATTAATCCATTTTTGTAAAGTAGTCACAAATCTCACCAAAATATACTAAACAGTTAAGGTAATACATTTTTTTTGTATATTTGCAAGATAGATAGATAAAATAATAACTATGAAGTATTCAAGGTACCTTTCTTTCCGCCTTTTTTGCAACAAAGTAATCAAAAGAAACAAACCAACCGAAAGAAACTTTTGGCACTACTTTCGTACGGCTAACGTCAATCATTTCCTTCACAGTAAGTGTGTATACTTTGGTTAGAGATCAGGCAGTTTAAGTTAAAAATGTGTATTACTTTATTCTGTATTTTTTTAGGATATTTTTGCTAAACAAATACATTTTAAAAAATGCATCAAAAGTTTTCAATTGTTTTCTTTTTAATTTTGAAATGAAAGTTAATTGCAGTTAACTTATTAAATTAAAATCTACTGTACCATTTACTGTCAATAGCAAACTCTACCAAAACTGTCAATAGCAGAAATGTTGAAGACTTGGCCCACTTAACAATACTCCACGATGACTTGAGAGAGGCTTGAATAGACATCTGTTAAGATTACCGGTCAATCCTAATTGCAATTATAGGGAGGTATCTCTGGATGTCCTTCACGTTTTATTGCGCCTTTCATATTCACTGATTTTCAATTCCATTTCCATTTATAATAAATTATTAGATAAATAACAACAACTGTATTATGAGAAAATTACAATCTGCCTCATTGGGCAATAAGTAATTGTGACAAATGTTTTCATTCATACCATATTTACAATTTCACCGTATTTACAAACAGCCCAGAGACCTCCCAAATCCACATAATTGTCACCTCCCTCACGTGCGAAAGAGGAAGCGGAGTCTTGGGAAGTCCCCAACGGTCCACCGTCAGCCAAGTCACCGGATACGAGCCAGTGGAGGCTGAACAAGAGTGCGAGAGTCTATAATAAATTATTAAAGGCAAAATTTAGCTTTCTGTTTTTTAAATAAACCATATGCAATGTTTAAAGGAACGCATGAGTAAAGGCTTAAAAACTTTATTCCCGGTTACTAAAACAAGACAAGATGGTGTATCCATTACCTAAAAGATACAAGATAATCAATGATAATTAAAGCCAAGAGACACCGCCTATAACTGCTATAGTTGACGTGAAGTTGAAAATAATTAAGGTTGCCCCTGACAGTGACACAGATACACTATGGCAAGACCTCGGAGGAAGGCACACTGGAACTAATAGTGGTGAAGGCGCACCGTCACTCAATAACTCTTTAAAAATGATGAATACCAAGACATATTCATGTTAACAAATGTACATGTTATGTAAACTTCAACTTCAACCTTTCAAACTAACACTCTATTCCGTTCCAGCCACTATTCACACACCACTGCGGAAAATTAACCTTTACTGTTGTCGATCAACCCGAGCAGTTGAATCATGAAAAAGACATTTTGTCGTTTTTAGCTCCATATTAAATTCTGCTGTTCCAAATATGTGCGAATCAATGAACTTTTTTCTGCTCAATCCAAACGGAGTGCATCAAATTAATAATTGAAATCGGGAAGGCGAATGCTAAATTAATTAAAACACCTTTTTTAAGCTCAATAATGCAAAAACAAAAAAATAAACAAAAGGCTTAATATTGAATAGCTGGTTGTTTACAGCAATCCTGTAGGAATTCATTAGCAGTAATTAATTGTTTCTTCGGTGCGTTTATAAAAACCGAACAATATGTCAGAAAAAATATGGCTTATTGGAATATTGACAGACATGATTGTTGCCAAGCTGTGATACAATCGTTCAAATTTTGCTAAACAATGCGTACGTTTTGGGTAAACTTTAATAACGAGGGTTTCAAAAACAAACTAAACGTGACAATTTCCTATAATGCCTGTTCTGAGTTTCAAGATACTGTTCAGAAGTAATTAAAACTCAATCTTCACAATTTTTTATCATAGTTGAGAACACAACATTTTTGTAATAGGTGGTTTTTTTTTTTAGGTATATTTGTAGAATGCGTGATGTCGAATAGATACACGTGTAAGATGACCAATTTTTTTTTTCCTTCATAGCCCCTTTAAATTTACAGATAATTATATACAATTATAGATCCTCAGGCGAATCTAATTTCAAATTATTATATATTAGGAAATTATATTTCCTGTAGCATCGCTACATTATATACAGGTTTTGTTATTTTATAAAAATTATATAATGAATAAACAAGTATAGTGATATACATTATACGTGACTGGACTAAACTGACTAATAAAGGTGATGGGCTCACCTTTATGATCGACTTTAAAACTAACTTACATATCAATTCTTAACCTATTTTTCCCCAACAGTCTGTTGCTATCGATGTGGGAGGGGTGGTGGGGTCATAGTGTTATACACTGGGTTGGTTAGGTGCTGCAACGAGTCAAAAAAACTTGATGGTGGAGGAACTCACCCACCGACGGCACACCAAGCAACGGGCTGACCAATAACGATATATAAATCGTTTTATTGTCTAGCAATCCAGTTATCTATGTAGGTTTGACAATAATGATGCGATCCGTGTCTTTTTGCAATTTGGAACCATTTGGGAGTACTTATTGGAAATTAATGTGTTACACACCAGTTGTGAAGTTATGAATTTAAGAAATAAAAATGATTGTTTTTATTACTTCCAGACATAGTTTCATGTTTGTGGTGGAGCAAGACGGTTAATTTTTCAAATAAATAAACCATTAAATAAAATCGTGACCCTTTCAAGCCAGTTACATAATATATTAGAAAAGCAGCTATTTAAAACAATATTCGTTTAAACATTATAATTTTTTTGTACTCAAAATTACGTGATCCAGGACATTTTCCATGTCACTGCAGCTTGTGCACGTTTGTAGATAAAGGCTGTGAAAGTCCACTCAGATAATATTATTTATTTATAAACATATATTTCGTAGAAATACATTTCAGAGATATACATTTTCCCTTTTACCAAGGGGATTCCCAAGATGAGAAGTCAATAGGGAACTTTCTCATTTTCCATTAGACTCGAGATAAAATTTAATTTACCGTTTTAATAATCTTACTAAGCAACTCAATTCATTTTAAGCTGTAATTCATCTACGCAACAGGTTGTCGAAAGGTAATTTGCGACTTATGATCTCTCGTCTTGTTTTTTTTAATTTTTCGTAAGCATTTATGTTTACTGCTGTGTACAGATTTCATGACAATTTCATCATTTGTCATTTATATAACAAGACCTGCGATCACATTGTGACTAATTTTATCTTATTTTGTTTTTCAGTTTATATTATGGAAGCCGAGTTATACAAATGAATATTATGTCACTGATTGTTTCTAACTACTGAAATGTTCCCACATGAACCATATTTTTCAACATATAAGAGCTAACAATGAAAACCTAGATTCGAAGCCTAGCAAGGGGAAATGAGTAGCAATATGAACAAAACAGTGGGAATTATCTACCAGCTATATCTAACTTCATAAGATCCTCACTAAACGGGTTTCTCGACGTAACCTTCGAAAATGATAACGTTTCGATCTAACAAATATTTACTGAGTTTAAATATAGAGGTTACATTTTCACATAGACACTGGGCGTAGTACTTCACCTGTCAGTCTGCAGGGATATTTTGCGATAGTTGCCGTAAAAAATATTCATTTGAACTCAAATTTTATTAATTTCTTGTATGCATTTGAAGATCTATTGAATACGGTATCGAAAAAATAATACTAATTGAGAAAAAAAAGGAACGTTTCCGAAAGCCAACAATAGTAAAACAGGATATTATTTAATCTATTTGAATTTGGTCGTTTTGTTCATGATTACGATTCAAAATTTTATTTTATTTTTCGAAACCACAATTTCAACAGACGAAATGAAATGTTATTGATGAAAAATACAATGAAATAAATTTTACTACCATTTGATAATAATTTTTAAAAATATGTCCTTAAGTCAATATATATCTGGTTTGTTCAATTAATAAATGTAATGTTTAATTTATAACAGGTTATAAACAATTTTTTATAAATTCTTAAATAACTAAAGATTTGTGTGCGTAGATTTTTGATCTTTATGTTACCAAAAGGGTGCTAATCTCTAGATAGCCCGTCCTGAACTACCCCTTATACACAACGACATGCCATAGCAATCTGAACAGTAGTCGGACATCGCCAGGCAGAGTTGGAGGCTCTGTGGAGATAATAGGACTTTTGATTGCAGTCGGCTAATCTGAGTTCCGACTGATCCAAGGATTCAATTTGATGACGACATGGAACACGCAGGTGACAGGAGGCTAACCACCTGACGATTACGTAGGGATCGCCAGCCAATCAAAATGAGCCAGGCCGACGGCACAGTCTGTGATTGGCTGGGCAAATCCAATTCACCAACCATCATCACTATGGTAAACAGCCTAATGTTTAACCAGTGATTTAGTTATCCAGGCCGTCGATCTCCCCGGGAACATCTTAACGGCTCAACTCCACAAAAGTAGAAGTGAACAAAAACAACAAACAAATAATATTTTCAAATAAATAGACTTGTCTGCTAAAAGTAAATTTAATTCTTCACAATTACTTTCGACGGACTATACCGTCGTTTTCAGGCGTTATACAAATGTATGGTGGTTAATATCCAATAAAAATGAGTTCGTTGTTAACTTGACATTTCCAAGACGGTGACTGTGTCTAGAAAACTACTTTCATTCAATATATAACAAAATCCCTACACCATTAAAGATAAATATATTTATGTATACATAATATATAAATAATTTCTTCACAATATTTTTAAGAACAAAAGCCTCACCTACCGGAGAGAGGTCCCCTATTACTGTAAATTTATTTATTTTATTTATCTTTTCACCAAAATTCAGGCGCTTTAAAGACTAAGACGGTAAAAGCTATTTTACTACACCCAATTAATCTTATATCATATAAAGATGAAATGAGAAAGCTATAAGAGAGAGGCTCTACTCTGATTCAGGAATGGAGGGATCGCTATTATCAACATGTCTTTCTTTACGTGTTTGCTAACATTTATCATTTCCCAAGTCGTAGGTAAGTAGTTATTCAATAGTTCTTATTAACGCTCAAAGAAACATTAAAGATTACTACACAAAAAAGAAAGTATACCAGGCTATGCAAACAGTTTTTGATAAGATTTGTTTATATTAAAATTTTGTTTGTTTGTTTATAAGAATATTTTAGTTATTATCATTTTTTTGTAAAAGCGACTTTCAGTGAACACCATTTTGTTAATAACACCATAGCGACTATAATATGATTTTTTTTTGTCTAGAAGGTGATGGGTATTGTATTCGCAATCGTTTGATAAATTTAAAACAAAAACGAGGCTTGACATTCTTATTATTTTTTTTTTTTAATATTCCCCAAAAATAAGTTTCTGATTGATTTAAACAAAACAAAAGCTATGGAGGAAAAAAATATAATATTAAAATATAATAATAAAACTGTCCCAACGATTAATTAGAAGCCACTTTCGAACTATAGGTATTGCCTTTGAATTGAACTCTTGATTTCCCCACTGCCAATATAAATATGATACCATTTACCCTAAGTTGATCCTTTCATTTCTTCCAGGCCAATAAGGAACTTTGGGGTCCATTTTTCCTTGGTTGACTGGAGCACTGGTTAACCACCCTTACCGAAGTATCGATGATTAAGTAAAAAATAGTCAACACATGCAAAGAGATACTGATGTGAGACATAATTCGAATAAACTCCTAAATTAGGTGCGGCCTTAAACAAGAGATGCGAACACGTCCGCAGTCGTTAAGAGCGGGAAAGGTTGAAAAGAAGCTGGATGAGAGATCCCCTTCGGTAAACAGGAGTGATGACAAACATAAAAAAGCCATTACAGGCACATCAGGAAACACCAACGCCAGTGCTTTTTCCAACACCTTTTCCGCCCGTTTGTTTTAGGGGCTTCGGCACATTCAGGGTTTACTGCGTCACATTGTTATGAGGAAATGAAGACCGACTGTGAAAAAAAAATTTACAACGACGTTTCATTCGACTTATTGTCTGTTACCTTTGAATAATTAGTATACATGTCGAATACTTAGTTTTACAGAATATTGCTAATATACGTAAAGGGCGTACTAGAATTAACGGAACATTTGAATTTGCCACCATTTGTGCAGTAAAGTGCTAACAACCCTAAAAAAAAACCAATTTGACAGCTGACAGTTTAGGTTTAGTAAAACTGGGGCGTTACACGATAGAACAACGTGTCTTTATTGTTGAACATTATCTCAATAATATAGAAATTTTAGCGGCCGCAGTTCGAAAATTGGTCGGAATAGTGTTTTGACTTCATCAACTGAGAAGAGATTAATTGAAAAAATTAGGGAAACTTGATCAGTTGGAGACACTAAACACACTGGTCGTCCAAAAACAAGCCGTTCAAATGTCAATATCGAAGCAGTACGTAAAAGTGTTGATGAAAATCCAGGAACATCAATTCGGCGTCGTAAACACAGTTCTTTGTGCCGAAATTGGATGATATTGATGTGGCCAATATGTGATTTCAACAAGAAGGTGCCACATGCCATACAGCCCATGAAACAATTCAAATACTGCATGAGACATTTCCAGGTCGTGTACTCTCTACTTTCAGTGATCAGAATTGGCCCCCTAGATCATGTCATTTAACACCTTTAGATTTCTTTTTAGGTCTGAGGTTATTTGAAGTCAAAGGTGTATGTCAACAAGATAAAAGAGCATTAAAAGAGGAAATTATTAAACATAAATCCATTTCTGGTGCACACAACGAGACGATGAAGTGACAAAACGTTGCATTTTACTCGTACTGTGGGGTAGGTAGTTAGCAATTGAACCACAAAAGTATTATTGTTACCAAATACGATTGATTGGCATTCTAATGTCAAATCAGGAATCAAAATTACCAAAATTCATAATAGTCAAGTGAAACAGATGTAACTAATTATCGCAAGGAATTATGGGACATAAGAGGTAAAACTGTACAGACTACGGATTGGCCAGTGAGTTCTTGCAAGGCTTTGGATATGTCATTATGGAGCACCTAGATCAGTAAAACATATGTATAACCAAGGATTCAAAGAAAATGAGAAGGTTATTTTCCACAACTACCGTTTTTTAAGACTCTCTCAGGGCAACGATAAAGCGATGCAGACTGTATTTGAAATTCTAAAAGATTTGATAATTTCAACAGAATCTAAAAATGTATCTAGTGCCAATGACCTAACAGAAGAGTATATATGTCAGCAAAGTACAAAAAAAACTTAATTCATACCTATCCACGTATATACACGTCATGATTGATAGCAGTGGGGGGGCAAGGACTATAAACCAAAATCAAAGAATATCACCGTTAAATGCGTAAACCGGAATTCCAGAAGACAGTACCCAAACAACCAGAGTCCACTGGAATTAAAGACAAAGAAATAAAAATATATAGGTTTTAGCATTTTCAATATTAATTCCTTTTATTTTTGTGACTTTTATTATGTATGAACGTAGTTGAGAGCGCAAAGATACGTCGGCAGGTCATTTCAAAAAGGTGCTAGTTACATAATTGAATAACAATATTTTAGCATTGCAAGACTACGGTGAGGGTACTTTTGTACAAGAAACATTTAAAAAAAAATTACGATCCAACCCGTATAATAAGTAAAAAGAAAGTAGTCGAGGATAGCGTTTGTAACTTTGTCGATCAAATACGGTTTGGAAAGTACACCAGTAGAAAAATACATAAGATCTACTGCAGAAAGCTAGCTGTTAAATGTGTCTTGCTTCCAGCCTGGATGGGAATTCGCAGCTCAGTTTCAAAAGCCTGTCCAAAATAGAATCAAGCTGTGAAAATAAGTTAATACCCCTCATAAATTGTTAAAGAGGTCAATTGATTGATTTAATTCAAAACCTTTGTCACTGTCGTGGCTACCCGTTGATGAATGTCTGGGTTGAAAGTAATCAAAAGGGTTCCGTGATGAAAATTCTGTGCGTAAGTGACAAATATTTACGTTATTTCAGCTCTTGGAGTTCCATTCAAAAGGCGAACATTACGTTTCAATTTCCTTTCAACGTGGTAAATAAGACTTGACACAATTCCGAAAGGAAGAAAAATTGTTCGCTACAGCCAAGGAAGTTAACAGTAAACGTGATTCAATTATCTTTTTTTTCAGATATAACATCTTTATTGTCCTAAAATTACAATCTGCCTCATTATGTAATAAGTAATTGTGATAAATGTTCTCATTCATACCATATTTACAATTCATCATTCACTCGCTCATTCATACAATATTTACTAACAGCCCAGAGGCCTCACAAATCCAAATGGTTGTCACCTCCCTCGCATGCGAAAGAGGAAATGGAGTCTTGGGAAGTCCCCCACGCTCTTCCGTCAGCTGCCTCATCGGATACGAGCCAGTGGAGGCTGACGAAAAGCACACATACGCTCAGGACATGATTGGAGAAACTGGTCATTGCCAGGACTCCCACTGTTACGGGATTAGGGTGGTTGGATAGGTTACTATGGAATTTCATAAACTTGGAAGGGATGAGATCAAGAATTATTCGATTATCTGCACCAAACAATATTTTTATAGATAGGAAAACATAATTAAATATGAAACCAATAAGTCTATTTTTCTAACTTTAAATATTTCTCAACTAACTGCACTGAATATATTTAAAGAATTAAAGTCATGCCAAGTCCCCAACTGCATTCATTGAGCGGCCAAGACAAATAGTCTCCAGACCTAGGGCTGCCCTCAGACAAATATGACGCCACCACAACATCATCAGGTACCCTTCGCTGCAATAGGAAAGTCGAACGTGGAGGAAAATACAGACACAAATTTGACAAAATTATTTTGGCATCGCCCCTCATTTCATTATATTTTCTTAATTATTATTATTATTATAATAATTATTATTATTACATTTTATCACCGTTATGTAAAAAGAAATTTAATATTATACTTTCTTCAATGATACCAATGTTCTTGTCCTCAAATTACACAAGCATTGAATCTGTTTGGAGTAACCATTAGCATTGTATGTATCATTTGAACAATATATAATAAATAAGAAGAACTATAAACAACTTTATTATGATAAAATTACAATCTGCCTTATTTAATACTAAAATACTTATATTAATATATATTATAAATAAAAACGCGTTGATAGTTATCAAGCAGATAGTTATTGCTAAGACATACATGTGCCTAACTAGAAAATATTATTTAATTTTTTATTGATGTACAAAAGTGGTGAATTCGGGGAATTCTTGAGCCACAGTATTTTTACGTACGTATGTACTCTATACGTCATATCATTATGAGTGAATGTGTAATGCGGTATGAATTAGTCCCCAGTGTTTAACACTATGACCCCACCACTCCTCCCGCATCGATGGCAACAGACTGTCGGGAAAAAATTTTGTTAAGAATTAGTACGTAAGTAAGTTTCACGGTTGATCAAAAAGGTGAGCCCCATCACCTTTATTAGTCAGTTCAGTCCAGTCACATATAATTTATATCATTATACTTGTTTATTCATTATATAATTTTTATAAAATAACAAAACCTGTATATGATGTAGTGACACTACAGGAAATACAAAAATATAATTTGTAAATAGATTCGCCTGAGGATCTATAATTTTATATAATTATTTAAAGGGGCTATGAAGAAAAAGAAAACAAAAAGCATGAATTACTAAGTCTGCGAATTATAATTTGTCTTGAGTATTTGAGAACTGAATATAAATTTGATGTTCATAGAGTTTAGTCTGTAGGTAAAAACTGATTCATGGTTGAACTGGTTGGTATGGCCACTAAAAAAGCTGGTTATCCATACTCTGCCACACATTTTTATCATCTATAGACCGTGGGAAGTAGGTTTATCAGAAAATGGAATCGCCTCAATGGGTGTTGAGATTCAGCCATTCTTTGCCCCCATAGCGCTCGGTAGATGTAGTAAACATGTGCGTATGATGAGAAATAGAAAAAAGAACATAATCCGCATAGGAGAAAAGGTTAGACAGAGATTGTCATAAGGAAATGGGATACAGAAGGGACACGATAGGATAAACAATAAGTGGCCCGAGGCAGCGATGGTCGAACGAGATGGGCCACAATATCCTCCATCTCGCAGACATCTGATAAGGATACAGCCAGGACATTTTATTATCTCAAGGATAGGAACAGGGGGGAGAGAGAGGCGAAAATGAGATGAGATCCGCGTCCTTAACCACTTATACACAATTTTGTATCCGAACAGAAAAAGGTGGGGGGATCCAATTAACTATTTAGAGCAGCAGAACTGGTGAATTGTAAATACTTGGAGCGTCAATATTTCATCTCTCTCGGTTATCAGATATCAACCCACCTCCTTATTTATTGGGTCGTATTTATACCTCGCAGAGAGCTGAATTATTTAACACAAAGATCAGTATTTACGACCAGCACGGTGTCTACACTCTTGTTTTTTCTTCGCTCAGGCTGACTAGATTATAAAAATTCAAAATAGGTTTTCAGCTTTATAACCACGAATTTTTAGTGGTCTCATAATTTCAAACAATATACACAAAATAAAGAAAAAAATCATCTCGGAAACTCTCTCAGCTAATCAGACTTTCACTGTACGAATTTTCATATTTTTTTTTGATAACTAGCTTCTATCATCAACGTTTTTAATCGAGCAATAATACCAATAAAACAGTTTTGGGCTTAGAAATAATACTAAGTAAAAACTTCTCAGTACTGTTTTACTTAAGTTGAAACACTTTATTTGCTAAACCATCTCGCTCGCTGAAAATGTTTAAATTAAAGCCGATTTTAGGTTTGGTCTTACTTACATTCGTGGTTTCTATTTGAATTAATTTTATTGGCCCTATTAGTGAGGTTCTGTAATGGTGGCTCAACTAGACACAAACACATAATAATTAATCACGGAGGTGACACCTTTAATTTGACACTAAGCATAATATTAAAATGAAATATGAATTTTTCATTTACGAATAATTGAATAATAAATGCCCTTTCATTAATTTTCATAAGATTACTTTTATTTTATTTTATTCAGGGCATCAAGTAAAACGTTGTACTCTCTATGAAACTTTAGAGAATTTGAAAGTAGCTTACCGTAATTTTGAACTTTAAAGTGTTAAAGTAATTTGAGGTGCCGTTTAAGGGAAAAATATAATAAAAGTAGAAAAGAAAATCACCATTTAACATTTAAAGACAATTAGTGGTGATTATTATGCTTACTACCGAGTAATTACTTGCATTTAATTAATTGTAAGTATTCTATTTAACATAAACTGCTCAAATGTCAAAGATATATATATATATATATATATATATATATATATATAAATATCAGTATTAGTTAAAGATGACATCCCACTTCACAAATAAAGCCCGTTTATAATCGATATAATTATTTAGCCTAATATTGTTCATTACAGCGACAAAAATAATTCATATTATAGAAAATTAATTAAAGCTGTTAAAAGCATTCGGCAAATGTGAAAGTACTGTGAAAAGTTGAGGGAAATTTGGAATATTTCCAACAATATAATAACAAAATGGCCATAATTTTCATTGTGTCTCTTTATGGTTAGCAGTTTTACTACTCCTTAAATAAGTATATTCAAAGAAAAACGTTCAGTGAATACTTTTTTTTTTTTTAACTTCTTTATTGTGCTAAAATCACAGTCTGGCTTATTAGGCAATACGTGATTGTGATAAATGTTCTCATTCATACCACATTTACAATTTTCATTTACTCGCTCATTCAAACAGTATTCACAAACAGCCCAGAGACCTCCCAAGTCCATATGGTTGTCACCTCCCTCGTATGCAAAAGAGGAAGTCCCCCACGCTCTTCCGTCAGCTGCGTCACTGGATACGAGCCAGTGGAGGCTGACCTTGCCCAGGTAAAGCCCTCAAACTAGTTCTAGTTTGAAACTAAACCTTTTAGCTTATGAGAGCTTACTTTAACACACCAAAGACAAAATTTTATTTATAAGAAATCATTCGCTGTCATTTGTATGAAGGTACGCATTTATAGCAGGTCGCGAGGCCACTGCCGTTTCAGTCTCTGAGGAGGATTATAGGGATGAGTGGTGCAGTGCAATGACTGTGCTAGGGGCTAGAATGGTTGGATAGGCCACTATGGAATTTCATGAACTTGGAAGGGATGAGTTCAAGAATGTAAGGTATTATAGATCGTTATGAAGGGTTTTGTTGCAGACGTAATAAGGGGCATTTACTATTGTTTTCAGGACTTTTGATTGAAAGCATTGGATTCGCTTGATGTTCGACTTTTTTCTGTCCCCCATGCTATTCATATTCCGTATGTCCAGATTGGTTAGTGAAACTAACAAGAGCCTTAGAGGGTAATTCGTACTAGACGGTAAAATGTTGAATTTGACTATTTCATACTTGATTAACCTTTCATTGACGTGATTGGGCAGATTTTAGAGTTATAGAACTATTCTAAAAGAAACATGATCTGAACCACCGAGTGCTAAATAAAGATGGTGAGAAAATAAATTTAATCCTATGGGCCTGTTCCTTCCTAGTAACAAATGTCAAACTATGAAGTTTTTCACTGATCTCAATAAAAAATCGAATACCGATAACGCCAAAAAAAAATTCAATATATACCTGGCATTTCCAGTATAGAAATAACCGAACTACGAAACGTCTGCCCTTCAAGCTATTAATTCACCGAGGCGAGTAATTTCCAAAAGCGAAGGGCGATATTGATTAAATACCATTAGGGTCGGGTGAGAAGAGTTTGTCGGGAGAAAAAAGGGAATTGTGGGAGGGTTGAGGAAAAGCCCCGAAGATTAAATAAAAAAGCTAATAGACGGTTGTGGCTTTGAAGACCGCAAGCTCAAACGACTGTTAGGCCGACACTTACAAGCCAAGTTTCACAAAGCCTGGGCCGGAAGCGGGAACACCAATTAGGCAGCAGTTGCCGCTTTGGCTCTACCGTAACCGAGGATGTCGAATATGGAAGAGGCTAGGTCCTTTTTAGGGTTTCTCTTAGGATAGTCGAACTTTAGGAGTAGGCTATAAGCGTTCCTTAACTAAAGATATTTAGACGTTTTGGTAATGACGAATATTTATTGAATAGAGATAAATAAATTCTACCTATCAGATAGAACGTACGTAAGTTAAACGACAAACAAGATTTAAAAAAACGACAATGAGCACATGAATCAACTTAGGCAAACAACATGTAACACATAGAACTACATGAAACATAATGAATATGAATAATGAACACTTTACCTTTATAACTGCTAACAGAAAACGATTATATATTTAACAAGAAAGGAGAAAGTGTTGTGAAGGTATTGGATTTCCTGCAAGTACGCCTCGACCACGAGGTGTATAAACAGCTAACCGGAGCCTATCCTAATCTTACCTCCTCCTATGAGTAACACTTCATAACAAAGACTACACCAAACTAACATTGTTGTAGAACTTCTTTTGCATATGGCTTGGCTTAGATATGTATATTATATTTACATGACTTATATGAGTATATTATATATATGTAAAGAAAGTATACTCTCTTTGATTTAAATTTGCCATGCTGCTTCTAAAAAGTGAGACGATAGAGAAAGGTTACATTTAGTAACCAAAGTTGTAATTAGAGTGTGAATAGAGAAGTGATAATTATAAACTATAATTGTCGTTTCTTTGTTTACAGCTAAGATTGTGTAAATTAATATGAATAATTGTGATAATATAAAATTTAGTGAATAAAATTGCTTGCTTTGTTTACAAAGGAATTGATTTTAGTTTATTCATCCCACCTTCAATATCTAGTCTTACATATACATATATAATATTTTCATATATATAATTAAATGATGACTCAGCTCCTTATCATAACGCTGACGACTGTCCTTTCCTATCTTATATATACGAGCTCCTGGCTAAGAGATAAGTAACCCCCTTCTGTGATTCATACATGTATGTTCATTAAGCTGCTTAAGCCATTTAAATCTTTTATTAAAACTTTGTTGTATTGTAAATTAATAAAGTCATTTTTAAGAAGTTCAATAGCTTTGCACTTTAATTGGCGCCCGAACAGGGACCTGAGGGCATTTTAGACAACAGAAATTTTTACTTCGTTCATAGACGATCCTGTAGAACTCAACAGTCTTCACTCTATAAGAAGGGCGTCACTGTGGGGCAAGGGCTCAACAAACCGACTTCAGAAGAGGAACTGCCGTTATTTGCAAATATCCGACGCTCAGGTCAACAAACATTATCAACCAGCTGAGCTATAGAAGCCTTAGAAGGGACCTCTTAAGACAACGAACACTACACCAGGGTATGAAAACAACATTGCACTAAATTTTTATTTCTAAATTTTATTTTTTATCATATATGTCTTTAGTCGATAGACTTAATTCTATCAGAAATATAAATTCAAACGTAGAAATGGAACACGAGAAAATAAAGAATAGCGATTGCACATTCATTCCGATTTACAATGGGAAGACAGAAAACTTAATATTATACATAAATAATGTAACTTATTTACTATCCAGATTTTGTCAAGCTGAAAACCCAAATAGAGTAAGGAACGAAGAACTTATTCTTATGTGTGCAAAAACCAAATTAGAAGGGAACGCTGAAATCGCGACATTCGACAAACAATTCAACTCCGTAATAGACTTAATCGAATTTCTTAGACGACACTACAAGGACAATCGATCAATTTGCGAATTAGCTCGAGAAATCTCTAACACGAAACCCCGACACAATGAAAACCCAATCGAATACATAGAACGCTTACAAATAAAACGATGCGACTTGTACTCTAGAATATACACAGACAATGAAATATGAGACAAAGACCAAGAAATCGCACGCTATGACAATGACATTAGTCAAGAAGCCGTCAAAAACTTACATCCGACTATAGCGATATTTTTACAACATATACGTAACCGAACTTTAAATGACGTTTACAACATTTTAAGGAAAAAAGCCTCATTTGTAGTAGAATCAGTACACGGGAACCAAGTATTCAAAGACGTATTCAAAGACGCGACCGAAAAAAAACCTAGACAACAATATAATAATAACAGACAATTTAAAAACCGCAACAACAATACCAACAAAGACCACATAATAATTACCAGGGATATAAAGGTAATAACTTTAACCCTAATTTCCAAAGACAACAATACCAACCGCGCTATAATAATAATTATAACAATAACGACGCGCAACAACCCCAACAACAACAACAACGATATAATTACCAACAACAGTAGAATCCACAAGCACAACATAATTATTTCAATCAACCGCGACAAAACCAAGTACAGAACTAACCAATAAATAATCAACAAAATCAATCTTATCCACAGACAGTTTCCATGCGTACAGTTAGTGACAGAGCACATCACATTGAAGACGACAAAGACAAAATAATCCAAGAATTACAAGAGAGACTAGACTGCGTGGAAAACCATTTTTTAGACTCGGGACAAATACAAACCGATCCATCTCCCTTAGAGGAAAAGGAACAATTTTAGATAATAATAATTTAAATAATAAAACAATCCACCTCCTTCAGAGGAGCAGGACCAATCTTAGTTAATAATAAAAGAGACCAAACATACTCGGAGAAAAGAGACCAAGCATACTCGGAAAAAAGATACCAAACATACTCGGAAAATAGAGACCAAACATACTCGGAAAATAGAGACCAAACATACTCGGCAAATAAATATAATAATAAACAATGCGAAGAACTACATTATACTAACGACTTACCATACATTATAGATTTCAAAAAAAACAAATGGTTAATTGATACGGGTGCGACGAAAAATTATATACACCCGGGCATAGTAAAAAAACATAACTTTACATTAATAAAAAAAGAATTTTCCATCAAAACACCCACGGGTTATGACGATGGTAATTCGAGCGTTGTAGTAAATATCAAAAATGCATTAGGTATAGACCAACAGACTGAATTTTTAGTCTACCCATTTTCCAATACTGTTTGACATTCTGTTAGGTTTCGAAACGATGAGGAATTTAAAGATGAATATAAATTGTACGGAAAATCACATAGTGATCGGAGACAATGTATTCAAATTTAAAGACTCAAAGAACGAAATAAACTTAATGGACAACGAACAGGAAATAAACAATGCATTAAGAACGGAACACTTACCGACATACTTAGCCAACAACTTAATAAAAATAATTTCAAATAATGGTGAAGTAATAAAAAAAGACAATGAAAAACTCCAAGCTACTAATTTGATAAAGCATTGGATGAATACCAAAAATAATGACCCAATTTCAAAAGGAATTATAGGTACCCCGAGCAATTTAAAAATCAAATTCCAAATTATTAAACGATATTCTTAAAGGATTTTTTTTTTTTCTAAGCTCTCTAGTTAGAATTTTAGGATGAGGGAGAAATATAAAATATTTAGGGTGATCGGATCCTTGTACTAGGAGGAGCTGCTTGAAGGTGGTGTGAGAGAATCCAGGAGTGTGGGAATCCTCGGTGGAGGTTGATTGTTACGGTACAGTGGTGAGAGTCCACTGGGAGCTAGGCCTAGAGTCATTCTTAAAGGAATATCAAACAATATAACTTTAATTTTAAATGACAACACCATTATATGGGAAAACACAAAAATTTATTGTTCTTTTCAAAATGGTTCATTTCACGTAATTGTCAAGCTACCTATTCACGAACAGTCCTATACAGGATATCTTATTGTACTAACACCTATTATTATTAATAAAATGTATAAATAAATTGATATTACTAACCCAATTATTATTAAGAAAAATAACGATTATTATAAAGGAAATTGTATCCTTGATCATTTTTATTATTGTAAAAACTTAGAGATTAGTAACAATAACTGTACTAATAATATTATTATAAATTCTACTATAAAAGAATGTACTCATAGGGAAATTTCTACTAACATTAGATTTAATGAATATTTAAAAGTTTATATTATTTTTAACCAAACTAGACTAACCAATTGTATTAAAGAAAATATATTCCTACCCAAAATAGCATTAGTAAATACCACTGAAAAAGATTGTATATTGAACAAAACATATACCCATAATTATAATTTAATCCCTTTGCCAATGTATAACTTCACAAATATGACCCAACTTAAAATTGAAACTATTAACCAAACACTGCCCCCATTTATTGAAGTAAAAGACACTTTTGATTTTTCTTTTACTCATGGAGGAATTATTATAAATGTAGCCATAATAATTTGTACCATAGGAATAATTATTTATAAATGTAAACAGAATAAATCCAAAGAACCTATTCCTACAACACCTCCTTTTATATCTATATTACCTATGGCTAATCCATACCAAATTTCTACTCCTAGCAATCCCATTCCTGGAGTAATGTCGAATTTTCTTGAGGGGGGAATTAAATGATGACTCAGCTCTCTATCAGCTCCTTGTCATAATGATGACCACTGTCTTTTCCTATCTTATATACAGGAGCTCCTAGCTAAGAGATAAGTAACCCCCTTCTGTAATTCATTGACATATGTTCATTTAGCTGCTTAAGCCATTTAAATCTTTTATTTAAAACTTTGTTGTAGTGTAAATTAATAAAGTCATTTTTAAAAAGTTCAATAGCTTTGCACTTGCTTTAATTATATATTTTTGGTGAAAGTGTAGCTTTAAGTCCAACTTAAAGATATCACTGTAAGTGTTCGAAATGGTCACCATTAACATCCACACACAAACGATGCCGCCGAACTGCAGAACGAACTACTGACTGCAACGTGTTCAGTTGGATATTTGCACATGAATGTACGATGGATTCTCGAAGTTCATCCAATGTGCGTAGGTTTTGCCGATAAACGACGTCCTTTAGTGTTCCCCACAGGCAAAAGTCCAGAGGAGTTAAGTCTGGGGAACGTGGTGGATACTCTACAGCACCTCTACGGCCTATCCATCTTCCTGGTAGATTTTCGTCGAGATAAGCCCTAACACGATTGTGGTAGTGGGCACCATTTTGGGGCACCATCTTGTTGAAAGTAAAGTTTTCCGTCTCCATACAAGTCTTGGATGGCAGGTAAAATGGATATTTGAAGCTTCTGAAGGTACACCTCACCGGTAACTGTGCCGTCAAAGAATAATGGCCCAACCATTTGGCTTGTAAGGCGATTGCCGGAACTACAAACTATTACACTACCAAAAATGAGACAACTCCGTCAATTAGTTTGCAAGTTATGGACTTTTAAACAGTGGATACATTTTTATTGGACCCCTCTGTATATCAGATTGTCATCTTTATATATATGTAAGATAGTAATTATTGGGCAGGTATTGTGATCGAATCCTATAGGCCTAACCCACAACCACCAAAATGATAAATATACAATATCCAGATATATACAATATCTGCCCACAAATTACTATGTTTATTCACACAGGCCATCTCTTTTACTTTTAACAGCTCATCCTTCCATTCTCAAGTCAAAAAGTCCCCAAAAAAGTCATTGACGACATCGTTAAGTGAATGTATTCTTCTCATAAGATTGCTGATAAGTTGAAGGAAATAGCAGAGACGGTTGTAGGTTCTGGGTCATCGTGAAACAGATTTTTTTGGCAGTAGAAATGATAGGACAGTTGTACAGTTTGCATATTAAATTCGTTGGAGAATCCTGGTTAAAAGTAAAGCAATTTAAGTGGATCCAATTTATTTATCCAGTTTATTTCAGTGTGCGTGTTAATCTTAATGAAATTCATTTAGTCTACAATTCTAAATAGTTTTATGTTTTAGAACAAGAAACATAATGCATTAAAAAGAACATAATCCCAAATTCTACTCCGGACATTGTAAATATATATATATATATGTTTAATATCTCTTTGTGTCTATTATTACATATTTATTTGTAATAGTTAATTGTTATGTACAGAATTTTATATATTTTTCTTTAAATAAGGTAATATACTAAGTACTTCTCATGGTTTTTAATGAAGCACTAATCTG
Source organism: Acanthosoma haemorrhoidale (assembly GCA_930367205.1). Taxonomy (NCBI): domain Eukaryota; kingdom Metazoa; phylum Arthropoda; class Insecta; order Hemiptera; family Acanthosomatidae; genus Acanthosoma; species Acanthosoma haemorrhoidale. The sequence goes on along the minus strand of OV884014.1, from coordinate 105,124,760 downwards.
TTGTTAGCCTTGGTGCAGAGCAAAAGACACTTTATTACTCTATTTCTGTTTCGATCATGACTGTGTTAAAATATTATTTAATTATTATTGCGATGGTAGATTGCTCATACAAGAGGGTTAAAATATTTTGTCATAAAAGTCTGTCAATAATATTGATTGACATGCCCGAAGAAGCACATCATTCATACATATTTACATGTATGGACAAACAAGTCATTGGCAGCACCATTAAGTGAATGGATTCTTCTTATATGATCTGTCGCTCTATTTTATCCCAATATTGTAACATTTTAACCCGTTTATGATGTGTTTTCTATATTACAAAAGCATGGCAGTAGATCCACTAAAGATAGTTGTATGAAGAAATAGTTCCGTTACTGATATACGTTAATGGATGTGCATTTAATGTGTGACTTTTCTGGGATGAAATAATTCATTCATTCATTAGGTTATAAATATTATTTTATCTAGCTCTATGCTCCTAAGTACTCACATAGCTATTGTCAACTTCTTTTTGAAGTTGTGATCTTTTCTTCAGCCGCTATCAAAGATTCAAGTGTCACGCACACTCTTTTATGTGAGGGTCTGAGTTTCTGTTCAATTATAAATCGGGTCGATTTATAGATTTTCTATGCATTTTTAGACTTGTGTACATATACTGAATTCTTCCACTTTTAGATCAAAGTTTATCTATTCGACTATTTGAATAGCTGTTATGTCTAGCCTATTTTATTCCATTCGGGAATTCTTATAGTGACAAGTATTTTTAAAGACTACATACTGAGATGCATATGGAGATGTTTGATTACAACAAATTTTCTCTACCCACAAGTATCTTATTATATTTATAATTATAGAAGGACGTTCGTTAGTTTAAGTCATCATCTTCAAGTGCTACAACATGAGAGAGCCAAGATAAAAATAAATGAATCACTAAAAAAGACATTTTCATTCACAATTCAAACAGATCAAATGATTTACTTTAATTAAAGGTTAAAATAATTAAAAATAATTTAAATCAAATAAATATCATAAAATTGTATAAATAGTTAAAATTATAATAAAAAATACATTATACACAGTTAAAAATATCAATAAATAAACATCAAAAGATAATGTATTGGCCTAACGTTACATATTCTAAAATTTCCTTATTAATGTTTCTTTCTCTTGGAAACTTTTATTCTTTATTCTTTAATGCTCTGCCCAATATGTCTAGAATTTTTCCTATGTACTTGATGTTAAGTGATTAATATCAGGTGCTGCAACGAGTCAAAAAAAGTGTTTAACACTATGACCCCACTACCCATCCCGCATCGATGGCAACAGACTGTCGGGGAAAAATTAGGTTAAGAATTAGTATGTAAGTTAGTTTTAGGTTGATCAAAAAGGTGAGCCACCTTTATTAGTCAGTTAAGTCCATTCCCAGTATCATTATAGTTGTTTTTCATTATATAATTTTTATAAAATAACAAAACCTGTATATAGTGTAGCGATGCTACAAGAAATACAAAAATGATTTGTAAATAGACTCGCCTGAGGACCTATAATTATCTGTAAATTTAAAGGGGCTATGAAAAAAAAAAAAAAGTGATTAATATATTTTTATATAATTATCTGTGAATTTAAAGGGGCTAGAAAGAAAGAAAACAAAAAAAGGGGATTAATAATATATTCCATCATATAATTTTTTTTAATATCAAAACGTGTATATAATGTAGGGACACTACATAAAATACAAAAATAATTTGTAAATAGATTCGCCTGAGGATCTATAATTGTATATAATTATCGGTAAATTTAAAGGGGCTAGAAATGAAAAAAATAAGATCAATTAGCAGTAGTAACACTGTTAATATTTAATGTACTCTTTATGGCAGAACTTAATTACAATAAATCATAGATGAGAAAAAAATATACATTATCTGAATTTATATTTAAGCATAGTGGAAAATGAGAGAAAGTAGAACATTTATAATGTCTGTCTGTAAAATACTCAGCTAAATTAAGACCCTTTGACGATAATTTAAAAGGCAATCAAGAGGGCGAACAGTAAGGACTAAGAGTAGATAAATCTAGTAATTGCATCATTAATGAATGAATAGAGAAACAATGAGAATGCTAGATTAGTAACTCCTATACTTGTGCAGACTTTGTAAGTAAGTAATTACTATTAACGGTTTAATGGTGTTCCATGTTCCTGACGGTTATGGTTAACCGTCATAAAAGTTATTTTATTCAATGATCAGCTGATTAACTGCCACTACTGTAAAGAAAAATACGTCAATTATAGAAGTTTGACTCACCTAAGAACGAGTAGAGAGGCGTGAAGGGCACTGCTAACGTGCAGAGGAGTATGTCGGACAAGGCGAGGTTGGTGATGAAGCAGTTTGTGACCGTGTGCATCGCCCTGTTCCTGCCTACGACGTAGCAGACAAGCACGTTACCGAACAGTCCCAGCACGAAGATGGAGGTGTAGAGGAGGCAGAAGACCGCCTGGACAGCTTTGTCGTCGATTATGTCCGGCCCGCCTGTAGAATTTCCTGCGCTCACGTTCATTTTGCTCTCCGCCGCGCATTACACTATCCCACAGCCTCTGCAACAGGTACATTCAATTCATATATATATTGTGCCATAACGCTCTTATAGGGATTGTCCCTAATATATAAGTCATTTTTAGATTGCAGGCTTACACCAAATCTAATTTTAAATAGTCAATAATATATTATATACATGCAGAGTTAGCTTGTTAAATAATATAAATAATAATAAATTAATAATAATAATTAAATATAAAACGCTCTCATATTCTTCTTTCATTGAAAGGACAATGTTGATGAACGACCCCGTGCATAAAAGCTAGGCTTCAAGTTACTAAGTTGGTTTTGATACATCTTGTCATAATTACAAATTTAGAAGTCAAAGCTCTTCATTATTTGAAGTTTATATTACTTATTAGGTGAAATCATTTTTATAGGCCCTTAAGTACTTCAAACGAGGGGATTAAGCCAAGCTTTCTATTAAACTCAGCAGCACTTGGGCGTTAGTTGCTCAATGGAGGTTTCACCTCAATAAAATCTACCTGGTACTCTTTGAGTGTTCCAAGATCGATAGAGTTAATATGTTCAAATGTTGTAGGTTAATATAGTTTTTGAATGTTTTTTTTTCTGCGTAGCCCCTTTAAATTTACACATATTTATATTCAATTATAGATCCTCAGGCTAATCAACAAATTACTTTTGTATTTTCTGTAGCGTCGCTACATTATATACAGATTTTGTTATTTTATAAAAATTATATAATGGAATAAACAACTATAATGATACACATTATACGTGACTGGGCTAAACTGACTAATACAGGTGGTGGGGCTCACTTTTTTGACAAACTTAAAACGAACTTACATACTAATTCTTAACTTAATTTTGCCTAGACAGTCTGTTGCCATCGATGCGGGAGGGGTGGTGGGGTCATAGTGTTAAACACTGGGCTGGTTAGGTGCTGCAACGAGTCAAAAAACTTGATTTGTCTCCGGTAGATGAAAAGAAATTAGTTCTTCATTGATAATTAAGAAAGATTCAAATTTTTATTTATTGTTCAAAGTATTTTGTAGGGCATTGGTCTTTTTTTTGCATGGAATTAAAGATTCCAAAATTTAAAGGTTTAAAAGGCTCAAAATGTAATATTGGAGGAAAGAAGCCTATACCTCAATTAATGCCTCTTCGCATTCATCCGAGTTATATGGACAAGGAGAACTCATGAGTAATCGCATTGAAGTCTATCCCAAACATTCTCAGTCAGATTCATGTCGGGTGAACAAGCGTGATTCTCTTTCCTCTAATTAACATTCAATCACCCTTGATCTATGAGGTCGAATATTATCATAAACAATGCAGTGTTCCCTTATTTCGTGTGGTAAAGGGGAAATAACAGGCCTTGTCCGGGTATGTTTGTGCGGCCACGTGCCCATGCCTGTATGTGCAATATCAGCTGAGTTGTTTCATTACTCCTTGGCCGGACCATTATTAAACCACGTCCGTTAGACCGTAGTGGTTCAGTCACACCACATTAGATCGCTAGTTTCTCTCTCTGCATACTCTAAAACGTCACCATAACGATGAAGAACCATTTTCCATTTGACAGTAAATAAACAACGGTCCCAGTCCTCATCAGTACATTAAACATGTTCACGAGCCCATACGGAACGTGCTAATTTACTTGCCTTGTTACAAAAAACCTTCTTACCCTCAAACCCACTTCATGGTGGTGATTTCTGAATGTTTGAGTTGAAATGTGCACCCCACATTACGTCCTCAAAAGCACTTTGCACTTGTTGAATTATTGAGCCTCGTTGCCTAGTCGTCTGAATTTTCAGAAATTGGAGGGTACTTTTTCGAATTCGCCCTCCTACAAGAGTGTACTGAGCAATACCTGTACCCTGGTATCGCGGCCAGAATCTTCCGATTACTGTGTGAGAGCAACTAAGACTATTGGCAACATCACACTGACAATGGCCTAACCCTAAAAGAGCCAAAGCCCTCCCCAGTTCTTCAACAGTAATTCTTCATAAAAGCATTTTAAAAAGATGTCTAGTGCACTGGCTAAATGAGTACTGATGGTGAAAGAGGGATATTGGTATCTCCAGGTGATGAAGTTTAGATTAAATCCCAATTGTTTAAACAAAATGAATTTGGTTTTGTTATATTTATTTGTTATTGAGTTTTATTTTAGGATAGGTTGTAAAAATAGTGTTTTTTTTGTTACGGAAAGGCCTGTGAATATCATTACTTTCGGTTCTTTTCTTGTTTTTGTTTTTCCTTTCCTTCCAATTCCCCCTCATTATCTCTACGTGCTTTGGTTTTCTTTCCTCTGTCCACGCGACTCCCTTTTTCGATTTTTTCTTTCCCACAAGAACCTTGATTTCCCTCAGTCTTTTCCTATATCTTTCTCCGTCCTGGCAATCCTGGTCCACTATTCCTAGTCTTTCAGTTTCTTCCTTCATCTGCTTGGTGTATCTCCTTGAGCTGTAGTATCCTCGGATTTTCTGGAATATTTCCTTGTTTAGTGTTTCCGGGGCCATATGTCCGTGGAATTTCAGTCTCTTGATCCTTATGTCCGTTTCTACGTCCCCTGTGTCTTTGTAGATTTCCTGGTTGGATTTTAGCCTGTATCCTTCTTGTGTCTTCTTGGGGGCGCAGATCCTTCTTAGGATTCGTTCTATTCTCAGTAGTTTCTCTAGACAGGGGAGGCATGAGGTTTCCGTCCCATATAATATTACCGGCTTAACGACTGTGTTGTAGTGTCTTATTTTCGCTCTAGTGGACAGGTTTTTCTTGTTATATACGTTACTGGCTGCAAAATTTAGTCTCTCTAGCTTGGTGATTCTTTCTTTCATACTTTCTTTTTCCGAACCGTTGTTACATATAGTCTCGCCCAGGTACTTAAATTTTTTTGTTACTTATATTGGTCCGTATTCGGTTTCTACTTCTTTCTTCTTGAAGTCTGGGTCTGTAGTCATTAGTTCTGTTTTTTCGAAAGAGATTTGTTGAACTGTTTTTTCGGCTATTTCTGTCAGTGTGTTTATTTGGTCGTTCGCCTCTTCTTCCGTTTCCGCTAAAAGGGCAAGATCGTCTGCGTAGGCAAGGCACTTTATTTTGACATGGTTGTTCTTGGTCCCTATTGTCCGTATTATGTAAAAAAAAAAAATAATAAAGTAAAAATAGTTTATTTTTATACTGGAAAAAAAATATCGTCCTAGTAAAATAAAATAAATAATATCTAAATTTTTATATTCCACTTAGTCCACTTCAATCCGTGAGCAGTTTACTCTAAGCTATGTGTGTACAGTTGAATGATTTATATATAAAATAAATAAAAGAATACACACTATAGTTTCACTGCAGTGGAGAGTGTTGTGTAAATCTTACCTATCCCAACGTTGTTAGTGTCTTCAAGGTAAGACAGAAGTATTCTCCAAGTTTAGTTCCTGAGACCCTGGGAAGCTCTGAGTCTCGCTGGATCAAGGATGGTAGAAGAATGGCCTGGAGGAGGAAAGCCTAGTCTTATGTATTTCTCTTCTCCCCTCTTCAAACCTATCTTTGTCTGTTCCCACTTTTTTATTTTTTTCGTAGCCTTAAAAACCATCCTATTACTTTTTGTTTGCGACCTGTATATTTTATATATAATTCCTCTACGGGTAGAAACAGATGAACATTGCTTTTAGATAAATTGTTTTATTATGCTTTTAGCGTATTCATTGCCTGGTTCGAATAATCTGCGTTAAATCCTTCTTTTTTTTTTAAAGCGTACATGTACGCCAAGTAAGACCATAAAAAAAAAGTCACCTTTGTCCTTTTCCTTTATGTTACACGATTCGCCTTCCCTATAACGTGTTTAGTTGTAATGTAATATTTTGATTTGTAGCTAATATTTGTGAATATATTTATATAGACTGTTGGTTTGATAATATTCAAAGAGAAAGCGTAGCCATTAAATTCCTACTAGGAAAGCTGAAACGGAAGTGTGAACTGTTCGGAGCTCCCACCATCACCATCTATCAGCAGTTGAAGGAAATAGCAGAGACGGTTGTAGGTTCTGTGTCATCGCGAAACAGATTTGTTTGGCAGTGGAAATGACAGGACAGCTGTACAGTTTGCATACTAAATTTGTTGGAGAATCCTGGTTAAAATTTAAGCAATTTAAGTAGATTTATTTACCCAGTTCATTTCAGCGTGCGTGTTAATGTTAGTGAAATACATTAAGCCTACAATTCTAAATAGTTTTATCTTGCAGAGCAAGAAATATAATGAATTAAACGCATATTCCAAAATGCTACTCCGGACATTGTAAATATATATATTTTTAATATCTTTTTATGTCTATCATTACATATTTATTTGTAATACTTAATTATTAATATTGTTTATATTTGTGTTCATTGTAACTGCTACCTTTTATTTATTTTATTTTGTTCATGCTTTAATATTAATAATTGAAAAAGCAACTTTATTGTGCTAAAATTACAATCTGCCTCATTGGACAATAAGTAATTGCAATAAATGTTTTCATTCATACCATATTTACAATTTTCATTCCCTCGCTCATTCGTACAGTATTTACAAACAGCCCAGAGACCTCCCAAATTCACATGGTTGTCACCTCCCCCGTATGTGAAAGAGGAAGCGGAGTCTTGGGTTCTTTAATATTTATAGATTGTTTCAGAACTAAGTTACAATTGTGATTAATTGTTATATACAGAATTTTATTTATTTTTCTTTAAATAATGTAGCATACTAAGTTCACCTGATGGTTTTCAATGAAGCACTGTTTATCTCTTATGTGTTGTTAGCCTTGGTGGAGAGCAAAATACTTCAATTTAATTATTTGTGTTTTCATCATGACTGTGTTAAAATAATATTGAATTATTATTGCGATGGTCGATTGTTCATGCAAGAGGGGTAAAATATGTTGTCATAAAAATCTGTCGATAATATTGATTGACGAGCACGGAGAAGCACATCATTCATGCATATTTACACGCATGAACAACGAATGGAGTTGGTTTTATTATTGTCAATGTTCAGCTATGTAGAATCTATTACAGCATAATGTGTAATCACCCCCTTGAAAAAAGCTTAACGCTCAATGTAGGATACCAACAATATTAAATGCGTAACAAGACAGAAACAATATGATGTGAGAGAGAACTGAGAAGCTAAACCGCAGGAGGTGAGGAAGGTAATTTGTGGGGGGGAGGGGGGATTCCTCCGTGGCTAACTATTTGCAGGAATAGAACCAACATCTCGTGGAGAATTCGGAGACCCGAAAACTTTGCTCTCCAAGTATGTCCATACAGCCTACACAATCGGAACTGCTTTGGAAAGGTGAACGGACAAAAGGAAATTCTCCGAGACGACGAAAAGGCTTTCGGGCTATTTCATAAATTTTACAGAAATAAATTTTGCTTTGACAGCCTGGTATGGTAACCATGCTAAAGGATGTAAATGCTTTTGTATCTTAGCGACATTTCGCTAAGTTATAATGCAGTGAGTTTCAGTGGAATTTGGGTGTTAGGCGGCCACATATTTGACTGGTAGAATACCGGTGTGGGGTAAGGGAGAAAGATCTGAACTTATGGATATTCACATCTGCCATTTATCGACAATTATATTTCTGTTGCTCAATATCTCAAAAAAGAAACCTTAACAAGTTACAAGCTGAAAGCTCAAAGGCGAGTGAGGTCCATGAGGTACATAAGGAACCATCAACTGTCTTACGCCTAAGGGGTATTTATCTCTGTAGATGTGTATGTAGTAAGGGTAGCAGGAAAGGGCACATATTGAAAAGGTCGTGGGAGCAATTATTTAGAATAGAGGTCTGGGAAGGGAAGATACGTTACTAATAGGATAATATAAGATAATTATAATAGGGCTGATTATTATAAAATATGTGACACAGTCCTTAGGATGTTACTGATAAACATACCATTTGTTAATGATAATATTATATATATGGCATAACTGACGGTAAGAAAATGAGTGCTTTTTGTTTCGTTGATAGCTTTTTGAAGTGAATGAGAAAAAATGTGTATTTTTGGGCTTTACTTGAGTTAGAACAGTGGTATTCCTGGCAATGGCCAGTTTCTCCAATCATGTCCCGAGCGTCTCGCACGCTTGATTATCCTCCACTCGCTCATATCCAGTGACGCGGCTGACGGAGGAGTGTGGGGACTTCCCAAGAGTCCGCTTCCTCTTTCACATGCAAGGGAGGCGACAACCATGTGAATATGGGAGGCCTCTGGGCGGTTTGTAAATATTTTATGAATGAGCGAGTGAAGAATGAAAATTGTAAATATGGTATGAATGAGATCATTTATCACGATTACCTATTATAGGAAGATTTTAATTTTATCATAATAAAGTTGATTTTCACTCTTCATGTTTGCGGCTCTCACGCTCTCTTTCTTGTATGTAAAAGACGAATTAAGGATGAGAGGCAACAACAGGTGCTAGCTCCTCAGTGCCTCTTCATGAGGTACAGTGGATTAAATTACATTAATGAATTATGAAAACGATTATGATTTTGCCTTGTGACTGTGTGTTTATAAATTCCTATAGTTAAGATACTTCGTAAATCGACTGGAATAATTCTTATATTCGATTTATAACAATATCATCTGATATTGTATGGTAATATAATCATCAAGCTGAAAATTATTCAATCGTATGCTAATGAAGTTTAGATCAATCTGAGAATAGTAGCGTCCCGTAAAAGCAGCAATTTATAAATTAAATTAATTATCAACATAATGGGATCATGCGAAAAGTGGTCCGACATACCTCTCTCGAGAGGTTAAATAACGCTGACCTGTACCCGGTGAAAAAAAACAACATAAATCTTTTTATTAGCTCCTGCGCTGTGATTCGAGAATCCTTATTCAGAAAGAAATGGACTAATTAAGAGATACTTCCCGTTGTATAATATCAAAAACTAAACACACGATTTTTGTCACTATGGTATAATGTATCATTTCAATGCACGCTTATACACGAACCGATGGGCGATAGCGATTAAAGAAAACGTGTCATTTTTGCTTAATGCTTTGGTGTAAAACCTACATTTTATAACGAAATATATGTTATAAGGCACATCCAAGCACAAATTTAATAATTTAAATTACTTTATATGTTTTGCGTATATGCGAGAAAAGTTTCGAGAATTTCTAGGGCTGACACTCAGACTACGTTATTTTTAAATTTCTAGAATTCATCCCCTTTGGAGAATTATTGCGCACCATGGACTTTCTTGAAACTAATCCTTGTTTCCGATTTGCCGTTATTGTATTATAACAGTGGGCCCGATTGTATCTCTAGGAGTTGTAAAATGTAATTTTAAAACCGACTGAATCACTCGTACGACCAGGCATGTAATCATGGTGGCTGATAAGCATACTCTCAGCCATACATACGAGTAAAAATCCTATCACTTCGGGCTTGGCAATTGTAAAAGGTAATTATTGTAAATTATTAGCAAGATTAGAGAAGGGAATTATCCCTTACCGACGCTGCAATTAGACTAAAGGGGCAGAACGTTTAGGGCAGTTGGTCTGGGGAGGATTAGCTGGAGGGTAAATTGTTTTGAAGTGATTGGAACAGTTCCAATGGTTTGGTTATCGGCTAAGTTATCGGCTTCAAGTGCCCTCTGCGAAGTTAGCTGTGCACTTGGCCCCTGGGCTAAACAAGGCAGAGCTGCACTATGTTTGGATAAACTTATCAGTTTGAATATTTCCAGAGCAACAGGAGAGGTACTTGGTGGAAGTATAAGCCTCAATCAATAATCACTGTAGTCTACGACAATTTATTTTTATAGGACATAAGCGTTAAAATAAATAATAGTTAAGGGAAAAACTTTAAATAATGCCACCTTTTCTTACTAACCAAACGAATCTGACTGCGTAACAATACGAGACATTATTAAAACTTTTCACTTTGATAAATATTTTTCATCATTTTAATTAAAAGATACTGATACCCGCTAATAATAAAAAATAATAATAATAATAATACCCACGTAATAAGCTTATATCAGTTTAAAATAAATGTCAATAGATCACTTGACCCAGTGACCCAGTGTTATCACTATGACCCCACCACCCGTCCCGCATCGATGGCAACAGACTGTCGGGGAAAAATTATGTTAAGAATTAATATGTAAGTTAGTTTTAAGTTTGAGCCGCATCACCTTTATTAGTCAGTTTAGTCCAGTCACGTATAATGTGTATGATTATACTTGTTTATTCATTACATAATTTTTATCAAATAACAAAACCTGTATATAATGTAGCGACGCTACAGGAAATACAAAAATAATTTGTAAATAGATTCGCCTGAGAATCTATAATTGTATATAATTATCTTAACATTTAAAGGGGCTATGAAAGAAAAAAAAAATTGTTTTAAATAAATGTGGGTAGGCCATTTAGTATATTAACTAATATTTAAACAACGACTTTATTAAGATAAAAGTACAATCTGCCTTATTGGGCAATAAGTAATTGTGATAAATGTTTTCATTCATACCATATTTACAATGTTCATTCACTCGCTCATTCATAATATTAACATTGCTATATTGGTGGCTCCTCGATCCTTGTTTCTATACTTAAGAAAATACATAAAAACTTATATTTTGCCCAAAACAAATTCTTATGTAGCTTCTTTCATTTGGCAGTGAAAACAAATTATTCATTTTTCATCATTAACAAACATTTCATCTTACAATTATCACTGCTTCCGTACAAAAACAGGATTGTGTATCTTGGCGATTTTCAGAGGTCTCAAATGAAGCTTGTGCGAACAAGCTTATGAGAAAATACTTTAACCATATCCGAACGTATCTAGCAAGTATATTACTCAAAAGAATGGGATGAAAATAAAAAGCGCATATTTAAACGAACCACGTTGGTTTTAGGTTTTTTGCCTTGAATATTACGGTTATTTAAACAGTTTTGCTATTTTTAAAAAACTTTATTTTCAGGGGATCTAAACGGTTTAGTTATGGGTAGGTGGCCCAAAATCAATCATCTCTTTATTTTGTTTCTACACTAAGTAAATTAATTTAGTTTCTATAACTATTTCCGAAATGTTATTAATGTAGAAAAAATTTAGTTGAGAAAAAAATTATCTGATATTGAAAAACGGCAAGGCAATGGTTATAGCAGGTTGTACAAAAGTCCATCTAGTTCTCTGGTTTGTGGACACGATAGACTGGAAGTTATTCGCGAGGCCTCCAGTGACTCCGGCACGTCGAGCATGGGCCCTGGAGAGGAAAGCCTTGATGAAAACTGTGCACTCCTCTGATGGCTGGAGAATATTCGGGATAGTTGCCGTCAGTCAGTCGCCAGATGCCAGGCCTGTCAGAGCCCCCTTAAGGATTTTTCAACAGGAATTTATCTCACCAATACCAGCGGAAATATTCACGCCGTGTATGTTAAAATAAAACACCAGGTTTCTTTCAACACCGGAGAGAATTCAAACTATGCGCATTCTTTCGTAAGTGGGAATTTCTCCAGAAACTATTTATCGACGGCAAAGGAAAGCGTTGAAAGATCGGACCCTCTCCAAGATCTAGTAATTAACATTCTCTCGACGGCAGGAACGTGGGTTCAATACCTGGCCCATCAAAGGATTTATTTATTTATTTTATTTTTTTATTTTTTTCCCTAAGCTCTCTAGTTAGACATTCAGGATGAGGGAAAAATATAGAATATTTGGGCTGAGCGGATCCTTGTACTAGGAGTACCTACTTGAAGGTGGTGTGGGAGGATTGAGGGGTGTGGGAAGCCTCGGTGGAGGCTGGTTGTTTCGGTACAGTGGTGAGAGTCCACTGGTGGCTGGGCCTAGAGTCTCTCTAGGCATGTAGTGTAGTCATATTTAGTCTGATTTCAGTGATGGGTGTCCCTTAGAGGCTTGTTGTTGGCGGGCCTAGTGCCGTGATGTCCACCACTTCCTCTGCTTTACTCGATCTTGTGAGTTGCCATCGTGCCGGTAACGGTGGTGGTGTCATGTCTTTGAATAGAGGGTTTAGACTGTGTTTTATCGAGTCGAAGAACTTGATGTGTCTTCTTTTGATAACGTCAGTGATGGTGGGGAGCTCGAACTTTTCGTGCATGTCGGAGGCCTTCATTTTACGAAAGGGAGTATGCCAGAGTGCCACTCGCAGGATCTTGTTCTGGAAGCTCTGGAGTCAAGTTATGGTGCTGGCATGTATGAATCTAAAGAGTGGTGTCCCAAATCAGTAGAGCTGGCCTCAGGACGCTCTTGTGTATTAAGAGTTTCAGTCGAAGGGTTATGGCCTGGCTTGTGATGAGATGCTGGAGAGAGTATTAAGTTCTGCGTACTCGTTTCAATTTCTTCTGCAAATGTGTGCCGAACGTCATGTGTCTACCTAGGTTAATGCCAGCAGATGCTGTTGGCAAGTTTGCATTGAGTCCCGTCTATGGTGAAACTGGGTGGACGCTTTCTTTTCCCATACTGGAATGAGAAGATGATACCCTGAGTCTTGGCTGGGTTCATTTGAATGTGGACAGCTCGCAACCTGTCAGCGATTAATTGACTGCCGCCCTCTGCAGCTTTTAGAGGCTGGAGCTGTAGACCCCTATATCTTCCGCATATGCCGCTACCTCACAATTGGAGTATGATGCTCCTACAATGTGCAAGGTGTATATGTTGAAGAGGAGGGGTCTCAGCACAGACCCTTGGGGAACTCCGACAACGAAATCTCTTCTGGTGGTTAAGACGGCTCCTATTCGCACAGAAAATGTTCGGTCTGCTAGGTAGGAGGACATGATGTTCTGGAGTTGTGCAGGAAATTTGTGCTCGTTCAGGCGTCTAAGGAGAGTACGATGATCTACGGAGTCAAATGCCTTTGTGCAGTCAAGGGAGATCATCGCAGTGACTCTGTTGTGGCGCATGTTCGTTGCAACGTGCTGCTGCAGTTTCACTAGATTGCAGTCCGAGCTGAGTCCTTTAGTGAAGCCGGTCTGTTGAGGTGGTATGATGTCTTGGGCGTCACAGTGTCTGGTGAGATGGTCATAGAGAATCCTCGCGTAGATTTTTGACAATTGGGTCAGCAGACTGATGGGCCTGTAGTGAGATGGCTCATACCCATTCTTGGCCTGTTTCAACGTTGGGACGACAACGGCATGCTTCCACGTCTGGGGAAAATAGTGTAGTCTCATTGAGGAGTTTAGGATGTTCACTATCAAATGATCACGTTAGGCAGGTTCAATAAATCTCGTGAGTCTTATTAACTCGACGGGAGGAGTTTCAAGTCTCGTTTATAGCACACCCTTTTTGAGCTAACATTTTTTTTATTCCAAAACAATAAATACTTCGCTCGTGGTATAGTGGTTGGCATATCTGATTCATAGTATGGAGGTTTGTGTTAGAATTCTCAGGCAAACAGTGGTTTTTCTCAGTCTGGCCATGGGACATGAGTGGCCACAGGTAGAATAGCTCAATATCCTGTTCTGAATGGGGCCTATAAATTTTAATGGCTTACATTTATAATAAATGAATTTATACAATTTTATTCTGAATCAGTTGCATTGCTCTTTTTTTTTCCATCACATCAACAACGTTTATTCTCACCCTCTAAAATTTTATTACATTAATTTTAAGCTAAACCGATTTTTTTAAATGTTAAGAAACTAAATATAGGCCATAGAAAATAAATCAAATACATCTATAAATGGTAGGTTTTACCCCAAATTGTATTTTTATTTTATTTTTTTTTTTTCAAACCACTTTATTCAAAAAATTGTTTACAAACAAATGAACAAATTCACAGATTTATGGCTCCTTTTCCTGCATAGCATAACATGAATTTAAAGGAGGAGAGTTACAAAACAGATTTTCTTTTTACAGTTAAAACTACAAAAATCAAATAGACTAGGTGATGGGGCCCACCAAATTGCATTTATTTTAAACTGAAACATTCACAGCTATCCTATCATATTCTTCATCGGATTTCAAGAGGATTTTATTTAATATGCTGTAAATATCCCATCTATAAGAGACAACTCCTATCCTACGTCAAAAATAATTGCATGTCCAACATACCTCATCGAAAAAAAAAAAAAAAAAAAAGTGTACCATGTCCTTAAGAAGCACTCAATGTATTATAATACTGGCTACAATACCTGTGGTGGGTGCACTAGGTTGTAGAAATATTCGTTGTCCATAAGGAAAAGGTATTTTAAAAATTAATATTAGCGTTTTATATTGGTCATTTGTTTGTAAAAATGTTTAAATGAAGGGGTTTGGGGGAAAAAAACAAAACAATTTGGGGTAAAACCTACCACTAATAGATGTATTTGATTTATTTTGTATGGCCTATATTTAGTTTCTAAACATTTAGACAAATCGGTTTAGTTTCAGGATCAAATTGTATAAATTCATTTATTATAAATATAAGCCATTAGTATTTATAGGCCCCATTCAGAACAGGATATTGAGCTATTCTACCTGTGGCCACTCATGTCCCATGGCCAGACTGAAAAAAACACTGTTTGTCTGAGAATTCGAACACAAACCTTCATACCATGAATCAGATATGCCAACCACTATACCAGGAGTTATTCCTTTGACACGCCTTTTGTGCCAACTAACTCCCGTGTGGTCACATCACCTGGCTTACACTCTCAGGTAATTCATCATTGGCAACCGTAGGGTGACCTCATGGAGGTGTGTATTGAAGAATGTTATTGTCAGCATTTAAGCTGTTGACCGAAAGCGCTGCCCTAAATCCCAGCACACTCAATCCTTAAATCATCAAAGTATTAAAAATTATATAAACAACTGAGTCGAATAAAGACTTAATATGTTACTGTAAAATCAACAATTCTTTCCTACAAAGGACTTTTTGA
Organism: Acanthosoma haemorrhoidale; assembly: GCA_930367205.1. Classification (NCBI taxonomy): domain Eukaryota; kingdom Metazoa; phylum Arthropoda; class Insecta; order Hemiptera; family Acanthosomatidae; genus Acanthosoma; species Acanthosoma haemorrhoidale. The sequence continues at coordinate 105,109,333 of OV884014.1, read as the reverse complement.
CTTTTTTAAGTCCTGGAATTGTAATCAATATCACGGTCCTACCTACAGCCAGTCTCCAATTTATTTTTCGTCCACTGTTTTCACTTATGTACCTTCAAATTGATTGTGAGCTAGAATTGTAATTGTAATTGTAATAATTGCCTCCTGTATAGTCTATGGAGTACCGGAGTAACCACCCTGAACAGAAAGAAGGTTCCAAACATCTACTCAACACTCGGTATAGCACAACTTGGTTTATTTTTAGCTCTTTTGACCACTTAACATTGACTGTTTATTCCCCAGTCCAATCTCAAGAAATGACATATCGTCAACAAGTATTAACTTCATGGCTTCACACGTTTAGTGAATTTCACAGCAGGCAACTGAACATTATACCACGTAAGTTCACTGGTCTGGATGTACTGTATCTGCCTTAGTTTTCTGGTGATTGAAACAGTCTTCATACATGACTACTTTGGTTCACTGTCACATTTACCAATAATATTCCTGGAGATGTTATTCTTGAACATTTTTTATATTAAAAAAAGGATACACAAAAAATTAAACGTTTTTTTGTTAAGAGTATTTATGGTTAAAAGATCTCGATGAAATTTGGTCTTTACAAATTCACAAGAATTTTCATTTGTCTGTTCGTTCTGAATTTTCATCTGTTATTTTATTTTTAGTGTAATTAATTCTGATGAAACACCTGGTGGTTAGGACTTTATACTTACCAATAACACAACTAGCGATAAACTTGTAGCCAACGGTGGGCCATTTTTTTCAATTATACCATAAATTTCATAAATACAGCGAAGGTGGAAAGTATGCATATAACCCCATTAATAATAAAACGAAGAAGAGCACTTAAGAAGTTACGAAATTAACTGGCTAAGGTGAAGAACAGTTTTTTGCAGGTTATAATTCCGGAATTTACTGCAAAAGTTTTCGCTGAACGGCTCTTGAACAATGCTCAGGTGGCCAGGATGCTTTAAAAATAGAGAGAAACTGAAATACGAAACTGTATACCTCTGTTACTGTCATTCATCTAGGTATAGAAACTTTTCGAGGTAAGTTGATATTTTGACTTTCAAGGGAGGTGTACTTCATTTTTTTTAATGGAATTTAAAATGTCAGAAATTTTAAGACCACCTGGGATGAAGTTTAAAATTCAAGGGATTATTTACAGCCTTAGAATACAAACTTTGTGCCCCGGTGTAATAAATCCACCTAGGGAAAGTTCACACTTTAAGTTAAAAATTGAATTAATAAAATTGTTATTCTCAAAGCCTTCTAGAATCATATAATCTTCTAATATTTGTAACAAGCTTTGATGGGTGAGGTGTATGCGAATTTCTATGAACATTCTTGCAGCATCAACTTGGAATGTATAAATTTGTATTTGATGTATTATATATATGTAAAGAAAGTATACTTTCTTTAATTTTAATTTGCCGCGCTGCTTCTACTTCACGCGCCATTTTACTGACCACCACTACATGGAGCTATCAGCAAGATTCTAAAAAGTAAGAGGATAGAGAAAGGTTACATTAAGTAACTAAAGTTGTAATTAATGTGTGAATAGATAAGTGATAATTATAAACTGTAATTGTCGTTTCTTTGTTTACAGAGAAACTGAGTTTAGTTTATTACCCCACCTTCAATAATTGTATTACATATATATACCAATAAACAGAAAGTTTTATGTCTTCATCGCTGTGACATTCTGCCTGTTCTACTGACATTGCAATAGCAGTGTTTCACATGGAAAATTGAAATTTAAAATTGTTTTTCAGGATTTTAAAGGTTTCATTTCACGGGCCGACGACTTGAAAAATCGACAACATAAAGCATGAGGTTAAAATAAAAGCATATCTATGAAAAATAATTAAAGGCTATTAAATGATAAATTGCTCACAATGTAAAAATTTTGAGTTGAAACCAGCATTAATTACGAACTAATAATTGATGTAAAAAAATTGCACCGATGCTTAGGACTATCAAAATGAACAATGCATGTGAGGGCTAACACCAAAGAAATTATTATATATGAGCCATTTATTTTAGAAGTAGCCTAGGTAATTTTTCTAAAAAAAACCCAAGCTAACTGTTTTATATTTAAACAAATAATACTTCGGTGGTATTAAATATTATATTAGTTACAGTTTGTTTAAAAATGGAAATATAACACAGAAACGTAAATAGAGCTATGCAGGGACAGCACAAAAGTCGAACATCAATCCTTTCAATCGAAAGTCCTGAGAACAATAATAAGGGGCATTTACCTTATTACGTCAGCAACAAAACCCTTCATAACGATCCTAATATACCTTACATCATTGAACTCATCCTTTCAAGTTCATGAAATTCCATAGTAACCTATCCAACCACCCTAATCCCGTAGCACAGTCATTGCACTGCTCCTCTCATACCTATAATTCTCCACGGATACTGAAACGGCAGTGGCCTCGTGACCTGCTATAAATGCGTAACAGTGGGAGTCCTGGCAATGGTCAGTTTCGCCAATCATGTCATGAGCATCTGTAGCTCTCGCGCTCTTAGTCAGCCTCCGCTTCCTCGTATCCGGTGACACGGGTGATGGAGGAGCGTGAGGGACTTCCAAAGACTTCGCTTCCACTTTCGCATGCGAGGGAGGTGACAACCATGTGGATTTGGGAGGGCTCTGGGCTGTTTGTAAATACTGTATGAATGAGCGAGTGAATGAAAATAGTAAATACGGTATGAATAAAAACACTCATCACGATTACTTAGCTAACTAGCTTAAATTTTTTTTTTTTTTGAAAATAGACAAGCTACTTTCAAAATAAACTCTTACTTTTTTTTCTAGACAATTAGTTTGAGCCGTACTAATCTCCAGCTGCTAATTTGCAGAGATGAAAAGAGGGAGTCCGTGAATAGGCAGAAGGTACACACACAAATCCATATGCGGACTGGAGAAGTGCTGGAGCGCCAGATTCCAGAACAATTAGGCCGCAGATCCTTTATCAAGCTCAGCCTTTATCCGTCAGAGTCCTTTATTTTTTCCCCCTTCGGCCCGATTTATTCCGGCGGGTGTGTGTCCTTTATCTTCCCGTCCCACTTCATTATTCCCGCCTCACCCCTTTTGTTGCTAAGTCAACAATGTATTTTATCAACATATATCTTATTTTACATCTGTCTGTCGGGCCTCCTCCTCGGGCGGTCTCTGTATATTGCTCTGTTGTTTCTCTAAAAACAGGCTCGTTACTACCGTACATTTTTAGATCTTGGGTTTTCAGAACTTTTCTCAATGTGAATCAATGAGAAATGTCATCCGCATTGAGCACAATGTAATGAGAGATAATCTCCTGCATTCCCAAAAATTTTAAATATACTTTATCTTTACACTGTTCATAGTTAGGGACGAATATATAAATGAGTTAAAGACCTTTTTTTGAAAACCAAGATGCTTGGGCTGGTGAAAAAAAAGAAATTAAGTTCTCATTTAGTTTATTCGTAGACAACGTTTCGAACAGCTATGTTTGCCTGCATCAAGCGATGATAATAATGTACAGGTTAAAGGTGATGGCTAATCATAAGTACTCGACGAACAGCTGACCTGGAACCCACACACTAGGCTAAAAAGACAATAACTAAACAGACGCTTTGGACAACTTTACAGACTACTTCAAAGGACATCCCATCTCTAAATAGAAAATAAATTACTAATTTAAAAAGTTATACTTAAGCCAATCTGGACATACGGAATAGAGCTATGGAGACAGAAAAAAAGTCGAACATCAAGCGTATCCAATCCTTTCAATCAAAAGTCCTGAGAACAATAGTAAATGCCCCTTATTACTTCAGCAATAAAACCCTTCATAATGACCTTACTAACCTTAATGTACCTTACATTCTCGAACTCATTTCTTCCAAGTTCATGAAATTCCATAGTAACCTATCCAACCACCCTAATCCCCTAGCACCGTCCACTCAGCCCTATGATGCTCCTCAGAGACTAAAACGGCAGTGGCCTCGTGACCTGCTATAAACGCGTAACAGCGGGAGTCCTGGCAATGGCCAGTTTCTGCAATCATGCCCTGGGCGTCTGTGGCTCTCGCGCTCTTAGTCAACCTCCGCTGGCACGTATCCGGTAACGCGGCTGAGGGAGGTGACAACCATGTGGATTTGGGAGGTCTCTGGGCTGTTTGTAAATACTGTATGAATTAGCGAGTGAATGGAAAATTGTAAATATGGTATAAATTAAAACATTTATCACAATTATTTATTGCCCAATAAGGCAGATTGTAATTTTATCATGATAAAGCTGTTTTAATTATAAAAATAATAATAAGTAACAGGAGTGTGATGGAACAGAAACACAACTAAAAGCTGTCAGACATAATGATGAGTAGGTAGCTGATGGATTAGTATTGTTACAAAAAAGTTGGTAGGTTTGACTTGCAAAGATATATTGAAACCTACCTCATTTTTTACCTTTCTCTTTTTACTTTATTTGATCAATTTAACTTAACTAATTTGGCAGGTCCGTCATGAGATCTTTAATTCAAATTGTTTTATGTCTTTGACATAGGAATTTATCAAGATTGAATCGCCCAATCTCAAGGCTAATGTTGTGCTTATTAAGAAATTGAGAAACTAAGAATTGTGAAATATATTCAAATAAAATGGTTATAACAAATAATTATAATTAACATAGAGTACTGACAAAAAGTATAAAAGAATATTCAATTCCTTTTTAAATTAGGATAGTTACTACTAATTACAAAAAATGAATTTGAGCTCAATTTCTTTTAATGGATCCATAATAAAAACAATATTAATATCACCCAATCGATGATCTTCCTGTAATCCAATCAACGTTACTTTCTGCTGTTGGTTCTTCTCCTCTCTTCCTGTACGGTAACCGCCAATCCGGGAGCTTGCTAACTGCGTTCTTCTCGACGGTTGTACTAAGACTGCTGGTTCATCTCATCCTCACTCCTAGGAGCATAAGGGAAAATAACCCTTACCAGATGTGAGGGTTACTGGTCTTTATTCTCAAATATCATGAATGTTACAATATGTATATATATGTCAAACCATACGTAAAAGAAATGCTGCAAGAATGTATAAGGCGCTAATAATTTGATATAAAATATGTATAAAAACTAAAGTAGATATGTCATTGATAAATCGAGACATAAGTGAATACAGGTATAGATAATGGCAACCAAAGGTTTTTTTTTTATATATAATACCAAAAATTAAGTTGCTATTGGAAAAACGTTAAAGATACTTAGAAGAAAAGGTGTAATATGAGAAATGTAACAGCGTTTTAATTAAATAATTAAAATGTGAGACCTGAGCGTATGTGGCTCTCACGCTCTTCGTCAGCCTTGCTCGTATTTGGTGGCGTGGCTGGTTGGGGAGCGTTGGGGACATCCCAAGACTCCACTTCCTCTTTCGCATGTGGGATGCAACAACCGTGTGGACTTGGAGGCCCCTGGGCTGTTTGTAAATATTGTATGAATGTGCGAGCGAATGATAATTTGTAAATATGGTATGAATGAAAACATTTATCTCAATTATTTAATGCCTATTAAGTATTAAGCCAGATTGTAATTTCATCATAATAAAGTTGTTAAAAAGAAAAAAATGTGAGAAGTTAGATGTTGACTGTTCAAGACATTTAAGAAAGCTGAGAAAGATCAGAACAATTTGTTAAAAAATAATTTACTACATGAGCCTTCCCGTCAGCAGATCCGCTCAATTTTTAGAGGTTTTCCAAAAATAAGGGTTCATTATCGCTCTTTCGATAAAATTGCTCCTAACTCTGATTTCCGTGTGTAAAATAGACTCACTAAGATTGAAAAAGTCAGTACATTGCGAAGTGATATATCAAGTAACAAGTAAGTTAAGTTAGTATAATTTAAATTTAAGACGTTCACAAGGTTTTTTTTTCATAGAAAAATCCGCTTTGAACTAGTGAAAAACTTACGAACAAATCATGAAATTTCAATTGATTAATAAATGACTCTTGAAGATTTTAGTTCGGGAATTCAAGACAACTATGGTAAATTGCAAGTCAGTTGGTCGTAATTGAGGCTGCATTAACACTAGGAACAAGATAAAAAGTTTTGATATTATTATTTGTACTCAACTCATAACGTAATTTTTAAGTATATTCCTAACTAATTTTAACCCTCTAGAAAAATATAGCTGAATCTGGTTTTGAAAAAGAAAAAAAAAACTATAGCGAGGAAAAAGAGACTGAAATGAGTAGTTATAAAAAGGACAAACTCGACGAGTGTTGAGTGTTACGGCTAAGGGATGAATTAGGTTAATCCATGGAATAAAGCTACACAGAGACCCCCACCCCCTCATCCCATCTCATTACTGAAAGCATAGTTACTCTCTCGAATTAAACCTAATCCCATATTCTTAACAGCTCACCCGGGAAATTTATTTGGTTATTACCTCAAGTAGGCGAAGCACTGCAAGCTATAATGCGTAATGGCTAAACCGTTAATAGTAATTACTTACTTACAATGTCTGCAGAAGTATAGGAGTTACTAATCTAGCATTCTTATTGTTTCTCTATTTGTTCATTAATTAATCAATTACTAGATTTATCTAGTGACAATCATGTGGATTCGGGAGGCCTCTGGGCTATTCGTAAATAGTGTATGAATGAGCCAGTAAATACAGATTATAAATGTGGTATGAATGAGATCATTTATCACAATTACTTATTACCCAATGGGGCAGAGTTTAATTTTATCTTAATAAAGTTGTTGTTTAAATATTAATTAATATACTAAACGGCCTACCCACATTTATTTAAAACAATTTTTTTTTCTTTCATAGCCCCTTTAAATGTTAAGATAATTATATACAATTATAGATTCTCAGGCGAATCTATTTACAAATTATTTTTGTATTTCCTGTAGCATAGCTACATTATATACAGGTTTTGTTATTTTATAAAAATTATATAATGAATAAACAAGTATAATCATACACATTATACGTGACTGGACTAAACTGACTAATAAAGGTGATCGGGCTCAAACTTAAAACTAACTTACATATTAATTTTTAACATAATTTTCCCCGACAGTCTGTTGCCATCGATGCGGGACGGGTGGTGGGGTCATAGTGATAACACTGGGTCACTGGGTCAAGTGATCTATTGACATTTATTTTAAACTGATATAAGCTTATTACGTGGGTATTATTATTATTATTATTTTTTATTATTAGCGGGTATCAGTATCTTTTAATTAAAATGATGAAAAATATTTATCAAAGTGAAAAGTTTTAATAATGTCTCGTATTGTTACGCAGTAAGATTCTCTATTTGTTCATTAATTAATCAATTACTAGATTTATCTAGTGACAATCATGTGGATTCGGGAGGCCTCTGGGCTATTCGTAAATAGTGTATGAATGAGCCAGTGAATACAGATTATAAATGTGGTATGAATGAGATCATTTATCACAATTACTTATTACCCAATGAGGCAGATTGTAATAATTTTTTTTTATTTTTAATAATTAAAAGGGCTAAAAGGTCAGCCTGTGAGTAAAGTAAACATTAAACCTTAACGAGGCTGTACAGACATTTTTAAGCCAATGACAACTGAATTCCTTGATATAAAAAAAGGAGACGAATTAGTACTAGTAGAACTGGTACATAGGAAGTGAGCAACTCAAGTACCACGTAGTTATTGATTGATGGCAACATTTGTCACTATAAACATCAGCCTTAAACCTCTGGCTGATTGCTTGCCGTACTCTTCATCAGCCTCCCTGGTCGTGCCTAAGTCCTGTCTGTATCTTCCTGCTCAAGCAACATTTTACCCCTTCAAACGCCTGCCTGAAGAATGTTGAAGAGAGCGACTATTTGCCACATTTAGTTATTGTGTCAGCTGTCAGTTGTAAGTTATATATTTCATTACATTTCAAGATAAAATTCATATTTTTGATACGAATGACTCGCTTCATTATATTACTTAAATGGCTTATTCAATATTTATCTATGATAAGTATAGTTCAGTACATTTATTGATTCAAGCTACATCAATTTGGTCTCCGGAATAGGATTCTAATAATTTTATCATATATATACATTAATTGTTGTTTGCTATAATATACATTGTGACTATTGCGACGGGTAACTAGTTAGAATTTAGATGCGATAGTGATTGTGTGAAGAGCACAGATGTGGAACGATATTTGTGCACTGTCAAGGCCTTCACGGTCCGGTCCATGTCCAATACTGCCTCGCTCATAGGCTGCTGTTTATGTCCCCGCCATCGCATCTGTCTAGTCCAGACCCATGGATCAATATCCTTTTAATTCAGAATTTATAAACAATTTGTTGTGTATTTCTTAAAAACTGATTTAAAACTGAATTTAACCATAAGTCCGTTATGAATTTCTGTTGAGTTCGAAAGTACTTACAAGTATTAAACAATGACCGACGCGATCTCAATACATATTAGAGTATATTAAGAGACAATAAAAAAACAGTGGAGACAAATGTTTTCATAGATACAAGATAAAACGTGCGTGGTTCAACATGTCCCTCAAACAGGTTGATGAGACCTTCACGTTTCGATAAAATAATAAATCTGTATTTGATGTTTTTTATCTTCAGTCTCTCCAAATCAACTCGCTTCAATCAAAATCAATTATTTTTGGCTAAAGCGCTTGGTCCTATGAAGGAGTTAAATGAGCAGTGTTTGTACGAGGAGGTACAAAAAGTTTATAAGTGCTATATAGTTCTAAATGGTCATAGGCACTGCTTTTCAAGCATAATATTTAAAATTTAACGAAATTCTCAATATTACATACATTTTAAATTTTCCGGAAAAAAATGACTCACTCAAGCGGTCTAAAAGACAACAATGGGAGTGCGTAAGTTGGAAGGTTACGAACTGAAACATTTTTGGCCCAGTTCCATTTCATGCTAAATCAACATTCTGCGTGAGCCAGGGCTTTTGTTCGTCCGGAAGTTATTTTAGGCCGATACATGCCCTAGGAATTTATATTTCGGGAATTCCCAAAGTTCAGCGTCAATAAACAAAAACAAAAAAATTTTACTCAAGCTAACAGGGGTAGTTCCAACCCCTTTTTATATTATCGTTAGTATATATAAAGACGGATTCAATATTTCCTCCGCAACAAATTTATGTCTGAGATGAGAAATTCTACAGGTAAACTGCACTTGGTGGTAAAATACGTAGTTTATTTACAATTTACTAGACTAGGTGATGATTGATGACGTTGTTTCCCCATCGAATCATTAAATGATATGCCCTCCCCCCTACTAAGGTTTATGTGCACAAACTAAGTTGTATTTCTTGTGAAACGGATTTTTCATCTTTGATAATTTTTTTCCGTATCTTCTATTACATTACCCTACCTAGCAGCATATTTCCTATTACATTGTGCAACCTAGCAGCATATTTCGTATTACATTGTGCAACCTAGCAGCATATTTTCTATTACATTACCCATTCAAGCAGCATACTTCCTATTACATTATGCAACCTAGCAGCATATTTCGAAATATACCTTTAGATTTTTAGACAGACGAAAGAAATGTACTTTCTGAACCTGTTTGAAAGTACACCCTTCCTCATACAGGTTCGGCAACAAAAAATAAATATGAGATTGATAATAAATCAAATTAAACTTCTCAGTGATTTGATGAAAAGTTATAAGTTAAGGCTTTATTAAAATATAATAACGAAATTTGTTAAAATATTTATAAATCCAGTTTAAGGAAATTCCACACGCCTTCCTTTCAGTTTAATAGATATTAAATTATTGAAGAAAAATCCCTTTTTAAGGGAATTTAATGTCCCCTTGATAACTCATCAGCGAATCCTGTTCAATCCAACGACATAAGTGCCATTACCTTTAACTTCAAAGAGCTCCAATTAAATAGCACATTGAATTTTAAATGGAATTGTAGGTTTAATACAAACGAATGTAATAAGATTAAATTTATTTTTAAAAACTTCTGTTAAGTTTTGCGTGAGAGAGCACTACAACCACAACACAAAACAGTCATCGATACTCGATAAGTTCAAAAGGGGAAATCTTTTTTTTTTTAGTTCTTACAAAAACAAACTGAATAGATTGAAAATTCTCTTTAATACTTTTCATAATCTCTTTAGGGAAAACTTCATAAATCTTCTCTCGATCTATTGTCTCACTTCCCGGACTATTTTCCTCAAGTTTTGCATCTCACCTTTTAAAAGAATTTATAAAATTATTTTTCACGAGTGGTCGAATTCGTCTTTAGTCGACGTTTTGGTAATTTTGAAACATAATTATAATGGTAAGTTCAATTAATCTCAAAAGTATACATACACTGACTTTTTTTTAATATTATTCACTAAGTCACTAAATTGCAATGTCATGTAAAAAAAAAAAAAAAAAAAAAACTTCCCTAATTAACTTATTTGACTAAGCCTGGGTTTAATCCTTCATCAGCGTACACCATCCTGTTTCGATTAATTAAAATTTATAATGAAGTGACAATGCGCTCCGGCCGAGACACCTCAATGTCAGGCGGTAATAAACAGGCGTCAGAATGGTATTATAAAGTCAAAATCACAAAATATGACTCATGAAATATTTAATGATAGTGGAAAATGACCCGCCACGTTTTCGACGTTTTTAAATGTCAATAAATCATCACGCATTGTGCTGATTAACTAATCAAATTTTATTTAAATTACAGTTAGAAGTAAGTGGAACTTATAACTAAAACCAATCTCCGAAATATAAACTGAAGTATGCTATCTGGATTAATTTGTCAATTGTACACAAATGAGTTGTAGCGAAGCACTAACTATATATGTAAATTACCCTACACTCTGGTTCATAATGTATTATAATAAAAATGCAAATCTGTGTAAACTTCTGGTAATTAATCATAGAGAGGTCGGTAGCCGTGAAACAGGTAACAGAGGGACGAAGGTCCTGCAATAAAACCCTAGAGGATAAGCCACTGCCCCTAATAAAATAGACCTTCAGTCACGTCCCGGCGGTCATAAATCATGCCAGGAACAGTTTTGTCACGTAGCTCGGGAGGCGGGACATCATAAAGCACACCCTTTTGGACCAACGGGATAATAAAACAGACTACCTGCAGACAGACTCCGCCTTCCACGAGGGAGGGGGGTACAATATTTATATCAGTAAGTTTCGCCCTGAAAACACTCTCTGTTTCTTAGTCTCTACAGCCGCACTACTAGTAGCGATACGCCAGGGCCCCGGGGCCCTGGGAGTAAGCCCACTCAGCCTTCCGCTAGTCTACTCTCTCTATGCCACACCTCCACGACGGCACTTTGCCTCACAGCCTCTAGCAGACCTCTGACGACTTGTACTTATTACGCTGCCAATCTCTCGCCCGAACTCTGAAAACTGGTCTTATTCTTTATGACCCTCTGAACCTCATCCTGAACACAGTGTCTTGTCGGGACACATGCCTATCAATAAATGGAGTCAGATATTAACGCCTACATGGAACATGGTCCATGTTATTAACTACAACAATCCGCACTTGTCACCAGGGCTAGAGTGATCAGGCACTCCCCAAGTGACGCCCCCCGACAATTGTTGACCTCCGACAATTGTTCACCTTTTCCAACATGAGTTGATTATCAATGGATTTTCATTCTTTAGTAGAGGTTTTAAGAGAGGTACTTAAGTAGATTGAATGGATCATATTCATAGTTTTTGGACAAAGATATTGGCATAAAGCGTACAAAAACTTTGATCAATTAGCGTCCAACCAGCAATGCCATGTACCTAATGGCTATGTGCTGTGGCAATTTGTGGACCATGACCACCCGTGTCTCGGTTGGAGCCTACAGCTGACCGACTCAAGGACAGATCCTCTTAATTTCTGGTATAATCAAGAATTGCTATTTAAAATCTGAATCTGGAAAACCCTTCTGCATTATTAGTCAGTACTGTGAACCATTACTGTTGTGACAATATATATACATCTACCTGATGAGGAAACACCTTTGTCCCATGCCTATTCCAAAGTACATCATCCACCCCTGATGATGAGTAGGTGGTGCCACACGCAAACTGCGCCGTGAGGTGGCCTCGAAAGACGTTCACGTCACCGTAGATTAGCCGCGGTCCACTAGAGGGTGCACAGATGGAAGGGACCAATCAGCTGCCGCCGAAGAAAGAGAGAACCAATCAGATGCCAGTCACGGAAGCTCTCCTCTGATTAGACGGCTGTCCTACTTACTGTCTTTCATCTATTCATCGCAGGTGTCTCATTTCACTGGCTGGGTCATTTGTAAGCTGCCCACCACCTCTTTGTGTTCGGCCGGCGCTGGTCAGCTTTGAATAATATTCAAGGGAAAATCCCTTTCTGCAGGAACCTCCGCGCAGTGTGGAGATGTTACTGCTGACTCTCTGTTGAATAAGATCCCTGGCGTAGTTCTATTCTTTTCTAACCCCTAACCTTAGTAGTATTAACTCAAACTAATCCTAAAATCATTACACAGCTAATCAGTCATGGCACATCACTGACAAAGCCGTTTAAATGAAATGATATTCTGAGACATAAAACTCCCCTTTGAAAGCATATCATAGTAACAGCCAATTATATTTTAGATTAAACAAAACAGATAAAAAATAAATCTTAATCTTTGCGATACATTACTTCCTTTCTATATTTACAATATCCTACAGTTCAAATTCCTCAGTACACTTGCAGAACACATCATTTGTGTTTCTGACCTTCCCACAGAATCAGTAGCATTCGACCTTCTTTCTTTCACCACTCACTTTAGAATTGTCTCCCTCTTTATACTCAACATGTCTTAAAACTCACCTGTTCCAACATTACTACATTATCCGGACTGATTTTGGGTGTATGCACTGATGGACAAAATGAACGCACCACCCTTATTTTTTGAAAGAATTTGTGCAAATTTGAGACTTCAAAAAAAGTACTTAGGTGGCTTACTGGGGTCATTGAACGTACGTAAAACTACAAATTGTATGAAGTATAGATTGGATTTATCAAATGCTACTGTTCGTGAAAAAGGGATTTAAGAGTAATTCGCAATAATAATAAGAGTAAACAATATTTACGGTCTATATTTACACTGATGTCACCTAAATACCAATAGTTATCAAAATAAAAGCGGAAGATAATTTATTAATTTTTAATAAAAAGAAATTTAGTGGTGAATTAATTTCGTCCATTAGTGTAAATTATTAAAGTAAAAAAAAAATTTATTGTGGAGCATAAATTTCCTGAATAAAACAAAAATGTGACTTATACTGGATTACAGTCTTGGCCATGGATCCACTTCATAAATACAAATGATTATGTACTAGATAACAACTATGGTAAATAAATAAAAATTTCAGAAGTTTTAGTGTAAGAGGTGCAAACATTTGCTTCTACTATAAAATAATATTTTTATACCATAAATAATTTTTACGAATATTCAATCGAATATTGTAGGCTGCATCTTGATGAAATAGGGGTGACTCTAAAGATAGTCATTGATTGAAATCAAAGATATGAAGACAAGGCACAAAAAGTGACAGGGGAGAAGAATGACCAACTGACAATGTCATTGATTAATCGATTGAACAAATTATCACCGCTATTTCTGTTGCGCCATACAAATTCACACAAATATGACTCTATCAAACTTCTACTTGTAACAAGTCCTTTTTAGTTTCTTGCCATTGCTTGTTCCCATAACGATTCAAACCTGTGGTGGGATCTACGAAATTTTGCGAATGATTCACAGTACAATGTAATTCATTCCTGGTATGGTAATAATGGGGGTGTAGGATGCCCACATGTAGCGGGGTGAATACATTCTGGTATTGTTTTCAGTAGTGTTTCCATTGTACGATCTGGCACGCGATACATGAAGCATTGTTTATCTTCCCGACAAACACTTCCGAAGACCCATCGATTAGGATAAATTCTACCAACGTGATTTTTGCGCCGAAAAAAAACTCGATTTGTCTATCTCAACTGTTTTCCCTGACCCTCCGATCTTTCTGAAATGTTTTAATAAATGATCTGCGCAAACTTCTCGAAGCATATTTTTCCAATCTGTAATGGTATCGGTAGCTAACCCTAGTTCCTCTTGACAAAATTTAGTAAATGCCAAATTAGTGTTTTCCCAAAATGTTCCTTTTCTCAATCCAAAGGTTTCTTTGCAGCCTCTCACGTTGCTTCGCCATCTATCCTTTTCGCCATTAGAAGAATTTTTTCACTACTCAATACCCTTTGGATTGAAAAAATAAAACCACTTTTTCCTTCTATCTATTTTAGCAGCTAAATCAAATAACGGCATGATGTTTTCCTTCAGGGTCACAAAACTAAACTGAAATATTATCAGGTACCAAGGTTTACTAAGGTGGGTCAAAGTAAACATAAATATAGATTAAAAAAGGTCAAAGGTGGCAAAATAATAAAAAAAATACTAAATATCAGTGGGGTCCCTATTCCCAAAATGACCCAAGTATCCAAGTATGCTTAGACGTGAGATCGAAAAGGAACGATCGAATGAAGGGGATCTGTGATCAGGTGTGTCTTGGTCGGATAAGTGGGATCTCGTGTAACGGAAATGGATGGAAAATTCGAGTTCGGGAAAGTTATATATGCACGATGGAGCTTCAGTGAATAAGGTTCGGTACAGGAAGGTCCCAAGAGAAAGTGCTTCCATCTGGGCGAAGGAAGTGCCATTCTGACCGATGACTAAGCACTGTCCGATCTCTCGGGACATAGAAGATACCGGACACCCAAATGGACTCGCTGAACCAATGACAGACTACTATATATATACTATATATTTACTCTCCTGTGCCAATGTTTATTGCCTTAGTAAATGAATGACAATACGTATATTTCACAAACAGTTTGTTCATTATTGGACCTGGGTTTTGTATTATCAATCAAATTTCAAAGGTCAATAAAAATATTACGCTGCAAGTCAGACGAACCCACTTACGTTTCGATAATAACTGTACATAACGACTTCCATACACATTAAATTTAGGATATGACATAACGATACGAAAAAATTCATTGGTTACACACAAAAAATATACAGGTTAATTGAAATTTATTATTGTTATCAACGTCATTTTGTTCAATAAATATTATGGATTTATTACCGTTTATGAAGTTAAATATCAATAATATAGTGTTCAGTTTATACATTTTATTATTTAAAATTAAACTAAGAGTGCCATTATTGTTCTATATTTTTCTTTTGCGACAGTTGCAGAGAATTCAACCATCGCTCCTCCTTTATTGCTTTGCTTATTTATTTAAGCCTCCTGTGTAAAGTCCAGAACATGTTTTTTTACGGAACACGTGTGATCATTAAATTCGGATCCACTCACTCTGATCAATTGGACTGCAAAAAACAAAATGGGAGCCATGCGGCTGCATAAAAGCGACTACGATAGCATAAAAGCGACTACGATAGCATAAAAGAGATGAAAACGAGGATGTTTATTGTTCATCGCCCTCTATACAGAAAGTTGTGAATTGTTTACACGCGTTACTACGCCCTATGCGTACTAGTATTGAAAAATTGAGATATGAAAATTGCTTCAGCCAGTCGATTCAAATTCACGCTGGTGGAAGGAAAATAATCTTCCTTCATAAGGGATTTGGCTGATACAATTTGTCAATCAGAACGTTTAAAGGCCTCAAATTTGTATTATTCTTTATTTATAAATTGTCAATATATCGGTCCTGAATATTCTAAAAGCTATTGAAACTATTTTTATTTTATTAAGCAAAATTAAATTTTGAGCTCTCGTATAACATTACACTGATACATGATTTGGAGAATCCGGGATCAAATTCCTGGAACGAAAGTGATCATTTATCCGCCGGAGACACAAGTTTTTTGACTCGTTGCAGCACCTAACCAACCCAGTGTTTAACACTATGACCCCACCACTCCTCCCGCATCGATGGCAACAGACTGTCGGGGAAAATTAGGTTAGGAATTAGTATGTAAGTTAGTTTTAAGTTGAGCCCTCTCACCTTTATTAGAGTCAGTTCGGTCTAGTCACGTTTAATGTGTATCATTATACTTGTTTATTCCATTATATAATTTTTATACAATAACAAAACCTGTATATAATGCAGCGACACTACAGGAAATACAAAAACTCGCCCATCTATAATTGTCTGTAAATTTAAAGGGGCTAGGAAGAAAAGAAAAAAAATCATTTATTCTACAACCATAAATAAAACCGGATGGATATATATGTATATGTATAGACAATTATTGAAGATGGGGTGAATAAACTGAAATCAGTTTCTCTGTAAATATATTTTATATTATAACAATTATTCACACTATTTACACAATGTTACCTGTAAACGAAGAAAGGACAATTACAGTTTAAAATTATCACTTCTCTATCCACACTCTAATTACAACTTTAATGACTTAATGTAACCTTTCTCTATCACCTCACTTTTTAGAATCTTGCTTATAGCTCCATCTAGTGGTGATCAGTAGAAGCAATGTGGCAAATTCAAATTAAAGAAAGTAGACTTTCTTTACATATATATATATGCCTTTATTAAATATTTACATTCAATCATTACACAAAGCTGACCCTAAATTTCTTCAGTTTTTTTTAGGGAGGGGGGGAGGAGCTCTTCAACCAAAACCACTTCGACATTATATCACACAGGGCTCACAAAAACAAAATGCTAATCGATTTAGAGGTCGCGAGGCCTTAGGCAATGCTCCGGGTTTCCGTGAATGAGAAGGGAGTGTAAGGCAACATAACCCCAAAAAAATATTCTTTCGGATGTTTAAGCTGTTTGGTTACCTCACTTACTCCTTACGAAAACCATTATTATTAGTGGTTATGGTTAACACAGTAAAACAAATCAAACCGTGTGCAGTAGCTAAAGTCATGTAGTGGAATGCAAAAAATAAATTTATAATAAAATATAAATAATGACAAAGGAGATCATTGAATCTTATAAGCTCGTAATCGTAAGATGGCAAAGAGGACGCTTAATAGGTTACAATCTAACAAAATGGTAGCGATAAGAGTTAGGTATGGTTATAATTGGGTCATATATGGTATGGTAGCATAATTAGCACGTTTAGAAGAACATCAAATATCGGTGACATTAGATATCCAATAGAAAGAAAGCAGACAAAGACCTTGACGATGACTTCTCTCTTCAAACAACATCGTAGTAAAACTACTGGACTCCATTCATAACTTTATTGCGAATGAAACTACCAAAGTCTAAAAAACTACTCGTTTACGCACTCTTACTTTCTCGACTGGTTTCACTCCATTAAGGCTCAAGGTTAATATTTCTTCCAATGCTAACTTGATTGCAGTTAAAATGGCCGGTTCATAGGCTTTTCAATAGGTTGTACAATTATTTGTACTTGAGTTAGCCGTAGGAGTCATTACGTATGTCTGTGAATGCACATTTAATTGGGTGCAGGATGGTTTGTCCTGGGGATCGATGGTCTCACAGTGTTAGCTCCGAGGTACCGAAAGGATTCGGATTCTGGTGACAGCTCTGATGTATCTAAGTTAAGTGGTTTAAATGGTTTTATCTGCAGCCTCCCATCATTCCTCGTGTCCTGCAAAACAATATCCATAATCACCGCCCGACTTGTGGGACTGGGGTGCCTTCCAGGGCTTTGCCCTAGCACTCTCTAGCTGCCCTAAACGAGTTTAAATGTACGAAAATTGGCATTGATTATGTGAAGTTTTTTCACCAAAAAGACACTCATATCCAATACAAATTTCGTGTGTGAGAAAGATGAGCGTTGAAGCGACGGCAATTAAAATACGGCATAGTTTAACTAATTGCTCCGCTTGTGCTCACGCCTGAGTGTAACAAATGTTTGTTCGCCGGAACTAATCCCTAACTAGTGGGATTATCCGAGCGTGAACCGTGATTCCCATTGGCTGATGTCAGCCAATTATATACAGTGCTCGTCGTACATACAGGGCGATTCCAACTTGGCAATAACAGTTACTACCGAACCAGCCGAGAACCAAACACTTATTAGTATTATTGCAAAACTCTACGGGAATCAAGGACAAAACCAAGCCAATAACGTGTATTTTCATCTGTAGGTAAAGTGGTATATTCTTGCAATCTTGGGATGATCCACTTTCCTGTCTTCAAAATTTGCCAAACACTTGAGCGACTTACTCCAGTTTCACGGGCACACTGTCTCACAGACTTCTTTGGTGAGCGAGTGAATTGTTGTAACACAAGATGGGAGTTAAATGGACTTGTTACTGTTACAGGTGATTCTACACATTCTTTTCCCCAAAGTCCATGTTTTGTCTCTTAGACCACTCTTTCCTACCCCAGTGGTGTGTTTTGTTTAGCTATCCCAGAGGCACAACAAGCAAGGATATTTGTATATTGGATATCCAATTGTTCGCCATTTTTAAGTCCAAATCACCCATTAATGTTCATGATACTTTTATAATCTTCTCCGAGACCGAAGGTACAGTGTTATATTCTTCTTTCATTTTTGTTGAGTGAGCAATTGGTGTTGAACCGTATTTTTTCCGTATGTGTAGAAGAACAGATTTCAAACTTCGCTTTGAGCTGTCAATAAATCATCTGGAAAATTGACAGGAAGACCCACTTTTGCCAGGAGTCCTCATGATTCATCACAAAAATACAAGATCGTCTTCACGATAACAGATTGGTAGCAGATCCTTTTCTCTTGTTTGGTTAAAGGTAATTATGGTTCCTGGTTCCAGCAAATTCTTGTCCTTCAACCTTGAAGCCAATAATTCAGAAGCTTCTTTTGACAGGTTGAGATCTCTTGTGAGGCAATTTGACTCATCCTGGTTGAAATGTTGAGAAATTGATGACATCCCCTCATACTCGCTATCACCTTCATTAGTATCATAAGGGCGATAAGAGGGACATCGTCTTCACAGAGCTCTGGTAGCTGGTGACACGTTGGGATCGGCACTTCCTTTGCGTGAGGGACCGGGCGTTTGCAAAGACTAAATCCGGATAAGTCCACTTACTTCAGTTGTTTGATTCGTTCCAGTAATCTTAACTATGCATATATAGCAGTCATTGAAGTTTTTTTGGGGTTCTCTCTAAGCCATTGGTACGCCGAATTTCTAACTTTTTCATTTCCTGTTAGTCCATTGTTGCAACTGGTGGATTTTCCTGGATCTAACTAGACAGTAGAATGACAATAGCGCAAATATACAGGAACCAATCCTTGTATATTTGATTTAGAACTGCACTAAATGGAATTAGAACTGCACGTTTCTAATAGAACGACACGTTTAAAAAAACTCTGAACAGTGAAAGTAGAGCAGATAGATAATAACTAATTTTATACTTACAACGCTCCAAATATTGCTAAAATCATTTTTAAAATCCTAGACACAAAAAAAATATATATTTTTTTTTCCTTCCTAGCCCCTTTAAATTTACAGATAATTATAGGCAATTTATAGATCCTCACGCGAATATATTTACAAATTGTTTTTCCCGTAGCGTCGCTACATTATATACAGGTTTTGTTATTTTATAAAAATGATATAATGTAATAAACAAGTTTAATGATATACATTATAAGTGACTGGACTGAACTGACTCTAATCAAGGTGATGGGGCTCACATTTTTGATCAACCTAATTTTTCCCCGACAATCTCTTGCCATCGACGCGGGAAGGGTGATCTGGTCATAGTGTTGAACACTGGGTTTGTTACTTTATTTGTCTCCGGCGGATGAACTCACCCACCGATGGCACACCAAGCAACGGGTGCAGGTCATCGTTCTTCAACCTCTCGAAAGAGGTATGTCGGACCACTTTTCGCATGGTCCCATTCAGGAAATGTGGGAGACATTTGGCTGGTTTTTCGGTCAAGTCGGTAAATAGCGGGGCACCGTACAGCAGAGCTGGCCGGAGGACACATTTATAGATCATCGGTTTGAGACGCAGCGTTGGTAAAGTAGCCTGTGATACCGATCGGATTATAAATATATACTAATTGCATGTAGTGGAATAAATATTGGACGATACGCATGTTGCATTAAACTTTCAATTGCCTTAGTTCCTGACTGGCCAGTAATTGTCTCGGTCAAGTACCAAGTAGACAGCCAGCCGATCCTGTATTTGTGACCCTATCCCCTCTCATACCACGCATCACCTTATCTTCCGCTGTTAGAAGCAAGAAAGAAACAGCCTTGCTCGAGAAGCCTCTTGAAGAAATGTTCCCCTTGCGTCTCTTCAAGAAAACAAGAATTGTATAATCTTACAGCGATTATGTGGTAGATATTTGTTTATTTGTAAATCTTTATTAAAACCTTGTAATACAATGAACAGATGCATGAGATGCTAAATCAGTATATTTTTATAAATAAAATATTCTCTGCCTGTAAGCAGAAAAAAAAAAAACTGTATCGAGTAACTTTTCATTGGGTTTTTTTCTTTTAAAGGACATAAAAAAGGAACATGTCGCCTTTTAGGTCTTAAAAACATCCATATTTTAATATGATCGTGTCTAATGAGATAATACGCTTAAAGGAGAGAAATATATCTTTTATTCACGCCAGATGAAGTAATTTTTAAGTATAATTTATGTGAAAGCGGATAATCAGATTACGTATTAAACTGAGCATTATTAATTCATGAACTTATTTTTTTCTAACTTTATTCAGGTTTTAATTAAAATAATAAAATGTAAAGTAAAATTTAACTACTGACTGTAGAACTGTAGAATTATATTTCATAAAAAGGGAGATTTACATTAAAACACACACGGGTTATTTTATGTTGCATTTTTGTATAAATCTGTTTGAAATTTTAGATATATACATATTCTTATGCATACATTCGTTAACTAACTCGACACGGAGCCTTTAAAGAAGCAATTTCCATAGTTTGCTCCCAAAACTATGCATTTTTTGTATCAATGTGTAACGTACGCCCGTAATTTATCCTTGATTACATTAAGATGAATTGATAGATTTAAACTATTTTATGTATACACATTCTTCAAAACAGCTAATATCACTAATTTTTTTAATATTTTAGTAGGTGGGGCTTAACAAAGTTTAAAATTTATTGAAACAGGTGCTTAATTTACTTCGCGTTATTTTATTTTATTTTAATCTAAATCGAATTGCTATATTTTGTGGTGAAATCGTGTCTTAGGAAAGCTTGGATAAGACTTCATATCAAATATCGTCCATTTGATTTTAGTTTTGTAGAAAGAAATTTTCTGTGGTTTTTTGGTGATAATATGGATTTGGCAATTAATTTTTACAAAAGACCTGTAGGCAAAAAAACAAAAAAATAAATATTATTAACACCGCAACCGTAGACAAATATCTACAAACATACAGGCGTGCAAAATACGATCAATACCTGAACGAAAGTAGAGCCTCTCCATGTTCAGACTCAATATATCCCAGCAGATGCTTTAATCTGTGGTGCACAAAATATTGAATAACACCTCATGCTATTATTAAATTTTTATATGGTGTTCTTGTGGGGTTTTACATAGTGTTCTTTTTCCGTATTCCTATTTCTTTAATAATTCAAATTAGACATAACTTCCGAAATTGTTACATTATGCAGTTGAAAGGCGGTAAAAGAAAATGCACACAAATGATTTTAACAGCTGAACGTCCAATCCCCTGTGTTTAGGCCACAATGTAGAAAATATTTCAATGATATTTTAGAATAGAACTTGATTTATATATTTGAAGTAATTCGACTAGGGAGTGAGATATGTGGTAAAGTCACTAGTGAGGTGTACGAGCAAGAATGCACCCTTTGGGACGCCCTCAGACAGGTCGTTTTTTAGGCAGACCAGCATGTACGAGTCTAGTACTCAGTAGCGAGCTAGACAGTGTGTTTATGTAAGTGGTTTCAGGCATCAGAAGCGTCAGTGTTTCATTCTTCTTTAATATATTGAACTGTCTTTTCCTAAATATCCTTTAGTATCAATAATTGCAACAGGTGGGAGAATGCATTAGATGTGCATATACTTAGGTAAACCACTTAATTTACGTCGTCAAACATATTTTCTGTTGTATGGATAATTTCATGTAGGCAATTTGCTCATTTCACATCCTATGCAGATGAAATGACCATCAAAAGACACCTGTGAGCATAATCTCTAATACGGGCCAACCAGAGGAGGAAGACCGTGGAGAGTAGAATTATTTCTACTCGTCCGTCTAATCTGATGAGAGAGAGAGATGGAGAATCTAATTTCCGATAGATGAGTTTAACTCATTTCACAATTGGATTTGAGCCGGAACCAGGGGCCTTCGAAAATAAGCGACTTCTCCCAACGGCACTCCTTCGCAAATATTTGCCAATTTATATCATCCAGTCTCTCGCTGGTTTCGACCTCTCCAGCTATCGCCTCCTCATTAATTCTGGCCTCGGCCCTCTCACATTTTTTTACTACCCGTTCTTTTTTTTTCTTTTTTTTTGGGTAACAAAAATAAATCGTTTGTATTTTATTGAGATAACTTTATCGTTGTCGTGAAGTATCACTTTCGAGCAAATACTACTTACAAAAAAAAAATAATTAAGGGTTACTTTATTATTATTTGTCCCAGTACTGGTCCCACTATTTTAATAATTATTGGCAAAGAAAATTCATCGTAGCCCCTTCAATCTCAGCAACAATTCTTCAACTGAAGAAGCTGTCAAGATTATATTCATCAGCCAGATAAGATGGTGCAGTATAACCCTGAAAACTATGAAAATTTTTGGTCTCAATTGACCTTATGAGGTCTGACGATGTTTAATCCCATGAAATTCAACAGTTCAGATAAAGTGGTCAGGAATGGTTTGACCCTGACCCGATTGTTAAGAATCGCAACTATAATATTTGAAATGTACTGGACATGGTCACCAAAAAGAACAACATTTCAGAGCCTCTGCTGTACATAAAACTCATTTTAGACAATTTGCAGTGCATTTTAGTGTTGACTATATACATATTTTTTTTTATTGACAACTTTATTATGATAAAATTAGAATTTGCTTCATTGGGCAATACGTAATTGTGATAAATGATCTCTATCATACCATATTTACAATTTTCATTCACTCGCTTATTCAATCAGTATTTACAAAAAGCCCAGAGACCTCCCAAGTCCACATGATTGTCACCTCCCTCGCGTGCGAAGGAGGAAGCGGAGTCCTGGGAAGTCCCCCACGCTCCTCCCTCAGCCGCGTCATTGGATAAGAGCCAGCGGAGGAGACCATGAGCGCGAAAGCCACAGACGCTCAGGACAGTTGTGTATATTTAAAGCACTTAGTTGACATTACCGTAGCTATTTAGTCCTTATTTGATTATTTCATTAATTCAACAATTTTTACAAACAAATTCCTTTACAGACTGGCAATATTATGGTATTGCTGGATTGTTCAAATTATACTTAATTTAATTATGTAATCGTGTTTTTCTTCGTGTAGTAGTTAGATCCGCCAGTACTAAACTAATTGCAGTTATTTATATACGAATGAATTAGTTCATTACTAAATCATTTCTGTTTTATTACCATAATGAACCGATTTGAAGACGGCCAGGATACAAACTTGACAAAAATGAAACGTGTTGTTCTGGTCATCCTAAAATTGATTTTTCATTAATAAAAGCTCAACCAGCGTTAAACCCGGCTGGTTTTTAATAGCTTGAAAACAATTGTTTTTGAAGATATCCGGGGCAAAGCTATAAATTATGAGAGGCAGGCGACAAACAGATGGTAATCCTCAAGACCCACACAATGGCCGACTATGGAGGGAGCCGCTCTAAGAAGGATGTAATTGAAGCGAGATGGAGGGCAAAAGACAAAGCCTGCCAACGCCAGCTTGTCTGGGTTGTTAACGCTTTACCAGTCAGCGGATTATCGCGGGCGGCGAGTGTCTGTGGCTTCCTCACCACTCGGTGTCATCGGGGTCCTCTCGGTGGCGTCTCGGCTTTCAAGTGTGCTTCCGCCTGGGGTACATTAACATAATCCATTCGGAAAGGGAAGTCATAATGGATTGTCTTTATAAGAAGGTGGCGCCAGAGACGTAGGCGGTTGAAACTGTGTGGGCTGCTTGGAGGAATATACTCCTTCCAACCCACCAGAAAAATAAATTTAATCATATTATTTTTAATTAAGAAAGATGATGTTTACATAAACACTGATGAATGAATAAAATACCAAAACTCGTCTGTACAATACCAATGTACTTACCCTCTCATCAAAATACTCTTATCAAGTTCTTATTCAGTAACATTCATCCTTATAATTGTAAGGGCCTAGAACGGTAGTACTCTCGCGATCTATTGTAAATAGATATGTAAGTCATGGAGCCCAGGCACCGGTCTCTGATTGCTAAGCGATGTGTTACAGTAT
Organism: Acanthosoma haemorrhoidale; assembly: GCA_930367205.1. Classification (NCBI taxonomy): domain Eukaryota; kingdom Metazoa; phylum Arthropoda; class Insecta; order Hemiptera; family Acanthosomatidae; genus Acanthosoma; species Acanthosoma haemorrhoidale. The sequence continues at coordinate 105,084,917 of OV884014.1, read as the reverse complement.
GTTGTTAACATCGCTTTTATGCTGGTAATTTGCAATTTATAAAGTACCAATGAACGATTAAGGTTTGAGGAAATGCAATATGGCGATGGTTGTACTTTTGAGCTCCCCACCTATTCCAAAACTAAAGTATAATTTATCTCTAACAAAGGTCCTAAACCCGGAAAGGCAGCCTTTATCACTTCATCTCCTTACTGAGATGCGCTCTTAACGGCTGCAAAAGAAAATTTTCGAGGATAGAAAAAAATTTTAAAATGTAAAGAAAAAAAACACAAACGAGTCTGCTAAGATGAAAAGAAAACAAACTTTTTCAAGATGAGGAATCAGAAGAATCAGACAATTACATTCATTCAGGTATTACAATTTTGGAAATACCATTGGGGGCTGAAAGTCCCGAAGATGACAAAACTCTGTCTTTTTTGTGATGGACTATAATCAGCAGACCACCGTGGAGAGCTGTGGGTTCAGAAGCGAAATGTGGGCGCACAATGTCTACGTTGCTTCCGAAAAGGGTGTTACATTTGTAATTATTGGCTGCGCTAAATAGATTTTCTTTACTGTTTGTTGATATTCTTTATTAAATATATATATATTGTTTTGTTATTTCTTTTCATCATACCTTTTTAATGTTCTGTAATAAATAAAATGGCATTTGAATATATAAATATGTAACTACTATTTTCCATCCATGTATTTTATTGATTTACTAAAAGGGGCTCATATCACCAGCTCAGAACATTTTTTCAAAATATTACTTATTTGGAATTATTATTTAGTTTTTACTTTCTAGTCACTAAAGAATTTTTTTTTTAAATAGTATACAGAAATGTTAAAGTTTCCAATAGTTTTTTACAATCATAAAAAGGGGGCTCATATTACCACCTTTACCTTTACTATAAATGGAAATTGTACATAGGTATGAATGAATCATCATACATCCCAATTAATAATACTGTATAAGAAAATCGTTATTATTTATAATCAAACAATTAATTATGCCCTAGAAGAGTTAAAAAATAACATTTTTTTTTTACGTAAGTACCTTTTATATACATAAAGTTATTAAGGTAAGGTTTAATATTACTGTTCTTCTCTAAACCGTACATGTTTCGTTAAACGTTTATTGGGTTAAGCAATTTAGGTCCTAGTCGTGCAAACCTGCCCCTTTAGTCACCTGAACTGGTTGGCTGTTTAAAGTCTGCTTGTATTCGCATACTCTCCCCCTCCTCCTGGTGCAGATTCCAAGAGGATATTGGAGATGGTTGATCAAAGAAAGTGGGGTCTAAAGCTATTGACGAAGTTTGGGCGAAAAAGATGGGTTGGAAGAAGGCCAGAAAATACATTAATGCTCCGAAAACAAGGTTTTTTTAAATAAAATTTTATTTTACTATTTTCTATTTTTTTTTAAATAAAAATAGGGATCCGGTTTTGGGCACATTCCTTTAATACTTTTGGGCAGACATAATTTATTGACAACTATTACAATGTTGACAAAAATCAAAATAAAGTCGCTCGCGCCAAAAATAAAATAGATATTAATGATTTTGAGTGAATTATTTCCTTATTAACACGAAGAGAATTCCTTACTCTTAATATATGTGTTTTCTTCTTATTCCACGGTACCACAAAGTTAGGCATTAAAGTTAATAATACTGATATACAACCAATAACGAAACACCACAAAATATATTATCCCACAGAGATAGCGTCCGACAGGGTACGCAATTTCATTACAATAAATCTCCATATGCTAACTTGGTCTTACAACAAGGCTTCATTACCTCTCTATTGGGCCGATGTACGAGGGCATTGCAAGCACACAGAACTTGTTAGCTCCGAACTACTGCGAAATTTTGGACTTTTTCATGTGAATATGCAAACATTGATGGATTGTACTAATGTATCAAGGTTACATGGTTTATATGGTTTTTCGCTACGTCGTCCGATCATACATCGCATCCTGCAAAACACTATCTGTAACCACCACCTGACATTTAGGACTGGGGTGCCTCCTGGCCTCTTCTCTTGTCAACCTACTCATCTCAGACTTGTATCACTATGGTTTCAATATACAAGCGTCGGCATTGATGGTTTTACATGGAAATTAATACCAAAAAAAGATAATCAACTCAATCATTTCTCGCAACTCTGGAACACTTCTTTCCACGGAGTGTCATCAACATATTAGCGTGTCAGCACTATTAAAAGCCGACTTGCTGTGAAAACCGCTGCGTGTGTCGTTAGGCCTTTCATTAGTGACACGAGGCGTTATTAGGATGGAGCCATAAGTTGTAAGTGATTACTTGAAGATATTATACAACAACAACTTTATTATGATAAAATTACAATCTGCCTCATTGGGCAATAAGTAATTGTTATAAATATTTTCATTCATACAGAATTTACAAACAGCCAAGAGATCACCCAAATCCACATGGTTGTCACCTCCCTCGTACGCGAAAGAGGAAACTGAGTCTTGGAAGTCCCTCAAGCTCCTCCGTCAATTCATCACCGGATACGAGCCCGTGGAGGCTGACCAAGAGCGCGAGAGCCACATACGATCAGGACATGATTGGAAAAGCTGGCCATTGCCAGGACTCCCACTGTTAAGCATTTATAGTAGGTCACGAGGCCACTGCCGTTTTAGTCTCCAAGGAGGATTATAGGGATGAGTGGTGCAATGTAATGACTGTGCTAGGGGATTAGGGTGATTGGATAGGACTATGGAATTTCATGAACTTGGAAGGGATGAGTTCAAGAATGTAAGGTATATTAAGATCGTTACGAAGGGTTTTGTTGCTGACGTAATAAGGTTGAAGATATTATAGGAACGCTTCAGCGCTCTGATGGGATCACACGAGGAAATGACATGTGGTGAGATGGTTGCATCAGCCTACTCCAGGTTTTCCGAAAGGATTCTGTGAAAAGTCGTAGATCCAAAAGTAGTCAAAATTCTTTCATTTTCTTCAGCCAGTCAACAGTTGTTTACAGAGAAACATCTCAATGTCCAGGTGTCCTCTATAAAAAAAATAACTCGTGATAAATTGTTTTTTCTACGTCGTAGAAGAACGCTCTCCGTAATATAAGTTATAAAAATATAATAAAAGTTCATTGGATATTAATAGTTTTTCATTGTAATATGAAATTACATTCATATCTAATGAATAAGAAAACATGTATAATATAACACAAACAAATATTTATAATAAATAAAACAAAATTTATATATATAATATAAATATACATATTTTCTATTCTGAGCTTTAGTAAAAACTCATGAAAGAAAATGCTTTTTAAGTTAAAAAACAGAGGTAATTACTTTAATGAAGGACTGGTTTAATATTTAAGTTAGCAAAAAGTAAAACTAAGGTCTAAGTAACGTCGTAGGAATATTTTAAGTTTTTTTTTCAACGAAAGATTACTGAAAGAAACTGAACCGGCGAGGTCGGCGTGAAGTGGGAGGGTTATCTTGAAATGTTCACGCATAAACCGTCGGATGTTTTTAAAAATAATCGATAGTACATCGTAATCTATGGAACTACTGTGATAATCATAATAATTGGTCATCCATTCCACGTATTGCACATTAGGCTTGTTCCAACACGAGTTCAAACAACCGAAAATACCCGGCAGAAGCGTTAGTGGCAGTTGTTCCAACTCACCCGACACCAAAACTGCCAGGCTGCCAAACATCTGCTCCAACACACTTTGTTCGAAAACGGTCTGTGATTGTCAAAACGATCCGAGGATCGGAGTAGGGACTAAGAATCAGAGACATGCGCAGTCACTCTCCCCTCTTGTCCGCCCGAAATAAAATGGGAACGGTTACAAATATCTAGGGGTTGTGACAGCCCCGTAAAAATATAACATAGCTCCAACTGCTACTGTGAAACCATTGTAGCAGTGATACATTACCAGTTTTGAACTGCTCTGTGTTTTTGTGTTGGAACAAACCTAATATTATTACATTATTGTTTATCTGGACGTATCTGACATCAGCTGTTAAAATATGTTTCACCGAGGAGCTGGTATGGTTTTGCTAGGTTATTAACTCCCAACCTTAATTTCTGTTTTCCAAACCCGATTCTTTACCTTGTTTTTAGAAAGTACTCATTTTTCCTCACTAGACTGAGTGAAGAAAAACCAGACCCGTACCCTTAGGGGATGCCAGCAATGGATGGCAATTAGTACTCACAATTGATTTTTTTTTTATTTTTGCTCTAAGACCGACGAATCGAATAGTGTTCTGCCCAGGACAAAAACACTCTAAACGCCTAGTTTTTAAACATAAAACAATAGGTGGTCAGGTGAAAAACAATATAATTATCCGGGAGTTCGGGGGAGAGCTGGCCTCCTTATTTGGTGAAGGAAACAAACCCTCACCTTTATTCTATGTATATTGTATACGAACTTGCTTAACTTCTTTGTTGAAATAAAAATGAACAAGAAGATTCACCAGCTGACCATGTATCGTTGTATGTTTACATTTAGGTTCATATTAATATCTTTATAAAATGTAAGTATCAGGTTCTGGTACCTGATGGTGCGCAGTGACATTATTATGTATTGTCACATAAATGTTTTTTTGTTAGTTTTTCCAATATTTATTTATGTGTGTACTTTTGTCTCCTGATAGTTATGTTGAGTAATAGTTAATGAGTAAGTGATAGGCTTCTTTAAAGTCCTTCAGTTTGTCAGCAACTGTTTAATAGTTATTGTTGGGCTACGGTGGTTCAAACAAGTGGTGTCTTTGCTATAGGCAGGTTTTCGTGAGTCATTTCATTGCTTCCTATCCTAAATCTGGTCAAAATTACTTCTTCTTGTCTCGGCAACTGATAAGATTTTGATAATCACACCAATCTCTTTACTTCTGATGGCAAGACAGTTAGTTCCAAATCATTTGTATGCATTATCTAATAGCTACTTTGAACAGACTCGACTCATTTATACTCAGTTCATTAGCAGTCAGCACCCAGTTTTGCAGAGGTAAGGGCCAACACTCTGGGCACCGTGTCCTGCCCCATTGAATCTCACAGGGCCTAAGTGGTTTCGGGCGGTGTGCTTTGTCACCCCCTCGATAATCGCTGACCTGTCTTTGGATCCACTGGCGGTTGCCTTTAAAGATCACAGAACTACACTAACAACAACCAGACAAGGACGCCCTATGAATGCCCTGATGAAGGGAAGCCCTCCAGCTGTCCCATTGCTGCCAACCAGCAGCCTCCAGTCTCATGCATGCCTGTATTTCAATGGATGCATTGTTCCTGTAGTGCCCCTTCCATTTTACAGCCAACCTCACTGTGAACCTTTGTTGACACAACTAGTTGATCCAAGCACTCTAATTATAAACTAAATTGTACGTTTGGAATTACATATAAGGACATAGAAAGTGAAAATTGCCCGATAATTTTGTACAAAAATATTTAATCTGTTTTTATTGGTTCTCAATAGAGGACGATGGGTTTCAGGTGGCTACCGAAAGCAGTGAGTAAAAAATCAAAGTAAATAAAAAAATGCGTACTTATAATCATTGGGCTTTAACGAAGAAATTACTTTTAACATCTGCTATCATAATGATAACGATTAAATATATTAGGCGTGCCGATGTATTGATTGAGATTTTTTGGGCAATATTGTATTGGCAGTTTTGCCCATAATCATTGAATCGCGCATGCGTGAATGTTGCACTCTGCGCATGCACCCCAAACACATATAATAAACACAGATTCATAAAATCATAGCAAGTTGTAAATTGCAATTCGTAATTGCAAATTGTAAATGTTATTAATAAAGGGGTTTAGAAAAAAAATGATAGAATTGTGGAGTAGAGGCCGAATGTAGCTGAAGGCATGGACCCAGGAGGAGAACACACATCACCATCGAGATAAAGTCAACTATCTCCCTGTTGAGGCTCCAGTTCATTTCCAGCATTTAATTGCTACGATTATGAATAAGTTTTTTGTATGACACAGTTTATGACAAATTTCACTGCGCAGTTGGGTTAGAATTTTAACTCAGAGATCTTTTTTTTTTTTTTTTTTTGGTGTTACCTGATCACTGTGGAAAAGATCATATAATTTATAATTTAATTTTAATTTATCCACTATAATTATTTTAAAAGAAGTAGGTGGAAGGAATGGTAAAAAAAGGTGGAAATGGAAGGAAAAAGTAGGTGGCATTACACCTGTTTATTTTCTGATTTGGATATTACTGTTCATGTTGAGTCCGCCAAAAACCTTAGCAATTATTTGACTTATATTAGTAAAGAAGACGATAAGCTATATTACATCGGTTTTAAAATATTCGATTTACATTTTTCCTATCAAGCAAAGTATTATTTGTCACGAATGTCGTTTTTTGATTATTCCCATCCTTTTCTCATTTAACATCGTAATTGTTATCGGTTTTCGCAACAGTTGTATTCAACTCTATCTTCTAAAATCGTTCAAAATTATTGTTATATTGGTCCCATAGTACATCAGGATGTTCAGTGGGTTAATGATGTTTTATCTTGGTATACCCGTACTGTTTCTACTAGTTATTATTTTGAAAAATCTCATCTTTGCGGGCCTACTGATATCGGTAAAAGCTCATTTATTCAATTACTTATATATTATCTTAGGAATAGGGTCTATCATGCCAGCGGGCTGCATATCTTTGGTGGATTATCAAAAGAACATAAGCTTTTCCTCTGGGAAGAGGTTCCCTCTCAAATGGATGATATTTGTTTACTTAAAAAATCCTTTGGTGGGTCTATCTTTCCTATAAATCAAAAGTATGAGGTTGCGCGTGATTTCGTAATGGATATACCTGGAATTCTTATTTCAAATTACTAATCTTACGGATAGTGCATTGTTAAGTCGGTTTCAAGTTATTTACGCAAATATTCCTCTTTTTCAGGATACAGATTCGGCCCTGTTAGATACTACCCTTGTTCAAGACGTTCCTACTATAGTTATCGGAGAAGTCGATGGCGCAGGTTTTACAGAAAACCCCCAATTTATAGAAGTATATCGCCAGCTGTTATATTCAGACATAGATATTCCTTCCTAAGGGTATATAGCTGGACATAGTATGTTCTACGTAAAACAGCACTTCTCGTTGAAGTGGGCCATTGGCACTTAAAATGTGTGAAATGATTTCGTCGCCTCTCTGATAAGGACGACTTGATGAGCCCTTGAATTCGCCAAGAACACGAAGAAGCAGACATCTTGCGTGAATAAGGTGGTCGATAATTAATCCATAGCCAAGAAATCATAGAACTGTGGAGTAGAGGACGAATGTAGCACGAGTGCATGGACCCAGAAGGATAACACAAAAGACCATCAAGATAAAAGTACGAACACCCTGGAAGCAACAAAAGCATTAGTGTTTTTTTGTTTTGTTTTTAGCTTAAGTCAGGGGAAACAATTCAGTTACCTCTTATCATCACCAGATGAAAGAAAGGCGATTAAAAAATCAAAAGCGTTGGCAAATAAACAAAATTGTTTTGAAGAGAAGAGAACAATAAGTATCATTAAAGCAATTCCAATCTAACACCTTATTGTAAAAATAATTATAACTGTAAAGCAGTTATGAAGTATTTATTACAACCGATATAAAGTATTATAAAGTAAATGGTACACAAAATTTGGGAGAGGGGTGGACTGTGGTAAAGAAAAAGTTGCGCCTTCAAACACTGCGATACAGTTTTGCACTACTTTTTGGTGTTGCGGTAGTGTATCAACAATACCAGTCTACTAACTCAGCCAACCCAATGACTGTACCATACAGTCACTTACTTGTTCTATAAACTGCTTAATCGGTTGCTTCAAGATCATTCTTCCATTTTATTCAACTTCTTTTTCTATTTCATGTGAATTTCTTAATGTAAAGAAACAATATCGAGCGACGTCAAAGTCTGAGTAAGAGTCACCATCCCACGTTCCTTAAATCAATTTTTATCAAAACAGATTCCTTTTTTTTCTGATCGTTTGAAACATTTATTTATATATAACTTTAAATTATTGATATAATAATTTATAAATCATAGTAGACAATAATAAATAACAATTGATTCCCTAAAGTTTACACCCACCCTATTCGTCTCGTTTGAAATCAGGAAAATAATATATTTTTAGCTTAAGCAAATTAAATTTTAAATACTAACTCACTAATAAATTATAATTTCTTTCAGCCATGATCCCCAAAAAAATATGTTCAGTTTTGTTTAGTTTATTTTCAATATACTTGCTTAGTCATTAAATTATATTTTCGTGTTCCTAATTTAGATACCTCTTGCCATCCGCATCATATTTTTTCATAAAGTCCATTTCACTACCTCAATTTGTAGAACCATATTAACATTATTTTGAAAATAAATAACAATTAATTCCCTAAAATTTAGACCCTGTTCATCCCTTTTGAAATTATTAATATATTTTCTCCCGGAAAATGATTAGCAGTAACTGAGACCACAAGGTGCTTGTATTGTTATCTCGCTCTCTTTTTTTGATGCTGAATAAACTCTCTTGTAGGATCTTATTGAAAAAAATAATCCCACTGAGTATATTCGAGACAGAGCGCTCTCCCTGCGCAGTACTCTTTGACAAACAACTGTATTCAGGTCTCTGAATTATTTTAATGAGGGCCTTCTTATAATGCCCGTATTATAATTTCAAGGGAACTTCTCCGCCTTTCATTAAATAAAAAAAAAAGGAGAAATGCAGGTATTGCACGCCATTAGAAGAAATAGTTCTCAGGTGATGGGGAAAAAAACTAAAGACTAGTGAGTGCTCTAAAGGTTATAGTTTGCCAACATTTTCTAGAGTGGGGATGTAAAGTTTATTCACTTGAAATTTTACGAAATTAAATCTGTTCTCCTTGGTAGGAATCGAACTTTCACTGTTCCGGTTCATACAGTTACCAGGTCAACGCTAGCCAAACCCCTCAAAGTTCACTCGAACGAAAATTGAAATAATTCAAAACACTCATAAGATTATAAACTCAAATGGGATTATTTTAAGTAATCATAAACAGCAGTTATTAATTTTGCTTATATTTTTAGGATAATAAAACTTTCACGTTACTAAATTTAGTCAAACACCGCAAAAAAAAATTTAGTCAAGCTTAAAAAGCCTTCCAAATTTTATATTAGTTTTTGCCAAGTCCAAAGGCTTGAGACGTCCCTTGCAATCGTTGGCAAATATACTTTCTTTTTATTAGCAATCAATACTTTATTTTTCATGAGGCTATTTTTATTACTGTACGATCTTCAGGCTATCAAGCAATACTTTCATAAAACATATCACCCCTCTATACGAAACAGGGATTAAAAAAAAATTGGCAATAAACTCTTGACCGAGACAGTTTTAACCACTTTACGTAATTATCGTCCACTTAAACCCCAACACATATTAGGTAGTATTAATCATGGCGATTATGATCTTTAAAATATCACAGAAAGCTATTTATTACCAATTAATTTACTAATGGACCATAATCATTTTGTAAGCGACAAGTGTTACTTAGTAACATTACTGGAGCATTTAATGGAACTACTATGAATAGAGTTACTATCGTGATTCAAAAATAAATGTGCACCCTACTATAAGTTTAGAAAAAATTTTTCTAATTTTTTTTTATTTTTTAACATTAATAGTTTTTAATAATTTGTAAATAGATTCACCTGAGGATCTATAATTATCTGGAAATTTAAAGGGGCTATGAAAAAAAAAAAAATCATGGTTTTCATAATTTTATACCCTAACCTGGGAACACGACCCGAAATATAAGTTCACTGGCTTAATAAGAGAACTCATTAAGACGAGAAGATACAGTAGGTTGAACACGTAAGGGTCTTAGCTTCTGGGCCTCATCATTAGCGTAACTGCAACAGCATATGGAGTTAGTTTTTAAGTTTTTTATTTGATCAAAAAGGTGAGCCCCATCAACTTGTAGAGTATTGTCAATGAACCCAAGTACATTGTGTATCATTGTTCTTGTATTAATTATATAACTTTTATACCGATTCAGACCTTGTATATAATGTACCGATGTCACAGGACATAAAAAATGTGATGTGTAAATAGATTCGCCTAAGAATCTATAGTAAATAATAATTTTGTCATTTTTTAAGGGGATTGAAAAAAAAAAATAGTAAATATATAAATAAATAAAAATATTTTGTTAATACATAACAAAGCAACTTAAATTGAGATCAGATGACTGAAATTGTAACGACCTTTTAATGTAGCATATTCTCTGTCCTCATCGAAGGAATCCCACCCCCTCAAGAGAAAAAAGACTTTCTGCTACAAAATGCAAATACTAAACGTAAATGGAAAAAATAGCTGCTCGATGCTGACACTGGATTTATTACGAAATTGCCAATCAAGTTCGGGAGGGAGTCGGTCTCTCGAGAAGTTCCTGTCTCCTAAACTTGTAATTTACCGCTAAGATTGGAGAAACGTAGCGGATACTGCTATGTTGTTGCCAATCTTGATTTAAAGTAAATCAAATTATAGATGTGTGTGACATGAATTGTTTTACACCAGAAATATATCTATGTAGATCCAACCTGGTCGTTACAATTTCAGTTATCTGGTCTCAATTTATGTCGTTTTGTTATGTATCAACAAAATATTTTTATTTGTTTATATATTTACTCCTTTGTGTATTTCAATTTAGCATGGTTGGATATCCTGCCAGGAGCCATCCTCTTTTATTTGTGGAAATGAACTAGATTTGATTACCATCTTGTAAGTTGAGCCTACCTTCATATGCTGTTGCAGTTACGCTAATGATGAGGCCCAGAAGCTAAGACCTTTACGTGTTCAACCTACTGTATCTTCTCGTCTTAATGAGTTCTCTTACTAAGCCAGTGAACTTATATTACGGGTCGTGTTCCCAGGTTAGGGTATAAAGTCATGAAAACCATGGACATAATACATGAGTTGCAAACTTAGCATAGTAAGTAGCATACGTAATAGAGATAGAGAACTCTAAGGTGTATTAAATGGGAAATTCACGAATCTGTTCTTCCAATCCAAAGTCCTGAGATGAATAGTGAATGCACCTTACTGCGTAGGCAACAGAACGCTTCGAAATATTTCGTCACGTCCAATAATTTCATCCCTCCATAGTGAAAAATTATATAAAAAAATTAATCCAATCAATCTAATCATCCACCACCTCCTCGCCAACAAAAGAGTACGTATTCATTCAACTTCAGTAAATTGCTCCACTTGCTCTCTGGCTAAGGAATGGTGACTACCAGCAGATAGCCCGTCCCAGGCCAATCAATAACAGCCATTGATCTTGAACCTCCCTTGTGAACTTCATCGAGTCTAATTATCTAAGACGTCAACGGAAAGTTGTCGAGGAATGTCCTAATTGGCAGCAGCAGATCCCACGAAGAGAGGGGAACTTCTGCCGGACATCCGTTCTTCCGCCAAAGAACATTTAATTACTTAACATTCCTAATCAGCGACTGGAGCTACTCCACTGTTCTTCCAGTGGAGTTACTCTTGTAACTCCACCAGTCTTCGGGTTGTTATAATTACATCTAACTATTCGTAACGATATCATTAACTACTTATAATTAAAACTATCAAAAAAATGAATGGATAAAGGGGAAAAACTCTGGTAAGTTGTGCTCTAATTATCACAAATGCAAATAACCACGTTTTGGTGACAATAGATATATCATAAATTACACTTATGGGATCAGCTTATAATAATAATGGAACTATGGACATATGTGGTGACTTTAATGAACCAATGGTGTAGTAACCTCTAACTACATAAGTGTTAAATCACCCTATACTCTGGTGCATATATAATGTATTATAATATAATGTAAATCATGGTGAAAGTCTAGCAATAAACGCATGGGCCGGCAGTCGTAAAACAAGTCAGGTAACAGCAGGTACACCGGCCTAAAAGCCACCTGGCCGTAATAAAACAGACCCTGTTAGACCAATCGTCGCCTCTCGGCGGTCATAAACCTAAATGGGCGAGTCCCTAGTATGCCATAAACAGTTGTAAACTAAGCAACCCTTGTCTCCGGTCACGCGACTTGTGACAGAGGTGCAGGTGTGCCATCATAAACATACCCCTTTCATACCGACTCCACCTTCCGTCAGTAAGGGGAAAATACTATTTAATCCAGGGGCTTCTAGTCCATAAGCCCACTCTGTCTTTCCGCTATCACTCGGACGCTTTACGCCCGGGCCACTGGCCAGGGAACTCAGTCTTCTGCTCTCTATCTCTCTTCATCCGCAGTTACTCGGTGTCGCTTTACGCCAGGGCCACTTGGCCCTGGAAGTCAGTCTATTAGACTCCTCGTCACCCACTCTCTCCTCAGCGCCTCTGCGTCTGGCACCTTGCCTTTCAGCCTCCTTGCAGACCCTCTGCCGACTTGTACCTGTGATGCTGCCGGTCTCCCGCCCGAACTATGAAAACTGGTCTTATTCTTTATGAAACCTCTGTACCTCTTCTCTTGAACATAGTCTATTGTCGGGACACATACCTATCATAAATGGAGTCAGATATTAACGCCGACATGGAACAATGGTCCATGTTATAAACTACAACAATCCGCACTTGTCACCAGGGCTAGAGTGATTAGGCACTCCCCTAGTGGCAACCCGACAAATGGCATAAAGTTAATTTCACTAACAGTTGTAAGAAGGGGCATAAGGAATTACAACAAGAGGGAAAGGTTAGAGGATTATAGTAAATAAAATACAATTAATAAAAAATAAATATAATATAGTAATAATGATTGATGAATTAGCAATTGTTAGATTTAAAGAAAGTAAGTAACTGGGTAAAGTTATAATTGAAAGATTAGGAGAGTCGATGAACGACGAATAACGAACCCCCCAAAAAAGTTAAACTAAGGCCGGCTTATGATGTAATGGCTTATGATGTAATGGCAATTTTGTATCATTTAATAATTCAATTTTTCTATTGAAAACTATATCAAGCCTCTTACTTATGTATAGCTGCGAAGCATGAGGTAAGGACAAAATTTTAATTAATTCCAAAATAAGGCAAATAAAAAACTATGTTGAACTCGTAAACGAATTGTTTAAAATTTTTTAAATCCCTTAGCTGTAACATGAATACTAAGTTGCACTATTTACACATCCCCTTAGTCCGTTTTCCTGAAAATTTAGGAGACACCAGCGAAGAACAAAGTGAAAATATTTGACCAGGATACTAAAACTATGGAGGAAGCCCGCTACAAAATGTATTCGAGAATGTCCCGGAAAAGAAGCTTCCGAAATGTTCAATGACTAATTGGTTTCGTCGATGACTTTTTCCTCTATCATTTTTATAATAATATTTGTATGATTCCGTGTTGATTTTATTTGATCAATGGATTTAACTTAAAATAAAGGAACGTATATATCACTATAATATAATATCAGAGAAATTTGAGCTCCTAGGCAAAAACTAATGCCATATTTGAATTTAGGGAAACAAATTTATACGAAATCAGCTACAAACACTCCTACAAAATACCTGTTGGCCTGTGTGATTAAGCCTTTTGATTTTTTTAATTATTTTTGTAAGCTTGAGTGTCGCCAAGTGTGACTATGCTCACACCATTCAATAAAATAAATAAATAAATATGATAAAAAAAAGAATATTTATGGGATTAGAATTGCAAAGGTTTGTGGGATAGATAAGAAAAGAAGGGTCAAAGAGAAATACAATATCGGAGGGGTAGGATCTAGTACTTGAGGATTAGATTTGAAGAATTAGAAGAAGTTCTAAAGGTAAGGAGGATTTTTAGTAATGGCAGTACCGAAGAGATCCAAGGAAGCAATGGCGACAGGCAGAAATGGTTCAGCCATCCCAACTGGGAGCAGTGCTGTGAAATGAGACACTCTCCGGGTATTCCAGCATATACTTAACGAAAAACTTCTTTGGAAACTAAACATATCATATTTATTATTCAGCTCCTAGCTCTGAATGGTTTGCAACAGCAGCGAATGAATTAAAATAAAAAATATATAATTTTATTATAAAGGGAAATATATTACCTGTGGAATATTAAAAATAGTGGTTTATTCTGTTAATATTTCTGCTATTTGGCATTAAGAATAAATTCACAAGTAACTATATTTTTTAAGCTGTTGTAAATAGTTTTATGAGACAATTTGGTTCTGATCGGAACAAGTAAGTTTAATAGGTTTGTGCGGAGATTTCGCCATGACGAAATATTGCATAAACATCTTGCTACGATAATGATTGCTATTCTAGGGTTGATTACAAATTAAAAAGGCAAGGTTTCCGAACAACGGTTATTCATTTATTTTATTACCATTCCAACACTTGAATAATTTATTTTCAAATTTAATAATCAACAAATAGGATTAAATTTGTAAGAAGTATCTTATCTGATAAAGAAATTGTTCTAAACTATTCAGCCTTATCCAATTGATATCTCTTAGCAATTTATATTCTTAGACAGAAGGTTGTCTTCGTTAATGAAATGGTATAGTATTATGTTTGTCTTGGAGATTTTCTTGGCTTAGCTCAATGCAGAACTCAACTGATTTAAAGCACCGAATACAAAATTAAAATCAGAAGGTGGCAGGGGGTTGGTAAAGCCTCTGACTAAAAATTGGGGAGGTCCCAGGCTCAAATCCCGATCTTCCCAGTCATTTTTTCTTTAGCTGTCAGCTTTGTTTTAGTCCACTTTGTAAGTCCTCCTAATGACTCAAAAAGGGTTCCCGGATGAACGAGTTTTTGTTATATAATGAATAAGATACAAATAATGCCAAAACACTTCAATGTCTTCGCAAAGTCACTCATAAATATTGGCTTTCGGTAAAAGGTCGTATAGAATTATTTAAATACAAATATTTTGTCAATAAAATACTATATTCTACCCAGTTACAATTAGGTACAATTCATAACTTCTCTTTTTTCCTAGGCAAAATATATAAGATAAAATAACATTATACACATTAATAAATTATTATTATCATGTTATGTATACAGTCAATGTCTACATTTGCATATTAGATGAGCCTCACTCTGAAACTCCAGTCCTTCCATCATCACTCAAGTGCACAAGTCCCTCCTCATATTTAGAGCTGATCTTTTATGCCATCTCCCCTCTATCCAATTCTCCTCAGCTACTGCCTCTATATTTGTATTTATTTATCCTGTTATCTTTAAATAAATATCGAATCTACTTACTAAGGCTTATTTAACTCATTTTTATTGTCTAAGAGTCAAAAAAATAATCGTTAGTATTATTACTTGAGATGGCACCCAAGTAAATGACTATATTTCAGGTAAATCAATTTTTTTGTATTTTTCCAGAGGCAAAGTAAATTACTACCTGAACCCTGAACAAACCCGTATTCCTAATTCCTATGGTATATTTTTTTATTTTGTCACAAACCTCAATCTATTCCTAAAATAAATGTATATATACAAGTTGTGTTCTAATTACGTGATTATTCTGTAAATGTGCCACTTAAAAAAAAATGAGGCACTAACGCCATTATTCGCTTGGATTCCATCGTGTTTACACAAAAATGCTTTTTTTCTGAGTTAATAGACAAGCATTTTTTTAAGTACATTACATAAACCTAGTTAAATTTTTACATGATTGGAACTTTTAATTTTATTTTATTTTTGTTTTTTTTATGGATATATGTTTAGTTCACGTTGTTTATAATTATGATTTAACTAAATTGTACTTTAAATACATTAATCTAATTTAATTCAATATTATATTATTATTGTCTACTCTAAGTTCAATAGGTAAGTGATTTCCTTAATTATATTGATAGCTATTGATCGACTGTTATAAAAATCTTTGCATACATTAATCATGGCGCAAAACGATGAATTAAATAGATTTTGAATTACATAATACATGGAAAGAACAGGATACTCTAGTTAAGGTAAAGAAATATTTGTTTGTTACCACCAATGCATGAGAACAAATGGCGTGACTGCTTTCTATTAAAGAACGCCCATTGAAACGGATGGCCTTGAATTTAAATTATTATATTTTTAAGTTATTGCAGCTCCTTGTGAACCAGTTCTGTCTGCTAGTCCAAATATGTGAGTATTTGAGTATTAGCGTTTGATAGAATTGAGTTTGGAATGATGATGTAATGGTGATAAGTTTGTTTGGAAGGTCGTATTTCTAACATACTGGGTTGGGACAATGTCATTAGGCTTTTGACATACGTTCCATAAACTGTGCTCCATGCTCCCGAATGTTTCTCAGTGAATGAATGTGACCAAGTTTCGTCCTAAAAGTGACCATCTGTGCATGTTATACAAGCGGTGTAATCTTTTCAAACCTTAAAATTGTTTTCTTCGGCCAAGCAGATGTTGATTATCTGCGACTTTAAACAAAACTAGTCAATCCATGGTTCAGTATGCTCACCATATAGGTTTATAAAAAGTTCATTTTTTTTTTTTAATAAGGTTTAGTACGTTATCGATGAACTCAATGTTTTTAAGTTACATAAACGAAATCAAAGGGAAAAAAAAAATATATCATCGAGAGATAACAACTGGGAATAATTTTCTTAGATTGAGAAAAAAACTATACTGTATTCCAAAAAAAAAATAAAAATAAAAAATCGCCTTTTCAACAAACCTAAAAATGTATCAAAATTCTTTTTGCGTTAGTCTCTTTAATGTGTTCTTAGCTATGTGGGAAAATGTTAAATAACTGCAGTGCTGGGACTTTTCGTAATTTTCGAAACTAGGGAGTTGGGTATTTAAAATTTGTATTTTGTTATGTTGTTTTCATAGTTTTTTTAGTCGTATTTCAACTGTTTATTTCGAGTTATTTTGATATTTACCTTTAAAATTTCAGATCAGTTGAATTATTTTTAGAACAGCTATGGTAGGACTTTCAGACACCCCGGACTCCGGAGTAATTAAAAGATACATTATGTATATTTGTTAATATATATATATTTTTTTTATTTGTGTATTTCGATTATACTTATTTATAGTGAGTAAGGCCGGAACCTACCCTGTTGCCATGCCTTGACTGCTCTGCTGGACAGACACGAAGACGAACTCTACGACACGTGAGCGAGAGCTGACTGTGATCGGAACAATTCGACACGACACAAGAGAGCGCCGCCGGCAGACTGGCCACTTTATATAGGCTCCCCTCCCAGCCAACCCACCCCCACCGCTGTAGTCTTATCAGCCTCCTATTTCCCTTATCTCGTCTTATCTGTGCCCAGTTTGCTACAACTATGTCCAGTAATAATAGTTACATAGTTCAACAAAAGGGAAAAGAAATGCGTCCTTTAGATTAAACATTACAATTGAAATAACTGAAAAAGCTACCCATCAAGTGCTTAAGATCAAGATATCCGATAACCACACTCAAATATTTGTACTTAGAGTACACCACGTGTTGCTTTGATGTGTATATAGTTCTTTTGAAAAGACTGGAGAGGTAAGATAGTACAAAAAAAACGTCCAACTACACTTCGGGCCCAGTTACTTCCTGTTAAATTTAAAAAGGTATATATATGGCTGTGGTATCTTTTATAAACAGATGACGTCATACTGGCAGCTGAAATACTGGTGTAATGAACATACATGCTGAAGACTTAAATTTATACACAGACAGCATCAAGTATCGCAAATTTAAACATTTAATTATCAATGTTACATGTGATGTATATAAATTGGATGTAGACCACAAAACCCTTCGTAACGACCTTAATATACCCTACATTCTAGAACTCATCCCTTCCAAGTTTATGAAATTCCACAGTAGCCTTTCCAACCACCCTAATCCTGTAGCACAGTCATTGCACTGCGTCACTCATCCCTATAATCCTCCTCGGAGACTGAAACGGCAGTGGCCTCGTGACCTGCTATAATCAAGTGACAGTGGGAGTCCTGGCAATGGCCAGTTTCTCCAATCATGTCCTGAATGAATGAGCGAGTGAATCATGAAATGTAAATATGGTATGAATGATAGTATATCTTAATTATTTATTGCCTAGCAAGGCAGATTGTAATTTTAGCACAATAAAGGATTGTATCTGAAGACTTGCAAAATGGATTTGATTGGGGTATGATTCAAATTAAAGCATAAAAAAATGTACATTTATATGAGTTTGACACTCACAATTACTCAAAAAATAATGTCTAAAATAAATATAAGTCAAGTAAAAATCAACAAGGCTCTTCATTTCAGAGAAATTTTCTTGGGTTGCACAAATTATTAACACAATTAAAAAGATCTTCAATTAATTTTATTGCGTTGAGAAATTCCTAAATTCCTATAGTACAATAGATATAAAAATCCATTATACGAGTTATTAATAAAGCACATCTAATTTTTAACATTTTTTTAATGTGTGATTTAAATTATAAATAACTCAAAAATTAAAAAATACTGTAATAAGGCTCACTGTAAATCTGAAGGTTGATGATAAAATTGGAAATAAATTTAAGCAATCAAATATTTTTAAAATCAATGAGTTAAAAAAATTGCTGTGGTTATTTTGACGAGGGTATATGTATGAAAAATAAAAAACAC
The DNA here is from genome assembly GCA_930367205.1 of Acanthosoma haemorrhoidale. Taxonomy (NCBI): domain Eukaryota; kingdom Metazoa; phylum Arthropoda; class Insecta; order Hemiptera; family Acanthosomatidae; genus Acanthosoma; species Acanthosoma haemorrhoidale. The sequence continues at coordinate 105,066,373 of OV884014.1, read as the reverse complement.
TTTTTCCGATTTACAAGATACAAACTAGATTTGGTGCAACACTATTCCAAATACCGAAATGCTGAATCAAAACATCTCAGAAATATTTTGTAACCATTGATTCATAAGCCGCTGCGATGCCTAGAAAGAGCACCTGTGGAATACGCGGGCCCAGGTCTCAATCTAATAACTATGACTTGGTTGTTCTCCAATAAGATTCTTCAGCTTCATAATCAGGATGTTCTCTCTGTCACTTCTTTTTATAATGAGATCTAGTCCGTCTTCATCAGGGCTTTATCGTATTTCAGCTGAGGCCTTGTTCGTGTAACCAGCGGTCTTCCCGGGCAGCATCTCATACACATAGTAGGGAAACCTTTACAAGTACACCCCGACAGTTGAGGAAAAGCAGAAGGAAACTACAAACTTAGAAAAGTACTTGCTGGCCACTTAGAGATAAAAACTTAATAATTATAATGACAAACGTTCTTTAGCTTATTTTATTTTTTCCTCTCTATATTATCTCCCAGTACTTTTCATTCTATATGTGTCATCGGTGGCTTCAAATAATCAATATAATCTTTCTCAATATATTTTTTCTAACAATTCATTTACACAAGTTGATTTTACATATAACATTCGATGGAAGAGCACACAGCTTAATTATGACAGTAGTAGGCTGTCAATAACTGTATTGCATGGGAAAAATAAACATTACGAATAAATAGTTCTTTATAAAGTATATTTTTTTAATAATATTAAAAAAGTTTTATAAAGGGTGTCCCATAATTAACGCAAGATTTGAATTTGCCGCCATTTCTGCAGTAAAGTGCTGGCAACCCTACAGCAAATAAACAATTTGACAGCTGACAGTTTGGGGTTAGTAAAAATGGAGCGTTACAGGATAGAACAATGTGTCTTTATTGTTGAACATTAACTCAAAAATAATGTTAGTTTGGCGGCCGCAGTTCAAAAATTTCATACAAAATATGGTCGGAATAGTGTTTTGACTTCATCGAATAAGAAGAGATTAATTGAAAAATTTAGGAGGCTAGACACTAAACACACTGGTCGTACGAAAACAAGCCGTTCAAATTTCAATATCGAAGCAGTGCGTGAGAGTGTCAAATAAGGCTGGTCAAGCAGTGACTGTTACTGGTGCTCGATATCGCGACATGATAACACAGTTCTTTGTGCCAAAATCGGATGATATTGATGTGGCCAATATGTGGTTTCAACAAGATGGTGCCACATGCCATACAGCCCATGAAACAATTCAAATACCGCATGAGACATTTCCAGTTCGTGTACCCTATCCTATTTGCTTTATAATTCAATAAAAAAATACTAAAATCTGTGTTTTCTATTTAAATCAAATCTTGCGTTAAATCTGGGACACCCTATGCATGACAAAATAATTTCGTCCAGATGAAAGTTCTTTTGCTAAGAGTTTTATTTCTTTATAACTATCGACCGATACTGAAGTAGTGATAGTGCCGACGCCTTCATTTAACCGCGGTGTCAACATATCCTGGGCTACCTTTCCTCTTTCAAGAAGTGCCTTTTCATAATTTTCAAATTTCTCTACAGACGCACTATCGGATTCGCTATTTTGAGCCCAATCAGACAATCTTTCTATAAAAATCTGTAAATAAAATATTAAAAAAGAATACAAAATAGATACCATAAATTATTGTCAGTATATTTAATAAGACATCAGCACAACTATTAACAGCTTAAAAATCAACCATTAATTCCATAGTATATCTATATTTTTTAAAGATAAATTCACTATCAATATACACTCCTCTCATCAATTCCTCTAATTATATCATGAAAAATATATATTTTTTTACCAACCTTTTTCCTGGAAATATTGGAGATAGATTAGAAAGCCCATGCATAACAAAAAGATTCATTTATTTGCAAAGATTAATTTCAACTTAACTCCGAAAACCACACTCAACTTTAAGAGAAGTGTTCCTCTCAATGCTTAAAACTGCTAATAAACTTAGTCTTATACTAAATGAAGAAAAAACCAAGTACCTAATTGTTGGAAGAGGTTCAAAAGAGTGGACATTTTGGACCAGGAGCTGTACGGCTTCGATTTTGAACTGCAAACATAAATAAAACTAAGGAGGTCCTTGCTGAAATGTACACTTGTTTGTACCGTACGTACTGTTAAATAAGTTAAATTTTGTAAAAGATATGAATCTATACAACCCTAAATCAGAGCAAACTAACATACACTTATACAATGGAATTGATTAAGGAAATACAGCTGATGGGGATCACCTTTCCTGATCGGGATAGTTAGCTGGCAAAGTAACTTGACCGAAGTTTCCCGGACGGGCTGTTGCCATGGATGCGGTTAAGGCAGTAGGGTCAAGCTGTTAAACGCCGTGTTTGAAAGGGCTGCGTTGAATCGAACAGATTATTAATTTAAGTGGGAATAAGTGAACACGACTTTTCGTGGAAAGTGCCACCCTCGCCCAAGAAAAGGGGCTCACTACAATTGTTTCAATAATATCACAGTCAGGACTTCATAGCTAAAATAACATCCTGTCATGGATAGATAGTTACGCCTCAATAAAATTGCATAATATCAAAGCTCCTTAAAATCTACAAATTATAAAAATATTTTACATAAGTTCATCTGAGCTTAATATAGATTGTCTCTCACCTTGTCTTTTAAGGAAAACTGTGTCGTTTACGTTTTAATTCTATTTTTAAGTGTGCTCCAAGTAGTGCGCACAGTGTTGAATTTACAACTGCAAATGTAGAAAAAAAAAAAAATTAATTTTTTATTAAGTAATAGTGAAGATTTTTGGTTTTAAATCAATATGCTAAATTAATATAGTGTCCTGAATAGCAAAGCGTATGTAAATCTCATAAGGTCGAGTTTGGCCAATGCGCCTTCATTGGCTGTGATACTATTCTGCCTTAAGCTCATGTCTTTCCTTAGGGTATCTACAATACTGGTCCATGAAGAGTCCCTATCCCTCCCTCTCTCTCCCTCCCTCTCCCTCCCTCTCTCTCCCTCTCTCTCTCTCTCTCTCTCTCTCTCTCTCTGCACTAGTTGGTCCGTCTCTTCAGTTCAATATGTGATTCTCTCCCTCTCAATATTGAATATCTCTCTCTCTCCCTCCCTCCCTCCCTCCCTCTCTCTCTCTCTCTCTCTCTCTCTCTCCCTCTCTCACTCTCTCTCTCTCCCTCCCTCTCTCTCTCTCTCTCTCTCTCTCTCTCTCTCACTCTCTCACTCTCTCACTCTCTTACTCTCTCACTCTCTCACTCTCTCACTAACTGTACAGATGTATCCTTTTTTGGTGATTCCGATGTTCTGTCCTATGAAGATTCCCAAGCTATTGAAGTTTTCTTGCTATTACATAAGATGCACAATGCTATATTTAGTGTTACTATATAAAGCTGGGACTTATCAAGCAATTTGTAAAGGCTCTTGGTAAGAACGGATAATGCTTTGCATATATAAGGGAAAAATGTCTCAGTTGAGTTTGGAAAAAATTAATTTCCCCGAAATTTTCTTGGCAAACGCAAAGCTGAAAACTATGTCTCTCTCTCTCTCTCTCTCTCTCTCTCTCTCTCTCTCTCTCTCTCTCTCTCTCTCTCTCTTGAACTGAATCCCCCCTCCTCTATCACGCTCTCTCAATGTTTACTTAACTGTTGTAAGATGAATACTTGTATGAATACATATATTAAAATCTAAAGCAAGTTAATATATTACGAAAATGATGTTTCCATGATTTCACACATTTTTTTTCATAATTCTGAAATACAATAGCTAATGTCAAAATAAATGAATTCTTAAATGTTGTTTTGTCGATAATATGGACCTATCGGACAAAAAGAAAACGTGCATCCCAAAATCATAAGCCAAAAGAACATTGAGCAGTTAACCGTAAGTATTCCTGATAGAGTAAGTATTATCATTTTCTTTAAGTTATATTCGGTGGTACTGGCGAGTCCTATGGCCGCAAGTGGTCTATAGGAAAACATCGCTTCTTGTATTTGACATAAAACTCGGGCGCGTGATCGGTAACAAATTTGCTTTTATATATAAGTTAGAAATGCGTGTAATTCGTAAATACACCTAACCTGTAAGATTTACCAGGAGCTATTGGTATATAGAATATACAAATAGCTCCTTCGCCAAAAATAGTGTAATAAATTCAGGGAGGTAGTAACTTTAATAATATGTTGCTGTTATTATATAGAAATGCTTCATGATCAACGAGAAAGAAAAAAACACTTATTGATAAAGTTTTGTTTGTAATGTATATATTTAATTATTCTCTAGCGTTGGTTTCTATAAAGTATATTTCTATATAATAGTGGTTTCACTAATTATTAAAGAGTGGTTTTCGTAGGGCTTCATTCTCTGCAGGTTGCATCAAGCTCCTTGCAGTGAGTGGGGCGATACCTTTCCACTATAAACAAAAAGGTAACGAAGCCTTGGTCAGGACCTCCTGGGTGGCTTAGGAACACTGGCCAAACAGTCAGACGAATCTCTCTCTCTCTCTCTCTCTCTCTCTCTCTCTCTCTCTCTCTCTCTCTCTCTCTCTCTCTCTCTCTCTCTCTCTCTCTCTCTCTCTCTCTCTCTCTCTCTCTCTCTCTCTCTCTCTCTCACTCTCACTCTCACTCTCACTCTCACTCTCACTCTCACTCTCACTCTCACTCTCACTCTCACTCACTCTCTCACTCTCTCACTCTCTCTGCACTAGTTGGTCCGTCTCTTCAGTTCAATATGTGATTTTATACGACAAATGTTAAAAAGTGGCTGGTGAACAATGTCAAAACTTTCGGTGAAAAATTCAGACCTAGTCTCCAAGTGCATTCGTGAATTTTCGGACAAAACATTTGATAGTGAGGCGGGAATTTTATATTGTTCGTGATATGATATAACTAAATCGATATTTAAGTGTATTCAAATAAATGTTACGTGCAAAATAGTTTTAGCTTGTTAACATGCTAATTAAAAACACGTTAATATCTTATTGAATCAAATTCACTAACCTGTCACTGATTTCTGTGAACAGATTTCTCTCCATTCTGAAGTGACTGCGATAAATGACCATGACTCCAAATAATAATTGTTAACAGATGTAAAACACATTGATGTAACTGTGATTTAATAACACGTTATTTCACAAAGAAAAGTACATAAAACTAATAGCGTCCGTCTCGTACGATGTAGAATTTGGAACTAGTGAGGACCTCGGCCGAGGGTACAAAGATTAAATCCACGAACCTGTGCAAACATGTAGCCCAGCAGTTTACAATACTAAACAGTACGTCAGAAATTGTTTAAAAATTTCCCAGTAATATTATTATTACTATTGTTTTTCTTATGAATATTTGTTGTATCCTATGATTTGAAAATATTAGTTGTGTTTATAAAATTTTGACCACTGGGCTTACAGTATTGCATTTATGTTACATATTTCACATTTTTAGTTACATCTTTCTGTGAAAATAAATATATTATTACGTTTTTTAAAATAAATTAAAATTTTTTTTTATTTTATCTTTAAATTTTTCTTATCTTATTATTTATTATCTGAGGTTTTTAGGTTCTGCTAATAAATAAATAATTCTGGCAAAAGGTGAATTTAATTACAAATAAAACAAAATACTTAAATTAATTATATATAAATGCTTGTCTATAAATTCTCTTCCTTTTCTTCTTTAATTCTCTTCGTTCTTTAAACAAAATTATTACTTCTTCTCTTCGTGCAATTTCTCTTCCGTTCTGCTTTAAGTCAATAACCACTAACCAACAGAAATTTTAAGTTTTTCTTACTCACAACCTCAATCTAATAATATGTATTATGGGCTGATCCCAAAACTAGAGTGATGCTTACTGTGTTCTCTCAGATCAACCTAATCAATAGCCATTTTGTTTTTCATCCTTCCTCTTTTTTTTTCGTTTGCCTTCTTGATACAAGGTTGGATTAAATCTTTATATTTCAATTTCTTTATACAAAAATTTTTACAATAACTAATATCACAACAATATATATAAATTGATTTTTAATTTTTTTATTACTCATAGCTCCCAGCCCTAGTGATAACCAAACACTAGTAGTCATGAAAGATTAGTGGTGCGACTTCAAGAGTAGACTGCGAAAGTGGTGACTTTCAAAAGCCAACAAACCAAGTTACAACTAATATTAAACATGCGTCTAGGCAACTTCAAAGTTTGACTTCTTAGTGTGCTAGTTTACAACATCTGGGGTAGGTTTCAAGCAAAAACTGCAGATTGCTTTCCAAACGCCAGTTCAAATTTTGTTATTGCCTGATTTAAATAAAAATTAAAAAATTTTGCAAACAGCAAATAATGTAGGGAGAATCTTGTATGAGTTAATATAAGATTTGGAATCCATGATGATGGGTCAAACTTTATTACACAAGTAAATATCTCTTATCAAGCATCAATAGCCTGATAGTTAATTTTTAAATTATTTTTAGTTCCTACTCTATCCTGAGGGTGAGCCCCATCACCTTCAAATTTAAAAAAAACCTTATATTATATAAATAAATCAGAATATTAGAAACAATGATGTTTATTCTCATAAGCTATATAAAATGTAATATATCTATAAGAAGCACAATGATCAATTTTAGTTTATATAGGCTCATTATATTGTAAATCCTAACAAACATATCAAAAGAAAGTAGTTTTGAAAAAAACAAAAAAACAAATAGGTCCGGTTCCTATAGATTCTATAATGTTTTACTCTAATCCGATATTTGTTAGTTCCCCAGCACAAGAAAACATCCATGTAAATCATTGTTTATATTAGGTAACGATCATTTTAATTTTATGAAAGTCTCTAATCAATTAAATAAATAAAAAACATTTTAAATAAACAAAATTATACACTAGAACCATATAAAATAAACTATTTTTTTTATAAATGCCCTTTGAACCCTTATAATTAACAAAACAAAATTATAAACAAAAACAGATGATTGTTACTAGTTATACATGATTTTTCTATGCGTTACTAACATTCTTTGCTTCACATTAATGAAAATTCATATCACACATCACATTCATCTTGTCATTCATAGACTATTTACAGTTTATATACAGGAGATAGATAGATTTCTGTATCAAGAGTATTTAATTATTGCACAATTATTGAAATAAATAACATTTAATACAGAGGCATTTGCTTACCCCAAGAATCCTGTGTTTTAATTGCTTTACTTTTGCTTGTTTGGCAGCTGTGAGGTTGGAACACAGGGGTTTAAAAAAAAATTCTGCAGTAGTAAAATGAAGAAGACCTATGAACTCATTCTGTTGCAGAGGAATAGGTGCAATAGAGCAATCAATGAGTTCATTCCTTTATAATTTTATTGATGATGTTCGCACTAGGGCTTTTAGAGAGTGTATAGTCAACCGCAGGGCGGTGATGCGCACGGAGAGATCTGTAAATGAGATAGGCTGAGAAGTCCAAATTTGTAGTAAACAACGACTACTTGTTCACAGGAGAACAGGCCCCTATTCTGCTATCTTCATTACTGACTAAGCCAAGATCAAGCCTAAAGCCTTGTCCTCTAATACACAAAGTCCTATTTATTTACTTCCTCAAGCTTTATAGTCTTTCAAACTATTTTCTCTGTACGTTGATGTAATAAAATGAAAATTGCTGTTAAAGAGAAATAAAATAAATACATTTCACAACTTACATTTATAGAATTAATCTTAAATATATGTCTGTGTATACAATATTTACATACTCTTTTCCTAATTTTCTCTAGCCAAACAATGAAGTCTCTTACTTTGAATTACTCTTCTAATCAAAAGTTATTTACTGTCTATGGAGCCCAAACAGATGATATAAACTATGGTATTCATGGAATAACTACCAACTGATGCATAATAAGAATAAATGAAGGACTAAGGATGGTTCGTTTAATAATCAATAAGCAATGACAGGACAGATTTATACCCAATATATATCTTTGAAAATATAATACTTCTAAAAAGTTATCTAAATTTTAAACTTTGAAGTCGTTTAATTATAGGACGGAAAGGCTGCTTCTGGAAAAGAGGACAAGTAAACCCTATACACTAGTTACTAACCCCATTATTATAACATATACAGTCAAGACTGTCAGATTAATAAATTTTTATTTTATAAAAATAGTTTTTTATCTAACCAAAAAACTGAAATAAATTATTCGCTTCTGATTCTTGGATAAAATTTATCGTCTAATTTATTCAAACAATGGTAAAAAACAACATATAATTATATGGTGGCTGAAAATACACTAAAATAAATCTCCTTTGCTCCTCTCAAAATCCAAGATTTGGAATCGGACTGTGCTCCCAATCAAGCAGAAGTGAAGAAGGATTTACACAAGTATTCTTTGATTTTTCACTTGATTTTCCAAGCTGTTCTTGGTGGCATTTTGCCATATATTTTTTCCTCTAAGTTCAAAATCTAATTTCTTCATGATCAATTTCAATGACACCATCTTTCCGGTTTATATCAACATTGATCATTGCTTCCGTCCTTTTCTGGCCCTTTCTCTTCATTGTTGTAATGATTCGCACTGTTCATGTCCTTTGAAAATATTAATTATTTTGAACTCAGCCTCGCACAGTTTTACAAGAGAAAAATAAGTAAACAATTTTATTTATCAACGAGTGGATAGTTATCACATTACCTGGATAAACCACGATGTAATGTAAACAAAAACTTCATGTTACTTCCAAATTTAACCATGCTGCTGGATAATGCAGATATTGCCAGGGTATGCCTAGGTTTACTCGCATTACAGATTTTACCCATAAGACCTCTGTACTACCTGCGCTTTTATTATTTATTTTATGTATAATTATATATTTCACTTTATTGTATAGTATGAGAAAAATATTTGAGCATTTAACTTTTATTTATTTAGCATTAACTGGCTTACAGCTAGACAGGCATATCTACGATGGCATGAGTCACAATTTCTGATTAAAACTATCTTTTATCATAAACACAAAGTGAGCAACTGTCTTGTGATCTTCCAAGAGGAGACAAACTTGAGGAAGGTCTTGTATGTTTTGTTTTTTTTAAATCATAAGCAGAAAAGATACAGTGTCTGTTCTACCGAGAGAATGTACCTTCCTATTGAATATATTCTACTACTAGCATTAAAAATGACAGAGACAAATGTTTCATAGCAATAAAAATTCAGGAATCAAGTGGGATTTATTCATTGATAATATAATAATCATTTTCTAGTAAATGAAAAAGGCAATTTATGAACTTTTCTATATTTAATCTATATTTTAAGGGTTTTGATTTTTTTTTTTTTCGACCTTGTATCTGTCTGTCACATTTTGTCTTAATTCAAGTTAGAGCCAAATTATTCATTATAAATGGTCTCATGTGACATAAGGAAAGAGTGAATCAAGCAGCCATTTCCATAAACAAAAAAAAATTATTTTTTTATAATAATGAGAAGGGTGGCAAATAGACTCCAGTCAATGGTTTAACGTTCCTCTAATAGGAAGAAAAAGGACCAATTGGGAAGCAGTGATAGGGAATGATGGATTGCTTCCTCTTATATATCAAAAGACAATCTTTAGGGTTTCGCTGTTTTGTTTTTTTTTAACCAGAAACCTTTTAGTTTTCACCACTGTGGATGTCTGTATGTCTTAGCGGTCGTAAGCCCCCTCTACGGCCAAGGGGCCTGAAATTTTATGTGGAGATTCCATTTGTTGACCCTAAAAGATGAAAAGTATTGCTAACTCAATAAAACCATAAATTATTCATTTGGTAATAAAATATATATTTTTCTATCACATTGAATAACAGACTAACTACACAAATCAACATCTTATTAATAGTATGTAACATATTCTGGAAACTGCAATTTAATTATAAAAAGTCATTAAAACTGTCATTAGCATCGTGTACACAATTGTTTGTCATAGAGGCATATACTTCTACAAGGAAGTTCCATTTGATGACCCAGGAGTGTTCATTTCCTCGTAATATTTTGTCTTCTATTTTCTCCAAAAGGACTCCACCCCAAGGCCTAATCAAAATAAATGTTATGAAAATAAGTAATTAAAAATTTTCGCAGAGGGCTCTTCAAAGGTTAGTGTTACCTTCATGATATTTAGGTTCCACGTTCAAATCCATAGATAAAAACTGAATTTATTTCATTGACATAATTAAAAGTGGGTGTTTTCAGATAGAAAAAAAAAATGCTAGTCCTCTGTAAATGGAGAACATAACGCCTTAAATAATTAAACAAAAAATATTTAATAATTTTTTCATAACAGCTGTACATTGTGAAAAATCAAGGCTCAATAAAAAGTGTCATACATTACACTAACTGTTTTGTATAGATCTGAAAATTAATTTAAAATTTTTTTATCAAAATTGTAATTTTTTTTTATAATTATCCAAATTGTTTTAAAGATTTGTCAAATGTAATTTTTTTTTTTTTATGACTAAGTGACAGTAATAATTCACATATTTTTTTATCTATAGTATAGAACACAGGAAAAGGAATGAAATGATAATACAACAAAATATTTTATTGCTTAATAATTTCAATAAATTTATTAATACCCAGTCAGTTATCAGTTAGCCGTGAAAGTAGATAAGGATGGATTTATTTTTTTGAAATAAATTTAAAAAAAAAAAAAAGTAGATTTTCGCCATGATAATTTTATTTATGAACAATGATTAGACATCTTATGTTTGTCCTGGACCGGGTCGTAATGTGAGATGGTGTGGAAACTGCGATATAAACATTTTCAACACATGTCTTAGTCTGCCTGTTTCCTTTCCCAGAACATCTCGCATAAGAACCTGGTGCTTACATTCAGTAAGTGAAAATGTCACCCCAAAATCTATCATTTTTTTAATCAGCCATAGTCAAGTCCCAACAAATCAATCCGCTCATTTCACATATCGTCGGATTCAAACCAATACCTTGTATTTTAAAAATATCAAGTTATCAGGCAAGATGAAAAAACTATTTTAAACTTTGGTTATTCATAAAATAAAATAATAAAAACTATATTATAAAAATAATTTAGATGCAGAATCAACTTGTTTTAAAGCGTGAGAGCATCGTCATATAACGGTACAAAAATGTTGACTTAGGAGATATTGATTTGAACGCAATATTAATCTTTCTATGTAATGTATTAAAAAAAAACAAAAAAAACACTTGTTTTTAATTTACAAGCAATTTTTATCACAAGATTATTTTTTTCATAATAATATAATTAATTTAGCAGTCCTCAACGCCCTCCCCAAGAGGTGAACATCTGCGAATGGTCACTGAAAGCTTGTAGGGATTTATGCTAATAATATAATTTAGTGATGTCAGTTTGTAACAAGTATATAACGTGAACGACCACCAAAACCAAATTTAAATCAATAATCTAATTAAAACCTCAAGATATAGATTAACTGATATGAAATGTTCAAAAGGCTTGATTGTAACTACTACTATTTACAACTACTGATACATTTATCACTCATTTCCTTTTATATTAAAAAAAAAAAAAAAGCATAAAACCTTCCATAATGAGAGTTTTAGAATGGCTTGAAATAATGAAGAAGAAACTAAGTACTTGCTCACTACTAAAAGAGATATTAATTTTCTGTCATATTTTTAATGATAATGTCAACAATTAATAAATTTGGTGAAAAATTAATTTTTTGTTTAACAATTCAAATGGATTCCCAACAAAATCTCTCAAAATTGGAATTCCACCGATAACTGTACATTCTCCTAAGATAAAATCTTCTGATTTGAGCATATTTTTTATTTTTGTTAGGTGTCGACTTCCAATTTTTAATAAACTATACAGGTCATTATATCAATTTAATCTAGTTTTCCTTACTAAAAGTTTTGATAATATAACTCATTAATAAGTACTAAAATAAATTTATAATCTCATTACTACTTATTTGCTATCACTGCTTATGTGTATGTATGTATGCACATACAAATATAGACTTTCGTAATTCAGACTATTATATTTAAATTACAAATAACTTTGAAGACAAAGTATTTAGCATAGTATTATTTACAAAATGTTATCTTTAACTATATTTGTAAGTTATTACAGCCATGATATTTTGGAATCAATATAGTATTTAAATAATAAAATATAGTACAACCTTTATCCTTTATCTAAATAAAAATAAAAACTAGTTCCTACTATTAACACTCCTGATTATTTAAGCATAAGAACAATAAATCATAAATTATTTTAATGGTTTTCAATAGCTTTAAAACTATCATTTGAATAAAATAAAATTACCATAAATTATTTATGGAAATAGCTTAACAAGACATAATGTGACCAATAGCTAATTGTACAATCGATTTAAACAATATAACCAGTACCTTACCAATAGCTTATTGTAAAATCGATTTAACCAATATAACAAGTTTCTTAAACGTATATAAAGCTTAACTATCACAATTTTCATTCTATCCAGAAATAATTAACAATATATAGTAGGAATTATTGAAATAAAGACAATACTTGATACATTATTGGTTAAGGACCTAAATATGGCGAGATGTCAGTCCAATATTCTGGGACTCTATCTATTTTAATAAGTTCTGTATAACCGCCTCTTTCTTCAGCTTCTTTGAAGTAGTTGCAAGACCTAGGCCCAAGTCCCTCAACGTCTGAGAAGTAAGGAGGTGCCAAAACGTCAACGAAAGCAGCTCCACCATCTACCGCTCGGATCTCGTGAATATTACCTTTATTAGGGGTCAGAAGGACAGCAGGGTCTTTTTCTGTCACAATTCTAATCGGTTCTTTCAAAGTTAATATCTTATCTAGCCTCAGAGATGAGCTTTCATCAGTGAGGGTAAAATTTCGTATCATAATTTTTCCGTGAACCACTTTACAAATTCCATGCATAAAAGGATGATCGTGGAGCGGGAGTTTACTGCCCGGCCTCAGTACGAACATGTTGACAGTGAAATCAGGATGATCCCAAATTTCAATGTAAGTGACAGGTGCGCAATGCCTTTGTTGAACAGCTAGAAGGTCTTTGTCCAGCTTGACGTCTTCTGCGGTAATTTTATTCATCACTGACAGGAGCTTCTTCAAATTGTATTCGAAAGTATCTCCTGAATGAGGCATATGAGAAAAAGTCTGAAAAACTCGCCTCTTTACTTGCTCCATTTTCGCTACAAACTGGAATGAAGTTCGCATGGAATTACTTAACTACGACATATCATTCACTCAAAATTTATATAAATTTTATTTATCTACATCGAATAAGATTAACCACAAAAGTAAGAAACCCTGAAAATAACCTTAGTATTACAACCGTCAACGAAAGGTAACGCCCCATAGACAAGAAAATATACACAGTTCAGAGAGCATATATTTCACTCTGTCACACAAACAGCTAATGTTTAATAAAGTTGCAGGTTTGGCTACATTCAATTTCGATAGAATTGATAACCAGGTTAATTTAAGAACAAATTAAACCTCGATTGAGATAGTAAAGATAGGGTGATAATGTATATTTTAGTAATAAGGTAATTTCAGTGTCCAAGTACCCTCTTGGGTTTTTATCGTAGAGACCACAGTGGTCTCTCTATTTCATTTTGTAACGCCACCCTGGCTTGAAATTTGTTCTGTTCCAAGTTGAAGCTAAACAGTAAATAAAAAAATTAAACGAAATGGCCTGACGTTCTGGTGTGGACGACATCACTATTATGGGACAATGTTCATCACGAAATCCACCTTGTCATGAAAAAATATGTTTTTTAAACGCTTATGGTTTACAAGTAAACTAAACTAAGTTAGCTTTAGTCGTTATTAAACTGGCCGTTCGCTATTAACACAAACTGGATCCACATCTTGATCCGGGTGCTAGTTGGCACGAATAGAAATGAATTCACTAGTAACGGCAGTTCACGAACCATTCTTTATCTGTTTCTTCTCATCTGTATGTCGATACATGGAGCATTCATTTCTGCCTTGGTGGCTCAGGGCATAACTTTACTCTTTACCTGTTCTTGGAGTCTAAAGTAACACTTGATGGTGGAAATGATTCGTATCAAGTTCATTCAGTCTCGCTTATCCATATTTATGTGGGTACCTTGGGCATGGGAAACCTCCACGTAACCGAACTTACCCATCCGAAATAGGATTTCCTCCGAGACTGTCATAACACAGGCACTAAATTAGGCGTGCAGCACAGGCAGCTAGCTATACACTAATATTCCATATGTCTACATTTATCATTTAAACAGCCGGAGGCTCGCATTCCCAGAGAAAATACCCTCGCCATCGACGAACATTGCCAGTCGTTTGCATTTGAATCATCACGCACTCCTAGATTTAATACAATTTGTTATTAGATCCACAATAAAGACGAGTAGAGTGTGTAGAGTGACATATACGAGTATGTTGCAGGCAGATGGTCAAATCCGTAATTTTTTCAAATACTTAGCCATTTACTCAAATTTCATTGATATGATTATTTGTTCTTGTGGCTGATCGTCGCGGAATTCACCTTCACTAATTTACTAACTGACATATTGTTGGCCGATGTGTAATCAAACTACTAAGCGTTTGACTAAGTGTTTAGTCATTTGAGCAAACGTCTATTCATATGGTCAAATCGTCTAATTTACGCCATATGTGACGAGCCATTCAAGCAAATGACGGATTTGACTATCTGCCTGCGACATACAAAAAACAAAAAAAATACCGACAATGCAGGGATTTTAACCCTGAAACTGTTTTTGGTTTGGTCAGTCTTGCAACAGAACTATCCATGTTTTCTCAATGCAATGGCATTCACTTACGAGTCTGATAAGTTTCCGACCTAACAAAGCTTTTATTTCTCTAGCTTTTATTTATTTTATTATCATCTTCATGTTGAGGTCAAAAACTTTTCAGACCGCCTGTGTATCTCTTAGTGGGTCTTGATAACTCTGTAAACATTAAAACTTTGATTTTATTATAAGGGTGAATATTAATTACCCCTTATTAATATTAATTTACCCTTAATCCTAACTTATCCTATGTTTATAACACCTCTACACCATCCCATACGATTCCTTGTTTATGAACCTTCCCGAAATCACGGCTGCTCATTTTGCGCAACCCTCCTCGAGATGAAGTCCCTGAAGTTCTCTCCTGAAGAGAAGAAATGCCCTGAGTAATCCTTCGATCATCCCGTATTTATAATGCAGCTATAGCTAAGCAGGTCTCGTAAAATTATTTAATGACTACATTGTCAATAGATGTTTTCAGAGTAACCCACAAGACCCATTATAAAACTATAGTAGTTTACTATACAAGCTTGGATTATTTGGTTCTAATACATAATTTTGACTATTTAATTGTAGTTAAAAATATAAATGGCAATAAGCAATTTGTATATAATTAAAAATAATATAATAATGTTATTAGATCCACAATTAAGACAAGTAGAGTGATATATGTCGCAGGCAGATTGTCAAATCCGTCATTTTTTCAAATGCCTAGTCATATACTCAAATTTCGAATTATTGAGTATGATTGTTTATTTCATCGACATGATTATTTGTACTTGCATCTAATCGTTGTGGAATTTACCTTTACTAATTGACTAACTGACATATCGGTGGCCGATGTGTAATCAAACTACTAAGCGTTTAGTCATTTGAGCAAACGTATATTCATTTTTGCCACATGTGACCAGTCATTCGAGCAAATGGCCGATTTGACTATCTGCCTGCGACATATAAATGGACCATTAATTAATATTAGAAACTCCATATTGAATTATAAATGGAAAAAGTGTGAGCCCAGCCTCGACGAAAATGCTCACCGCCTTCAGCCCTGACTCCCCCTCCCCGCCGGCGCTCGGTAGAAATCAATTTCAGCTGAGGGCTTTTCAGTCGCCATTTTTGTAGACATCGCTTAACTAAAAATACCGGCTAGTTCAAACTGTTAAACTGGTAGGGACACGTTATTTTAGAGGATTGATGGCCGAAGGGGTAAGATAACACTGGATTCATACACATTTTGTCAAGTCTGTTATCGTTACTATTTAATCACTTACCAATTCCCCTTCTTGTCAACTTAATTACTTTTATCTGGTGTCATTTTTGTGATTTTTTATTTACCTGTGATTGACTGCTGTACCTAACATATTGCAGATTCTGTAGAGGCTTATTCATTCCTTCCATACTTAAGTCTTTAGCTCATTTATCTGTTAGATATAGCTCTTGTTTACATTTTCAATTTCACTCCCTCCGACAAGATCTAAGGCTTATCAGACCATTACTTAAAATAAACCGCTTGAGAATATTACCTGAAGTTTAACACAGGATAATTACTTGTGTACGTTCTGACAGTATGTGTTTATAAATTATATTTTTAACAACATGAACTATATCAATGAAATATTGTTTTTAATATTAAATAAAACATTTAGAACTTATCAGAAAATGTAATTGAAGGTTGATACCAGTTGATTTCCATTATCGCCATTTGATATTTACTGATATAACTAACCAGGGGAATACTCGGGGGTTCCTGGGCTCATTTTCTATGTAAATATTGTATGAATGTTGTTACGAGTATGAGCACCCGGTACAAATCGAGTGAGTGGAACTGTTTATAAGTTATGAATGAGATCTTGTTTGTAATTATTAATCCTGGGTAAGCAAATTTTTAAAATAAAGAAATTTCTATATCGGTAGTTTGGTTAAACTATTCTTAAAAGATCTAGCCACTTACAGCTACTGTAACTTA
This sequence comes from Acanthosoma haemorrhoidale, assembly GCA_930367205.1. Taxonomy (NCBI): domain Eukaryota; kingdom Metazoa; phylum Arthropoda; class Insecta; order Hemiptera; family Acanthosomatidae; genus Acanthosoma; species Acanthosoma haemorrhoidale. The sequence goes on along the minus strand of OV884014.1, from coordinate 105,049,620 downwards.
CATTTCCACCTCCCTGGCCATCCTAATCCCCCTACACTCCCATTTGATTCCCTGCAGGCAAGAGTGAAAAGTAAGGAAGAGGAGACGTAGCGGCCTCCTCCAAATCAACATACACATTTTTGTATTCAACTATATGATAAAGTAAAAAGTTAAGTGGTTTTGGCTAATGAGCCTCCTCCCCCCAATGTAACAAGACCTTAATCTAAAGTCCTAAGCACTACTTAAAATACTTAGTAGGTGTTGATTTCATGTTATCATTACGATAATATAATAATAATAATATACAACAACGACAATATTCCCAAAATTAAAAAAAAAAAAAGGATTTGCCTCAATTTAAAACTCCTGCAAAGTGAAGCTTAATTATTTACGATGTGATTCATGGATCCAGTTAGGTGGCTATGGACTGTTTTTCGTGTATCTCCTTCACCTCATGCAGCAAATAAAATCTACGCATTACATTGTTGTTGTTTTTTAAGTTTAGATTTTGTGTACTTATAGTATTCAGCCCTAGATGTTAATCACATTGGCTTGATAATTATTTGGGGAAATGAAAGTTTGTGGCTGGGTTCCTTCAAACTTATTAAAATAATTACTTATTGCTCTAAATTATATTATTTAACATTACAAATTATTATTCTTTGGTTTCAGGGTATAATCTTATAATATTTTATAGCATATATAGTAAAGTGGTCTTTTTATATGTTTTTAAACTAATCTTTATGACCTCATTTATAATAATTAACCTTGATATTAATTATTCAGCAACGTTGTAATATCACTCAAATTTTTACTTGAAAGATTCAAATTTTATTTTAATATTAATTGTAATAACATGAGCCCATTTACAAGACAACTTAGTTCCCTGTCAAATATTATCTATGACACCTATGTGTTAACTGTATAAATTGTTCGAACATGACTGGCTCTACCCAAAACATTTACACAACTATGCACACAAATCTCGTACATTTTTTATTTCAATGTGAAGATCAAGTTTATTTTAAATCATTAAGGGTCAATCATGCAAATATCTATGCTTTACTTATATATTGCAACATGAACAGGGCATAATAACATAAGCCCTCCTAAGCATTGCTAATAGCTATATTTGTATTGCACATATTTATAATATACACAACGTTCCTGACGAATCAACTCTTATCAAAGCCAACCTGAAAACCTTTCTTTTGGTTGATTAATCATCCTTTATCATCCATCCTCTCTAATCTCAGCCAATATACCGATAAAAATGGACAGATAGCTCGAGACGAACCTATCTGATTCCTCTACAAGCAGATGCTGAGAGAAATTCACATATTAGTGCCTTTATCAATATTCCTGCTTTGGAAAGGATGTCATGATTACTTGATCTCTCACCTTTTTAGTCATAAGAAAACTATGAATTAAAAAATTTGTATTCTATCCCATAGTTAACTGATGGAAGAATGTCAAAAGTGTGTTTGATATTTTGTAACGAAAAAAAATACCGACAATGCAGAGATTTCAACTCTGGAGCTAAAATATTAATTTACTCTTAATCCTAACTTAGCCTATGTTTACAACACCTCTACACTCTCCCAAACAACTATTCCTTCTTTATGAGCCTTCCCAAAATCACGGCTGCTCATCTTGCGTAACCCTCCTCGAGATGAAGTCCCTGAAGTTCTCTCCTGAAGAGGAGAAATGCCCCGAGCAATCCTTTGATCATCCCATATATATAATGCAGTTATAGCTAAGAAGGTCTCGTAAATTATTTAATGACTACATTGTCAGTAGATGTTTTCAGTCACCCACCAAGACCCAGAATAAAACTATAGTAATTTACTATACAAGCTTCGATTATTGGGTTCTAATACATAGTTTTGACTATTTAAGTGTTGTTAAAAATATAAATGGCAATAGGCAACTTGGATATAATTAAAAATAAAATAAATAAAAACAAAGGATACATTTCTTTATGGCTCTCTGCCTTGATCATAAACAGTCTATGTTCATAAACTCACTTTTTCTAGTTGGCTTATCCCTTCAATTCCTGTAGTCCCAGTGTGTCTGGAAGACTGAATTATTGTTCTCCAATGTTCTAGAACAATGTTTTCCCTTTTCTCTAATTTCCTTTGTTCGCTGCTGTTGTCAATTTATACTTGAATTATATATCCGTGCACCTTCCGGTCATTTTTTGCAGCTTCAACTATTTAAAAGAACATATTCACTACCGTGGACTCAAGTGAAATCAGTTTATTTTAATAGATATTGACTATAGAAATATAATATGGCCAGGACACGTCTAGGGTAGCTAAGTTGAACGAGTGGCTGAATAGAGCACAGAAGGGTCACGGGGCTGAATCCCGACCGTTTCACTATTCTTACTCATTTGCCATTAATTATCTGAATATCTTTGTTCATTAAAATTTGCCTCAGCTGGTTTGAGAAGAAATCTATTAGAAAACGTTACCTGTAAATAACAGGGACATTAATGATGGTACTTAAAGGTTTTACGCTCCCATAAAACATAAACTATTAAGTCTCTTTTTTTTTTTTAATAATACAACCTTTTAATATTATTATTTCTTTGTTTTGCTGTAGACGAAAGTAGAAGAAAATTTAATGAGTCATGTCGGATTACCTAGACCACCAATGAGAGGAGGTATGCGCAGTCGGATTACTGTCACTCACAGAATACCACTTCCAGAACAACATGTTCCTCTTGAAGAGGCTGCGAAAAGGGTAAACATAATATTATTTGGGTAAACATAATTGGGCCATGTTAATATTTATTTGCTTGGCGCAGAGTAACTGGAGTTTAACTCTCATCTGATAATATTTTAGTTTTATGATATACCCACTTATTATTGCTTGAATAAGGTGATAACCTTTGAATGACGTACCTTACCTACTCAAGGTATAAATAGATTTAGCCACTAATCCAATATTAATTATTATCTAGCCTTACCAAAATATAGCAGTGCCCTAGGTGAGAATTCATCTCATTAAGTTTTCATGATTTAAAAATTACAGGGAAGAGTCCTTAATAAAGTATACTATGATATTTTTTTTTTGTAAATAATTTATCATATTTTTTATAATATAATTATATTATATAATATTATAATTTAGCTTATATGTAAGCTAAGTACAGGGATAATAAATTAGTAATTACCTCATCAACAGATCGGGGATGGTTATATTACCTTTTCAATGGTGGCTACACTTAAGATTGTTAATTACTGATACACTTATCAGTATTAAGTTTATTTAAATCGAACATCGCTAAGGTTAATTAAAAGAATAAAGCTTGCTTTAAATCATGAAAGAATCGTGTGCTATTATTTGAAATTGTATTTAGCCAATACGTTATAAGTAATATAATACATGTAAATATATTAAAAACAAATGAAGGGGCCAAGAAAAAAACAGTACAACTCCATTTTTTTGTGATTTTGGCACAATATAGCAGCTTTAAGACTGGCAAATTGAATAGTGGTTTCTGTTCAGGAGAAAAACAGTTTAAATGCCTAAACAGAGAAGAAAAGATGGTCAGGGGAAAACAATATATGAGAGTTCGGGGAAGAACTATCGTAACTCCTTATCCATTGTAGGTTTAACGAACCCCTCCCCGTTATTTTATATATTGTATATGAATTGGTTTTATTTTTTCGTTAAATTAATGTATAGACAATATAGGTGAATGCTATTTTCGTTCTTAGGAAAAAAAAAGAGTTATTCTGGTTTTCCCCTGACCCTTTCAAAGCTATTCGACCAATTACTGAAATAAATTTCCATGTGATGGCCTATGCCTCTTTATTAACCCCTAAAATTAGACACTGGTATCAATAAAGAGTAAAAGGTTTCATAAACATCATGACAATTTGTGAACTTCTGGAGAGTCTCTAATATTTTTAATCAAGATCTGTTTATGCCTGCAATGATTTTGTCCTTATTAAAGCTCTCTCGAGAGAAGAATGTGAAAAATTCATACTTGGTGAGTTTTGTAAATTAAATGACTTTAATTAATGGTCGCTTGCTTTTCTGTTGTAAATATTATATTCTGATCTTCTTACTTCAACAGGCCAGATATTGTTTAGTTTTTTTTTAGGGGGGGGGGTCTTAGAAATGTTAAAATTTTCCAGGAGAAAGTGGATATAATGATCGATTTTTCGGCTTATAATAACTGTGTTAGTAATCCTGTTTCTTACTATTCCTTTGTAAAATTACAAGAGAATCCTAATTGCATTGGCACTTGTGTCATGTGCAAAAAATATTTACCTTTTTTTTATTATTACAGTTTTGAATGAAAGGAAAGTTGTATAGGCTGCAATGTCATTATTTTTCAGACTAGAAATCTTAAACTATTTCTCTGGTGTTTGTTGGTTCTAATCTTTGTGATACCTTTGTTACAGTTCCATATTATTTGCCAGATTAAAAAATAAATTATTGAGAATATTTTCATATTGATGTTACAATACTGCTTAAATTAATCATTTATTTAATTGATTGATTTATTGAAGAATATTCTGATGATATTAATTACAATATCCAGGCCTTGAAAACTACAAATTATTATCAGCATAAATTTTTTAAATAATTGTCCTACCTTTTAAAGGTTATCCTCTGATGGAAATCAAAAGTAATTTTTCTTTTACATGTTGTGCACTTGATTATTAAAGATTTTTAACTATCACAGGATTTGAATTAAATTACTTGTCCAACCAGTAAATTAACAGTTCAAAATGGCTAGAACTAAAGAGATATTTTAATCTACTAGTTATTGATTAATTAATTAATTTCATGTCAGATTGGATCTATTAGAAATGTTGCACTCATTGGCAGCCATATAAATATGTATGCATATAAAGCTACCTTTTATTATTTTGTATGACTGTAAAGATTAATTTAATGCCTAACTCTTCTCATGTTTATCGATTAGGGTATGAAGGTCACTTGTAGTACCATTTCCTATTGAGTTTGTATACTATTTCTTCCCCCATTTTTTTTTAATAGTAATTTTTCAAAAAAATCTAGGTAGTTATTCAAATAATTGATGAATTTGAAAAATTAAAATGATAAATTACCCAGATTTTGTTTACCAACTTCACCCACCTTATGAAATATGTAACTCTTCTCTTCATGAGGTATCTATTTTCTGTTTATTTGTTGCTCTATCTGTCAGTCTGTTTTATGAAAGTGATATTTAAAATAATCTAATTTATCTGTAATTTAAATGATTATGTCATTATATATTTTCGTATAATAACAAGAAGTATGCCAAAAAAATTCAATGTTAAAATTCTTGTTGTTTCTGATTTTCCCTGTGGCTAGAAGAAAGAGATCTAAAAAAAAAATTGTGTAAGTCAACAATGAAATTTAGTTTGAAATATTGATTTTCAGTGAGGGAAGGTTTAACAAAAAAAAATATGAAGTATTTTTGATAAAAAATGCCAAGTAGTAGTAGCGCAATCATTTAGTATGCACAAGTTTTGCACTACAAATTAACTCGCCTTTTGCAATTCAAATATTTCTCTATGATTTTTTTTTTTCTTTTTGTAAAAAAAAAGTAAATTAAATGAAAAATAATCATCAAGAAATTCAAAATTCTATTTATTGTAAAGATGTGAATGGTGAATAATTACCATTTCATTCAATTTGGACGCACGGTATGTATGAAAACTGCATTGAATTTGGTTTGTAAAAAGATGAATTTGTATTGCGAAACCGATATTGAAGTAAGTTATGTTATTTATAATGATTATGGTATTTCTTCACTTTGTGTCCTTTATTTCAAATAGATACCACTGAGTTCTTATATTCTATAACAAATTTTAAGTGGTTAAGTAGAATAGAAGTACTTGTGCACTTGGTCACGATTACAAATCAATTTTTAGCAAGAATTTCCTACTTGCCTTACGATACATTTATTGCTATTACTGTACAATATTTATAATTTTATGTATTTCCTAAATATATTCAGATATACATATAAATGGTTTTTGTTGAGCTTGTCTGGATAGAGTACAGTTAAATTAATTAATCGATAATAATCCTGAAATAAACTTTGTACCCTAAAACACTACATGTACTAATTTATTAAATTGATAGTTATTTAATAAACATTATTACCATACTGTTAAAAAAATGTATGTTTAAAATAACAATAGATACTAATTATGAGATGAGAATCCATTACAACTTATGGTATGTATGGTTTATTAGGTTTTGAAAATAATATATGAATAATCATTCCTTCAAGAGTTTGATTTGAATGTGATATTTATTAATTTAATAATAAACACAATTTTAATTGATAAATTTATATAACATGTTTATTTATAATTAAATCTCCTAAAGTATAATAATTACATAATTATTTTGCCTGTTATATGAATTTTAAGGAGTAAGTTTAAAGATGGCCCTAAGACTTTGCATGGAAGAAAGGAAAGGGGGAGTGTGAAAATAACAAAATAAACAAATAAACTTATTTATAACTAAGGAGTTTTAGATTCTATTGCATTATTTTTTTGTTTATATCATTTGATACTTAAAATCAAATATTAAAGTTTAATATTAACCCTCGGTACTCTGTGGGGCCCTTTTAGGACCCGACAAATCTTTTTTTATGATAATGTTGCATTGTCGTTCCGTGACTTTTATCCCCAAACTATCTGAAACTTAAAAATAGGAAATGGAACTGTTAGAGTGCCTTCTCAAATTTATGTCGAATTTTTGTTGCTCAAAAACATGATGGACCCCCACAGTATTTGAGGGTGCCCTATTTTTAGAAATTAATTTTACCAGAAATGAGTGATGGAGCACAATATCCACTATCGTGAATGATCAATCATAGTTTCTACTCTCATTTTTCTGGAGAGTTTCATCTCCTTTGTTTTCGTTTACCATGTAAACGAATTCATAGTAATCAGATATTTTCCAATAATCCACCTATTTTGTCATCATCGACAACTCAAGTCACTTTGGTCTTGCCAACTGTGTGGCTTTTATAAAATGGAACGTTTATTTTCTTCTCCTACAAGGAGAATTGTAGAATAGAAAATAGCTTGTTCGTCAGCAATACAATAAACTTGAAGACAAACCCCATGGTGGTAGTGGAGTATGATTTCTATTGCATCTGATATTGAATCCTGGAGATTCAAGAAGAACATGATAATGAAATCTCTATTGGTAATAAAGAAAAAAAGAATTTTGATTTCGAAGGAACCAACGAATCTGATCTTTTCCAGTGGAAAGATGCAACATTTTGGTACAAAGATCCATTCTTCGAAGAAAATAACTTTAATTAGAATACTTAAGAATTAAGAATAGTTAAATGAGAAAAAAAAATGTTTCTCCAAAATATTCACGATCAAAAAGCTTTTCATGTGGGTAATTGACATTTTGAGATTGGATTCATATTCAGCATTTAAAACCCTGTAATATTGCTCATTTTCAACATCCTAACTATTACTGTATAGTCGCAATGGAGAAAAAATGTTGGGTCCCGTAAAGACGGACCCCCATGGTACTTTGCGTTTCACATGACCCCATGGCACTTGTATGGTTAATTTGAATCCATTGAAAATAGTTAAACTTATGATGATATAAAGTTTTCTTGTTGATTTATTTCTTCTATCATAACTAGGTATAAATGTTAAATTCATACACACACCATGCATGGCGATAAATCATGTAAAAGTATGTTATATTCAGGTGCCAGGTCTAAAACACGTTCCTTGTCTATTCTGTGATTAATCCTTTCCCTTTTCAGACCTGTGCCGAGTTCCCATGAGGTGTGAAAATGAGGCGTGTCAAATAGCTTGTGTTTGTAGCCACTCATGAAAAGAATAAATCATGAACCGTTGTCATGATTTGGCATTTCACACGAATTGTTAAGACCAATTTAATTTTAATGTAATTAATTTCCTTAATCAGTATCAATAATACTCACTTTCAAGATTCACGGCCCAAGGGAACCTGGCATTATTCATTCTCTTACTTTCTATGCTTAATTTAAGTAAGAATGCACAAAAAATGATTTATTCTTTGGATTCAAATTAGATTAAATTATATTTTAGAAAAAAATGGTGCACATGATACTTTTTGATTGCTGTATACAGTTATAAAGAAGTTAGTCTTTGTCTGTTAGTGACTATAACTGGTTATGGTCAGTGAATAATGTATCATGGTCACTGGTTTTGAAGACTTGTGTTTTTTTTCTTCCAGAAACATTTATTTTTTGCATTAAATATTTGAAACTATGCGTATAACTGGGAATCGGTAAAATCTACAATTCTAAAGTATGGGTTTTTAAAATGAATATTTTTCAAACTTTACACATAACTAGTTTTTACTTTCTTTTATCATAACAGCTACAACATCACAAGAATGATGTTACCTCTAAGAACAAAGAAAGCTAAAATGTGAACCCAACCCCATTTTGTCTCCTCCCGAAGTGGAGGACCTGTTAAAAGAATAGATTATTCATTGCTGTAAACGGGAATTTGCGAATAGAAAATTAATTTATTCACGAGTGTCAAGGAATTATCTATACTTACAAGAAAGCAATGCAAACATTAATAGTATAATAATATTGTATACGTATATGTTTTATATGTATAATAATATATTATGCAACATTGGAATCTGTAGCCTATTTGTAAAAAAAAATATAAAAACTTATTTGAAAGGAAAATACAGCACATTTGTCAATTTTAAATTCAATAGAAGAAGATGTTGTTAATCTAAATATGTAACCAAAGATTTCATCTGGAAAACTGCATAGACGATGATACCCCCTTTTGCATCAATCAACTTCCTTCCAACTATGACCATAACATGTTATTTGCCCTATAAATTATGCTTCAACTCATATTTTACTATTAACCTTTTGCAGGAGCTGCAAGCAATGCCGTCTAAGACTCCTGTGTCCATGCTTCAAGAACTCCTCTCGAGGCGGGGGACCACCCCGAAGTACGAGCTAGTACAAGTTGAGGGAGCCATACATGAGCCCACGTTTAGGTACACTGTCTCAGTAGGGGAAACTTTAGGTTAGCAATTGGCATTTTATATTCTTGAAATAAATTGGATATATTCTAGCTGGGGTGCTTGATATTATCGAATACTGTATTGTTTATCAGGGCAGACCAATGATCACTATGAGGTGATATTCGCTGTGGTTTAAATAGATAACAGGCTTAAAAAATGTTTTTTACAGAACTTTTATCCAATTTTGTTGATATTTAGCATAGATAGTAGTCATAGAGATATCAGTTAGTAATTGCTAACACTACTGGAGTAAGTTAGTTGCTTTGTGACTATTTACCGCTAGAGTTTTATTTTTATATTAAGTGGAAAATTCCTGTCAACATTTTTGACAACAGAAGGCTCATCGTAGGGAATATTTCACTTTACTTTCTTACTTCTTTAAATACAATGGGTATGAAGTTCATTTTATGTGACACAGTTTTTTTTTTAAACATTAATTTTGTTTTGTCAAACACTTGATTTGTCCTTTTGAAACGTATTAGGTTAATTAATGGTTCAGGTAATGTTTACCAATTGTTTATTCTCAAAAACTATGATGGCTATTGCAAAAACATATTTTCATACTTTTCTCGAGAAAATAAAATATGAAAAATTTTGGAAATTTATAATAAACTATTGGTTAGGAAGAAAAGGAATTTGACAGCACTGGAGCTCAATTTCTGGGTTTAAGTCAAGATTTTTTTCTTTATTGAAATTATGTTTTCACTAGAGTGTGATTTTTTGGACATGAATATTTCTGCTGTTTTTATTTATTACTCTGACTTTTAAGTCATTATATAATTCCATTTAGGTTTGAAAGGTAGGCTGTATCCTGTCTGGACTCATTCACTTCTAATAACCAAAGTGAAAATAGTCAGTCTCGGAATTTTGACCCAAAACATTCATATTAAGTAATTAAGGTAACCATTACACCATGTGAGAACTATATTTATTTTTAAGATCAAAAATCATCATTCATGTTGATATTGAAACTTTTGCTGGGGCCAAAAGCCCCTTCCAAACATTTATCAGTCGTTCTTTCTGTCTCTCCATGTGTTCTATAACAGCGCCCAAAAACATTATACAATTTTTCTAAAATATGTAATGTGTAACCAATAACAGCCTAGTAACTTGTGGTTTAGGTATAATGATGGAAATTAAATAAAAACAAATTAAACTTGCGAAAGTTATCCCGTTTCGATAAGTCAATGCTCGGAAGTTATTTTAGATTTAATGTTGTGATGTTTTCCTATGGTGGTTGGGAACACATTAAAGACGGTAACACACAAAAAAAAAAAAATTCTATGATTTTTCAAGAAATATTGTTTTGGAACCTATGAAAGAATTAAAAAATTTAATGTCATCCGGTCTAATTATAACAGATAATTTTTGTAAATATTTCAGTTATTTGAATTATAATTTCTTTTCTCAAAAAAGTCATTTTTAAAGACTGGAGATGGTTCAGCAAATAAATTTGAAGTACTTTTTGTTGGAGATGTAAGTAGTTTCTTCAATAATTTCAGAAACTCTCACCATTAAAGGCTGACCTCTCATTAGTGTCTCTTAACCTCCATGCCATTTGTTTGTATTAAATAATATTTAATTACCTTCCGCATAATTAAGTGTTTAGCATGCTGACTTCTGGGGATGCGGGTTTGATCCCCTATGATTTTATTTAGCAAAAGGTATGATTGGACTGTCCAAGGGTTTGTTAAATATTTATTAAATTATATAAAAAATTGGTGTTTTAAAAAAAATATTAGTTTTATTTAATAAACTATCCCTGTCAAATAAAAAAAATGTAAATCACAAAAATATTGATAAAACAAACTTTTGATGATATTAAATACTTTAATTCTATTGGTGTAATTCGAAGCATTATTTTTTTAAATACCTTTGAATTTCTTTTTGTTTGCATTACTGTTGTATTAAATTTGCTAGGAAAGCCATGGATGTCGCAAAGATTAATCTTTGGTATACTGCTTTTATAGGCAGCAAGCTCAACCCCCCTCCCTTGTATTGGTTGCGTTATTAATTTTTAACAGTCCCTGTGCACTTATAGGACCCGGTAGATTTGCAGCAATGGGAACAGGAAGATCTAAAAAAGAAGCGAAGCACGCTGCTGCAAAAGCAATTTTAGACAAGATCACTGGAAACACCGAACCTGCTGAGATATGCAGCCCGACATCCACCACTGATAGCCTGTGAGTATTGAAATTTCAATCTAATGACCATGGCTTTTATTAGCTATACTGCAAGCCGCAATAAAACATATTATGGCTATTAATAAATATACAAAGTGTTTTATAACAACCATTTAGTACATATCACTAAATAAGATTTAAATTAATGTTATCAAAATATTATGTGCATAGCATAGTCCATGGCATAGATTACATTTTTTTTGTGTGTGTGTTATTAGGAATTGAGGGAATTAGGAATTCTTCCAAAAATGATCGGCAGTAAATGTTAAATAGTTATGTTGAAGTATTCACAGGCAGGTTTTTGTTTAGTAAAGAGATGTGCAAGCTTGTCGCTCTTGTGTGTCCTCTTCTTAGTTTAGTAATTACAATTTCTAGATATTAGTTAAATACCAACCTTCTCAAATATCAACTAGATCTCGAATATTTATTTATGATTAATAAATAATATAGTTTTAATGTTTTGTTACACATGAGCTTGAACTAAATACTGTATTGGTTCAGAATTGCTTGTTATCGTTTACATAACAATAAGTCCGTCGTAAAATTATAATCTTTTAAATAAAACAGCACTAATTGACCTCTTCATAATAATAAATACTAAAAAGAATTATAATTCAACTCATTGGAAAAATACAGCAGTAAATTACAAATGATACTCAGGTAAAATTATACTAAGTGCACACAATAAATGTTAAATTACACATAAATTTTAATTTATGAAAACATAAATAAAAAACTTCATGGTAAAACAAAACAAAAAAAAATTTAAAAACGTTTCTTCACAATAAAAGAATGTCATTTTAAAACCACATATTATTAAATTAAAGTTATTAAATTGTGTTAGTTTAGAAGAAGCTGATTAAAAGTAAAAGTTGTGAAATTTTGTGAGTGAAAACTTGTGACGTAGAATGGTGGGCTGCATGGCTATCAGCAGGTTGTTTGACCAACTAGGTGAGGGAAACACAGAAATCAAAAAGACTTCCTCTCTATTTTCCTGGCTCAGCAGCAAGAGGTTGAAGATGCATATGGAGGGAAAATTGAGATATATGTTGTGGGAGGTTCCTTTTTACAATAGTGATAAATGTTGAGCAGGGCGTGTGAAAAGTAACGAAGATGAGCAAAATCTCGAAACCAGTGGAAGATATTACATTAATCAGACAAATTAATCCAGGAACGTTTGTGAAGTTCAAGGACTCAAAAATAGTTACATTAGCCTAAAATACAGATAGTAACGACCAAAACAGAATCCAGCAATGGTTTTAGATTGTACATGTTTTAATATTTATAAAGGTAGGTTAAGTACAATTGGTATTTAGTTTGTCCGAATCCAACCTATTGTATCCAAAATTTTATGTCATTAAAAATTAAAATAAATTTAAATTATTGTGTATAACTTTTCAAATTGTCACCCACATGGGGACACCTTTTTATTAACTTTACAATATACTGTATCCTAAGCCCTTATTTTTTTCATCTTTCCGAAGAGGCTAAAAATAAAACCAAACTCGTGAAAAACAATAGAGGATCATTATCGGCAACTTGGTACTCAAAAAATTAATATTTTCCTATTATACTGAGTAGGGTAGCAAATTAAAGTCTTGATGGCCTGATTAATAATATATCTCTTGTGTTGAAACTTAACTTAGAAAAATCATTTTCTCAGCCTTATTTGTTTCTATGCTGCCATGCCCTCTTGTTTATTTTACTCAGCTGAACATTATTTTGTTATATTTTTATGATTTTAATATTTATTAGGATAGTTATAATTGTTTCTGTTCTTATCTAATTGTTTATTCTTCAAAGTTGTGTGTTTTGTTCGTTATGTTTAGTAATTCAAGCTTGGTTGGGGTGGAGGAGCGCATGATAGGTAACCCAATCGGTCTTCTTCAAGAGTTATGTATGACCAGGAGGTGGCCCCCGCCTTCCTATGAGACAGAAAATGAAGAAGGTCTTCCCCACGAAAGACAATTTACCATTTCTTGCCTTGTTTTCCGTCATAAAGAAATAGGTAATAAGATCTACTTGGTAATATTTTGAATTCATATTAAAAATGATATATGAGGCCACGGTATTGGGCAGTGCCATATATCAGATGAATTAGATATAAAAATAATTTAAGTGCCCGTGTCACTAGGGAAATACTTTAGGGTTTCAGTCATTTGTGGTTTGTTTTATGGCCAGTGAGTTAGTTAGTAAGTGAAAAATATGCTATTTGTTTTGTTGACACAATTGAAGACAATTGTTAGTCTGGCCCAAGAAAGGGTTGTTGCATTTAAAACTCAAGGGAGTTGAAATTGAAAGGAGTGGGGTGTGTTAGAATTGAGATCATGATCAAAAGTGCATGTTATTGAGCGCAGATATAACAGCAGTTATGTAATCTTTAAGTGTTATCAGTATAATAACTATAAGATATTCAAATCATTCAAGGTAATAATTGTTCTAATATCATCATTGATCTGGTGAGTTGAGTTATAACATTATTGACCAACAATATGAAGAAATTATATAATATTTACTATAATTTCAAATTGACAATTTAGAGTAAAGAACCGATCCGAAATATAAGCGTTTAACTATATAAATAATAGTTAAATCTGTGACAAATATTTTTTTCTTGCATTAAATCTCAACTAAGCCAAGGAAATCGAGACAATGTATATTGTAATAATATTTATTGTTACAAAATCAATACTATCTACTTTAAGACAATAAAAGAGTTTTTTTACATTAGTTATTTTTTTAAAACGAGGAACATGTACGTTTCACCTCTGTCTCTTCAGGTCTTTGTGGGCTTCCTGTTGTAATATGATCATGTGTCATAAATTAATTAGTTATAAAAAAATAATTATGTTTCTTTCATATTGAGAAGGGGATAAATTAAAGATCTGCATGTCATGATTAATAACGTACTATAATTACTCAAATTAATTAAAACTGTCTTTAAAACAGTGCTGTGAAGTGTCTGAAAGTGACAGGTTCTGTTGAAATCACTTCTCGTTTTTCAGATGCTTGAAAAAGTTTTCTCACTGAAACCCTAAAGATATCAAGGCTCTATGGACAACTTAATTATATAACAAAATAATGACTTAAGCGCTGAAAGTCATAAAATGAGAAATATTAAGCCATTAAGTTTGTTTAAAATCAAGTTTGTTATTTATTTATTCTTTTATTAATGAATGGTTCTTCACAGGTACGGGAAAATCAAAAAAAATAGCCAAACGATTAGCAGCACACAAAATGTGGACAAGGCTGAAAGACTTGCCTTGTGAAAACAACACTACCCATTATGGAATAGATGAAGACGATGAGGTAACAAATGTTTATATCTTACAGTAAATAGTCATTTTTATAATATTATCAAACAAGAGACTGATTTACGCAACTATACTCCAACCTATCTGGTCCTATGGAATAGAAGTTTGGGGGAGTCCCAAGCCCTCCAATATCCTTAGCATCCACTTCCTGCAATCCGAAATCCACCGCAAGATAGCCAAGAAGGGAGCTATGAACTTCTATGTCAACAACCGTACCCTTCATGTCGATCTCAGCATCCCATTCTCCCGCTATCAGAACTTCCATTCCCGCCTCCCTGGCCATCCTAATTAATATGCTAACGCTCTAATAATATCCCATCTTAATCCCGGCAACCCAGAGTGACACAGCGGAGGAGTCGTCGTGACCCCTAAACCTTCTTGCATTTTGATCTTATAAGCTCTGTGTGGTATTGCATCAAGTGAAGTGGTTTTTGCTTAATAGCCTTTTTTCCCCAAAGAAACGAGTCACTAATAAACTGAATTCATAAGCATTGCTGCTTGTAATACTTGAGTATGGATTGGTGTGAAAATTTTTTAATTTTTAGTAAAGTTCTTTGAATATAAAAAAAAAAATAGTATTATTTGGGTGTCTTATTCTTACAAAAATCTCACAAATTAAATTTCCCAATATTATAGGGCCATTGTTTACTAATGACTGAATAAGACTGGAAGGTGGCTTTCCATTTATTATTGAGGATTAATTGGATTAGAACTGATGCAGAGACTCGGCCCCAAACTCTGACTTCTCTTCATATTGTTCGTTCATTGTCTATTTACTTAATTTTGGTTGTCATAAAAAAAAAACTTTGATCTGAAGTTGAATAGATGGCAGATCAAATAGTTCAGTTTATATTGTGTTAAAACTTGAGAGCAGAGAGCATAATATTAAACCAATATTATTACTGGCAGATATTATAACACTTTAGTCTTCAATTGTAACCTCAGCTAATATAGTCTATTCAGTTATCTCACAGATTAGTGGTCACAGCTGCAGGCATGATGTTTTTTTTTTATTTTAAGCTAAATAATTTTTCTTACACTATATCATATTCTAATAGCGTTATCTAAACTTAAAATTACTCATTAGACAAATTTATCTTAAAGTGTTTTTTTATTAATCTGCTAGGATCTTTCTGAATTTAGTTATGATAGTGTAGGCAGAGTTTTTAATCAAGAATATTTTGTTGGTCTTGCACAGATTAGCCAAAGACTTCCTCAAAGAGAGTTTGATTCACTGAAGATGGCCAACATCCCAACACCCTCGGCACCTTACAACATCAAAGTGTCACAATTCCATAAGAACCTCAAATCATCATTCGGGCCAAAGCTCGAAGAGCTGCAGGTACTTAAAAAATCTAAATCGTTATGACTATAATGAATAGCCCTTAGGTGTGTCTATGCTTCTGTGTCCCTTGAGCCCTACATCCAACCCATTTGTAATCTTGCTTACATCTAAACTGTTCATTCATTTCGTTAAGATTCATAACTTGCACCAGATATTGCTTACAGCAACAGTCGTTATTTGTGAATAGTTGTCATACCCAATATCTTGATCACTTAATGGAAAGATTTGTGCAATAAACAAAAAAAAAGAACCCTAAAATTGTTCATAATTTATCTACCAAAAAAAAAAATAATCCAAATTATCGTTGATTGTGATGATACCCACCTGAAAATCTAGTGACTTGATATAGTATATAGTAGTTGAATTATTCTATAATTCAATACCAGTGAAAGTTTGTGTTACTTGTTATTTAATAATTCTTACTTCAGATATAAATATTAATAAAATAATAAGCTAGAATTGGTTTGCTCTATTTATTAACAACTCATATTTCACCTCTAATGGGTTAATTTTAATAATAATAAATCATTGTTTTTTGCATTAACAATTTTTTTTTTTTTACAATATGCAGGTTCACATCCTTTGATCCCGGAGCAGTTAGGCTAGAAACTTTAATATTTTTAAAATCCACAAAAAAAAAAACTATCGTAAAAGTCTATCTATCCATGGTGTCAAATATCGCCAGTTTTCCACCACTCATTGTCAGCCTATGGTGTAAAGCTCAATAGCATAGATCAGCAAATAATCTCTTCTTTCATCTTTATCAAAATTATCGATTGTCAGGCGTGATAGACCAGATATTATTTAAATTTTTTTTTTTTAACGTTTTCAGTTAGCAATGTTCATAATTTTGGCATTGGTGATTGAGGTTCTTGTGATGTGCCACTTTTTTTTAGTTTTACAGTAATGTTATTGTTATACTAAATTATATCTTGAATTCAATATTATACTATATGATAAGGTGAAAAGAAATTCTCATTACATCTTGTGAGTAGGAGATACTACATAATACATATGACAAGGGAGGGTCTATTGCTTCAAGACTATTTATTGAAAAATAATCTGTTAAGTATCACTCTCATGTGACAGTCAACTTTTTAAATATAATACAAATTTTATTTGTTTCAGAAAGTCTCAATGAAAGATTCTGACTTTAATGCAGTCAAGTTCCTACAAGAAATAGCTGCAGAACAACAGTTTGAAGTGACATTCGTCGATGTTGAAGAAAGATCTATTAAAGGTAAAAAAAAATGTGACATTTTTTTGTCCAAAGGGTCAATAATAAAAAAGGTCTTATGAGTGCCTCATAAACAAAAATAAATTAGTGGGTAACATCTCCGGAGAAAACAAAGCCCACCAAGGATATGGAGATGAAAAATGGG
Organism: Acanthosoma haemorrhoidale; assembly: GCA_930367205.1. Lineage (NCBI taxonomy): Eukaryota > Metazoa > Arthropoda > Insecta > Hemiptera > Acanthosomatidae > Acanthosoma > Acanthosoma haemorrhoidale. The sequence continues at coordinate 105,032,360 of OV884014.1, read as the reverse complement.
TCCTCTATAATAATCCTATAATCTCTCTCCGCATGAAGTACAGCTAAGCCAGGTTTACACTCCAAAAAGGCGCTTTTGTGTGTTTGATGGAGTATTCGCGGGGTCGTTCGTCGCTAATACCTGGAAAAACTGTGAATGCAGATCTTTACAGTGAACAATTGGATCGAGTAAATCAATCTTTAATTGAAAATTTCCCAGCGATTGTCAATAAAAAAGGTGTTATTCTGCAACATGATAATGCAAGGCCCCACTGCACCTATTTTTTCCACAAGAACCTTGGAAAAAATTAATGAATTGGGGTGGGAGGTATTGCCTCAACCACCATACTCGCCCGATATCAGATTTCCATTTATTCCGATCGCTACATTTTGTAAGTGGCAAAAAATTTCAAAATTTGGATGATGTCCAAAATGCCACCTCCAGATATTTTGCTCAAAAATCAATTGATTTTGATCGATCAGGCATTGAAAATTTGCAAACTAGTTGTCAAAAGGTTGCTGATAACGAGGGTGATCAAAAACCAAAACTTGTTAAAAATTTATCTGTTCGAATTTAATGTAAAAAAAAAAACGACATTACTTTGCGGTCCCCCTAATATTTACATTTACCCGCAGGTAGAGACAATTACAACCTCAACCCATGTTTTCCAGTGTAATTTTAAATTATTAAGTGTTTAATGTGTAAAGATTGTAAAAGTAATTTTAGGTTAAAAGTATGAGTGTTTAGTATGTCAGAACCCAACCTGAGATTATCATAAGAATAAAGAAATTTAAGTAAATCCATAAATAAAATCAATGTTTAATAAAGTTTTATTATTAATATTATTGAAACCTGGTATTAGTATTTGTCTGTAACGAAGACAACACAAGGTGTTGCCGTGTGTAGGCACTATTTTTGAAAACTTGATATAAATCGTGCAGCAAAGCTGTACATGTTTTCATTATATTAGCTTAGATAATGTATATTATTTGTCTGTTGGTTTATCCTTCACTGTATGAAAAATTATATCTACCACCCCCCCTCCCAATTAAAACTTCACCCTTTTTGTTGTACTGTGTAGGTAAATGGCAGAGCTTGGTTCAGCTGTCGACGTTGCCCGTCGCTGTGTGTTACGGCACAGGGATGAACTCATCTGAAGCCCAAACCTGTGCAGCCTATAACGCCCTGCAGTATCTCAAACTAATGACCAAAAAATAGACGGACATTCGGGGACATTTTGTACTGGTCAACACCTGATTTGGTAACAACCAAGTACCTCATCTCTTCATTGCCTATTTCCATATGCGCTATAGATCTCAGCATTGTTTTCTTTATTTTAATTTATTTATGATCACATTTATTAATTTATGATCAGTTTTTAGTGCTAAGTTCGTTTTTTTGTTGTTGTTTTTTATCGTACTTAAAGCAAACCAAATTAAAAACTACATCGAGATCGGAAATGTTACTTGGTTTACAAGATGTGATTTAATTTTTATTATCTCCTTTAACAGCATAATTATTTTATTATTCTACTTATGTATGTTTTTCATAATTGTTATATGCAAGTTTTAGAAGTTGTGTTATCAAAAGAAAATTGGTTACCTCAATTGAATTACATTGGCGCTTAATTTAATGTATTTCTTTGAAGTTTTTATTACATTATTCATAAGAGCTTTTCTCTTAATTAATTGACTGATGTCATTATAATGCTATTTTATAAAAAGTAAAAGGAAGAAAATAGTTAAATGAAGTAACTAGGCAAATTTTAATTTTTGTGATATAACTGGTTTATTATTTTTTCTGAATAACATTTTTTAATTAGTTAATTAATTAAATCCATTGAGTTGACTGTTTTGTTTTATTATAATAAATGATGTTCATAATTTTGTTATTTATCCTTTCCTCGTGGCAGTTTAGTTTCTTATCCTTTTTCCATCCCTGGCAAGCACGATGATTGAAGTAGGTTTAATTATAACACCGCTATCAGTCCAGTACACTATTAGATTTTAGTGGTAGATTGATCACTGTGACTCACCTGAGAATGACAAAGGTGAGCTATCGAAATCGTTTGCAAATCGACAAAAAGCTTTTGAAGAGAAACAGAGATTGGTGTTATTTAAAACCTAAATTATACCATCTCTTCCAATCTAACACCTCATTGAATAGGTTTAGTAATAGATTGCATTCAAAACCTTACTTTTCTTTTAGTGTTAATCATATGAACTGTCTCAAATGTGTTCATAACCATAGGAAAAATATCAGTACATAAAATCTTAAAAGTCAACAAAACGAGCCCGATTTTACCTCCTCTAATTTCCAAATTTACCAATCATTTTTCTATACTTCCTGCTATTTTATTTTAACCAAAGACTAATTAGTATATTGTTATGATATTTAGATGTTGTGAGTTTGTGATGTTGCCTTTGATATAAATTTGAAATTAGCGGACATAAAAGGGCGGTAAACGACCCGTGGACCATGGCTATGAAGGGATGAACATTATTTGTTGCCGTTATATCTAATATTAATAGTTATCATATAAATAATATCAAGAATTAAATATAAATATTTTAATATTGGATTTGTTAACTTTAAAATAAGAAAAGTTAATAATATCTGAGACAACTGGGATTGGAAAATAAGAAAGTTAAAAAGATCAAGAAGGCAGCAGAGGAGTATAAGAACAAGGAGACAGTGGTAAGCAGCTCTCTTTCATTTTGACCAGGTGAGCCTTGTTTGTTACGATCGTCACGGGAGACATGAGGCAAGCATATGGCAACCACGCTCTGCTGCCAAGAAACCAGAAGAATTCGCCGAAGGACGTAATGGTAAATCTGGCCAGTCGCGAGTAATATTAAGGTAAATTTTAAGTTTAGTTTTAACATTGTAATTTTATCACATACGTGCTTACACGCATATAAATTCATAAATCAAAATGTTATTAAACAATTTTCCTTTTGCTAGAGATTTTTTTTATATTAACAGAACCTTTAAAACCTCAGATTAACTTAAAAATAAACAATATATTATAAAAACATAACAATATTTAAAGGTGTCACTGAATGAATTGAAGGTGTGAATGAATCGTTCATTTTTCATCATCACTAGATAAAATGCGATCTTTCAAAAAGTACAGCATCTATCTTTGAGCTGCTTAGATTATCTTGTTTGAGACTTAACTTGTGCTGCTAAAATGAACAAATGAAAACTTCAAGTTCGGTGTGATATATGACACAATTAAGTGTTTAGTTATAGTTGCTGCAATAACTTAAATTTATTAATACTTTTTGTAATAACAGCCTACAAAAGCCATCATACGTACAATCATTAATCAGAACATCAAGATTTTTAATTTGATTGACACCCAGCTTAATATGTTTAAAAAAATATTTGCTGTTCAATTACAGTTTATTGTACTGTATTAACATCTATATATATAATGCATTATACTGACCTATCATTATTTTTCAAAAGACAGCTTTTTAACATCTCTGGGGATCAAGTAAAACTTTCCCTCCGTATGAAACATGTCACAAAAAAAATTGTGAATATACTTTAAATGACTATGTAATTATGATCCCCAACACATATTTCTCATTATTAATCAGAATGTTGAAATATTTACTTTAACTTAATATCATAGACAAACATTTTGATATTAATGAACCTTCAATATTTTTCATGGGGCTGGTTTTTTCATCATTGAAGCATCAAATAGCATTATCAAGCAAAATATCTTGACACTAAAAAAACAACTGGTTTAGTTAAGCGGTGAAGACAATGGTAGTGGCGGTTTTAATGACTTTTTATAGTTGTAGTTTGAAAAAAACGCATTACATATTATTAATCGGAACATCGAAATCTTTAATTTGGTACCCTCATTCAATTTTAGAACAATATTTTTTTTGTAATACCAACTGATAAAATAATAACATATGATTTTCATGTCTTCCTTTTTATCAAATGGGACCCCCTTGTAAAATATATATTTTGCATAAATAGGTAGCTCGCAAAGACCAGAACAGGTACAATTACTTTAACTTAATATCATAGACAAACATTTTGATATTAATGAACCTTCAATATTTTTCATGGGGCTGGTTTTTTTTTAAATCATTGAAGCATCAAATAGCATTATCAAGCAAAATATCTTGACACTAAAACAAGGATTTCTCCTAGTTTTGATGAAGCCCTGAAAACTAAATAGCTTTGCAGAAGGAGAGTTAAGTAAATAAGATAAAAGTTTGTTTTTCAAAACATTATATTCTCTGTAATATAAAACTTAAATGAAACTGTACATCTAATGTAGTACCGGATAGAATAAGATTTTAGAATCATCAGTCAGTTAAGATTTTGGAGAAATGCGTGCAAAGGTAGCTAAGGAACTCTGGCAAGTGAGGCACTTGCAGGATGTAGGATTGCTGATGGTCTGTTTGATAGTAAAGCCATCTGCGCAGGCCAGAACAACCTCCAACGGCATGTAGTTCACAGCCTGGCAGCAGTAGCAGTTGCTCAAGTGCTGCTTAGTTCCTGCAATATCACAAGTTATAAATCATTATAGTTTCTCGTCTTATTTTTCACAATTCAGATTAAATATATACTAATATATAGATCCTACTATTGTATAACGATATTTTATATACAAGGAGAGTAAGCCTGAAACCGCGATTTAGTTATGGTCACCCTATATAATATTTAGTTCCCATAATCCACCCAGAAGTGAATCTACGTATTTCTTGAGTTTTATCAGTGTTGGACCTCTTGAGGTTGATTCAAACAAAAAATTGCACTTTGTTTAGAAGATACAAAAATAAGTTTTGTAGGGTCACAGGTCCTGGATCTGGCTGAAATGTGAATTTGACCATAAGGCTTCTTTTTGTAAAATTATAAAGCATTAGCACTTAATTTCATTATATATCAGATAATAATTCTTAATTAAAAAATAGATTAATTCATATTTTAATTTAGAAAATTTTCTTATTTATGACAAACTACAGCTAGGTAGTTAAAATCATTGAACCTCCATTCGGGCAATGAACCTCAGGGGGGTAGCTTGAAAAGGGACAGCAATAGTTGAGAAAATAGAACAAAATATTGGTAGATACCAGCCAGTCAGGACAAACAATATCACACAAAATCTGGGACTACCCGCTGACTCACATTTCAACCGATAACTCCAACATTTTACTGTATTGTTGCATTAAACTTTGTTGTAGGGTTCCTTTTTTTTTTTTGGTTACCTAATCAATCCTGAAAATTAGAATTTATTAGTTACAATTATTTTTAATGAGTTTGGTAGAGAGGAGTCGGTTGGGGATAGTTTTACAAAACACCTGAAAGTGGGCGTTGGGCCAAAAAGGGTCCAGAATCACTGCTCAAGGTAATTGACTAGATCCCAAAAATCAGGATGATTAGAAAATAAGAAAACACATTTCAGCGTAGGGCTGAACATTTTTATTGTAACTGGCATGAATTTTTTTTTTAATTTGTTTGTTAGCAGTTTAATACTTGATAATTTGTAACTTTAGATGGATAGACACCATCATTTGGTATCGTAAGCAAAAAACCGAGTATCTCAAAATCAATCTATTTCACTCAAATATTCTTCGATTGCTGATCCCCTTCTTACATGCAGCTATTTATGTTTTAGTTTAGATAAGTTGCATAAGCAGTTTCGAATGATATTTTGTAAAAGTTTTCAATTTTCTTACACAAACATTCAATATGTGATCAATCAGAGAGTGGCCAATAAATGTAAAAGATGTCATAGAGGTTTCTGAAAGGCAGATTACGATTACAGTCTATTACGATAATTGGATCTTGTCAAGCAAGAAACAGTCCCTCAAAGAATTGTTAGTTAAATTAATATTCCAAGATCAGATTTATTTTTGCATACTATTTAATTAATTGATATACTCACTCCAGTCAAATTCTGTAGACGAATCGCAGACACCTTTGCACTGGTTGATTGAGATCGGTTCGATGTTGACACATGGTCCGTGCTCACTGTGGACTACATGGACTGCCCTCATTGTTTCATTGGACGGTACAGGCTCTGTGGTGCACTCGCCTGTAATAAATCCAAATGATGCAACACTGTAATTGATTTCTAAATATAATTAAAACAGGTTATGAATGGCACTTATTTATTACTTTGAGACTCTCCAGTTGTCCTGTTACATTTCTTGCAACATCCGTTAAAATAAGTGTTCTCTGTGGGGCAGTTGTCTAGTACAGGGCAGCTCTCCTCAGAAGAGACTACTTGGACCTACATATAATAATAAGCTTTAAAGCAAAAAAAATATATATACGTATATATGCTTTTGAGATCATTTTATCTCAGTTCAAAAGGGATCGTAAAATACTTAAAATAAAACACTCAAGAAATGATAATCTGCAATAGATAAACTCAATTCTACTAAAATGAGGAATAATAATGTATTGGATCTGTGAGCTTTTGCCTCGAGTCAATTCGCATTCGGATCTGAAGTGGGAAATTTTTAGCAAAATATTCCTTTTCTCATTAGCAAAAGTCTATAAAGTTGATTTCTTGGATCTTTATAATCTATTAGAGAAAATACACAGGTGGTCTGAAAAGTTTCCGACCTCAACATGAAGATGATAATAAAATAAATAAAAGCTTTGTTAGGTCGGAAACTTTTCAGACCACCCTCGTATAACATCCAGCATCACCAAAATAAATTATAATTTCCTGAACTGTGTTATATGAGGAGTAGTTGATCACTTGTACTGACTGACCTGGTTGTCATTTAGCAGGCAAGTATAAGTGGTGCAGTTGTCGTCAGATCGCCAGATGGCATTTATTTCATGTTGTGTGTTGTTGATCATGCAAGCAACCGGCTTGCATTCTCCACAGCATAATTTAGACCCTTCAGGTGGTGCAAAATACTTCCAACCCTATAACAGAAGTATTTTGATATATAAATTTAGTATAAGAAGCATAAAATATTTTATTTTAATAAATGAATATATTATCTTTATGGTTAGCTACTAAATAGTGAGATTATTTCTGTCCTGTTTCAATAATTCTTAGCCCCTTTAAATTCAACAGAAATTCATCAAATTTTCCAGAGAGATCATATAGAACCATTAGGGTCAAATGCAGTTTATTATTGTTTTAAATGGACCTTAACAGGTTCAACACCGAACAAACTCGAGAAAAAGATTAATTTGATCAGATCAAAAAGTAATGGAGGTTTTGGCACGATGATGAATTACAACTGTTGGAAATATCTATACTAAATTTTTCATCCAACATCCAAGAAAAATAAAAAATTTGAATCACAATTATTCACCTCTTTGCAGTTTCTTTCACATGTTTGTACAGCATCTACTTTGACCACTTCTCCATTAGTGCCAATGGTGCAAGTACCATTTCTGCAGAAGTCAAAGCTTGCATGCCAACTCTCACCGACCTGAAATTTGGAAAGGACAAAATAGATTATTATAAATTATAGTGACAATAGTTAATAAATAAGTGATATTTAATCAAAGAACTGAATGTCGACATATATCTTAGGTAGTTTATTGTAAAAGGATTGAGGAGGCTTAGGAAAATGAATTGTGTGCTTTGTTGAAGAGATTGTCAATTGTCAAAGGAAAGATGATAGTTATTCTTAGGCATTCCTGTCCTGTGTAGTTCTCTTTAGGTCATGAACCAGTATGAGTGTGTACTCAAAAGAAACCTAACTGATGTATGTGGCGAAGTTTCTGTAGTACCAGGTTTTGCTGGTAGGAACATGTAAAGCAACTTTTCACCAGTCAGTATGCCAAGCACAAACACAGAGAAGGTCAGTTGTTTTGTGCCCTTTTCATTTTTGTGAACAGCACGTGGCCGTGAAGTTTTGCTTCCTGCTCGGGAAAATAGAAACGCCACAGAAACACTTGAAATGTTAAAGCGCCCTACGAGGATGGGAAAACTCAAGTGTTTGAGAGGTTTTCCCGTTTGTTTTAATAGTGGGGAAATGTCAATTAATGATCAAACTTGCTCTGTATGTCCTTAAACAGCCAGAACCAATGAGAATGTCAAAAAAATTTGCAAATCGTCCTGGAAATCGACGATGGCCCATCGAATAAGTTGCAGAGTAATCTGGAGTGCTTTACAGAGAAGCCTGGAGTCATTATAGTGAATTTTGGGGATGAAAATTTTTTCCTCAACTGCTGACTACTCAGCAAAAATAAGGTCACTTAAAATCCTACTCTGCTTTGAAGTGCTGAAATTACCCAAACTTTTTTTTTCCAAAGTCATCACACGTGACGAATCATGGTACTATTGATACAATCTTGACACTAAGCAACAATCAAGCCAATGGAAGACTCCAAATATACCTTACCCCTAAACTGCCCTCCTCTTTGTGCCGATTTTTATCAAAAATAGTATGACCACTGTGAGCCATCCTCCCTATTTGCCCGAATAAAAAGTGACATGAAAGGAAAGCGTTTTGTGGACGTTGAAGAAGTAAAGACAAAAACTCGTGTGCTCTCTGACATCACAAAAGAGGAATTTAATAAATGTTACGAACAGTGGAATAAAAGATTGGACTAGTGTGTTGGCTTCAATGGAGAGTACTTTGAAAGAGATTAAATGTTTTTTGTAAAAAAATTAAATAAATTACTTTGCACAAAAATAGTTCGGTTTCTTGTGGATACCCTCTAGTATGCATATTAATATGTTCAGATATAAATAATTCTGTAATAATTGAGCAAACAGTGGCGTATCAGTAATAGTTAAGTAATACAGGCATGATGAATATAAAATAACCAAAGTTCATATTTGCATAAAATATTATTTCAATGATCTAGTGAACCCAGTATATACCAATATTGATCCAAAGGATGAATACAACAGTGTAAATATATTTGTTTTATAACTTCAAGCAATCAATTGAGAGTAAAGAGCCTCTTTACACATAAGCTTCTAAAAACATTATATTAAATAATAATTTTATTAATAATTTATTTTCTTATAAAAATTCTCTCTTTTCAGCTGAAATTTTTTGAAAAATATAAGATCAAAACAATATATTGTAACGAAGGTGTATGGGTGCACATAGATCAGCTTGTTTTTAGGAGACTAAGGTCAGCCAGTCATGAGATAGACTTTGAGGTTCGTTTAATTCAGTTAGTGTAAGACCTTGACAGAAGGCAAATCAGGGTAGAGAGTGGAATGGTGCAGTTGAAGAGATGACATGTTTCCGAGCAACATAGAACAATTGTTTGTATTAAGTAGCTATTGTTTAAATTATCCATATTTCTTTAGCCTGTGTTAATATGAAGTGACTAAAATTAGTACTAGGACCATATATAACCCTGAGATCATATTAAATGAAGCATTATATAAAATAAACTATTATTGTTTTTGAACTTTTTATAAACACTATTTTTTTTTTTTAAAGTAATTTGACTCCTCAGGAATAAATAAAGTGAAATTACGTTTATAAAAATTTTACCTCGAAGACAGAGAATTACCTTTGCTCAGTGAGCCTGACTCCATTACGAAAAAAATACAATTTTTTTTTCAAATACTAGAATAAAAATCATCACTCAGTTGATTTTACCTGATAAATATTGCCTTCATGTTTACAGGCTGTTCGTGTGTAGATAGGGCAGCATTTGTTATTCTGGTTGACAGATTTGTACACATAGTTGTCACTTTCTGGTGGTGTTGCGCAAACTTGGTCCCTGCAGTCGGCTACTTTGCTGCCTGGTTTGCACTCACAAGATCTGCACGGACCGTCTTTCCATTCATCTCCAGCCTGTCAATCAACATGATCGTGCTAAGTTGTTTTTATTAATTCAATATTGCTAATATAATTTATTTATTACATTCTACTTTCATTGAAGGTCATTGGTTAATATCCATTGGGGAGATAGACGTTTTTCTGGCTTTTGGATAATTTTGATATCACCTAACCTCATTTTTAAAACTGCCACGCCAAAGTTATATCCTAAAGACATCAATCTATCTCTTATTTTCATAAATTATAGACATAATTATATCATCAATGGTATCACACTACCTAGAGATATAATAAATATGTAATCTTGAAAGAGAGACTTGTTCAGAATGGCCTGGTACAGTCCAAATGGCTGGGAAAGAATGTGGAAAAGTTAAAGGGTAAAATTCCACAAATGCTTTTCAGTGAAATATTCTCAGTTTCAAGGTGGTGAAAAAATTGGTGTGTATTAGAAAAATTTAGGTATTATTAAAATATTTTGACACTTCTTGCTTAAGAAATAAAGTATTTCTACTTTCCTCGTTTTTATTGAAAAATGTTATGAAATAAAAGTCAACTCCTTTCCCTTCCTGCGATTGATATATTTACGAGCGCTGCCTTAGTAAAGTAAAATGAATTCTTGATAATGGCAGCATAAGTTTCCAAAAGAGCTTGAGAATACAAATATGCCAATTGTGGGATGAGGTGATAGTTGACTTTTATTACAGCCGACCACCAGCAAAAATACCAAATAAAAAACACTATAGTATAACAGTAATTGATAAAATCTTAAAAGTGTCAATCATACTTACCATTTTCAAAACTTTTGTCTTTCCTGTTACGTTTGCTTCTCCAATGTTATTTTCAAATTCATAAAGACAATGCTCTGGCGGGATTTCTGTAAGTAAAATTAAACTTAGTAGACATAAGAAGTATGGTCAGTACTGTTAAAGAAAGAAACTAGGCCAAGTAATAATGAACTGATGATGTTTTTACGTTGATAACAGTTAATAGTTAACTTGTTTTTAATGATAGTTTTGCACTGCTAAAATTAATTAAGGTGGTATCATCATAAAAGAGACTTACCACATTCCATTATAGGGCAGCAAACGCCATCTGCCTTCTTGACAGCTTTGTGGAACTCAGGACAGCTCTTTGTGGGACAGACTTCTGGCCTGCAAGTCTTGTTGACAAAGTCACAGCAGCCGTTGCTGTCCATCAGAGCAACAAATCCCTCTTCCAAATTTGCAAGTTCGCTGGTGACATTCCCACATTCCTCTTTGGGTTTACAGACTGAGAAAATAAAATTAAGCAATTACAATTACATCATGGCATTACAGCATTATTGCCATTATGAGAAAAATCACATAATTTTATCATAAAATAAGGAAACGGATAATCATCCACAAAGCACATTTTGGCTTAAAGCCATTACAAAAGGAAAAATAATGTTTTCTTGAATATACCTAAAACAATTAAATGAAACATGGTTTCTACCTAGAGTCATTTATTTTCTAATTAGCACTAGTGCTTTTGACGATTAAACTGTCATATTCCGTGATGTCCGAAGACTGATGTTACTAAGATGGCCTGTACCACGGTAGAATGCAGTCTATGCAATCAATAATTTACAAACAATTTTACTGAAAAACTTTACATTACATATTGATTTTTACGCATCAAAAATGACAAATGACAAACTTGACGGTAACTCTTAAGTCTCATTAAACCACTTTCTTCCCAAAGACTTCCAAAAACATTTCTGTTCCTGAAGACTTCATAGAACCTGAATGGAACTGTTCACAGACAAACTTTATTTTTTTTAATCTTTATGCTTTCTCATGATGTTTTATTTATGAATTTTATTTGTCATTGTGAAGTACCTCTGTTGTACAGATAAGTAACAACTCCAAATCACTAATATCACGCTCAGTAGTAGCAATTAAACGAATGATATATTTTACAGTGAAAATATGTAGATAGAAAATGAATTTAAATATTGATTTATATATTTACATATTATAGAGCTATATCTATAATATAAAAAAAAAAAATTTCCATTACATAACTACAATGTGTATTTTACACAATAAACAGGAGTAATAAATTAAAATTTAAACAAAAGGATGAACTTACCACAAATAAAGTCATTGCAACCATTTTCATCAGCTTCAAGTTTCATGATTTGATCAGGTCCACATTTCAAAGGTTTCGGAGAGGGGCATGTTTCGTTCAATGGTACTAAAACAAAAATAGAAACATCAAAATAATTTTCACACTTAATAAAATAAATAAGATTTGTGAAAGTATCTCAGGGTTAATGAACCTATGATGGTCCTGTTTGATAACTTACCACAGATGACCTTTGGACAGCAGTCAGTTTCGGTTCCCGTAACTATAAGAGACTTGAACCCGCGTTTGCAAATGCTCTCCTGAGGACACTGTATCCTTTGGCAGTTGACACTAGCTGTGGTGCAATAACATTCTGTACATTGGTCGGGCTTCCACTCATCTCCAGGGTAATGCCCCTCATTGTCGCATGGCGTGCACTTTTCTGCTGGAATGCAGGTTCCATTTTTCACGACCTGTTTGTGGACAGCCAAGATATTAGATTAGGATATGAATGAACAGTGCATTCAATAGACATTTCCACGTTATTTAGTTCTATGTTCCGTAATGTGTGAGCTATTTAAATAAATACAGATATATGACCTGATTCGATGGGCATGCACAGGTGTCGCCCTTTGATGCAAGGCATTTTTCAGGAGATTTCCTGTATAATTCGTAGTTATCACAGGTCTCGGTGCATCCCAACCCGCAAGCTTCATATACAAGGCCTGAAAAAAATCAAAGTAAAAACCATGGATCAGTGGCCTTGCCGTTTTTAAATGTTTCTCTTTTGATTAAAGATTAAAGAAAACTATAATTTTTTATATCAAATATGAAAGAGCTTAAATAAAAAAAGTTAAAATATATCTATGAACAAGTAAACGAATCAAAGGGTGTAGAATGTGAAGAATAATATCTAGGGATGGTCTGGGTTCAAGACAACAGGGCAACCATCCACGTACTTGTTCTCAGATATTAATTAAATTATTGTGAAACATGTATTTGGTATTTTTCACCAAAAATAGTTGGTCATATTTGTTAAACCATCAATTTATGGTCAGGTAAAATGTTAAACATTGGCCAAAATCAGCAAAAATTTTAGGCAAGAGCAAGTTTTGCACAACTTTCTTGTTATATTTAATTTTTTTTTTCATTCTTTCCACTACTTGTGGGCAAACCGACGCACAATCAGAATAATCTGAAGTATAGTTGTAATATAAATAAATTTCATAAAATTGTAAATAATTGTATAATTTTTCTTTAGAGTTCAGTAATTAGCCTATTTAAAACAGCTTTAGTTTGCACTTAAGTAAAAAATGTTCTCCTTTTGAGAATATTAGTTACCTGGTGGGCAAGCAAAGGGGCAGACCTGCGGTGATCTCCATTTGAGGCAGACACCTTCTTCCTGGCACTCTCGAGCATAGGCTTCCAGCTCCCGACACACATTGGTCACTCCGTTGCATAGTGCTTTGTGGCAATTGGCTATGAATACTGCAGGGTCGACAACCGGATGGCACTGTAATAGCATTAAATATTTCATATGAGCAGATTAATTAAAAATTATTTGGGTTTTTAATAGGTAGGTTGTGCCATATGCTAGATAGGAGAGCTGGAGTAACTAGAGGAATCTAAGTAAACAGGTGATTACAATTGAAAAAGTTCAGCTATGTACAAAGGACGGTGGGATCACATAACTTATTGGAAGAAAATTGCTAGGAAATACTGTTGATAATAAGTAGGGAAAAAAGGCACCATCCTTTGGGATCCTGAAATAAATAGTAGAAAACAGATGATCTATCGTTTTAGTTCGACAACTCAACTAATTACTAATAAACTTAGGAGTCCCTGGGTATCAAACAGGGGAAGGTAACACACATGTGATGATTATGAAGTGTTTTAATGTGAAAAAAGTGAGTTCCCCAATACATTTTAACTGCAGGCTATAAATATTTCAATTATGTCTAACAAAAAGTTCTTGGTCATCTCCAAGTTAAAACACTATCACTTATTCAATATGTTAAAAATCACATTTAATCTAATAATTTACTTAAATTTATTGCTGACATAAAATAACAAAATCACTGACCACTGAAATATAAATCAGGTTCTGTGCTCTAAGGGAACGTACAAGTAAATTCGCTTTTATAATGATGAGGTGGAAAAATAAGGAACAATTAAATTATACAGACCTTTCCAAAGAGTTCACTATTCAACAGTAGGAAACAATCATCTTTGTCTGGAGGTGGAGGAAGACAATCCGGTAAGACCTCTGAAGAGCATGAATCTTCTTTTTCCAAAACTAAAAAGGATTTAATAAAGGGATATGTTAGTAAATGCATGTTAATAAATTGAGAAATTAGCTTAGAAACGTGGTTTCCTTACTGGAAGGTAAATCCTTGAGACGCCAGCTTTGACCGAACTCGTTTGTGTTGTCAGTAACTGCCCCTGCACTAGTTGTTAGATCGTCAGTTTCATTCACATTACATTTACCTGAAAACAATTATATAACACATTGGTAGTAGCTTAGTGTTATACAGGTAAAAATGTATCTAATGGAAATGCTATTAGTAAGCATCATAACTGTTTGAGTAATGCTTATTTGTTCAGATTTAAAAAGAAAATGAGATAACACATCATTAAGAGGTAGGACTGACTACGCGCCAAGGTGCTTTCGTTGGTAGCATTAAGTGTTACCTCTCAACCTTAAATTATTCATCTATGCAGACTTGGGTGTTTTATTTTAACATTTTTTAATCGAAAAAGCAAAACTATTAATCGACTAGCCTTCACTAGAATGTTTGATATGTAGAATATCATAGAGATATGTAGAATGATTAGCAGAGGTCAGAATTATTCTAAATCTTAACAGCATTTTCTCTTCACTTGTGCTTATTGCATGTTATAAATCGTTTTTTAGACTAATTAATAAGAAAGTTATTAAAATCTGTAAGTTCTTACAAAAAAAAGTTCAATACTTACCACATAGTCCTCTAGTTCTATTGGCATAAAAATGTGATGGCAATTTCAGTTTGAAGTTTCGTCCGCCGTAAAGCATTTTGAAATCAAGCTGAATGTTAGGAATTTGCACTAAGACACCCTTGCCAAATATTTCGCTTACTGTAACCCATTTTTCTTCCTTCGGTAGTGTTACAAGCTCTTCATTTAATTTTATGGATATTGTTTTATTTCTATTATTGATAGCTTGTATAGAGTGGTCCTTGTACAGTATAGATATGATTTTAAGGCAGGTATCACCTGGCTTGTCTTCGCATGGGCCATTTGTAATCAAAACCTATAAAAGCATAAATAGATATTAATTAAAAAAAATAATTATCAGTCTGCATTATCTTATCTCCAAATTCAATTTCATTTATCAAGATGCACAGAGGAATCAATACATCCAGTCTGAAGTCAGAATGAATGAAAAATTTTGATGTTTCCACGGAAACCAAATATATAGAATATGTTTTTTATTTTGAATATTGTGAAGTAAGAAAAATTGAATAATTGCTGTCCAACTGCTCTTCTTTTAAATCATTCTGGTCAGACTGAATATCAGTTTTAATGTACGAAGTGCACGCATTGAATGCCCACTGACAATTGGTCACAAGAAGTCCCCTTCTATTAGACTTAAGACTCACTCTAGTGATGAATTTTTTCTTGATGCTTTCCTTCTCAATATACCTCCCATAAAACATATTCTATGCTTAAAAAAAAGAATTATAAAGGATTAAATCTATGGCTATGGACAAAAGATTTAAGGCCCAAGAGATCTCACCTGTGCATCGAAAGCCTGGCACAGATTATTATTAAAAATTCTATAATTTAATTTCCTTTGATATAAATATTTGAATAGTGATTAATAAATAAGTTACTAGCAATTCTGTTTCATTAATTATCAAACTAACTTTTAGCTCATTTCCAAATCCATTTTACCATTGAATTAAACACAATATTATGACAGGTCAAAATGCAAACGTGTAACATGGCCATTATTTTTTTTTATTTCCGTTAAAGGAAATATTTGGTAAAAATTTAAATTTATAAGTAACATAAGAATTTTTATAGGCAAGATAATATAAAAAATAATTTATCATTATCGCTTTATTAATTCAGACAATTATAGCAAAATTTCCAGCGGTACAAATAAAGAAAAAGATAAATAATTATTACCTTGAACTGAGGTCCTAGCGAGCCATCTGTTTCTGCTAAAACATGTGTACAGTTGGCAGTATAAGTGTAATCCAACTTGTCGAAGGTAACAAAACGAGAGCTACCGTAACCTTCACAGATACCTGAAAATGTCAACAAAAAAAGGTAATAAATAACAGGCACAGAAGTGTTCTAGTTCAAGTGGCAAGAGGAAATCATTAATATACAAGCTATAATATACATACAGTCCCTGCATTCTGCAGGCCTGACGCACTCCTCAAACCTCCTGACGTAGCCATCCGGGCAGTAACATCCAGGAAAGCACTCGTTGGTCTCGGGACAGGCGTCAGGTGTCATCAGCTCCGCACAACATGGCTCACACGTATGCCTGTAGCACTCCTTGAATACTAGTCCCGGAGGACAGGAAGCAGCTGCAATCAATAACAATTTCTTATTAATTGCAAGTTAATACATCCAACAAAATGTTTACTCGATTCAAATTCGTTCCTAAATATAAAAACTATTATCTGTTAGAAGAGATAGCACTTACGACAGTCATTCTGAAGTCGCCACTGAGTCAGATCAATGTCAGGGAGAGCATCTTGGCATTCTGTGACTGCTTTAAGTATAGCATCACATCGGCACGATTCGGTATTGTTATTGTTTTCAGAGCAAAGGCAGATTGCTTCAACACACTGTGAATGTATCTTATCAATCTTCAGAACACTTCCACATCGAGATAGAGGGTCTTCCCTAGCATTGAAAATAACTTTTAAATAAAATAAAATAATTAATAAGCTATCTAAAAATGGAGGAACCACTGGTATTCAGCATCTATGACTAACTGACCTCTAAACAACTTTTCAAATTTAAATGATTGAAATGTATATTTGATAAAAAGATGGGAGCCAAAGTTGAGATGGATGCAGGAGATAAAAAAAAAGATTGGAATTTTTAGGACAGTATTATACTGAACTGTTCTAAGTAAATTACTTATAACATATCCGCTCTTTTGGACAAACTGGAATAAAATTAAACATTGATCAGCAAAAATTCTGCCAAGATTACATTCCCACTTGGGTAAAAAAAGGGGCATTTTTTCCACGAGTCACTTTTTTTTTGGGGGGGGGCTGTTAAGAATTCCTTCTCATATTTTGATGAGAAAGTTTTAAGAAAAAAGTACTAAAATATTTTATTCTTGGTTGCCTATATTATGTGCTTTTCTGAGAATTGAGTTAGCAGCACTGATATTTTGTCCTGCATGGCTATTGCTTATGGTTTTGGACCAGCACTGGCTTATTGAGATTGCTCTGTACAAAAGCATAGTAAAACTTAAGAATAAAAATTTAAAATTGTGACTAAACAAATATACACTATCCTCAGATATTGAACCTGAAGTAAAAATAAAAGGATAACTTTACAAACAAAAGGAGCTATAAAGACAAAAATGTATCCCGATAGAATTGTATTAGTTACCTGACAGCTTTGCACATTTCAAAGGCCTCTTTTTGAACATGTACCGGGCACACTTTGGTCTCACATTCCACGCTGTCTCCCCAGCTATTTCCAAACTCGATGCTGGTCTTTGCAAGATTACCGTCTGGTTTTTGTTTGTCATTTAATGGGTTATCGTCCATCAGACCACATAAGCCATCTACTTCCCCTTTTTTGGTACCAGGAACCTACGATAAAACCAAATTAATATATACTGAACTAAAGCTCTATCTGAGATCAATAACATAAAGCAGGCATTCACTTACCACAACTTTAATATTAGCATGTGAATCCCAGATAATTGAAAAACCTAAGCTGCTACTGAAAATAATAAATTTATTGTTAACTTGTTTAAAGGTGAATTCTTCCGTTTGTGCACCAATTTTCTGCATCTGATAAAAGAAAAATAATTGTTCAATAACAAACCTAAGAAGAAAACATACTATTCAATAATTAATCTCGTAAACTTTGTTTTCATTTTGATTTTTTAAGCAAATTATATACTATTAGCATTACCTGTGGAACTGTATATGCAAATCCATCAAACACTATGCTCTGATCTGGATACAGCGTTATGGTGTGCTTGCCGTATCGGATGACTAAATGTTTGCTACAAGGTCCGATAAAGGCACACTGCTTCACTTCTAAATTCAAAATTGTACAAGGGAATCAATGAGCAATCATTTACAATTTAAACGCTTATATCATATCTTAGCAGTATACCATTGAAAATAATGTTACATAATAATATTACATGTCAGTAGGATGGCTACCCTTGATTTTTTAATGAGGAAATTTAAAACAAAGGTGATATTAACTAAACTGGCATCTGAATGAATCATTATTTTGAATTGGTAATCAATGTGTATAAACAAAAGTAATTAATAATAAAAAAAAAATGAAACTTACGCCTCACTTCCCATTCTCCGTCGAGCCCATCCCTCACAATAGTGTGATTACATATATCATACTTATATTCTGTTCCGTCAAAGGTAGTGAATGTTCTCCCATTCACCTTGCATGTCTTATCTGGTGGAACAATGCAATCGAACTGATCACACTCATCTTTGTTTTTTGCTTTTATCACAATCAATCTTGATCTAGAAATTATATTTAAAGAAAATTACTATAAGTGATTTAAATAAACCCCCAGAAAGTTATATTTGGTTCAGAAGGAGAAAGATTGTATAAAAGATTTATTTTTCCTAATTTTAGTTAAAGATATAAAGTAAATGAAAAGGATATATTATCGATGAAGAAAAATCTTAAATACCTATTCTTGCTTTATTTCAAACAAATTTTAAAGATCTTTAATTGCATATTCTATGATAACTATCAAATATTCTAGTAATAATAAATGATCTTAGTATTAAAAAAAATAAGAGATCCTTACCCGGGTGGACATTCTGAAGGTTTGTCAAGGCAGGTACAAATGTACTGATCGCAGACAGGAGCTTCGATTTGTTTACTTAACTCCTCACGGTTTGTTTTAATACCTTTGTGCTGTTTGCGCTTGAGACCTTTATAACCATAACCCATTCGGGATCTAGTGTTCCCTTTATAGTAGCTACCCCATTTCGATTTATTTCCAAAAGGTGACCAATAAGGTGCGATCTTCTGAGGCTCCACTACTTTCTCGAGTTTGGAACCAGGACGGCAAACAGGCGGAGGAGGGCATGGTGTTGTCACGACGACTGCTGTAAATTAAAAAATAAATCAGGAAAATAATGCTAATAATATCTTTTAATTTTATACACTATTCCGAATATAATTAAACGATTTAACGAATTGTGATAATATTTTTTTAATTCATTTTTGTCAAAAATAGTTAAAATTTTAATAATGGAAATAGCTATTTGCATCCAAGGTATCATTTTAGTGTATATTTCAAAATTTTGGAGAGAAGTTTCAAATATCTGTCAATATACGCCACAACCAGCAATATCTGTTATCAGATGCCATATCAAACAGCAATACCTGGGTATTTATTAATAGTAATAAAATTAAAAAAATATAATGGATTTTATTACTATGAATATTTTATTATGAAAAAAGTCATATAATTGTAATTTTGTACACAATTAACCCCAGTTTTGAGGAAATCAGAAATAAATATTCAAATAAATCTGAAAAAACATCACATTTTATAAAAATTTAAATATGAGTAATTAATTATCTTGAATTCAAATTAATTTTTTTTTTAATTTACATTCTTTCCGATGAGCCTTAGGCCTTAAGATATTTTCAAAATAACTCTTTTCTAAACTGAAGATCTTAGAACATTTTGATTAGAAATAGTATTTGAATATGAACTGAATTCTTGATAAATAGAGAAATCAGTGCTTAGTCTGATGAGAAATGCTACTGCCCATAATTGATTTGGTGCATTCTAGCTTACCCACAGTGGTAGGTGGAGCAGTGGTCGTGGTTGTAGTCGAAGTTGAAGTAGTAACAGTTGTAGGCGCTGTACAATTAAGTTCATCATCCCCGCAATCAGAAATTCCATCACACCAAGCAGTTTCGTTCACACAGACATTAGATGTGGGACATAATTTTGTCTGTTCAGGACATGGTTGACAAGTACATTCACAGGCCGTTGTGAAATCTTTCCTTAGACCCTGAAAAAACAAAGTTTTCTAACGATTGTGTAATAATTTTTAGTTTAACCCAATGAAAGAATCTAGTTCTTGTGAATTAAAAGTAACTCCGAATACAAGAATATTCCTCCTCTACTGCACCACCATGAATAATAACTCTTACCTTTACAACCTCCTCTACTTCAAATTTAATATCAAATCCCGCTTACCTGACATTTCATGAATACCTTATGCCTATTTAGTTTAATAATTCACAATGTTATTTAAACATCATATTTTGTTCTACAATGTAACAATGTTCCAGAATACTTTTTTATTTTCCATTTCATTGCATTTAAACATCACCCCCTCCCCCCCATAAATTAGAGAGCAGGAAAGACTTAAGTAAATGATAATATGATGATATTTGAATATTCTAAAATAATTTATTCATGAGATTTATTTAAAAGAACCAATGACTACTGATAGCCATATTGAAAAATCATAAATATACCTCAGCGCAAGGTGGACATTCCTTATCCCGACATTGTGAGATCCCGTTGAGGGTGCACACACACTGCTCGCACTGCTCATTATCGTAGGTCGTGCCAACTGCATACCTACAAATATCATAAATTATTTGTTACAAATATCTTTACATCGTATATTCATTGACTCATAAAATATTTGTGGCACTAACTGCTATTTGAGTCAGTTGTGTAGTCTTAAGATAACTGGCACAGGTCTGTTGAAATTGTACGAATGTGAAAAAGTACAAAAACATTTTATTACAGAAAACCTAAGAAATTACTTCTTTCTCCTGTCCGATGTTATAACTACACGTGAATTTTTAGTTTCAGGAATTTCTTGCATATCAATATAAAAACATTAAATTGAAAATGCTTGCTAGCATGCACCGTATCAACAGTTTTTGTATTCTAGGGATATTTTCTCATAGTATATAAAATCATGCATAGATCAGAGATTTGTATCTTACGTCATGAATCCTACTACACAGGGACACTGAGCCCTGACTGAGCACTGCTCCCCATCCCACCAGAGTGACGGTTGGCAAGGACATTTCCTTGACGATAGGCTCACACCAGAGCAGATATTGCAGTCCTCTCGAGTGGTAGTTGCCACAGTAGTAGTTGTAGTCAGCATTGCTGAATTAAATAATTATTTTTAATTATTGATGCACTTAAGGTTAATTCAGAAACTGAAAGCTCATCAAACTTACGATAAGGTTCATAACAACCCAGCATTTGTGCTCTGAGAGCAATTGAATTGTGCCATTCAACCGGGACAATTCTCACGTAACGTGCCCTTATTGGTATTGGGAATATTTTGGTTTTTGAATTGGTGTTATCTTTGTTGGCGTAGAATAGCTAAAACAAAATTTTAAACTTAGTACTTTCCACCAGAAAGTTGGGTCCATCAGACTGCTGTGGCAGTCGACATATTAAACTGAAAACACACTATTTGACCTATTTTTGTTTGTAATCTGATTTTATGTTTTATGCCGAATAAAAATATTGTGAATAAATTAAAACTAATTACCATCTTAGTGCCATCTTTATTTAGTACATGTGACCATTGGGTTTCATCAGGACTGTAGAGAATGTAGTAGGTCGAGACCCACGAAGGAACAGTTTTACTTAGTTTGAATCCGCCTCCTGCAGTCATCACTCCAGTCAGGGTTCGTTCACCGAGGAAGTCAAACTAATAACAGCATACATAAATATTGTAACAATATTACACATAGTGATTGTTAATTGAAAATAAATTCGATTTTATTTTAATTAAATCCCGTGATGTTTTGTGTTACTTTTAAAGCAGATGGAGTGTATACTGGGTGGGTGGGATATTGGCTTAGGTTGAAGAAAGAGAGATGTAAGGTTTTCATCCAATTTATTAATGGAAAATATTCCGACATACTATGTATATCTCTCTTTCATCGACATAGGCAAATATTCCAACAATCCACTCATATCTGAATTTAGGGCCAACAATTATCTCACAGTTTTAATACAATATTACTTATTTAACATGGTTATTTAGCATTCAAACCTGGTTACTACTGATAAATCTTCTAAAAAAAACTAATTATAACTTATTTTATAAAGTCATATTATTAATTATTATGTGAATGTAGTAAATCAATTAGTTTTATTAAAAGACCTTTTGCAAGTACACTAATCGGACATAAAAACATCCTGAACAATAAATAGATAAATTCATTTTTTTAAATAGTACGTTGTGTATTGCCTTGAATATTTCAACCTTTTTAATGAAATAAAATGTTTTTATTTATAAGATCCCTTATAGCAAGGAGTTATCCTATTATAATATTATTAGTAATGCTCTGTTAATATTTGTTAATTTGCCTTATCGTAGAATTAGAATTTATACAACAACTATACAATCATTTGATTCAATAATTTTTGACCAACAAATTTCATAATTACAAGATATGGCTCATATCAGTAAATATAATTTGAAGTAAAGAAAGAGAATCTGAAAAAATAAAATAGATCTCTAACAAATCCAAAATGAAAACAATTTAAAACTTCTAACTAATCAAATGATATAATATTAAATATTAAATTTCATCTATACACTCATTAGTACTAAATACATAATAGGTAAACTAAATATGTAATTGCGCACATAAATTCGAATACTCTTAATTGTTACTTCATCTTATCCGGTTATATTTCATTAACTTTTCAGCAATTAAATTAAAAGATTAAGAAGCCAAAGCAACAGATGTCCTCAGGTCAAAGGAAAATAACAGATTATTGGAGGAGTTAAATTGCATAGTAAGGGATCTAATATTATTGCACATGGTTTATTGATGCTTTTAATTTTAGCTTGTTACTTCATCCACATCGAGCCAAAATTCTTCTTTGTTGGATTTTCTTATACATTGTTGTTTTGGTTTGATTACAAGCAAGTACAGAATTATCGGAGTCACATTCAGAGCTGCCCACCCCTTTTTTATTATTTCTTTTTGTATTCTTAATCGAGTCAGAGCCATCATTAATCACTGCATTATTTTTTAAATATTAATGTTTTTGCTTCCTAAGTACATATGTTATAATTAATATTTAATTTATCACATTTCATTCTTAAAGAAATGCCTATATTTCTTGCCTCTATCTGGAATATACTTAAATCTTTCCTTATTTCATACGAGAAGTCTTCAGATATATTAACGAAAGGATTTTTAAGATTATATTGAAGCATTAGAAATTAAATTTTTTTTTTTTGAAAGTGACACATTTTTTCCTTTAATTTTCCTAAGTCTTATAGTGTAATCAATAACCTTTGGTTCTATTCCATAAAATATTTTAATAAATTTTATTTCTAATGACATCACATCCTCAACCTCTCCGTCTGGAATGATGTGAGTAAATAATATAATTTTTTCTTCGAAACATCAATGTCTAAGTACACTTTTAAAATGAAATATACAATATTTTTATAATACATTTAACTTATCTTCATCGATAACTGATAAATTTTGATTGGGGGTCAGATATTTTAACTAAATCGAACATGATAAATAAATTAAATTAGCACTGATACCTGCAGTGTAGAGTTATTGTTATGCTCAAAAAAATGAATTTAAAACTAACATTGGATATATATAAACAATTTCAAAAATAAATTTTTTTTACATGACATAAATAACCGAATTACCTGTAACCACTGGTTGGGATCACTTATCAGAGGAGTCCATCCTTCATCATTGTACACAGATACTAAGTTAGCAGTCACTGGCTCTTTGGATGATGATACTTTTATCTGACCATCGTTCATATAGTTGGACATTTTATCCGTACAAACTGAAAATATTAATTTTAATTGAGTATAGAAATTATGTAAACATTTAAAAAAGGCATTAAAGATCAAAGGCTGTTTGATTTAGACATGTAGGTACCCCAGAAGGACAGGAACACGAACATATCATTTTACAAAACACTTAGTATAGTAAAAATAATGATTGTTACCGCTTTAGTGCATTAAAATTACATGAACGTTTATTTTAATTTTAGCACTGATATTACAAATTTTGAATGGTCACAATATTTCGTATTTAGATCAATCAGGTAGTAATCAAAATCAGCACTTCGGTCAACTCAGTTAAAATTAATTGGACCGCTGGTATTTACATTATTCAACAACAAAAATTAACATTCGCTGATACTTACCTGGGGGAGGGATAGTTGTAGGAGGGGTTGTTGTCAGTTCGACCGTAGTGCTAGGAGGGGATGTAGCCGTGGGCTCGCACCCATAAAGCTCTATCTTCATCGATGGACTACCGACCCATTTGATCGGGTTAACTCTGATGTATCTTCCCTCAATGGGGTGTATAAATATTTGGAATTGAGAATCCAAGTGATAAGATGGCCCTTGGAATACCTGAAAACATCAACCCAATTTAAGTGTACGTAAAATAATTGTTTTTTGTTCATAAATATTCTTAATACTTGACAGGATAGGTTAAACTAAACTGCAGCTAAATTTGTACTGTTCTTTGACCAAAGAATGAGGTCAGAGACATGTAACAACAGTTCCTCGGTTGACTCGAGAAATAAAAGACACACAGTTCAAAATTTGTCATGCTCTGAATTCTTTCCCAAGTTCCTATCATCAGCAAGCACTTGACTCTTGCACCGAATGGGACCTCCTCTAAAAATAATTCCTAATAAAGCCTTCTGTTTGGCATATACTGGCATAATTTTTTTTTCCACTCCCATTGCTTCATCATCACACCCCCCCCCTCCCAGACCGACCATTTTTAAGATCTCATATTATTAAATTACATTAGATTATTAAATTAAATTTATTAAATTTTGGTAGTTTAGAAGAAGTTTGATTAAACATAAAAAGTGGAGTTTAAATAAGTGCGTGAAAACACCTGACATAGAAGAGTGAGCCACCTGACTATCAGCTGGCAGGTTGTAGGGCAAGAGCGAAGTTTAAATCATGATCTAGGAGGAATTACCTTTAAAAGGCAGTGATTGGAAGAACTCTCTCTCTATTTGCTGGATTCGAGCTGGAAAGGAAGACATCTCTAGGAGGTGAGTGTGACAGGTGTGCACATGCAGGGCAGGCAGTGAAGAATTTCCATTGCTGGAGGAAAGAGAAGACATGTTGGAGAGGATAGAAGAGTGAAGGTAGAAGGTAAGCAGAACATGGAAGAAATTGCAAGATTTCTTCTCTCATCAAACCATTTCAATCCAGAAAAAATTGTGTATTTTCTTTGAAAATATAAGTAATAGCCATAACAGAATTGCAGCTTAGGGTAAAAATCAGTTATGTAAAATTAGTGTTTAATGATATTATTCCGAATCCAACCTGAAATTTTAAGTCATTAAAAAAATTCAAATTATAAATAACTTAAATTCTTCATAAGTGTTTTTTTATACATATTGTAATATTTTGTCAATTTACTAATAAAAATCAATGAAACTTTTACCTTATAATTTATTATATTTCAGGAGGGTCTTTGACAAGTAAACATATTCATAAAAAAAAAAATAAGACTTATACTGTTTCTTTTCTTCACAATTTTTCCATCTCTGCTAGTCTAGTGTTTTGTTGATCCCGACTTTCCAAAAATAATGCTGCTTCAATGGCTTCCTGTAGATTCTGCCAGTACGAATATGATGTATGAGAAATACGAGGTATGAGGTAATAAATAGAAATGAAGTAGGAGGATGTATGTAGGTAGAAATATGAGGGCCCTCGCGTCAAATGTGTTTGACCGTCCACAAACTGCACAAAATCATCATCATCTCTCTTCTCATCCAATTCTAAAGAGCTGACAGCCGACCACTTCTCCTTTCGAACATCTCTTACCAACTCCCAGTGTTCTTCTCAGCTGTTCCAATTACTGACATACTTCTCAGGTGTTACATTCACTTATTTCAAATCAAACTTTTTATAATTTATTTAATATTTTATATAATAAAATAATCCTTCTATCAAATTATTCCTTTAAAATAACATTAAAATATACGAGTAAAACCTGTTTGTATTAAAAATTAAATTATTGCAAGAATCAAGAATGTTAAAAATTGTCACCTCGTGTGGTCACCATTTTATTAATTTATGTCAGCTTGTCATTTTCCTTTGTAAATTTTTATTATTCTGAAGAGACAATATACCAAGATAAATATATTTTTTATTTTTTTTTATTTCATGTCAACAACCAGATTTTCCATAAACCCAATAATAGGCCATTACGTCGAGTGACTGCCATTTATTTGTCCAGAGCCAGCCATTGACCTAAGTGAAGGCATCCACACTTTCATAATGGATGCGGTCCAGAATAGATAGTCTAACAGCATCTACTCCAGTCCAAGTTGTTTACCGACAGGTCAATTCTAAACCAAAATTAGAATGAAATCCTAAACTAAGGGACCACCCCTGTAGTCTAGTGGTTAGCAGGCTGCTTTTAACTATGGAGAACTGGGTTCGATACCTGGATCACCGAAGAATTTTTCTTTTAAGGAATGGGTCTGGTCAGGGCTGACTTAACCTATAGATGAGCTACTTGGAATAAAGAAGTATTGAACTGGTAGAGGAAACCAAGTTGAGAAGTAATGCATACCAGTGTTACCTTCATGAAGTGTTGGATTTATTAAATTAATTTCTTATCCTACCTGAGGGTGCTCATTATAAGTGATGTAGCTGAAAGCGATGCCATCCTGACTGTACAAGATGTAGTACTGTGTAACATATTCGTTGAGGAAGAGGTCCCCTTTGACCGTGAGGCCGTACACTACATCTGGTCTTCCTAGGTCTATCTCCAGGTACTGTTTATCATCTTCTGTTCCAGGTTTCCAGCTGCCTTCTGCAAAGGAAAATTAAATTAATTAATTCATCTAGACTGTAGAAGAATAAATTGTAACTCAATGTATTGTTGTGATATTTTAATGTTATGATTTTTTATGGTGTTTTTAATATAAACTAAAAACTAGCGGGCATAAATGAACCATGGATCACGATTCATGAATGTTTAAACACGATTCGTTGCGTTATATTAACTATTAATATTTATAATAAAAATAATATCAATAATTAAATATAAATATTTTATTTTATTGAACTCAAAACAAGAAAAGTAATAATATCCGACACAACTGGCATTGAATAACCAGTTGAAAGATCAATAAGGCAGCAGAGAGATGCGAGATATATAGGAATACGAGAAGCAAGAGCAGGCACTCTTTGTCGAAGGTGAGCCTCATCACCTAGTGTTGTGTATATTGTTATGACTTTTTTACTACAGTTTATTATTTACTATTTATATTATGCCCCATTTGGGACCGAAGAGACGAGACCTACCAAGAAGCTCAAGCACGAGGCCGGCTCCCACGCACTTTCACCCGCTACGCATCGAGGCAAAGAAGAGGATCCGGACCACGCTACGCATCAAGACAAAGGAAGAATGCACCGCTCGACAACACAAAAAAACACTGGCCAGTATAACTAAGTAAATTAAGGTAAATTTAAATTTAGTTTTAACAGTGTTATTTTATATACGCACGTAATTATTTGTATATCAATTTTTAAATCAATGTGTGTAAATAAACAATTATTCCTTTTGCTAGAAGTTTCCTATATTTTATTAACAGAACCTTAAAGATAACGTAAAAGTTAGATATAAAGTTATAAATTATATAAAAAATATATAATTATAATATATGAATAATAAATATCGTAATAGTATTTAAAAATGTATCTTTTTTTAACAACATAGCATACCTAAAGAGTTGATTTTTACGTGGTCAGGAGAATACTTTGGATCAATATTGATTGAGCTGGTTTTGAAAGCTGAGCTTGGCATATCGTTGAGAAGTTGTAACCACCTGCAAGAATGAAAAATTTAAAAACATACTTTTATAATAATTTGCACAGATAAATCTTAAATGGAGTCTTATAGCAAATAACTTTTACTTTCATACAATCTAAATACATTCATACATTTTTTTTTTCTAAGCTCTCAAACTTATAAAAATAGGAATGTGGGAAAAATAAGGAAAATTATTTTTGGCTGGAAAGTGCCTTTTACTAAGGGAGACCCCTATTTGAAGGATGTATGAGAAGGATATGGGGTGTGGAATGCCTAGAAAGGCGGATGGAGTCAGGAAGGTAGTGAGAGTCTACCAAGGATTGAGCCTAGGGGTGCCTAGGCGATGGTTTGTTGTAAGCCAGGCGAAGCCTGGCCGGCCGCCCCGCTAGGGGCCTGAATGAGTCGGCCTAATCGGCCGGAAGATCAACCCTGCATACACAGGTAGATGGGGTAATGTGGCGTTGGCCGGGAGATCGGCCTCGATTTTTTTTTTTTTTCTTCATAGCCCCTTTAAATTTACAGATAATTATATATAATTATAGATCCTCAGGCGAATCTATTTTCATCTAATACAATCTAAATACATCTAAATAGGTTTAAATTTATTGAAGTAATTTCATTTTCAGGGATTTGTCAAATATATAATTAAAATGAACTATGCTTATCAACTATTATATGCACTTTAAAAAAAAATTGAATGGCATATTCATCTAGCGTTACTGAAAAACAGGGCTTCTGTAAATATTCCCAGAAGAATAAACTGTAAATACCTTTAAAGTTGACTTACAATCGGAACTTGTAACAAAAAAATTTAGACATCCCCCACAAAAATTTTTAAGTCTTAAATGCATTTAAATCATTGTCAAATTCAATGTATTATATTACCTGTTATCTTGGCATACTGCAACTGGCGGTGTTACTGTGGATACTAAAATAATTGTCGCTTCTTTCGTTGCCGCAGAAGTTTGTATGTCTGCTATCGTTGTCGGTGAAACTGTTGTCTCTGCGCAGGCAGACTCATCACAACTGTAGTGGTTGTTCAGGCACTGGCATGTCTTGCAATCAGATTCTTTGATAACCTTACCTGGCTGTAATCACAGGCATAGTTTTTATTTTAACATTTTAAATACAAAATTAATTTATTCATATGATCAATGACAATGTTTGCCTATAAATCGTTGATATGAATTATATTCTTGAATATAGCTTTATTGTCTAACAAAGAAAGAAAACACCCATTGGTAAAGTTTGCTCTATATAACAAAGGAATCTCACTTTGAGCATTTTCCTAACAATGTAAATAGATAATATAGAAGTTATCCCTTTTTTTTCCAACTCTGATAGTACTGAAAAGAACAAAATGAAATCACCATATTATAATTAATGTTATGAGGTATTTACATGGTTAGATAAAATAAGATATTTTTATAAGTGGTTAATACGAATAATTAAACAAAAATTCACCTTGACGATTTCACCCATAGAATCCCGACAAGTACAATCCTCCTCCTTGACGCAAGTCTCCTGATCTCTCCATCTGTAGCCTTCACTGCATACAGGCTTATTTATATCTCGACAGCCTACAAAAAGTGCATCCTACATCAAATCACTTAAAATTGTACAGAATTATTTGTACATTTTTTTCAACTCTTTTTACTTACTTAGTTAGTAAATCTTAAAATTCAGTAAAAAGGTTCGTTCCTTTATATTTTTTTTCATTTTAAGTATTTGTATATGTATAGCATTTACTTATTTTAACTAACGTACAATTATGATGATCCGAGGTATTGTATAAAATATTACTTTAATCTGAATCAATTATACATTTCTATTATAGAACATACATAACAGACAAAAGGCAATCACCTTGTACCTGTTTGAAAGTAGAGCTCGGGCTTGGTAACAAATTATTTTTACTGAAACATAATTACCTGGGGCACATTTCTTGCCGAAGATGCAAACTCCATTTTGGTACAATGTGTATTCGTAATACAAACACAATTGGTCACACTGAATGTTGCACTCATCCCATATTTGATTTTCTCCACATACTACAATATTAAAAGTTGTACAAACAAATTTAAATATTAATTTAGAGTTCAAATGATATCTTATATTTATCATCTGATAAATAATGCATTACCTGAAGTAGTTGTAGTTATGTTTGGTGCAAGTGTCGTAGTCATTTTGGTTGCCCCAACTAAAAATGAATTATAATTATATATCATCAAATTGAGTCATAATGTTTTGTTTATTTTGGAGGCTTTTTACAAACATCTTAGCCAATTTGATGACAAAAGCGACTGAATACCAATTAAAATATGTGGATTCATCAGAAACTTGAATACTAATAAGATATAAAAACAATGAAACATAAAATGAATGGTACTGACAATTAAATGCTTTTGGTATAACTAAAACATTAAGAGACAATAAATGTAGCTACTCAAATTGTTGAAATATTAGAGTGTTGATATGTCGCAATCGATTAAAAGTATAAAGTTTTTGGCAAAATTATTGAACACGCAAGAAAAATTAGCAATAAGAATAAATTATGAAAATTATACCTGTGGCTTCTGTCTTACTCTGTACAGGCGCAGTAGTTTCAACAAACAGAGTTGTCAGATCATCACTGCTGGTCCTAGCAGGTAATACGATTTTGGTTGTACTTGGTTCAGTCTCTGTTTCCTCTATAATCACAAGAAGTAGTTATTGTTTCTTATTGATATTCTTTCATTTAACCAATTTAAAAATTTTGCTTTTATTGAACTGTTTCTGAAATCATTTCCGACTGCATGTCTGATCTTAGAAAATTTATTTTGATTATAAATTCCTTAAGTTAATGGCCTTGATAATAAGCATTTCTTTAATAATAATACTACTACTGAATTCAGGTAAAATTGAATTTAACATTACTCGTGAAGCTCAGCTCTACATAATTTATTCACACCTCATTGGTTAAACAAAATTACAAACTTCTTTTTCACTTATTTTTGGTATTGTAAAAGTCCTTACACCCAACCTATTATATATAATTATGAATAAATGGATGAACATCGTCATGTAAACTGTTTAAGGAAAATCTTTTTTATTACTAAAATACTGCTCCTGTTAAATAATAATGTTTAAACTAGAGTTCAGTTAAATTTTAAAAAATGCAATCAGAACCTTTAATCATAAAATAACCATGTAAAAATTAGAAGTCCACCTATTTTTGTACTTGCTATTCCTTAAACTTTAAACCGATGTACTTACTCTGGTTTAGAAACACTGCTCCTTAAAAGATAACGATAAAGTATGTATTAAGAAGAATTAAACTTACCAGGCAAAGAGGTGTAAGTTGTTGGTATATCATATACATCTGTTGGGGTTGTCACAGTGGTAGGTGTTGTTGATACGGTGATAGTTGTTGTTTCATTTCCTAGACATAACAAAGAAAAGAGTTATTTGTTTTTTTAATTTGGCAGGATGAGATAAATGAATACTCAATATAGACATACCGCATCGGCACAAAACTTGAATTTCATAATCACTGCACCCATTCTTGCAGAAAAGACCCTTTTCCAAACTGCACTCGACATCTTCCATTGTCTCTTTTGGAGTTTTGTGGGTTTTTGTTGTCCTGCACTTTATATCTGCTATGTTCTCTCTTTGGCACTGTGGCCCCTAGATTAAATAAAAAGTAGAACTTGCATTCTTTATCAGGGGAAAAGGACTTTTAAATAATATTACTTAATTAAGTTTAACTTCTAGATATTTAAAACATTCAAATTTGATTTAAAACTAAAAAAACAAAATCTTGCTACCTGTAAGTTGAGAAAAGCATATATTTTTACTCTGAAGGTTATTGTTAATACAAATATAAAGTCTCAATACATTAAGTTATTAATACATGAACTAAAAGATCAAACAAGTATTCATACCTAGTGATGTAAGGTTATAGACAAGTATCCTAAATACCAACAAAAATAAACAACCCACCTTGACACCAAGACCTAAGGTATTTGAAGTGAAAACGGGCAAAGGCTCGCTGTCGATTTCATTGAACTTGTCAATATCCAATGGTGAGCTGTTGATCCAACCAGTCCAACCAGAGATACATTCAAATTTGTCATTAGCAATGACAGTAGTCGTTGGGAGGGATGGTGTGGTAGGTGGAGAGGGCGGTTGAGGCGTGCAAGGCTGGCCTGTACAGGTCTTGTTGTTCCTCGAGCAATAACTGAAACCATAGAATATTCTATACATAACTGTTATATTTTAACAATGATGAAAGCAATTTTTTTTTTATCCAATTGATTGAAAAAAAATGCCTACCAACAAGATTTTTGCTTGACCAAAAGGAAGGTCCCCTACATTCAAACTGGCATGGAGCAATGCTATTTCTCCTGACTGGATGCTCTATGATAGCAGATAATCAAAAACTATCAAAAATGAAAGGAAACTTTTCAAAATTTTAACCCTATTAAACATTCTTGGTGTCTGTGGCAGGTAAAAACGAATTCAGAGTAATAAACGTTATTGTTAAGTTTAAACAAGTTGAACAACAAATAGAAATATTCTGTAAATTTCTGGTCAAATAATTTACAAAATTATCTTTGTAGACTGGCAGAATGTTTGATTTTATTTTATATAGATTTTAAGTTTTAGTAAAATTTTGTTTTTTGAATGTTTGTAGCATCAAAAATGTATTAGCAAAAGTATGTTGATAAAATGTTAAAACTAACTTTGCTTTAATTTACATGACACACCTATTTTGTCAGGGCTCTTGTTCCTATTGATATCTTTCCTCTTAAGCCTGTACTTTTCTTACTTCTATTGTGATTCCGGCTTCTATTTCGTCAATCGTACATATTACATGCCATATATATATAAGGGTGAATACAGATGAACTTATACACTCACCAGCTGTAGCAATCATCTCCTTCCATATAATCACCCTCGTAATAGTCAGTACCATTGATGGTCATGCATACAGGCTTGCAGATGGCAGATGGTACACACTGCAGCTTAGAAGAGTTGAAGTAGATTTCCCCATCACTGCATGGCTTAAATTGACAACCTAAAATTGTCAAAACAAACGTACAAATGTTTAAATATTTTATGTAAATGTCAACTAAAATTCAGACAGTTAAGGGGTAGTATCAATAACTAAACCTCAATCTAGCTAAGAATTTAAACATATTCTTGTAACTAAATTGCTGAAAACATTAATAAAATGATTTTTTTTGGGAGGGAAGGAGGTTTTATTCCTCTAATAAACTCCATAATTAAGGATAGTCTAGTTTAATTTACAGAGCTGTAAATGATTGCCACATTCCAGCTAGGTATTTAAACTTCATAGCCTAGAATTCAGTAAGCAGGGCAATAATAACGATTCAGCTAAAAAGTATCGTTTTTAGACCAATAGTGTTTTATTACTGATGTTTTGAACAATTTACATTTAAAGTATGCCACGTACAAAAATGTCTGATTTTAGGGTTTTTATTATCACCAAATTTCCTTAGTGAACTAGCTATTGGCCCGTTTTAAGTCTATTCTACCTCCCTGTGTATATCCATAGCTATTAATAATATTTTATTACTAATAAGAGATAATTTTACCTTCGACACAGGTGTCTTCTTTGCACAACTGGGAAATATTCTTAAGGCTGAGGAAGTTATCGCATGTCTCTGGAGGACATGTTGCCACGCAAGGACTGTATGTTGAACATGTTTCATCGCATTGCATAGCTGTAATCATCACAAAAACAAATAATGAAATTATGTCATTAAAAAAATATGCAACTTTTAATCAGAACTGTGACCTCCCTCTTCATAAATATAGATGTTAATATAACAACTCGAAATCTCCACTTTTCAAAATCTGCTAATGGTAACCAGCAGTCTACAAAATGCATTAAAACCTAGAGAGTAATACGATTTTTTCCTGTTTTGACTCACCGCCACATTGAGGTTTTTGGGTGCTGGAATGAGCTATGAAGATCTTAAGTATTCAACAATGATTTCTTCTCATATCCTTGGTCATATTATACCATAAACATATTAAACCAGAAACATGTGAAGCCTGAAACCTTTTTTTTAGAAGTACGCATCCCATCCCATATTTATAATAAAAATAGTTTGTCTTTAATATCCTGGGACTATGTCCCTTAAAAACAGACATTTCCCTCACATAAAATGAACTTGTGTAGATAAACATTTGATTTACTGTGAAAAAAATCTTAGACAATTGTCACCCCGAACACAGGGGGAGTGGTGTGGCCTATAATAGGCTCTTCCAATTTTAATCAAATTAAATTAAATTGGCACGTACACTTAAAAAATTTGAAATTCTCAAGAACAATACATAAGGATATGTGTAACATTCATAAAAAAAATTATTGTAATCACACAAACAGTATCGATGTTATACCAACAAAAACACAATTTGTGACAACTTTCATCCTCTTTGACGTTGACATTTTTTTATTTGATTCTTCAGTAGTCTAGAACTGCTCTTAGTATTAAAAATGACATGGGGAGCACATGAGATTTTCAATTTTTTTTATTTAAAAAATAATAATTCTTTCATTCAGACAGATAACCTAGTTACACACAAAAAATTAATATTGCTGACTTTAATATTTGTTAACATTTGCCTCAACTTAGTCTTGTATATTTAAATGTAAGTAAAATATTGACCATAGGTTATTACGTATACATATTTATGTGCTAATATAAAAAAAATAACACTATTAAACTTTTAATGATATAAATATTTTAAGGAAAGAACAATACATACGACATAGATCCTGCCTTCTCCATTTTATAGCGACACCATGAGCATTACATTCTTGAGCATATGCTGCGACTGTAGTGCAAAAACACTCGCAATCACCTCCTTCATCGCATCCGCACGAGTCGTATATACACCTGAACAATAAAAAAAATTCAAATCTTGAAGAGAACATTTATTAAAGAAATAGACTGAAAGCAAATAGATTATTGATAACAATTACTCAATGAATCTGATTTGACAAGTAAGGGAAAATTATAAAAGGTTCCCATTATCAATTCTAGAACATTCAAACATACATGAAGTTTTTGAAACATTTTAATGTTCACTTCCTAATATAATCTAATGAAAATAAAATAGCAATAAAATAAGTAAAATAAATTTACTATAATGTGTTAAACCTTAATAACAATTTTTCAGAAAAATAATGACTTACTTATTCAAGTAGAAATCAGGGGATACTGCAGAATGACACGGAGCAAACAAGTCTGATTTCAGGATAGAGCATTTTTGAACAGCCCATGCCTTTCTATGTGGACGAATGGAACATGTATCCTGGCCAAGATAAACAAAATAAAAAAAATTATAATATAATGGATTATACTTGAAAATAATTAGATTTAATCATTTTAGTAATCGTATAAAAGGTTCATCAAAATATTGAGTAAACATTTAGGCTTATGCAATCTTTTTGTCTCGTTTAAAAACTTAAGAAAAATGTTGAATCATGTTTTTTTTTCTTTTAATAAATTAAACAAATGTTAAATTTTAGCAGGTTGATTTTACTGCATGAAATGATGTGATATTAACTAAGAAATCAGGGAATAGATGAAAGCACCTGACAGAGCATTTAATTCCCTGAAACATGGTTTTCTTAATCAAATAGAAGTGATGACAGAAACCAAGACCTTAGAATTTAAATAAAACCATTTATATTATACTTGGTTTTAAAATAATTCTTAAGGGTAACGTTTAACTGTGGAGGCTCGTGTTCAATCTCTGGCTCCACAAAGGATTTTCTTTGAAGGATAGGCCTAGTCGAGGGCCGCTCAGTCTTGTAAAGAAAAATGAACAGCTACTTGAATAAAGAAGTAACGAATCTGGTTAAGAAAACTGAATTTAGGCTTGAGAGGTAACAAGCCTAGTGCTTACGACACTAGCACCAAGCACAGTGACAATCTCCAGTTAGTCCTACCACTTCATTAGGAGTTGCATCATGGATTTTTCACTTGTTGGGCCATGGGTTAATTTTATTTCTATTGTGTTAGCCGGATGAAATTATATCTATCGGTCAATAAAATTGATTGCCTTGGAAGTCTGTCAGGCATAAATGCCCCTTTTTGGGGGTTTTAGGAGGGATATCATAGGTCTGGAAAAGCTAACTGACAAGAAAGAGTATTTGATAAAGAGAAGAATTAATAAGAAAACGATTTTTGAAAATTACTTTGATTGGTTGGGATTGTGGACAGTAGTCATGCAGCTTCCAAGAGTCTCCAAACAGTTGAGATGACACCTCACTAACCCCACCGGAAGGTGTTTGGAAATCGTCATTGCTGTCATCATTGTAGTTTCCACAAAGACCATTTATCTATAAAAATAAATAGTGCCTAAGTTTTAGGATAATTATATGTCAGTAGTTATTAAACACAATATTTACAAAAGTACTCCATAATGATGAAAGTTAAGAACTTGTTTATTTACAGAAAAAAAATCACTTTATACAATAGAATTATAATTAAAAAATAGTGGCTCGATCACTTGCCTTTCCTTTCCACTTAGGATCTGCCCTTATTGATACCCTTGTAGCTTTGTCCCACTGTATCACTAACCCCATATCAGAGACCTCGGCAAAAAGGAACAATCCTGTTTTTCTCAGCTTGATTCTGCATTAAAATTGATATACTGGTCATCATTCGACAAGTTAAAGAATAAAATTAAGAGATATGACAAAATTTTAATTTTAATTACAGTCCAAATCAAAAGTGTCAACCATCATGGGGAGGTATGGTCTATGCCAAGAAAATTCTCATTTTATAAAAGATGCTACTATTTGTTTTATGACAAAACAAATACCTTTGAGATGAGTTTGAAAATTGAGCTTCACCATCAGCAAATGTAACACTCTCCCTGGCATCTTTAGTTCCGATAGTCAGTTTGACAGATCTTGTGCAGCTGATACCTGACGAGCCACAGCTGGTCATCTGTTTGAAAGTAAACGTAACTTATCATATATATATTTTAACAAATATTTTTCAAAGGGCTACTTTCAAGTATTCAACTTATCAAATGACATTTAATTTTTGTGAAAATGAAGTGTTTAATTAAACAAAAATAGTGAGTGAAAAAATATGTAAGTTATCAAATTTTATTATATCAATATAAAAAATCAGGCAAATATTTATTTGAAGTACAGCATAAGAATGAAACTTAATGAAAAATTATGATAAAACAAAAAAATTAAAATGATATAATTTTAAAATCACAATATGTGTGACTTCAGTGCAGTTTTTACTCTGCTAAATTATCAACATCCTCTTCTTAACCTGAAAATAACCTTTGTCGGACCTTATAACTTATATATGATTGGGTCATTACGCAAGTAAATATAGCTATAAAATTGTTTTTAATTTATTATTTCTGTTATTTTACTGAAACAATTCAACAATTACCTCTAGAGTGACAGAGAAACAGTCTTTCTTTGACATAGAGCCTTTAGCCAGGATGTAATCGCAAGTACCTTGAAAATCGTACAGCTTTCCGTCAAAAGTTTTAAAGTGAGAGTCGCCCCAGGTGGTGCAGGAGCTAGCACATCGATGGTCTGTACACTCCCATTTTCCCATATTGCAGACACTAATACAGATCAGTAACGCATTAAATAAAGCAATAAACATGAAATAGAGTGAACAATGCAGTTAGTTTAAACATTTACCATGTATTGCACAGCTGTTGGATCTGATCTCCGTCTTTGTAGCTTTGGCCACCGTGGTGGCAAGGACATTGCTCGGGGCGAACGCATTCTTTTGTGATAGCATCGAGAACGTAACCCTTTTTACAAATGCAGCCGCCATAACATATTGCAGGAGTCACACCTCCGGCACTCGACAGGATTCGGTGTGCGTGCATGTTCTATACAATCAAGATTAATCTTTCAAGCTCACATAATTATTGATTTAGAGGAATTACACTATTGAATACTAGGTATATTGAACTTTTTTGGAGATTAACCTTGATTTGTTTACCCAACTTGAAAAGATAGTGTAATATGAAATGACAATTTTTGTCTATTTTGCATTAAGGGAATGGTTTGAGGAGTAGAATCTTATGGACATTATTCAAACGGGAAGAAATTTAAAAGTTCGTGGCTTGCAATGCTTTAGAAAATTACATTCAGTAAATACAGGGATGAAGAAACATAGATTGTCCAGGCACAAGCTCTATTACTTGTACATTGTTCTTCTTTGTTCTTTTGTACTTGTTTACATTACATTAATTATTTTGAAATTGTTTGGACTTCCAGTTGAATCAATATGGCAAAGGAATAGTTTATCAATAGATTGGATTAAAAAGTTTTGTGTTGACTGAAGTGTGGCATTAAGATTTTAAAATCGTTTGTATTTTGAAAAGAGGAAAAAGTGATATTTTGTGTCTTTATTGTGGAATCATCATTTATTTATTATTTTTCTCTACAGTAAGAAATCAGGATATTTTCATTTATCAATTATCGTAATTGTATTTTATTACCTGACATGTGACGGGCTCTGGTGGTTCACAGTGCGAGTAGACCTGGTTCTTCGTGGAGCTACATTTTGTGTCTTCGAATGAATTATTTGGATATTTCTTCAACTCATCCGGGTTAGCAATGTGACATTCCCAAATGGCGTTAACACACTTACTGTTAACATAATAATAATAATGAGTTCAACTGAAGCTGAGGAATACAAGAATGTAATAATAGATATTGAAAATTCGTGGTTAGCTATGGATTTTGAAGATAGAGAACGTTTTTTACGAATACAGAGTAATGTTTAAGTTCTTGAGAAAAAAATCATTGCAAAAAAGTTTGTTTTTTAATAAAAGCATTTTTAATAATTCTTAGTTTCTTACAATTATTTGTATTAAAAAGTTAAATGCTTGGATAATTGTGGACCTTTCCACATTAGGTGAATGTTCTGAACAGGTCTATAACATTCAGTAAATATATAATAAGTAAATAGAATAATTACAATAGAAATTTTTTTTTAAAGTAGATCCCCTTTATTCAGCTCTCAACAATACAAGATAAATTTTAAAAATTTTCATCAAATATGAATTAATTAGTATAGTTTTACTAACAAACAATTATTTATGTGAAAAACTACTTTAAAAAATGTTTGCTAAACCTTGAATATAAAAAACCAATTAAAAAAAAATGTTTTAATTAACAAAAAAAAACTATAAAAACTGAATGATGAACCAATGATTTGTGTAATCGGCTGCCAAAAATTTATTTTTTTAATTTTTGTATTACCATCTTTAATTTGTTCTGATCATTGAGGAAAAAATTATAACTTTTTATCCTAAGTTAGGGTTACCAAAGCTTTAGAAGTAGAAGAACACTCAACTTTTACGACAGTTAATTTGTTTTCTTCTACTTCATGTTTTTGTATCTTGACTAACAACAAATGAGCATAATCTGGGATGATGTCAGATATATGATCAAAAATTCAGATTGTTTTGCCTTTTTTATAACCCCATTTCGAGTAAATACGGATATGAGGTTCCCCCAAATATTTTAAAGGAAAGTCTTTCCAATCTTTCAAATACATAATTCATATAAAATATTAATACGTTACCAGAGATTTAAGCCCTTGGATGCAGGTCGAATCTCTGCATGCCCCGGAGGGTATTGGAGACCATTGTGGATGCATGGGCACTGTGCAATCGGGGTACAAGCACCCCTGCTGTCAAGGACAAATCCAGACGGGCAGTTGCAGCCTTCCAAGCATAGATCGTTGCATTTCTTCTCCCGTGAAAGGTCTGCACATGAGCGCGAGCACGCTTTACCACAAGTCTCGTATACCTGACCTCGTGGGCATTGAAGTCCTAGCAGAACAAACATGCAACTAAGCAGTTGATAATATTTAACACATCGTTCTAAAATATCTCTAATCAGTCAATTCATAGTTCGAAATGATGGTGCTATCTAGAATCAAGATTGATGTTTTTTTTCTAAGTTTTTATTTGTCTTTAAGTTAGTACAGTTTTCTTGAATGTTTGGTGTCAATAGAAAAAAGTAGTTTGGGAAAAGGTGAAGCAATGAACAACATTTCTGTCGAAGTTAGCTTCAAAACATAGATCCTACACCATGTACCGAAATCAAGTGTTTTGACTTGTATCAACTTACTTGTAATGTGAAGTTATAAAACAGTGTTTTTACAAACAAATCAATGAGGCATTTTTGGGGGCACATTCAAGCTTAGCCAAGACAATTTTTAAGGCATACATTTTAATGATTTTATGTCTAGTCAAGGATAACTAAACAAGTGGAAAGCTTGTCTGCCGGCTTTTTTTGATAAGAGCCTCACACTTTTAAGTAAAAGAAATGTAGTTTAAAAAACCCAGCAAGGATGGATGCTCTATTAAGATACTTTAGGAGAATTCCGCTCACCAATGAGACTAACAAAAAATCAAAACATATCTTTTCAATATTTTAATATAAAGTCATGAACTTTGTAAATAAATGTCGTAATTGTTTATAAAAATAGTAATTTTCCATATCCAGGGTCTCCTTTGTGCATGGTTAGTCCAAACATGGGAGAGTACTGTGCTGTGAATATGTAAGAAAAGTGCTATGATAGAGTTCACTACTCAGCAGGAATAAAATAATTTATAGTATTCAAACACAATGATTAAGCTACATAAACTTTACAAAGCTTATGTAAAATTAAAGTATAAGAAGCA
Source organism: Acanthosoma haemorrhoidale (assembly GCA_930367205.1). Lineage (NCBI taxonomy): Eukaryota > Metazoa > Arthropoda > Insecta > Hemiptera > Acanthosomatidae > Acanthosoma > Acanthosoma haemorrhoidale. The sequence continues at coordinate 104,991,729 of OV884014.1, read as the reverse complement.
GTGAAAAAAAAGTTTTACATACCACATTCCCTGACATGAGATCTCCACTCGATAGGAACGCCATTAGAAGCACATTCCTTTACGTATGCCGAAATTATCGGACAGAAGCATTCAGATTTTTTTCTGCTGCATGAGCACATGTCATACAAGCAGTTCTGATAGTAGCTTATTGGATCAACATAGAAGTGGCAATCTAAACAATAATATAATTTCCATATAAACAAAAACCATCTACAATGTAGGATTTTAAAAATGAGCTCATTAAATTAAAGATCTCCTCAAAAACTTTATATTTATTCTAGCTGGTGTTTTTTGAGATCCTGAAACAGCAAGTTACCATAATGATATTTTAAAGGTGATAATTTTTACCTAAAATAAGTAAAATTTTAATTATAAAATTAATTTGAATCGGAGGTTTAGGTAATTTTTGTTGGTATTTAGGAAAGAAAGTTCACACATCTATCAACAGACAGCATTACTAGCAATATCTGTTACAAACCAAATAAAAAAGGCCAATAAATTTAAGTATTCCATTTTTTTACTAGAAACATTAAATAACAAACACAGTAAATACCATAAAAATAATTATCTGTTATTGTTAAGAATAATGAATTTAGAGAATAATTATGACATATAATCACACTAGCCATTGAAGAATTAAGACTATGTTTCAAATGTGGATTGAAATGTTATTGCAACTAATTATGCTATTTTAAGACATTTAAAACGATTTTTCAGATTCATTGATATGTAATAAATAATAAATATAACTTTTTTTAAACCTTTTGAATTTTATGTTTAATTAATTTAATAATTTGTTAAATTTGAGTACGCTATATATAAATAGTTCAGTTAAATAATTAAAACTGAAAATACATTAAAAAAAATGATGAACATTCAATTATGGTTTGATGATTTAATTTTTTTTTTAATTAAAGAAAGTATAAGAAAATTTTAAAATAATGAAATTCTCAATGTTTAAAAAAAGATTCTCGCTGTGCTTAGACTGTGGTATGCATCACTAATCGATTAGCATAAAAACAAACCACAAATTGCAATTCGTGGAATTTATTGTTCATTGCCTTTATCTCAAGGTATGTTTAACAAAGTGCATTAATTATCATCTTATTTTTTTAACAGATTTTTTTTGAAAACCATCCGACTAGGGAATCTGACATGAAATGTATGTGCACCTTATAATGAAACTACCTTAGCAAATGATTTAAGTTAATTTTTTTGACATTATGAAAAAAATATATCAAACATTTTGGAATCAATCATAATTCAGTAAATGAAAAAATCACTAAAAAACAAACAAATTTCAAGTCAAAAATTACAAACCTAAAAACAAATTGCTGGTTATGTGCCCACACAATTTCTCTGCTTCAGCTTTGTTCTGAACGTTCACATCACATGGGTTCTTGGTCTCTTCCTTGACATCATTATCGCAGCTGTCTTTCGTCTTCCATTTGTTAGCGAAGGACAATGGGTCCTGTTCGACGTCTCCCTCTGGTGTAAGGAAGTCGTCTCTTTGGTTGTTGTTGAACGTACCACACAATCCCTGCAGATCAAAAAAAATTATATTTGAAAATGAAAAGAAATTAGGTGGAATTAAAGTGAAAATTCATTTTATTTTTGTCACAAATTCTAGAGGGAGGATCTAGAACGTAATCATGATGTGAAAGTTCAAGGTTCCGAAGTCCTTGGTGGAATTAGATTGCTTTAAAGTTCTGTAAGTAGAAGAGAGCGGATGATACACAGAATCGTAATTTACCATTCTTGCTCTAAAGTGGAGTAAAATAGGGGATAATGTGATTTAGATAATATTTTATCATAACCAATAAATCCAGAAGTGATGAAATAAACATGTAGATAATTAAAGCAATAAAATATAATCTATATTAGACGTCATGTCTTCATTTAAAAATCCTATTTTACATAAAATAAAAACCTGCCTTAGTTTTTCCTTTCAGAGAAGGAGGAGCATTAATGTACAAACGTGCTGCTCCATCCCACCAAACTTCCACTCCGTCCGGAAGATCAGCTAGAAAATAACACAGCCATATAATTGTAGCTTTAATAAAATTCCATTATTTTACCAATAGTAAAATTTTATAATAAAACTATATTTTATTATACTACACTTCAATGGTAACATAATATATTGTAGTTTTGATTTACTGAAAAGATCAGTAGAATACTTCAAATAAATTATTGATTCATATTGTTCAGAAATTGCCGATAATAAATTTAATTTTTTGATTATATTTTCTCAATAGTGGTGGATTTTTTCAAAACTAATACCACTAATGAAATAACTTGTTAAATCGTCTTATAGAATATTGTTTGGATATCAGTTGATGAACAATAATCTTTCTGTTGCGAGAATCATCTTAAATAAGTACAAAAGCTTACCTAAAATAAATATAGAAGACGCTTGGGTAATGTAGGTGTCCTTAACAGTTATAGGCAGCTTGACATCTTCACCATTAACTGTGACTTCATGGCCTTGCTTCAGTTTTATTATGCTTTCTCCGAGTCTTAAGATGACAGTTTTTGTACAGGATGGCGTGCCAGATAATGGATACGGCACAAATCCCAGGTCCTAAGTGAGATAAATATTACGTTATTTGCAATATTAATTTAATTCTAGGATTGATAGATCAGAATAATAGTGCTGGCCATCATGAAACTGCTTTTAACGGAGCGAGAAAATCTGATGACTTTTTATTTAAGTGTACACTTATTACTTACTTTTAAGATCAATAAAAACTAGCATTGTATTAATGACTCTAGTTCTGTTGCAAAATAAAACAAACATAAGTAATCATGTTTTCCGTTCTAAGCCAATTTTTCCGAAGTTAAGTTAGAGTACTAATTAGAGAATTTCTAAGATGGATTTAATCATGAAGCCAGATATAGCTCAAATGCTATCTATTTATTTAAACATCCCAAATGAATATTATATTTTTTGCAGTCATGGTTAATAGTTCTTTTAATTATTACTTTCATAAGAGAAGGTTAAATTAAGGCCTGTAAGCTTTAAAAAATTTCAGTTTGTCTCTGCAACGTGTATGTGGCAAACCCATAAGCAAAAATCATTGAGTACAAGTTTATTCTTTAAATCGTATAATAATTTTGTCACAGACCTCAAGCACTAAATTGGAAGATGAGACACTTTTTAGGAGGTTTGATCATAAATGTGTTCTGAACTAAAAAATGTAAAAAGTCAGATATAAATATATGAACCTCTGATATGGCTCCGTCACAAGGTATGTTTTCGGCTTCAACTGAATAATTGTCCATCTTCAGTAAGTAGTACGAGCACTTTCCCATGAAGTCATAGGTTCTCTTGTCGAATGTCTTGTAGTGGGGATCTCCGACAGCTTCGCACTGAGCTCCACACTCTCGTTCTGTACATTTCCACTTTCCTGTTACACATGTACTGTAACCAAAATAAAAATTCAATGTTACTTCATTGAAGTTCCAACACCTAGTACTGATTATACACCAGGATGTTTTATAGAAAATACTTCTTGTAATTTCAAAATAGTTTTTTTCCCATGAAGTTAGTTGTGGAGTGGAAGATCATTGAAGAAAGGAAATTTTTCACCGAGTGAAAGTCTCAGAAAAAATTTGTATGTGTTCAAAAGTCTTACCAAGTATTACATTCTTTTGGGATGGAAGTGCCAGGACGGAACTCCCTCCCTCTGAGTTGGCATGGGCAGGACTCGAGAGGCACACAGGTGTCGTTGTGCACGTAAGTACCGGATGGACAGAAACATCCCTCCTCGCAAAGATTTTCTCTCTCAGCACCTCCACATGGTGTTTCCCCTCCACATTGGCTGTACTCACGGCCACCGTTGCACTTCATTGCTGTAAAGAGGCATAATATAAATTATATTAGTAACACAGTAAAGATATACATAAACTGATGCACAAAAGTTTTGCATAAAATTTCACCGACTGGTTTTTTGATATTGTGATATGGTCACGTAATCTTAAACAAATTTGGATTTATTGACTACTCCCTGATAGATTTGTTAAAATAAGTTTATTGAAAGTTTTCAACAATGTTAAATTTATCAAGTAACCACTTGTTACTTTGTATGAAATAGGCTAAAGTACTAATGTGAATTTTATACCAAATTTCAGCAAGACCAAATTGCTTATTGAAACTTACGACAGAAAGAGTCGTCTCTCCAAGAGGGAAAAGTAACTCCCCTGCTTACACAATCACGTACGAAGATTTCTGCAGACTGACAAGCACAAGACTCTTTCTTGCTTGAGTTGCAGGAGCAGAAGTCCCACAAGCAGGCTTCGTAATACTCCTTCCCAGAAAGGACCTACCATTGAAAATAAATAACAATTGACAAAAACGTATTTATTCAGTAAACAATTTAGCTCCATCTTTACTTCCCTAGCAAAATTTGCTAAACAATAGTCTATAAAGGTATTACTTGCTAGCTGCTGCAATAAAAAACTATTTAACTTGATAAATATAGGATAAAAACTCTTGAATATTAAATAAATTGACTTATCTTGCTTAAGTATAAATACAATTGTAATTTAATGATAAACTGTACATAAGAAATTTAAGCTTTATTCAATAAAGAGTTTAGTTCATTCATTGTGATATACTTTTATAAGATCTGACTTTATATGATTAATATTAAAAAAGAGCAACTTTAAAACATATTTACCTTGTTACAATCAGCCAATTTGTTGTTACTCAAAATAGCTGAGCAAAATCGTTGAGCATTTTCCTTTAATAGAACATTTGAACAAGGATGAGAATCCATAATTTTCTCCTGGCAAACATCTACAAGACAGGCATAAATTAATTATTAAAAATAAAGAAAAGTCAGAAACTATATCTTTTAGTTTATTTATAATTATCTAGATGTAAGTGTAAATCAAAGAATTTGAATCATCTATAGACGGAAAATGAATGTAATTTCACTTGAAGCTTTGTAAATAGACATGTGTCTTGCTTCATTACCAGTTTGAAGTACACAAAGGTGTTAAACCCCATTAAAAAAAAATAAAATATTTTCAGGGCTAACACCACAAACTTTTCCATTGCCCATCTCAATTCTTATTTATTCTGAGAGCCGAGCAATCATAGAAACAAATATGGTTTACCGTAGAACAAATTCAGTAGAAATTCATTACCCCCTTTTCACAAATTGAACTTATAGAACCCCAGGTAATGCAGCAACCATTACACAGATAAAATGGTATGGATTGTTGATGGCTGCATTTAGAAAAATATGTATATATGAAATGTATTTTAAGATAAATTAATTGAAAGTAGAAAGAAAAAATTCAATAACCTCCTGTAGCTACGATCCTGGCATCACTGGCATAATCCTCAATGTTGGTCGCTGCGTCATCATTATATCTAACATATTGAAAAATGTTGTATTAAGGATTCAGACTATTTAAAAAAAAAATACAAGGATAAAATACGTACCCATCCAAAGTTCCACAAAGACCTTTAGTTTTATTCCAATTTGATTCTGAAACTTTGACCTCAACGGCATCCTGAAACATAAATTAAGTCAAAGATTTATATTTAAATATTTAGAATCATTGATCTCTGTTCTAACCAGTCCATCAGGACAATGCCCCCAAGATATAAACAATCACTCCGGTTACGACCAGGAGAGTCCTGATTGGTCTGGATTTCCCAACACTACTTATAATCGGCAATATCGCTATTTTCCGACAACAGAAGAGCTTAGGAAGAGATACTACTTTCTTTTGGAATTATCTTCAGAGGCTTCTTTAAACAGAGCTGATCTCTCCAACAGGCTTAAAACATAATTGCAACTTTTTTTTTCCTTTCCCTATCTCAGGTGTGAGGGATTCAAGTTTCCAGACTGCTTCAGGTGCAGCCCAGGAAGCCCCAGTCAGATGCTGTTGTATGTGTATTCCAACACAATTTGAGAACCAAGGAAATTTTTTAAAATTTTGTTCCTATATAAATTTGTGTAAAATACCTACTTATTGGTACAAACAAAGATATATTGATTAGAATCATCTGAAAACTGTAGTTATAATACTTATAATAATAGATCATCTTAATTATATAAATTTATTTATTCTAGAAAATCGTTAAGAGAAATAAGTAGATGGGCAGGTAAAGGCAGGAAAGAAGTCAACCTGATTTCTAAAACTGATTTTGAATTATTTTAGAACTATTATTATTATTATTGGATGTTATTTACAATGTCAAAAGTATTCTTATACCTTTATAATGTGTGGCTTGTGTTTATATAATAGAAAAAAAAAAGTCAGTTTTAGCTGTCTACCTATGAAAGTGAACTTTATTTAATGCACTAGCGCTTTCGACAGAGCCTACCTTAAAGTTCCAAAACACAGTCACTCCAACAGCCTGTAGAGTAGCTTTCACCATCCCAGCTCCGAGCTCTACTTTCAAACCCGCTAACTGAGCTGGGACAGTCATCGAGTTTGTTCCTTCGTTAACAACGGCTTTTTTGTCTTCTGAAAAATTAAAATATAAGAAAAATGATTACAAATGTTCAACCAATTTATTATACTGTAATAAGAATCTTTTGGAATTCGTCCACAAATTCCTAATAAAGGCACTTAGTGGGGTCCAGTAATATATGATTACATGATGCTTACAAATTATATAATAAATAAAATAGTTACTGTTTGTCATAAGCTGATATTGTTTATCGTTGACATAAATAGTTACAGACAAGCATGATTCATCAAGAGGACTGCAGTTTTTCCTAATGGCCGGTGTCTGCACATGATAGCTGTTATCGATATTGGTCACCAGTGTATAGACACAGTCACTTTTAAAACTGTTGAAACAATATTAAAATAAATAACATGTTAAACTTTGTCATAATAACATCACATAAACAATGACATAAGTAACATTGCTATACACTTAAAATCAATAACTATTTTTAAATTTATAATAATTTAACGTTAATTATAAAACGGTTCATACAGAATACAAATTTTGTTAAGTATTATTAAATCACATTTCTAACCTAATTATTTTTCCATCAAATGTTTTGAAATGCTCTCTCCTCCATGTGAAACAAGTCCCAGGTTCCGGTTTCTTCTTCTCCTTGAGAACAACTTTTCTGCCATAATCAGAGGAATGAGGTTTGTAAACGTAATTAGATGTTTTATTTGATTCGTGAACGGTTTGATAATTTGTTGGCGCTTCATCTATACCATTAAAAATGTAAGTTAACATATCTGCTTCATCACCGCCTGAAAAGTAAACACCATAATTTTTACAATATAGTTAGAAAAATTTTAGAGATTACAAAATGAAACATATTAGCGGTAAGGTGAAAGATTTTACAGGCTTGCATTTGTCTTCCTGTCAGTCGGATAAAGATTGAAGTGTTAATTTTAAATTTACATTTCACAACATCCTGGATTGCACCTTCACATTTTACAATGTTTAATTTATTCCCATCTTATGGCTACACCTTATTATTTATTGAAAAAATGGATTTATAAGTAATTTTTGAATGAAGTGACTTTAACTTACGGAAAATGCAATTAGGTACAGAAGGGGTAAAAGTCCCAGTCTCGTATGAACAGCTGTATATTGATGCTGGAGGGCTGCTGAACTTCATGCCGACTGGACATTCCAATCGACATTTGAGGCTGTTATCATCTCCGGAACATTTATAACCACCGTTAAATCCCAGCTTTCTCACATCGCAGACTTCCTTAGCTATATAATATTCAACTTATATATAAAATATTCATTTTAAAATTGATTAAAATATTCACACTGAAATCAAATTCTCCCTAATTAATTAGCTATTAAAAAAAAACACTATTAAAAAATCTTTTGAGTTTGATGTGCAGAACTACAAAAAAATATTCATTTTAATAAATTGATTCATATTCATGCATATCTATATGAAATAAGTAATAATGTTGACAAAATAAAAATGAGAATAACTTACCATATTGACATTGAGGCCCTCGGAAGTCTTGTGGACATTGACAGAGATTGTGCCCAATACAATTTCCTCCATTCTGACAACTCGGTGTACATGTTGCTGCAATCACATAATACAATTAGTTATTTATGTAAAATTTATTATACATAATAATAGAATACAAATGTACACTTACGCACACAATCGGGAACTGTTTGCCAATCCTTCCGTGCGGGTACCCATTGGCCTTCCTTACAGATTACTGTAGCGAGTGATGTACCATCTTGGAATGTGTGGCCATCGACACAGGCCATGGTACACTGACTGCAAAATAAAAACATACAGGGGTACATCGATCTGTTTTAATAAAACTTAAAGTAATTTTTAAGTAAATTTTGTCCTTTTTATTTTTTTAGTTTATCTTTAAGTTATTGTATATTGAAATTTGAGCTAAATTTTACTACTATTCTCAAAGATTTGTATTATCTGTACAACTTCCCATGCTTGTGAAAGTACCATAGATCTTATAGGCACTCACTTGTGTTTAATAATAATAATTTGCAATATTCCATAGGATAAGAAGTACTTACTCTTCAGAGCAAACTTTGTGAGAATTCATAGGAGTCGGAGGGAAATCAAAGCAAGGTTTATTTTCATATTGGCAGTATGGGCCGTAGTAGGTCTCAGAGCAGCTGCACATATTTGGGAACGCACATTTACCCCCATTTTGACAAGGAGGTATGCAGGAAGCTAAAAAAAAAAAACAGAAAAAAATAATTGTCCATTTTCAAAGTTTTGTACCTATTCATTATTTAAAATAAATTTTGTAATTACATATATAATGTAGTAGTTAAAATGACTGATTTATAGTATGGAGGAATCACTAGTCCCAAACCTCAAGAAAGATAACTTGAATAATTTAAGATTTGTGGGCAAACAAAATTTTTTATTCGTTGTAAAAAAAATCTTTATTCTTCTTCTGCTTATTCTTTTGTTAGCACTACAAGCAGCCTCTTGGTGGTAGCCATCCAGTCCATCCATACCATTCGATCCTGTCGATAGTCATAGATCGATAGGTCATTCCGGTTTTTGTAACAAACTTTCTTCCTTATCGTCCAAGCATTTACAGATATTCCTTGCATCAGTCAATGTCAACCGGTCTTTTTCCCTCAGGCCTTGCTTCAAAAAATCATTTCGCATTTTGGATATCTAGCATTTGTCACACATTTCCAAACTATCATAGTTACTATACTTGTACTTCAGCCTTAAACGGGAGGCTGCTCCTTTGTTGTGCACACAATCCAGTTAGGTTCTCTCTGTTATTTTCCTGTGGATTTGCATTTCTGCTGTCGTAATTTCACTGATATTATCAAATGCATTACAGTTTAATGGCCCAATTTTATTTTTTGGTTTATTTTGTGAATTCTCTCTTGCCAAGCAATATATTTATCATTTGTAAGTACACTAACATCATTGGTGATAATGATGCTTAAGTATCTGTAGTAGTCAACAAATCCCAGCTCCTACACTGTTTGTCAACACATCCTCTTCATTACATGCTTTTCACAATACCAGTTTTCAAATATATTAATTGATATTTAATGTATTATATCTGTAGCAGTCGTGAAAAAGCAGATATGTTGAAATTATTGACTTAATAACTGGAAAAATCAACTAACTGAAATTAAATGAACAATATTAAGCTACCTTAAACTTCACGTTGGAAATTCTTCCTCATACAACACGACATGACAACTCATTTTACACAACATAAATGGTATCAAAAGTGGCACGTAAGACGGTTAATGTATTTTTCAGATAACTAGACTTATCCACTTTTTCATGAACACCAGAGATATATCTACATATGTTGTAATGTTATTTATTTATGAAAATTAATGTTATTCATTAAAATCAGATTTATTTCAAGAAATGAGTTTTCTGTTGGGATAATTTTCAATAATAAATGTAGTGTTTTGAGCTGACCAGTGTGTCAGTACCTGTGGGAAAATCGACTGGGAGACAGGATATATCATGGTGTCTCATAGAAGGACTGGTATTAGGAAATAAACCTTGGGAATCGGCTATGACCTATGGGGAAAGCCACTTTTAAGTGGTGGGGGTAGGCTTCATGTAAGTACAAATGTTAAGGAGAGTGCTGGATTTTAGTCTTAGTCTTACCCTTAATTGTTTGTCTTTCTGTTATCATTCAAACTGTTCAGACCATCAGTGAGTTTAGTTAGTGAGCAGCCATGGTCAGTTTGGAGGACGGGGGATGAAGAGAGGACACATGCGGAGACCCGAGGGTAGACCAAGAAGACGAAGCATTTGAAAAAGTAACATTAGCATTACTAGGGAGCAACTCTGAGATTATATTAACTTGAAACTTTTAAATAAACTATTATTCTTTATAAATTTTTATGAATGTCATTTTACTCTTTATAATTAAGAAATATATAAAATATATTTATCATTCATTATAGAGAAAAAATGTGAATATACGTTGTAGTTTTTTTCTTTAAATACCTTTTGGATTATCCTTACTGTTTCTTTGTTGTAATTTTCTCATGTCTCAAATTATCCAAATCACTACAGCAGCCCCCACCATGTATGTGATCAGGATTGAGAGACAAAAAGGACAAATGATGAAAATAAAGTAAGGAACTGAAGTAACATAGAATAGATTAAAAAAAAGTGATTGTGGGCAGATTATCCACCTCTAATAAGCTATAATTGAACAATGGTCCTGCCTTTCCACTGTACAGAGGAACTTATGACTCCAACTGTCTTAGAATTACACATGGAAACTAAATTTATTCCAAAGCTCTTCCACGATTCATTTGAAAATATTTATAGCTCTAACATAAAATAACTTTGGATTTAAGGTCAAAATCCAATTCGTTAAAGAAAATAGATTTTAACCTGTTCAAGAGAACTTACGGTTGCAGTTAGGTATATTGTCATCCACAAGACCTTTCGCTTGCCATTTCCCTTCTCGACAAGCGAAATTCAAACTTGTTTCCCCAGTTGAAAATATATAGTTGTCAACGCATGTTGCTACGCAAAACCTACGAAATTGTAAATGATTTATAGAATAAAACATTTATTATAAAATATAAGTGAATAATAATTATCAAAACTAATTTAACAATACAAACCCATTGTTGGCAGAACATTTCAATTCTGAATTCAGTGGAGGTGATAATTTTCCACACATCCCTAAAAAAAAAATTCAAATCATTTATCACATGTGTAAGTACAGTGGAATCTTTAAGAAGAAAAACGTTGATGGCTTTATATGCAGAACAAACATCGCTGAAGATATTTCATATATGACTTACTTGAGTACTATATAGTCATATAGTTAATTAGAATCAATTTACTGTAAATAAATGTATCTTACTGAACCCAGGTCGTTGAGGTGCAGCAGTTTTCTTGATATAATGTCCTCCTTTTTTTCTGTATCCTCCTCCCCCATACCCATAGCCACCTCCGCCATACCCTCCATAACCATGCCTAAAATTACATTAAATACTTTAATCTTTATTTTATATTCATTTATCATATATATACAAGCAGAAGTAAAAATGATTCACTCAATATGAAATATTATAGGTATATTCCATAACTAATGGTTAGTAAGCTGAAATAAATTAACACAAAGAATGAAAACAAAAATTAAACATGAAAAAATGTAAGGACATTTCACTAACTTTTAAGATTTCTCAAATCACACCATGTAACATTTATAATTTATTTTATTTGCTGAAAAGTTGACTTTCATCATCTGGCATGATTGAATAATTAATACAAAGTTTTTCAGATCGAATATAGTCTGCAGATTATTTTCATAATCTTTGCTCATCTCGGTATTGCTTTTTCACTTACTATGTCGTTTATAGGCTGGTGCTGTCATCCAATCCGAGTTCAATTCTGCTAGTTTCTCTGGGTGTGAGTCTGGTTGAGGTCAATTATATTATATTATATTTTATTATTATATTATATTATTATATTATATTTTATTATTATATTATATTATATTATTATATTATATTTTATTATTATATTATATTATTATATTATATTTTATTATTATATTATATTTCTCGTGAGGACAAATATATAGCTAAATGAACAAATTAGTAGCAAAGCGAATCCGGCTAAGAAAACCAGAATTAAGTTTGAGAGGTAAGAGACCTTGTGCCAACTACACTAGCTCCTAAGCGCCACACCTACAAGGAATACCTTCTACTTTTCATGATATATTTGTGCCATGAATTTCTTTATTTTTTTTATATTTCAAAAAATAAAATTTAGTTCATAATTGTTGTAAAAAAAAAAAATAATCGGTAAAAATTAAATGATTGATCCAAGGATAAGCAATTTTTTGTTATTGTCATCAACTAAAGTTTGTTCACTTCAGTTATGAACTAAATAGTATTTTTCACCATAAAAATAGTGGTACACTTAGAAATTTGTGATTCATTTGTCTATTAATATCTTTTCATTTTGTGATAATTTTGTAATTGTATCCTATCTTTATTTATTAAAAAAAAAATATAGGCTAGATGTAATGATAAAAAAATAACACCAATTTTTATAAATAAAATTTTTTTTTTTCCACATAAACTGAAATCAAGATTTTTTCATATCTTACTTTCAATACTGAATATTTTCTCCTCTAGCTCCTCTAACTTCCTACGGTCTTCTTATGGGCATAGTAAAAATGAGGTTACCGACCACACCTTGATGAATTTCATTCCATGTTTCCACTGAAACCATTTTTAATTCAATTACTTCAATTATTAGGAGGGGTATATCAGCGCCTCAAACGTCTGGCAAGCTCATCGTAAAGGTCACTAGTGTTTAAATCAGGGATACAAGTTGGACATCAGAGAGTTTAAACACCAACTCCACTACATATCCGAAGGCTAGTGGTCTTGTATAATCTTTTATCAAAGGCAAATCGCGGTGCAAGTGGTAGCACATAATCTTGTAATGTATAAATTTTCAATAAGTGATGCTTTATTAAAATCGTTCTTGCATCCAAAGTGATCCGTCTTCACGTAATAGCTGAGCCACCACCGAATTTAATCCTTTTTAAAATAATGCCGCAGGCCTTCGATATACTCCAAGTCGTCCGTCTGTAACATGGAGAGTGAAACGAGACCCACCGCTTTTTTATTCTAATGACACTGTCCCCTTGCAATTTCCAGGATGGATGTCCGATGTCTTACGGTGAGCATTGGTCCTGTTGATGTTCTTGTGGGTCTTCAATTCGTTTCAGCAAGTCTTCTAAGAACAGTCTCAACACTGACCCTTTGAAGTCTGTGTCCCATCTCAGAAGCAGTAGAAGAGCTTGCGTCTTCATGATACGATATTCTAGGGTTCTGTTGGTATTTACCAGGGTTACCCAGTATTTAGTTCGATAACCCCCGCTCCGTTCCTTTATCGATAGTAGAATCCAGTCGAGGCAGGTACGCTTTAGTTTTTAAGTTTTAGTATGTAAGTTTCCCATTTTTGTAAACCAAAGGTGAGCCCCGTCACCTAGTCCAGTATATTGATTTTTGTAATTTTAACCATAAAAAGAAAATCTGTTTTTGTAATACTAACCTCCTTTCAATGAATTATATGCAGTAATACAGAAGATGGAGCCAATTATCACCAATATATAATAATTTTATTGTTCATAATTTGTTAAAAATGTTTAAATAAAGGGGTTGAGGGGGAAAAAAAAGTTCTGTTGCCCTCGGCCATCCCAACCCTGGTTTCCTCATGTGCAGTCATGTATCATGGTACTGTTGGGATAGCCCTCCTGACGTTCCAGGCAACCCTAAAGTTCGATCCAGGTAACATTAACTACTTCCATCTTCCACTAGGACTACATCATGGGCTACTGGTTCGGCAGTAACAACCGACTACCGTTAGACACGATTTCAAGGGTCATCATATCAGATAAAAAAAATAATCAAATACGTTATTTATATTTTTACTTTTGAAAATATTATGATTTTTTTTTAATATCTTTGTATTTATTTTTAATCAAATCATAAATGTAGGCGAAACGAGCCCGATTTTCTTTCATGTTTAATTTGATTTTCTACACTTTCCGTTATTGGATTTAAACTAAAAACAAATCATTACAATTTGATTTGAAGTTGATTTGACAAGTTACTTTTACTTTAAAAAATCAAGTTTATTGGATTTAGTTTATCAATCACCACACCAGAATGAAAGAAAGCAGAGCATCGAACGCGACAAAACAAACATAATAATCTTTGCAAAATTATGATGCAACAATAAAAATATCACGGACCTTCATCTTCAAATAAAGTATTTTTTAATTTATGTTCTTTAGGTAATGATTGGTGAGGCTTCGGACATTCTTTCCATTTGGTCAGTTGGCGGTAGGCAAACCGGCAGAACGCTGGGGTCGTGCGGGTTCCTGACTGGCCGGATTCGTCCTTTTATTTTATCATCTGTCTGTATTCAGAATTTATGGATTGAAACTTATGGACTCGGGGTCCGGAAAGTATTGTCGTTTTTTTTTCTTACATTAAATTCAAACAAATAAATTTTTAACAAGTTTTTGTTTTTAATCAATGAAGTAATCACCCTCGTTATCAACCTTTTGCCATCTAGTGTGAAAATTTTCAATGCCAGATCGATAAAAGTCAATTGGTTTCTGAGCAAAATACCTGGATGGCATTTATAAAATATCTGGCAGCGATCGGATTAAATGGAAATTCGATGGCACAATATCGGGCGAATATGGTGGGTTAGATAATACCTCCCACCCCAATTCATTAATTTTTTCCAGGGTTCGTTTTGCCCAGTGCGGTCTTGCATTATTGAGTTGCAGAATAACGCTTTCTGCTGACGATCGCTGAGCACTCTTGAAATTAAAGATTGATTTACTAGATCCAATTGTTCACAGAAAAGGTCTGCATTCACAGTTTGTCCAGGTTTCAGCACTTCAAAATGAACGACTCCGCGAATACTCTACCAAACACACGAAAACGCCTTACTTCGTTACGGTTCATTCGCAGAGAGACACTGCCTTTTGAATTTTGGATTATCATAGAGGACTCATTTCCCATCTCCAGTCTCACCCACCATACTCACCTGATATTGCGCCGTTGAGTTTCAATTTATTCTGATCGCTAAATAATTTGCAAATTTAGATGATGTCCAAAATGCCATCTCCAGATATTTTGCTCAGTAACCAATTGATTTTTATTGGTCCGGCATTGAAAATTTGCAAATAGGTGGTAAAAGATTGTCGATAACGAGGGTGATTACATCATCGATTAAAAAAAAAACTTGTTAAAAATTTATGTGTTTGAATTTAATGTAAAAAACCGACACTACTTTCCGGTCCCTCTATTATGTCAACAAGGCTGCTGGGTTATTACTAGTTATTATTAAGAAGGCAGAAGGGATATGGTTTACTCTTAGTCAAGTTGGGACCTGCCCACGTCTGTCTGTATATACAGCCTGTCGGGTTGTCACTAGGGAGGTGCCTGATCACCCTAACCCTGGTGACAAGTGCGGATTGTTCGAGTTAATAACCCGGACAATCGTTCCAGGACGGCGTTACTATCTGACTCCATTTTATGATAGGTATGTGCCCCGACAATGCACTATGTTCAAGAGAAGAGGTACAGAGGTTTCATAAATTATAAGGCAAGTTTTCGAGTTCGAGAGGAAGCCAAGCCAGCGTTACGGGTACAGGGCGCCAGAGAGTCTGCAAGGAGACTAAAAGACGGGTGAGAGACTCAGAGGTGGATGAGGAGACTGAGAGACTAGTTTACAGGGCCAAACGCCCTGGTTTAAATATCGTTCCTGCTTGGGGGGGGGGGAAGGGCCTAGGCCGGCGTGAGGAAATGCGACCGCCACCCGATTACGTGACCCCTAGGCCGGTGGGTATCTAGCTGTTTATGGCTGCTTGCTGCCGACCCTTTTAGTTTCATGACTTGTTTATGACTGCCGGCTTCCGCATTTATTGCTTAAAACTTTTACAATGATTTACATTTAATTACAATACATTTAGTTCCTGTCATTTTACTTTTGCTTACAATATATTTGCAATAGAGTATAGGGTGATTTAACTTATGTAGTTATCGGTCGCTACACAGCCATTCTCTATTAATGGCTCAATCGATCTGAGGTTTTGTTCAGACGATTCGAAAACTTCTCTCGAAATGAAAGGAAAAAATACAATAACTGGAAGAATACAAGACAAAATAAATAAACTTTCCCCCCATATTTAAATATAGCTTTAAGACGGTATAAAGAACGAGTAAAGAAACATAATCTTTGACTGGTTCTATGTCAATGTTTCAATGTTCAATGTTGCCCTTTAAAGGCAAATTACAGTGAAGACTACATAGATGAAAATTGAACAGATAAACCACTACCAGTGTTTCTCCTTGAAGCTATTATTTTAATTATCTTATTTTTTAAATTTAATTTCTAGTTAACTTACTCCTTAAAAATGTGTTATAATATCTTAGATTGAAGTTTCACATCAAATCGCTAAGCACCAAGCCCGTTAAAACGAGTAGATGCTCAACTGAAGAAGTAGCGAATCCTGTTTTAGAAAAAACAAACAAATAAAGGCAGAGAGGTAAGAGCATAGTGCCACCTACCAACAGTGGCGGAAATCTCTTCTCCAGTTTTATTTCTATATATACTTTTAAAAAAACTATATAAATCGACTGGAACATTAAATAAATTAAAGGCACTTTAAACAAATTTAAAAGTAGCTTCTGAGCTGTGACTTGAGAAAGTATAAAATTTATTAAAAAGGAAACACCTTTTTTCACGTTTAATTTCCCCCCCATACTTTCCCCGCTATTGTATTTAAATAAAAAACATAGCATATTTAAACGTGTTGCGGAATATACTTTAAAAAAATATCAGGCCGCTTAAATACTTTTTGCGACCACTATCATATAATATATAGAGACGTACGAAAAACGAAATAAATGAAATAAAAAACATTGATATACACTGACGTGTTAGATAGGAAGAGATGGTATGATTAAAGTTTTAAATGTTCGCTTCTCTTTAAAACAATTTCTGTAATAATATAAGGCGGGTGGTTTCAACAGCCCTCAGCATTGGACTGGTCGCGAGGTGGCACCTGAGGATGACAGATGTTGACTGGTGAAAAGATTTTTTTTTTTAAAGAGAAACGAGCATTGTTGTTACTTAAAACCTAAAAAGACAACAACATGTTAGTATAGGAATTTTGAATTCACTAGTCATCCTGGCCAAGTTTTAGACAGAGACATATCCTGGGAGGACTTACTCAGGATTCGGGTCCGGGTCGGGTTCCGGGTCGGCGAAGGCAAGGATGACTGCGGACAACAGGAAGAAAACCAGAAGCAGCGGTGGAGACTCCATCGCGGACTGTGGTCGATCGGCGAGTGGCGCTTCGGTTTTAGCAGTGCGCAGTGGGCGCTGTGTCCGGCACTATCAACAGGAACTGGCCAGCAGATAGCCATTTTATTTATAACGGACCCGGAGAGAGAATAATATCTATTTCTAAGAACAGATATCTCAACCGAGTGGCTGTTACTGGGCCAAGGTGTCACAAAACGTTCACGAACGGCCATATTAAGGCAGAATTATTTCGACTGGAAGCACATGGTTCGCGGTGAAATTAGATCTGAGTAGCTATATCGCTATCGTGTATAGTTACTTTTATATATTGAAAAACATGGAGAATAATCCAAAAAGGAAACTAACCAAAATTCCATTTAATATAAGAGAAACTGTTCAGAATCGTTTACTGTATAGCTCCTTATTCTGAGGAAAAGCTCTACATGACCGGAGCGCTTCAAAGATGTGGAACAGGCCTTCGGCAGTGTTTGGCATGCTTCAAACTATGTAATAGTATGCTTGGCAGCCGATTTTTTTACAGAGAGCGCAAATTCATCCCGGAAGGGGGGTCTCTCAAGGTTATGTATTTGCTTTTATATATAATATTTTAAGGTTATGTATTTATGTATAAGGTTATATATTTATATATATATTGTTGTGATATTGGATATTGTGGAGTTTTTATATAATATTTAATCCAACTTATCAAGAAGGCAAAAAAAAACAAGTGAGAGTGTATGAAAAAAACAAAAGGGAGTATAGCTGTGGTTGTATCAAATGAACACACACAAAATTACTCTCTAGTTTTAGCCAGTTATAATTAGTTGTTGTTGTGGTTCTGAGAGAACACACACAGCTACACTCTAGTTTTGGGATCAGCCCGTAATACATATTATTAGCTTGAGATTGTGAGTAAGAAAAACTTAAAAACTTTGTTGGTTAGTGGTTATTGACTTAAAGCAGAACGGAAGAGAAATAGCACGAAGAGAAGAAGTATTAATTTTGTTTAAAGAATGAAGAGAATTAAATAGGAAAAGGAATCGAATTTATAGACAAGTATTTATATAATTAATATAAGTTTATTTTTTTATGTTTGTAAAATTAAATCATCTTTTTGCCAAATTTATTTTTGTTAATAGAACCTAATAATAAATAGTAAATAAAATAAATTTAAAGTTAACAATAAAACTAATTTATTTAAAGAACGTAATATTTGGCACCCAACTGTAACGAAGTAATCTGGCTAAAGGATTGTTTAGATAGTGTCACGAAAATTGTGTTTAAATTTGATATAAAGATTAGGTTAAAAATTGTATTTGTGATTAAGATTCATATAGTTAAATTCAGTCCTGGAAAAAGATAAGCATAGTGTCAATATTGATCCAAATGAGCAAAGTATAATTGATAGATACGTAGATAAGGAGGAGAGTAAGATGGAAAATATGTTAAAATTAATGATGGAAAATATTAACGAAAAATTAAACGAAAATAATTTAAAACTTGAACAAAATAATTTAAAAAGTGAACAAAATAATTTAAAACTTGAAGAAAATTTTTTAAAACTTGAAACAAATTTATTAGAATTAAAACAAGAAAATAAACAAAATTTATTAGAATTATCTAATAAAATCGATAAATTGGCAGATAAAAATAATGAAAATTTAAGAAAAACTTAAAAACTTTGTTGGTTAGTGGTTATTCACTTAAAGCAGAACGGAAGAGAAATAGCACGAAGAGAAGAAGTATTAATTTTGTTTAAAGAATGAAGAGAATTAAAGAAGAAAAGGAATCGAATTTAAAGACAAGTATTTATATAATTAATACAAGTTTATTTTTTTATGTTTGTAAAATTAAATTCATCTTTTTGCCAGATTTATTTTTGTTAATAGAACCTAATAATAAATAGTAAATAAAATAAATTTAAAGTTAACAATAAAACTAATTTATTTAAAGAACGTAATAATATATATAAAAATTAAAAAAAAAAAAAAAAAAAAAAGCTAGTAAGGAAAATGTATATAGTAGTTAATAATTTCAAAGTTTGTTTTCGTTGAATTTTTCTTTTTTTTTTGTGTTTTTGTTTTTAATATAAATAAAGGAAAAAAACAGAATAACATAAGGTGCGCTGACCGGAGCAACAATCCCATTGCACCGGAATACGCGCACCACAGGCGACAGTTAAATAATCTCAATAGAGGAAAGTCTTTTTAAAAAGCTTTATTTTGAATAACAATACAATCAAAACACTGGTATATATACACAAATATTAGTCAGTTAAAGCGTTACAACATTCTTTTAGGAAGGCTACACCACAAGTGTGTGTGTCTTGGCCCTAGCAGGTAGCGAAGGGTTAGGAGGGGGTTAACAGACAAAGAGAAGGGAGACCATATGTCTCAACTGAAGTACACATTTCAGCTAACAATTACTATTATATAACTCTTCCCTTTTTTAGGTCCTGAACACCTGAGCAGGATAATAGGATTTATGGTCATTGGTGGAGGAGCTTGGTAAACAACTCTGGGGATATCTATTGGGATAGTTTTTGAACAACAGCCTTTACAATATTTGTGGCATATATATAAAACAAGATTGTTACAATGATTACAATAATAATGGATAATATAGAATACATATAATTATATTCATTGGTAATTAAAGACATTAATTATACTTAAGTTACATTCAATTGAGGTATAGTTGTTACATTATCGATTTGGATTTTAAAGGAGTCATCATATAATCGGTGATATTTATGAGCAATAATATGATTATGAATGGGAGGAATTTCTTATATCAATCTACATTAGATACATTAATCAGAGCAGTGTCTGGAAGAAAAATAGTGTCGTTATTATAACAATTATCAAATTTAGGTGTTCTTATAGCTAGGTATACATTTAGTTTATCAATATATGTTAACATTAGGGTTAGTATATTTATTAAAATTACATTGAGATATTTTACCATTATAAAGGATATTAGAGGTAAGTAAATAGTATTATTTTTGTTGCAATTGTCTAACTTACGATTGTTAATAATAATATATGAATTTATATCGTCAATATAATTAATATTGGATAGCTTATGTTGAGTATAATTACATTGAACTGTAGAATCTAATAATATAATATTTTGTTTATACATTCATTAAGCAGTAAAGTAGGGTTAGTAAAATAATAGTTATTCATAAAATAGTTACAATTAATGTTATAAAGATTATCATTTTTTCTTAGTACTAGTGTTTTTTGTAAATCAATAGAATAATAAAGATTAGTTTTATTTACAGGAATTGGTATGAGCAAAGAGGTTCTTACATTTAGTTCTGCTAGTGGCAGGTCTATAAAAACATGGAGTATTTCCTCATGTATAATACAATGTATTTTGCTCATAAGCCATAATATTTCTGATTTACTTGGAGTTAATATTACATTTTTTGTGTATGTCTTAGCGTTGAGTCATTTAGTTTGTTATATAAGTTGGTTAAAGTTATATAAATATCTTGAAAAGCTACTTCTTTGCCAATGCTTATCATATTGCCTCTACCCTTATTAAAATTTTCATTTATTAATTTAATATCCGTCTTAAAAGTCTCTATTATTTGTTTATTCATAGTACCAGTTAGTCAGCTAATAGCTGTCCCTAAACCATTAATAAGTCCTCTTTTAACTCGTGGGTTATGAAATTTGATTAAATTAATTTTATTTCTAGCATTATTGATGATGTCGACAATTATAGGGTAAATCGTTAATTTCTGATAAAAAGATGTATGTGATTCAATGTTGGTCAGTTCTTTCTCTAATAGTGAAATATTATAGGAGTGATAGGTTTTGTGATAATCTTCAATAAGTTTTACGTTATTCAGAGAAAAATGGATTATTCCTGGTGTGGCGCTTAAGTCTGTGATTTTCAATGTGGTTATTGTCATCCACTGGCATATCAGTGTCAGAAGAATTGTTTGGATCTTCATTATTGTCCGAAACATACAGTGGTCTCTTTGAGTATCTTTTTCTGGGGCGTTTCATGCGATTGATATGAGCGGTTTTTATTAAATTTCTGTCTTTGTATTGTACATAAGGTTTATAAACATTATCATGTTTTCTATGGGTTGCTGTTTTTAATAATATTTGTTCTTCAATAAGATCAGGAGGTTCCTCTCGATTTTTATTAAGTCGTGTTGTCCTTTGTTCTTTTTCATTGTCTATTCGTGTTTTTACAATGTCATGAAGTATTCTTTTCTCATCGTGATATTGCTGTACAAATTGTTCTTTGATGCTAGTTGTTTTTTCGTTATTAGTTTGTCGTATAATTCCGAATGTTATTTCATCTGGAGTAAGTTTTAATAAGTTGTTTACTGTATTATTATATGCTATTACAGCAAGCCTAATTCGATTTTCAATTGATGAATTGGTTAAATTACTATTTTTTAATGTTCTTAATATTTCAATCAAAGTATTATGCATTCGGTTAAGTAAACCTAAGGAGTTGGGATTTCCTGCAGTTGTATAGTAGGGTATGATGTCATTTGTTTCTAAGAAGTTAGTCACTAAATGATTTTTGAATTCTCTTCCTTGGTCCATCTTTATAACTTTTGGCGCTGGGTAATGCTCTAAATATTCTTTTAGTACTTCACATATTTTTATCCCTGTAACATTAGGTATTATTCTGGCAAATAGTTTCTTTGAGAAACTATCAATTGTGGTTATAATATATTTTGACTCAAAATGTAAGGTATCAATCATAATTTCTTCAAATGGTTTTGTTGGTGTGGGTGTTTGAAGATATTTAGCTTTGATAGGTTTCCTTTCATATTTGGTTTTTTTACAAATTATACATTGATTAATATAATCAGTAATATTTTCCTTCATAAGCGGGAAATAATATTCACGTCTAAGTTTGTTGTATGTTTCCAACATCCCTCTATGTGAGGTTTTCCCCGTATGATAAGATGCTATGGTTTGCAGTTGTTCTTCTTTATCTAATATGTCGGCTACAAGACGGTTATAACGTTTCATTTTTATCGTTGGGTAATTTTCTATAACAATGGTTGATATCTCAAGAAACATTCTATCGTAGAATTCTTTTAATAATGTTATATTAGGTTCACAATAAATTCCATATGTGCGCTTAGGGTGTAACATTTGTTCGAACAATGATTTAATGTCTTCTTTGTCATTGACATATAGTTCATATCTATGCTTGTTGAACGGTCTCGTATAATTTATTCCTTTATTTCCTTTCCTTATAATGATTTGAAATTTTTCTACATTGATGTATTTATCTTGGTCTACTATCCATATTTGATCATTAGACGAATGTTGAGAATGCACAGTGGCTGCATTACTAGCTACCTCTGCCTCCATAGGTGTTACATCATCTAAAGTCGTTTTATTTGAAGTAGTTGGATTTAAAAGTTCTAATTCTTGGATAAGTGCATCATATTCTGGACTATCTTCGACTGGTATTAAGTTTAACTCTTCAAGTTCCATATCGCTATCTATATGATTGACAGGTTCCAAATGTTCATGCTGTCTTGATAAGATATCGGCTACTACGTTAGTTTTTCCTGATATGTGTTCTACGTCAAATTCGAATTCGTTTAGTTTCCAAATCCACTTCATGATTCGGGTGTTACCATTTTTCATAGTGAATATCCATTTTAACGGTTTATGGTCAGTTAATAATAGAAATTTAGTGCCGTATAAGTAAGGTTTAAAATGTTGGGTAGACCATACAACTGATAAGAGTTCTTTCTCTATAGTTGAATAATTGATTTCGGGTGGTTGAAGGACTCTTGAGGCAAAAGCCACCGGATGTTCAATTCCGTCTTTATCTTTTTGTGACAATACTGCCCCGATTGCTTTATCGCTTGCATCAGTTGTTAGTATAAACGATTTATCCCAATCTGGGTATGCTAAGATAGGAGAGTTACACAAAAGTTGTTTAAGTTCATCGCAAGATTTCATTATCTCTTCGGTTAAGAATACTTGAGTTTGTAATGATTTAGATATAGGTTTTGTTATGTTGGCATAATCTTTGATAAATTTTCTGTAGTACCCCGTCATACCTAGAAATTGCCGAGTCGTTTTTTCATCTTTAGGGTATGGGAGTTTAGTTACTGCTTCAATCTTGTTAGGGTTTGTTTTCAATCCTTCGGGAGTTACAATATAACCAAGAAATGGCAATTCTGTTTTAAAAAATTCTGTTTTATCCAATTGAATTGATAAAGCATGTTCCTTTAATTTACTAAATAATTTTTCTAGATGTCCAAGATGTTCTTGTATAGTACTAGAGTAAATAATTATGTCATCTATATAAACCATTGCGTTTGGTACGTTAGCGATCATCATGTTCATCGCACGTTGGAATGTTGGTGGTGCGTTAGTCAAACCATATGGCATTCTTAGAAATTCATAATGTCCGTCTTCGGTACTAAAAGCAGTTTTCGGTATAGATTCATCTTCCATTTCAATTTGATGAAAGCCAGATGCTAAATCAATAGTAGAAAATATTCTGGCTCCTTGCAATTTGTTGAGTAAGTCCTCTATATTCGGTAAAGGATATTTGTCCTTTACAGTGGATTCATTTAGTTTGCGATAGTCAATAACCATTCTAATCTTTTTCTTTCCTGAAGCGTCCATTTTTTTTGGTACGATCCATACAGGTGAATTGTATGGAGAGTTGCTTTTTCTAATTACTTTATTTTGTAGTAGTTTCCTTACTTCATCATTTATTTGTTCTTTGAATTGAACTGGGTAGCGATAATTTCTAGTATAGCAAGGTGCTTCATTTTTCGTGACAATTTTATGTTTTAATAGGTTCGTTGATCTTAATTTTTCCTCATCAGTTTTTATTATGTCACCGTATTTCCTTATCAGATCCACAAGTTCGCCCGTAGTCTTGTTATCAATGTGGTCCGTTCTTATTAATTCTTTAATTTTACAATGATCATTTATATAATAAACTTCGCTTTCCAGGTAATGTTTGGTCCCGTTTATTATTATTTCGTTTTTATTACATTTTAATTCTATTTTTAATTCTTTCATAGTTTCGAACCCTAGTAATACATCAAACCTACTACTAAAAGGGAATATTAGACATTTTATGTTTGTTTGAATTCCTAGTAACGGATAGAGGTTAATGATGGCACTTTGTGTACCTTCTGCTCGTCCAGTAGGAGTTTTCATGATGAATTCTTCGGAAATTATTTTACATCCTTCCGGTAGAGATTCAGGGTTTATGTAATTTTTGCTTGCACCGGTGTCGATTAGCCATGTCTTTCCCGTTTTATCCTTAAGTTTGGGTAAGGAATCAGTATGATTTAGTGCATATTCTGGTCGGAGGGTGGTTCTTTGTCGTTGTGACCGAATTCTAAAAAATGTTCAAATTTTTGGGATATCTCATTAATTTGTTCTTTTAATTGTTTAATCTCTTCGTCCTTATCGTTTTCTGTATAGTGAACGCGATTGCTAGCTGTTCTCATAGAAACTGTTTGATTCTCACGCTGTTGTTCTTGTCTTGGTTGGGGATTGAAATATTTTCTTTGTTCATGAGGTTTCCATGATTGGTTATATTGTGCATTATCGTTTCTTTGATAATGGTAACCATTCATTATTTGACTATGTTTGTTTTGTTGAGTGTCGTAGGGTTCTTGCTTTTGTGCATAGTGTCTTTCTTGTCTCTGATAACTGGGCTGATATTCTTGTCTAGGTTCATATCTTTCCCAATGATAACTTGGTTGGTAATTGTTTCGTATCTCATATTGTCCTCTTCTTTCATAATGTTTGTGATGGTTAGGGTCAAAGTTTTTCCCTTTGTAATTTGATTGTTTAGTTTGGGGTGCGCGTTTTTGAGGTCTGTCGTAAATTCTTTCTATAATTTCATCGGTTTCTCTTTTTAGAAATTGTTCGATATCTTCAAGTGTTTCGTATTTTACTTGAATAAGTTGCGCGTTTAATTCTGGGTGTAAATGTCGCTTACAATGGGTAGCTATTTGTAAATCGTATTCGACCATTTTTGCATTTTTTTGTTCTAACGTAAATTCGTCATTTGTTCTGATTCTAGCACTTAAATCCTCTCGAAGGATCATTAGTCTGTCAATATACATGAAAGGATGTTCATTGTAATGGGGTTTGGTTTCATAGATTTCACAAATGCTTTTCTCAATGCTTTTAGTGTCTCTAAATTTCTTTTTAACGTCATTAAGTAATTGGCCTATGTCGGTATAATATTTTTTACATGATCTCGCTTTTCCTACAAGTTTATTACGGGCGTGTGCTAATAATCTTTGGTGGTTTCCTATTCTATGTGAATTATCAGGTTTGCATGAATATTCGAGTACTAAGTTTATACTATCAATAAAATCTACTAAAGTGTCGGATGACCCATCGAAAGTTGGGATCAAATGAAAATCTGAATCTTTAATTACGTAATTAGTTCCGTCCATTTCTTCAGTTTCTGTAATGTTTCTTAAAAGGTTCAGTCTGTCTGTTACTGATGTCATTAAGTCAAAATGTGTACAATAAATATATTTACCAAGTGAATGATGTCTTCAGTGAAGTCTAGCTTTCTTTCTTCCTTCAAACTTCCTCAGAGATATAACAAATTTTTAAGGTGGTTCCTTGGTAAAAATCTATTGAAATAGATCAGTACCCAATATCGGTGAAGTCCTGTCCTGTGGGGTTTCTTTCCAGAGGTATTTGCATCGGTCTTCTCACGCTATTGGAGTGGTCTCACTGTCCGTTGCCAAATGAGGGATCTCTAAATGGTGGACTCCCGTGAAGTTACTGAGTATACTGCCAAGTTCCAAGTTCGAGCGCCAGTTAAATAATCTCAATAGAGGAAAGTCTTTTTAAAAAGCTTTATTTTGAATAACAATACAATCAAAACACTGGTATATATACACAAATATTAGTCAGTTAAAGCGTTACAACATTCTTTTAGGAAGGCTACACCACAAGTGTGTGTGTCTTGGCCCTAGCAGGTAGCGAAGGGTTAGGAGGGGGTTAACAGACAAAGAGAAGGGAGACCATATGTCTCAACTGAAGTACACATTTCAGCTAACAATTACTATTATATAACTGACGTAACCCCATGAGCTCGCCTCACGTGCTTGTGGGGAAACCCCGTTTGAGGTTTTTACCTATGGAAGAGGGGGAAAAAAAAAAAGTTATGTTTGATACTTAACTTACGACGCAGATGAGGAATATTCGTAGCAGACAAAGACCAAAACTCAAGCTTCTCTAACACTTCAAAATTACTTGATTCAACTTATCGTATAGACTTGAAAAATCAAAATTAATAATGCTACAAATGAGCTACGTGGACGATATCCTCTCGTAAGTTTTGACAATCTACCATTGACTCAAACTGAGACAGTCAAATATACTTAGTACGTCGCTTCGTCTCAAATTGATGATATATAAATGTGTCCTCCGGGCAGCTCTAATGTACGGTGTCCCGCTATTTACCCACTTGACTGACAATACAGTCAAATGTCTCCAACATTTCTAGAATGGGATCATGCGAAAAGTGGTCCGACATACCTCTCTCGAGAGGTTGAAGAACGCTGACCTGCACCCGTTGCTCGGTGTGCCGTCGGTGGGTGAGTTCATGCGCCGGAGACACATCAAGTTTTTTGACTCGTTGCAAAACTTATCCAACCCAGTGTTTAACACTATGACCCCACCACCCCTCCCGCATCGATGGCAACGGACTGTCGGGGAAAAAATTAGGTTAAGAATTAGTATGTAAGTTAGTTTTAAGGTTGATGAAAAAGGTGAACCCCATCACCTTTATTAGTCAGTTTAGTCCAGTCGCGTATAATGTGTATCATTATACTTGTTTATTCATTATATAATTTTTATAACATAACAAAACCTGTATATAATGTAGCGATGCTACAGGAAATACAAAAAAAAATTGTAAATAGATTCGCCTGAGGATCTATAATTGTATACAATTATCTGTAAATTTAAAGGGGCTATGAAAGAAAAAATACTTAGTACTTGATAAGATACTGGACATGGAAACCACACTCACGAAAATTAAACAACCAGCTGAAACATTTGAAGTACTTCCAGAACATTTCAAAACTTCCCTTTTCCTATTGATATATAAACTTCTATTGAAACCGATTTGGACATATTGAGGATACGCTAAGAAGTCTAACATGAAGACTATAGAGATTTTCCAAAACGCCAACACTTGCCACAGGTGCGCCATTTTTGATACGAAATTATACCCTTCACAGTGGCTTAGAAAACCTACCTTCACGACTTCATTAGAGCAGTATGGCATAGCCATAGAGGATATACACTGGGAGGATCGTCCGCTGGCGCAGGCTCAGTTGGCAGATCTCACGACTGGATATCCGGGAGGTATAGGCTTCGAGTCCCTGCTATTATATTTTTTCTTTCAGAGGTAATTATTAATAATTAAAAAATGAGAAATTTTTTTTGTTTTTAATGATTTGTGATAAAGTGAGTTCTTAGGGTACCTGGATGGGAAGTACCGGTCCTAGATACGGTAATTATTGCATCGAAAAATAAACGAAATTCTTAATAGAGCATTTTAAATATTAAATATTCACTGTTTGCAATTTGATGGATAGAGGAGTATAGTGGGGTTTTTTTTTTTTTTTTTTTTATTGAAGAATATGTTTTATGTGGTAATAATTGTGAACTAAAATCATCTTTTGGTATACATTCAGCATAAAGGATTGTTCGTTGGTATTTGATGAACTTTTCTTGTATGATATGTTACTATGATACCTGGTCTACTGTTTCAAAATGTGTGGCTAGTATTAAGAGTATGATCCTAGTAAATAGTGATGATTCGCTGAGAGACAATCGGTACTGGATGGTATTTACAGTAGGGAGATTGGTTGGTTCACAATTTAATCAAAAAGGTGATCCCCATCACCTTATAGAATCTTATAAATGAAGTCATGAGTATTGTGCATCATTGTACTTGTATTGATTATATTACTTTTTTTAAAAAAAACCGAACATGTATATAATGTAGCGACGCTACAGGACATATAAAACTAACATGTAAATAGATTGGAATGAGAATCTATAATGAATCATTTTGTCATTTTTAAGGGGATAAGGTTAAAAATTTCATCTTCGTTGCTATGGCTTGACGAATAATTTATGTAGCATTATTTATATATTTGCAGATACCCCTTCACTGCCCTGACAGCCTCAAGCCAAATGCTATATAGATTCCACCTTACTCCAACACAATCGATCCTAGTCGCAGATATTTTCCCCACAGGTGTGCTTTTTGTAGAGGAGTTCTTCTGTTTCCGGGGTAATTCGGGATTAGGATAGCGATGTCTGAATATCCACTCCCTTGCTTACTAGGGAGTGGTAGGATCTTCCATAAATTTGTAAGCCTCCCTTACAGGGTAACAGAACAGTCTTGGTTCTGAGTTCTTGATAGGACAAGTGAGAGATTACTGGCACAACTGAGAGGTCTGTCTCATGGTTCATAAGGAATACTCGTAGAATATTTTCTTTCTACCGGCAAGCTTTCAGAGGATGATTTGACCACGACCTTCCATCTTTCTTGGTAAATAGTCTCGTTACTTTTTTTTTTTCAAAACCCCTTTATTCAAAAGTTTTTTACAAACAAATGAACAAAATTGACAGATTTATGGCTCCTTTCCCTGCACAGCATAACATGCATTTGAAGGAGGGTAGAATAACAAAAACAGATTTTCTTTTTATAGTTAAAATTACACAAATCAATTGACTGGACTAGGGGACGGGGTTCACCTTCGGTTTTGTCTCGGTAAAGTACCGGGGAAGCCCCCCCCCCCACCCAATCCCCTTAAAATGACAAAATTTTTATTTGCTATAGATTTTCAGGCAAATCTATTCACATATCACATTTTATAAGTCCTGTAACATCGCTACATTCTATACAAGGTCTGCATATCTCGGTAATGAGGACTCTTGAGAACAAGTTGCAAGTCGTTTTCTTGAGAGTACTATCTCAATATAGCAGTCCAAGGTCTCACAGTAATATATTAATATTCTTATTACAGACTGAGGCGAATTACGAACACGCCGTATTTCGATAGAAGTAGACCCTCTCCCATCGGTTTCGGCAACAATTATATTTATCCACCTCTCCAGAAAAAAAAATTATTAGGTATTACCTTCAGTTTGCTTGTTTGCCAAAAAAAACCCGTAGGACCTGCCATCCTAGATACCCTTTCCTATCCTGGTTTATGGTTACATAGGTATCAGTTCGTTGTAGTCATCCTGGTTATTCAACCCACAAAATGAGGTTCGAGGTAAAGGGAGGTCGAGTCGAAGTAAAATGAGGCGCACAAAAAAGTTTGAACCAAAACAGACTTTTAGTTTTACTTGCCAATAATTTATTTTTAGCAATTTTGGATACAGTAAAAATTTCATGCAAAATATATCCCCTTTGTATAAAACTGGGGCAACAATAATTTCGAATACACTTTTCATGACCCTCCCAATACCTGGTGAAGAAAATTGCACTAAATACCGGGTGGGGTACTTTCAAACCCTATTTACTATTTTCCTTGATTTAATTGATCCAAACTCATTCTATGATATATTCATAAATTAATAGAATTTATGCACTATTAATGAGAGCCAAGAGTAGCATTCAAATGTTTACAATCGTAAAAAATCAGAAAATCAGTTTCAAATACACAAAAAAAAAATTGGTTGAAAAAATGTATGCAACCTAATTTTGTTTGCCTTTCATCACGGAAGTGGTGAAAGAGTTCTTTTAGAATTATCAGTACATTTCTTCTTCTTCCGAGATAGTAATGTTTTACTTGGAAATTAAATCTGGGACAGTGCCTACTGATATTGTCGAAAGGAAGGTGTTATCACGGCGAAGGGGAATTTCATAGCACTGTTATCAATTTAGGAGGCAAGGGCTTACTTCCTGAGGAAAACCCCACAAGAATGAACACGTCTTCTGCGCATTGATAACCAACAACAGTTACTAGCAACATGACCTATGACAAGGGTCGTAAAATAAGTACATAATTCATACACATGTACTTAAATAACAACAAGGCTAGTCTTTGTCATATCCAAACAATCTGTTTCGTTTCATCAAATCACCTTGATGGTATCTGGATTAATTCGCAACTGGGGTTCCCAGAAACATTTGTTTTCATATCAAATTGATATTTTTGCCTGCAGATTGGATGGTTGAAAGTTTTGTGATTATGTTCTATGCATGGAGTTTGTAAACACTTAATAGGAACGTAACAAAGGGTGTCCCAGAATTAACGCAAGATTTGAATTTGCCCCCATTTGTGCAGTAAAGTGCTGGCAACCCTAAACAAAAAAAACGATTTGACAGCTGACAGTTTAGGGTTAGTAAAAATGGAGCGTTATACGATAGAACAACGGGTCTTTATTGTTGAACATTATCTCAAAAATAATGAAAGTTTGGCGGCCGCAGTTCGAAAATTTCATACAAAATATGGTTGGAATAGTGTTATGACTTCATCAACTGTGAAGAGATTAATTGAAAAATTTAGGTAGACTGGATTAGTTGGAGACACTAAACACACAAGCCGTTCAAATGTCAATATCGAAGCAGTGCGTGAGAGTTTTGTTGAAAATCCAGGCACATCAATTCAGCGTCGTAATCACAGTTCTTTGTGCCAAAATTGGATGATATTGATGTGGCCATTATGTGGTTTCAACAGGATAGTGCCACATGCCATACAACCCATGAAACAATTCAAATACTGCATGAGACATTTCCAGGTCGTGTACTCGCTCGTTTAGGTGATCAGCATTGGCCCCCTAGATCGTGTGATTCAACACCTTTAGATTTCTTTTTATGGGGTTATTTGAAGTCTAAGGTGTTTGTCAACAAGCCCACATCCACCCGTGCATTAAAAGAGGAAATTCAACGCTGCATCAACGAAATTCAACCACATTTATGCCAAATGGTCATGGAAAATTTCGACAAAAGAGTGCGTATGTGCCAGAAAAGTCGTGGAGGCCATTTGCCCAATGTGATATTCCATAAATAACCCTATCCTATTTACTTTATAATTCAATAAAAAAATAACAACAAAAATACTAAAAACTGTGTTTTCTATTTAAATCAAATCTTGCGTTAGTTCTGGGACACCCTATATATAGTAACAATCGCAGTGGAATTGTTGAGATAGTAAATAACATGAGTCACATAGTACGCTTAGGCCATGTACCATAATAGATTTATTAAGTATATATATTTGTTTGGCCTGACTTCAAATAATAAGTCCATGAAAATGGTTTAATTGCATAATTTGAACTAATACAATTCCACCATCTTACATTGATCAATAAAAAGGACTGTGGCAGTAGGGTTGTGGGCATTGATAACAATTTCAGGTTAACAGATTGTCCAACAGAAGATCCAACAGGCCAGGCCACCTCTGGTTTTTCAGGTACCACATAACTTTTCTGTCTTTAGGCGATATGCACGCATGCCCAAACAATCTCAGTTATCAAACTTTGCTTTGGCGAACACCGTTGTCGGGTAAGGGTGGGGCCCGCCGCGGGTGATAAAATGGGTAAATCTGTGGTCTTTGACCTTTGCTGGTGGCCTAGTTGGCGGGCATCTTTGATCTGACTCCATAAGATTTTAGAAGGTGAGTCCCGACAGTGCACTATGTTCAGGAGAAGAGGTAACAGGGTAGGTATTATAGGTAGTTTGCGTGGTCTTAGAATGACCACGAATCCACACTCGGTATCTAAGGGTAGGCGAAAACTGTCCGGATCCAAAAGGCGATTGTGAACCGGAGAGAGGCAATCTGGATCACTGGGGAAGACACTACTAGGTAACGTTCGTAGGGCCCCAGATGTCTGTCATCCGCGAGGAAGAAACGCCGGACTAAAAACTAAAAAACTAAAAACCGGAGAAAGGCAGACTGGCTCGCCGGAGGAGACGCTACAGGCAGGTCCAGAGGCCGGGCTATGCCCGTGCACCCTGGTGGGCTTCAGCAGTGTCGTAAACCGGTCCCCCCTCTCTAACAGACGCCTAAGGTCTTTATTATTATAATATGAAAACGAAGGTGGGTGTTTGCTGGGCCAAGAAGAGGGGAACTTATATTTATTCATGGCGAAGAAGTTGGTACAACAACCATTTTAAACTCTTCCCTTATTTTCCTATCGGGCAACGATATATGTTTACTCCTCTACTGAGTCCTGAGGGACTTCATTTCTGCCATGGTTACTCAGCTTAAGTGTTTCTCTAAGGTAGTGCAATGAATAGATCCATACATCACATATAGTTCTAAATATAACTAGCTTGGTGTCCCTTGTAATCTCTTTCACAAAATGATTTGGCAATACATCGAATTTGCTTTTCCTTGCCATATTAAACATTTCCAAATCTACTCTACCATCCCAGTTAACCAATTCTCTTAGGCATTTCTTTGTGCCAGGATGTTTATGAACTGAGTCTAATATTTCAAAACAGGTCTTCGATAAAGCCGTAATCCTATTTTATTCTTACCTGTGACCTCGATACTTATAGCAACCTTTTTTGGTTATCCCTCCAGCTAGTATTTGATAGATATATGTTTTCAAATGTTTCCAAGGACCAGCTATAGAGGGTATATTTACATAGCTGTTATTCGATATGGGATAGCCTGCCTGACCTGTGATCAAGAGGTTCCGGGTTTGAATCTAGAGCGAAATGACAGAGCAAGCTGTAAAGCTAAAGTTAGTACCTTAAACCTTCTATTAAAACTTTCCAGGCACAATATCCAACTGCTAATAAACTTTGGTCTTATTTCGATTGTGGTTGCAAATCTTTCATACTCGGTCACAACTCCATGTTTCCAAAAGGAAAAAGATGGAACTGTCTACAACGTGATGATTTCTAAATTAGTTCAATTACAATATGGTAGTAACAAGTGATAATAAAATCGTGAAAAAAATATCTTACTCCAAAGGACTGTTCTTTTGTTTAACTAATCATAAAAAGAAAACATTACATATTGCTCAGAATACATAATATATTCTTTGGAGTTTGAATTGTGACAAATACAGTTGCACATTGAGTGGAAGTAACAATCCAATTTAACAAGACACTATAAATGCCGAAATCGCCAATGTGAACAAATTGTACTATCTACGGGCAAGCGAAACAGTGTTAATTAATGTCTATAAGATCTATGCAGTAGAATCTCGATAATTCGTATTGTCAAGGGACTGACAGTTTGGTACGAATTATCGGGAATACCAATTATCGGGAGTAAAAAATTAAAAAACGTATTAATGCAAACATGTATGTATTAAGAAGTATGTACAATGTAGTAAGGATAAAAACTATCCAATGAACACTGCTTAATACTAAATTAAACAATAAACAATACGTGCAATAAAAAATATGTACATACTTACGTTCTAGATTAAATAAACACCAATCATTTGTACGAAAAAAATCCGTATTTTTTTTTGACGCAATCCTTGCAGACGGGTATTGTCAAATGCTTTGTCAAGTGTTCAGACCAACATCTGATTATGCTAAAAAATGGCGCACGTTGTTCACGTATTGTTTAGCAACTTTAGCAGTAATCGTTGGTACATCATCTTCATCGCCCTCTCCATCTTCTACACCAACATCCTCAGATTGATCTAAAATTTCTTCGTCGGTTAACATCCCCACTACTGCTAGGCCGTCGTCAAAATGGTAACGTGTCACAACGATAACGAAAACGAGGCTGAACTGCAGAAACGAAAGAAAAGCTTAGTACAATTCCTAAAACTTTTCCTCTCTCCTCTCCTTATTTCCTGTCAGTAAAAAGAGTACGAATTACATATGGGATTTCATAGAAAACATTTATCTCGCACTTATTCTGCTCTCTGGTCTCTCACCATCCTCTCTCCCTTTCTTGAAACAGTACGAACTAACGAGGTTTTTAAGTTGGAAATACGTATTATAAGGCGTTTTAAGTGACCTCGAATAAAAATAATACAAATTACCGAGGGGACTGAAATGCATTGTTTTTTTTTACCCATTACCGGGATTTTCTCTAGGGACCGGCAAATTTGTACGAATTATCCGGAAATACGAATAATCGGGATTCCACTGTAGTACATTTATCAGCATAAATAATACTCTTCTTTGGTGACGTCATAAAGTATGTGGCACTACAGCGTGCTCGTGAGAGGTATAAGTTTTTCTTATACCTCTTTGGACATAATCCAACACCTCACAACGTTTATGTTTATATTTATACAATGTGTGGGTAGTTTGGTTGGAGCTTAGAAGTGTGCTGTAAATTGTCAAGTTTATATTCTGTTGCAGTTTTTACAAAGAACTGTCATGGATCCCGAAAATGAGCCTAGGCGAAGTAAAAGAAGCGTTAAAAGAACTCAATCGTCGCTTCAATTTAGTCGTTATAAAACCCCTCCTAGACTGTGGAATAGATTAGAGAAATCCAAACTGTTGCAGGCGTTGGAAATGTACGATGAATCTGATGTTGCGGCTATATCTGCTTTCATAACCACCAAGTCAGCTGAAGAGGTAGAACAGTTTATTAAAAGTACGAAGAGAAAAGCGGATATGCTCTCGAGAAGGAATCCTTTGGTGGTTGAGCTTGAGAATTGGACTAAGCTGCTCAGTAAGGTAAGCGAGAATGAAGACGCGCGTCAATTTGACCACATGACCATGCCATTGTTATTTATTTCATTATTCGAGCGCCATCCGCATTCCACTACGTGTGATGGAATCGATTTTAAAGGTGCATATGAGTTCATTTTCTGTATAATGGTAGGAATTCGACCTAAAGTAATCAATCAAAAAACCATGGAGTTTATATCGAAATCATTTGTCGAAATGGGTTTGATGATAGCTCAAAACACTGATCTGAAGAACTATGTAATCGTGAAAGTAGAAGAGACTTCATCTAATGGTACAGAACCTCTTACTGATCTTCTGAATCCATTGAATTTTCCTAAATTAGTCCTGCCAATATCTATGCATGATTGTGATGACGCTTGATCAATACCTTGAACCGAAATGTTCTTTGAATATTGTAAATTGTTGGCTGTTATATAGAACACTATTATTAATTGTGAATTTTATTTTAGTTTGTCTTTGTTTATGATAATGTGTGCTCTTTTGTTTTTATATTGGATTTTAATGTTAATTTTTAACTAAAGAAGACGATTTCATTGTAAATGTATCTATTTATCTTGTGAGGATATGCCTTTAAATATATTTTGTATAATTATTTGAGAAAAAATTTGCATTCTAATAAGAATATATACTAATTACTTGTGATAGTGTGAATGTTTTTATTTTTCTTTCTTTAAAGTACCCTATCTTTTAACATTTTCTTGTAAGGTTCTCAGGTATGATGTACCCATTGTCTGGTTAGCGTATTTTTCTTTTTACTACCTACTGGGTATAATGTACCCATAGTCTGATTACTCTATATTTTTTCCCATGTTGCAATACTTATGATAAGTTGTTACACTATTTTCTTCAAGCCACTTCTTTTTATTTCTTGCAGATCAAGATGACGAGAAAGTTTCCAACTTACTTATTTTAGCATACAAGAAACCTTTTTAAGAGGTACCTCCCACCACACATCAAGTCAGTTTCACTGTAATATTTTGGAATCATCAGCCAAAGATATTGGAAACACTTTCAAAACAAGCAGTGTCGCTTCTGAAATTTTGAAATGTGAGCAATATTAAAACTTGTTCAAGAAATGGAATTCAACTTTTTTGATGAAAGAATTCTGGAAATAGGTGGCCCTTTCATAGTAGCGATAACGAAATTTGAAAAAAGCCAAATGATATATTTTACAGCTGGTGAGGTACGAGTATTGAAGATCTTTAATCTTTACTTTCAAATTTTTAAGGAGAAAGATCAAAAATTTCAGCCCAGGATTATAATCACTGATAATACTGATCGTTTTCAACTCAAATGACTAAATGTCATTTGTACTTGTCTTACTAAAGACTTCCACGAGGTAAAAGGGTATATGAAATATTGGTAGCTGGTATTGATAATCGTTTTGCCCTTTACATAACAAGATCAATACCGCAGATAGAAACAATCCTTCTCAAACAATTAAGTAATGTAATTCAAATTAAGGAAGTCCAAACACTACATCGAGGAACTTTACCAGAACAGGTGAACATGCTGGAATATTGACAAATCAATGAATGTAGCTTTTGGTTGGTGGAGTGAAATAATTTTGAATACGTTTGGAGATTTCTATTTGTGGATGTTTTAATTTTATTTTTGGAAGGAGGATTTTAGGGATGTTCACTAAATTTATCAGAGGTTCTTTAACAGAACGAAAAGATATATACTAATTCCTTGTGATGGTGTGAATGTTTTTGTTTTTTCCTTTCTCTAAAGTACCCTATCCTTCTTTTAACATTCTCTTGTAAGGTTCTCAGAAAATAGAAAATGGTGTGACCCAGTTTTCAGGCAGCTCATGTCAGTAGGTGGTTTCTATCTGGTTTGAGGATTGTCAGAACTGGTAATGAGAAGGAGGGCAGTTACCTATCCGAGTGCTTACTAAGCTTGAACTTCTTAACTTTTATTCAAAGATAAAATTACATACTTATCAAATTAAACGGTTTTTGTTTGCTTATTTAATGACACCCTTATGTAATCGAATTTAAGACTGAAAGCAGGCCAACGTATCAGCACCCACCCTCTTTGATTTATGTGACTAAAATAAATTCACTTTTCTATCTAAGGGATAAAACAGTTTTTATTCCAAGTAATTTTCATACAGTCAGCTAGGGATGTTATGGGACTGAGTTCTTGAATATATCACCTAATTTTTTTTATATAGACGACTAGGTTAAAATAGTTAGTAAATATTAGTTATCTGGAAATGATTCAATGACTGAATAGTTCAGGGCGTGTACATTGTGCATTTATTAGTAAAATTTTGTTTTGGTTGTGGATCCCACTATTACTTATCATAAGGTAAAGAAAAAATATACCAGCAGGGTTGGGACTTAAACCTGGTACCTCCCAAATATTCAATTGAGGTACCTTGAACGACCTTCCTGATAAGAATTCTCTTTGTCCAAACTCTAGCAAAGACGCTAAGCTGGTGGGCACACAGAGAGGCTGATAGCAAACTCGCTTTCGTTAAGTAAAATTAGGGTGATCAAGAATATGTATACAATGTTTGGGGTTTAGCAGACTATAATTACAAGAAATTTATATTTAAAAAAGTAAAATCAGATTTTATGTGTTATTGCTGTTTGTGGAGTTATTAATTAAGAAATATTAATGTCTTACCTCTCCACCAAGTTTTAAAAACAAAATTTTGAGTTATTGACTAGAAGTTTTATTTCTAAAATCAAATTCCTTGGGGCCTGCTTGTTATAGAAAGTGCATTTGAGTGTACATGTTATTAAAAATAATTGAATAAACCTAGGAAATCAATCAAGATGGAGTAATTAGTAACATTATGTGAACTCACCGAGAACATTCACAATTTAACTCGTAGACAAACCAGAACTGTGTCCCATTTTAGCAGCACCTACCTTTTGGAGATTCCAAGAAGTGTATTTACCCACACACACACTATTATATTAAAAAGAGACATGATACTTTCCATGTTAGCTTTGTTTAATGCCCTCATGAATTAATAATTAGCGATATTAATCAATTAGTTACCGTATATGTTTATTTTTTTTTGAGAGAGAGATAATTTCTCTCTATTTTATGTTACATGGGCTCATCATATACTTTTTTGAGAGGCATGATATTTTACAGGGTAATTCCATTTAATGACTAGATGATGTTAAAAATAAAACTAGACACATTGAATAATGAGGTTTCATTAATAAATTAGTTAGCGATAAAAAAAGTAAATATTTTCTATTAAATTGATTAGGGTATCAAATAAACTATCTCAGCATCCTGAGTAATAATATGAAACAGGTGTTTCAGCTTAAGTAGACTAAAAGTAAGTAATTACATTAAAAGTGCATAACAATATTGTTGCAGCCCCAGTTTTGTAAAGAGGGATTGACTATTGCGTGAAAGTTTTAATTAAAACCCAAGAGATGCTACATTTTAAAAGATAATGAACTGACAATAATTAATCAAATATCTGAAATTAAAAAAGTAAATATGCTATTATAGTAGCAATGTATCAAGTAGTGAAAGACAGACTCGCCAGCTCTTATTAGCACAGGTAAAAGCTAATCGAGCTCCTGTGCGGATATTTAGTAGGGTTTAAGACCATGTACTGCCAATATATCCCAAAGTCACATGAAAAGCCAGGCATATACTTGTTGTTTAGGACTTTATGCAGTAACTACACCACAATATTATCACCATAACATGGCAATTGTCTTTATTTTTCATCTTAAAGCCTCAATTTATTCAGAGGAGATATTCGAAGAAGAGGCATTGATAGAAAACTTTTGAATGAGGACTCTTTGCTCATTTTTAGCAAAATACTTTTCTTTAATCTTTATCCAAAATATTATATAACAGCAAACTATTTCAGCAGGGTCATGTTGTTTTGTGGAGGATTTAAGTATTTTGTTTTGGTCAATTGGTCTTGGTAAATTTACGTACACGGGGGAGGAATTAATATGCATTCGAATTTATGTTTAAAGGTACGGCTTATAATTGTATTCTTAGTTAAGCCCTGAACAATTTATGCTTAAAGGTAGGGTTTATAATTGTATTCTTAGTTAAGCCCTGAACAATTTATGTTTAAAGGTATGGCTTATAATTGTATTTTTATTTAAGCCCTGAACAATTTATGTTTAAAGGTATGGCTTATAATTGTATTTTTATTTAAGCCCTGAACAATTTATGTTTAAAGGTACGGTTTATAATTGTATTCTTAGTTAAGCCCTGAACAATTTGCAAGAAAATCGTTTTCATTATTAGTATTCTGAAAAACAATTATGATAAGACAGTATAGAGTGCGGTAAAAAGGCGGGCTTGAATTGGCGCCAAAATCTAATCAAATGAGATTTCAGTGATAACCGTGTTGAGTGCTCAGATGGATAAGTCAAATGGAAACAGGAGGTAGTCTGTTTTATAAGTTTTCAATTAAAAAAAAACAGTTATTTTAAAAATATATTACTTCTGTGTAATCTTTCTAGCTATGAAAGAACAATCGGAGATGTGTGCCAGGTTATTCATCATGCAAAGTTGGAGGAAAAAGATCTGAGACCTATAACACAGGTACTGTACTTTTCTGACGAATTCCCAGAGTATAAAATTCTAGAATTGGACAACGAAGTTTTCAAGTGCTTAAAGGAGTCTGAAAAGTATGTTCTTATAATTATACTATCACCAATTTCACATAGTCGCTATTTTCTTAATTATTTGTTTGTTATCAGATTAGTATTTCGGGGGCAGAAAACTGACAGAGCTGTCCTTTGTACAAAGAATAAAACGTTCGACATCAAAGAAGCTGAAACCTCTAATTCTTTGTTACTTGTTCCCAAATTAAAGTTTGCTGAAGACATAACTTCAGAACTCTCTGAAAGAGATATTGAAGATAAAGAGGTTTATTTGCTTGCTTATTTTTTTGCAATAGAGACGTTGGTAGTTGTTTTATAATTTAGATTCAATTTATTTTTAAGATCGTTGGAGTGTATCATGATTATTTCGAGTTAAAACAAATGAGACCCCGCCTTTTGTCTCTACACAATTTCCTTAAAATGAAACCATTTAAAGGTACTGAGCTTGAAGATGAAGATCAATCAGGCGACGGTTATTTTGATACTGCCAAACTGTTAGACTATGTGCAAGCTAGCGAAGCTGAACTTGAAGATGCATTGGTAAATGCTGAAGCATTTTTAGTTGATGGTTGGTAATTGTAATAAAATATAACATTTTTTGTTAGTTTTCCTGTGTAAATTTTCTTATCACTAGCATGACTTACTCAGGTAAATGGCGGATTATGGAAAACGATTATCACTTCAGAGTATTAAGTCAATTTCTTAGTTTGATCGAATCTAATAGTTGGCAACTAGATCAAGTACCAATTGGAGAAAGTCTCTCAGAACTGTCGGAAATCATTCCAAAAGGTGTGCTCGACCACATTTTTCAAATATACCTGGAACCAGCTGGTGATTATACCGATTCAGGTTTGTTTTATTATTTATTTCCTCAAATATGTCTATTCGCTCTTTTTCAGGAAGAAGGGATTGTGTAGGAAGAAATTGTATATGGGAAGGATTCCAGGGAGACAAAGCTTGAGGAATTTAACATTGAGGAAATGAGGTTAAAAGGAGATATTTGAGAGAAAAATAAGTTGTGTGTATTGATGTTGCTAATAGTATTGGATTGGTCTGGAAGGAAGGTGATATGATGAAGCACTGGAAGTAGGAGATAAATTGGAATTGAGATTGTTTTGGAGATATATGGCAAGCTGGAGAAAAGTTTGGCTTTGTTAGGGTAAAATAGCTGTGGAGGTTCCATTTAGTGCTCAAGTCAGGTGCAAAATGAGAGAATAGAGTTCTTGGAAGAATTGGGATTGAGGATTATAGATTTTGAAGTGGGTGTGATTGTGAAAAGTTTTGAAGTGAGATTGGACTTCAGGTGCCTTGTTTGGATAAACCTTCGGGCTGCATTCTGTCGACTTGTTAAGACTTCTATTTTCTGAGTTGACCAAGGAGCTGAGGGGATGGCAGGATCAAACAGTTCTCAGAGGATTTTTGTTAAAAATACCAATTAGGACGGCTGTAAAGGAAGTCAACTTTAGAATCAATAGAGAAAACAATATATGAGGTTCCATTGTATTATCTCCAGATCAGATTGAATGGTCTAGGTCAGTGGTCGGCAAACTCGTCATCCAAAAGAGCCAAATATTAACAATACAAAATTGAAGTTTATTCGAAGAGCCATTTTTTTTTTTTAAACTTAAGCTTTGCTTTAGTTTAGTAGAGACATTTTTATGGAAATAATTATAATTAAAAGTGCACTCTCAAACCTGCCTCCTTAAAAAAACTACAAATACTCAACTAATGTGAACAATGGGCTTGAATTTCCTTGGAAAGTAAGGGTAAGACAGGTTTGTATGTTGTTGTTTTTAATTTTAGGCAAGATCCCAAGTTCTCATCGATAAGCCGATTTCTTAATTTACTCTTGATAAAGTTCATGTTTGAAAATGATTGTTCTCATAAATATGGGTCTAACCCAAATAAGGAAAGAACAGCTGAGCACTAGTTTCTTCATTTGATCATATGAGCCAGGAATACTGTTCCAGGTGTTAAAAATCAACATATCTTCCCTCTCAAGATCTTTCAAAGCAGACGACTTGTGCTGTAAACTTAATTCACATTTATTTTTCTCCAATAGCTCTAAATCGGCATAAAGACGCTCGAATTTTGAGCTCCACAATTCTTTATTTTTTAAATCCAACAACTGCATTTCAAAGCTGCCAATATCAATATTAAAGGGCGAAAAATTGATTTCTGTTACTGTGGCATTCAGAGGTTTATTAACAAAGGCTAACGTCGCTTTGCTGTTTCTAAACTCTTTGGACCTGCTGAGAAAAGCTTCCTTCATATTTAACAGTGTTGTTCTCAAATACCAAATGTCAATATTAGTCGTTTGTCCTTTGAGTGGCAATAATCCCAAAAGTTCCTCTTTAGGGCCTGTAGTGGAGATAAATCGGACAAAAAGAGAAACTTGCGCTGTTTCATTTATATCACAAGACTAGCAACTGCCATTAATAGAGTTGAGGGCAATTTGAGATTTCTAAAAATGTGCCTCTTTTCTGTAGGCTTGCGTTTCAAAACGTTTACTCGTCTCTTACATGGGAAGTTTGCGATTTGCCGACCACTGGTCTAGGTGGTTCGAGAATTGAGGTTACATTTGGTGCTATTTCTGGAGAAGGAAGAGCGACATCAAGATTGTATGAAATGAAAATGAAATAGTGAGCAAAAGAAAAGTTACCGACAGTTGAAAGGAGGAATGCAATAAGGGGGATGAAAAGAATTTGGTAGTTGAGTGTAATTGTAATTATTTCCATCAGGTCTAATATTATTGAGTATTTCTGAAGTCATTGAAATAATTTAATTGCGATACCAGTATTGATAATTTAGACTTACTAATTGTTCCAAAACTTCAAACGTTTATTGATGAAAAACGCATCATAAATAAATATGATGACTTAATCCTTGTACTGTGGCCGAGGTGCACTCAAAGGAATTAGTGACTGCTTTTTTCAGGGTTTTTTTTTGAGGTTCAGAAGCACACTTAAAGATGATAAAAGGGTGGCTTCTATTGAGATATTATTATTTTTTTTTATTTATATCCCCTTATTGAGGTTACCTATCCGTTATTGAGGTTTATATCCCGTTATTGAAATTATGGGATTCTATATAGATTGTACATAGATGAATCTATGTACAATAAGTCAATATTATATGTAGTGTAGCTTGGCTACATTTTATACAATTTTTAACAATTTACATTCATTGTCTGACATTTTTAAAAGTGATGGGGCTTACCTTATGAATTATAAAAATTAAAACTAACTTATATCTAACAATCAAAATCTTAAGCAAATTTTCCCTGACAGGCTGTTGCCATTGGTGTGGGAAGGGTGGTTGGGTCATAGTGTTAAACACTGAGTTTTTAAGGTGCTGCAACAAGTCAAAAAACTTAATGTGTCTCCGGTGGATGAACTCACCCACCGACGGCACACCAAGCAACGGGTGCAGGTCAGTATTGTAGATATTATTATTATTATTTATTTTTTTATTTCAAAACCCCTTTATTCAAAAAAACTTTACAAACAACTGAACAAATTAACAGATTTATGGCTCCTTTTCCTGCATAGCATAACATGCATTAACATGCATTCGAAGGA
Source organism: Acanthosoma haemorrhoidale (assembly GCA_930367205.1). NCBI lineage: Eukaryota > Metazoa > Arthropoda > Insecta > Hemiptera > Acanthosomatidae > Acanthosoma > Acanthosoma haemorrhoidale. The sequence continues at coordinate 104,948,538 of OV884014.1, read as the reverse complement.
GGGTAGAATTACCAACATTTTTTGTTTTATAGTTAAAATTACAAAAAGAATAGACTGTACTGGGGCCACACCTTCGGGTTACAATAAGGGAAGATATTATTATTATTTTTGTTTCTTTCATTGCCCCTTTAAATTTACAGATAATTATAGATCCTCAGGTGAATCTATTTACAAATTATTTTTGTATTTCCTGTAGCATCACTACATTATTAAGGTGTTATTTTTTTTTTCTAAGCTCTCTAGTTAAAAATTCAGGATGAGGGAAAAATATAGAATATTTAGGTTAATCGGATCCCTATAATGGTGTTATTTTTTTTTATTTATTTTTTTTTCCTTCATAGCCCCTTTAAACTTACAGACAATTATATACAATTATAGATCCTCAGGTGAATCCATTTACAAATTATTCTGTATTTCCTGTAGCATCACTACAAGTGTTAGTTTTATTATTATTATTATTTTTTTTTTCTCCTTAGCTCTCAAACTTACTATTAAAGTTATTAAAAAACTATTAAAGTGATATTTTTTTTATTTTTTTTCTTCATAGCCCCTTTAAACTTACAGACAATTATATACAATTATAGATCCTCAAGTGAATCACTTTTACCAAAGTGATATTTTTTTTTTTTTTTTTTCAGAGCCCCTCTAAACTTACAGACAACTATATACAATTATAGATCCTCAAGTGAATCCATTTACAAATTATTCTGTATTTCCTGTAGCATCACTACATTATATACAGGTTTTGTTATTTTATAGAAATTATATAATCGAATAAACAAGCATAATGATATACATTATATGTGACTTGACTAAACTGACTAATAAGGTGATGGGGCTCACCTTTTTGATCAACCTTAAAACTAACTTACATATTAATTCTTATCCTAATTTTTCCCCGACAGTCTGTTGCCATCGATGCGGGAGGAGTGGTTGGGTCATAGTGTTAAACACTGGATTTGTCAGGTGCTGCAACGAGTCAAAGTGATATTTAAAATTATTTACTTCATTTTGTAGGTGACGAGTTGTTCAAACTTAGCGAGTATAAGGTATGCCGTTTTCTTGGTGCTTACCTGCTAAGAACTGTTGAAAAGTTTAATCTAAAAGATTTCTTGAGGACTTGGCAGGACAGTGTTCCTGAAGGTGAGACTTAATTTCCTCTTAATATCTATTTAACTTTATTTTAATATTGCTAAAAAAAATATATAACTACGTAATGTTGTCATTGCATATATTTCAATAAATTATATTTCTCTAGGAGTTAACTATCCATCTAAGTAGGGGGGGGGGTAATAGGGTGTTTTAAATTTCTGTATTTTTAAGAATTATTATTTCTGATTGGTTGTTCATATATGTATTTGTTTTATTGTTTATTTAGTCAATCTATAGGTCTGTAAGCTAATATAGGTTTGTTTAAACATAACTAAAAATTAATTTTCCAATTCCATTGTTTCAAGTCATGTATGTCATTAAAAATTAGCTATGTCAGAAATATAGCCACATTCGTTGTACTATTTTACATATTTAAAACACATATATTAAATAGATTCAATTTTTCAACAAAAAAAAAGTTTAAAGTTATAACCAGTTATCTAATTTAAATTTATTACAATACTTTTCCCGTCCACCATTAGGTATGGAAACATCCTTGGATCAGCTTGCAGGTTTAGCTGTCGTGACTCCGGACTCAAGACCTCCTGCGATTTGGCTACTAGATGAAGAAGACCTACCTGAAGATTTGCAGGAGAGATTCTCTATTCTTTTTTCTGCCAAAGATAGATGGACTTTTAATGAGATAGAACCATTTGTTAAGTATGATATTTTTCTATGTTGATTTATTAGGTCGAGTCATAAGTAACTTCCATTTTTTTATCAGACATTTATTTGGCTCTCATTAAATAACAAAATTATATTAATTTATTATGTATTCACCACTATTTTCTATAACCTTCTCCCATCTTCCTGGCAGTTTATCAATTCCTTCCTTGTAAAATGAGGTTGGTTTAGACTGGAAGAAGTTTTCGACTGCCTCCTGACTTGCTCTTCAGAATTGAAGGTTTTTCCATTCAAAAAGTTTTGTAAGGAACAGAAAAGGTGGTAGTCTGTTGGGGCAAGATCCGGGGAGTAAGGTGGATGTGGTAAAACAGACCATCCTAGCTCAAGAATTTTTTCTTGAGTCACCCTTGCTGTATGTGGTCGCGCATTGTCATGTAAAATAATGACGGTTTTGCGATTGACGAGTGCAGGGCACTTTTCATGGAGTTTCTCTTGCACTCTTTGGAACTGCTGAACGTATCTATCTGCAGTAATTGTTAAATTTGACTTCAACCACTCGTGGTGAATTATTCCTTGACAATCCCACCATACGCACAATAAAATCTTTTTGCCATGGATGTTTGCTTTCAGATCTTGTAGGGGTGGTTGATCCTTATCAAGCCACTGTCTTTTGCGGACTATATTGTCATAGGTAACCCATTTTTCATCGCCTGTTACAATCCTAAAGGCTCAATTTTCACCTGACTTGACATGCGATCTTCTTTATTCCGTTCACTGAGATTGTGAGGTACCCACGCTCCTAACTCGCTGACTTAGCCTAATTTCTCCAGGTGGCGGTTAACAGTTGATTGTGATGTATTCAACCTTTCGGCTATACCTCTTGTTGATTGACGTGGATTTTGCTCCAATATTGCCTTTAAAAGGTTGTCGGAAGGACGTCGCACCCTCGGTTCATCTTTTATGGTCGTATCTCCAGAACGGAATTTTATAAACCAATTTCTAACTGCCTGATCAGTTATTAGTCCTTCACCCAATACACTGCATATTTTTTCAGCTGTTGCCCTAGCACTATTGCCTTGTTTAAATTCCCAAAGCATTACATATGATGGATATGTACTTATTGACTCTCCATTTCAGAGGTTAAAAAAAAATCAGTTTAACGTAACGTGTATCAGACAAAACAGTTGACAAAAGACTAACTGAAGCCTGGTCTATATAGTGAAAACAAAAACTTGTTGTCATGGTAACTCATACTCATAGCGGGTAGATACGAACAATAGATTCTACTTAGCTGCATCAGAAGTTACTTATGACTCAACCTGATACATAAATAAAATTAATTTTGGTACTCACAGGGATGTAATGTTAGTTAGGGAAAATCTCACATGTACCATGTATCTAATGAAAATAGGAGAGTTTGTATAACCCCCGAGTCTCTGTATATCTAACTCCATACATAGAAAATCTTTTTTCACAAACCTTGCATTTTTATTAGAAAAAAATTTTCTGTTTATCAAATTAAATTTTTATTTATCGAACAGAAATATAGTATTTAAAAAAAAACATTAAATCATTTAATGGTTGAAAAGTGCCCATAGATTATTTTTGTAAAAGACAAATTAAATAAGAAAAAAAGATGTTACACTGTTTCACAAGGCAACAGAGATATGGAAACCTTCTATTGGGGATTGGTTGCCTGGAATTGCTGATAGTGCATTTCTGGCTTTTACTCACTTTGCTACATTTGACATGTGAACTGTGAACTCTTCCTTAAACCATGGCATATTTCTCATCTCAAAGATTGATAACATACTTGTGTTTGTTGTACTTGTGAACGGTCTGTCTCTATAGCTGCTCTCAAAATTTCCATAACAGTGTTGCCAAGAACATGCCTTACTTCTTTGTTTAATTTACCTTCTCTTATGAATACGAGAATGCTTTCCACTTTCATTGATGTTAACCCCTGCGCTGGTCCATTGTTATGCGATACCTGCAATGTTTGCATTCACAGTATTAAGGGTGCTGGTGTTGGTACTATGGAGCTGTCAGCTAATAACAGTTTCTGTTGGAACCTGGAAATTACACGGATTGGATAGTCGCCTACCACAAACCTGCTGGGTATGACATACCCATAGTCTGATTTATGTATATTTTTTCCCATGTTGCCAGACTTATTATAAATTGTTACACTATTTTCTTCAAGCCACTTCTTTTATTTCTTGCAGATCAAGATGACGATTAAGTTTCCAACTTACTTATTTTGGCATACAAGAAACCTTTTTAAGAGGTACCTCCCACCACACATCAAATAAGTTCCACTGTAAAATCAACAGCCATACAGATATAACAGATATTGGGAACACTTTCAACACAAGCAGTTGTCGCTTCTGAAATTTTGAAATGTGAGCAATATTAAATACTTGTTCAAGAAGTTCAGACAAAATGGAATTCAACTTTTTTATTGATTGAAAGAATTCTGGAAATAGGTGGCTCTTTCATAATAGCGATGTCAAAATTTGAAAATAGTCAAATGACATATTTTACAGCTGGTGAGGTACGAGTGTTGAAAGATCTTTTATCTTTACTTTCAACTTTTAAGGGAGCAACATCAAAAATTTAGGTCCAGGATTATAATCACTGATAATACTGATTGTTTTCAACTCAAATGATGAAATGTCATTTGTACTTGTCTTACTAAAGACCTCCACGAGTAAAAAGGCTTACGAAGTACTGGTAGCTGGTATTGATAATCGCCTTGCCCTTTACATAACAAGATCAATACCGCAGATAGAAACAATCCTGGATCCTCAGTGGAAAATAGGGCCTTTCGTTAAACAAAATAATGCCAAAGCAGCTCTCAAAACGGTCATCAAGCACTATTGATGGTTATTGGGCGCCCCATTTTCATGGCGAATGAAAAATCATTCGAGGCATTGCAGAGAAAACTCATCTTTAATGATGCCAGACCAGAGAAAACAATAACAGACCAAATTGCCTGTGTTTCCAATATTTTGGGAAAGTTTATTTTTAACTTATAGGCAAACTATGCTCGTGGATGCCACATGACAATTGATGGAACACTTATTGCTTTTCATTGTTAAGTGTGTTTCCTTGTACACAATCCAAAAAAGCTTGCCAAGAGTACTGGGGATTGACGATAATTACAATGCTTATTTTTGTAACGCTTACATATATTGTGGTAAAGGAAGTGATAGGGCCAGACTGTCTGATACAGAACTGAAACCCAGAACTGTTATATCATAGAGTAGCTACTATGACTTATATAGAATATTTATAAATTAAATAAAAATCTATTTAAAAAAACATAAATAAATAATAATTAATTATTTACTTTTATTTTAGGAGACTGGCTACAGAGAAACAGTCTGTGACTTCTATCCTCACAAAGTTTTCAAGAACATCTAATTCTAATGGAGTAAGATATCATAGTGCAAGGCATGGAAAATAAATTTTACTTAATTCTAAATATAATTATTTATTGCTTGTTAATAATTGTTTTTATATAATATTATAATAAATGATTTTTTTAACTAAATATTTGTTGATTTTTTTGTTTCACCTTTAATATTATTAATCAATGTTATTATTGAGGACAAATGTCACAAAATATGTTCATCCTTAACTGTTGGTATGTTTGGAATGAGATATGCAACAACGATCTCTGTGAAAATGTTATCGACAGTGTTATTGGTATTAATATATTTGTTTTTTCAAAAGCTTTCATATGTTTGTGATTGCATCGCTATTTATTTCATATTTTATGAATTATATTGAAACAGTCCAAGAACCTTTATTTGCATTAATGATTTGGAATTTGGCAACAATAGTCGCATCTGAACTTTTTATCTTCCTTGATATTGAAAAATTAAACTCAGGGCTATCGATTGATGACTGACATGGATTTATGTGATTTTGGGAGATTTGAATTATTTGATTAATCACGTGCAAATATTGAATACATGGTTAATAGGACTTTCCCCCATGTTTTTTTTTGTTGTGAAAGCAATTTGCCTCGTTTGAACTAAATCATTTATAATATAATAGAATTAAAACTATAACTAAGTTTACTGTAGTTTATAGGTTTTCTATAAATATATTAGTCTAACAAATTTGTTAGTATGAATTTTCATTTTATTCATTGCTAGTTTGTTACTGAGGCGGCCAATTTTGAGTTTATGGACCGATAATAAATATAATGGAAACAGGATGTGAGAGAGACTGGCCTGGTCAAAGGTGCCTTTTTAGTTTTCAGTGTTGATTGATAAAACAGGCATTTGTAAAGTAATGCTTGATGCTACAACAGCCATATACGGGCAGCTGCTCGTGATGTGTAAAAATACATGCATTTTAGCTTTTCGACAGTGATGGCCATAAACACCCTTTTTAACATTGTGGCTACAGGTAGAGGAAACAGGTGAAGAATCAGGTATAGGAGGACAAATATGAATTCTCAGCTGGGGGTCGAGTTTATTTCAGTTTTTGAGATGAAGAGTCGGTTCTAGTTTTAGAGACTGACCCTGGGAGGCATATAGTTGAGATGAATAGTAGAGACGTGATCAGCCAGAGGTGTCCAGACAGACAGAACACTCAGTTGAAGCTCTTGAGGTATACTTCAGAGACTTCCTTCGATAGATATTGTTTCAAGAAACCATGGTATATGATTGAATAAGATATAATTTATAGTTTTTGGTAAGTAACCATGTGTATAATATTTATCATTTAATTTTATTTCATCTTAACTTGTTTTATCATAAACTAAATTATGTTTTATCTTTATTCAATTATAATACCTAACTTCCTTCCTTAAGAATGAAAAGAATACATTTTGGGACAGAATCTGGTTGGATTAATTTTATTTACATTTTTAACTTCAACACCAAATTAGGTTGAGAGTTTGGTAGATTAATCAAACCAATAGAATCCTAACAAGTATCGGTATCCCAGAAATTTTTCATTCAATAGATCATTTTATTTATTCGACCATAGCGTAAAAGTGTGTGCCATTGGATAAGGAAGGTGAATACATAGATTTACCGATAAATAAATATTTATTTTCTTATGTACTTAAAGTGTATTTGCTGCAGTGTCCGAACATATCACCTTATGCTGCTACTACTCCTGGGTGTAACAATGTATTTCTATGTCTGTTATTCATTCAAATTGTTGGCAGATACTCTTTAATTGTTATAGTTATCATAACAGGTATATAGATGTATATAAATAATAGCAATATACTGTTGTGATATTTGATGTTGTTAACTCTATGATGCTGCTTTTGATTTGAAATTAGCGGGCATAAAAGGGCGGTAAACGACCCATGGATCATGGTTATGAATGTATGGACATTATTTGCTGCCGTTGTATAATATTAATATTTGTCATAAATAATATGAATGATTAAAGTCAAATATTTTATTATTGTATTTGTTAGTTTTAAAATAAGAAAATTTAAAATATATGAGACAACTGGCATTGGAAGAAAGAAGGATGAAAAAATCAAGAAGGCAAGGCAAAAGACAAGTGTAAAAAGGACTAGAGTGCGGGAGGCAGGCCTTGTTCTTTTTGATCATCCCATGAGACAAGCATATGGAAGAACAGTAGATGGAAGAAGAGTTTTTATAAAAGAAGAAGGATTGAGATGATAGCAGTGGACGTTTACTGATCGTGTGGAATAACAACAAACGAAGCAACAAAGGAAGATTTTGCGGAAGAACAAAGAAACCAGATGAAACAAACAGAAAAGGACGCACAATTTAGTAAATCTGGCCAGTCACGAGTAATATTAAGGTAAAATAAAAATTTAGTTAATAAACCATTGTAATTTGTCACAGACGTGCTTGTATGTATAAATTAATGAATAGTTTTGTTGTAATTAAACAATTTTCCTTTTGCCAGAATTCTTTTTTATATTAACAGAACCTTTAAAACCTCAGATTAAAAATTAAAATAAGCAATTTAGATAAAAAACATAACAATACATGCATAATAATGTAGATATATATTACATTTATAATATACTATAAATATATAGTATAATATATATATAGATAATAGTACATGGATATATGCATTAAGATATATGGTTTCTAAATAGAGTTATTAGAGGGTAGATATAATTAAATGATAGAAAAACAACATTTTTGAGGATTAGGCAATAAAGAATGTAAGAGCCTATGGTCCCCTTTCAATCTTTACGAAAACAAAAAATCTTTCTGATGTTCTAGATACTGATATAAACAATATATAATCCTAGGAGTAACGATTCTGTCTGTGATCAATATATGCCACTCCAAGTTCTCTACCGGATATATTTGATGAGCTTCGATATTCTCTTTTAAATTTGAGAAATAGGCTTCTCTGTTCAGCTCTGTATTCATATATATATATATATATATGTTTTACTCCAGCCTGTTATAAATTTGTCATACCTCAGCATCTCTAATCCTGAAAACACGCTAAGTTTATAGAACTGAATAGTTTCCCATGATAAGATGATAGAAGAAAAAGATTAATTGCGGACTTAGCATGAAAAAGGACACAAGTACAACATTTTAGAAAGATATGAAACCGTTTAATGTTTACAAACACAATTTCTCTTACATTTGGTCTTATGTTCATAGTTTGTGTAGTGATATATAAAAGATCATCCAAGAATTAAATAAATAGCTACTTAGTTTAAGGTCTGAAAATGAGTCAATTTTATAGAAGTGAAGATTCTAAGTATGATGTACGCTGGGATAGTGTATTTTGTATTAAATCAGGCAATTTTGACTAAGGTTACTTTGTCAATATGTATTTAGTTTGTTGTTCTACATAAGAAAACTAGTTCTTTTTTTTTACATCTGGATGATTTTTTCATTGTGGCTTTCTTAGAAAACATCTTAAAATCAGTTGGATTATGGCTAGGAATATTTAATTCACTCAATTCCTCATTTCTCACCATTTTAATTCTGCAATGACTTAAAGGAGTGTTGCCCATTATTATTTATTACTGATTTGCCTCTCCATCGCCATACTTCTATTACAGTTAATCACTGACAACTTTTATTCTTTATTATTAGTACCTGTGGAAGGGTATAATTAAATGATAAGTCTTCTGCATTACAACAATATATATTTAACTATTATACTGTTGAATATATACAGTAAAATCACTGGTTGGTTAAGGTTTGCATTTTTTAGGCCTTAACAGGTAAGGTCAAATGTGCTTTCTACCTAGTAATAAGCTTTCATATCGTAGAGGCACTGCAAAAAGTGACCTAAAGTCAAAAATAAAGACAAATGAGGTGCCCAAGTCCAAGACGAGATGTAAATTTGCAATATGATGAACATATTAAATCCTGATTTTTCCTACTAATCGGAATTTTTAAATGTGATATTACACAAACTACGTTTTTAGACCTAGTCACTTTTGGCAGTACATCCACGATATGGTTCAGAAATGTTCTTAAACAATTTCTTATTTTCCAGATTACTCAACAAGTGTGCTAATATAAAATTACCTCTTTATAATGGAGTATATGTTATATAAGTATTTTGAAAATATCAATGAAAAATATGTGCTATGAATATAATGTTGAAGTAAAATGGAATCAATTGTAGAATGAGAACAAAATGGTTCTATAAGTTGATACTATAATTTTTAATTTAGCTTTTTCTATGTTTTTGATGAGTAATTGATTACAATAATAATGATTTTTACTCCTGAATGTTTTTATCTAATTTCATAGAAGTTTGGTTTAATTAATATATGTTTGGTAATTAGCAAGCATTTCAAGGTTTTAAGATTTAATTGAGTTTTATCTCTGGACCAAATATTGTTTATCAAGCAAAATATATGTTTTGACAGGTTCTGCATAGATTCCTGGTATACAGAGACAATATTCTTCCACTTATTTAATTTTTTTTATTTATAAAAATATTATTTTATTATATATGCATTATTTTATTTATAATTTCTTAAACTGTACTAGCTATATTTCGCTTGAAATGAGAGATTTTTACTGTGTTATTGATCTCATTGTTATTAATAATTTACATCAATAACACATTCTGGCGAGATTCTGCCTTAAACCTGGGATCACTCCCTATATCCACTATGGAGGTGTTTGCCAACCGAGCTACCCAGCCAAGATTGACATAATCCATTATAATTACTATTATGTATATAGGCTAATTAACAGACTAGATATAGGTGAGTTCCTGATCTAGCCATTAATTTTTTCTTTGGTTTTTAATTATTAATGAAATCAGTATTGTACTGATAAAAACCAAACCTCAGGTCACCTTATATTTAAATGAAGTTTTTCTGCATCCATTGTTTTTCGTTATTATTATTATTATGTATTTGCATTGTATATTGTTCGAAAATAGCAAAATTATTGGCCATGATATGTTTTGCTGGTTTGGTCTGTCATGATTTTTTCTACTTTCTTCAGGTTTCTTGCAGACTACTATGGGGATAGATCTGCTTATAGAAAACCTATTGTATTTTATTCAAGCAAGGATTTATTACGATTTGGAATACTTAAAATGTAATGACCCCCTCTCTTTATTTTTGAAATAACATTGAAAGTATTTGACCATAAAAAGTCCAAGGTTGAAGGTACCTTATTCTCAAGGACAGATTTCACGATCGTCTCACTGTCAAGTTCAGGGCCGTTCACCATCGAGCCATCACCGGATTTACTTAAGATGCCTTGGAAAACTACTGGGGGCTATAATGTTTATTGAATCTGGTTTACTACCTCTCTTTCTGTGGTATCAGTAGATGGCGATTGTTCAAATGATAACTGTAAATATTGCAGATAAGTAAATCTATTCTTTCGTTTTAGATTACTTTTCACAGTTAACACTTCAGAGTATCAAATTAGAATTTTCAGCGAATGTACTGATAGATTGATGTGTTTAGAAGATATCTGATAGTAAGTCGTCTTCATACGATCAACCGCGTAAAGGATTTAAATCGTTGTTAGATATGACTGCAGTAAAACAGTAATATGCTGTGAGAATTATTCTGAATCGTTGTTGTATTTCTTCGGCCCTTCAAATTCAGTCGTATCTTACTGCCATCCTCAAAACATTTCACACTGGGGCCTGACAAAACTTAGTACATGAAACGTCGTTCACCAATACATTAGATGAAAAATCTTTTTTTTCATCAACCAAAGAAGAATCCCAACAAATACATCAGTTCACAGCTAACTATTAGGTGTGTTATTGCACACTCCATGAAGCCAAAGGCAATAGAACATACCAGACCGATTCGTATGCACCTTCTTCTTCGTGTGTCTTTGACATACCACGATGAGTGCGACAATGTAACATTAGCCGTTCATAACATCATCGCTGACACCCGCAAATTCCGAACTGCTCCACAGTGAATTAAACGACTCGAAGGAATAAAGAAAGACAAAATCCACGAGAACTGAACTGAACTCTCTTGGATAAATTTTGCTATCGACAGAATTAAATATATTTAAATCGTCGCTAATAGTCATTTTTACTGATGTAACATTAAATAAAAATTAATGGCGAAAAAAATGTTATTTATTCTAAATTACTGTTAGCAGGCTATACATTAATGCAAAGCTTATACAATATTTATAGAATTAATGGTCTTACATTTGAAACAGACGTCTTCACATGCCGTACCAAGTAGTCACGAAGGTTTAATTCAAACTATAATTGTTATTATATATAAAGTATAATAATGTGTTTGCTTGTTTACATACAATAAATTATCTATACGGTATTTAATGAATAATAAAAAACTGTAACTAATATAAAATCCGTCAGATTCAAAGTCGCAGTAGGGAATGACTGCTCCTTTCCCGTTCGGCCAAAGTTGTTAAATCATGTTTTGGCAAATGACGTGTATTATCTCTCTTTATGTGTTATTTTTACCAGCCAAAAATGATATTAAAATGTTAACCCATTTATGCTACATAAAAGAAACGACTACGTGTTTTTAATAGAACTTCTCTAATAAATCATTTAATATAAAGTATTTATTGGATGTACTTACGTTTCGATGTCTTCTTGAAGATCTGCAACAGTTGTCTTTACATGCAGCTCCAAGTAGTCAGGTAGCCAACTTTAGTTTCAACGCTAATTCCTATTTTATCTGAAATATTGGATTAAAACAGTTACTTGTTAGCAGTGTATAAGTTGTTGGCAGAATATACAACAAATTTAACAAGAACACTATATTGAAACTGATAAATCCCGCCCAGTGGGACGTGGCAGTAGGGGCTGACTGTCCCTTGCCCGACCGGTCAAAGTTCAACTTGGCCAACCTGTGCTACGTCACCAACAGCTGTTTACATTTATTATAGGATCATACAAAATATTCAGCTGATTCTGTCTAAGCTGTTGTAGTCTATTAAAATCATAGTTCATCCGTGGATCGAGCCATTTTTAAGGTTCGTTCAATTTTTTTCAAAATCAGAGTTTCTTATAATTATTAATAATTAACTCCCAAAAAAAAACGTATACTGCAAGAGATTCAAACCTACCTCGAACAATGACATTCCCAATATGAGTTATCTCTTGCTAATAATGTATGCAGTGTACCAGATGGGCTCAAACGCAGGCAATGGGAGAACAGTGTGATTTCCGAGAAATTTATTTTCCGAAAGCTAGTGAAAATATTAGAAATATTTTAATATACTGTGATCTATACCATAACTAAAATTTGTCATAAGTCATTTAATATCATTAATCATTAATAATAAGATATGTGTGCCTGTCTACCTGCCTTGGCGATCGTGCGTTCCCTGTTCGATTTAGAAACATGAATTTGTTTTCGAAATTTCATTTGGTGAACCGATGATATGAAAAATATGTAATAACAAAATTTGTATTACTTTTCAAAAACAATACATACATAATATATATATATACAAAGTGGTATTGTGGTAAGTTACCACCAATACATTGTTTATTATTATATTAATCAGCAGTTGGGAAAACAATACAAACACCAAACTAAATAATAAAATAATGCTTATAAATAGAAAGTAAATGATACACGTAAGATTAATAGATTAAAGTGAGTAAGAATGTCTATTGTACATTTTAGGTTGCCACGTTATACTATTGAAATAAAATATGAAAAACACGGAATGCACTAAAATTGTGAGCACGATCTTAGTTACATTGTGTGATTACAATACAAAAAAAAAACTTAATTAATCAGGGCGTTGAGATCTTTAATTTGATACCATACTCTAGAGGGCAGGATAGTGTTTTTTTTTAATTACGAACTCATAATAACCAAGCAATTCTTAAATTAATAACCATTAATTAATTATCCTTGTCGTTGGATTGGTGAAAATAAAAATAATAAAAACAGTACAGAAAGGAAAATAATTTACTTGATTGTGTAAATATAAGTTATTGGCCAACACCGAATTTAAACAGCTGTGCTTCAGGCAAGGACAGGTTCGCAAAGTTGAACTTTGGCCAACAGGGCTAAGGACAATCATCAATTCCTAATGCGAAGCTGAATCGGACAGGTTTTAATGGTTTTATATCAGTTACGGTTTTTAAATTCATTAAATATCCAATAAGTGAATTATCGTATGTTAGCAAGTAATCGCTTTGGCCGTATTTTACATCTAATGACTGTTTAAGATTTCATTTAAGTCTGCTACGTGGCTACTTGCTACTGGATGTGAAGATAACAGTCGCAGATATCCGAAATACATCAAACCGTAAGTACATATGTAGCGACCGCTAACTACTTTATAATATAATTTTATCATAGAACGAGAAATGATAATAATTAGTTTCTTGGTTGACATTATAAGAAGTGTGCAATTGTGCGTTTCGATCCAACATTCTTTAAATTAGAATATAATAGAAAAACATATTTATTCTGGGACCATAAAATAAATAATTATGTATTATAATTATGATAATAAAATAAAAACAATGTACAAATGAACATATTCGGCTCTGTCTATCAAAACATCACATAGAGGAAACACAAAAAACAAAACAAAAATAAAGGGTATAGCCCATATCAAAAAATATTATTTCAGTACTGATTTATATAAAAATTACACACAATTACATTAAAAAAAAATAGAACAGGGAATAACAATAAAATAAAATAAATTAATATTGATAATTACTCTCTTTTAATGTTGCAGCTATTGGGTTTATCGACAGAAAAGGTAAACTATGGTAATCTAGCCACGATACTGTCTAGGCTGATTTTGCAGACTAGCTAATGAAATACTGGCAAGGCCACAGGGTCTAGCCACGATACTGTCTAGGCTGATTTTGCAGACTAGCTAATGAAATACTGGCAAGGCCACAGGGTCTAGCCACGATACTGTCTAGGCTGATTTTGCAGACTAGCTAATGAAATACTGGCAAGGCCACAGGGTCTAGCCACGATACTGTCTAGGCTGATTTTGCAGACTAGCTAATGAAATACTGGCAAGGCCACAGGGTCTAGCCACGATACTGTCTAGGCTGATTTTGCAGACTAGCTAATGAAATACTGGCAAGGCCACAGGGTCTAGCCACGATACTGTCTAGGCTGATTTTGCAGACTAGCTAATGAAATACTGGCAAGGCCACAGGGTCTAGCCACGATACTGTCTAGGCTGATTTTGCAGACTAGCTAATGAAATACTGGCAAGGCCACAGGGTCTAGCCACGATACTGTCTAGGCTGATTTTGCAGACTAGCTAATGAAATACTGGCAAGGCCACAGGGTCTAGCCACGATACTGTCTATGCTGATTTTGCAGACTAGCTAATGAAATACTGGCAAGGCCACAGGGTCTAGCCACGATACTGTCTAGGCTGATTTTGCAGACTAGCTAATGAAATACTGGCAAGGCCACAGGGTCTAGCCACGATACTGTCTAGGCTGATTTTGCAGACTAGCTAATGAAATACTGGCAAGGCCACAGGGTCTAGCCACGATACTGTCTAGGCTGATTTTGCAGACTAGCTAATGAAATACTGGCAAGGCCACAGGGTCTAGCCACGATACTGTCTAGGCTGATTTTGCAGACTAGCTAATGAAATACTGGCAAGGCCACAGGGTCTAGCCACGATACTGTCTAGGCTGATTTTGCAGACTAGCTAATGAAATACTGGCAAGGCCACAGGGTCTAGCCACGATACTGTCTAGGCTGATTTTGCAGACTAGCTAATGAAATACTGGCAAGGCCACAGGGTCTAGCCACGATACTGTCTAGGCTGATTTTGCAGACTAGCTAATGAAATACTGGCAAGGCCACAGGGTCTAGCCACGATACTGTCTAGGCTGATTTTGCAGACTAGCTAATGAAATACTGGCAAGGCCACAGGGTCTAGCCACGATACTGTCTAGGCTGATTTTGCAGACTAGCTAATGAAATACTGGCAAGGCCACAGGGTCTAGCCACGATACTGTCTAGGCTGATTTTGCAGACTAGCTAATGAAATACTGGCAAGGCCACAGGGTCTAGCCACGATACTGTCTAGGCTGATTTTGCAGACTAGCTAATGAAATACTGGCAAGGCCACAGGGTCTAGCCACGATACTGTCTAGGCTGATATTGCAGACTAGCTAATGAAATACTGGCAAGGCCACAGGGTCTAGCCACGATACTGTCTAGGCTGATTTTGCAGACTAGCTAATGAAATACTGGCAAGGCCACAGGGTCTAGCCACGATACTGTCTAGGCTGATTTTGCAGACTAGCTAATGAAATACTGGCAAGGCCACAGGGTCTAGCCACGATACTGTCTAGGCTGATTTTGCAGACTAGCTAATGAAATACTGGCAAGGCCACAGGGTCTAGCCACGATACTGTCTAGGCTGATTTTGCAGACTAGCTAATGAAATACTGGCAAGGCCACAGGGTCTAGCCACGATACTGTCTAGGCTGATTTTGCAGACTAGCTAATGAAATACTGGCAAGGCCACAGGGTCTAGCCACGATACTGTCTAGGCTGATTTTGCAGACTAGCTAATGAAATACTGGCAAGGCCACAGGGTCTAGCCACGATACTGTCTAGGCTGATTTTGCAGACTAGCTAATGAAATACTGGCAAGGCCACAGGGTCTAGCCACGATACTGTCTAGGCTGATTTTGCAGACTAGCTAATGAAATACTGGCAAGGCCACAGGGTCTAGCCACGATACTGTCTAGGCTGATTTTGCAGACTAGCTAATGAAATACTGGCAAGGTCACAGGGTCTAGCCACGATACTGTCTAGGCTGATATTGTAGACTAGCTGATGAAATACTCGCAAGGCCACAGGGTCTAGCCACGATACTGTCTAGGCTGATATTGCAGACTAGCTAATGAAATACTGGCAAGGCCACAGGGTCTAGCCACGATACTGTCTAGGCTGATTTTGCAGACTAGCTAATGAAATACTGGCAAGGCCACAGGGTCTAGCCACGATACTGTCTAGGCTGATTTTGCAGACTAGCTAATGAAATACTGGCAAGGCCACAGGGTCTAGCCACGATACTGTCTAGGCTGATTTTGCAGACTAGCTAATGAAATACTGGCAAGGCCACAGGGTCTAGCCACGATACTGTCTAGGCTGATTTTGCAGACTAGCTAATGAAATACTGGCAAGGCCACAGGGTCTAGCCACGATACTGTCTAGGCTGATTTTGCAGACTAGCTAATGAAATACTGGCAAGGCCACAGGGTCTAGCCACGATACTGTCTAGGCTGATTTTGCAGACTAGCTAATGAAATACTGGCAAGGCCACAGGGTCTAGCCACGATACTGTCTAGGCTGATTTTGCAGACTAGCTAATGAAATACTGGCAAGGCCACAGGGTCTAGCCACGATACTGTCTAGGCTGATTTTGCAGACTAGCTAATGAAATACTGGCAAGGCCACAGGGTCTAGCCACGATACTGTCTAGGCTGATTTTGCAGACTAGCTAATGAAATACTGGCAAGGCCACAGGGTCTAGCCACGATACTGTCTAGGCTGATTTTGCAGACTAGCTAATGAAATACTGGCCAGGTCACAGGGTCTAGCCACGATACTGTCTAGGCTGATATTGTAGACTAGCTGATGAAATACTCGCAAGGCCACAGGGTCTAGCCACGATACTGTCAAAATCTTTTTTCTGTAATCAATTATTATTAAAACTATTCGGATCAATGCCACAACTACTAATTTACTAGATAGGTTCGTTTTTAAATTTTAAACATAACTGGCATTGTAACTGTGTGCATTGCGAACCAAAACACCAAACTGTCCAGTGTTGTCTTTTTTTTTAATGGCATCAGCAAATCTGATTTTGATATGAATACTTTTAAGGCCATTTTACCCGTTGCCAATACTCAATGGAATTACATTCGACGTTTTTTTGTTCCACTCCTAGAGATTTAAAATTTAATTACAAAAGCGCTTTAAATAAAACACAAAATAAAGAAACTGGATGGAGCATAGCTTTGATAAAAGCTATCAAATACTAAACTATGTTTAGGCACTGGCAGGCTGAACACCCTAAACCTCTTCGGAACGTCGATGCTTTCGTTTATACTTTTAAAAATAAAAAACTATGTATGTATGTATTATAGTAATAACAGTACAGAAATAACATAAAATTGAAGGGGGAAAAAAGTATATTGATTGAAAAACTGTTGACATTTTTATTTCTATGGACAATACCGGTTATTATTTTGTTTCCCATGTGCTTACTAATGAGTGTTACAACTTATTTCTCAAACTGAATATTACTTATACATACATGTCTTATAAAGGATATCCCAGAATTAACGCAAGATTTTCATTTGCCGCCATTTGTGCAGTAAAGTGCTGGCAACCCTAAAAAAAACAAACAATTTGACAGCGTGAGAACAACGTGTCTTTATTGTTGAACATTATCTCAAAAATAAGTTTGGCGGCCGCAGTTCGAAAATTTCATACAAAATATGGTCGGAATAGTGTTTTGACTTCATCAACTGTGAAGATATTAATTGAAAAATTTAGGATAAGTTGGAGACACTAGACACACTGGTCGTCCAAAAACAAGCCGTTCAAATGTCAATATCGAAGCAGTGCGTGAGAGTGTTGTTGAAAATCCAGGAACATCAATTCGGCGGCGTAGACCGTGCCGAAATTGGATGATATTGATGTGGGCAATATGTAGTTACAACAAGATGGTGCCACATGCCATATGCCACATGAAACAATTCAAATACTGCATGAGACTTTTCCAGGTCGTGCACTCTCTCGTTTCGGTGATCAGAATTGGCCCCCTAGATCGTGTGATTTAACGCCTTTAGGTTTATTTTTATGGGGTTATTTGAAGTCAAAGGTGTATGTCAACAAGCCCACATCCACCCGTGCGTTAAAAGAGGAAATTCAATGCTGCATCAACGAAATTCAACCACATTTATGCCAAATAGTCATGGAAAATTTCAACAAAAGAGTGGGTATGTGCCAGCAAAGTCGTGCAGGCCATTTGCCCGATGTGTTATTCCATAAATAACCCTATCCTATTTACTCTCTATTCTTCAATTCAATAAAAAAATAACAACAAAAATACTAAAAGCTGTGTTTTCTATTTAAATCAAATCTTGCGTTAATGCTGGGGCACCCTTTATATTAATTATTAACAATAAACAGCCACAGAAAAAAAAAGTACTGGGAGGATTGGAACTTAACACGGGTCCGGGTCCTCCCCAGAGTCCATTGGGGGGGGGGGCTCTATCAACATAGTCATGCTCTAATGGACGGTCTTCCCAGTGTGAATCGTCTTTGGCTGTCCTCTCACAGTGCTCGTGCTGTTTGTTATTAATAACGACAGGATTATACCACAAAGAAAATTATAAATAAGTTTTATATAGTATTTGATATATATATATATATATCTGGGAGATCCGGTATTAGAGATAGCCGGGTCGGGATCCATAATAGAAAACACAATGTTTAGATAACTAACATAAATATTTAATAAATTGCGAAATAGTAGAGTACGTGAGGAAGGCAGCGAGCTCCCTCACCACTGCAAAATGCCATGGATGGGCCATGGGTGCTTCCGCTAGACGACGCTTTTGGGGCGTGTCCTTGCATCTCCGTAACTCTGGTTGGCCATTTATACCACAAATACTGCCAATAGATGACTGTGTAAGATTCTCTATGCAATCACTGTCATGATAAGCAATGCTCTTTCGCTATAAAACAATGGGAGAACTCGTAGATAATTCATGAAATTCGGCCACAGTTGGAATGCTCGCTGCCTGCAAGTCCAATTTTGTTTTAAGTATTTTCCTACCTCCCCTTGATTTTTTCAGCTGTGATGTTATTTGCGGAATAAGCTTTTGAGTTTTGTTATATTCTTTGATCAATGTATGCTTGAACTTATAACCTTTGGTATCTTGTCTATTTAACTTTAGGGTCAAGTTAGCGAAAAAGTAATCGCAATAATGTAGATATGGATGTACACAGGTGGCCAGAAAAGTTAAAATAAAAGCTTTGTTAGGTCGGAAACTTCTCAGACCACCCTCGTACATGCACTTCTTCGGTGGTTTCGGCGTCCGTCCTTGAGGAAGAGACAAAGGAACGGGATAGAGTTTCATACTGTTGTCCTGATGAAGGCTGCCCCCGCAGGAAGCTGGTTTGGGTTACCATTGTCCCAGCGTCGCCCTTAGACTTTCGGGGCAGCCGAGCGAATCGTCTGCGAGAGGACTCGGATCAACAACAGTGGAGTCATCCTACCCGATCTGACGACTATATCAAAACATATTTATTTAATTTCGTAAATTAACGAGAGTGATCAGTGTTTTACAGTAATTTTAGAGCAATGGATTCAATGGGCTGTCGTTGAAAATACGATTGATCGCTCAGTTTGTTTTTACGACTCCTATCCTAAACCTCACATACAGACAGACTGAATATAAATAGTATAAGATGTAAAAACTAATCGTCAAATTTAAAATGTAAACCATTAAGCATAAATGAGGTACCATGAACCGTTATTGATTGTGATTCAACCAGTGCTTAGGGTTTAATCATCAGTTAGCTTTGGCTTTAAGAAATAACTCCATTACTAGATTACATTTACTGTTAACCATAAATTTGATGCTTAAGCATTGTTGGTACTCTTCGACTACTAACACAGCTTTCAGTCCTCTAATTAAATGAGGTCGATAAAAGTTATTAGATTGAAAATATATTAACATATAGTGTAATCAACTCTGTCTGATTTAGAAAGGGAGCCATTTTAAGGCCAATGAGGGTAAAGTTAAAAGTATTTTGGCCACACCAAATCATCCGGTCGTGTCTTATGATCCTAAAAACTTATTTTTTGTCCATTTTAAACTCTGTGCAATGGATTTACTTTCTAATCGACCTTAAGAGATCTAAAAAATAATAAAACTGGTTGGGGATTGCGTTGGTAGAACTTATGTTAAAGTTCGCTACTATTCATTACTGCTTTTTATGATACTAAAATCGTGACCCGAAACCATTCAAGACTTTTGACTATACCCGGACAAGGTCACGTGCTTACATCTCATACATGCATGAATATATTCAAGTCTAATGAAGGCTGCACATGCACGTATTTGTCCCTTAGCCGAATCGTTGGTTTAATCTCCAAAGAACTTATAAATGCTGCAATTTCACGACAACATGTATGACATGTATGAGAGAAATTAAATTGCCACTTTTTTTTTTCTCCATTCTAAACTGTACTAAAGAAGTTGCAAGAGTTTTTACAGAATATTTATAAAGCAGTAAATGACACTGTTATATTCGGTAATGTAAGAACGGCAGGTTCCCATTGGACCTGTGTAACATGAGACGTCGAGCGTGTACCGCAGCATGTCCGGGAGACGCCTTACAAGGCCTAATCCACCGCAAGACGAGCCGAATCAAGCATTAGGTTTCCGATCTCAGGCAAGGGTTGATCACGCCCACTGACCGATTAGCCAACATGCCTGTAATATGTACAAGTAAAAAAATATATAACCTGTATAATATTTTAATTCTTATTTAAGATAATACTTACCCGTAAAACACCAACTATTCTTCATCTTTTCATTTCAATTATCTAGCCTTTTTTCCTGACAAATTTGTATTTTATTGTAGAATTTAAATTTTATATTAATGATGAATGCAATTGAATGAATTTAAAGATACTTTCATTCGCAGTCCTGAGAATGCCTGATCTTTAAAGCATTATATGTAGTTATATAGTGTTCCTTTCTCCTCTTATTTAACTTGTTTAAATATTTAATTTACAATGTTAGTCAATATAGCAGGGACTAATATTGTTTAAGACTAAACTCATTGCATGTGACAAGAATATTTCTTCGCAAATTGACATAATCTCAGAATAATGAAGATATTATTATAATTAGCGAATGTCTCGTTATTTTTCCTATTAGATAGAATTTTCACTCCTAAACATTTTTTTTTTTTTAAATCAGCTCCTTAACTGAATCTAGCTTTTACAAATTCGTAAAAATAAAATTAATATAAAGATATGTCTAATATGGTGATATCAGTTTAGATGATGCTGATAAAATGATCGGAACCAAACATGGATTGATGTTCAAATGAATTGCATCTCACTGTGCCTGGCAACAGGTCATCTATGTGATTGATTGACTGTGTAGTGATGCAACATGGCTTCAAATATATTGATTTTATTGTAGGTAACTACAATTATATATTTAATTTTTCCCATAATTTATTTTAACAAAATTAATTAACAAACGAATTAGATAATATAATATTTTACTTCTTTATTGCGCTAAAATTACAATCTGCCTTAATGGGCAATAAGTAATTGAGATAAATGCTCTCATTCATACCATATTTACAATTCATCATTCATATAATATTTACAGACAGCCCAGGGGCCTCCCAAATCGACATGTTTGTCACTTCCCTTGCATAAGAAAGAGGAAGCGGAGTCTTGGGAAGTCCCCTACGCTCCTCCATCTGCCGCGTCAACGGGTACGAGCCAGTGGAGGATGACTAAGAGCGCGAGAGCCACAGACGCTCAGGACATGATTGGAGACAAAGGCTGAGCTTTGCACGTAGTTGCTTGCCTACCTTAAATGGAGAATGTTTCCTATGTCCGGGTCATACATTCTCCCACTTATACGATGATTGGAGTTTCATCAGGAAAGGGGACTGTAGTTCATTGCGAGCGGTTTTTTGTATTTTACTTCAGAGTGATGGATGGGTACGAGGAGTGATGAAAAACATTCATTTATCCACTAAGCATTTCTGAGGTGTGGCATAGGAACAATACTTCGGAACTCCTGAATGATTTCCCTATGATGTAAACGGTTTATGTTGTATCTCGAGAGTCACTTTTTGCCATCCTTGTGAAAATTTGAAAAAAAATGTACCTAACTCGTGTCTAGTGTATCATTGTATTTATTTCGCCCTTTAAAAAAAATATTGGGATTTTCCTGCATGAACTGCACATAGTTCTTCCTTCTATTGTCAAACAAATATATAAACCTAACCTAAATATTATAGAAATAAGTTGATGAAAACAAAGTTTTCATAAATTTATTTGAGGATAACGTTTTTTCATACTATACGTATCCGCTGATGACCTGATTGTCTTGATAACAACATAGGCCCGTTGTGGTTAAACATGATCGGTAAAACACTTAGGCACAAAAGAACAAAAATGAGGTGTACATTAGTACAGTGTGGGTAGTTGATGAATTTAAATTAATATGTAACAGTTGTTAAATGTCAAAGACATGCATATAAATTTCAGACTGTGGGCAGACGAAACTAATGTAGAACATATCTCTCAATTGAAAAATCGATACAGATATGAAGGTAGATGAGGATAATATTAACAAAAGTATTTTTTTTTTTTTTTTTTTATATAAAACCAATAGTAGAAGGCAAAAAAGGCGAAGATAGACAGATAGAACAAAAGGTGTAATTTGAGGAAAGTGACAGCGCGTTAGCTGATGTGGATATAATTATAATTACATACCAAAGGCCGAAAAAATTAAATATATACAATTACAGTGTGAAGACGGTTGCTGTGTTGAACTAAGAAAACCAGATAATGAGCAACCCGTTGTCTCTAATTATTACCCCTCCATAATTTTCTAAGCGTCAGCTAGCCTGATGCAGATTTATATAGCATGTAGAAACGTTTTCCACGAAAAAAAACTAACTCAACGTCAATTATATTTCAGTTGGTCAATAACTCTTAAATAAACTTTATTTGGTATAAAACACAAATCTAAAATTATATATGGTTACAAGCTGAGAGCTCAAAGGCGACTGAGTCTCATGAGGAAGCAACAACTGTCTTATGCTTGAGGGGTATTTAAATGTGTACAGAAAGCGGGAGTAGGAGTAGTAGGAAAAGGCGCAGATAGAAAAGTGTCGTCGGAGCCAATTATTGAGAATAGAGGTCTGGGAAGGGAAGATAAGTTACTAATAGGATAAGATAAGATAATTATAATAGGGCTGATTATTATAAGTTATGAGACACAGTCCTTAGGATGTTACTGATAAACATACTATTTGTTAATGATAAGATTATATATATTACATAAATGTCTCTTTTTCAACAATCTAGGCTGATCTCCAACTTTAACTCATTTATGTACTTTGGGCTAACAACGAACTCACTGTATAACTAGTAAATAGTTTGGACGAAATGCCAAGAAGTACTGCGAAGAGATATATCCGAAAATCTTACTGGACATATGCAATGTATGTTGCTGGTGTAAGCGGCCATTCCAAGTTATAACGTGCACGTGGGAGTACACGTGTTTGCCTCGCTCGATTTTGAATCCTCTACTTATACGAATGCGCCTGTGTCCTAAACAAATAGCCCGAGGGCGTGTTGACAATTCCCTAAGGAAATACTTTATACTTGGTATTTTATTAGCTTTGACGTACATACAGAGGATCAATAATTCCTTGTTATTTTCATTCATATTAAATCATTTCATTATTTTCATTCATATTAAATCATTTCATTATTTTCAGGCATATTAATGGTCATCGCAGTACATCCCACATATATTTGTTTTTTATTACTAATAATAATTCAATATATATGAGGTATTTAGTATTTTTAGCTTTTATTAGTCTGACTTTATTGTTTTCCGTCGAGTTATTATTACAGCTCCCACGCCCTTTGATACAACACCAATATAAACTAATATTGAAAACCTTTCTTTTTAAAAGTCTCAATAAGGAAAATACTCATATTGACCTATTGCCTTATTGTTTTATTTCTTTTCTTGTGTTATGATTCCTAGGAAGTGACGCCCGCTGGTGTATATAAACGAGTAAAAGGTCACCAGTCACAGTGTCAGCATATTCAAAGTAACAGTGAACTTTCCCTTGAGGCAGATTGTTCGTATGCGGCAGTGAGCAATACAATTCAAAGGCTCCGTGGGAGGAATAGTACATTATACAATTTTATTAACAATACAATAACCCAGGACAATACCATCACAACTTATACAGCTAGAGTGGACAAAGCTGGATTAGCACACACTACTTCGTAGTTCCGGTCCCTTTTAAGCCCATACAACCTCTCCTTTTGTTAATAGCTCACTTTAATGTGTCTTTGCTCTTTGGGCGGAATCGCCTGATTTTTCTTTTGTCGTGCCAGTCATGGTTTTAAGTTCAAGAGGGTAATTGAAAAGATCGTTCTACTCACAGAATTATTTACTCTGACTGCCATTTGACTTCTTAGCAATAAATGACTATTATCGTATGAAACAAAGTTGTTCTCACTTCGGGCGTTAAATAGATGAAATTGAACCTCGCATGAAGGTGGGCCAAGCAATAGTAGCTGGGATTCATTCGGCTCAGTTTAGCGTAAAACCTTCGATATTTGGGAAGCCTACCGATGCCGAGCTCGGGAGGCACCCCATCCCCAATCACCAGGCGGTAGTTATATATTATTGCATGAGGTATGAGCGGAGGATGTAGAAAAAAAACACGTAAACCACTTAACTTAGATACATCAATAAAATTCATCGATGATTTTAGAACAGATGGAAAAGTCCTAATCCACCGAACACGTTGAAGCTAAAAAAATGTGAGAGCAATGGTCCACCATATCACTGGGGGCCAGGACGGCGGACCATCCCGGACCTGCAGCAGAAGGATTCCCCATGTCGGGGGCGTCACTAGGGGAGTGCCTAATCACTCTAGCCCTGGTGACAAGTGCGGATTGTTGTAGTTAATAACATGGACCATTGTTCCATGTCGGCGTTTAATATCTGACTCCATTTTATGATAGGTATGTGTCCCAACAATACACTATGTTCAAAAGAAAAGGGTACAGAGGTTTCATAAAGAATAAGATTTGATCAGAGTTACAACGGGGCACGGCAGTGTAACAATAGCGAGGCGTCGTACCTTCTACAAGCAGGGGCACCGAGACAGGATGACTGCGCGGAGGTGTGGCCAATAGAGAGTAGACTAGCAGAAGATTCCAGGGCCCCGGGGCCCTGGAGTATCGCGACTGTCTAGATGCAGAGACTGGAGAAGAGTGTCTTTTTTGGGCGAAACTCCTTGATTTAAATATGTTCTCCCCTTCCCTGCCGGAAGGCGGAGCGGGCTGCAGGGGGTATGTTTTATGATGCCCAGGTGGCTAATCCCCTTTAAGTTTATGACTGTTGGCCTAAAAGGGTGTTTTATGATGTCACACCTACCGAGATACGTGATCGCTCGTCCCCTAAAGAACTGTTTATTGGCATGGCTTTTAGATTTTATGACCCCGGAAAGTGACTGAAGGTCTGTACGGGGTCTATTTATGACAGTCAGGTGGCTTATCCTCTCAGGTTTATTGCTGTACCTTCGACCCTCTGTTACTTGTTTACATCTGCCGATCCCTCTATGATTTATTACAAGAAGTTTACCAAGATTTGCATTTATATTATAATACATTATGCACCAGAGTATAGGGTAATTTACATATAAGGTTAGCGCTCGCTACACCCCATATGGGTGTTAATGGGTAAATCCTTGTTACAATTTTCACAATCAAACTGCTTCTTGGGTGATAAATATTATAAAAATAGCAGAACAAATATGACATACAAAATGTATTCCGAATGTAAAGTATGAAATAAATAAATATTGTAACGAAACGTACTGATTAAATTAAACTCTATTCACAATTTATATACAATTGTTTAATTAGATTTACGTCTTTAGCCCAGGGTCATGCACAGATTTCTGATTAAAGATTGCTTGGCGAGCAGATTTGCAAAGGTTTGTTGATCAGGATTTGGTTGGTTAGAGGATCCTGTTGTTTATTTTGGGATAATTTGGTTTATTGTATGCGTGACTGGGTTTATTCTGGGTATTTTATAGCATGTTGATCATCACAAGGCAGCTTGAGTGGCATGTTTGATAAAATGGGCTGTCCTTCCGGGATGATTGACTAGCAGGATTGTGTGGACGAGTGTTACTTTTTAAGAAGGAATTGGATAAAAGATTTGTATGTGTGGATAAGTTTCCATGGAATTTAGTAAATTTTGAGCTTATAACAAAATGACATGGGGATTGTTAAACTCTTGCTCTTAAGTCTTGGTTAAGGGACGTCTTCCTTTTTGCAGATGACAGCCTAGGCATCTTCCAGTATTAACCGATTAGGACATCCAGCAATAACCGATTAAAGACCATACATAATTGGAATTAAGTAACAATATAATTACATTAATCAGAGTCGTTGTTTATTTTCTGTAATCATTCTTTATTTCATCAGCTGTACCTGGCCTGATAGAGATTATAGTTTTATAATTAACAATCTCCATTCTTCACGCCCAACAGTTTCGAGATGTCGAATTGTTGAAGTAGAGGACATGGACTCTACAACAACACCCACACAGCCCAAGCCGCCTGCGATATTTGTATGAAATATTAGCAATTTTAAATTGCTATGTACTCAAATGAGTAATATTGTAGGTACGGGAAAATATACGTGCCTCAATCGGTCTCGGAATACAAAAAATTCACCGGACACTCCCGATACATATCGAGCCATTATTAAGTATTTGGAAGAAACTAAGGCCGACTTCCATACTTATCAGTTAAAGCAGGAAAGATCGCTACGAGTAGTGATAAGAAATCTGCACCCGACCACAACAGCTGATGAAATCGAAGACGAACTCTCAGCTCTCGGATTCAAAGTTCGCCAAATAACGAACGTTTTACGTGAGGACAGACAACAAGAGGAATCAATAAAAACGGCTTTACCTTTGTTCTTTGTCGATCTAGGGCGAACACCAGGAGTAGGAAAAATCTACCAACTGACCCATCTGTATTGCACTAGAATACAGGTCGAAAAACCGTACCCGAAACGCCAAATGTACCTTGGATCAGGTTTTTCGTACTTGGTCTGCATCGCAGGCATCGGGTACAATGGTATCGGGTTGCATAATTTCGAGTATATTCCAATGTTTATATTCTTGTTGAAAAATAAGTTTGGAAACGGCCTCTACGTTCTCCTTAGTCATAAAACCTGTCCTCATGCCCATGTTAGCTTAAGATTAAACCAGTGAACATATTTGATACAATCATTATTGAAGATCCCCCTAGTCACAGGTGGGACATGCTGATGAACGGACATGAATGCATGAGGACTTCCGTATGGCAAAAGTGTGACTGGACGCGCTGTAGAGGCGATAATTTCCCTGAGCTACAGACCGCAAATACTCGCTAGTCATATATCAAGGCAGCTGTGGCTGTTTGTCACACTGTCGCCGTGCTTTATTTGACGCGGCCTTCTGAATCATAGCTCCACTGCCTGTTGAACCGTATTGATTTGGTTCTGGATCACGGTAACATTTGTCGTCACGTAAACAAAATATAGGTTTATTTACTTTTACGCAGTACGTATAAATCTGAAAGGGAAGGTCAGGTAGACATATTTTATGTTCGTCAACGGAATCGATCCATAAAAATGGTACCGCAAAGCTAGAAGTGCTCCTTTAGTCGAAATAGCAAATAACTTACATCGTCGTGACGATCTGAACAAGCAATGTAAATCATATTGATATAAATATAATATATATCCTGTGATATTTATTCATAGCTTATTGGAAAACTATTTGGCATGAAGGCAAGTGTCGATATACATATAGGTAGTTATTCACACAACCCACTCTTCTACATTCTTGCACACCTTGGCTTGTCTAGTCCATTATTAATATATCGTTGCTTATAACAACTAGAGCATCTGTATTTTGTTTAATGGATATCACTCTTACAGCTTGATGCTTCTTCTTTATTGTGATAAAATTACAATATGCCTTATTGGGCAATGAGTAATTTTGATAAATATTTTCATTCATACCGTATTTACAATTTTCATTCACTTGCTTATTCAAACAGTATTTATTTATAAACAGCTCAGAGACCTCTCAATACCATTTTTTTTTTATATTTAACAACAACTTTATTATGATAAAATTACAATCTGCCTGATTGGGCAATAAATAATTGTGATAAATGATCTCATTCATACCAATTTACAATTTTCATTCACTCGCTCATTCATACTATACATACAAACAGCCCAGAGGCCCCCAAGTCCGCATGGTTGTCGCCTCCCTCGCGTGTGAAGGAGGAAGCAGAGGTTTGGGAAGTCCCTCACGTTCCTTCATCAGCCGCGTCACTGGATAAGACCAGCGGAGGCTGACCAAGAGCGCGAGAGCCACAGACACTTAAGACAAATAGATTGGAGAAACTAGCCATTGCCAGAACTCCCACTGTCACGTATTTATAGAGGCCACTGCCGTTTTAGTCTCCGAGGAGGATTATAGAGATGAGTGGTACAGTGCAATGACTGTGCTAGGGAATTAGGGAGGTTGGATAGATTACTATGGAATTTCATGAACTTGGAAGGGATGAGCTCAAGAATGCAGG
The DNA here is from genome assembly GCA_930367205.1 of Acanthosoma haemorrhoidale. Lineage (NCBI taxonomy): Eukaryota > Metazoa > Arthropoda > Insecta > Hemiptera > Acanthosomatidae > Acanthosoma > Acanthosoma haemorrhoidale. The sequence continues at coordinate 104,919,857 of OV884014.1, read as the reverse complement.
GTATATTCAGATCATTATGAAGGGTTTTGTTGCTGACGTAATAGTTACTATTGTTCTCAGGACTTTTGATTCAAAGGATTGGATGCGCTTGATGTTCGACTTTTTTGCTGTCCCCCATAGTTCTATTCCGTGTGTCCAGATTGGCTTAAGTATAACTTTGTAGATAAGTAGTTTATTTTCTATTGAGAGATGGGATGTCCTTCGAAGTAGTCTGTACAGTTGTCCATGGTTGTCACCTCCCTCGCATGCGAAAGAGGAAGTCCCCTACCCTCCTCCGTTTTCAATGAGAAGTATTCAACTGACAACCCCTATGTATTTTTTTAAAGATCTTTATTTGTGACATTGTAAAAAATGACTTTGTAAAAGTCACTTAATATGTACACACATACAAACAAATATTTACACAATATGTGCATACTAAATCCGGCCAGAAGCCCCGATGCCCCCGAGACATGTGCATTGAGCTGATGGATTCATCTGGACGAAGGCCCCATAAGGCTCTTTCCGACCATATCGGCATGTGGGGAACACCAGAAAGAAGGGAATGTAGCCATAGAAGCCCAGGATATGGGTAGGATGGTAACCAGTGCAAGGACCCTACATCATGCTATTTACAGTTTTATTTGACTAGCAAGATTATATGGATAAGTGTTAATTTTCAAAGAGGACTTCGCTATAGGAATTGTATGTGCGGATACGTTTCCATGGAATTTAGTAAATTTTGAGCTTATAACAAAATCACATGGTTATCATGAGTTTGTTAAGCTCTGTACCTTCCAGATCTTCCAGTATCGGACATCCAGCAATAACCGATTAAAGACCATACATAATTGGAATTAAGTAACAATATAATTACATTAATCATAGTCGTTGTTTATTTGCTGTAATCATTATTTATTTCATCAGCTGTAGCTGGGCTGATAGACAATATAGTTTTATAATTATCAATATAGTGAGTTTTGTTTGATTTAATAAATATATTTTATTTCTTGTTATCACCTCCTCATATCACTTGTAAAATACAGCCCACTAATAGCTGCAGGGCGAAAAATTAAAAAAACACAAACATTTAGTCATTGACAACAATATTAATTATAAATAAATTACATAGATTATATATTTTTTGTGCACGAATCACCCGGAATTCACATTTCGTTCATCTTCTATGACATCAGTTTATGTAAAGATTATTCCATGGCCTATTGAAACTGGTCCATGGCAATACTTTCCGCCTCGAGACCCACCCCTTAATAGGCGTACGCCATAAAGGAGAACTTCAATCAACGTCATCTGGATTACTGCTAATAACGTCTGTTGTCGGACCTAGCCGGCAATCAGGTTGTGCACATGGCCTAAGTGGACGTTGAGTGGCCTCGATGGACATAGATGGCAAGCTCTTGTGAATAAACAAACACTCGAACCGCCGAATGAGATGACAAATCTACAGAGCTGGATGGAAGATGATGAAAATTGTCCGTGTGATTCAATCTGATAGGGGCAACAATGACATAGGTAATTGAAGGGTGCGGCGAGTGCAAGAGTGCTACTTCTGTCTGCCGATATTAGTGTGTCTGTGATGAGGCAGCAATTTCATCGGTGTAGATTGTTCGTAATTGGATCGTAAATCGCCCCCTGAATCCTTCACAAAAATAAATGAACTGCTTACTTGTCATCATTGTCACTCACGTATGTATGTTAAATTTTTGGCACACTAACACTAAATACACCGAACAACCAATCTGACGTTCGACTCAAGGACCAAGCGAAAATCCTGACCTCTCATTTGGTCACTCTCCTATCCTTCTCCTATTAGGAAAAAACAAAAAGGAATGAAAATGGTGCTTATACGCGGTCATGGGGTGTTCTTCCTCCCATCGCCCAAATTGCCCAAACCTATTGTAATATACCCTCTGATTGTTCATTTATGAAACATGTGTGATTATGCTTAGTACAGATATTTTCTTTCTTGAAACCCCGGGGGAAAGAGACGACTTACCGAAATGGTTAGAAAACTACATGTTCATATAAATAAATATTATTGAAACAGAGCGCTAAGGAGACTTATCATCAAAACAATAAAAATATCTAAGACACCACAGGTGGACCGGTTTACGAACGAAATCATACCATTCACACTTCGTTAGAACGTCATACGAAAGCTTTCACGACAAACTGCACAAGCTGCTACAAATACCGTCTACACAGGATTTACCTAGTAATATTCAACCCAGGGACAGATTGGAATCCCCTTGTCAACATTGGAAGACCTTCTATATTAATAACGATGAGATATCTTCGAATTTCGCTTTGACAATGTATGAAAAGTGGTCAGACTTGCCATTTTGTCAACCTTATGGAAACAAAAAGTTCATAAGAAACAGTCCAAGAAGTCCACAGTTCATAAGAAGAAATTATGAAAAAATAACGAAAGGGAACAATACAAGGTGAAAAAAAGGCTTTTCTCCCACCACCCCTCCCACATCGATGGCAACAGACTGACGGGGAAAAACTAGGTTAAGAATTAGTATGTAAGTTAGTTTTAAGGTTGATGAAAAAGGTGAGCCCCATCAGTTTATCAGTTAATCAGTTTAGTCCAGTCACGTATAATGTATATCATTATTCTTGTTTATTCATTGTATAGTTTTTATAAAATAACCTGTATATAATTTAGCGATGCTACAGGAAATACAAAAATAATTTGTAAATAGATTCGCCTGAGGATCTATAATTATCTGTAAATTTAAAAAGGCTATAAAAGGGTAAAAAAAATAAAATCAACCTTATGAAAACAAATGAAAATAAGAAGTTCATAAGAAACAGACCAAAAGTCCATAAGAAGATATTATCAAAACAACAACGAAAAAGGGAATAATACAATGTGAAAAAAAGTATTAGATACAAAAAGAAAAAATTGCTTTTCTCCAACTTTCTTTACGAATTATAACAGGCGATAATGGCCCGGTTGGTTTACTCGTCCTTTAGTAATAAATAATAATAATAATAAGAAATATATCCTGCAATTTATCTAAAATAATTTATTTTTCTTTCATAAATTTTGAAAAACTGATAAAAGTGAAATAAAATTAGAAATTAAGAAGCTTGGAAAAATTATTGCGGCTTCAGCTCATTATAATTTTAGTGTTGGGACTTTAACATTGAAAAGCACATTGAGAAAGTGAGTATGAAAAAAAACAAACGATCGTTACAGCCTAGGGTAGCACCAACTCCAAATTTTCGAGAGACGAAATACAAAAAGAATACTTTTATCAAAGTAGTTATTCCACACTAATAGATAATGGGCATGTCTACAGAAGATTCGTTGACTATGATTCTAGTCACGGTTGTCAATCAATAAAGCCAAAAACAGGACATCTAGACTATAGATTGATAGAAGATATTTGACATCTGACGGTTCTAGATATATTTCTAGATGCCAGTGCTTTTTTGGGGTTTCTAGGCGGGTGTCCATCTTTCCAATTCCTTTTTTCCCATAGCACTGTCAACTAGCAGCGGGTGCACTTCTTAGATCGGCTCCAGCCGATAGCTGGAATTGACCTGAGCAATTCGAAGGTGACAAAGACCCAAAGGGAATTGCTGTGGGAGGCTGATGGCACTCTCTCGGCCAATGAAGGTGTCCCATCCTCTGTGCAGCCTCTCTTCTCAATTGGACTGACTTTTTCCACTTTTCTCTAATCGGCATTTTACACAAAAGTAGATATTTTCTTAGCCATGCTTGTGTGTGGTGTCAATTTATTCATAAAACGTAAATTTTAAAGAATCTGATACTCATCGAGCTACGTCGTTGATCGAAAATATTCTTCAAATGCGAATATAAAAATTATTATATAAATGTAAAGTTTAATCAATACCTTCAACGTTTTCGAGAGATGTTATTGTTATGGTATTGGGGTTCTGTTTTAGTTTCTTTTATTTCTAATCTAAATAACACATTTTATTGTTTGAACCACCCACCCCACTCATTGAAAAAACAAACACTTTCAGTAAAAAAGAAAATAGTGAATAGATCAAATATTTAAAAACCTTATGAAATAAACTCAATTATTTAGGATATCTTTGTAGTTATTATTTTTAATTGCAATTCGGTATTTAACTATAATGCCCCTGAGCTGTGAGGACTTTACTGTTTATTATTTTTGCATCTTCATATTATAACTTCATACTATGCCTCTTCATTAAGAATAATTAACGATCTCTCGACAGTTAGGACGCAAAAATAAATTAATACATAACCGTTTACAATAATGGTATAATTTAAAGACTATAAATGATGAAGATATTACAGTGTTAAATTGACTAAGAGACTGATGAGAGAGGTGTTTGAAATGAGCCCAAGTTAACTGATCTGCGGACCCATATTGCTATCTCATTGGCAAGCGAAATGGAGTGGATTAGAGATAGCAGACTCCCGGAGTGGATTAGAGATAGCAGACTCCCGGAGTGGATTAGAGATAGCAGACTCCCGGAGTGGATTAGAGATAGCAGACTCCCGGAGTGGATTAGAGATAGCAGACTCCCGGAGTGGATTAGAGATAGCAGACTCCCGGAGTGGATTAGAGATAGCAGACTCCCGGAGTGGATTAGAGATAGCAGACTCCCGGAGTGGATTAGAGATAGCAGACTCCCGGAGTGGATTAGAGATAGCAGACTCCCGGAGTGGATTAGAGATAGCAGACTCCCGGAGTGGATTAGAGATAGCAGACTCCCGGAGTGGATTAGAGATAGCAGACTCCCGGAGTGGATTAGAGATAGCAGACTCCCGGAGTGGATTAGAGATAGCAGACTCCCGGAGTGGATTAGAGATAGCAGACTCCCGGAGTGGATTAGAGATAGCAGACTCCCGGAGTGGATTAGAGATAGCAGACTCCCGGAGTGGATTAGAGATAGCAGACTCCCGGAGTTTAAATCCTTTGTTGTATACGTTAATGTTGTCCTTGTTTAGACAAGGTCGAGAGTCGTACTTGCACTGCTTGTACGTGGTTGTCTGATATCTAAAGAGCATATGCTACAGTTGAACACTTTCTGACCCGTTGAGGAACATCTATTTCCCAACCAACATCCCGAAGGAGCTAAATGGCAACGGTTCTGTTCACGTACGAAATGGTTTAAAGATTTTATGAGCAGTGAGGATTTTAAAATTAGGCTTTAACAGGCTGTGAGGGACAGACTGAACAAACTCAATGAAACTCGAGTTAACGGATGATGATACGCAAGAAAGCTCATCATAGTTTTGAAAATTAAAACACCGGACTCACTCATCGATTTATAATTTATGAAATAATAGAATTCTCAAGATTGTCAACCTCATAAAAATAGAAAAAGTACGACAAAGGTCTTACCGGCTATCGCACTTGCTAACTTCACCCAACCAACCTGTCGCTTCCTCTTAAACTGATGATTTATAAATGTGCCCCACTATTTACCCACTTGACTGACAATACAGCCAAATGTCTCCAACATTTCCAGAATCGGATCATGCGAAAAGTGGTCCAACATACCTCTTTCGAGAGGTTGAAGAACGCTGACCTGCACCGGTTGCTTGGTGTGCCGTCGGTGGGTGAGTTCATCCACCGGAGACACATTAAGTTTTTTTACTCGTTGCAGCACCTGACAAACCCAGTGTTTAACACTATGACCCCACCACCCCTCCCACATCGATGGCAACAGACTGACAGGGAAAAACTAGGTTAAGAATTAGTATGTAAGTTAGTTTTAAGGTTGATGAAAAAGGTGAGCCCCATCACCTTTATTAGTCAGTTTAGTCCAGTCACGTATAATGTATATCATTATTCTTGTTTATTCATTGTATAATTTTTATAAAATAACCTGTATATAATGTAGCGACGCTACAGGAAATACAAAAATAATTTGTAAATAGATTTGCCTGAGGATCTATAATTATATATAATTATCTGTAAATTTAAAAAGGCTATAAAAGGGTAAAAAAAAAAAATCAACCTTATGAAAACAAATAAAAATAAGAAGTTCATAAGAAACAGACCAAAAGTCCATAAGAAGATATTATCAAAACAACAACGGAAAAGGGAATAATACAAGGTGAAAAAAAGTATTAGATACAAAAAGAAAAAATGGCTTTTCTCCAACTTTCTTTACGAATTATAACAGGCGATAATGGCCCGGTTGGTTTACTCGTCCTTTAGTAATAAATAATAATAAACATATCCTGCAATTTGGCTGAAATAATTTATTTTTCTTTCATAAATTTTGAAAAACTGATAAAAGTGAAATACAACTGGAAATTAAGAAGCTTGGAAAAATCATTGAGACTTCAGATCATTATAATTTTGTGTTGGGTCTTTAACATTGAAAAGAACATTGAGAAAGTAAGTATGAAAAAAAAACAGACAATCGTTGCAGTATAAAGTAGCACCGACTCCAAATTTTCGAGAGACGAAATACAAAAAGAATACTTTTAACAAAGTAGTTATTCCACACTAATAGATAATAGGCATGTCTAAGGTTTTCATGGCCGCTTTCTTCTTTCGCCTCTGTTGTCACTCGTGGCTATGTAAGGGACCAATCCTCAAAGGGACTCCCCCACATTTATTATTGACAATTTCAATATTTATTTATTTTTGATTTTTTTTTTTTGGTGGATGCAGTTACAAAATGTATTTTTGCAACAGTTCATTCAACCTGGCTAGCAATAACATTTGTGATAACGGGAATATCTCGCTTTTTTGTTTTGCTGTTTTGAACTCGGTATGGCAAACATGGTAGTGCATGAATAACCTTGAAAGAGCAGTTTGTCCAGGTTAAAGCTGGAGTGTAGAACTCACCTCAACTCGATAAAGAAGAAACTTCTGCTGTTTGACTTATTTGTGTCTGTTGAAGTGGATATGATGCACTAGGCTGTGAAGAGAAATACTCCGAGAATAACTGGTGTTATCGCTATGTAAGTGAGAACACAGTCATTGCACTGCACCACTCATCCCTATAATCCTCCACGGAGACTAAAACGGCTGTGGCCTCGTGACCTGCTATAAATGATTAACAGTGGGAGTCCTGGCAATGGCCAATTTATCCAATTCATGTCCTGAGCGTATGTGGCTCTCGCGCTCTTCGTCAACCTCCACTGGCTAGTATCCGGTGACGCGGCTGACGGAGGAGCGTGGTGGACTTCCCAATACTCCGCTTCTTTTTTCGCATCCGAGGGAGGTGGCAACCTGGGCTGTTTGTAAATACTGTATGAATGAGCGAGTGAATGATGAATTGTAAATATGGTATGAATGAGAACATTTATCACAATTTCTTATTGCCCAATGAGGCAGATTGTAATTTTATCATAATGAAGAATAGACCTTGTTATTATTACAATAAATAGAATATAATTAACATATAACACACCTAAATAATTAATCTCTCCTCCCATCGACCTGGTTTTAATACAGTTTTTCATTTCCACCATTAGTGCGTATGTATTCTAGTAATAAAATAAAAAAAGTACCCTTTATTACCCCCATCACCTTACCTTTATTAGTCAGTTTAGTCCAGTCACGTATAATGTATATCATTATACTTGTTTATTCATTATATAATTTTTATAAAATAACAAAACCTGTATATAATGTAGCGACGCTACAGGAAATACAAAAAAAATTTGTAAATAGATTCGCCTGAGGGTCTATAAATGTATATAATTATCTGTAAATTTAAAGGGGCTATGAAATAAAAAAAAATATATCTTCTATTCTCATGTATTATATATCAGTTATTGCTAAAAGCAATTTTCTCAGGACTGTTCTACAGCTCCTAGAGCCTTTTCATTCCTCCCAATGGCCGGCTTAATGCTTCTTAAGCTCAACGTTTGTATTTTTCAACATTTTCATTTGAGGAAATTTAATATTGTGAGCGTGCCGAGGTTATAAAAATAACTATAAGAACATAACACATGGAGTTATTGCTAGGGGACTTAGCACCTGAATGAAAAAAACAAATGCTTTCTATTAGTTTTTACTTTCCGTTCGCAGGGGCCCTTTAGGGGGGGGGTTATTTGAAGATTTTACACGCTTTTGTAAGATAATAAATAATAATAAAGTTAACTGAAAAAACAAACAAAATATAATTTATGATTAATTTTACCTTCTGAAGTTATTGGACATTTATAGTGCAGATTTTTCATATTTTTAAATGGTTTTTGAATATTCGGTCTGCTGGTAGTGTTCAGTGCACGAACGAGTCGTCATTTTGCATCAGTGTATTCGAGTCAATATTATTTAAAAATTTGGATAGTTCTTTTCAAATGTTTCACCTTTTAATAATGTTGCCACAAGCCTGTAATGGTCGAATTCGTGAAAAGGGAAGTTGACTCGAGACTCAGTCGGTAGTGCCCCACCGCCTAGATATTCGAAAGGTTCAAGTCCCGATCTTGCTGGTAATTAGTTGATTATTTTTAATTACAAGTTTGAAAGTCTTATAGTTTGGTCGTCATGCATGCATTTGCCATAGTCGGCCATTCAAAATATTTTGGAGATAAGCTGTTCGTCAGTAAGCGATTTATCAATGGCTATTGGTAGTCTTTTTCAGTTAATCTGATTTAGTTAATTTCAAAATGTCCCTTAAATCATTGCAGAGTTACTTGGTTACTTTCTGACATTTTGAATAGATTTTTTCAGAGCACTTTGGCCAGTGTGGAAATCAATGTTGAATGGAAAATGGAAAGACTTCTCATATCATCATATCAATTTTCAAAATACTTTCAGCAAAGTTATTATAAAGGGTGTCGCAGAATTAATGCAAGATTTGAATTTGCCACCATTTGTGCAGTAAAGTACTGGCAACCCTAAAAAAAACAATTTGACAGCTGACAGTTCAGAGTTAGTAAAAATGGAGCGACACGACAGAACAACGTGTCTTTATTGTTGAACATTATCTCAAAAATAATGAAAGTTTGGCGGCCGCAGTTCGAAAATTTCATACAAAATATGGTCGGAATAGTGTTATGGCTTCATCAACTGTGATGAGATTAATTGAAAAATTTAGGGAGATTGGATCAGTTGGAGACACTAAACACACTGGTCGTCCGAAAACAAGCCGTTCAAATGTCAATATCGAAGCAATGCGTGAGAGTGTCAAATGAGGCTGGCCAAGCAGTGACTGTTACTGGTGCTCGATATCGCGACATGATAACACAGTTCTTTGTGCCAAAATCGGATGATATTGATGTGGCCAATATGTGGTTTCAACAAGATGGTGCCACATGCCATACAGCCCATGAAACAATTCAAATACCGCATGAGACATTTCCAGGTCGTGTACTCTCTAGTTTCGGTGATCAGAATTGGCCCCCTAGATCGTGTGATTGGACACCTTTAGATTTATTTTTAGGGAGTTATTTTAAGTCAAAGGTGTATGTAAACCAGCTCACATCCACCCGTGCATTCAAAGAGGAAATTCAACCTCATTTATGCCAAATGGTCTTGGAAAATTTCGACAAAAGAGTGCCAGCAGAGCCGTGGAGGCCATTTGCCCGTTGTGTTATTCCATAAATAACCCTGTCCTATTTACTTTATAATTCAATACAAAAATAACAACAAAAATACCAAAAACTGTGTTTTCTATTTAAATCAAATCTTGCGTTAATTATGGGACACCCTTTATGTCTCTATTGTGTACAATGGGAATGTAAGTACAAATATTATAAGTCAAAACCTTTTATATAACATACAGTAGCATCTCATGTAAGATTGACGTAACTCAAAACGTGATTATAAACGACCTAGCGTAGTATAGTGTCTGTCCCCGCCAGAAGCAAGAATAATTAAACTCTTGGGTGAACCCTTGAGAAATTAACTGGTTGTCGGTGGGAGAAACATAGCGATCTCGTAACCACATTTGTAGGCTTTTTATTTTATCAAATGTAGCTTAAATGTCATCGGGGCCATCATTAGTTAACACACTAATTTTAGCTAACACACCAAAAAATTATAGATTCATCCCAAATAGTGTTCGTTTTTAGTCATTTTATGTTTCACTTTCATACTCCCCTAGTGGTTGGAATTAGGGTGTCTTACCTAAACTGTAATATAAACAATGAATTTTAATAACATAAATTGTTGTGGGACTGGTTCCGTATTCTGTACCTTTTGTTATAATTACAACAAACCGTCTACATCTGTTTCCTGTAAATGAGATACAGTAACTACAACTCTCAAAATCAAAGCGATGAATCTTTTGTTTAGTCCAGAAGTTATTTATTTACCCACGACCATTATTTACCACCCCTAACCTATACGTCATTTCACCTCATGTCTTAACAATACAGACTTTCATTTTCATTTTAAAATTCAATTCAATTTGACCTAAAAGTCGGTAGTCGCTTTGAGGTGGCTTGTGCTAGTCTTTCTGTTGTCATCATGTCCCCTAGACCATTGTAGTATGCTTTCCGTTCGTAGTTTCGAGTGCTGCTTAGTGCAGGGGTATTCTGTCCGTGAGTATGGCATCTGAGTTAATGTAGGGATTTTTTTTTTAAACATTTTTACAAAATTTGAACAATACAATGATCAATATTTACAGAAAATTGCTCCTCTTGCTGCATACTTAGATGCATTTGAAGGAGGGTAGAATTACAAAACAAAATTTATTTTTTCAGTAAATACAATATCAAATAGACAGAACAAGGTGATGGGGCTTACCTTCGGTTTACAATGTGGGAAAACTTACAAACTAAAAACTTAAAAACTAGAACCTAAAGACTAAAGCGTTCCTGCCTCGGCTGCTTCCTGCCATCGATAGGGGGACGGAGCGGGGGTTATCGTGCTAATTTGTTATGTCTACGTTGGATGAATTCATCCACCGTAGGCAGATCAAAGACACGTGAAGCTCACTGTTGCTCCACTGCTCGAATGAAGTATGTCTGACCACTTTCATCAGTATGCCGTTTTGAAATTTTTGGAGTCGCAGAGTTGTCGCATACGTCGGATAACGAAAAAGTGGTGCACCAGCAGAGCAGGCCTGAGTACACTGTTATAAATCATGAGCTTGAGGCGCAGTGATAGATTGGGGGAAGTCAATAAATGCGTAAGCCTTCGTGCGTGTTTGCTTCAACTTCCTCGCAAAATGATTACTAAAATGGAGGTGTTGGTCCATTTTAATGCCCAGATATATTAGGTTGTTGGCTGGTGAATTTTCTTCTGTTTCTTCAGTGTAAGTAGTACGCAGTGGACGTTTTCCCTTTTGAAAAGAGAAAATCACGCAATCAGTCTTACCGCGTTTACAGAGATATTGAGTCTCCCCAATCTCTCACTGATCTGGTTACAGGCTGCTTCAGCCTGTCTTAGAGCTACCTAGGCGCTCATGCTGCTGCTGTACGCCGCTATGTCATCCACGAAAGCAGCAATTGTTGTGTTCTTGTAACGGGCTCTGACCATTTCAGACATGTACACGTTGAAAAGTAAGTGTAGGGATAATATTACTTTGTGGCGTTTTTTGTAGACCTGCTCTTCCTGCCTGGTAGGAGGAGCGTGTAGTGACAGGCGGCGCTGTTGGGTTTGTCCCGACAGGAGTGGCTCTGGTGTGGCAGCAGTGGTGGGAGTCTTAAGGTTGAGCTGGCCGGCGGCAATCAGTGCGCTCTCGGGTTCTGTCGCCTCCTCCTGTCATTTAGTGAGTGTCTTCGAGTCCGGCCTAGCGCAGATCGTGTCAGTGACTAGTGTGTTCAAGGGAAGTGGAGGATATCACCATCGTCTTCATCTCCGGAGAGTCCTGCTGAGGAATCTCTTGTTTCCGGTGAGTGATATTTCATATATATATATATGACTTTCATTCAGTAACTGTGTCTGTTTGTGTATATACCTGTCTTACGATAATGATCTGAAAATTTATAGGTATACTCTACCTCTATCTAGGTATACTATACCTATATTTGCTGATTAGTTTCCTTATAATACATTGAAGAAAGTAGTAAAAGTACCAAATTCCATACAGTTAGAAATTTAAAGTTACAATTTTTCTCCAATTGTTAATATGAAGGTGATGCAGCCTACAAAACTAAACTTTTTTAAAAAATAAAGTTTTGATAGACAACAATATAAATTACTTATTTAAACCATTAAATCCCGACTTCAATTCACCTCCATACACTTTTTTTTTTATTTCTAGAAAAAGATTTTTTCTTTAATAGGTTAGATTTTCATTAACCGGAAGGATTTTAAAAGTAAAATATCAATATGATAAAAAAAAACGCTACGTTTTTTCACAATCCTTTGATAAGTTTTTAAAATACTCATGCCGACTCCCTAGAGCATATTATCTCTTCACTATTAAGGTCATTATTTCTTCACTATTAAGGTCATTATTTCTTCAATATTAAGGTAATTATTTCATATACTTAAATAAAAACAAATACTATTTATCTTATAATATATGTAAATAAATGGTAGTTAGTGAAAATATGAAAAAAATCTCCTAAATAATGAACATCAAGCTTATGTCTCTCCAGAGTTATACACATATTATATTTATATACCGTGATGCCAGAACAGGAGAAACATCGACTGTTTAATTATATATTGTCAATAAAAGAACACTTTTGGGGAGACTAAAGCTTGACGAATAACCCACAGTGCAAATATACAAATGTAAAAATCTCTTTTTAAGTATCTATGCCTTGAGAATTAATATTAAAGAAAATGAAGTTTCTTTTTTTTTCCATATTTTTAATGCAATATTTCGGTTAATCATCGTCCATTCTCTAATCAGTTAAATATGAGCGGCAACAATTTAATTATTTCTGATAAAAAAGTTTGGATCAAGAAGTTTATCCTTTTTGAGTTCACTCCAGTTTTAAATGGCGATAATGCGTTTTATCTAATGGTTACCACACTTTTCAAATAGATAGATTCGACGCTAAATAATGATCTGTAATCAAGCAAATTATGGAAAAGTCTATATTTAGATAATCATCGCGATAAATGACTCGGCAGAGTGCTTATTTGCTTCTGTTGCGTAATTCTGTAATGAATGAATCCTGAGAAATAGTGTTTATATTCAAAAATGGTAAACGAAATTACTAGAAAATATAAATATAATTATTTTTTTGTCATTCGAAGATTATGGATTACTGACTAATGATTTTTTTTTTTTTTTTGGATTACGATATAAATTGAATTTATGAAAAGACTTTTTCCCATTACTGAAAATGTAAAAGTGGTGTCTCTGGACTAAAAACTATGGTGTTATGAAAAATCACAAGTTGTTTCACACGAGTGAACGTATTACTAATGATAGTTGGCTAATACTTACAGTCTATTTTTATTATGTCTTATCGATCTGGAATGTGAAAAAAATTCTTTGTTAAGCAAACTGACTTATAACATTTTACCATCAGACCAGAGATATATAAAAGACGTAGAATGCGAAAGGGATACTGTTCAAAATGGCCATACTGGGTGCAAGATTTTTATTTTTAAATTGTATTCCACGTTGTCGTAAGACCGCCAGAGTAGGTTACTATATCGATTCACAATTATTGGCTATTACATGTTCCATAATTAAAATGATACACGTGTATGAAAGTAAACACGACGTTATAGTGTTTAATATTACTGTAACGATATACATACATAACAGGGGAGAAGAAATTAGCAAAAAAACAACTAACAATAATATTAAGTAAATAAAATAAATATAAACAAATAAATAAATAGAAATGCATTAAATGATTAATGAATTAAACAGTAAATGAAATAAAGAGAAATATTATATGTGAAAAATGGGTGCATGCCTTGTAAAGGTGCTTGTTTCTTATTAAACTATTGTTAAAAATAAATTTAGTATTTTTGTCCTAAAATATTTCATTTTGTTAGGTAAGGCGTCTAATCATAAAAAATCACCTCGGAAAATTAAAAAATATAAATAGCTTGGCAAATTGAAGCCTATTGAAAACTGCTGAAAGAACATTCAAATTTATATTTCTTCCTCGCAAAACTATTTAGCATGTCCTAAAATTTCGCATTGAGAAAGAAAATCCAGAACTTCTAATACAGCTATTGGAAGTATAGCTGAAAATATGACGAGGGGGAGGGTGTAGTGAATATAGACGCGTGACAGGATTTTTCCTTTTTAATTATTTTTCTCACCTTATGACCTGCATGATGAAAGTGGGAGTCCTAGCAATGGTCAGTTTCTCCAATCATGTCCTGAGCGTCTGTGGCTCTCGCGCTATTGGTCAGCCTCCCCTGGCTTTTGTCCAGTGACACGGCTGACGGATGATTGTGGGGGCGTTCCCAGGACTCCACTTCCACTTTCGCATGCGAGGGAGGTGACAACCATGTGGATTTGGGAGGCCTCTGGGCTATTAGTAAATACTGTATGAATGAGCGAGTGAATGAAAATTTTGAATATGGTATGAATGGGAACATTTATCACAATTACTTATTGCCTAATAAGGCAGATTGTAATTTTTAGCACAATAAAGAAGTTTCAGTAAAATTTTTCTCGACTTATTATTTCTTAAGAAAAGCTAGTAATCCAGGCTGTCATTTGAATATTTTTTAGATTCACGTCATACGGCTTAATGTTGTAGGCATTATACAACCAATAAGCAGAAATTTCAAAAACGGTCTCCTAATACATCTTTGATTGTAGAGCCAATGCCTTTTAGATCGGTGATTATATAACACCTAGATCTGTCGAAAATACTGCCATGTTCGAATGTTTGAGCGATAGTGCTTAGCTTGTGTGGTGTGTCGTACACAATTGTGTTCCTGCGTAGAACCGGTTCATTAGTGAACGGACTTGTTAACTTAAAATATTATTTAAAGTTATTTATTTATGTTATTGTTCATTGGAGAGTCCCCTGATCAAGCAAGGGACGTGAAGTTTTAAAGTAGAGGCCCCATGGAATAAAGAAAATACAGAAAATATCGCATTGACTTCATAAAAAGACCGAGTGAGAGTAATTAATCAATGAAATTAGTTGCCATTAAAAAATAATACATTTTTTTAATAATTTTTAGAAGGCACCATATTAATTATCAGGATTTTCTGTTTAACAGTAGGTTATTTTATTTTTTAAATTACAATTACAAAAAGTCATTTAAACTGTCATTAAGATCGCGTGACAACTAAGTAATTTAGAGATATGATATTTTGCATGCTGGTTATATTTAATGCAGAAATGATGCTTAAAATTACACCAGCCCTATGATAATAATACTAATGGGCGATTAATGAATTAATTAGAAATTAACAAATAAATAATTATTTGTCTAAAGAACATATCGAGGTAGGCAATTACATATACCAATGTCCTGTTAAATGAACCTTGAGTGGACTACAATTATAAAGTCAAAGCTATTGTATTCTCAATTGTTCTTCAACACTAGATTTTAGGGATGATACTTACCTTGAACGTTTTGCTTATTGCCACAGAGATGCTAAATATAAAAGCTTTATGAAAAATAATGAGGTTCAATTATATATTGAGTAATTGCATTAAAAAAAAAAAATAAACATTTTCCTATTTCGTTAAGTGGAAGAATCCCATATTGTTCTGGGCATCCAACAATATTTGAGCTTTTAAATCGATTTTTTTCGTATTTAGAAATTTCACATTTTATAAGTCATTTTTATTGTATTTGTCTTGCAATACTTGTTTCATTATAATCGATGATTCTGCACAATAATAATAATTATTAATTTTTCTATCAGTAAGTTGTAGAGATTTCCTAGCCTAAATATCAAATTGCCTACCATCATTGCACCATTAAATAAAGTGCTGAACTAAAATAAAACACAAAAACCTAACGATTACTTATGTCGCGTAAATAGATCGTAAACACGGTCATTAAACCCGTAAACTACGTTGATTCACTCAATAATACAATGGTTGGTAAACTATTGAGCTTTGACTATAGGAATTGTAGAAAATGAAAATTGTCTTATAGCGGAAGTGAAGTTTTTTTTTGAATTATTTAAAAACAATTTACCATAAACCGGGAAAGTTTTGTTCCGGCTGATCTTGAAGTTTACCTTTACCTCTAAATTCCTAAGTATTCCATAAAAATTCCAAGGATATTCTGTTATCGCTGTAGGGGCCTCTCTTAGCATTGTTGATTCATTTTAAACTACTTCGTAATATATTACTATTTCGTTTGTATTCTTCGTTACGTTAAGCCACCGAACAGTCAAGTGTTTTCGTAGAGTCAATTTTTGAAAATAACTGCATTGTATAGCGTCGGTATAGCGAGAATATCAATAAACTGAAAACACTAATTGACAGCCACTATCTTGAGCAAGCGAACTTTCGACTTTATAATTCAAAGGCTCAGCTACTTAAATATTTGTGTTAAATCCAAAAATATACAATGTTCTTCATTGAATCCCCCCTCTTCAGTTCTAACATGACTAAAAAGGCTATTTACTTTCACGACATTCTCCAATTCAAATCAGCGATAAAATCCCGAAATAGTTGATCCTACCCTTCCGACCTCTATTTCCCTTACCGCAAATCTACTTCCTAGACTTTACAAGTTCCTTTTCTAGCTCCAATCTAACATAATTCGTCATTATAATTATACGAGGGTGGTCTGAAAAGTTTCCGACCTAACAAAGCTATTATTTCACTAGCTTTTATTTATTTTATTATCCTCTTCATGTTGAGGTTGGAAACTTTTCAGACCATCTGGGTACTTTATTCATTCCCTATTTAAGTATATCCCAGCCACCTGACATGGCATCCCCCCCCTGGTAATTGGTAATAATTTCTATATTTTCCTTTTCTTCTTAGTCATAATTGTTAGTCAATGTCATTCACCTCTACTCATTTATGATTTTTTCCCCTTTATCATTGGTTCATTGAAATTAGCACTATTTATAAGCTAATCACATTGGTCTGATTATTGGTAAACATCATCAGCTAGACTTATTTGTATACGTTGGCTATATTGAGGAGACAATGGCTCAGAATAAAGTGTTTTTTCATTTTATTTGATTTACAATAACGATGTTACGATGTTAACCTCAAAAAGCATATTTCATTGGGGCACCATCATTTCAAATTCGGCTGGAAAATATCGCACTTCCGGTCCTATGTAATCGGGAATGGAACCGAAACGAAGAAGCGTATCTCGTGTACTTTTCATATGACGAAATAGTGGCTAAAATAAAAATGATGGGAAGAAGAAAAGTCAAGGTGAGGCCGAAGATAAGAATATGACTTGACAGGAGACCAAACGTAGCGTAGTAAACAGATAAACGGGAGCTAATCAACACTGTCGGCATGGAGACCGTGCCATAACTGTCTCGTCCATCCTAGAAAGGCCTTTTCAACTATCTTAAACCTAAAAGGTATCTTTTTAGGTATATAATCAAAATGTCTTATGTTTGCAAGTCTGTTCAGGTTAGTGCCCTTCAGTTTGGCTTATAGACATATTTTAGACATTAAATATCCAATCAGAGCAATGGGGGACAGCAGAAAAGTCGAACATCAAGCGTATCAATCCTTTCAATCAAAAGTCCTGAGAACAATAGTAAATGCCCCTTATTATGTCAGCAACAAAACCCTTCATAACGATCTTAATATACCTTACATTCTTGAACTCATCCCTTCCAAGCTCATGAAATTCCATAGTAACCTATCCAACCACCTAATCCCCTGAACAGCCATTGTACTGCACCACTCATCCCTATAATCCTCCTCGGAGACTAAGGCAGTGGCCTCGTGACCTGTTATAAATACACAAACAGTGGGAGTCCTGGCAATGACCCGTTTCTCCAATCATGTCTTGAGCGTATGTGGCTCTCACGCTCTTCGTCAACCTCAACCGGCTCGTATCCGGTGACGTGGCTGACGGAGGAGCGTGGGGGACTTCCCCAGACTTCCTCTTTTAACGCGAGGGAGGTGACAACCATATGGACTTGGGAGGTCTCTGGGCTGTTTGTAAATACTGCATGAATTAGTGAGTTAATGAAAACTGTAAATATGGTATGAATGATACCATTCTTCACAATAAAAGTGGTTAGTAAAAAAAACAATATTCAATGCTTGTCGATAAAACAAACCATACTTCTTTTTTTGTTTCGACTCGATCTATTTCCTATCTTTACACAATAAAATGATGTACATTTTACTATACAATGCATCTTATCTGAAAGCAACAAAATAACGCCATTGTCCTTGGTTATAAATAAACAAAGTCTTCATTGAAGAACAGATAAATTACAATTTAGAAAAAAATACGTACTTTGGGTTTATTATATTTTGAAGTAATGAATTCTTACTTTGCTTACATTTATCTATTATTTTTTTTGGATCGCTATTAAAATAAATATCTAATTGTAATAATATGATATAATGTCTGGAAAAGCCTCGCAACCTAACTATTATAGTGTAACATCTTTAGTTTGTTATAGTTACTCTCATAAAAACGTAAGCCATTCCTTCACAAGACGGATAAGCAAATCGAAATATAAATCTCTTAAAAATAATTTTTTATCTTTTTTGAAATTTATAAATGTTAAAGATAAGCTCAACCCGGATTTTACGGTTGAGTTAAACGTTTTTAAATAAAGTCCATTTTTTTTAATGATTATTTAATAATTACTAAGAATACTGGACCCATATGATTTTAAACTTTACCTATTTGATACATAAAAAGTCATGTACCTATAAACATGATCGTAATTAAGAGGAACTGAATAATTACTCAGAAGGTTCTAAACAAAATGTTTTTATTTTATTTAGTCCCCAAGACAAGTGAAAAAATGTATAATTTATAGGGAAAAGAAAATTGAGCTCTTTAAGGTCCATTTTTTAAGCACATTTCACTCATTTAAACTTAAAGGAAATGATAAATTATTTGTTTTTACTTTCTCTCGAAATTTAAGTTGTTACACCCCTTTAAACCGACCCTTTTATCATTTGTGTAATTTTTCTAGTTTTCAACATTTTCATCTCTGACTTTATGACTAATTTTAAAGATAAAAGCACAATTTTTTGTTGAATCCTTTATAAGGCCTTTATCAATGCAACATTACAAAAATAAAGTAAAAAACAATTTTATTAAAGATAGCACAGAGTTGATAATATTGATATAACTTCGTGTTTCGAGCAAATTAATTGTAAACCCCCCCTTTTTTTTCTCGTTTATCTGAAATATTCTTAAATACGCATGCTTTAGTGCAATATTAGTGTTGTATTTTTTTTAGACCACGATTTCTCCTGTTTCTGTGTCTTTGCATGACAATTCAGAAAAAAAAAAAACGATTTTTAAAATCTAAGCTTTTAAGTCAGTTAATCGCAGTTAATTTTACTAAGTTGCCTTAGACGTCTTTAGCATAATTAGTACCAATCAGCTTGGGCTTAATTACTTCAAATCATTAAAGTCAGAATGCCCCTAAGCATGTATCTGAAATGTATGTAGTAACGCGTTTTTTTTTTTGCTGTTCGCGTTGCTCTGGCACACTGCGGAACCACAATCCCCGCATTTATAGCAGGTGTCGAGACCACTGCCGTTTCAGTCTCCTAGGAGGATTATAGGGATGAGTAGTGCAGCGAAATGACTGTGCTAGGGGATTAGGGAGGTTGAATATGTTACTATGGGATTTCATGAACTTGGAAGGGATGAATTCAATAATTTAGGGTATATTTAAGATCACTATGAAGGGTTTAGTTGCTGACGTAATAAGGGGCACTTACTATTGTTCTCGGGACTTTTGATTGAAAGGATTGGATACGCTTGGTGTTCGGCTTTTTTGCTGTCCTCCATAGCTCTATTCCGTATGTAAAAGTGAAGCTATCAAATAATGAGATTTTTACTGCAAATGCTAATATGATTATTGACATAAATGATCGCATTCATAACATATTTACAATATTGCATTCACTCTCTCATTCCTACAGTATACAATCTACATTAATATATAATTGTCAATAGTTGTATGTAATTGATGGCAAAATACAGGTGTGTAAAGCAAGATTAGAAATGCTAAATTTATCCATGGCACCGTCGCGAAATAATTCACGTTGCTTCAGATCACGTGAAGCGTAAACGACCTACGATTCAGCCTTTTCGACCTCGTTAACTTTAAGAATAAATTTAAAGGTTATAATTAACACAGTTTCCTCGAAGATAATTTTCTGATCGCTTATCTGTGCGTTTTAAGTTGTGTGTTAAAAGGTTCGTGAGTGCGTGGTCACGCTAAAGCCTACTGGAACCACGCGACACTATGCATTGGCTAAGAAAAGTGTTTTTGAATCTGGTTTTGGAACCATAAAATTCAAAATGGAGTTAGTTATATTAAGTGACATTTTTAAACCGTTCTGCTTCATAATAGTTCGTAGTTTTGTATGTTTAAATGAATTTTGAATGCAACTGAAGATGTCAGCTTAGACTTGTCGAAAACTTTTTTTAAATGGACCTAGTTGTAGAGAGAAAAAGGAATTGCTATGTTAGGGTAGGATCAGTGGATAGTATTTTTCGTTATTAAAAGATTTTTTAACGTTTTCCAAATTAAAATTTCTTCAAATTCATTATAACTCCATTTATTTATTTTACGGAAACACAAATAGACGGACTACAGGAAATAGGAAATAAAAAGCAATAGGAATATATATACTTAAGGGAAGTGTGGGCTGATTCTCAGATGCTCGTAAAAAGAATATTTCCGAAGATTTTATTGAAAATACTTCATGCATATAATATCCGGGGTGTTTGGCAAAAGGAATGTAATTCATAAAAGGAAACTTTTCAGTAGACAACTTTTATTGATTCTATATTTTAAAAATATATTATATTACTTAAACTAGCATGAATATTATCTTAAGTATTTTTTGGTATAACTATACTGATTTGACCTAAAAATGTAGATTGTTTCAGACCTGCTCATTGCCTTATCTGATTTGGACTCATTAAACCAAACACCGCAGATATTCGAGGTAGAAATACTTTTTAGAAATTAAAAGCCACTTCATGGAGATTTCTTTTCTTTTCATAAATATCTCTTCTATTCTTTAAGAATTGATTATTTCTATCTTTATAATTGGATAATTATATCTTAGTTATTCTAGATATTAATTATCTTGACTTTATTATTTTGGTAGTGAAATAGCTTTTATTAAAAAAAAAATCATCTGGCCCCTTATATAGGCAGGTCGGTCATCCCCGACGCGCCCCCTAGTACCTTCGCCTGTTCCGTACACTAGTTTTCCCCTATTTTAACTGTTTTTATTATTAAAATATGGTAACATAGGTTGATATTTTCCCGGCTGAAAAGAGTGGAACTTCAAATTATTCGTGGTGAAGAAGTTGACCCCAAAAGAAGATGAAAGGCGATTGCTGTTGAATGCGCTAGCTATTGAAGAGAAGCGTACGAATAATGTAATTAAACTCTATTATAAAATTTAAATTCTACCTAGAGCTATTAATGCTGCAGTGTTAAGTGTTTGTCGTATTCCCTTCTGTCACCTGCATTGCTGCATAATTGCATTTGGGTCAATTGGCTTTTAGTTATCTCTGGCTGTCTCCTTTATCAATTACCTCATTTATTAATATGCACTGGCCTGGTTTATAGTCTACTACTACTGCTACGGATTTGCTTGGTGTTGGTTTGACCTACCTCAAGGAGGCCGTGCCTCTTCTCGCCCTCAAATTTATTCATTTGTAATCACACAATATTTTTTATCGTTACTATATATATATTGAAACCTACCTCATTTTTTACCATTTCTCTTTTTACTTTCTTTGATCGATTTACCTTAACTAATTTGGCAGGTCCGTCATGAGATCTTTAATTCAAATTGTTTTATGTCTTTGACATTGGAATTTATCCCGATTGAATCGCCCGATCTCAAGGCTAATGTTGTAGTTATTAATAAATTGAGAAACTAGGAATTGTGAAATATATTCAAATAAAATGGTTATAACAAATAATTATAATTTACATAGATTATTGACAAAAGTATAAAAAAAAAAAAATTCAATTCCTTTTAATTTAGGATAATTACTACTAATTACAAACATGAATTTGAGCTCAATTTCTTTTAATGGATCCATAATAAAAACAATATAATATCACCCAATCGATGATCTTCCTGTAATCCAATCAACGTTACTTTCTGCTGTTGGTTCTTCTCCTCTCTTCCTAACGCCGTGGTAACCGCCAATTCGAGAGCTTGCTAAGTCCGTTCTTCTCGACGGTGTTGCTAAGACTGCTCGTTTATCTCATCCCCACTCCTAGGAGCATAAGGGAAGATGCTTACCAGATGTGAAGGTTCCTGGTCTTTATTGTCAAATATTATGAATGTTACAATATATATATAATACCATACTGTATTTATTATATGAATACTATATTTATTAATAGTAGATCATACTTCTACTTGATGCTGATTGCAGTCACAGCAAATCACAGTTGGCTTATGACACCCTGTTGTCATCTTTTATAAACTTTGGGGAACGGTTCCTCGTACAGTTATGTTAAACATAACTGTTAAAAACAAAAATATGAGATAGCTAAATCATGTAAGAAAGGGAACTCTTCGTGTTTTTTAAGAACTTTCAAAACTCCAATAATCGCTGATTCCTTTTTAGATCTAAGCCCATCCTAGTTTCATGTAAGAACAACGTTGTAGTGTAGGTAAATTAATTCACTTTGCATTCCAGTTTCGTGTCTTTTACTGCAAAGGGGTGCAAATACCGCAAAAGCATTTTTCTCCCTCAAAGTCAGCAAATTTGGTTTTGAAGTAGAAACGAAACTTCGATTTTGTATTTTTCTTATCCTGGAGCCATGCCAGCTCGTCAAGCGTGTTTTTGCTTACAACTGAAATGACATGAGACATTGGTAAATGATTAGATTTACCTTTCAATCGAGTGTTCAACATGATTCAAGGAGGAGCCTGGTTTTTGGACAGAAGATAATTCAAGTTACTTCTCACAAAGCGCTTCCTAGGGATATTTTTGAAGATGTCTTTTATAATAATTTTCTAATAGTGGAGCACAAACACCTTCTCCTGTAGTCGTTGTTGCAGGTCAAGGGTAGGTCGCTGTTGTTAAGGTTTGTCGAGATTATCGTTGACCATAAGAACAGATAAATTGTTGTCCCAACTTCCTTTCATAGGCACAGAAAAATATATGCACTCAAAACTTGAAAATTAGCTGCGAGCTCATATCTTCTGCCGTCACGTCAATCTGTCCCTAGTTTAGAAATTGCAAAGCTTTTTAACCTTGGGCTTGATAATATTCTCTCCACCTCCCCTTGGTTTCATTTGCCGGGCCAGAAGGGGATGTTGTGGGAAGAAAGCTCATTTTTTATTTTTTTTAAATGAAATCCAATCTCAAGCCAAAAATGGGGAATACATGGGCCACTCATTCTCCAGTAAACATCAGAGGTAGCACTTCCTTTGCCCTTTGCCGCATGGATCATATGCTGCACCGAGGGATTGAGAAAAGTTGTGCCACACCTTGGTTATCAACCCCCCCCCCCCCTTGAAACCTAATGACACTTATTTATTTATTTCTTATTTATTTACATCAAGGTCATCCAATCCGTTCAATCAAAACCTGAGAACAATAGTAAATGCCCCTTATTACATCAGCAACAAAACCCTTCATGATCTTAATATACCATACATTCTTGAACTCATCCCTTCCAAGTTCATAAAATTCCATAATAACCTATCCAACCACCCTAATCCCCTAGCACAGTCACTGCACCATATGCATCCCAATAATGCTCCTTGGAGACTGCAGTGGCCTCGCGACCTGCTATAAATACGTAACAGTGGGAGTCCTGGCTATAGCCAGTTTTTCCAATCATGTCATGAGCGTGTGTGGCTCTCGCGCTCAAAGTCAGCCTCCACTGGCTAGTTTCCGGTGACACGGCTGACGGAGGAACGTGGGGGACTTTCCAAGAGGTTGCTTCCTCTTTGAACTTGAGGGAGGTGACAACCACGTGGACTTGGGAGGTTTCTGGGCTGTTTATAAATACTCTATGAATAAGCAAGTGAATGAAATTGTAAATATGGTATGAATGAGATTATTTATGACAATTACTTATTGCCCAATGGGGCAGATTTTAATTTTATCATAATAAACAAACATAATAAAGTTTATTAGTTTACAGGTACAAACGTTTATGGGCATGTTATGTGACGAGTAGATAAACTAAAACAGAAAGTCGATGGGCTGGCCAGCCTTTTTTTAGTGTATAGCTCAGCTTGTAGGATTATTTTTTTTTTTCTTCCTTTTTGTCAACTTTATAATTTTTTTTGCATTTTAGGCTATTAAGTTTCATTGAACAATCATTTGTTTCAAACTTTTCAGCGCACCGGAAATTTCTATTACTTACATTTGGGAATATTCCGTGTAATAGTTGTACAATGTTTCAGTTAGTGTCATTATCCCAAATATGTTAATTTCTGACGCTCACAAAATCGCTTGCATGTGAATGAACACATTTATTTCTACGAAGAAAAACAGACTAATTAATTACAAAATATGAGATGGTCATGGGGGTAGAGAGTTTAAAATTGTTTCAACAATGTTGGTGTTTATAGAAGGTTAGGTGCTGGGCTGGCGTCTCTCCAAGGTATTGTTTATGTTTTACTGTTGAAGTGTTATTTATAACTATCGGTTTAATTTTGTTTTGTAAAGCCCGTAAATGAAATGAAAACAACATGAGGTTGGTCCTTGATTTGTTTATGGGAATACCATTGCTTGTTCTTCATGTTGTATGTTACCGAGTACAGTTTTCGTGCAGTATTTATTAAGAGTGAAGTGGAGCAATGTGTAGCCTTGTATGATGTTAGTCAAGTATGGGGAAAAGCAGAAGAAATATGATGTGAATAAAACCAAGCTTTGTCGTAGGAGCGTAGGCTGCTGGTTCTTAATTTGTAGGAGAGATGTAGATGTATATACATGTTGAAAAGTTTTTGTTTAAATATTGTGATACGGCCGATGTAATTTTTGATAGTGGATGCATTTCAAGGCGGTGTATCTGAGGTCCATATTGGTGAACATTGATATTAGACAAAGCTCATTTCAGAGCGGTGTATCTGAGGTCCATATTGGTGAACATTGATATTAGACAAAGCTCATTTCAGAGCGGTGTATCTGAGGTCCATATTGGTGAACATTGATATTAGACAAAGCTCATTGTTTCGATTTTTTAAACGTGGAAAGGTTAGTTTATCTAATATATTACCATGGCTGCCAGAGGTTGCCAACAGGCCGGCAATCGTCAATATTGTATTCAGATTTAAGAAGAAGCACCGTAATCCCCTAGCACAGTCATTGCACTTCACCACTCATCCCTATAGTCCGACTCGGAGACTAAAGCGGCAGTGGCCTCGGGACCTGCTGTAAATGCGTAACAGTGGGAGTCCTGGCAATGGCCAGTTTCTGCAATCATGTCCTGAGCGTATGAGGCTCTCGCACTCTTCGTCAGCCTCCACTGCTTCGTATCCGGTGACGCGGGGGACGAAAGAGCGTTGTGGACTTCCCAAGACTCCGCTTCCTCTGCGAGGGAGGTGACGACCATGTGGATTTGAGAGGTCTCTGGGTTGTTTGTAAATACTGTATAAATGAGCGAGTGAATGATGAATTGTAAATATGGTATGAATGAGATCATTTATCACAATGAGGCAGATTGTAATTTTATCATAATAAAGTTGTTGTTGTTATTAAAAAAATGATTTAAGAAGAGGGAAAGTGTGAACTATGCAGTTTTCAAGTTGTTTCACGGTGAACATTGGGAGGTGTCGAAGAAGTGCAGTTTGAATGTTATCGGAACCAGGGCTTTTCTTTGATTTTCACAATAAATGCTCGATTTGACTTTTAAAGATTAAGCATGTTCAATGCAGTGAAAGGCAACCGGATCTCGTCAATTAAAAAAAATAACAAAAGCAAAGGACCACAATGTAGTAATATTTTCCTATGTTTGTTGCTTTTTTGCCGTAAAACAATTTGGTCATCAACGCAGTTGTTTAAATATTTAAACTCGTGTGGAGAGCCCACCGATGAAACGAGGTACGGTCGAAGGATGCGAAAAAAAAACCACGCGAGCCACGCAACTCGGATACAATCCACGAATGTTTACATGTTCATACAAATGGCATTGTCCAAATCCTCCCGATGCCTCCAAGCTGACTCGGTATGCGTGATCAGCGATGCCCCTTGTAGTCCTGGCAACCCACATCCCACACACACAGCAGCTGGAGCCATTCTAACGCTTTATCCACGTTACTGGCTATCTGTAAGTAAGCTGGCTATTGAAAAATGACTAAATTAAATAATTATATATATATTAGGTGCCATGTAAAATATTAGAGAGTAAATTAGTCTTGGAGGGTGATGATTATATCAATAATCCATTCATCGTTTCTTAATTAAATCAATCAAATTTATGTATTTAAAATAGATCTATTACAATAGCACTCCTTGAATACATGATCGTTGGCAGAGGTGATAAGGTAACCGTCTGTGGCTTTATTTTAGAGTTCATTTCTAGCGAATTCTTCTGAGGATTGTGAGTGCATAGCTATAAAAACTGTTCTCCACTGTTACTTTATTACGATAGCCCTGTGGATAGAGTACCCGACTGCAGGATTGAACGGCTCAAGATCCGAGCCTTGCCGTTTCTCTATATTTTACATTGGCTTATAATTATTAAGACTGTGTTGGACAGCGGTAATCGAACCAACACAATGAACTGAAAAAAGCAAGGGGGTTGATTCCCCCCCCTAATTGGATAGTTGGAAGGAACTGAACTTAATTATCAAGTTGTTGGTCATCGAAACCTTTATGCTGAATCACAAACCAAAACGTACATTTAGAATACCATTGAACAGAGGAAAATTCGATACATTTATATACCCTCACGCACTAATGAAACTAAACCGAATGATCATAACAGAAACTATAAATAAATATTCATTAATAAGTTATAAATTATATACAAAACCACTTTAATTAAAAGGAATAAGTAGTAATGGAGGAAAGAGGTACTAATATTCATTATTTACAATCACTTGTCCTGTTTAACCAGGTATGTCATTACCCTAATACATAAGTGTATTTACAATTCTCTCTTAAATTTAAATAAACATAAACCGATTGAACTATCAGCGGAAACAGGACTAATAAATAAAATAGTTCACACCTATTAAATACACAAAGCATGTAAATTGTAGTGGATCCATTGTAATTTTTATAAGCTATACACATTTAATTTACTTAACCAAGTCTATAATTAATATCTGCAAAGCTTATCAACAACAAAAAATTGTTCACAACAATATATTATTAATGACCTCCCTGTCTGAGGCTGATTCAAAACAAAGACAAGTATTCTCTCTTGATGCCACAAAATGGCGGGGGTGGATTTAGCTTTTTAACCTCCACGTTACATGGTGTCACGAATCATAAGTAAAGATTATTGTTGTGTTAACCTCTTTATCACGAATAATTAGAAGTTCCCCTCTTCCCCTACCCTTAGATGCCGAGTGTGAATTCGTGGTCATTCCAAGACCACATAAACTACCTACTCGTATAAACCTACCCTGTTCCTCTTCTCCTGAGCATAGTGCTTTGTCACACACAGGGCACACCTTCTAAGATCTTATAGAGTAAGATCAAAACGAATTAAGCTGCCAGCCGACTAGGCCACCAGCAAAGGTGAAAATACCACAGGTCCACCCATTTTATCTCTTTCTTGAGACACTCGCCGGACAGCGGCCGGGTTGTAGTGACCCTAGCTCGCGGCGGGCGTCCTCTCCCTCCTTGAGGACACATCTAACCCGACAATTATCAATATTTTTTCATATTGAAACTTGTTTATTGTGCTAAGTTACTAGAGTCTATTTTATTAGGAAATAAGTAATTGTGATAAATGTTTTTATTCATACCATATTTACAATTTGCATTCATACAGTATTTACAAACATCCCAGAGGCCTCCAAATCCACTTGGTTGTCACCTCCCTCGCATGCAAAACAGGAAGCGGAGTCTTGGGAAGTACCCCACGCTCCTCCGTCAGCCGCGTCACCGGATACGAGCCAGTGGAGGCAGACCAAGAGCGCGAGAGCCTCATACGCTCAGGGCATGATTGGAGAAGCTGGTCATTTCCAGGACTCTCACTGTCACGAGGCCACAGCCGTTTTAGTCTCCGAGGAGGATTATAGGGATGAGTGGTGCAGTGTCATAGCTTACTATGGAATTTTATGGACTTGGAAGGGATGAGTTCAACAATGTAAGATATATTAAGATCGTTATGAAGTGTTTTGTTGCTGACGTAATTAGGGGCATTTACTATTGTTCTCAGGACTTTTGATTGAAAGGATTGGATACGCTTGATGTTCAATATTTTTAATGAGATGATCTATTTACTTTACCTAGAAGTAGAAAACAAATGATGTCTCTTCTTTCTACTACAAAATTGAGTATTTATTTTTAGCGAGGAAAACACAGGGGTTTGTTCCTTTTGTTTTCTGACTGGTTTCCGAGAATTTGTCCAATTGTTTCTGTTTAAACCTCATTACCGTTCGCCTTTTAACTCCTTTGCCTACCCTCACATCGAGAGGAAAATAAAATAGAAATAGGTTGCCGAGGTGAATTTGCAACAAATGAACTGCTCCGCCTGTCGGAAATTGATTTCGCCGATGCGTCTGGGTACTCCGCTCACACTGAATCCAATTTGAGACCTTGAATCCAATTTCGTACCGTTGAATTTTTTTCCCCTCCTCCGTCCTTTCTCAGCCACCATCCATTTGTTTGCAATTGTACATACAGAAGAAGTTTGCTGTATTTTAAAAGGGCCGTGCAAACCCATCTGCTTCTAATAATGGTATTATTCAGCGGTTGTCTACAAAGGGAAAATTCCCAAAATAACAAGGATCTATAAGGATATCCATTTTAAGCAAGAAGTTTTATTTGTTAAAAAATGTTAAAAGAAAACAATTATTTTTTATTGTGCTACTGATTGCACTATCATTAATTACTAATGAAAGGCCAAACATAAAAATACCCTGGGTGGTTTTGGACTCCAGGGAGTCCTCATCCTATAAGTTTATATTTTTGGCTGCTATAAGTAATAAATATTTAAACATTTTAAAAAAACATCTAGATAAATGATTTTCTTACCATAAAAGTTTTAGTTTATCTTAAATTTATTCTAACCTATTAAAAAAGTTTTATCCAGTACATGCACACATTGGAATATGTCATTCTAGAATAATTATTATTATTAATACCATTAATTTAAAATCGTTAATAGTACGCCTGAATGAGATTCTTAGTTCTCAAAACGGTTGAGAAAATCAAATATTTATATTTTTTTTCTTTTGTTCATATTTTCATCTGTTTAAAAGGTGTCACGACTACATATTCAAAATATGCTTAGATGTTTTTTTTTTTGTTTTTTTTAAAATTATTTTCCTTAGTTTTATTTTGTTTTAAAAGTTGCATTAGTAATTAATTTTATTTATTTAATTAATTAATTAATTATATTGGTTTTTAAAGATAAAGTTACCTATGAAACACCTAACAGGGGTGATGATTGCCTGTAACCCAAAAAAAACAAACAATGTATTGCGGTATGAAATGAAATATTTGAAAGTTTTTATTGAAAAAAAAATTGTTTCAGGACTTAAGTGGACTGTAATTCAGAAAATTAATATTAATTACTTTAAATAGAAAGGAAACGTAAAGTTCCATCCGATGCTTACATTAATTTCTTTCTGAATGAACAATAATAATTATCTACTTTTTAATTTTGTTTTTTTAAACTTTACTACTTAATTCAAAGCTGTAACCAAATACCTCAACTGAATTATAATTTTCAATGCTTGCGTAGGAAGATGGCTGTCATTTAAGCGTTAAAATTTGAAGAGATAGCTCACATTTTATTTTCAATCTTTTTAACCGTTTTTGTGTAAGTATCAGAGTTATTTAGGATATAGTTATTTCATAATTTGTTTTATAGTCTCGTGTATGTTGTCCTTATACTGTAAATTTTGTATTAGTAAGTAAGCAATAATGCAGTAGGATAAAATAAATATTTCTTACAAAAAAAAAAGTAAAATATTCCAGACCTAATCACAATGTCTTTCATCTAAAGTAGATAAAGTTAACATTGAGACGGGGCTTTAGTAGCGTGAATGAATTTAAACAATATCTTTAAGATTAGCTTTAATCGTGTAAACCTGCCTTTGCCTCTACTATTCACTATTAGTTACTTTGTTAGAAAAATCTAGCAACTGGCGGACAATACGGCCAGTCGTGCAACGTCGCACTTTCATTACAATCGCTCTATCATCAGTTTTCAGCTTTGGCTAATTGTTGTTGCTTTTTTTTAGATTCTTTCATGCTATTCATTAATGTTTTGTACAATGTTTTCTGAATATGTGAATAATAATTAGAGATAATTAAACCGACAACGAAACAGTTTATGTCAATGAACAGCAGAATTCTCTTTTCAAAAGGGAAAAAGTCCGCTGCCTACTAGAGACACAGTAGGAACGCAGCAAAACTCACCAGCCTACAACCTAGTATATCTGGGAATTAAAATGGACAGACACCTCCATTTTAGTAACCATTTTGCGAATAAGTTGAAGCAAACTCGCACGAAGTCTTACCGGCTTACGCATTTATTAACTTCCCCCAATCTATCACTGTGTCTAAAACTATTGATTTACAAGAGTGTACTCAGGCCTACTCTGCTGTAGGTCATCTGTCGTATACGACAGCTCAACGACTCCAACAATTCCAAAACGGTATACTGATGAAAGTGGTCAGAAATACTTCATTCGAGCAGCGGAGCAACAGTGAGCTTCACGAGATCTTTGAGCTGCTTACGGTGGATGAATTCATTCAACTTAGACATATCAAATTTTTCGACTTCCTGCAACACCTAATAAACCCGGTGTTTAACACTATAACCCCCGCTCCGTTCCCCCATCGATGGCAGGACGCCGTCGCGGCAGGAACGCTTTAGTCTTAAGTTTTCTCCCAAATAGTAAACAGAAGGTGAGCCCCATCACCTGGTATTATATTTATTACATTGTTAATTTTAACGTCAATCTGATATTGTATTGTAGCCCTACCTCCTTCGAATGCATCAGCGCATCACAGAAAGAGGAGAAATTGTTAACTTGAATTTGAAAATTGTAAAAATGTTAGTAAATTTAGGGGTTTAGGGGGAAAAAAAACAACAACAACTCATTGGGCAATCGAGTTTGCAGGATAGGGACAAGTTTAGATAGAATATGAGTAGTAAAACCTGCAGAACTAGTGAATAACACAAAGCCTAACAAACCTAATAGAACAAAGTCTAATGTTGCTCAATTGTGCAGAAAATACCTTCATCTGGGTAAAAGAGCATGTAGGCAGAAGATGTCGAAGTAAAATATATTTTAAGAAGCATCCTCTCAAAATGATTCAAACTTACAAGAGGTTCGCTATATTGATGGGGTGCGAATGATCGACACCAACTGAGTAAAAAATATATGTCACTTCCCTGCGGTGAAATGAATATCAGAAGCAACGCACGTCAAATTAAACTGTCCATGAATCCTTCCGGTTACATTCCCATCAATTTTACCTGATAAATACTCCATCGTGTATTTCTGAGAGTGTTTCTTCCCACACCACGCGTCACCTCATATTCCTGCCAAAAGCTATGAAGAAACGGAGTAACCTTGCTTGAGAACCGTCAGGATTTTAGTTCAGCCTGTCAACAATCACAGTTGTATTTATGAATTGTAGAAACTCTAATTATGTATGTATTCGTTCATTAGTCAATTGTGATTATAACAGTTTGTTATACAATAGAAAATATATGAAAAAAAACATCGCTAACAGAAAAATCGCATATAATTTTATATTTTATTGGGTCTACATTTAAAATGTGATCGTAGTATTTTTATGATGAAAAATATGATTTGTTTTTTTTCAAATTAATACAATATACTTAATAAATAAATACCTATATAAAGGTGGGTGAAAATGTGTCGCGTTTTTATGAAACTCATACCGTTTATTTTAATCTATAAATATATTTTATTTTTAAGATTAATCCAATTTAAATGGAATAATGTTGAAAAATTTTGACCAGGATTTTAGTAATGGAGGTGACTGAACTTTTCTGAATTTTGATGAATATCTAAAAATGTGTTTTTCCTCTTGCTGTGTGAAGTCAAAGACGATTCGAGTCTTCCTAAGAGACCTTTTGACTTCTTGAATATCGACAGATGTCCTCCCACTATCATCGTCTCCCTACTCCATATTATCAAATCTGTCGGGCTACGCCCACATGACTTCCTATCTTGTGATAAGTTGCTATTCTGTCACCGTTCGGACTGGAATAGTTGGTTGTCTGCGAGTCCCGGTGGGAAGTTTCTTCCATCTAGGACCCTGCTGTAAGAAGTTCAGTCCTGCCATCGGCTACAACTTTAGCGGACAAGATATTTTCCGATAACCGCAGGTCTTTGTCTCAACTTTGATATTTGTCTCCACGCTCCAATAACGTTCACCAAACAACTTGTTATCACTGATTTATTTATTTTACTTATTTCCCTTCAAGATAAACGTTTCAATGTTTAAATTCAATGTCTATAGCTGAGTACTGGTTTCTAAGATCCACAATCGCATTCGCTAATGAGGAAAGATGACCAACCGCGAATAGCCGGGGGAAAATCCTCCGCAACGAATGGACTTCTCCAATCATGCCTGAGCGTCTGTGGTTCTCGCGCTCTTGGACAGCCTCCACTGACTCGTTTCCGGTGACGTGGATGACAGAGGAGCGTGGGGGAATTCCCAAGACTCCACTTCCTCGTTTGCATGCGAGGGGGGGGGGTGAGAACCATGTGGATTTGGAGACCTCTGGGCAGTTCGTAAATATGGTATGAATAAGATTATTGCCCAACAAGGCAGATTGTAATTATATCACAATAAAGAAGTTTCAATATATATTTAGGGCTTTTCAAGTAACGCTGCGAGTGTCATCTTAACCAACTGATTTTTCAATGAATATTCCAAGAAAATACAGAGAGAGACAGGGGCTTTAATGATGTTTTATACAAATCATTTTTTTTTTTTAATCAGTATAGAAAATTGTGTGAATAGCGTCTCTTAAAATACAAAAACAAAATCACAATACTTTCTTTGACCAGTTTGGTATTACAATTGTCATGGTAAAGAAAAGATTCTATTTGTCACGGAAATTGAAACGTTGTGGTGTACTATTATTTCACGTGACAAATTTCCTAATGCAACTGCTCCTATGAATAGTATTGAACAATGACCGTATCTGCGATGCATTTTTCTCCTTGGTATGGTTATTAGTCAGAAGAGTGAACAAAGCAGTATTGTAAAATGGAAATATTTAAGCTAATAATAAGTTTATTTTGTATCTTCAATGAGATTCATAATGAATTCAGAAATAATACAAATTATAGTCATTGAGTTCACATTTCTACTACATAATAAAATATCTCTAAAACAACTATACTCCTATTCTCTGGTCTGGTTCTTCTCACAAAATGGAGTAGGCTATATCGTACATAAGTTAATCTTATAAAGTGCACAATCGGTGTACAGTAGCAGCATGAGTCCCAAGGTAGCTATAAGACAGGCTGAAGTAGCCTGTAACCAGATCAGTGAGAGATTGGGGAGACTCAATATCTCTGTAAACGCGGGTAAGACTAATTGCGTAATTTTCTCTTCTCAAAAGGGAAAAAGTCCACTGCCTACTAGTTAAATAGTAGGAACGCAGAAAATTCACCAGCCAACAACCTAGTATATCTGGGAATCAAATTGGACAGACACTTCCATTTTAGTAACCATTTTGCGTGTAAGTTGAACCAAACACCTCAGAAGTCTTACCGGCTTACGCATTTATTAAATTCCCCCAATCTATTACTGCGTCCAAAGCTATTGATTTACAAGAGTGTACTCAGGCCTACTCCGCTGTATGGTGCACCGCTTTTTCGTCTTCTGACGTACGACAGCTCGGTGACTCCAACAATTCCAAAACGGCATACTGATGACTGTGGTCAGATATACTTCATTCGAACAGTGAGCTTCATGAGGCTTTTGAGCTGCCTACGGTGGTTGAATTAATTCAATGTATACATATGAAGTTTTCGATTCATTACAGTACTTGACAAACCCGGTGTTTAACACAATAACCCCCACTCGATGGCAGGACGCTGTCGAGGCAGGAACGCTTTAGTCTTTAGGTTCTAGTTTTTAAGTTTAGTATGCACGTTTCCTGCATTGTAAACCAAAGGTAAGCCCCATCACCTAGTCCTGCATATTGTTTATTGACTTTTTAACTTCAAAAATAAATCGTATTTGTTTATCTTACCTCCTTCAAATGCATCTGCGTATGCACCACGAGGAGAAAATTGTAAAATCTTGTTCATTGAATTTTGTTCATCTGTTTGTAAAAATGTATAAAATAAAAGGGGTTATGAAATAAAAAAAAAATGCATTATTCTATGCTCTATGATGCATAGTTGAGTGTACGAACTACCAACAAATACTCCCACTCAGCTATAGAGTAACGGGCCAACAATGAAGTCCTAGTATGAGTTACAATATAACTGTTTGTGCATTAAATATCAAAGCTAGTCCACCGACCTATCCACATATAATCTATGAGCTTATACGGTAACAAAGAGACCCTAAGCCATAGAGGCAAGAGAGCTCTTTAATCTATTATTGAAACAGAGAACATTCAAAAAGCTTTAAAAGAGATTTAAATTTTCACTAGTACTATTGAAGAAAGTTAGTTGCTCAAGCTAACCCGGTGGGTTGAAATCTTTTCTTTCCAACATCCGAATCCCATTAATTGGAAAGTCAATGGGGGACAATATAGCACCTGATAAGAACTAGCAACCTCACATCGTCTTCCTCATATCTGAAACCAGTGACGTTCAATGGACTATGTTTTTAAAAATGGGGCAGCTGAAATTATAAATTATAAGGTTTATCAATTTTTATTATTATTTTTTTATATTTTATTTAGGGCTAACTATGACAGCGAACAAAAATGAATAAGAATTTCTCAAATGCACAATAAATACATTTTACATGTGATTCTAAAAAAAAAGACTTAAAAGAACGCGAAAATTACAGATCGATTTTCATGCTCTATTTTCGAGATATAGTAAGATAAATAACCGAATTGGGAAAGCAATTGTTTTCAATCAAAATCATTTCGGTTTCAGAGACCATTTTTCAACTTTCAATTTATAATTTTGAACAATGAGTTGGAAAAAAAAGATTCTCCAGGGCTATGTGATAAGAAGTCTAGAATGAGTCCATCTATTTTTCGACTACTGAATCTTATTGAAATAATCGGAAATGCATTCAAAAGATTAAAACGGATAGGAACATCGATTGGAACTAACTAATATATAACGCTTCTGTTAATGCTATTAACATCATAGGAACATCGATTGGAACTAACTAATATATAACGCTTCTGTTAATGCTATTAACATCATAGGAACATCGATTGGAACTAACTAATATATAACGCTTCTGTTAATGCTATTAACATCATAGGAACATCGATTGGAACTAACTAATATATAACGCTTCTGTTAATGTTATTAACATCATAGGAACATCGATTGGAACTAACTAATATATAACGCTTCTGTTAATGTTATTAACATCATAGGAACATCGATTGGAACTAACTAATATATAACGCTTCTGTTAATGTTATTAACATCATAGGAACATCGATTGGAACTAACTAATATATAACGCTTCTGTTAATGCTATTAACATCATAGGAACATCGATTGGAACTAACTAATATATAACGCTTCTGTTAATGTTATTAACATCATAGGAACATCGATTGGAACTAACTAATATATAACGCTTCTGTTAATGCTATTAACATCATATGAACATCGATTGGAACTAACTAATATATAACGCTTCTGTTAATGCTATTAACATCATAGGAACATCGATTGGAACTAACTAATATATAACGCTTCTGTTAATGCTATTAACATCATAGGAACATCGATTGGAACTAACTAATATATAACGCTTCTGTTAATGTTATTAACATCATAGGAACATCGATTGGAACTAACTAATATATAACGCTTCTGTTAATGTTATTAACATCATAGGAACATCGATTGGAACTAACTAATATATAACGCTTCTGTTAATGTTATTAACATCATAGGAACATCGATTGGAACTAACTAATATATAACGCTTCTGTTAATGCTATTAACATCATAGGAACATCGATTGGAACTAACTAATATATAACGCTTCTGTTAATGCTATTAACATCATAGGAACATCGATTGGAACTAACTAATATATAACGCTTCTGTTAATGCTATTAACATCATAGGAACATCGATTGGAACTAACTAATATATAACGCTTCTGTTAATGCTATTAACATCATAGGAACATCGATTGGAACTAACTAATATATAACGCTTCTGTTAATGCTATTAACATCATAGGAACATCGATTGGAACTAACTAATATATAACGCTTCTGTTAATGCTATTAACATCATAGGAACATCGATTGGAACTAACTAATATATAACGCTTCTGTTAATGCTATTAACATCATAGGAACATCGATTGGAACTAACTAATATATAACGCTTCTGTTAATGTTATTAACATCATAGGAACATCGATTGGAACTAACTAATATATAACGCTTCTGTTAATGCTATTAACATGATGGTACAGTCAGTTTTAATGACTTTTAGCAATCATATTTTGTTAAAAAATCAAAAACAGTTTCTGTGTTTTTTCTATTCCTTTATTGTGCTAAAATTACAATCTGCCTTATTAGGCAATAAGTAATTGAGATAAATGCTCTCATTCATACCATATTTACAATTCATCATTTTCTCGCTCATTCATACAATATTTACAGACAGCCCAGAGGCCTCCCAATTCCACATGTTTGTCACCTCCCTCACATACGAAAAATGAAGAGGAGTCTTGGGAAGTCCTTGACGCTCCTTAGTCAGCCACGTCACCGGATACGAGCCAGTTGAGGCTGAGCGTGAGAGCCACAGACGCTCAGGTTATGATTGGTGAAACTGGCCATTGCCTGAACTCCCACTGTCACGCATTTATAGCAGGTCACGAGTCCACTGCCGTTTCAGTCTCCAAGGAGGATTATAGGGATGAGTGGTGCAATGACTGTGCTACGGGATTAGGGTTGTTGGATAGGTTACACTGGAATTTCGTGAACTTGGAAGGGATGAGTTCAAGAATGTAGGATATATAAAGATCGTTATGAAGGGTTTTGTTGCTGACCTAATAAGGGGCATTTAAAAAAATACAAGTTAGCCATTGGTAATCTGGATTTCGTTACTTTAAATTTGATCGTGTATTCAAAATTAAAAAAAATAAAATACTTTTTTTTGTAAATTGTATTAAATAATTAATTGATCGATTAACAATACTCGAGTTTTATTGCGATAGGTGTATTTTTTTATGAGTTTTAAATTTCCAATAAATTATCCAAGTAAACTTTCCTTTCCGTAGTCTAATCAGGGGCCGGTATGGGCTTTTGGCGTACAGGCGGCCAGACAGGCGGCAGAATACACTAGATTCTGAGTATTAATAATCACCAAAGAAAAAATATAGTCCTGGAATCCAGGACCTCAACGATATCTCATGGGGGGGGATCTTGACTGTATGAATTTTCCTCGCTTAAACAAGCCTGCTTAACGTTCTATGTAAATAAAAGATATTTTAATAAGTGGCAACACAGTGGTTCATATTTTCGGTCCAGGTATGTAAATGAAAACCAAACTGCTTGCTGTTGGCACTAATGTATGTTTATGCTTAGTAAGGCTCAATGTTATGTAACCATGACTAAATTTATAACTTCTAAAAATAAAAGGAGAGTGAACTTGCCATCAATCATTTATTCTCTATTTTACTGTTCTCTGTGTGTTGGTTTTCATTTATGGCTGTTAAGTTGTGAGTGACCGTGGAGTGAAATAATTATCGGTACATGTGCTAAAATAGCGATACTTTCCCATCTATCCATTGGCGTGATATTTACTACACCGAGCAAGTGTTGCACAGTCATAATTATTAACCACTAAAAATAATCAATAACGGAGAGACCCCTGTAGATATATTTGCGATTCCCTGCTCTTGTCAAGTAGCCACTTCCTTCGGTTCCATTTAGCACGGGTGCCTGAATTAATTTATAGTTTAGCTCGTCCCTTAATGGCCCGTGAAGGCTGTAAATTTGGAAACGTGTCACGTTTAAGTTTAACTTGTTTGCTTTTTCTCCGGGAATAACTTTTAGCCTCAGTCGCTGATCCGTAAAAATGAATGCTAGCGTTCATGAATTATTAGTTCTTTCCTACGATTCAGTAATGTCATAGATACTACTACTTCAAAGACATAAGTGAAAAAATTCATAATTTATATGACCACTGTGCGGGTAATCAGTGCTATGTTTATGTATAGCTTCGCATGACGTCAATGTAATGGTCAGTACTTTAGCAATTGATTGGATTTTTATGTAAATTTTGGGTGGAGTTATCTAGATATGACGAACTCTCTCTTTCGAAAATCTTTAAACCATAACGAAATAAAATTATTATTATTTAAATTGTTTAGTGAGTAACTATTTCTTGTTGATGTACTCCAGATACATTGGTAGGTAATTGTTTCAGTAAAAAGAAATGGTATGTTTACAAATCCATAGATGTACACTTATCCCTGTATGGTTAAATCAATTTACCCACTTATTCCCCCTAGAAAGAGATTTATAGTGCTTGGTTGTAACAACCGAAAACCGAAATTTAATTGCATTGAATGCAGGCTTCACTCCTCCCTTCCCAACCCTACAAATGCCCAATACCTACCCTATTAGGTCTATTTTTAAATAAAAGTTAAGGGTTAAGACAAAAAAAAGAATACGATCTTAAATGATCAGTTAAACACGGGAAAACTGTCAGAATCCAACATGGCATAGTTGATGTGCGTTCCTGAACCATTTTCTCATTCATATAAAACCACGTATGGCCAGGGTCAGGCGTTATAAGACTTTAAACGCCCATAATTCTTCAACGGTTATAGCTAGGGCGATTCGGTGATTTTTCTGTTATCACTCTTTTAATTCTCATTAAACCGTTCAAATATAAAAAAATAAAACTAATGTTTTGAGTATCTCTGAGGTGTAGCTATAATAATACAAATAATTGTATGATTTATATTTCTGTGTGTGATTATACCTCAAATAATAAACCAGTCCATTAATAAACCAGTACATAAATGATCTATGAAGCCAAACTAAGACATGACATATTCTGATGAAGATACAGGGTGGTCGACCCTTCGGTCGGAAGGTGCTCCGGAGCTAGTGTGGTCAGCGCTAGGCCTTTTCTCTCACTTCAATTTTGGTTTTTTAAAAACAGGATCTCTATTCAAGAAGCTAGCCATTTATCCTGACCCCAAAAAGACCTTTCCTTCAAAGAAAAATCCGAGTGCAAGCCGGGGATCGAATTTGTCTCAGTTAGAAATCAGCAACCACAAGGTTTCAGATAAGGGTTACTGATCGTGGCCTGAAGTACGAGATTGTACTGTTCCTAAGTCTTACTAGGCGTAATTATAGGACGTGGGCGCTGGTTGTGAGCTAAGGTATGGTCTTGGACTCAGAAGAACAGACGAAACCGCCCTGATTGGTAGGAACTTAAGCACCTTAAAAAACCACCCTGAGTTGTTGAAAGCGCTTGTGGGCGTAAATAATAAATGTTCCATTATGAATATTACAGAAGAAAGAAGATGAAACAGGAAATACTGAGAAAAAGAAAGAACAAAATGAAGAAGTTAAAGTGAATTTTAATGAACATATCGAAGAAGAGAGGTTCAAAATAAAATTAGATCACTTAGATAATATGAGAAAGATTACGATAGAAAGACTGATAGAAAAGTACAGTACAGTATTTGCCAGGAACAAATATGATGTGGGCACGGTTAAGGATTACGAAGCTAGAATTGACTTACTGGTGGACAGATTCTGCAGCAAACGGCCGTATAGATGCAGTATAGCAGATAAGAAGGAAATAGAAGATCAGGTGGCAAAATTATTACAAAATGATTTAATTGAAGAGTCTTATAGTCCATTCGCAGCCCCCGTGACCCTAGCATTCAAAAGAGATGAAAACAAGCGATCAAGATTATGTATAGATTTTCGTGAATTAAACAAACTAGTTATACCACAAGCTCAACCATTCCCATTAATAGATGATTTAATAATACAAACAAGAAACTGCAAATACTTCACCACACTAGATATAAATTCCGCTTTTTGGTCAATTCCATTACGCATTGAAGATAGACAGAAAATAGGATTTGTCACACAAGAAGGGCACTTCCAATGGACATGCCTACCCTATGGTTTAAAGACATCACCAGCTATTTTCCAAAGAATTTTATCCAACATCTTAAGAAAGCACAATTTAAAAGGCTTTTCAGAAAATTATATAGATGACATCTTAATTTTTTTGAAATCATTCACAGAACATATAGAAAAAGTAATAAAAGCAATAGTCAATGAAGGTTTCCGATTAAAATTTAAAAAATGTACATTTGCAGCAGAATCATAAATTTGAAGGCAGACATTGACATTGATGACTAGAGCACAAATGATACATGACAAATGATAAAACTCAAACGGTATTTTCTTGAATCAAAGTTACATAAATACCACGTTCGACTCTAAACTTCTGAAGTCATTCTATTTATGGAGGCTTTCACTATTTTTGAATTCCTCGTCGCATGATTCAGCTGGAATGAAAATATCAAAGACGAGGATTTATTGCGAAAGTTGGACGACAGCAAAGATGGCAATAAACGGAACAGTTAAAGAAGTTACTGCTTCTCAAACTGCTGCGATAAAGTGTAACTGTTATTTTCTGATCGACTCTTTGCGGACCCCTGGGTATCGTTTCCCTCATGCCGCAGTAGCTTCTCACTGTTTCACGACTCATTGGGAGAGCTGCCTGAGCTGAGAGGAAGGAGGCAATCACAGCATAACCTGCTGCTCGAAACGGCTCTAATGTAGTCAATAAGTTTAGAAAAGAATTTTTACCGTATAATAAAAAAAAAAATAACGGTATATTTCTATGTCGTTCCAGCAGCTTTGTAGAAGAATGGAATGGAGAACTAAAAAGGAGAGGACTCTCAAAAGCAATGCCGGGCAAAGGCGGGGAAGATGGACCGCCATACATTCCATGCAATTGTGAGCACTTGGATTTTGGGAACAATTAGTATGATTAAAATAACTATCGATCTCACAACAACAAATTTATTATGATAAAATTACAATCTTCCTCATTGGGCAATAAGTAATTGTGATGAATGTTCCCATTCTTACCATATTTACAATTTTTATTCACTCGCTCATTCTTACAATATTTACAAACAGCCCAGAGACCTCCCAATTCTACATGATGGTCTTCTCCCTCGCGTGGGAAAGAGGGATCGAAGTCTCGGGGAGTCCCCCACGCTCCTTTGTCAGCGGCGTCACCGGATACGGGCCAGCGGAGGCTGACCAAGAGCGTGAGAACCACTGACGCTCAGGACATGATTGGAGAAATTAGCCATCGCCAGGACTCCC
This sequence comes from Acanthosoma haemorrhoidale, assembly GCA_930367205.1. NCBI lineage: Eukaryota > Metazoa > Arthropoda > Insecta > Hemiptera > Acanthosomatidae > Acanthosoma > Acanthosoma haemorrhoidale. The sequence goes on along the minus strand of OV884014.1, from coordinate 104,878,220 downwards.
ACCGTCACGTATTCGTAGCACGTCACAAGACCACTGATGTTTTAGTCTCCGAGGAGGATTATAGGGATGAGTGGTGCAGTGCAATGACTGTGCTAGGGGATTAAGTTGGTTGGATAGGTAACTATGGTATTTCATGAACTTGGAAGGGATGAGTTCAAGAATGTAAGGCATACTAAGATCGTTATGAAGGCTTTTGTTGCTGACACTTACAATAACGGCATAGTTTAGGAGAAGTGACTGCTGAAGACGGACAGATACAGAATTTGTACAAGGTACAATAATCACCTCAGCACAAATCAGAAACATAGCATTGCTAATAACATACCTCAAACCAAGGTTTTAGGGAAGATGAGACTGAAATTATATTCTCCTAACATATTTATGAAGGTACTGAATTGAAGGTATTTACGGTTGAAGGTATATATCTTTATATAGTCACTAAAAATCCGTAAAAAAACTCTTAATTATGTAATGGATCACATCTGGCTGAATTTTAAACAAGACAGAAAAGAGAAACATTAGGGTAAGGTATACTTTTCTTTCTGGATTATAATGCGTCCTGTTACGGTTTTTCCCCCTGTGTTTTGTTATTTGAAGTATTTTTGTTAAGAACACGAAGTATGATGTTAGAACCCGTGGCGTACACAAGGCGGGGGGGGGGATCAGAGTGATATATCCCCGCAGAAATTCATGAAACAATATGTTTTTGATAGCCACCGACATAAGGTTTGTATTTATTATTAACCCTCACAATATCCTGTATTGCAGAAGAAACTCTCATTTACGCGCATAGCAAGTTCAGGAAGAATTTGAGTTGAATTTGAAAGTTGAATAGTATGAATTTCAACTAAGAGATGGCAGTAGTTTCGAGCCTAAATTCACCTCCCGGATAGTTCAATTACCGAAAAGCGGATTTTTTCAAAAAAGTATTTGAAATTTGACAAGCCGAAGGTGAGCCCCATCACCTAGTCTTGTGTATATGTTATTTGACCTTTTAACTTCAAAAAGATATTGGGTTGTAATTCTACCCTCCTTCGAATGTATCTGCGCATGCAGTAAGAGGAGAAATCTGTAAATCTTGTACATTGAATTTTGTTCATCTATTTTTAAATATGTTAATGAATAAAGGGGTTATGAAAAAAAAAAAAAATTGATGAGGGTAAAGATTTAAAATTTTTAATCCAATTTCCATGCTTTTCCCTAGAAAAATTACTCCAAATGTGGCAATTAAAATCACCTAGGGCCCAAAACTTCTGAGACTTCTGAGCCCGAAACGGTTTTCAAATTTTAACTACAATTAATATTCTGTGTACGCTCCTGGGTGGAAAGGCACAAGCCTACTGAGATATTAAGATATGATCGTGAACGCCAAAGAATGACATTATTTCATAAAGAAATTTAGAGCCCTTTGAATTTTTAGTAACTAGAAACATAGTTCCAGCTTTTGGTTTCTAACTGATATCGTAGTTTTCTGACTGTTCCGACGTTTTGTCATTGTCATATTTTGGTTGGATGAAAATTCAGCTAGAAAAGGTTTTTTCTCATATTGTGTAACCTAAGCTTCGTTATTTAAAAATCAGGGATTAAATTGAGAAATAAACTCGTTCCTTTAATATAGAGAAGCAATAAAAACAAAAAGAAAGAAAGACAAATAAAAGAGAGAATAAAATAAAGAAAATGAGATTCGTTCTAGCTCAAGTCCATAACCGCAATTGCCTTTCCTATTCTAAAAATATAATGGTATAAAACTGTTTCGCTCTTCCCTCTTCCGTGAAATCGGCTTAGATCCACACTTGGCTCGGCAATTCCTTTAAAGAGCGTAAATTCTAGGAAACCATTTCTTCCTCAGCCAAATTTACTAGGCTTAAACAAATTTTCATTCGTTTTTTTGTTCTTTGTGATGGTCATTGTAAGCGATCTCCTTGATCTAGAGCTTTCAAATATTCCGTGAAAGTCTCAAAATGCGGGAATAATAGGGTAGGTCCCATAAAATGTAACATGACAAGATTTCTTTGTGAGATTTTGAGCACAAAAATACATTTAATCGAACCGGAGTGAGGAAAATAGTCTTTGACAAATGAACAGTCATTACACTCCACCATTCATCCCTATAACCCTCCTCGGAGACTAAAACGGCAGTGGTCTCGTGATCTGATATAAATACGAGACAGTGGGAGTCCTAGCAATGACCAGTTTCTCCAAACATGTTCTGAGCGGATGTGGCTCTTGCGCTGTTGGTCAGCCTCCGCTGGCTCGTATCCAGTGACGCGGCTGACAGAGGAGCGTAGGGGACTTCCCAAGACTCCGCTTCCTCTTTGGCGAAGGAGGTGACAATCATGTGGACTTGGGAGGTCTCTGGGTTTTTTATAAATACTGTATGAATAAAAATTGTATATATTTTATGAATGAAAACATTTACCACAATTACTTATTGTCCAATGAGGCAGATTGTAATTTCTTCATAATAAAATTGTTAAAAGTTAGTTGACATGTGAAGTTTCGATTAAGAACGGTTAATTTAAATTTGATCGCATTTCAATAATCAAAGTTCTATATATATAAATAATTGGTCAATTTTGTAATTTCAATTTCTTTTTTTTAATGTGTATTTGTTAAAGGATATTTAAGGCACCGTTCATTCCATGATACTCTTTACTTGACTGGCTATGTTGGTTCCAAATATGCTTCATGTAATGAAATTAGGTAGTGACTTATTACTTTCTCTCTTGTAAGCGTAACATATATAAGCTCAGGTATATTAACCTTTTACCTTTGGTGTCCAAAAGCGTTCAGAAAGTTGCTTTTGATGTATTACTGGAGTTCTGCTTAATTTAGTACACATCATGGCCTTTGGGCATGTACTTCATATTGCAGGATGGGAACTGGTACCTATAGCTCATCATCATCATCATCATCATCAATGATTCCGAGAGCAATAGAAGAATCTACCACCGACCCGGTTCTATCATATTTTTAAATGAAGGGCTGAATGTTTTACGATTTCTGTTGTAAAAATTATTCAAATAATCTAAAATCGTATAACTACGTTTTAAAATATATTATGTATCCTCCTTTCAATCCAAAGTCCTGAGAACAATAGTAAATGCCCCTTATTATGTCAGCAACAAAACCCTTCATAACGACCTTAATATACCCTACATTCTAGAACTCATCCCTTCCAAGTTTATGAAATTCCACAGTAGCCTTTCCAACCACCCTAATCCTGTAGCACAGTCTTTGCACTGCGCCACTCATCCCTATAATCCTCCTCGGAGACTGAAACGGCAGTGGCCTCGTGACCTGCTATAATCGTGTGACAGTGGGAGTCCTGGCAATGGCCAGTTTCTCCAATCATGTCCTATTGTATGAATGAGCGAGTGAATGATGACTGTAATATGGTATGAATGAGATCATTTATCTGTATTATTATTGCCTTATAAAAGGCAGATTGTAATTATTGCACAATAAAGTTCTATGTATTAGCCAAAATACAATTTTTTGGGGGGGGGGGGGGGTCAAACGTTTCTCTCAAGGCTTCAGTGGGTCATCTGGTTTTAGTCACCTGATAGATATTTGAACAAATAAATGTGTCAGCTCGTCCACTCATAATAATATCGACTGGCCCTCGCGCTCTTCGTCAGCCTCCGCTGGATCATATCCGGTTACGCGGCTGACGGAGGAGCGGGGGGGACTTTCCAAGACTCCGCTTCCTCTTTCGCATGCGAGGGATGTGACAACCATGTGGATTTGGGAGGTCTCTGGGCTGTTTGTAAATACTGTTTGAATGAGCGAGTGAATGAAAAATTGTAAATATGGTATGAATGAAAACAAATCACAATTACTTACTGCCCAATGAGGCAGATTTTAATTTTATTATAATAAAGCTGTTTTACAACTAAAAAACAAACAAATTATATCGAAGATGTATAAATTCGGTTTTATAATTTCTTATATTTAAGAAATAGGCAGCGAGATCTGCTTGGGTTTTAGCCTGGTTTGAGTACGACCGCTAGTTAACGAAACACAGAGGTGGGTTCAAAACTCTCCACAGGTCACACCATATACTACCTGTATAATTGAAAGTTATTGGCATAATTCCAAGAAATTTATTTTTAATCATAGTTTTTCATTTGCGAATTTATGAATTGCGAGTTTACATTATTTCTTGGTTATTGCTAGAATCATTTTAGGGATCACAATTTAAAGATGATTTTTTGATATGTTTCATGTGTCGTAATAAATAATATATATTATTTTTAAATTTTATTCCGGACGATGCCTGGATTTAAAACACAAATAGGTTATCATATGAATAAATAAAGATGAGAGACTACTGGGCTGAATTGAAATTATATTTAAAAGAATGTTTCTATATTGAGAGTGTAAATTTCAATAATAGTTTTCTTCTTCACCTTGAACTCTGGTGGTCGGAGGGTGTATTTGGGAGTTTCCGAGGTAGCACCTATTTGAATAAGCGCCTTCGGAGGGATGACCGGAATAAACGCCATAATCCCTGTGGATATTGCTCCCAGAAGCTCCCTTATAATCCCGGATTTAGTGTTGTATTATATCAGCGCAATTATAGCTTCTGTCATAAGCGGGCATTACCGCCTGTTCCCAGAGCACAGGCCACGCGGGATTTCGGGTCTATAGTCTAGAAATGAAGACACACGGTCTTGTGAATCTCTTCTTGTCTTTAAATAGACTGTACTAAAGACTCAAAACATCTTTATTGGCGATCCCGAAAATAGAGGGTTAACTTTTTTTTAACAGGAATGGTACAAATCAATACTAGTAAAGAAATTACACCACTCCTTCCCGAATTTAAAATCTCATTACTCTACTCTATTTTACCCACCAAGCATTTGGGTTTAGTAGCTTAAGGAAGAAAATATTATGGGGCTTTCAAGGTGCGGCCGGGAATTTCTCATATCTTGGCATCTCTTGTCAAAATCACTTTAGAATGGAAACAGTTTGAGGCTCATAATAAGTGAAAAATAGATAAAAAAATATATTTTTAGGATTTGAAACAGTATACATCTGACCAACTACTCGTTGTCTCTTTTACCTCCGGGACCGTTCGTGGGTTGCTAGAACCAAGGGAAAAAGTCTAGATAAATTAAATCGCAAGAGCTTGTTGGAAAAAAAAATAACACTTTTTTCTAAGACTATGCAATAAGTATTGGGCCTATATAGGTATGTCACCAAGAACCAACAGATCGATAATAACAAAAAAAAACATAAATGAATGAGCTTCCTTAGATTTTTCTTTGAGTCTCATTTTCCAAACCATCAATTCTCAATCACCCTCCTTATTTAGATGTTGTGAATTTTTAGATGTTGACTTTGATTTAAATTTGAAATTAGCGGGCATAAAAGGGTGGTAAACGACCCGTGAATCATGGTTATGAAGGGATGGACATTATTTGTTGCCGTTCTATCTAACATTAATATTTATCATATAAATAATATCAATGAAATAATTAAAATAGTTCAATATTGGATTTGATAACTTTAAAATAAGAAAAGTTAAAAATATGAGTCTACTGGCATTGGAAGAAAGAAGGTGAGACAAAGGGGTGCTTGAAAAACAATATGGCGAGAGGTTGTTCTTTTGGTCATCTTATGAGACAAGGTGTAAAATGAAGATAGTGGAATTTGTAGAACTTTAATTTTTTTTAATTAATAGTGATTTGGCATGCGAGAGAACAGTTGATGGAAGAAGAGTTTTATCAGGGCATAAAGATTGATGTGATATAATTGGGTTTTAATGACCGCGTGGCAGAACAACTTAAAGAAGCGAGAAGAAAAGGACATAAAAATTAGAAAATCTGTCCAGTAGCGAAAATAATATTAAGGTAAAATAGAAAATGTGTTAATAACATTGTAATTTTGTCACAGCCATGCTTATATAAAAAATTTAAAGAAAAGTTTTGTAATAACAGTTTTCCTTATGCCAGAATTCTTTTTTATATTAAGAGAACCTATAACCCTCAGATAAAATTAAATATAAACAATATAGATAAAACAAATACTATGCAGTTCAAATCCTCAGTCTTCTCCTGGGACACAGGAGTACGTCTCTTTGACTCTCATATTCCTGCCGATATCCTCCACGAACCTTCAAAACCCTCCTATTCCTTCTCACAATCCAGATAGACGCTTGCTAGTTCGGGAACAATTTACATATTACAGTACATTTCGATAATTATATTTTTATATTGGTACTTTATTATCTAATTGTCCACCACATAGACTGGCTGTACCGTCTATAAATTTAGGTTTGTATCAATCTAAGGGTTATCTTGTAATGTCTTTTATGATATTGTATTGCGCCGGCTGCTTTATATTGCTCTTTTTAGTTTGTACGTGGAGACAAATCTGTGATTTTGCATGCAGTTAAATAGTCGTATTTGATTATTTATTTTCATACAGAGGCTTACTCTTAATTTAACATTGTTGTTTTTTTCATAATGTAATATTTCTTTTTATTTGCAACATATGAATTTATCTGAACATTGTTGTAACTCTTAGGGTACTTTAATCAGAAGTTCAACCTTCCACGGTAAAACAACAGCTTTTGACACCAGAAAAAATTTCACAAATGTTTAAATCTTGGAATATATAGTTTTTGTCCGTAGAGGCAATGAGACGACATTCAGAAGAAATGTTGAGATGTCCCAGATTATGATTTTTTTAAATTTTGCTTATATTTAAATTTTACCTGAGGGCTAAAGGTTCTGTTAAGAGAAAAAAGGAAAAACTCTGGCAAAAGGAAAATTAGATATTACACAACTTTTTTCAATTTCTGTACAAGTACGTCTGTGACAATATAACAGTGTTATTAACAAATTTTCTATTTTTCCCTAATATTATTCGCGACTGGCCAGATTAACTAACTTTTCTTGCTTCTTTCACTAGGTCCGCCACGTGGTCAGTTTTATCTAATTATATCACCTCAATCCTCATGCCCTGATAAAACTCTTCTTCCATCAACTGTTTTTTCACATGCCAACTTTTTTTTAACTTAATAAGTGATAGTGGGAGTCTTGGCAATGGGAGTTTATCTAATCATGTCCTGAGCGTCTGTGGCTCTCCGGCTCTTGGTCAGCCTCCCTCTGGCTCTTATCCAGGGACGCGGCTGACGTAGGAGCGTGGGGGACTTCCTAAGACCCTGCTTCCTCCTTCGCACGTGAGGGAGGTGACAACCATGTAGACTTGGGGGGCATCTGGGCTGTTTGTATATGTAGTATGAACGAACGAGTGAATGAAAATCGTAAATTGGTATGAATGAGATCATTTATCATAATTAATTATAGCCCAATCAGGAAGATTGTAATTTTAACTTATTAAAAATTGTTAAAATTAATTTTAACACTATCTCACGAGAGATCACCAAAAGAACAACGCTAACGCTACCGCTCTCTTCTTTTTTAAGCACCCCTGTTTTGTTATCGCCTACTTGATTCACGGGTCGTTTAACGCCCTATTATTTCAAATTAAAATCCTTGATAAATAAAATTTATATCAAATATTACAACAATATGCATTTGTTATCTGAACATTGTTGTAACTAATAGTGTACTTTGCTCAGAAGTTCAACTTTCCACGGTAAAACAACAGCTTTTGACACCAGCAATAATTTCACAAATGTTTCAACATTAAGAGGAAATGTTGAGATGTCCCAGACGCCGGATGTAGCACTCTCTAGTTCTGGAGAAAGGTCAAGGGTTAGGCGACTTGTTTTTCTCTTGGTCCTTTTCTTTTGACAGACACTTTTCCGCAAGATTTCTTCCTCGGAGTGAAAGATATATTCCTGCAAATGAGCATCATTTTTCATCGGGGTGGTGGACTATTCCATTATTTATATAGCCCTCCCACGATATTGAACTGCTCAGCTGAGGACAGTGACAGAATAAACAAAGTTATAAGAGATGATTTGTTATCATCTCTTCCAAAGGACCTGTAGTCTTTTCTATAATTTTCGGGGCCTATTAAATTAAAGGAAACGGCCCATCCCCTCTAAATAAAAAAAAATCATTGAAACTATCATGTTTGCCACAATAACTAAATCGGGTGCTTTTTGGATGCATGAAATGCATGTTAATTGCACTTGGTGATACTAAAACAAAAACCAGCCCCTCAAATCATAATTAAGGGCCTTTGAAATTAAAGGTTAACATGTCATGACGCTTTAAGTCATTAAAGGGGTTTTATTTTGCATGAAAATGATATTCGGTGCCCCAGAGATTGAAGAAAAGTAATTAAAAGTAAAAATATAAGTATGAATAATTAACCGATTGAATTTTATTAAAAAATATATATTTCCTTTTACAAATAGATGAACAAAATTCAATGTACAAGATTTCTCAAGATGTAAATTTCTCCTCTTGCTGCTTACGCAGATGCATTCGAAGGAGGGTAGAATTACAATAACAATATTTTTGAAGTTGAACGGTCAAAATACAATATACAGGACTAGGTGATGGGGCTTACCTTCGGCTTACAATGTGGGAAACTTAAAAACTAGAACCTAAGACTAAAGCGTTCCTGCCTCGACTGCGTCTTGCCATCGATGGGGGAACGGAGTGGGGGTCATCGTGTTAAACACCGGGTTTGTCAGGTAGTAAGTCGAGGAATTTGATATGTCTACGTTGAATGAATTCATCCACCGTAGGCAGATCAAAGACCTCGTGAAGCTCACTGTTGCTCCGCTGCTCGAATGAAGTACCTCTGACCACTTTCATCAGTATACCGTTTTGGAATTGCTGGAGTCGCCGAGCTGTCGTATACGTCAGATAACGAAACAGCGGTGCACCATACAGCAGAGCAAGCCTGAGTACACTCATAAATGCGTAAGCTGGTAGGACTTCGTGCGAGTTCGTGGAGTAACTTCCACTCAAAATGGTTACTAAAATCGAAGTGTCTGTGTTGCTTATGAATTTTTTAAATAAGATCTATAAAAATATTAAAATGTATCAAACTATGGAGAAGTTGGGTACTGCATGACGAGATCTTTGTTCCGTTTCTCGGCCACTGAGGCTAAAACTTTAGAGACGCAGGAAACCTATCCATTGTCTCTTTTATTCGTCATCCTCTAACGACCTGAGGATTTCTTGAGTACCTCACAGTTTTCCGATGCCTTAATTGTCTACTAATGTCATTGATATTGAGATATATCATTAGTTTTGAAAATTGGTCTGCCGATTCAATCGCAAAAAAATGACAATGTTTGATAAGGGAACATTTTAACTGTTAACATTTTGTTTAATTGCTTTTTTTTTTAATTAAATAAATTCAGGCCTAGTTTTCTTATTAATAATTATTAGCTAAATAAAAAAAGTTATCCCTAGAGACTCGACTCGAGCCCTGGTACTCTCTTTTACCAATGCTCCCCGTAGGTACGATCGTGGGAGATACGTTGTGACCCTTAATTGAGTACAGTCCAATCCAGTTGTGGGTTGGACTCCACTGTGAATAATAATTGTTGTGCCAACCTTTGTAAGGACAAGAGTAATTTTTCCTATACTCTGATATATCAAGACAAATATAATTATGTAATATAATAATTTGTAATTATTTTTTTTGTTTCAAAATCAATCTATTTAAACATGAAATACAAATTAATGAACAATAGCACGAACAAATTTACAGATTTACGGCTCTTTTTCTTGGATAGCATAACATGCATTTGAAGGAGGGTAGAATTACAAAAACATTTTTCGTTTTACAGTTAAAATTTACAAAATCAACTGGACTAGGTGATGGGGCTCACTTTCGGTTTACAAATTTGGGAAACTTACATACTAAAACTTAAAACTAAAACATAATAGACTAAAGCGTTCCTGCCTCGACTGCGTCATCGGCAGGGGAACGGGGCGGGGGTTGTCGGACTAAATACTGGGTTTGCCACGTATTGAAACGAATCGAAGAATTTGATTTGTCGACGCTGGATGAATTCATCAACCGAAGGCAGATCAAAGACCTCGTGTAGCTCGCTGTTTCCCCGCTGCTCGAATAAAGTATGTCTGAACACTTTTATGATATGCCGTTTTGGAATTGTTGGAGTCGCCGCGATGTCGTATCCGTCAGATGACGAAACAGCGGCACACCATACAGCAGAGCAGGCCTGAGCACACTCTTATATATCAATAGCTTTAGACGCAGTGATAGATTGGGGGAAGTCAATAAATGCGTAAGCCTTCGTGCGTGTCTGCTTCAACTTCCTCGCAAAAATGGTTACTAAAACGGAGGTGTTGGTCCATTTTAACACCCAGATGCACTAGGCTGTGAATTTATAGTACAAACCTCTCCACACCTTTGTAAATAAAGGTTCATGCACATAAAGAGCGAACTGCAACCAGGAGCACTTGGTCAGAGTGCCCAGTCAGAAGAAAAGCCAGTTCTTGTTGGCCGGAACAACCACCTTGCTTTATTTAGCCTTATTCTCGACCGGGTGAGCCCCATCACTTTTAAAGATGTTCAATAAATTAATGTATAATGTACATCATTATACTTTGGTATTATGAATAAATAAACTTTAAATGCGCTCGCATACCGCAAAGTAAAATTATTAAAAATTGTATAAAATGTAGCCAAGCTACAGGAAATATAATATCATTCACCGTAGACATATTAAATTCTTCGATTCGTTGCAACACACGACAAACCCCGTATTTAGCGCGATTACTCCTGCTCCGTTCCCCTGTCGATGGCAGAAAGCGGTCGAGGCTGGAACGTTATAGTTTGTAAGTTAGTATGTAAGTTTAGTTTTAATCCCTTTATTGCAACCCGATGGTGAGCCCCATCACCTACTCCCTTTGCATTGTATAAGCTTTTTAACTATAGAAAGTATATTTGTTTTTATTCATGCAGTAAAAGGAGCAACCCTCAGAAAAGATTATATTCTGTTTATAATAATAATTTTTAGAAAATAATACTAAATAGGGGTTAAGAAAAAAAAAAAAAAATTGTCAATAGTCATTGTAGAATCTATATTGAATTATGAAATAATTTTTAATGGGCGGAAAAAAAAGTCGTATACCTCAGGGCTGGTACTCGCAGTTGTACCTACGCGTTGCAATATTGTCTTATTATTTATTTAACCTCAGCACCTCTCCCTACTAACCTATGCTATGTTTTAGTCCGTTGCTGTTAGACTCTACACCTTCCTAGTGGGATTCTCCGGCTTCGTCTCGCTAAAAGTACCATATCCTTGGATGGGACTCCTTCCGTGCAAACGGCGATCTCTGGGGGCCTACAAACTGTACCTCCAGTAGCGTCTTTCCCAGCGAACCAGTCCGTCTCTTTCCAGTTCACTTTCGCCCTTGGGGATGGCTGTCGTCGGACCTAAGATTCCAAGTGTAAGCTCGTATAATCCCCATCCCAATCCAAACCTGGGCAACGTTCACTGTTGTGGCGCGTGCACCTATAAAAAAAAAAGGAGTCAAATAGCACGTTACCCATTACTAAGCCGTTGTCAAGGTTATAAGACCATCTAATTCTTTCTACGACCCCAGGATCATCGAGACTCGTGATATCTTAACGGTGACGACCCGACAATAATAATTATTGACAAAAAGCACAATTTACTGGCAGGGACTCGAACCCGGGTATTTGCGAGAGTTTGGCCAAAGAGTATTTACGTTGGGAAACAAGGGCACTTCAGGACTGTTGGTAGCAACCAAACTAGATATTAGCATGGCACCTTGTAACTACTCTCTCAGTATATTTTTATTTTAGCTGATAATTAATAATAAAAACAGTAGGATCCATATATGCTATTGTTATTGTAATTCTACCCTCCTTCGAATGCATCTGCGTATGCAGCAAAAGGAGAAATTTGTAATTATTTGTTATCTGAATTTTGTTCACAAATTGTAAAAAAATAATAAATAAAAGGGGTAGAGGGGGGAGGAATCCATATATGTGCAGAATTTCACACTGAATTTTTAACTTTTGACGAGAGTATTTATGAAATTTATCCACTGCTAACGGGGTTTCGAATCATAAATGTGAGATTTAATACGATGATTTGGCTATCAGCTTTAATACAGCTTTGTCCTTGGAGTCTGCTAGCTAGTGTTCTGTGGTTTTAAAAATACTTCAACGCTCACTTCATTCATTGAAAATATAGAAATTTTGGCAAAATAGTTCCGGGGGTTATAAAGTATATAATAGCCATATTTCGGTATTTTTGTTAATAAGTCTAGGATTTACTTCACCATACGTCGAACAATCTGGTTTTTGCCCCGGTGGAAACGTTATTCACGAGGATTACGCAGTTAACTGACATCAACAACTCCACTGTTAAGCCGTCGAGTTAGAGAATAAAGGATAATTTTCACGCCTAGGACAGGAACATGCTAGAAAAATTAAGGGGACTTGTCATTGCCTTACATTAAAGAAATAATACTAGCAAATTACAAGGACCCTTTTGGAAACAGTGTATGATATATTCATGGGCATTTTTGCTGATTTCTCCCTTCAGGAGACAAAAATAATCATTTTCGATCACAGTAGATGATAATCAAAGGTAGTTTTGCACCCTTCTTAATCTTAACATTTGAACATAAATTTCAGATGTCTATATTTCCATCCTCCTTCTCATGTTATAATTTTAACAATTTTTGTAGTAGTCTACAGTACTTTTCCTAATTTACTACATATATTATTCAAATATTTATTATTTATGTATATTTTAATTATATCTTTTTTTCATATAATTTCAAAACTTTATATTTAACTTTAACGTTATCTCAAGGTTCTGTTAATAAAATTATAGGAAACTTCTGGCAAAAGGAATAATGGTTTTATTTACACACATTGAATATATAAAAATTGATATACAAATTAAATACGTACGTAATAAAAGTATAATATTAAATCTAAATTTACGTGATTATACTGGCCAGTGTATCTTTGTGTTAGTATCCTTCGATGGTCGTTTTCTATTGCGTGATTCGGATTGGCTTACTCTTAGCTGCAGCGCGTGGTTCCATACGTATCGTGGTTTCTCTCTACCTACCACTGCCTTCTTGACTCTTGATCTCTTTGGTTGTTCGGATATTTATACTTTGCTTAATTTACGTAGTTTATAAAATAAATGTTTATATTAATTATGATATTATTTTTATTATAAATATTAATAATTAATATGACGACAGTAACAACGTTCATACTTTCATAGACATGAACCACGGATCGTTATTACGTTCTTCAACGCTTGCTTTTTCCGGGTTTATTTAAGCAAAAACCATTAAAAATCATCATTTTAAAATATCACAACAATATACAATATAATATACAGTATATACATATTATATTATACGAAATAGGCTAGCAAATGTAGAAATATAAATAAACTTTATGACGTTCACATATCACCGAAACAACTGAGATACGAAATAGGCTAGCCTTACTTATTCTTATTTTTTTCTCTTTACAATACACCTGAAAAGAGATATTTAGAAAGTAGAACTAAGGGGGTCAAGTCAACGAATGAAATACATAAATTTGCTGTGGCTCAAATGAACAAACGCCATAATTTTGAATAAAGAAAAATATGAATGAATAGAAGTTATTGACATTACTGGCATTGTTACTCATGAAAAAATACGAAATACAGGAAGGCTAACTATTTTGCGATCTCTCGCACAGTTATATGACGATTCGATTCAGTTATGGCTTTCATTTTGTCATCGTCAACTTCACAAGGTAGACCAGAACGTTGGTCATTTTTCAGTGAAAAATTTCCAGAACAAAATTTTCTGACACAACAATTCTGACACGTGCGTTCTGTTCTGTTAAACAATTAACGCCATAAACTTCACACGTCTTTTTGTGAACCTCAGCCGCTTTTTTGCCTTTATGAAAATAAAAAAGTAAAATGTGTCGAAAATGCTTATTTTTGCAAGGCGAAATACAGGAAGGGAGAAAATGATCTTGAAGGGTTGCTGGGGTATATTAAAATAAGGATTGAATGAAAAAAAACAAATCTAAAAAAAGTAATGAATGAAAATAATAAGATATTTTATTTTAATACGAATTCGATCGGTGTTTTTCACTATATTTATATTATAATGTATGATCAGGCTAAATTATATAGATTATAATGATTTTGTCTTAACAATGGAGACGAAACTGGCTTTGCATCTGTAGAAGATACAATCCATTACTAACCAGTACTAAAGAGTGTCCCAGAATTAACGCAAGATTTGAATTTGCCACCATTTGTGCAGTAAAGTGCTGGCAACCCTAAAAAAAAAACAATTTGACAGCTGACAGTTTAAGCTTAGTAAAAATGAAACGTTACACGACAGAACAACGTGTCTTTATTGTTCAACAATGAAAGTTTGGCGGACGCAGCTCGAAAATTTCATACAAAATATGGTCGGAATAGTATTTTGACTTCATCAACTGTGAAGAGATTAATTGAAAAAAAATACAGCCCATGAAACATTTCAAATACTGCATGAGGCATTTCCAGGTCGTCTACTCTCTCGTTTCACTGATCAGAACTGGCCCCCTAGATCGTGTGATTTAACACCCTTAGATCTCTTTTTATTTGACAATTTGACAGCTGACAGTTTAAGCTTAGTAAAAATGAAACGTTACACGACAGAACAACGTGTCTTTATTGTTCAACAATGAAAGTTTGGCGGACGCAGCTCGAAAATTTCATACAAAATATGGTCGGAATAGTATTTTGACTTCATCAACTGTGAAGAGATTAATTGAAAAAAAATACAGCCCATGAAACATTTCAAATACTGCATGAGGCATTTCCAGGTCGTCTACTCTCTCGTTTCGCTGATCAGAATTGGCCCCCTAGATCGTGTGATTTAACACCCTTAGATCTCTTTTTATTTGACAATTTGACAGCTGACAGTTTAAGCTTAGTAAAAATGAAACGTTACACGACAGAACAACGTGTCTTTATTGTTCAACAATGAAAGTTTGGCGGACGCAGCTCGAAAATTTCATACAAAATATGGTCGGAATAGTATTTTGACTTCATCAACTGTGAAGAGATTAATTGAAAAAAAATACAGCCCATGAAACATTTCAAATACTGCATGAGGCATTTCCAGGTCGTCTACTCTCTCGTTTCGCTGATCAGAATTGGCCCCCTAGATCGTGTGATTTAACACCCTTAGATCTCTTTTTATTTGACAATTTGACAGCTGACAGTTTAGGGTTAGTAAAAATGGAGCGATAGAACATTGTTGAACATTATCTCAAAAATAATAAAAGTGTTTTTATTGTTGAACAATATCTCGAAAATAATAAAAGTTTGGCGGCCGTAGTTCGAAAATTTTATACAAAATATGGTCGGAATAGTGTTTTAATGGTGTTGGAATAGTGTGTTGACATAAGAACAAGCCGTTCAAATGTCAATATCGAAGCAGTGCGTGAGAGTGTTGTTGAAAATCCATTATTATTTGAATTCAAAAGTGTATGTCGGTAAGGCCACATCCACTCGTGCATTAAAAGAGGAAATTAAACGCTGCATCAACGAAATTCAACCACATTTATGCCAAATGGTCATGGAAAATTTCGACAAAAGAGTGCGTATGTGCCAGCAAAGTCGTGGAGGCCATTTGCCCGATGTGTTATTCCATAAATAACCCTATCCTATTTACTTTATAATTCAATAAAAAAATAACAAAAAAAATACTAAAAACTGTGTTTTCTATTTAAAAAAAATCTTGCTTTAATTCTGGGACACCCTTTATAAGTATTTTATACATCGTGGATAATTATCGTTTGTTTTCTTCTCTACAATACATTTGAATTAAATAGTAGAGTTATGTTTCGAATGGAGATTATATTCCAAATTAAATTTATCTACAGTAAAAGAAAACTTGAGACTCGTCTCCGTAAATCAATGAAGGCGTTTATGATTCATTAATCTTTAATGTATCCAGTCAGTTTCTGCCAAGCTAGAGATCAACTGCTCATGCTGCATTAGCCCTTTAAGATAAGTCGCCTTAATTGTTTATGTTACCTTTTGGCAGTACAATACGAGCACTTCGACGTGTCTTGTACAATTGGTTATTTCGAGGATCAGTTGCCTACAAATTAGATTAAAGATTTTTCATAGCGAGCTAACTTTGTTTGTACCAATTGTATATTACAATTTTACGATATTGAAAGAGCTCAGTTGAGAGTTTTAAATGATTTTATCAAACGATAGGTCAATGCTAATTATTTTTGAAAAAAAAAATTGATATAGCTAGAATATTGCCATAAAAACATATTAATTTTTAAATTCCTTTCGCCTACCATATAACTTTCAAGAAAGTACATGTCCGATTATATTTTATATCATAATACATGAAATGAAATTACATTTCAGTGTGAACCACACTGTATATTTTGTTTGCATTTACCAACCGTTGTTTTCCTAGAAAGTTCCTTAACATTTGCACACAGTCTACACAGCTCAAGTTCTAAGTCTTGAGGATAAATTGAATAGCTGAGAGCACACCTGTGAGAGAGTTGATGTACTTGGCACTTAAGCAAGCGATGCGAGTCTTAGCCGGGCAAAGTGTCTAGTTGACTTGTTTCGGTTTTAGCATCCTTCTACTTTCATATGCCCAGGGTATGACATGCTGTTAAGAGTTTCCAAGTACGTGTTGTTGATTGTGTTATCTGAAAAGGGACAAAATTAAAGTTGCTATTAATGGTATATACGTTTGTGGTTCTCGCGCTCTTCGTCAGCCTCCCCTGGCTCGTATCCGGTGACGCGGCTGGCGGAGGAGCGTGGGGGACTTCCCAAGACTCCGCTTCCTCTTTCGCATGCGAGGGAGGTGACAAACATGTGGATTTAGGAGACCTCTGGGCTGTTTGTAAATATTGTATGAATGAGCGAGTGAATGACGAATTGTAAATATGGAATGAATGAGAACATTTATCACAATTACTTATTGCCCAATGAGTCAGATTGTCATTTTATCATAATAAAGTTGTTGTTGTAGAGTATTTGAACTATAGTATTACAAAGCGGTACGGACTTTACTACCACGTTTAAATTAAATTAAAAAAAAAAATGAAAAGAGAATGAAAATTTACGACTAACATAGTTTTATTAATCAGTGAAATGTAAAGAGGTTTTTTTCGGAGGAGTATAAACTGTAAGTTCCAAGTTCAGTTCCATGGTCAGTCAAATTGAATTCTGATCACAGGGAATGGAGATACTTATTTGTCGCATGCCTGTTCTTAAAATAGGTTCACGGGACGACAGGAAGGTTATCGACGTATTAAAATAGAACAAATGACACTTGAGTCTGATCGATTCTAAAAATGCAAATGGACACAAGCTGTTTCCATGCTGCAGCTCAATACAACAGGAATTAAAAGATTAGCGAGGCTAAAAAACAGACCACCCCCGCACGTTGTTATAACCACCCCCGCACGTTGTTATAACCACCCCCGCACGTTGTTATAACCACCCCCGCAGCATTGATCTTTTATAAACGATGAAATGATAAATCTTCACCATTCACCCATAAATCTACCTTTTAGTGTTCGTGTAAGCTGGCCCGATTTATCTAGGATTTGCATAAGTTAGATTAAAAGACTATGTGACACATGTAATGCCAAGATAGAGCTGCTAGTCATTACCAACAATCGAATAATGAATATTGCAAACTTTACTTTATTCAGTTCATATTGTTCAAGTGGTAAAAAATTGAAGCAACACCATAAAAAAAATGAAGTGGTAATAATCAGTTAATTAGTGATATTTGAGCTAGTTATATTAGGTCATTAATCTTGAGTTCCTGATCACGCGTCTGGATGTGAAGCAGTCATTTGAACTATCATTAATTTTGATTATACTTTATATCGCACCAGACGCTGAAAACTTCTTGAGGGTTGCCAACAATATTTCCAGCCAATCATTGTGTGAATAGGAAGGAAAAATTTCGTGTTCGATGGATTATCACGAAGAGAGGTCAAATAGCGCCTCGCCTATCCGGATTAATAGTCGATTAGGCCGAAATATCGGTAAAAGTGAAAATAGGTAAAAAAAACGATTTACATTAAACTTTTTCGATCTTGTGTTTGCTTCAAAACTGCAAATATCATGTAACCTAATATGAAATTTAAAGTTCTCTTGTAATTAATATTGAAATAAAGATTAAAAGCGCAGAATATTGAGGAAAAAAAATTCGTTCTGCTTATTGCCCCGTTAACCGTTAAGATATTCTTTATAATAAAGAAGGCGTTTATCCGACAGGGTGAGGTGGCGCAGAAAGTTGATAAAATTAAGGGCATAATTAAAAAAGGTTTGTCTTCATGACATAAAGGGATCCTTTTCAATTTGATCCTGTAATAGAGACGTCTTGTAAAAAGGTTCATTTTTCTTCCTGGATAAAATTACATTTTATTAAAAAAATGATTCTTTCTACTCCTAAATAAACAACTTCTCAGTTTTATCGATGTCCAAGACATTTTTGATATTTATGCGCATATTTATTTTCTGTCATAAAAACGTAAGAGCTGTCTTTTTTAGGTTTAGCAACAATTTATTTTTCAATGACTCAAGCGCTTGCTGAGAAAATACCTAGGGAATTAATCATGAGTTCCTGATCACGGGTCTGGATGTGAAGCAGTCATTTGAACTATCATTAATTTTGATTATACTTTATATCGCACCAGACGCTGAAAACTTCTTGAGGGTTGCCAACAATATTTCCAGCCAATCATTGTGTGAATAGGAAGGAAAAATTTCGTGTTCGATGGATTATCACGAAGAGAGGTCAAATAGCGCCTCGCCTATCCGGATTAATAGTCGATTAGGCCGAAATATCGGTAAAAGTGAAAATAGGTAAAAAAAACGATTTACATTAAACTTTTTCGATCTTGTGTTTGCTTCAAAACTGCAAATATCATGTTACCTAATATGAAATTTAAAGTTCTCTTGTAATTAATATTGAAATAAAGATTAAAAGCGCAGAATATTGAGGAAAAAAAATTCGTTCTGCTTATTGCCCCGTTAACCGTTAAGATATTCTTTATAATAAAGAAGGCGTTTATCCGACAGGGTGAGGTGGCGCAGAAAGTTGATAAAATTAAGGGCATAATTAAAAAAGGTTTGTCTTCATGACATAAAGGGATCCTTTTCAATTTGATCCTGTAATAGAGACGTCTTGTAACAAGGTTCATTTTTCTTCCTGGATAAAATTACATTTTATTAAAAAAATGATTCTTTCTACTCCTAAATAAACAACTTCTCAGTTTTATCGATGTCCAAGACATTTTTGATATTTATGCGCATATTTATTTTCTGTCATAAAAACGTAAGAGCTGTCTTTTTTAGGTTTAGCAACAATTTATTTTTCAATGACTCAAGCGCTTGCTGAGAAAATACCTAGGGAATTAATCATGAGTTCCTGATCACGGGTCTGGATGTGAAGCAGTCATTTGAACTATCATTAATTTTGATTATACTTTACAGCACACCAGACACTGCAAACTTCTTGCCAATATTTCCAGCCAACCATTGTGTGAATAGGAAGGAAAAATTTGGGGTTCGATGGATTATAACGAAGAGTGCTCAAGTAGTGCCTCTATCCGGCACTAATATAAATAACAAGTCTCCACTACAACCTTCTCTCTCTCTCTCTCTCTCTCTCTCTCTCTCTCTCTCTCTCTCTCTCTCTCTCTCTCTCTCTCTCTCTCTCTCTCTCTCTCTCCCCTCTCCCCTCTCCCCTCCATTCTCTTATTTAACTGATTTGGTCTGGGAGCAATAAAGGTAGTATTAGCATCAGTGCTGACAAGTGAAAGAGAGAAACATTAAGTGGTCTGATGAGAAAGTTAGTTACAAGTAATGGACAGAGAGTGAGTGAGCGATAAATGCGGAGGAAGGAAAAGGCAAGCAGGAAGAGCAGAAGACATTTTTGTGGATAATTTATTGTAATTACAAAAATATGAAACCCAATTTGTATTTAATATCTAATATTGTACTAAAGAAGGATGGATAATTTAATGTTTAAAATATGGTTAGACCTCCATTGAAATGTAGGGAAGGTAAGGCCTTGGCAGTATAGTGTTTCTATAGTAAATAATGCGAACTTCTATGTTCCTGTAGCTTTCAACGATTTTATAATAAAAGATGCTGATGAACTAGAATACATAAAGCTTTTTTTTCGTCGTTATTTTTTTTTTCATTTTCTGGTGGCTTAAGTCAGACCGAAAAGAAAAAAAGGGTTTCATTTCGACCCAAAAACCTTAATAAAGCCGCGACGGGCGAGGTACATTCTAGTTAGCGAGCCGACTGACCCGGAATAATCCTTTCCGGCAGATACATGTAAACAAGGTCTCCTTTGGGGACTATCCAATGTTTCCGAAGACCTCTCGGCTTGTATCGGTTTTTTTTTGGTTCGTATGTTAGACTCGGCCAAGCGTTACTGGTGTGTGTGGGCTTTTCAGAGAATCTGTAACTGACTAGTCCCTCTATGCACTTAACCCGTTTGGATTTCTTTGTCTAGTTACTATTGTTTTCTTTTACATGTACATATTAGAGCCAAGTGATAAAAATAACACTTTTGTTCCAGATGCGTAAGTAATAAATTCATGTTTTTCTTTCACTTTTTTTATCATTTCCAGTAATAAACTGTAACGAACATGATCGGATTAATAAATATTATATTCCTGTGTTACAGCGTAACTGATACTATAGTCGAATGAACTACAAAGTACTATCGTGCAATGAAAATGGACTTTTCTCTTCTTCTGGCCCTAACTATCTTATATCCAATGTTGTCATTGTGGATAGTGTATCTAGTTTAAATATTCAAGTCTAAGGCTCTGGGTGGGGCATGGATCTAATTGTTCCCTGTTTTTGATGCATTTCCTTTCATACTAATTACATTGCATATATATATTATAAATTAGTCATAATATGTTGTAAATTAATGTAAACAAATGTAAATAACATTATCAAACCATAAGTCATACCGGTGTAAATATTGTAAAGAATAAAAGACACAGCTGCAAATAACTAGTCAGAGGCCCTTGAAGGGAGAGTCAGGTAGTAGCTAAGGAGGCTGGGTGGATCCTGGCCTAGAACAAGCAAGCGTCACCGAAACCCTGCGGTGTGGTTGGTCAGAATAACACCCCAGATCATCGGCTACTGACAGCTATAAATAGGCAACGTTTTGGCCTGTAAATCGTTTGGGACTCCCCCTAGTGAAAGGCACCCATCATTCCAAATAATTTTCCTTTTTAATTTTTTCCTACATCCTTTTTATTATTTTGAGAGATAAGGGAAAAAAACAAAATAACAACTGTAAATCATTCTAACTTCGGCTCTCTAACTGGTACTTGCAGCTGCACTGATGTTTCAAGATTTGGCCTTCTCATCTCTACATCTCTCTTCCTAAACCTCATTAAGTTTTAGTCCGGTCTCGTCAGACACCACACTTCCCTAGGGGATTCTTCCCTCGCGGACAACAGTTGCCGTGGCCCTACAAACTTTACCTAGTAGTGTCTCCCACGGCAATCCAGTTCCAGTGTCCATCTTTCCGGTTCACACTCGCTTTTGGGATCCGGACGGTTTTCACCTAGCCTTAGATACCGAGTGTAAATTCGTGGTCATTCCAAGATCACAAAAACTACCTACAATACCTACCCTATACCTCTTCTCTTGAACATAGTGCATTGTTGGGGCACATACCTATCAAATATGGAGTAAGACCCGTCATGAAGCAATTGTCCAGGTCATAGCCTAATCAACCCTCAATTTGTCACTAGGGCGAGGGTAACTAGGCACCCCCTCGTGACTACCTGACAGTATTAATAATCCGTTCTTACAGCACAGGTTTAAATTTGTATTTTTTTAGGTCATGTCAACTCTGAGGTTTTAGGTGTTTTTTTTTTTTTTTGTTTTTTTCCCATAGCCCTTTTAAATTTACAGATAACTATATAAAAATTATTTTTATATTTCCTGTAGCGTCGCTACATTATATACAGCTTTTGTTATTTTATAAAAATTATATAATGGAATAAACAAGTATAATGATACTGTGACTAGACTGAACTAACTCTAATAAATGTGATGGGGCTCATATTTTTGTTCAAACTTAAAACTAACTTACATACTAATTCTAAACCTAATTTTGCCTCAACAGTCTTGTTGCCATCGATGCGGGAGGGGTGGTGGGGTCATATTGTTAAACGCTGGGTTGGGTAGGTGCTGCAATGAGTCAAAAAACTTTATGTGTCTCCGGCGGATGTTTAGGTGCTTATATTGATGTTATAATCGTGATATTTTTTATTATTTTGTTTGTACACCACTGATATGCCGATTGTTTTTTTTTATACCTTAAAACAATAACTATATAAATGGTGTTTCAGAAAAACGCAAGATTTAAATTTGCCGCAATTTGTGCAGTAAAGTGCTGGCAACCCTTAAAAAAAAAAATTTGACAGCTGACAGTTTAGGGTTAATATAAAAATGGAGCGTTCACGACAGAACAACGTATCTTTATTCTTGAACATTATCTCAAAAATAATAAAAGTTTGGCGGCCGCACTTCAAAAATTTCATACAAAATATGGTCGGAATAGTGTTTTGACTATGAACTGTGACTATGAACTATGACTTCATCAACTGTGAAGAGA
The DNA here is from genome assembly GCA_930367205.1 of Acanthosoma haemorrhoidale. Taxonomy (NCBI): domain Eukaryota; kingdom Metazoa; phylum Arthropoda; class Insecta; order Hemiptera; family Acanthosomatidae; genus Acanthosoma; species Acanthosoma haemorrhoidale. The sequence goes on along the minus strand of OV884014.1, from coordinate 104,855,589 downwards.
ATAGTTTAGGTAGACTGGATCAGTTGGAGACACTCACACACTGGTCGTCCAAAAACAAGCCGTTCAAATGTCAATATCGAAGCAGTGCGTGAGAGTGTTGTTGAAAATCCAGGAACATCAATTCCGCCTCGTAAGCACAGTTCTTTGTGCCGAAATTGGATGATATTGATGTGGCCAGTATGTGGTTTCAACAAGATGGTGCCACATGCCATAGAGCCCATGAAACAATTCAAATACTGCATGAGACATTTCCAGGTCGTGTACTCTCTTGTTTCGGTGATCAGAATTGGCCCCTTAGATCGTGTGATTTAACACCTTTAGATTTATTTTTATGGGGTTATTTGAAGTCAAAGGTGTATGCCATCAAGCCCACATCCACCCGTGCATTGAAAGGGGAAACTAAACGCTGCATCAACGAAATTCAACCCCATTTATGCCAAATGGTCATGGAAAATTTCGACCAAAGAGTGCGTATGTGCCAGAAAAGTCGTGGAGGCCATTTGCCCAATGTGTTATTCCATAAATAACCCTATCCTATTTACTTTATAATTCAATATAAAAATAACAACCAAAATACTAAAAACTGTGTTTTCTATTTAAATTAAATCTTGCGTTAATTATGGGACACCCTTTGTATTGTGAATCCGAAAGAGCAGCAGAGACAGAACCCTGTAGATCCCAGAGGGACCCCAGTCCAACTTTTCTGGTAGGCTGGTCATGCATTCTGATGGGAACCAAGACTTCAGATTCTGGGATACTCCAGTATTCAGTGTTGTACATGACATTTTAAAGTGTATTTTCAACGAACTAAATTACTGCAGGTTTTTGGTGCACCCAGTCCACAAAGTTAAATTAGAATCTTATCTTTGTAATTAAACTATTTCACTGATTTGAGTTGCTGGACTCGGCTGAGTAACTAATGGGGCACATGAATTACTCAGCATTAGGGCTCGACCTGGACTTTCTGGTTTCAAAAGCTTAGCTCCTGCCAACTTAATAGTGAGCAAAGGCCATGACAAAGTATGATGACTAAAGTATATAGCTGTATCTCTGACTAAAATGAATTATTTGCTAAAGTTCGCCCTTGAAAATAAGGCTGGGCAGGGGTTCTTATTTATTGCCACTTAAATGTTCATAGTTTTGAGGTCCGTTTTTATCCACTTTTATACTTTTGGAATAGGTTTTTTTTTTAAGCTAAATATTCTCATAATTATAGCTATCATGAATTCCTCTCAATACAATTTTAGTGGTGGTGAACACTTGTAGTGTATGTATACTCCCCACAATAAAACACTATCTTTAACATAAAACAAATATTCGATTTTTTTTGTATTTTCTTTTACTTTAAATAATTTTCTTAGTGAAAAACTATTATTGTGTTTCGATTATTTCAGTATTCCAGTGTTGTCGAGTGAAGTTAAAAATGAATTACTTTTTTATACATTCAAAGATTTTATTTACTCTTTTAAATTGCACTTCTTGTTACACTCTGGTGTCGTGGAATAATATATTCAATACCAACCCGTAGGCTGAAATTCTAGATTAGTTTTCAAATATTTAAATTATAATTCCATTATTTTTATGGAAAGTTGGCATCATTGAGGACTGTTTCATTGGCTTTTGCCACGGTACAGATTCCTTTCCAAAAACATTACCGAGCAAAAGAAGTCCTCAAAGGCCAATTATTGGCCTGGATAGATTATAACATAAGGATGAAATGATGAAGTCTAGATATATTTAAATATATGTCTATTTGAACCTCCAAGAAAATTTGAATAAGATTATCGTCCGGGATGAGACCCATGTTGAGTACCTCTGTAGACTTAGGAAAGTAATTGGTAAAGGTATTTAATTGCGTCAGAGTTAAGATGGGACCTTGAAACATCAAAGTAGGCATCGAGCTATAGACTATATTTTTCTTGACCGATTCTGACATTAATAAAAGTTTTTTTTTTTTTCTTAAATACTAAATATCTCATTTTTTCAATCGAAATTCCTGAGAACAATAGTAAATGCCCCTTATTCCGTTAGCAACAAAACCTTTCATAACGATCTTAATACAGCCTACATTCTCGAACTCATCCCTTCCAAGTTTATGAAATTCCATAGTAACCTATCCAACCAGTCTACTCCCCTAGCACAGTCATTGCACTGCACCACACCTCCCTATAATCCTCCTTGGAGACTTAAACGGCAGTGGCCCCGTGGCCTGCTATAAATGCGTAACAGTGGGAGTCCTGGCAATGACCAGTTTATCCAATCATGTCCTGAGCGTATGTGACTCTCGCGCTATTGGTCAGCCTCCACTGTCTCGTATCCGGTGACGCGGCTGACGGAGGAGTTTAGGGGACTTCCCAAGACTCCGCTTCCTCCTTCGCACGCGAACCATAACAATTTGGACAACCATGAGGATTTGGGAGGTATCTGGGCTATTTGTAAATACTGAATAAGCGAGTGAATGAAAATTGTAAATATGGTATGAATGAAAACATTTATCACAATTACTTATTGCCCAATAAGGCTGATTGTTGTTGTTAAACACTAAAAGTTTTAGGTAGTAGTATCCACAACCGAACGAGTAATATACCATCTTTGTTTTCACATCGCGTAGCACCTTTATTCACTCAAATCAAATTTAATTCCCTAATTATTCCCAGATAATGGGAATACCGTCTCTTAATGTACATTATTCGATTACTCCACGAATCCCGAATCAACAACCACAACCAGGTCGGAGCCGAATGTGATTATCATTTCCCATCCTTCCAATTGAACGAGTCATTAGTGAATAATGGCTAGGCAGGCACACTGATGACTTAAAGGTGGAACTATTGGCTATGAAGTGTTATTCACCAAAGGCTCAAGGATTCGGACTCAACAGTGCATCTCGACCTTACTCACTTCGAATCAGAAACAGAGTTTTTATCTGATCGGATAGATACTGTTGAAGATTTCCTCACTTCACCTATACCTTTCTCTCTTCCACCAAAAACCGTTAACCCATCTAAGGTCAAATATATTCTAAAAAAATTACCTTATCAAAAATCTCCAGGATATGATCTCCTTACTCCTAGAATCCTCCAACAACTTCCTCCTAAAGCCATAATCTTCCTAACCTACATTTATAATTGCATTATCCGAACTACACACTTTCCTCTCCTCTGGAAACACTCCATTATAGTCCTATTCGCCAAGCCCGGTAAACCACCCAATGACGCCTCATCTTACCGTCCAATTAGCCTAATCCCTATCCTCTCAAAAATATTTGAGAAACTTCTACTAAAACGTCTACTTCCAATTGTTGAATCCGAAAACCTTTATCCTACTCACTTGTTTGGTTTCCGCCAACGACATTCCACAGCTCAACAAGGCCTTCGCGTTGTTGATCACATATCCTTAGCCCTTGAAACAAAACAATATGGCACTGCTGCCTTTCTGGACATAGCTCAAGCTTTTGACAGGGTTTGGCACGCAGGTTTGTTTTACAAGCTCAGAGGATATTTACCGCAGACCCTATTCCTAATCCTACAGTCCTACCTTTCAAACTACTTCTTCCAAGTCCGCTGTGGTTTAGAATATTCTAACTACTATCCCATTAAAGCAGTTCCACAGGGCAGTGTTCTGGGCCCCATCCTCTATAACCTATACACCGCTGATGTCCCCTCTACTCCCAATACCTTCTTGGAAACATTTGCGGACGACCCTGCAGTCCTGTCAACCCATCGAGACCCTGTTATAGCATCCCAAAATTTTCAAAAACATCTTGACGAGATCGAGTATAGGAGCAACCAATGGCGAATCAAAGTCAATGAAGTAAAATGTTCCCACATAACCTTTACCCTCTGCCGCAAGTCCTGTCCGCCAGTCTTTTTAAATTCAATTCCTCTCCCTGTGACTGAGACAGTACGGTATTTAGGCTTCCATCTCGACAAAAGACTGACATGGAACCCACACACGAGGCTAAAAAGACAAGAACTAAGCAGATGCTTTGGACAACTGTACAGACTACTTCGAAGGACATCCCATCTCTCAATAGAAAATAAATTACTTATTTACAAAGTTATACTTAAGCCAATCTGGACATACGGAATAGAGCTATGGGGGACAGCAAAAAAGTCGAACATCAAGCGCATCCAATCCTTTCAATCAAAAGTCCTGAGAACAATAATAAATGCCCCTTATTACGTCAGCAACAAAACCCTTTCACAATGATCTGAATATATCCTATATTCCAGAACTCATCCCTTCCAAGTTTATAAAATTTCATAGTAACCTATCCAACCACCCTAATTCCTTAGCACAGTCATTGCACTGCACCACTCACCCCTATAATCCTCCTGGGAGATTAAAACGGCAGTGGCCTCGTGACCTGGTATAATCAAGCAATAGTGGAAGTCCTGGCAATGGCCAGTTTCTCTAATCATGTCCTGAGCGTCTGTGGCTCTCGCGCTCTTGGTCAGCCTCCGCTGGCTCTTATCCAGTGACGCGGCTGACGTAGGAGCGTGGGGGACTTCCCAAGACTCGGCTTCCTCCTTCGCATGCGAGGAAGGTGACAACCGTGTGGACTTGGGGGGGCCTCTTGGCTGTTTGTAAATATTGAATGAATGAGTGAGTGAATGCTGAATTGTAAATATGGTATGAATGATAACTTTTATCTCAATTACTTATTGCCCAATGAGGAAGATTGTAATTTTATCGCAATAAAAGATTGTTGAATTGAAAAAAAAAATACACAGTGAAAAATTCGATTTTAACGTAAAATATCACGAGGAATAATCCTACTGAAGGTAAGTTTGAGGAACTGTGGCGTAAAGTCTTGAGGAAGCCACTCTACCTCCAACCTTGGTGAGCTAATTGGCACTTGAGGCATTGTGTGTGCATAGATGGATTATACTACGAGTTACGCTATAAAAATTTCCTCTTTTATCTGTCAGACGGACAATAGCACTTCCCACAGTATTCCTTTCATTGCTTGAAAATACACATCTTTCTTACGTCAGTTGACCGTATTACATTCCATTCAATGGTAAAAAAAAAATGTCCTTCTCTTATTAACAAACTAATTTAATTCATTTTTGAAAGAAATTAAAATTACAATTAGTCTGATGATATTTTTGAAGATAGACTGAATTAGTTCACAGTGTTTAGTATAATCAAAATTAAAAGAAGCATATTTCGCACTTTTGTTTGCCATTGATTGCGATTTCCTTCAGCAAGCCCTGTTTTCTTAATGCAACAACTAGGAGGCCAAAGAACATATGCTTCGATAATATAATGTCAAATTAAATAAATAAACTTTTATTACCTCAGCAAAACATGGAAACTTTGTCACTATTCTCTATTCTCCGTTTATTGAAACTTTATTGTGCTAAAATTACAATCTGCCTTATTAGGAAATAATTAATTGTGATAAATGTTCTCATTTATACCATATTTACAATTTTCATTCACTCGCTCATTTATACAGTATTTATAAACAGCCCAGAGACCTCCCAAGTACACATGGTTGTCACCTCCCTCGCATGCAAAAGAGGAAGCGAGGTCTTAGGAAGTCCCCTACGCTCCTCCGCGTCACCGCGATACTGTCCAGTGCGAGAGCGCGAGAGCCTAATTCTCTGTTAAAAAACAAAAAAAAAAAACTTATGAAACATACTTTTTTTTTTAATCGTAATTGTGAGGTTCTGCGAATTCAGACACTCAAAGGTTTAAAAAGAGAAAAAGTGTAGGTGACTGTCCACAAACTGCGAAACAAGATAAGAAATTACATAAAAATCAACATTTTCAAGTTTCTGAAAAAAAATTATAATGTTTTAAAAATTTAAAACCATACAAGTTCAGAACACGAATAAATAAACACAATATAATATCTATGATAATAAAATAAAAATATCTTTTTTGGAAGTTGATTCCGGCAGTATGAGCTGTCGGAAGTACTCATGCATTTAATAAATAGAGTTTGTGGGTATATACACAGGCGGTCTGAAAAGTTTCCGACCTCAACATGAAGATGATAATAAAATAAATAAAAGCTAGTGAAATAAAAGCTTTGTTTGGTCGGAAACTTTTCAGACCACACTCGTACCTATAGTCTTTTCTTTTTGAACCTTGGAAGAACGGTTAATAGCCTGTATTGCATCAAAATCAAAAAAATTAATCATTTTTCGTACGGCTGTTTTATAGTAATTGATAGTTTTATTTAATATTGTGCGGCTTTGGGAGTATACTTAAATATTTAAAAGAAGTTCCCTTGTTTAACCTTGTTATTACGTCGATAGTTGATTTACATAAATTGGCATTTGTTCCGGCGTTAATCTCCCCAGCTACAGCTCCTGCCCACTGATCCAAGATTGATAATTCCCAAACTCTAATTAATGCAAGCCACCTTTAGGGACTTACGAGATAACCGATGCGATACAAATCTTGCTGAGAAAATTGAGTCTTCTCCCAGCAGAGTTGAATAATACCATGAAAAACGCGCATATCGCTAGTCTTGCCATTTTCACTTGTCTCTGTTTACCTATTGATTTATGCATTACCTATTGATTTATGCATTACCTATTGATTCATGCAAGAAATTTGTATTGCGATTTTTAATTGGGCGTCCGGACCCCGGCTGACCGCCTGGAAGAGCCTCCAGCGTCAAAATACATTCAGTTGTTTTAGTATTGGTATTAGTGTGGAAATGAATACAAAGAAAACAACGTTTAAACGAGCAGGTTCGATAATTTTGTTCACCTTTCGTACACCAATGGTTCACCAAGTGGCTGATAGATAAAAAAGAGTTTTTTCAATATCCTTAATAATTAATATAAAATTCTAATCATACCTCTTATTAGGTCCAGGAACTGGAATGATAGACCATTCAAAATTAATAAAGATATATACAAAACCCGATGTGTTTTTTTTTTTTTTTTGAACCTCTTTATTTAACAACATTTTCACAAACAGATGAACAAAATTCAATGTACAAGATTTACAATGTTCTCCTCTTCCTGCATGCGCAGATCTATTTAAAGGAGGTATTATTTACAAAACCAATTTTCTATTTAAGTGAAGTTAAAAAGTCAATAAACAATATACAGGACTAGGTAATGGGGCTCAACTTCGGTTTACAATGTGGGAAACTTACAAACTAAACTTAAAAACTAGCATAAAAAAAGCGTTCCTGCCTTGACTACGTCTTGCCATCGACAGGGGAAACGGAGCGGGGGTTATCGTCCTAAATACTGGGGTATGTTGCAACAGATCTAAGAATTTGATATGTCTACGTTGAATGAATTCATCCACCGTAGGCAGTTCAAAGATCTCGTGAAGCTCACTGTTGCTCCGCTGCTCGAAAGAAATATGTCTAACCACTTTCATCAGCATACCGTAACCCAATGTGTGAAATATGAAGTAGGCATTATTCAATGAAAAAAAACAACAATCGGGAATATGGATGATTAATCATTATTCTATATTATTTATTTAGTCGTTATTTATCTATGTACTTTGTTTTACTACATGCAGTTAAGCAATCACTTATGTTATTATTTTCTCTTATTGACGTTTACACTTTATTTTACATTGTCATTTATTTTTTATGACGTAACAGTTGTTTTTATTTGCCAGATATGAATTTGCCATTGGAACGTTATTGTTATTCATAAGTGACTTTCGGAATAGTTTTTTATATTCTGTTATATTCTATTACCTACAGGAGAGCTGGTTATTGCCATCATCAAGGCTCTAGTATGAGGTTCAATGTGAAGCATGTTCAGTGAACTCACTTCTTTACCCAAGGTAAGTTCGAAGGTTGCCTAATGTTGATGGTGTACCCTGTTTGGCATGCTGAACTAGAGAGCTACTTCCACGTCGGTCCGGTATACACACTGCCAAAGAACCAAACCAGCCCTTCCAACTCTCCTCGAAAATTGCTCCACTCCAGTTTCCACTTAGATCTATGAGTCTAAAGAACATAGAGCGTGTCCTTCAGAATTGCAGTTTAAGAATTGCAACTTCTGTTTAGAGATAATCCTGGGTGTTTCCAATATCGACCGAATGATCAACTGTGCACTTGGCGGAGAGAGTACATCTGTAGGAACCGCTTTCTCAAAAATGTTCCCGTTTGAAAATTTCATGAAAAAACAAACATATTTAACGCTCACTGCCTACAATAGACGAAATGTAAAATGATTTCATCTCAATCTGCAGGAAATTTGACGTGTTGAGATAATGAAATACCATGACAAGACGGCTGCACGCAGATCACCACGTTCACACGTTAATCAGGGTCCCGACGGGGCGTGGACACTAAAACTCACTTAGCAGCTTCGAAACGCTCATACAACTGAAGTCGAGTGAATAGTTCATAAGATTTGGGTTTGTCAAGCTCAACAATGTCTTCATGTTGTGTGGTGTTGTTGTGTTGCTATTAGTTCTGTTTTCAAAAAAGATTGGTAGCTTATGGAACACGATGACAAGAAAAGGGTTCTAGGATGGATACGTTAGGAGCTCTGTTAATAAAGAACTATTAAGTTTAGGAGATAATTTCAAAAAGCTTCTTACAATGAGCGAAGCTGGGACTTAAAGTGCGTTACAAATCTCATTTAAAAATCTGACATGAACACGAGGCAAGCAATTTGCCTAAAAACAAAATTAAAAGCTACTTTACCTTATTTAGCCACTGATGTTTCATTCAAAAGTTTGGAATTTTCATTTCGCATGGTTTATTATAACTCAGTATTTAATGTTGATACCTCTGAAGTACCTAGAATGCAGCTCACGAAATTTAATGTATATTATTAATTATAAGATTTTTAAAAGGTTCGTTAAGGGTAAAAATTGACAGTTCTATAATGTTTGCTTTTTATACAATATTTATAATCTTGCTAAGAACAAGTAAAAGGGGCTTGAGAAGAAATGTATACCTGCCTCGTGACCTAATGGAAGTCACTTATGGTTCCCTGTTATTTTTAAGTAAGCAACCGCATCCCTCCAAGACCTTCCTGCTTCCCAGAATCTTATCCTTTTCTTATACATATATGTCTCAGCTTTAGCCCCAGACCACACTCCTCCCTAGACATTCCACCCAGTATGTAGTAACGCAACTCAATATTTGTATTTGTATATACCAGTGTTTTGCTTGTACTTCATAATAAAGCTTTTCTTTTAAAAGACTCCCCTCTACAAATATTGTTTAACCGACGAAACAGGCTTTTATCAACTGGTTAAAGTTTATTTTCGCCAAACAGATGTTTAAAAGTACCTAATTAAAAAAAATTATTTTAAGCATATTACGCATTAATTTTCTTCATAGTCTGACACTTCCATTATTTGCTTTTCAACGGGCCAACTTAAAAGTCGAACTCGGAATAATCTGTGGCGTATCGAATGAGATTTTTTAAGTCATCGAACTAGGTGTTAAAAAAAATACGAAAATAAGTGGAGTCTAACAATCAAATACAAAAAAAAAACTCTTAGATTTTTTTGTAACTTTTGGAGTTTCTGCAATAAGCGGTTCAATCATTCTTAATAAGACATGACATCATGGATAGAGTCATGGATTTTATCAAGGCGTAAGCTTAAATGAGTGGAAATCCCACGCAAATATTTACTTAATTTTCCACTTTAATTGAACGAGTATTTTACTACTTTTAAAGTGGATTGACAGTTTGAAAGTTAGTTTCGTTTCATTCCTTATAGATCTTAAACTTTGGAGCAAACCCATTAAAAATAATAAAGGGTCATTAACAAATTGCTGGCGTAATAATTAATAATAAGTATCATGCTTTGATAATTTTATCCTAAAATGGTGAGAAATAATCATTAAAAATGATATTAAGCTGTTCATTTTGTGATGGTCACACTTTTTTTTTTGGTTTAAATATTCCTTACCGTGTCACTACTAAAAAAAAAACTGGATCGGAAATTTATATAGAGATATCTAAATCAACCTGTAAGTGAAGCAAAGTGAATTTTATTTCAGTCAACTGAAGGATTTTTAAACAATAAATCCCGCTTTTAAGTCCAAAATCGTTAATGATTGACTTCTGCAGGAGTGCATTTTTGAACGCTTCAGCTATTCCTTAACACTTCTATGGCCTCATCTATTCCTTCACTTCAAGGATTGTTTCAAAGTCAAATGGAATTGCTGATTATTTCGGGTTTCCCGGACGAAACAGTAAATACGATTTTTTGATCGGATACGAGTTGATGGTCGTTAGCACGTTAAGGCATGTGCTGAACATTTATTGCCCTCATGTTGCTCCGTACTGCCTTATTGGGTACCATCAACATTTCCAGGTTGTGCAACCGTGCAACGCATAAATCTTCTACAGCTGGCCCCGGTGTCACCAACGTCCGGTGCCGGCGACAAACAAATGAATAATAAATAGGCAACGCCCATACTACAGATCACTGCTGTCTTCATAAAATATACTCAATGTATACTTAATTAAACCAATCATTTTTAGAAAAGGAAGTCTAACAACTGTTAATAGTTGCAATTAATTAACAAAACCATACGGCCAAATAATTCGTGTTTGGAATGTCGTCACTTTACTAGCTTTAGAGAGGTTTGGGACACAAGTAATGCCGGTACATTTTTTGTTTGTTTTGGCTGTAAATTATTAATACTTATTATATAGAATTTTTGATTTTTAAAAAGAATCGACGCGACGCCAAGGCAATTGATCCACGGATGAACTATGCTTTTATTAGACTACAACAGCTTAGACAGAATCAGCTAAATATTTTGTATGATCCTATAATAAATGTAATCAGCTGTTGGTGACGTAGCACAGGTTGGCCAAGTTTAACTTTGACCGGTCGGATGAGGGACAGTCACTTCCCACTAGACGGAATTTGTCAGTTTCAATACAGTTTTTTTTGTTATGTTTGTTGTATATTCTGCCAATAACTTATACACAAGTAACCTTTTTAGTGCAATATTAACAATATAATTAGCATTAACGCTGATACTCAATTGTTACTCACCTGACTACTTGGAGCTGCTTGTGAAGGCAACTGTTGCAGACCTTTAAGAAGACATTGAAACTTAAGTTTTTTTTCTTAGCTCTTTAATTTTTAAGATTATAGATAAGGGAAAAATAAAGGGACTTAAGTACATCAAATAAATACTTTATATTAAATTGTAGATCAGTGAACTATAACGAGTACGAATTGTATATAAAAAAAAAATCTCGTTTCTTTATTATAGTATTAACGGTTAACAATTAAGATATACACTTAACAATATACAGTTTATTATTTAAATATTCCTTGCTTGACAACACGCAATTTAACATCTTTGCCTCAAGCAGAGACGCAAAATTAGACTTTGGCCGACAGGTTAAGATGCTGCCCGTTTTTATTGCTGTCCTTGGTTCCTACGGATTTTGCTGGTTTTATTTTAGTTGTAGTTTTTTTAAATTATTTAAGTAGTTGAAGCAAACTCGCACGAAGTCTTACCGGCTTACGCATTTATGACTTCCCCCTATCTATCACTGCGTCTCAAGCTATTGATTTATAAGAGCGTACTCAGGCCTACTCTGCTGTATGGTGCACCACATTTTCGTTATCTACATGGATAAATGGATCTGCGCATAGCAGAAAGAGGAGAAAATTTGTCAATTCTTTTGTTCATATTTTTTACATTGTATAATTTAAAGAGGTTTAGGGAAAACATTTTTTAAGTATTCTGTATATTGTATGTGAGCACGTAAACGCCTCACCGTAAATCACTTTCTGTTTTTAAGCAACCATTTAAGCTTAACTCAATGTTGGTTTCCATGGCTGCTCGGGACTTCATGCTCATTTTATATGTCTCCTATATTAGTGTACTGCTACCGTTACAATTTAACTTACTTAACCTTTTCAGCTCCAGTATTAAGCTATTTCATGTTCGGTAAGCAATAGAATGGGTGAATGTACCATATTACTTTTAAGCAGTTTTAGGTCACATTTAAGGTTTTAGTTTATAGGTTAGTGCTTATAGGGTTTAGAATTAAAAAACAAAGGAAAAAAAAGGTACAGAGAAACAACACGCATGAAAGTTAGAACTAGACTGTTTATTTCAAGTCTATAACCCTGTATATTTACATTCGGGATGTTTACATCCCTACGTTCGGGGATTAAGGTTGAGTGCTGATGCTGCCCGGAGCTTAACTTATATATACATATAACTTCTTTATTGTGCTAAAATTATAATCTGCCTTATTAGGCTGTCTTGGGTCGTCACGAGGGGGGTGCCTAGTTACCCTAGTCCTAGTGATGAAGTGAAGGTTGATTAAGCTATGACCTGGAAAATTGCTTTATGACGGGTCTTACTATGTGACTCCATATTTTGATAGGCATGTGCCCCGACAATGCACTTTGTTCAGGAGAAGAGGTATAGGGTAGCTAGTGTAGATAGTTTATGTGGTCTTGGAATTCACACTCGGTATCTGAGGGTAGCGAAAACCATCCGGTTCCCAAAGTCTCTCATTCATACAATTTTAGTTAATATGCCACAAAATGATACCGACCATCCTACATTGATATTTATATATATGTAATAATTATTCAAATATATAGTTAGTTCCAGTTAATTATTTCCGTTTAGTCTCCTTAAGAATATACAATGTAAGTGACCGATTATACATAATGCATATTATGCAATTTATTTAACGTTCTTGCATATTATGTATAATATGCAAGAACGTTAAATAAAGATGAAAGTTAATATTAAATAAAATTTAATAAATGACAATCATTATTTCCTATTCAACTCTAAACTATTCTTCTTTAAACTGTTGGGGTAATTGTTTCATCGGACCCTTTGAGAGTATCAGTTCGTGGGACCACAGCCAAATTGGACCACACTTCGACAGGCTGTAAAATAAATCAGCGTAGCTACGACAGAATTTAGAACACTAGTCTCTATTTTTTGTCGAGCGGAAGGAAATAAATTATGTTACTATATCTACGGGATATTATTAATAGATCCAAGGATCTGTGGGCTCTTGGGCTATAAAAGAAGGCTACTCTGTTTGTATTTTATATTCGTGTCTGTATTTATTTCTTTGTGTCTTTTGATCATTCACAATTGGTTCTTCGTTTTCATTCTGCCGTGTTAATTGATTTTTTTAATAAAATGAAGTTTAGTTTGATTATGACTGCCCAAAATAGCTGGTTGATACGAAGATTAGTTATCTCCCTATGTTTTCTCTCAAATTCAAATTTTTTTCATTCTATCAGTTATCGAAATTCATGAATTTAGAGTTGTCATGATAGGCTATCAGCTCCGACGTGTTGAACTTTCAGCTGAGAAAAATGCTCGAAGGTAAATGAGTGTAAATGAAATGTTTTAACAATTTATTCATATAAGCTTCTTATTCATCAAAACCATAAGTAGGCCCAAGGAGAAAACTCATCTTTCACTAAATATTAAATGATTCCGAATGCGAGTCGGAGGACAATCTAAGCCCAGTGAAGCATTAAGGCCGAATATAATTTATTCCTTAATACTCGATAGGGCGGTGTTGGTGTATTTAAACAGATTATAAAATAAGTGAAATTTCGCCTCTAAGTGGGTTCAGTGTTTTAAAAGGGTTGGTGGTGAGGTGGCGCACTGAATATTAAAAACATCCTAAACTAATGAATCCGAAATCGTCTTAGAACTTTAAATTCATAAAACCGCCAAGTTGTGAATACTAATTTTCACTTGATTACGCAGTTATCAGCCCGTACCGACGCATTTCGTCATTCATTTTCCCTCATCTGTTTTTAGGAATTTGTCGGCATTTTTTTTTTTTGCAAAATCAAAAACCGTTATATTTTCAAGTATGTTGCTGCACTGCACTGTTGTGAGTTTTCAGTAAAAACTAGTGAAATAGAAGTTTTACTTGGAGGTCAAATTTGATGCTGATGTAAGGAATACAAAAATATAGACATCTCTATAAAACATAAATAAATATCACTTATTATTTTTTTTTTTAATTTGAGTGGATTCGAGTAATTGCTCAATAGTAAATTAATTATTCCTCTATTAATTAAAATTTGTAGTAATAAAATTCAAATCCATTTTATCTAAACCTCTTACTGTAATGCTAATACTTATATTTCATATTGTGGTTGAGAGATAATGCCAAAATAATGCTCATTTGTAAATAACTTAAATGTTAAGCATACTGTAGAGATATTTTATGTCAATAAGTCTTCGGCGTAGAGGGGACTGGTTCACGATTCCGGTACGACAAGAGCTGACTAGGGGCGTGGGCGAAGTACCTTCTGATTGGTCAAAATAAACGGTTCTCTCAATTGATAGGAGCAAGAATGAGCTGCCTACATAAGGCTGTACACAGCTCTCTCTCTCTCTCTCTGCACTGGCGTTTGTTGCTCTGCTGCAACCATGGCTTTCTTATTTCATTACCTCTGCACCTCTCGTTCAAACCTTGCTATCTTTAGTCCGGCGTGGTCAGCCTTCACAGTCTACCCATTCAAGTTCCTTCGTCGTGGCCCGCTTAGCAAGAATATCTTGGAAGGGTCCCTTCCATGGAGACGAGGATTTCTAGGGCCCTACAAAATATACCTAGTAGCGTCTCCCCCTCAGATACCGAGTGTGAACTCGAGGTCCTTCCAAGACCACGTAAACTACCTATAATACCTAGCCTGTACTTCTTCTAAGCCTTCCAAGAACCTATTGAGTCAGATCAATAAACAAAGAAGAATTAAGCTGCCATCCACCTAGACCGCTAGAAAACGTCAAATACCAAGGTTTATTTATCTCTTTCTGATGCCAGCCGGGATGGGGATAGATGGGTCAACGAGACCTCGCCAGGCGGGTGCTCCCGACAATGAACTTCCCAATATCCTGTTTAGTCGATTTCTCGCAAATACTGTGCGCATTGTACCCGATAGGCGCTGTGGGAAGGAGGCATCGGGGACTCAGCGATACTCATAAATAAATTTTCCCGCAGCTAATTGGCCTATGTTAAGGCATGACATGGAAATATGAGAAATATTTAAATATATTGTGTCTAAATGAGGAATTGTTGTTTTAGTATAAGTTTCAGTATTATTCAAATTATAAATAAGCCAAACGAATAGAAGTTTAATAAAAGAGAATTCATATTGGTAGTCACTTCAAGCAGGGAAGCTCGGTTGGTAGAACACTCGACAAGGTGTTTGGGAGGACCTAGGTTCGTGTCCCAATCCTGCTAATATACTTTTTCTTTGGCTGTTAATTATTAATAATTAGAAAATAATAGTGAATCCTCTACTACAACAATAATTTTTCATTATATCTGTAGCTCCGGGAAATAACTAGTTAGCCCTAAAAATATATATTTTATATTTATAAAAATATACGTTTTTACCGATGTAACAATATTGCCGAAAAAAATGTGTTTGATAAAGACAATGTTTACACAAAGTGTGGACCAATCGAGGTCAAAATCAATAATATAAATTTATTCACTGGGAGAACGGATTTAGTCATATCTCATTCTGGAGTCAGTTTGACTTGTCTACTTCCTCAGATTCAAATGCTCTATTTTATTTGAATGAAATTCGTGACCAGCGTACTGTTCCACAACCGTACACAAGACAACTCATGACCCGAGTAACTTATCGATTATCATTCTCTGCTCTAATGAGTACATTACCTACTATGATGCGATACTTGTTTCCGCTACTGCTGAATAGAACAGTGATCATTGTCATGATAGAGCAAGTAACAAGCAGGTCCGAGCTGTGTTGAAAGAAAAAGACCCGTGCGTTTTATAAATAGATTCACTAAAAGCTTTGGTTATATTCTATTTTTTATTCAATGCTACCGGGGGATCGGATTTTATCTTGGAACCAAATCGGGAAGGTTTCTTTGTTTTTATGCAGGATATTTGTTTTGACAACATTTCATCATTGGTTAGTGATCATCACCCGTGTTTTGGTATGGTCACCTCATGCCTGATCACTTATTTACTGTCGCGTCAAGTAGTGATAATTGGAAGTTTTTTTTGTAAAAATATAAATCAAAGTTACTATTAAATAAACAAGACTAAAAAAGTTATATGTTGGTATTTTAAAAAATGTAAAACACTAAAATGCATTGGACAGAGTGTAAAAGTGATACAACATGAGCTTTACACAGACCTGAACACACTTGTATTGGCTACAGGTTAAAATTGACCCATAAGATTCGCTCTGACAAATTATAAGGTTGAATGATAGAATTATTAAATATATTAATCTATCTCAATTTTGTAATATTTTTTGTACCCTAAGTGCCATTTGTATTCAAATGAAGGTAATGTTCTAAATGAGGGATCATGCGAATCATGGATGCGATTGCAACGGTTGGTCAAATTGGTCAAAAATAGTATTTCCTAGCTTAAGAGTAATAGATTCGACTTTTAAAAAATGTAATAAAATTGTTAACTACAAAATAAAAACAAGTTTTTTTTTTCAGGTGTAAAACAAATTGAAGTCAACCGATTTTCTTTAACTTTTGCTCTGAGTCTCACTTAATGAAAGTCGTATGTTTAATAGAGTTATGTACACGACACACTTTTATGTTATACTTAGAATTATTTATACATTTTGCAATAATCAAATTTTCATGTAATATTCATACTCTTAATTAGTGACGAGTGACATTTGAAGATGTTGGAAAAATCAAAAGATGGAATGAAATAGAAAAAAAAAAAACATAAAAAAGTATACAGCACATATTGTTGAATAAAATGAATTAAACAATAAAGATAAATGGAATGGAATTTATGAAAAGAATAACAATTTATGAATTCATGTGTGCAACTCAAATAAATTAACGCAAGAAAAACGGTCTTCAGTGACGGCACTTGGCACACTGACTGGTGAAAAGCTGCTTAACACAGTCCTATCGGCGAAATTCGGTATTACAAAAACTACGCCACATATAACATCATTTATGTTTCTTTTGGGTATGCTCTCGTACCATGTCAGAGTGACCTGGAAGCCACTAGAAGAAAACCCTACATTTTTTAATGTTTGAGTGGATCTCACGGACTCAATAATGGATTTACGTAGAATAAATGTTAGAGTGGAGTCCAAATCCGAAACAATATCACGTAATATTGTTTATCAACCTTGATAATACATATTGACTGATAATAACATGATTGAGAATATGATGAAGATTTCCCAACGGGGTGTAGGAGAAAGAGTTCACTGAGCTATGACCTTTGGAGGGCACTATTTCTAATTGGATGACACTTCTCTTGTCCCCTGAAAATGCCTCGGGGCGTCCCTTCAAATATTCTGACGCCTTTCCTTTTGAAGATGTTTCACGTCTCAAATCAGACGAAAAAATATGGTTAATGAAAACCAAGTCATAGTCCAATTCAACAGGAAGATAACCAAGTTAACTCCTAGGTGCTTCTCTCGACGAGTATTTGTCTCATCGGACTTTTCAGAAATTGATATTTAGTAAAATGTCAAATGAGCATTGACTGAATGACTTTGTAACTATCTGAAACTTTGTTTTATTATTTATGAGCCCATATTTATTATTTATTTAATAAAGTTTAGGACAAGCCAAACACGAGGATCATTTCGGTTTTTCCACTTATTTTCTTCAGCATAACTTCTCTTTTTATTTGTTTTCAGGATAAAATTTTCTCTAAGTATATTTCGTTTCATAGATTCGTAACACATTATAATGATGTATAAATGATTTATCATGTGAACGATTTGAAAAACACGGAATGTGATTGAAACGCAATAATATATTTATATTTAGTAAGATTCCGGTAGTGAACCGAGTCATATGAGGGCCATGTTGTGGTTTTTCTAAATGTATATTAAATTATTTTAAAATAACTGATATTTCGTATTCAACTAAAACACTTGAATTTATTTGTTTACGCTTGGCAGTCACTGTAAATAGATTAAAAAAAATCAAATCAAATAAAGTCTGCCGGACAGGGATTTTTTTTTATTGGCTCTATACACTTTTCATTTTGGCGTTATCGCCTTTTATTTATTAATAAAATTCGGAAAACATCAATAAATTTTTATCTTAAATAGCATTAGAGCTTACGGTTGTGAGAACTAATAATGCAATCACTAATCACAGCCCAGAGACCACCAAAATTCACACATTTGTCACCTAGCTTGCATGCGAAAGAGGAAGCAGAGTCTTGGGAAGTCCCCTACGGTCATCATGAGCCGTGTTACGGGATACGAGCCAGTGGGCTAAGAGCGTGAGAGCCACATACGCTCAGGACATGATTGGAGAAACTGGCCTTGCCAGGACTCCCACTGCCACTTATTTATAACAGGTCACGAGGCCAGTTCCGTTTTAGTCTCCGAGGAGGATTATAGGGATGAGTGGTGCAGTGCAATGACTATGTTAGGGGATTAGGGTGGTTGGATAGGTTACTATGCAATTTCTTGAACTTGGAAGGGATGAGTTCAAGAATGTAAGGTACATTAAGATCGTTATAAAATGTTTTGTTTCTGACGTAATAACGGGCATTTATTATTGTTCTCAGGACTTTTGATAGAGAAGATGTGAGAACTAATGAAATAAAAAAAACAGAAGTGTCCCAACATTTTATATGGTTCAGATCTGCCGTTATTGTATCTTTGTCGTATTTTTAACGTCTAGTCATTACAATTTAGAGTGTTTTTGAATTAATGTTTAAAATTTCAGAATGATTTTATTATTTACTCTGATGCCACCTGTTTCAAGTATTCAACTGAACTTTTGTGCTTCAGATTGTTCTATAATTAACTCAATATTGAGTTCAATTTTTGAAGGAAGCCTGAAATTGTGAACAAGAACTGATTAGGGAAATAATAGATTTTGCCTCTATTTACAAAAGCATTTTTGAACTTACTGTTGTAATTAAAATCCCACAAAGGACTTTCTGTGTATTTACCAACGCTATGCTAAACTTGAACAGTGGGGACATGCATATTTAGCAGTAGGTTTTACCCACCCTACGAAGTCAAAATCTTTGAGGATCAAGCATGCAGTTAGATTAAGGATGCAGTTAGTGTCATACTTACCACACGGAACTAAAGAGAAGCTCAGATTGCATAAATAAATGATGCTACGTATAGCGAATTGGTGGGGTGGACAATTAATTAAGAGGGGGCCACAGCGCTGACCATTCAAAGTCCCTGGCCCATTATCGTACCACTAGCAGCAGTTAACTAACCACTCCCAGTCCCTACACCGCCTGGAGAAGGCAGGCTGTCTGGTGTCGTAGATGGGCAATTAGCCCTCTCACCATCCCACAAAGGACTAATCTTACTTCTAAAGGGATGTGTTACTGTCAGTTCGCCAAGCGTCTAGCTTGACTTTCTTAGTCCTGCATCTTTCTTCTCAGTGATAAATTTATTTTTCAAGGATACCGAACCCCTCTAAAGCCCCCTGCAAATCACACACGACTATCATTGACTACCCTAGAGAAAAATATTTAAAATGAGAAAACTCTGGGATGCAGCTTAAGAATTAATATATATATATATATCAAAATTTTATTGTGATAAAATTACAATCTGCCTTATTGGGAAATAAGTAATTGTGTTCAATGTTCTCATTCATACCATATTTACAATTCTTCATTTACTCGCTCATACTTACAGTATTTACAACAGCCCAGAGACCTCCCAAATCCATATGGTTGTCACCTCCCTCGCATGCGAAAGAGGAAGCGGAGTCTTGGGAAGTCCTCCACGTTCCTTTGTCAGCCGCGTCACTGGATACGTGCCAGTGGAGGCTGACAAAGAGCTACATACGCTCAGGACTTGATTGGAAAAACTGGCCGTTGTCAGCAATCCTGCCACGTATTTATAGCAGGTCCCGAGGAGGATTATAGGGAGGTGTGGTGCACTGTGTGCTAGGAGATTATGGTGGTTGGATAGTTTCAGAAGGAATTTCATTTTAATAGACGTTTTTTAAAAAGATTTTTGAGAGGATAGGGAGTAGGTTAATTGGACGATAAGATGCTTTATTGGGTGGTATACCGGGCCTAGCCAATATGATGATAATAGAATGTTTCTAAAGGAGTGAAAAGTGTGTCGTTCGGGAAATGCAATTATAAATGTGGGTTATAAAGATCCTAGCTTTGGGAGAAAGTTGTTGGATAATTTAAAGAGTATGAAGACCATATCCAGGAGGTCTTTGGTGAGGTAAGTTTTTCAGAAGGTCTTCAGAGGGGCTGACGGCTTCTGGTAGAAGTGAAAGAGGGATAGGTGAAGTGAGGAAATATGAAACTGTTGTGCCATGAGTATGATTACTGTGAAAGTACGAGAAAGATGCAGAGAAAATTCTTCCAACCTTTCCTCATCTGAAGTGGCTCAGGAACCAACGCCACTGTGGAGTGGGTGTGAAACAGGATTATTTTAGGATCTGTTTAGTTACTTTCCACATGGAATTATCCCTGGTAGACAGAGAGGAGAGGTGGGAATTAAATGAATCGGATTGGAAGGATGCTAAATGCCGCTTAACCAATCCACAGTAATGAGCCACAGTTTGGAGCTTAAGAATTAAATATATATGTTTAATGATATACCTCAAAAGACTAACAAGCAAGTAGTGTGTTAATGCGTGTGAAAATCTATGCGATTTTGAGCTTTCTAAAATAAACGTAGTAAGGAAATAATATAGCTTATACGTTATGGTTTTAAGGCGTTTTGGAGGATAAGGATTCAGGTAATTTTACGGCAACGCGTTCAAATCGTCAGATTATTCGTAACACGCTGTGATCCGTTGAGTAATATTTTGGCTAGAAAAATCACTGTTTTTGTATTGATTTAAACAATTAGAAATCTTGATTGCTAATAAATTGTTTTCTGGGATTATAAAAATTTGTTCGCAGTCCTATCAAAACCCCCCTCTTTTATTATGTTATCGACATTTTCTGTTGGAGATCCATAATACGTCAAACATTAAATTGTGTGGGAAGTGAATTAATACATTATATTCCCCTCGCTTTATTTTTTACTTTGGTATTATTAACCATGATATGCATATATATTCTATAAATTAATGCCATTGGTTAAGACTTTGGTCAGACGAGCGGTGATGAGCAATTTCCCACAAGCGTGCCTACTCACGCCCAACCTGCTGAGCCCTTTACCTCAGATTGTGGAAACTACTTACTTCACTGTCAGCCCTTGTCCTTTGTCACACGGATTGTCGTCACGCTTCATAGGCTGTCTCATTTGTCACATTTGAACAGGCGAAATATACTGAAATATCTAAAACACAATAGGATATTATTTGTTTTGTTGCTTATAATCAAAAAATCACTGTTATGTTCAAAAATTTACGATGTCAAAATATTAAAGACTCAAAAACTTTATTAATAAAGACAACTCACTATAATGACATCATATACTGCGTGTCGGAAGCGCCTGCCAGTGGAAGTCTTGTTAACCCAGCCACTGGTTTCAAAAAGAGATATGAATAGACCTGTGATCTTTGATCTTGGGTAGTGGCCCAGTTGGCGGGTATCTTAATTCATATTTGTTTATTGATCAAACTCAACAAAATCTTAAAAGGTGTGCCCCGACAGTGCATTATGTTCTGGAGAAAAGGTAACAGAGTAGGTATTATATTATAGGTAGTTTATGTTGTCTTGAAGTGTCCATGAGTTTACACACGATCCCAAAGGTGAATGTGAAGTGCGAACCAGTAAAAGGCAGAATGGACCGCTGGGAGAGACGCTACTAGGTACACTTTGTAGTGCCCCAGAGCCCACTGTCTGCATGGAAGGGATCCTTTCCAAGGATATGATAGTTTTAGCGAGACGAAGCCAGAGAATCCCACTAAGAAGGTGTGGGGTCTGACAACGACTGATTAAAAGATAGCAAGGCTAAGGACATAGAAGTGCTGAGGTAATAAAATAAGAAAACCATGGTTCAAGGAGAAGAACAAGTGCCTGTGCAGAGCGTGAGAGCAGTATTCACTTGAAGTGTCTGATTCCGACTGCCTGAAATAGCTCAGAATTTCTGAATATAGGCAGGAAATTCCATGGCAATCAGGGGCTACTAAGCCCACGCCCCTAGCAAGTTCTTGAGGTGAACTAATTCCCTCTCCGTATTGACGCCGAAGATTTATTGATACAAATATAAAAATGTAGGTGGGTGTTTACTGCTCCAAGAAGAGGGTAACTTCTATTTATTCGCGGTGGAGAAGTTGGCACAACACTGTGGTTTATTAATAGAGGAAGAGCTAAGCCAACAGAGACTGGTATGGACTTATGGTAGGGCTTGTAAAATAAGCTCAAGTCAACTGGATCAGAGAGTTTAAATAGGCTTGCTTGATTTCCCTGCTCACAGATCGAGTAGTGTCAAAGTAACTTGTTTGTTCTTTATAAGATATAGGGTATATATAGGACCTACTACTTGTTGTAGAGTCGAGGCTTTAGGTATCCAAAATTTCCCTCCGTAAAACTGGCTTGCAGGTTGGGTCCAGTGTTATTTTGTTTGATTTTATGCCAAACCAATTGTTGTGACCACCTCTTAATTACGCATAATCAAAAGTTCCCCTCTTCTCGAATTATATTATCCTCTTTTTTTTCTTTCTTAGCTCTCTAATTAAAAGATTAAGAATGAGGGAAAAATAAAGGGATATTTGGGTTGAGCGGATCCTTGTACTAGGAATACCTGCTTGAAGGTGGTGTGAGGGAATTAAGGAGTGTGGGAAGCCTCGGCAGAGGTTGATAGTTGCGGTACAGTGGTGAGAGTCCACTGGTGGCTGGGCCTAGAGTCCTTCTAGGCATGTAGTGCAGTTTTATTTAGTCAGATAGCAGTGTTGGGTGCCCGTTAGAGGCTTGTTGTTGGTGTATATTATACCTATCTATGTTTCCATATTTGTTGTTAATAAAGATTACGACGGCAGCGAGAGTAGGGGGAGGAGCTAGTGGGGTAAACAGCCGCAGGTGGGGACCCATTCCCACTTCCCCTGGCCACCTGGAGGGGGCCTATCCCCACCAGGGTGGACCGGCTATATAAGCCCCGGCAGTAATCCGAATTAGCATAACGAACCGGACTATCACTTGGAACATTACTATCTCCTCTCTCTCTGCACTGGCGCTTGCTGCTCTACTCGAACCATGACTTTCTTATTTAACTACCCCTGCATCTCACTTTCCTAACCTCACTATGTTTTAGTCCAGCGTTGTCAGACCCCACACCTTCCTAGTGGGAATCTCTGCCTTCGTCTCGCTAAAACTAGCACCTCCTTGGGAGAGACCTCTCCCTAACGGACGACGGTTGCCTTGACCCTACAAACTTACCAGTAGCATCTCCCACGGCAATCCAGTCTGCTTCTCTCCGGTTTACACTCGCCTTTGGGATCCGGACGGTTTTCGCCTACCCTTAGATTCGTGGTCATTCCAGGACTAGATAATCTACCTATAAACCTACCCTCTTCCTCTTCTCCTGAACGTAGTGTCGGGGAACACATTTTATAAAGATCTTATGGAGTCAGATCAAAGCGAATTAAAGCTGCCCACCGACAAGGCCGGCAGCCAGGGTGAAAGAACACAGATCCGCCCGGCTTATCTCTTCCTGGCCACCCCAGGTCTTTCTGACCCTAGCATACGGTGGGCGTCTCCTCCCCACTTTGGGGATACTCAGTTAATTGAGCCCGACACCAACCTTTGTCGGTATAAAGAAATTGCTCACTTGGTACATATAACTATGGGTAGATTCTAGCGGAAGGTTGAAGTCATTTTTCGATATTCTTTTTAATTTTTAACATATCGAAATGACGAATCGATCGAAAACGTCACATATCAAGAACATTTTACCTGAACCAATTATTATACTGAATATATATATATATATATATATATATATATGAAAATATAGACTTGCTGGTTTAAATTCAAAACCATCACTAGCTAATGATAAATGTTAAAAAGTCGTTATAAAAAGAAGCACTCATTAGTTTATTCAAGAAGAGAGAGAAAAAGTTGGCTGAAGAAGCTAAGTATAAGTTTTTGGCTGCACTAGCACTCTCGCCTTATCAGAAATGCAAATTCGAGCTGTAATTAAATTCTACCTGTCTAGTTCCCGATTCAGGGCCCGTACCTGCTTTTTCTTTAGACTCCTCCCACTCCTGGTTAATTTTAGAGCGGGTGGATTTCTTATCGTGTACTTCTTGACGTCAACACAATCATTAAAAAAAACAACCGACAACGTCAACGCCCGTTTGAATAATAATAATTTGCAGTTTTTGCAAACTTTTGACGTAAAAGAGCAGCATTTTGCATGGAGGGTTTTAGTATATGTCAGACTAGTGAAGAAAAGGTCAAACCTTCCTGAACCCTTAGATTACATCAATACAACAGAACAAATCGATATGAATACCTCTCAGATTACATTTGTACTTTGCGAAAACGGTATCGAACAAGTCATTGAATCTTACTTGGTCTATATTGATATGAAGCATTACTAGAATCTAGCTTTATTCATTATTGCTATTGGTATAAAAAAATACAGATTGCAAACATAAAATGATTATTATTTAGCTTTGAAGACGTTGATTGAAGGTTTTTCAGGATTTACTGGCGTGAACGCGGATAAATTTCTCTGTAAGGGAAAAGGGGTGGTTTTCGGGATCGGATAGATCGAAATTGAAAGGAAGATTTTAGGAATCAATCCCCTTTTACCTGTCCGGCGATCAGTCCAGCCTCGGGCAGGAGCTTCTGTCCTAATGGATGATTTTTTACTGCTTTCCTCGATTTCCGGCGAAAGATACAAAAAACTGCCGAACCATGTATCTGTTATGACTATCATCAGATTAAAACCGATAACTTAGGATTCGACAAATTAATCTCGGCACTCAACAAATTTTGATGCTACTACAACGAAGCTAGGATCCATAGTGACCAGTCTCGACAAAACCCCAATAGTGTCCAATGGGCGAGGTCGTCCCTGCTGCAGCAGCGATAGCCAACGAAACAATTTTCTTCTTTTTTTTTTCTTTTTTAACATAAAGTTTTCTGTTATTAAATTTTAGATTGGCTCAAACAACTGGCTTAATAAATAAACACTGTACCGTACCAATAGCCGACTATCAACAATGAAGCTTAGAATCGAAAGAACACTAGTAATAATAATAATAATAATACATATAGAGGAAGAGGAATTTTTTTCCTTCTGGCAGAAATACTAAACCCTGATCGGCAAATACTCCAATGTAGCACTGGCAAATGTGTCTAGCAATCAACCTCGAGAACATCAATCGCCTTCACCACTAAGGACTACTTAAAGGTACTGGCTACTATTTTAGAATTAAGGATTTTAAATTGGATGTGGTCCTAATCTTAAGGTCTATGCATTCAAATATCCCTATGGTAATTAAGCGTCAACAGTTATGTCTCATATATATAATCTTGTCATTAACAAATGGTATGTTTATCAGTTACATCCTAAGGACGGTGTCTCATAACTTATAATAATCAGCCCTATTATAATTATCTTATCTTATCCTATTAGTAACTTAGAAAAATAGCCCTTGAGCATAAGAAGATTGTTGGTTCCTCAGGGCCCTAGGGGACTTGATTCTCAGCTTGTAACCATATATAATTGTACATTTGGGTTTTATACCAAATAAAGTTTCTTTTTAAGAGTTATTGCGCAAAAGAAATATAATTAACGATCAGGAGTATCACCAACCTGCAGTGGTAAATAACGCAACTACTACTTCACAATTCTCTATATCGCCAAATCTTGGATACACTAGGTTTAAAGAGGGTTATTGTTTATAGGGGGGACTACACTCATCTAGATAAAGAGTACCTATGGATATAAAGAATTCGATAAATATGTTGGTAAATGGATAATTATAAATATTTCTCTCTCCGGTTTGGAATAGGTTCCCAGAATGTCATAAAATACACACATATATATATATATATATATATATATATATATATATATATATATATATATATAAGTTAATGCTTATCGGCTTTAGAATTCAAAAACAAAGTGGAAAAAGGTACAGAGAAACAACACGCTTGAAAGTTAGAACTAGACTGTTTATTTCGAGTCTATAACCCTGTATATTTACATTCGGGATGCTTACATCCTT
Source organism: Acanthosoma haemorrhoidale (assembly GCA_930367205.1). NCBI lineage: Eukaryota > Metazoa > Arthropoda > Insecta > Hemiptera > Acanthosomatidae > Acanthosoma > Acanthosoma haemorrhoidale. Next base: position 104,829,527 of record OV884014.1, on the reverse strand, counting down.
ATTTACATACAATATTTACATACAAACAACCCATGATCCTATGTAGGTCGGATTACTAAAGACAATAAAGCAGTCTCTTTATAGAAGTTTGAGAGTGTAGTTCGTTTCCCTCTTTCCTATTCTTTCTTAAAGCTTAACCTCCGACAATTAACTGGTGCCAAAACCCGGGAACACAGTACGGCCTAGTACGGAGCGAAAAGTAATAATTTTGTTTTCTTTATTTTTTTTTCGTTCTTTCACTTCACGTTTTTTTTCTCTCTCAATAAGGGGGGTCCAGAGGGAGTGTTACAACCCCCCAGTGCTTAGTGCAGGAACAGATATACCGCAGTAACCTCAAACGACCATGGCAGCGGCTCACGCGAATACATTGGCGTGGATGATGATCCCGGCGATTACGGCTCAGGACATTGAGGAAGTCGATTTCGGATCTGGAAAGATTAGCAGGCGAGATCGGGGAACTAAATAATTTCCTTAAAGGGGGTGACCGTCTGATTACGCGGATAGAGGGGAAACGGTCGGAGGACCTGATAACGGCAGGGGACGCAGAATCGCTGAGGGCAGCTCTGGTGTGCAGAGTGAAGCGGAGTGTCCTGAACATGATCCAGGCCGGCGAGGAGACCTCGTGGAACGTAGTGAAGGAGCGGCTAAAGAAAGCGTTCGGTGGGGGAAGATGGACCCCAGAAGAGGACATTTTTGAACTCTTCAGGGAAACAAAGAGACACCAGCAGACGAACGGGCAGTACGCCGGAACGATGCTGGCAAGCTACAACAATATCACGGAGAAGATGCGGGAGACAGTAAGTGCTGCGGAAGTAGAAGCCAGGTTGGCGTTCTTATCACCTATCCTGAAAGTAAAGCTAGCGAATGAAACTGGAAGAAAGGAGGGGTTACCGAGAGAACGCACATTTCTGGAATGTGCCCAAGAAATGGTGGACACCAGTGCCAGAAAGGAAGACACCACAGTTGGCGAGGAAGATACGGGCTGGAGAAGAGTGCCATATAGAAGGCCCAAAACCACGCCCATCGCATGGAAGAAGAAGGAGGCGGAGTACGGTGGAAGACAAAGATTAATGGTGGGGGAAAGGAGCCGAGGAAATGTGGGGCGCTCCAGAAGTCGAGACGACAGGAAGTGCTATGAATGTGGGAAAGCAGGACATTTGGTAGCACAGTGCCCACGCACTAGGTGCTTTGATAGGGTACGGAAGGGCATGTATCCAGGCAGTGCCCGTATATGAGCCGACGCAGAGACGGGAACAGACCTGAACCGATGGAGATAAACGCTCAGAAGATGCGGAGGAAGGAGAGGCCGCAGCCAGAAGCGTCAGAGACCTCGGAAACTTCCGAGACAGAAGAAAAGAGGGAAGAACCAGGAAACCGAATGGGCTGGAGAAGCGGCAGTGCTCGGAGGACCACTTGACGACAAACATCAGAGGAGAGGGGAGAACGTGATATCTGAGCAGAGTGGTGGCGGAGAGGCGACCGCACGATAGTAAACAATAGTGTGAAAGTCGGGGATAGCGGTCTGCCTATAATCAGAGTCGTGAGGGGAGTGAAGTGTCTAGTGGATACTGGAAGTACCAACACTACAATGTGTCAGGAGACACTAGAGAGGATGTGTGAAGGAGAGAGAATGCCCCAAATACAGGTATGTTCTTGTAACTTGATCACCCTGGGGGGCCCCTGTAAGTTTGAAGGGGAGGCAGTAATAGGGCTAAATAGATGGGAACGCGATGAGGAGAGTTTAAGAGTTCACGTGGTAGAAAAGATGCCCCGGGAATATGGAGGGATCATAGGGTGCGATTTGCTAGGTAAAGTAGGAGCAAAGGTTAGGAACGAAAAGGGGCGATGGGACATTCGAATAGGTAAGGTAAGGTATAGGTGCCTGGGACTAGTGAGAGAAGTAGGGCGAGATGGGGGGGGGGGCGCGAGTAGGAGCGCTAAAGCAAGCAGAAGATTGGAAAGGGGAGCTTAAGAGAAAATACATAGATATTTTCTTCAAGGAAGGCGAGCGATTGGGGCTCACAGGTAGAACTGTACTCGAGATTTCGATCAAGCAAGCCACGGTGTGCTATGTGAAGGAGCGCAGGTATCCACAGGCTCTGAGGCACCACATTCGTGAGGAGCTAGACAACCTGAAGAAGCACGGGATTATAGTGGACAATACATCGCCATATAACAGCCCCCTGTGGGCGGACAAGAAAAAGAATGAGGAAGGTGGGGGCCCAGACAAATATAGAGTCGTAGTGCACTACAGAAAACTTAATGAGAATACGGTGGATGAAAAATATCCAATCCCCAGGTTCGACGACATTTTGGACAGGCTGAGCGGGGCGAAGATATTTAGCACTCTGGATCTTAAAGCTGGGTATCACCAGATTCAAATACACCCTAGAGAGCGACACAATACGGCTTCACGTTTGAGAGAGACCACTATGACTTCACGAGGATGCCATTTGGCCTGAAGAATGCACCCATTACGTTCCAGTGGCTCATGGATGAGTTTCTACGAGGGATAGACGAGTCCGTATGCCAAATATATATGGATGACCTCTTGATATTCAGTGCGACCGAGGCACAACATGCGGATCACCTGCGGATGGTCTTTGATCACGTGAGGCAATTTGGCTTGAAATTGTCAGACGAAAAGTCCCGTCTAGGCCAAGAGGTTATCAATTTTTTTGGCGCATACGATCTCTAAGGAGGGAGTGAGACCCGGTGCCGGGAAGGTGGCAGCGATTCAGAAGATGGTGGTTCTGTCGGACGTTACAGGGATCCGGCGCCTGTTGGGTACGTTTAACTAGTACAGAAGATTTGTCCCCGAAATGGCGGCTTGTTTGGTACCCCTAATCAATCTCCCGAAGAAAGGTCAGAAGGTGGTCATCACCCCAGATATCGAGGAGAATTTCCGGAAGTGCATGGATCGTCTCCAGGAATACCCGATTCTGGCATTTCCCGACTTCACGAAGCAGTTCACAATCACGACGGATGCCAGTGAATATGCCTTGGGAGCGGTTCTATCACAAGCGGGAGGCACAGGAGACCGTCCCGTAGCGTACGCCAATAGGCGCCTCACCGAGGTGGAAAGTAGGTATAGCGCGCTAGAGCGGGAATTATTAGGGATAGTCTGGGCGATAGACCATTTCCGGCCCTACGTGTTCGGGAGAAGGTTCCGGGTGCACACTGACCACAGACCGTTACAGTGGGTCGGTAATTTAAAAGAGTCGTCGGCGAGGGTCATGCGTTGGAAGGAGTTCCTCAGCCAATACAACTTGGAGGTAATATATAAGCCCGGTAAGAAAAACGTCGTGGCGGACTGGCTGTCCCGGGTGATGGTGGTCAACGCACTCGACTAAGATCAGGGGGAATCCTCCCGGGACGGAAGGCAGTTCTTGTGAGAATGAACGCCGGAGTGAGAGGAAGACCAACAGGAACCAGGGTCTACGGATTTGGTACCGTCGGCAGGAGGAGGGAGCACAACGGTCGACAGGCCTGTGGACATGGAAGAGCGGGAAGAAATTATCAATGATAAGCGCCGCCAGATAGTCTGGAAGACGAAGAACTTCGGCCCCATGAAAATAGCACATGATAGCTCTCCACGATCGACCAACACGACCATATGGTCGGCTCCAGAGGTGAACAATGACCAAATTAGTTGTGCTCTTAATGATTCTTCCACACCAGGGAAGACCCATTTTCTTTACGTCGGGAACGCAACCATATGGGAAAAAATTAAGCGTCTTTGGAGGGCGGAGCAGATTGGGGCTGACCGAACATTTGTACGGTTTACCATGATGGTAGAGACCATCCCGGATGAGCCAACGCAGAAGGAGATCACGCTACCGTACCATCAGGGCAAAACAAACCACAGGGGAGAACAAGAGACGGCTCAGGAAGTATTTCTGGTGGGGGATGCGAAAGACGATCCAGGAAACACTAGCTGCGTGCGAAGTTTGTCACCGTACCAAATATGACAGGCATCCACCGACCGGACAACACGTCGAGACTCACACGGCACAAACACCGCTCACTGACCTTCAAGCTGATACCTTCACTTGGCGGGGACACAAGTGGGTCACCGTGGTTGACCTCTTTAGCAAAACGGCTATGGCATACCCCATTCGGGAAAAGTCATCGGAAGCAGTACTAGGCGCGCTGAGGTGGTGGTTCCAATTTTACGGCGATCCAGATCGGATAACGCCGACGTGCGGAAAGAGATGAAGGCTCTGGACGTGATATGGCACGTCAATACCCCAGGGCATCCAATGAGCCGACGAGGAATAGAGTTTCTCCACAGTACCTTGGGCGATCATCTCCGCATCTACAATGCCGACAAAGGGTTGGAGCCGGCAGAGGCAATGCCTAGGGCATTGCGTATAACCATTCTGTTCACACGACCACCGGGTTTTCACCCTTTGTAATCCTTTTCGGACTTTGTGGGCGCCACCGGGACACGAGTAGAATGGTGGTGGGAGACGAGACGTCCGCACAACTCACCACTAACCGCGTGGAACTAGGGAAATTATGGGGGAAGGTGTTCGCGAAAATTACCATGGAAAAATCCAGGAGGGTGTTGAGGGAGAACGCGGGCGTCAAACCACTAGAAGGGTGCGTCACGATAGGCACTACGGTGTATCGTAAGATCGGTTCCAATAGGAGTAAGGAGGTGTCCCATTATGAGGGTCCCTTCCGGGCGATCACGATTCGTGAACACAACTTGGTGACCATCCAAAGTGTTCATGAACCCGTGAAGAGGAGAACTGTCCATCTCGAGCAGTTAAAGCTTCCAGTGGGGAAGCCATCTAAATAGGAAATTGACTCTAATTTTCTCACTCCTGCACACATCTCTTTTGGTTTTTGGTGGCATTTGCCAGATACATGTTTTTTTCTTATTTTATTGTTTTAACCTTGTACCACATTGGATAAAGTTATGTTCTGTTTCTATGATTATAAGACAGTGTTGTGCTGCTCTAGACGAGCAGGAAATTATTATGTCAGAACTGTATATAATTAGCATAAGTGTTAAGTTTCAGTTCCCGACGAATGGTCAGGAACTGGCAGGGGGGAGTTAAAGCCAGAGTCAAGTTTATGTTGTAAACTAATACGATCATGGGAGGTAAACAACCCATGATCCCATGTAGGTCGGATTACTAAAGACAATAAAGTGGTCTCTTTACAGAAGTTCAAGAGTGTAGTTCGTTTCCCTCTTTCCTATTCTTTCTTAAAGCTTAACCTCCGACAATTAACTTATATATATGTGTATATATAAGTTATGATTAGACTGAAGAAATTTAGAAAATGAAATCACGTTAGGGGATGTTTGGGTAGAACAACACTATATGACTGCTAGAAATCAACTGCTTTATTATTATTTTACCTTCTATATATAGAGCTGGTTTGCTCGACTTAATAGTTGCACAGGTCGTGTTGTTGTTTACGGTTCCTATAGGCTTACTGACAGATAACGTGTATATATATATATATATATATGTTTGGCTTGCTGCTCACACGCGAAGTAGGCTTGTCGTAGAAATTTGGTCTATGAAGTACATGTCAACTTAAAGGATTAATGGTTTCTTTTTACGTACAGACCAAATTAATGCAGTTCATTTTCGGCAGCTTATTTATGCCTGAAGGCTTAAAGGACTTGAGGGACTGTACCCGCACACCTCACTTCACCACGCGTAACCACATTACCCACCCAACGTTATACTAATCTAAAACTGACTCAACCAAGAAGTAGCATATTAGGCTAAAATATTTGAATAAAAGGGATTCTCATCAGTTAGAATCTTTTATTTGATGGATAACTGCCGAAAAATGTTTCACAAACATCTTGACTATTGAAGCCTAGCTAAATAATCTTTTTGAGGAGAGTCTTTTAAAAAACTTTATGAATAACAATGAAAACACTGGTATAAATACAAATATTAATCAGTTACAGAGTTAGAACATACTCTGTTGAATTACTAGGCACAAGTGGGTGCCTGGCCCTAAGCAGGCAAGAAAAGGGTAGGATTTTAGGAAACAGGAAGGGGTTGCTTACAAGAAAAACAAGGGTCTGCTCAAGAACCTTTCATATTTTATACCATTTCAACATTTCCCACAACACCACTGGCTCCCCCAAACACCAAACTCAAATTATATTTTACAAATTCATAAAGTATAGCAATGACCGAAGAAAAGAAACAGGAGAAATGATAGGAAATAGCTCAGATTATTTTGCAGTGATAATACAAACAATCTGCCGGTTACAATTTCACGAATTACCATCGAGCCTTTACGATCTATAGCCTCGTAGAATCACTCTACCTACGACCGAAATGAATTGTGATAATGGAATAAGAATGACAAAGCGCTTTTTGTTTATCGGTTTTATAGCTGAGGATAATGGGATAGAAATTGCGCAGCTGTTATTCCTGTGTTTAATCACCAGCTCATCACGTCCATTTATTGACAAATATATTTTTATGTCCCGTTTTACATTAAAAATGGCTACACAATATGTCTAGACGTAAGTTCTTGTATTTTTTAAGCAAATATTATCGATATTGAAGTAAATTATATCATAATTATCTATATTGTAACGTACCTGGTCCAGCCAGCTACTAGGTTACTTTTAATAGTAATGACAATAATAATAACTGAAGCAGTTCCTACTACTATATATATAGTGGAAATAATTACCATTTACTTTTATAATTGACTAGTTAATACAACAATCCAGTTATTGTTGTTCGTAAGCCAATTGGGAATGACTAATATAATTAAAACTTAATTCACTACAAAATTATTATAGATAATTTATTAAGAATGAAATTTTCGAAATTGAAACAAGCTTAATGACTACAGAATAGTTATATAAAATAATGTTATTCAACTTAATTAAAATGAGCTCTTTAACCTTAATCTTTACTACCTATTGAATGAATCCATTCAACATTGAACACTGATCAGTATATCTTTTTACTGTACGCATAGAATTCCCGTTTACTGTTATTATTAGATACCTTTATTATTGTTCATCGGGAGTGTTTTCAGTAGCGAGGTAAAGTTTCTTTTGTTATGGACCTACAAGCCCTTTTCCTTTGTTGAGTTTCCTGACTAAATCCTTGTTATGCTTTTAATATGCATCTTCCACGAACGCATATTGCCACTTGACTTATCCTATAACTTCTTTATATGAAATGACCGTTCAACCTCTATACCGGGAGCCAACCTCCTTCTCTCGGATATTAAAGGCTTCCTTCTCATACTCCTTTTGATGTCTTGTGATATATCTCTTCTTACCCCCGTTCTATTGGCCAAAAGAATGATCACATGTCTATTCCTTGATTCCATTGGCCGGCAATTTCATCCGATGCGTGTATATGTGCGAGGGACTCTTGGAAGCTGCCAACATCCTAGTATATCTGGGCATTAAAATGGAGAGAAACCTCCGTTTTAGTAACCATTTTGCAAGGAAGTTGAAACAGAGACGCCCAAACAGTGAGCTTCATGAGATCTTTGAGCTGCCTAAGATAGATGAATTCATTCAACGTAGACATATCAAATTCTTCGATTCGTTGTAACATATAACACACCTAGTATTTAGCCCCGCTCCGTTCCCCTGTGGATGGCAGAACGCAGTAGAAGCAGGAACGCTTTAGGCTATTATGTTTTATTTTTAAGTTTTAGTGTGTATGTTTTTCCCAAATTTGTAAACCGTAGGTGGGCCCCATCACCAGTCAGTTGTTTTTGTAATTTTGACTGTAAAAAGATAAATGTTGTTTTGTTATTCTACCCTCCTTCAAATGCATGTTACGCTATGCAGGAAAAGGAGCCATAAATCTGTAAATATGTTCATGCTATTGTTCATTTTCTTGTAAACATGTTTAAATAAAGGGGTTTTGAAACAAAAAAAAGCTGCGTGGCGTTGGTGAAACAGCCGGGTCGTCCACGCCTCTCTCTCCAGCGTCTTCTGCGCGACGCTGCTCTCCAGTCAGCTGATCGAAAAACGGTATCCTGGCCCTATTATTTGAAACTAAACATGATTGGCTAAGCTTACTAAAGGCATTCTTAGTAAGAATTTATTTACTTGGATTTTGGAAAACCCCCCAAAAAAGACGTCTCAACGTATATATTCTAATTTTATTTTCGTTGTGTACAGGAATATTTGTGATGTACTCTTCGTGCCTCTACTACGCCGATAGTGCTAACTTTACAAAATGTATGAAATCGTCCTTTGCAGAAGAAATACCTTTGATTGTTATATTCAGGGCTATTTGAATTCGCTCGTCTAATGAAGTCAAACTTCTAGTTTGCTTTCATCAATTTATGAGTGCCAAGAAAGATAGTTGTAGATATTGAGAAGTTAATTTTTTGAATTTTTGTCTTAGTAGTCTAGTAATGCACTTTACAACAATAAATCTAAGACAAACTATAAACAGGGACGTCCAGATATTTATTTGTTACCCAATACGTGATTATGTAAAAGTATTTATTTATTTTGATTACTAACAAATTTATTAAGATTTATTCATTTTTTTAAATAGTTTTAGCATCATCAGCGTATAAAATGGAACTGACATGAAAATCATCATGCCTCTAAAAAATAAACACTGGTTGAGTTAGTGCTACAAGCATGGTGTTAATGGTGGTTTCAATGAATTTATAATTAAATTATGAAAGACCTAATTTAAATATCGTTAGTTAGGATGTTAAGATCTTAAATTTGATACCACATCAATATTAAAAGTAAATTACAAAATTTTTCAAAATAAACTACTATTGATTGATTGACTTACTTGTTTTGATGGGTATAGTTCTCTTTCTCATGTCAAATAGGATAGTTATTTTTGAAATTTTCCCAAACCCCTAATAATACAGATCTCATACTCCTTAAGCCCTGTCTGGGATAATTAGAACGAATATTGTCGTGATTTCCAGTCAAGAGATAGGTGTTTAATAGAAGAGAAAGTTTTTGAAATTTATTTACTTTGCTGAAACTGCATAAAACTTCAACTCCCTCTTCAACTCTTCAACCCCTGCCCCCCTGGGGTGAAACTCCAGGATTTTCAGATAGGTTAACTGACTAAAGTGGGTTAATTGCCATAGACCAGCCATACTATAACTACTATGACATACCACTATACTATGACACTAAAAATAAATTATTTCGTAACAAATGTAGTATTCACTTCATCGGACATGATTTCAATCGTCAATATAAATAAAGTTTCGTGATTGAGTCAATTTATTTGTGCATATTTAATAAATGTGATATCGTACAATAATTAATTAATTCCTTCTTGGATATTACTAACTATATACCAAATATACAATATGTTCATTATAAACTTTCTATATCCGTTAAATGTGTTAATTATGTGAGAATGTATGTGAGGGGTAGCTCAGTCAATGAAATAGAGAAATTTGAACTAAATTTATTCTTCAATTACCGTAACGAATTGAACAACAAACCGTTGCAAGAATAATGATTTTGTCAATTTGAGAATCACTGTTATTCCTAATGATCAAATAAATTATCCTCTGTTGGATCTAATCTAAACCAGAAGTTTTTGTTCCTTTACTTAATTTAGATTATTAGAATAGAATAGAAAATCCTCTATGAATAATAAATAGAAATTGACAGACAAATAAATACATTTCTGGGCAACAATAAAGAAACATTACGTCACACAGGGGGAGAAAATGAAACAATTAAAAACTAATAGGTATACCTAAAATTCCAAAATATTCATCTCCAAGTAACTTTTTTGGTAGAATACAAAATAAGGAATAAAATTATAATACGCAATTAAATTAAAAGAAGAAATATAATAGTAATTAATAAATTAAATACCAAAATATTAGTTGTCGCTCTTTTAAAATTGTAGCTACTGCATCGTTTTAACAAATGCCCAGACACCAGAGAGCCTGGTAAAGTAAAACTGCATTAATAACTAAAATTAAGTTGAGTGATATGTACAATAATGCAAACGTAGGAAAAATTCAGATTAAAAAAAAACACGATAAAACATACTTGTTATCTATTGTCACCGGTGAATAATATCATTTTATTTGCGTCACAACATAATTAAAAAAAACATATTTTTCTCTTTCTTGTGACTTTTTCCCATTATTAACGGTAACAAAAATAATTTGTCCAACGAATGGCATATCTAATTGAACCCAGCCTATTTTCACAGGTCTTCTTATCTTTATGTCTTTAACATACACCTTCGAAAATTCGTCGTATCTACTATCTGAGGTGAACTGTTCGCACTCAAAACCAAAATATTTTTGGAATATTCGAACTTTATTTTTATCTAAATATAATCCTATAAGGAGAGCCCCTGCACCAAATCGGGAGATCTATTGTAATTAATTGAATAAGTTTCAGATTGGTTACAGATGTTAAAGTTTTTCCCATCGGGCTAGACAACAATTGTTTTATTTATATAAAGGACTTGCATGTCATTTGTTGCCAGCCGTTGAAAACCCGGGGTTCGACCCCACTAGATGTTTTACTCATAAGACTCTTCGCTCACAGAGTACATTCCATCTTCGTTCAGCGGTGTCTTCTTGATGACTGGTCTCTCCAAGATCCCTGCTGCTCTTCCAAGTCTTGTAGCACTTTCCTCCGTAGACGCGATCTATTTTCCCTTTCACCACGGTGGCGATTTTTCCCTCCACTGCCCCCCGCTTTACCTTTGGGTTACACGATGACAGCGGTTTTCATTTAAAATGAAATTTATTAATTTAGAAAAGCTGAGGCCAGGGCGCTTCGCCTCATTGGGCATAGCAATGCTTAAAGATGCAAAGCAGGACATTTTTTATGAAACAAGATGCCATTGTTTTGCCTCTGTGCCAGAAGAATCTCAGCAAGGGCCTAACTTAAGCAATGTGCCAAACCTGGCTGTGGAACTAATATCCTTAATTGAACCCCTTTATTCCTGTTAAACCAGAGAAGACAAGTCTAAAACAGAGGAGAAAAGCAAAGACCCCGCCCGACTTGGAAAACAAATCTGATTGAACCCTTTCATTGCTGACAAACCTAAGAAGACCAGACTAGAACGATTAGTCAGCATCAGATGAGACAAGACTAGACTAGACTAAACCACACGAGACCAGTCCAGTCCAGTCAAGACATGCCTGGACAACAAATATTCTGATTGAATCCCTTTATTGCTGTGAGGATAAAAATACAGTTCAGAGCTAAAAAATAATCATGCGTGTCATGTGTTGAAAATAATGTAACTCAGATGAGCCCATGCCGTCCTTAAATTGCGTCAAAACTAGATGCCAATATCACACGGATTGAAAAACTGACAGAAAATGCCTAGTAAAAACAAACGTCAAAGGAAGAAAACAGTGAGGTAAGTCAAGAGAAACTTGAGGGCAAAGAAAAAGAGCAGCTCTAAACAGAATACTGGAGCAAATCAGACAAAGGTGCCTCACCAAACTATGTAAGATGGCGCCTTACCTTATAAAGCTTAAACCACAACACTATACCCTGGAAAAACTACTTTCATCTGTGTCACTCCATTCTCCTGCGATAGAACTGTTCTTAGATTTTTTCCCCCAAGTTTCTCTTGTTTTGCCTCAAAGCTTTCTTCCTTTGCCCTTTGCCGATGCTGAGCTTTCTCTGCCAGCTCCTTGATTTGTGTGGTATTACCACCTAGTTTCGAAGCAGCCTGAGGATGACACGTCCCATACCAGTTACAGTACCTCTAAGACAAGACACACCCCATTTGACCCTGAGCATTTCCTGACCCATCACCAGACTTCCTGTCCCACAGACTAGAATACCTAATTACCAAGTCCAAATTATAAAAAATCAAGTAAACACATTTTCGTTTTATATTATGCTGATCAACGTGAATCGAAATATCTAATCGCAAATCAAACTTATATAAAGATCCATTTTCGTTATGTACTTGACAATGAGCATTGGAATATCAACACAACAAGTAAAAACACTGCAGTTATACAATCACCAGAAGAGGACAACTACAGAAGAACCAACCCCCCAACCTACCTCCATGGGCCGTGAACTGCGACTGAGGCTTAAGGAAGCCAAACAGCTGTTCACCTGCCCTAATCATTTGTATGGAACTAGAAGTTATTATTGATTTATGTGATAGAAATAATTATTTATTTGTATTATACCTATTAGAATTAAATATATACAGTTACTGTACTCCAAACAGTATATATATGTACTGTACTGCACACACACACACACACGTACGTATATTATACCCCGGGGTGGTACCAAAATTGGAACGATTTTTTTTTTATCAATGTTAATGTTGGCTAGTATTATTTATTTATTTTTAATTAATAGTTAACAATAAAAATAATTTAATGCAATAAATAATAGTTCAAATTTCTCTAGTCGAAACTCTCCGTGCAATCTCTAAGCTATTAAAAGCAAAACTCGTCGCAATAAAACGATGAGTGATAGAGTGAGGAACTATTGAGCCTGGCTATCAGGAGGAGAGGTTATTAGGTGCTCGAGTCGCTAATTTATTTCTTCCGTGTCCTAGTGGTGCTCGCTCCATGACCTACATTCCTGACTCCAATTGGCTCTCCTAGCTTTTCCAGATACGGTTAGTCTTCCCAATCCTAAAAATATATATTGGAAATACAGCAGCTTAGGCTTTTAAGTAACGCATACAAATAAAATACTTTATATAGCTACTGGTAAGTGGACTGGATAATTCTAATCGGGTTACTAATTGTAATTTATTCAATCTTTAAATTAATGAATTCAATAGTCATTGAATAATAAATTGTATTGAAAATAAAAATGTTGTAGAATAAAAATTATACTTGAAAATTAGGATTTAACGTTGGCGGTTTTTGGCCAGCCCCATCTTTCTAAAATGACCACCTTTGTCCTGCCATCGTTCGTGTTCCCGGACACCCCTACGCCTGTATTCAGTGTTGCTAGGTAACGAGAAAAATGACTGCATGTATAATATCAAAAATGCTCCTAAGCAGTATAATATCACTCATCCCTATAATCCTCCTCGGAAGACTAAAGCGGAGTGCCCTCGTGACCTACTGTAAATACATGACAGTGGGAGTCCTGGCAATGACCAGTTTATCCAATCATGTCCTGAGCGTATGTGGCTCTCACGCTCTTGGTCAGCCTCAGCTGGCTCTTTTCCGGTGATGGGGCTGACGGAGTAGCATGAGGGACTTCCCGAGACTCCACTTCCTCTTTCACATGCGAGGGAGTTGACAACCATGTGGACTTGGCAGGCCTATGGGCTGTTTGTAAATACTATATGAATGAAACATAGTAAAAATACGCTATGAATGGGAACATTAAACAAAATTACTTATTGCTCAATAAGGCAGATTGTAATTTTATCACAAGAAAGAAGCTTCCAGTTTTTTTTTCCAACAGTATAATACTGCTTTAGTGAAAAAGAATGATTGGTATATTATATGGAGGAGTTTCAAGTCACACTGATTACTACTCCGTTGTATAAATACCTCTAAGGTATTTAATTAACCCATTAACGGAAACCCTGTTTATAATGAACAACTCTCAATATCCGTAAGGTTCATATTGGAAAAAATTTAATGCTAAAAATTGAAAGCACTGTAAATTACAAAAAATTGTGGAAAAGAGATCATTTTATTGCCATTAAAATCAATCTTGGACAGGGTAAAATTGATTTTATAAATAAATAATTTTGTCTATCAAAGATTTATTTTTTTACACATATCCACAAGAGATTACGGTTGTGCAGCACAATCATCGTCAAGTGCTATAAGAAAAAGTAACATATAATATAATAATTGAAAAATGTATTGACAGATGGATGAAAATTTCGTTAATATTTCGCAGAAAAGAAACTATGTACGCGCAAATAAATATATAATATACTATAAATATAATAATATACATAAATATATCGTCCTCTATCTAGTCCAGGTGAGTGTTTCAAAGGTTTCATGCCCTCCCTTGTGTATATGGACTAGATGGTTTTATAAAAGAACATGAAAGGTCTCTTTATGTATGTTCCTCCATCGCTATCAGTTGAACTGTGTGTTGACAATAAGACAGCGATGGTCCTCAATAGTCTGCTTTTCGGTGCAAAAAAAAACCAGACAAAGTTCCGATTTCTCCACCTACGGCCTATGTCCGTGCCCTTTGATAATTCAAGGTATGGCGTGCTGCGTGTTGCTCGTTGCTTTGCATAGTCACGTAACAAATACAAGGTAATTCCCTTTAAACACTAACCGTATAAAACTATGTAATTTAAACCATGTGACATGTCACTGCCTTCTATTCATGAGTTGCCGTGAGATGTAACGTACGGATTGGAGGGTTCGGGCGAGGTATGTCGTTACTTAAAAAAACAAGGGGGTGTAATCGATTGTTCTTAAACAGTTTTAATCACAAGAATTATGATGCACTATTATGCTTGGATAACAATGCTTTAAAACATATTGTATACAAATATGTATATAATGATATTGCATTGGTAGTTCACCTATATATTTTATAGAAATGTGGCATCCCTTCCAAGTTCATGAAATTCCATAGTAACCTATCCAACCACCCTAGTCCCCTGGCAAAGTTATTGCACTGCACCACTCACCCCTATAATCCTCCTAGGAGACTGAAACGGCAGTGGCCTCGTGACCTGCTATAAATGCGTGACAGTGGAAGTCCTGGCAATGGCCAGTTTCTCCAATCATGTACTGAGCGTATGTGGCTCTCGTGCTCTTTGTCAGCTTCCACTGGCTTGTATCCGGTGACTGACGGAGGAACGTGTGGGGCTTTTCCAAGACTCCACTTCCTCTTTCGCATGCGAGGGAGGTGACAACCATGTGGATTTGGGAGGCCTCTGGGCCGTTTGTAAATATATCGTATATCGTATATCGTATGATTGAGCGAGTGAATAATAAATTGTGAATATGGTAAATGAGAAAATTTATATCAATTACTTATTGCCTAATAAAGCGGATTAGCACCATAAAGGAATTATAGAAATGTGGCGACAGTGAACGACAACATGTCGTCGAGAACTGGCTAAAATAATTCAATAAAATTAACTCTTGCACAATAACTCAAGATTAAGCAGTTTCTTTACTTTATTACTTATTTCGTAATACTTATTACTTCGTATAATTAAATGAGTGGGTACAGAAAAAATAGACTCAGCGAAGCACCTGGGACCTGTACAATGGGGGTCCTACAGAGAACAATCCCAGAACAGAGGAAAAGGCAGATGAATAAAGAAAGAATACATATTTAAGTTCATTTTGTTTAATGTTCTTTAATTTTGGTTTTACACCACAGATGGTGTTCCGTGTAATAAGCCTCCGACTTTCATAATTAATTGCAGTTAATTAATCATAATAATTGTTTAATTTTTAAACATTTATAAAATTTCGCTTAGTTAAAAATGTAATAACTTGACGTCCAGTTTGGATTTAATGAATTAGCCCACACATACTCGGTGCGCAGTTTAATTTGTAAGCATTGATCGACCCTGTCTAACTTTCAACTGCATGGTCGGAACCTTAAAATATCAATAAGTAGTTGATGGTTCGCAATGAAATGCAAGTAAATATTATTTGTCGATTTTAGTGGTTAGCACGCTGACTTCCAACTGTGGAGATTAGGGTTCGATCCCCGGCTTGCCTCAGGAGTTTTTCTTCAGATTTCTTCAGAAGTCTGGTCGGAATTCAGCCTCGTATGGATAAATGAGTAGCTACTGAAATAAAGAAGTGGTGAATTAAAAGAAAGGTATCACCACAGCGCAAACTATCAACTTTGCCAACAACCTTCTTTCGGATCCTACCTACCTTTGTAAGGTTTTTTCAATTTTAGGGTTTTTTTTAAAAAAAAAAAATATTATTTCCCTAAACAGGTTGGATATCATTTCAATTTTTTACTCAAGAACGCTTTGATAAATTGTAGATTAACAATGGGACCATTTTACAAGAAACCTGAAGCACACAACAGGTCACCTGATAAAATATTAGAAATTTCTCAAACGACACAGACGAGATTTGGATTCCTCATGTTGTTGACATATATTGCACCTTTCTTAGCATTAGTGCAACTATTCATATAATTTTTAAATTTCAACCAATTTTATTCAAGCGAACTCTGAACCATGCTGAATAGATTCTAAAACTGCAATATTGTTCATCAGATTGGTTTTTTTTATTACTTTCTACTTATTCTCCGGAAGTACATGTAAGTTCGGCGTTAATATTTCAAAACAGATTATGACTTAAAGATTACATTTTAAAAATTGGGTTTGTTTCTTTTTTGATCTTTTATTTTATTTCACTCATATATTTATTATAAATCAGCAAGCACAATGGCGTGAACAATTAATTAATTTTATTTCATGTCCTAGTGGAGATAATCCGACAATAATAAAGATATTATTACGTACAATCCATTCTGTAATCGAAAAGCTGGTTTTATTTTTATGACAGTAGCATGTGACTTACACCTGTCATACAGTTCTAGAAGCTTCTAGGCAGGGGTGAGTCACATACTTATTCCCTGAATAAAACTTTTTATTCATTGGCTTAAGCTTAAAATCTATAATCTCTCCCATGCGTATACCATAGAATTAAGGTATACCAACGCAGGCGCAAATAAAGTAACCACTTTTGTGGAAATTCGTAAAAGGAGATTAAAAACAAACTCAAAAGCATCGAAGGTTGACGTCAAATAGAAATGACACAGTCAGAACAATTTTTTTTTTAGAAAAAAGGGATATACGGAATGGTAACGATGTTCCACAGTGACGAAAAACCTGTTGTAAAGTCTAAACAATATTTGTTCCACTGTAGGCCGCAGCGTACACTGTCAGTCAGTTCTCGTTATGTTTGCCTGCAAATAATATTTATTCACATTCCGTGGAAACTGTGACCGCAGCAGAGACCAAAAAGGGATATACGGAATGGTAACGATGTTCCACAGTGACAAAAAACCTGTTGTAAAGTCTAAACAATATTTGTTCCACTGTAGGCCGCAGCGTACACTGTCAGTCAGTTCTCGTTACGTTTGCCTGCGAATAAAATTTATTCATTTCCGTGGAAACTGTGACCGCAGCAGAGACCAAAAAGGGATATACGGAATGGTAACGATGTTCCACAGTGACAAAAAACCTGTTGTAAAGTCTAAACAATATTTGTTCCACTGTAGGCCGCGTACACTGTCAGTCAGTTCTCGTTACGTTTGCCTGCAAATAATATTTATTCACATTCCGTGGAAACTGTGACCGCAGCAGAGACCAAAAAGGGATATACGGAATGGTAACGATGTTCCACAGTGACAAAAAACCTGTTGTAAAGTCTAAACAATATTTGTTCCACTGTAGGCCGCAGCGTACACTGTCAGTCAGTTCTCGTTACGTTTGCCTGCGAATAATATTTATTCACATTCCGTGGAAACTGTGACCGCAGCAGAGACCAAACATCACCGTGATAACGTTCTCATAGGAAAACTAGCTTAGTCAAATTAGAACAATGAAATATTCAGAAACGGATTGCTGACAATTGTTGCCACTTTAAAGTATAAATAAAAACCTGATGGTGAAACTTTTCGAGCTGCTAAAATGTTGTATGCCCTATAACTTATACTCATCTTACAGTCAGTATAAGTTATTAACTCTACCCTCTAGGCAAGAAGTTAACATACTTGTTATTTCATCTTAAAGGAATTCCTTGTCGATCAATAGAAGTTTATTTATATATAATACTTTAAAAAAATTGCATAAGAATAGGAATAGTGAAAAAAAAAATTATTTAATTTTAAAGTTGAAGCATGAAATGCCGAATGTAACCAGAAAATACTGTGAGAAGGGGGTAGGAGAAATATCCCTTGATAAATAGCCATTCTAATAATTGGAAATCATAGAAAATTATCTGTAGAGATCTAATTTTTCATTTCTCATTCAACTAATGTCATCGTCCATATCATCCAATTCAGGCCAAAAGAAGTTGGTAATCATCGACCTACAGCGCTCGCCGTTGACGGTGATGGCCTGGCCAACATCGTTCTCAAAGAAATATGGACCGATGACGACGCCAGCCCAAAATCCACACCAAACAGTGACTTTTTCGGGATGCATTGGCACTCTTGAATCTCATGTGGATTGGTATCGTCCCAAATTCGACAATTTTGTTTGTTGACGTACCCATTCATCCAGAAATGGCCTCACCGCTGAAGATGATTTTTCGATGAAAATTAGGGTCAGTTTCCATCCAGGGCCCATTCATCGAACAAACGTCGTTGTCTATGGTCGTTTACCTTCAGCTCCTGGGTCAAGTGTGAAAAGTGCGAAGTGTGCGGAACGTTGCCAAAACACCCATATTGATAAAACAATTTTATCATTTGCACGTTTTGATGAACGGATATAGCGTCCATAGTAATTTGGCAAAACTGACTGAATAAATGACAGCCAATTCGACAGATGCAGCTTCAACAATATGGCCGCTATCAACTGTCAAAGTTTAAAAGTCCCTATTGGAAGACGCTTTATATTATCATATATTATATATTGCTTTATCACAAATTTCTCAAACCCGCGAAGTGTTGCTTGGGAAATGTATATTGGGTCACTTCTCGTTTTCGAGCATCTAATAAAAAAACCTTAAAATCTTTAAAAACCAAATCCGTGACAAATATTTAAGGAATTCAAGTAATTTGATACAATAAATGGTGCTTAACTCGGTTTGACTTCGCCTTGGCGTGTAGGTTGAGTGCAGAAATGATGATTTTCTCGTAAGGAAACCATTCTGGCTCGAATAATTCGCTCGAGCCAGTCCTGTTCCAGTTTTTTCAATTTCTTCCCCAACTCCCTGGAAATAACTATCAGATGTACTTTCATATTATTAAGTTCATTAAAAGAACGTTCCATACTAATAATATTTTGAATACGATTCCAAGCATCTAAACCTTTATGCCTTTGATGTTGTGGATTCGAATAAGTTAATAATAATAATAATAAGTTATCCCTTGTAAAATAGTACTTTATTATTCAACTACATAAAGAACTAATTGAAAATTACTTCTACAAACTCAAACAGGCAGTGGTAACGGGTGAACCTGTCGTACTATCTTGTCATCTGCCTGACGAACAAGCCTTTGATGTTGGAAGAATTCAACGGGGTTCAAGGACGAGCCTCATACAACCCACACCACGAGGTAAGACAAACTTCAGGCAAGGCTCGCAAAGGCATGCGTCGTGTGAAATAGGTTTTTCAAGTATGCCTCCACCTGAAAAGAGCATACTTGCTGATTAGAGTGAGTTAGATGTACTCGAGGTTTACATTGACCAGTCTTATTGATTATTTATTTAATTGATGGGCAATGTCATTTGATTTGATAGATATATGGTTTGATATAGTTCTGAAAACATTACCAATTAACTTGTGCGAAGAGCTATCAAATATTACATCGTATAGTGAGTGCAACATTTAACCCAACGTTTTAATGAATGGCCCCCAAGAATGGCTGGAAACCCAAAAAGGCCCAAAAAGGTCCGATGAAGTCAGAGGACCTGTCACTGACACCCAGTGTTGGCTGTACTATGTACAGTTAGTTAAAAGTCCAATCTTTTGTTATTTTTAGCATAACCCAGAAACTAATCATTCCAAGGATTTATAGGAGAATAGGTTAAAATTATTCCAACATTTTTTATAACCCTCACCAAATCCAAGTCCTGATGAAACACGGATAGATGACTCTTTGATGTTTTTATTTCATCTTTTTGGAATTTTCTAATGGAATGTGAGGTCTATTTTTGCTACTGTACCTGTAGCAACTGGAATTCCCACCATTCTTCTATTGATTACTAGAAACAAAGAGGTAAGGCTGGCAGATGGTTCTCGCCGTAGTTAGTAGGTAGCGCTGAGGTGCACAGCGTGGTTTGTCTCTCTCAACCTTAATTTAGGTTTATAAACCACATTCGCAACTTATTTATTCTATTGACCACTGATTTCCTCTCAAGAAGCTGAAATGAACACAAACCAGTCTTCTTACCCAAAACTTAAAAATTCTTAAACATTTCAATAGTAAAAATTTTTTAATAACAAACAACAACTTTATTGTGATAAAATTAGAATCTGCCTCATTAGGCAATAACTAATTGTGATAAATGTTTTAATTCATACCATATTTACAATTTTCATTCAATCGCTCATTTATACAGTATTTACAAACATACCAGAAACCTCCCAAATCCACATGGTTGTCACCTCCGTCGCGTGCAAAAGAGGAATTGGAGTCTTGCGAAGTCCCCACGCTCCTCCATCAGCCACGTCACGGGATACGAGCCAGCTGAGGCTGACCAAGAGCGCGAGAGCCACATACGCTCAGGACATGATTGTAGAAACTGGCCCCAGTGTCACGTATTTATAGCAGGTCACAAGGCCACTGCCGTTTTAGTCTCCGAGAAGGATTATAGGGATGAGTGGTGCAGTGAAATGGCTGTACTACCTGATTAGGGTGGTTGGATACGCTACCATGGAATTTTATAAATTTAATGTAATGGTGCAGTGCAATGACTATGCTAGGCGATTATGGTTGGTGGATCAGGTCACTATGGAATTTCATGAACTTGGAATGGCTGAGTTCAAGAATGTAAGGTATATTATGATCGTTATAAAGTGTTTTGTTGCTGACGTAATAAGGGGCATTTACTATTGTTCTCAGGACTTTTGATTAAAAAATTGGATAGGCTTGATATTGGACTTTTTTGCTGACCCCTTAGCTCTATTCCGTATGTCCAGATTGGCTTAAGTATAAGTTTGTAGATTAGTAATTTATTTTCTATTGAGAGATGGGATGTCCTTTGAAGTAGTCTATACAGTTGTCCAAAGCCTCTGAGTAAAAATTAAAAAAAAAAAAAAAAAAAAAAAATGATATGTAATGATCACAATGTAATCGCTTATTAGGAGGGGTTTATTTTTAAATAATAAAGAAATTTGTAGGCTTAGTTTAATTAACAAAATAGTGTAATATTAAATAAAAGGACGAGATAAGCAACAGATATGAAAAATGATCCATCATTCTGTTATCATTATCATCATTATCGCTGAACCGACAAGTATAATATTCATTACCATAAAATGTAACCAAGTCTGCCTATTCATCTTTCTGTTTGTCAATCAACTGTTGAGAGATTTATCGTCGGTTTAGCGTACACATCATATTTTTTAATTAATTAATCTACTTTCGGAGCTTACTTTAGGAAGGGCTTATTTTAGCTGTCACATCCTCGAATTAAATTCTGTCAACAAATTACATTTGAGGGTAATTTATAACCTAGAGTAACTCACCCTTTCTTCTCGGTATTGCGTTTTATTAAAAAAAAAACAGGCACATTTAATTAACGTATAAAATTTATTAAAATAACTATTCTATTTTGTTGTTTATTAATTCTATTAATTTTATATGACGAGTTGGTCGTATTTTTTACGGCTTTATTTGTAAACAGATACAAAAGGTGAAAAGGTGGACCGTATTTACTTTTTCATGTAAACGAAACGTTTAAGCTATTTTAGTCTTTCCACACAAAAGACATTCTCGCACCGATATAATTACGGTCTAGGATCGAACAAAACGTTCAAATCCTGGTCAAATAAATAATAAATCAAATTCTACCAACGAAAATCCTCACATTTCCTATTAATAGACAACGTGTTATATCTTTGACTTTAATTTAGAAACGGAAAAAAACTGCACTAAAACGGTTATTTGGACTTCTCAAAAGACTTATTGGTGGCCGAGGATCGACAAGACGATGGTGTGATAAATACTTTACCGATAATAGCACCCTTGACTCATAAAAGTGAAATTATTTGCAGAAACTTAATTAATTCTAGCTATATTATCTTAGTAAGGCCCGCATTTAGGTTAGTTCTTCACTGATTATTCCACTTATTCATCGTTAATTTACTTATTTGATGTCCTCTGTAGAGCATAGGGGCTTTAAAGAAACTTCTCCATATTTCAGAATTGAAGGGTTTGCACAAAAAAAAACAACAAAAAAAAAAACGAATTAGCATAACGAACCGGACCGTCACTTGGAACATTACTCGCTCTTCTATCTCTTCACTGGCGCTTGCTGCTCTACTCGGACCAAGGATTATTCAACTACCTGCGCATTTCTCTTTCCTAACCTCGGTATGTTTTAGTGCGGCGTTGTCAGACCCCACACCTTCCTAGTGGGATACTCTGCCTTCGTCTCGCTAAAACTAGCACCTCTTTCGAAGAGACCTTTTCCTCGTGGACTACGGTCACCGTGGCCCTACAAACTTTACCTAGTAGAGTCTCCATCGGCGATCCAGCCTGCATCTGTCCAGTTCACACTCCTATAATACCTAGCCTGTTCCTCCTCTCCTGAACATAGTGCTTTGTCGGGACACACCTTCTAAGATCTTATAGAGTCAGATCAATACAAATGAAGCTGCCCGCCGACTAGACCGCCAGCAAAGGTCAACTCAGAACACAGGTCCACTCATTTTATCTCTTTCTTGACGCTCACCGGACAGCGGCCGGATTGTAGTGACCTTACTCCACGGCTGGCGTCCTCCTCCCTTGGGGAAGTTTGCCGACAACAATATATAGGTGTTGTGTGTGACGGTATTTGACGTTTTACTAGTACATTACCATTGTCTTTACTACAAATTGTTTCCGGTGCAGGTATCTTGTTTTTGTCAGTGTAAGTATAGTTTTTGAAGGTATTGTCTGGGCCTTGATGAAGATATGCCTTATATACCTTTGAACTTCGTAAGTAAGGTCATAACTATTTGTGTGACGAGTTGTCTTAGTTTTATTCGGTTTTTTGGTCCCAAAAGTCTGCCCTTCAGATGTGCCCTTATGTCATTAAGTAAGTGCATGTTTTCAGTTTTTGTGATGGCCTGTTTAAGAAGTGGTGTAGTCGCTGTGGCGTACGGAGTGAGAAACTTTTATCTGCGCCGGACCTCGCGGGAGCAGAGCTATTCCAGCTAATTAAAATGAAATTCGGGTCCGTTTGAATATTAAAGCTGGCTCGGGAGCTGAAACTTATGAATTGTAAATTGCGGGCGGATGAATATTCTCACCTCCCGTGGGGCTTCAGTAACTCACTCAGGGGCTCTCCGTTCGGTCGGCCTCCTACTCCACCTGCTGGATTTTTTAAAAATATTTCTCGTTTTTTTTTGTAACTTTTACACCTGTTCCAATCACTACGACGTGTATAACCCAAAAATATACACGCATTTCTATTACAATACGGAAAATCCTTAAATTTGCCTTTAGTATAATTTTTTCTTAGTACTTTTTTGAGTTCCTATCTCAAGATATAGACATGAAATTTTAAACAGACGCCCTATTTAACAAAACAAAGACAAAAGAAATATATCTATCTGATTAAATGAAGTTAAATAGTCGGTTACTTGGAATAAAAAAAACTATGGTCTATAGTAGGGGATGAATTTGAAAATTGTGAATTCCTCAATCGTCCGACAATTTGCTGGAGTTGCACATGTCAGAATCCACTGCTGTTATCACTACCTATTCCTGACTCCACTTTATCTTTTCAATCAAAATTCCTAAGAAAAATCACCAATGTCTATGTTTCAAATGATACTCTGAACTCTGTCTCACGCATCCCATTCCTCACTTTCTCAATCAAAAAGTAGCTAAAGCAATTTCTACACCATGTTGGTTCCTAAATATCTGCCATATTTATCGTTTATTTGTATCCATACTCCAAGCAGATCTTGTCCTCAAGATTCACTGTCTCCTAATTATCATTCAATACTTACCAAGTCATCTTCTTCTCCACGCTACCATTTTTCTCTCATATATACTCTGTCTCTTTTAAGTTTAGCGATTGCTTCTGACAGCATCCTCCATGTAGTTTCTTCCGATTTCCTTCTTTCAGGTGTCCGAAATTGGGCAATACCGCCTATACTAGGTCAAATATACTTTTGAAAAATCTTAAAAAAAATCGAAATAACAGTTAACAATAAACAAGAATGTTATTACAGTCACAACTGTCACTAAATAAAGTTCACAACTGAAACACAAACAGTGTCAATCATTGTGGTTCTATGGTTTAGAATAGGGAAGTTTAAAATCGATTAATTAACAATAACAAAACATTTTTTCCCTATTACAACTTCCCAAGAATAATTAGGCAAGCCTTAAACATGTATTTTCAATACGTTATCCAACGGAGATAAGAATAGTGACATACCTCTCTCAAGAGACCGAAGAACGACTACTGAATTCATCCCGGTGTTGAACCACCATGACTCAACCACCCTTCCCGCATCGATGGTAACGACTATTGGGACACTTAGGTTAAGTTAGTTTAAGTCTAGATTTTAAGTTAGTATTAGTTATCGTTATATGTAAGGCAATACACACATACGTAATAGAGCTATGGGGGACAGCAAAAAAGTCGAACATCAAGTGTATCCAATCCTTTCAATCAAAAATCCTGAGAACAATAGTAAATACCCCTTATTACGTCAGCAACAAAAAACTACTAAACGATCTTAATTTACCTCTCATTCTCTAACTTGTCCCGTCCAAGTTCATAAAATTCCATAGTCATCTATCCAACCACCCTAATCCCCTAGCACAGTCATTGCACTGTACAACTCATCCCTATAATCCTCCTCGGAGACTGAAATGGCAGTAGCCTCGTGACCTGCTATAAATGCGTAACACTGGGAGTCCTGGCACTGGCCAGTTTCTCCAATCATGACGTGAGCGTATGTGGCTCTCGCGCTCTCGGTCAGCGTCAGCTGGCTCTTATCCAGTGAGCGTGGGGGACTTCCCAAGAATCCTCTTCCTCCTTCGCAGGTGAGGGAGGTGACAACCATGTTGATTTGAGAGGTCTCTGGGTGTGAATACTGTATGAATGAGCGAGTGAATGAAAATTGTAAATATGGTATGAATGTGATCACTTACCACAATTACTTATTGCCCAATGAGGCGAATTGTATTTTCATCATAATAAAGTTGATTTATCAGTATTAGTTACAATAATCTTCAATCTAATTAAATTCACCTAAAAATTGTAGCTACGCTTCAAATTATGTGATCGATAAAACATAACTCTAGGATTTAATGCACTCAAAATCATTTGTATACATTTCTTCATCGCGTGAAAATAGCCTACTACCGCATGTAAACTTTTCGTGTTTGAGTTTAAATCGACTTACATTCACACTTCCCAAAGCCACAAGTCAAGGTTATCACATTAATCTCTGGAAGTATTCGACCTTTAGTGGAACACGAGTACAAAAACAAGTTAAACTGTCAAAATTTCGAAATAGTCAATTGAGTTGAATTTTTATATCTCTGATACGTGAAACTGTTTTCATCAAAACTGTACTAAGCAATAAATAAACCGTTTTCCCAGCCTTGAATTGGAGTTATAGATAAACACTGTTATTTTATTTATAAATGCCATCAATTTATTATTTATTACATGAATATATATGCACGAGTAAGGAATAATGGCTGTAACTAAAACATTTATTCAAGGTGGGGCACTTTACTTTTCGGGCAGTGAGGTTATCAAATTAGTAGCCCTCAGAGTGCGATTCAAGTTGAGTGTGTCTTAAGTTGATGCAAGTAGTTGGCCAAGTTAAACTACTGAATAAGCGTGTTTAGTACCTGGATCGCATTAAGTGTTGAAGAGGGTAAAACAAACCCCCTGAGGTTATTAGATTAATGTCATGAACAAACTGGGAAACAGGGTTAACTTGTAAATTAGGCGCGCTGGAGTGGCCTACCGTTGAGTTCCAGCAGGTAAGCCCCACGGTATCTTGAATCTGGCTGCCGACTGGAGCTTCCCAACTTTCTTTGCAGGAATGTCTGCTAAAACTAGACAGCGCAAATCGAAATTTTCATTTCAAAAAGTTCAAAAATTTGAGGCCAATTTAAGGAGTACATGGACGTAATTAATAGTTTATGTAACAGGAACAAATAAGTAGTCAAGTTAGTAATGAACTAAATTGAGGTGGTTTAAGTACCATTTTGGGTACAGTTAGAGTTAATCCTTCTTCCTTTGGTACCTACTTGGCTATATTTGTTTCATTCAATGTAATGGCTTTGTTATGTTGTTTTCTTTATTTTTATGCTCCAACTTCTACTTAATTTTGTAAATTCTCAGTGATACGTAAATAAGTAATATTTGTAAGACACTTGAAGACACTTGAACTAGCCACGATTGGCTACAATATCACTTATAATAATTAGTGCTTTTGCTAATGATTATAAATCTACTATGAATTATCTAAGTTTTATAAAATGGCAAGGTCTCTTATTTTAATCAGTACAAGCACTCTACATAATCTGGTATGTTATACAACACAAAACTGAATATATATTTAAACTATCACCCAACCAAGACCACATCTGTTTAACTTCCATGACTCTTGAATAACTGATCCAATAGGTCTTACAAATATTACTTCATATATATATCACTGAGAATTTACAAAATTAACAAGAAGTTGGAGCATAAAAATGAAGAAAACAACATAAAACCATTACATTGAATGACACAAATATGATACAAACATTCCAAAGACAATATTTAGGACATTAATATAATTATTATAAATAAGAAACGCAACTATTCCATCTGTCTATGGAGAGCATACCATGTTTTACTTGGCCATTGCTAAGAACCCAATGGCAGAAATGTCAGTGGGCATAAAAAAAAACATTATCATAATCAGCAGTCATTCAACGTGGCAACATCATTGTGGCTTATTCATTGTGACAACATTGGGTGATTAATTGTAAATGTCAATTAGTTAAATATTAGCAGCCTTAGATTTACTATCCTGGAAATAATGACTGCTGAAAAGCTGTAAATATTAACCATTGTTAACTGTTCTTTTTATGAATAAAAAATTAATAACTCAAGAACCTATAAAAACATCTGCTTAGAATTTTCTGTTTGTTGACAAATTGACATCTTTTTTTTTTTTTTTTCAAATTTCGAAACCTGTGAATACATAAAATACAAATGATTGGACTACTGGATCACTAAAAAGTGGTGCTCTCTTTTTCTAACAAACAACCAGCTGCCTCTTTATATTCAAAAACAACTGACCAAGCTCTTCCTCCCTTATTAACTCACAACTGACGTTTAAGCGTGATACCACCTAGAACCCCCATGCCAAAATAGTCTAGGCCCCAATGGACTGTAACTCCATTAACTCATAAATTCTTTTAAAAATTAATACATCTTGATGACTACTTCATCACACATATTATCCACGCATGTTATCATTGGATAACTAACTCACGAAGTGACATTTTCAAAGAACGTCTGGACTCTTAATATTCCATGTTAATTGGATATTTTATTTTAAGCGTTAGATAATATAGCCAAGCCCGATTTATTTATTATAATTAGTCATTGTTTTAAAAAATATTTTTAGAGTTTAAAATTATTCCTTGTATGTTGTCGAAGTTTCTCCAATCATTTACACTCAGCGCTTGCCATTGTCTTTTCTTCTCGTCATTCTTTCACTGTAATGTGAAGGTGCTTAATTGTTTTGCAGTTTTGTCAACGTTTTAGTCCCTTGTCTTCCATTCCAACGAGGGGAGGTATCCACAAGAATTGATAATTCTTTTTCCAGTCAGCTACCAAGTCAAGTACCGTTGACCACATAGTAATAGTGGGACCAGAACGTTATTTACATTAAAAAAAAGTATTTTTTTTTAATTAATGATATAATCACCGTCGTTATCAGCAACCTTTTGCCATTTAGTGTGCAAATTTTCAATGCCGAATCGATAAAACACTGGTTTTTGAGCAAAATATCAGGAAATGGGATTTTGGTGGACGAGGCTGGAGATGAAAAATGGGTCCTCTATGATAGCCCAAAAATCTCTCTCCGCATGAAACGGCATGAAGTACAGCTAAGCCAGGTTTACACTCCAAAAATACGCTAGTGTGTTTGGTGGAGTATTCGCTGGGTCGTTCATCGCTGATACCTGGAAAAACTGTGAATGCAGATCTTTAAAGTGAAAAATTTGATCCAGTAAATCAATCTTTGATTCCCCAGCGATTGTCAATAAAAAAGGCGTTATTCTGCAACACGATAATGCAAGACCCTACCGCGCCTATCCACAAGAACCCTGGAAAAAATTAATGAATGGGTGTGGGAGGTATTGCCTCAACCACCGTACTCGCCCGATATCGGATTTCCATTTATTCTGATCGGTACATTTTCTAAGTGGAAAAAAAATTTAAAATTTGGATGATGTCCGAAATGCCATCTCCAGATATTTTTCCCAAAAACCAATTGATTTTGATCGATCAGGCATTGAAAATTTGCACACTAGATGGCAAAAGATTACTGATAACGAGGGTGATTACATCATTGATCAAAAACAAGAACTTTTTGAATTTAATTTAATTGAAGAACTCTGTTTGAATTTAATGTAAAAAGAACGACGTTACTTTCCGGTCCCCCTAATAATAATAACTGCGTATGCACTCATTGTACACAATAAATCAACAGAGCACACTTTCTTAAACGTGACGAGGGAAGATCTAGGAGCCACTGAACATTAAAGTCACGCCACTGGTAGCATCTTAATAGAACATGGTATCTCAAATCTTACAATTATCAGTACGACAAATGAAAACGTTAATTAGTCAGGCATCAAAGCAGAGCATCTCGAAGACCCTTGATCTGGAATGGTTAATTGACGAACCAAAGAGGTAACTAATTCTCTGCCCTGCTTGGACTACCCAAAGAGAATTAATTCTACTGGCTATTTAGAAGAATATTTGGAGAACACTGCTGAAGGTTTCATCACGGAAGTGGTGAAAGAGTTCTTTTAGAATTATCAGTATGGAATGAATGAGAGCATTTATCTTAATTACTTATTGCCTAGTAAGGCAGATTGTAATTTTAGCACAATAAAGGATTTTTATATATATATCTGTACCTCGGAGGGATACAACACGAGCTCCTTTGGATCCGTCCCACATAATACAATGGACTGACGAATCAGAAGAATCAAAAAGGGTGTAATTCAACGTCCAAAGTTTTCTCTTGTAAAAGCTTATGCAATTTGTTATAAGGGGTGACGGCAAACATTTTTGAAGATCACCCGTTAATACCTTAAGTGTTGTATCCCTCAGAGGTACAGATATAATTATCAGTACATTTCTTTTTCTTCCGAGATAGTAATGTTTTACTTGGAAATTGAACTCCGTCGGTACTGACGGTTTTATGTATTCCGTACCATTCTTTGGTAAAGTTAGAGCGAATTATAAATGAGTGTGGCAGATGAATTTATTTCAATAAATTTATACTCGGGAATCCCAGAGGCTGTCGAGTTGTGGTGGCTTTACCCTTCCACCCATCACCAATGGCTAAAATACCTCCTCACCTTTACGATCTTGTATATAGCCCCTTTATTAGCTGATAGCTAATCACGTATGTGTAGTATTACATATTTTTTGACAGATTCATATTTTGTTATACTTCGGGGAAAGTGTTTAATTTTTCTTCTGTATTCTAGAAGATAGCGAACAATTCTCTCATGAACTTTATATTTCCCAACTACACATCTTGAAATGAACATAACGCTAATGAAAGTTGATGATGATGACGTATTGTGACATATTTGACTCACTCACGAGAGGGCTGTTTTGTATGGAGTTTTGTCTTGTCTTATGTTCCCTATTAAGCGCACAGTGAGCCATTGTGGGTATAATTGGCCCGAACGGGTACAGGCAGAACTGCCTCTAAGCTCCCGTGATATGCTAATGGGAGTGGCCTTTTAAGTCCGTGACCTGTCCCAAAGTCGTTCACCGTTGACTTGTGGGGGCGATTTTAAGCCCCTGGCTGATTTATCGCGTCACTTAGCGTCAGCGGCTCATGTGCTCATTAAGTCCGGCAATTAGCCTTTTATTTACGATTGCTTATTCAGTCCTTTAAGTGCCCATGCGAAACAAACATCATATCGTCGCGATGGGAGAACAATGAGTCGATATATGAGGCCCTGATAAAAAAAAACACACACGACACGTTGGAAGTTGTGCGTCACGTAATGGTGAGGGGGTCCCGTTTTGGCTGTGAAGAATATTTTTTAACGACACTTCCTGTTGTTAAAAAGATTAAGTTAATCAGGGCGTTGACATCTTTAATTGTATAACCCCTCAAAATTATTGAAAATTATTCTTTCTGTGTGAAAAAGTAATTAATTAATTATGGAATTTTAAATTAAAATTTTGAAAGTAATAATTTTCAATATGAAATAAGGCCTCTACCTAAAACGACGTAAGATTCTCACATAAAGCAGAATAGAAAAATAGAACCGGTGAAAAAATATGAAAAACCAAAACAAATGAAAGACAATTATCGCAAATTAAAAAGAAAAACATATGCATATAGCTAGATTTATAAGTATAATATACATATATATATATTATATATTATTATAGTATTATATATTATAGTATATATTATATACTATTTATCGGATACTGTTTAATATGAACTCAGTCGGATGGCAGGTTTGAATATACACCACAAACGATGGAAAGTGGACTGCATGATTGAAATAGATATAGGGAATTGAAATGACAAGCTCAATTAGTTCAACAAAACTTTAATATGAGTAAACAGAATGTGCACATGAAAGGTAAATCCAAAAAGGCTATACAAACAGCTAAGTGAATTTAGAGAAGCAAACTAATAGTATAATGGAATTAAAGATATTATAGGACTGAATCTAGTGGGTATTGTCTATTGTTGGATGATATTTATTTTTTGTTTCAATTTGTTGTTGGAATCAACCATTGGTGGTTGGTGGTGTGATGTGAAAAAATCGGATGGGCTTGCATATCAATTTCCCTTGCTTTGCTGCCCAGCCATTTTTCTCATACTCATCTTCCCTCTATACTCTCTCATCTCAGGTAATGGAAAACTTATCTAAGGGGCAGAAAAATGTAAATAGATATCAGGAGTTTTATTTAGACATCCATTCCAATTCTCACCTTTGATGTTTTATAGTTTAGCAGAAGTGGGAGTCCTGGCAATGGCCAGTTTCTCCAGTCATGTCCTGAGCGTATGAGGCTCTCGTGCTCTTCGTCTGCCTCCATTCGTATACGGTCGTATCGTATCCGGTGACGCGGCTGACACAGGAGGGTGGGGGACTTCCCAAGATTCCGCTTCTTCTATCGCATGCGAGGGAGGTGACATGTGGATTTGGGAGGCCTCTGGGCTATTCGTAAATAGTGTATGAATAAGCGAGTGAATGATGAATTGTAAATATGGTATGAATTTTTGCACAATAAAGAGGTTTCAGTTTATAGTAGTTAAGTAGAATCGCAGAGAGAAGGTACCACTAGCGTTGTTGTAGCTTTCAAATATACTTTCCTCAATTACCGGCTTCAGAAATGTTATTTCTGAATAAATGTAATGACTTGTGATTTTGGTGCACTAACAATTCGAGACAAATTATGAATTTTTCACAGGACAGTTGACATAGAAAAAAATCCTGAAAAAAATTGTTGGTCTCTCCACCAAGTTTCCTTCTGAGAATGAGGGAGAAAAAAATATTTCGGAATCCACCTTTTTTCCTAGAAATGGAATGAATGAATTTTGCAGTTTCTAATAAATTTAGCATTCGGCCGGGTAAGCATTAGTCGTACGCCAGTGTCTGCTGTACACCATGTTGCCTAGATGGTTCCCCCAACTAGATGGTGAGAAGGATTTATCCTACAACTTCATTTATTTCAGTTAGACAGGATACAGGAAAACTACGCTATCCTACAGGACCCCCATGATTTGGTGCAAGGAGAGTACCCTAACCTGTTTTCTACAACAAGGCATAAATAGCCAGTCGAGGACCGTTTCGGCGTGTTTTCCTTGGGTGGTGTCCTTTTGGCCTCTAGTCAACCCGCCCTAAGATTACCCTAAATCGGGATCCTGGAACCGATCCAATAGTCCCTTCGACTCCCGGTGAATAAGGGCTGTGGCCCTCCCAGACGTCAAGATACAGTCGGATAATGTCCTCAGTGATAATTTACTGCCTTTGGCATCCGACCGCCGATAACTTACTCCTTCCTGGCTGGTCGTTTGTCACCGCATTTAGCTTCATTTCATCACACAGTTTGTTCCTATAGCCTCCAATAGATCATGAGAATTTTTCTATTTCTATTTTCTTTTAATTGGCCGCTTATTTATTACCAAGCTACGTTCATTCAGGTATTATTCATTAATCATGTCTGTCCGTTTTATATGTAATTTCGTCAGCGGTGCTATTTTCAAGGTATATTCCACAACACATCAAAATAAAAAAGATATGTTTGGGTTTGTGTAGAAATGAAAATACAAATCTTAGCTAAAGCCAAAAATCCTAAAGGCTGGCCCTGATAAAATGCAATTCGGTGCACTAAATGAGAAACTGATAAACGTTATCTTGCGATAAAGCACAAAACGGCATAAAACAGACCTTGGATTTTGCTGAAGAAAGTTTACAGCCGATGGTATAAAATTTCTTTCTTTTATCATCGTTTTATCACGACTAACAATTTGGCCGATAACAGGGATTTTTCAGTCCGCAGTCTATAAACCATCATCTCACAACAAAAACATTAAATATTTTTTTTTTTTTTTTTTTTTTTTTTTTCTTCATAGCCCCTTTAAATTTACAGATAATTATATATAATTATAGATCCTCAAGCGAATCTATTTACAAATTATTTTGTATTTCCTGTAGCATCACTACATTATATACAGGTTTTGTTATTTTATAGAAATTATATAATGTATAAACAAGTATAATGACATAAATTATACGTGAAAAACATTAAATATCACATCGGTTTATCACCATAATCACTTCAACGAATTTCCTTCTATGGTAATAGAGGTTTAGGTGTAATTTAAAATAATAAATTATTCAATTTTCACACGAGATAATTACACCATTTTTCAGTACAGAGCATTATCCCATGTCGTGTAGCAATAACAATAGCACAACAGCATTAACAATGCGTTAAATAAACATAAATAAACCTCGTATGAACATTAATTAACTAAAGCAATTAAACGTTATTTATCTCTCAGTTAACACGAACTCAGTATTACGCAATATTAATATAATATCATTGAGATAAAATAAGATTAAAACAATAGTTGTAAGATCAAGCTCATCAAGTAAAATTATAAAAAATAAAATTATTTAAAATAAAACAACAGGATTTGAGATTTGAGAAATCGTTTAAAGCTAACTAAGATTTAAAGTTATAAGAAATACAAATTTCAGCTTTAAACGATTTCTCAAATCTTCATATTTTATGAAACATGCCCGACATATTTTTAAGCTTATTTCGTTTCTATATCTCCTTTTTTTATTATTATTATTATATTTTATATTATAATTATAAAAGAAAGAAATTTTGTACCATCGGCTGTAAAGTTTCTTCTGCAAAATCCAAGGTCTGTTTTATGCCGTTTTGTGCTTTATCGCAAGATAACGTTTATCAGTTTCTCATTTGGTGCACCGAATTGCATTTTACCAGGGCCAGCCTTTACGATTTTTGGCTTTAGCTTAGATGCGTATTTTCATTTCTAGACAAAAACCCAAACATATCTTTAGGTCTGACACTGCTCAACTTGGAAATATAATCTTGTGAAACGCATTATCATGCCGATTTTATACCGTGACCCTTAAAACGAATGTAACAAATTA
This sequence comes from Acanthosoma haemorrhoidale, assembly GCA_930367205.1. NCBI lineage: Eukaryota > Metazoa > Arthropoda > Insecta > Hemiptera > Acanthosomatidae > Acanthosoma > Acanthosoma haemorrhoidale. Next base: position 104,795,806 of record OV884014.1, on the reverse strand, counting down.
GACATTTACATAATTTTATTTCAATATTTATATAATTTTTAATATTTTATCATATTTGAAATTTTGATTCCAACTCAGTTATTTATTGTATTAAATTGAGCATTTTAACCTGTTTTAATTATATTATATATCTTTTTTCCAAAGCTCTCAAAATTTGAAAAGAGGAATGGGTTAAAAATATAATAACATTGAATTTGTAGGAGTAAAGGGATCCTTTTACTAAGAGGGACCTATTTGAAGGTTAGGTGAAGGAATCGAGGAGTTTGGGAGACTTCGGCTGAGGTGTAGATATCTCGGCACAGTGGGGAGAGTCCACTGAAGGTTGAGCCTAGAGTCTGTCTAGGCATGTAGTTCTGACTCGTTCAGGATGTGGTAGCGTTTAGTGGGTGCCCGTCAGGGGCTTGTTGATTGACCAAGGGCCGTAATGTCCACCATCTTGTCTGATTTCCCAGACTACTGAGTTGCCATCTATATGGTAGCGGTGGGGGTTGTATGTTACGGAAGAGAGGATTCTGGCAGTGCCTCTTGATGTGTCGTCTTCTTAAGGCTTCTGTGATGGTGGGGACATCAAACTTTTTATGAATATTTTTACTATTTATATTTTAAAGGCTTTTGTGGACGAACGGAACAAGTCAAAGTGTTCTGTAAACAATAACACACAAAGAAAACATTGCGATTAATACAAATCTATAAATATAATAAAGTATAGTGAGAATCACATGTGGCACAGCAAAAAAAAAAAAAAAATGGCTAAAACCGAGGCAGCTGTTCGATATGCCTTATTCACTCAGTGATTGATTGGGTATCGATAAACGAACTTAATCAGCAATGGAACCAGTCGAAAGTAAATGTTGGTATTACCTTACTCTTTTAAGGCGTTGCTAAGCACCTAAAACGTTCTTTTTGATATTTTATCAATGATAATAATCAATAAATCAGGGCTTACTTACTTGATATGAATATTGTATTTATATATTGATAACAAAAATTTTAATTTTATTGCTTTTAATTTAGTATATATATTTACTAGATCGGATGAAGTTTTTTTTTTGCTGTTTCGTAAAGCAATATTCGATGTCATCGCCTATCATCTATGCACCGTTCTGAGAGTTTTTGTTATATATTTTTTTTTCACCTCTTCAAAAGGGCAAGGAGTTGTGCCAAAAGACCTAATAGCCCCTTATATAGAATAGTTTCATAATAATGGCTCATTATCTTAAAATAAAATGTTTTTCCCACACACCTGTTTTATGTCAAAAAATATGCCATCTCCATTGACTGGAATAACAGGAAGTTGGAACCGAATAATTGGAAGGGAGGGTTGCTATATTTAGTGGAGTCTGCGGTCCTTGTGAGCAACCGGAAACATGGCTGGGATACAGAACTTCCTTCGTCCTGGCAATTCTGTCTTGCGCTAACTTTAACAAAATTATAAAGCATTGTTTTAGGATATTAGTCAGTCATGATTATGACCAGTAGCTGTCACATCCTTAGAACGTGGGTAGATAGACCTTCAATGGGTTGAACTTTTCTTTCATGTTCTCTAGCAAACTGAGTTTCATCCTCACTGTTACCCTACGCCTTAAATAAACTCCGATGCTGTCCCGCAGAGCGGGAGCCTGCGCACTCGGACATTTGGAATAGGTTTTAGACGGAAATCAATGGTTTGTATTAATTAGTACGTAATAATTTCAGGAAGCACACAACTTTTGTACATAACACGTGGTTTACTTGTGATATGTTAACACTATTTCAATGCCCCCCCCCCTAAAGATTTTTTTCTATCAACATGGTGTTTTATCATCAGTTCATGTCCTATGCTGTAAGGCTAAAGATATAAAAAAAAAGAAGGTGACTTTGTGATTTGTTCAAAAAGTTATTGTTTAAGAAATACGTTTTGAAAAAACAAAAATACAGTTGCAGTAATCTCTAAGTAATTTATTCGGTATTATTTATAATTAGTAAACGGTTCATATTTTAATTGGAGCGTGAGAGACCTATTACCTTCAAATTTCATTATATTATTTCATTAATTATATCAATACAATAGTTAAGTGTTATGAACTGTGTAATGTGTAAATGAGTTGAAGGTTCTGTTTGGAGACGGGTTTGTGTTGATAAAAAGAAGAACCAAAACCAATCTCCCAATAAATTTATGTATACTCACGACCATAAACGAACTCACAGTATGCATAATATCCAATAGCTGCACTAAATAAAGAAGCATTTATTGCAATAATATATTATATAATTCGTAATTTAACTAATACGAATAAATATACCACAATATATAAGAATATTTATAAATTTTTGCCTTTTTGTAACGCTACTGTAAAACTCGGAGTTGAGCTGGACATTTTTGCAATCTGGAGCATATTATTGTCAGAATTGGCATTGCACAGCAGGTTAAATGCCATGTTATTGTTTAATGCGTTTAGAAACAAAATCAGAAAGAAAAGGGGTATCTGTATAATTTTAACAGTATCCTTCACGGACACACAGCGATTTAGGAAGGAGCAAATAAATTTAAGCACTTCCAAACTCAAAATGAAAATAAAAACAGTCTATTCTGGGCCATTGTTACTTAATGATAACAAAAAGGTACAAATAAGTCTGCCTAACTGACTACAAAAAACATAAACAAATAAAAAAAATATAACATAAATTACGCTGATGGGATTGTATTAACATAATAATGAGTACATGTGTGCTGGCTTCAATGAACCTAACAGTAATAAATATTATATAAATATATAAAATAAACAAATAAAATAAATTATATATATATAAAATAGACAATAAATTCAGTTATTAAGAAATAAAATAATAATAATGCATTTTAAATGATTAGTGCTGGTTGTGGAATGTTATCATTTTTTTTAACATAATCATCTCATTCATAACATATGTAAAGAAGACACATGCTTTTCTTAAGTTCATATTTGCCACCGCTGAGCATCTAACTATAGACACCAGATGTCAGGTCGGACAGCTGTGATAGTGAAGAAATTAAATTAACTGTTGTGTTTTCAGAACCGCATTTCAGTCTCTATTTCCACCAAAGGTGAAACCTCATTATACATATTTACAATTTTTATTCACTCGCTCATTCATACAGTATTTACAAACAGCCCAGAGACCTCCCAAGTCCACATGGTTGTCACCTACATATCGTGTGAAGGAGGAAGCGGAGTCCCGGGAAGTCCCCCACGCTCCTCTGTCAGCCGCGTCACCGGATACGAGCCAGTGGAGGCTGACGAAGAGCGCGAGAGTCACATACGCTCAGGACATGATTGAAGAAACTGGCAGGGCTCCCACTGTTACGCATTTATAGCAGGTCACGAGGCCACTGCCGTTGTAGTCTCCGAGGAGGATTGTAGTGATGAGTGGTGCAATGCAATGACTGTCCTAGGGGATTAGGGTGGTTGGATAGGTTACTATGGAATTTCATGAGACGAGTTCAAGAAGGTAGGGTATATTAAGATTATTACGAATGGTTTTGTTGCTGACGTAATAAGGGGCATGAAGGCTCAAATTAAATAATACAACAACCGGCTCTCCACAATTTAATTATAACGTATAATATGACGACAATACACGTAGAGTGAAGTTGAAAGAGGTAGCAAACCTAGTTTAAATTCTAAATTATATTAAATGTTTTTAAAGAGCTGTCGAAAACTGTTTTTATAGCGTTAAAGTACCATATTGTTGTAAAACGGTATTTGTATTATTGAATTATAAATTGTTAGAATGGAAGATAAGGGGCTGGTAAAGTCTAGGTTTAAAGATCAAGAAGACGACGAACGAGTATTGATAGGAATAAGGTTCCAAAGGTTTAATGCACAGATAAGGAAAGACATGAATTGAACTCTCACAATTCCTTTGGCTCAATGAGTGTCCCTCGAAACTTAGAATTTCAAACATCCGTCTGGTTTTCGACCATTTTTTTTTTCATGAGCATTGTAGATTATGGTATGATGGAGGGGGGGAATGGTCGCAATATGCTGGCTAATATTACGAGATGGGGAGTAAAGTGGGAACAATTCTCCGGAGATCGCTCACAGTTGTGCAGGTGTGGAGGTATAAATGAAAACGGAAGGAAATTCCCCCATTACAGCCGTTACCTGAATACCAAGTCCCCCCCCCCCACCATGGGAAATAACCCATGATGGCATTCGCAACATCCCCCTCCACTCCGATCCAGTTTGGAGTCCTCCCCAATTTCCCTCTACAGCCTTCTACATATTTTATCCCTCGAGATCCTTAACTTCTATCTGGGGTATTATTATTATTATATAGGGATATATCTTGCTCCCCGCAGTATGTATGATAAATAATAAATAAAACTGCTAACCAGGAGCTGATAGAAACTAAGGAAACAGTGGAGTAGTGGTAGTTGCTTCAAAATTAAAGTAGCAGGGAGAAGGGAGATACATGTTTTTATACTATTTGACTAACAATCCAACCAGTTGCTACATTTTTATTTAACTTCTAGTATCCTCCCCATATTATTGTGATGGCTATATATACACAATTTTTATAATAGAAGGAGTAATAAAATAAAACCTACTCCAGAAAAAAAAACGCACTAAAACCTCATTTAAAACATAATGAAAATATTTACAAATTAAATTAAGATAATCTTAAGGTAACCGATATAAAAAAAATTATTTACACATCAGATATTTTAATTTTTTTTTTTTTTTTGAAGTAATTGTATTTTAATTTTTTTTTATTTGAATTGTGGAATATCTACTCCAAATAAAACAGAAAAAGGTGTTAAGTTCTTTTATATGTTATCTTTTGAGAAATTTTTGCCGTAGTTATCGATCTTCCGAAACAGCGGTTGTTGATTTGAACTCCTATATAATTGTGATTTTCAATGATCAAATTACTCTTAATAATAAAAAAAAGAAGTTATGTAAAACATAGTAAAAACATAATCATCCCTAATATGATGAGGTAAAGAGAACTGGGATGGAACCCCGTATCTTGAGATGAATGAGCGAATCTCTCTCCAAAACAGTATCAATCAAAAAGTCTTACAATCCATCACATTGTGAGTAAGCGACTGAAATTTTATATGCTCAAAATCCTAATGAAAACACTCGTCGTCCCTCTACCCCAATACCTTCTTGGCCACATTTGCAGATGACACTGCAGTCTTGTCATCCCACCCAGACTACCTTGATGAGATCGAATATTGGTGCAACCAGTGGTGGATCAAAGTTAATGAAGTAAAATGTCCCCATATTACCTTCACCCTCTGCCGCATGTCTTGTCCACTAGTTTCTTTTAATTCCATTCCTCTCCCTGTATCCGAGTTAGTACGGTACTTAGGCTTCCATCTCGGTAAACGACTGACATGGAACCCATATACGAGGCGAAAACGACATGAACTTAAGAGATGCTTTGTACAACTGTATAGACTACTTCAAAAGACATCCCATTTCTCAATAGAAAATAAATTACTAATCTACAAACTTATACTTAAACGAATCTGGACATTGGGAATAGAGCTATGGGGGACAGCAGAACAGTCGAACATCAAGCGTATCCAATCCTTTTAATCAAAAGTTCTGAGAACAATAGTAAATGCTCCTTATCACGTTGTCAATAAAACCCTTCATAACGATCTTAACATACCCTCATCCCTTCCAAGTTCATGAAATTCCATAGTAGCCTATCTAACCACCCTAATCCCCTAGCATAGTCATTGCACTGTACCACTCATCCCTACAATCCTCCTCGGAGATGGAAACGGCAGTGGCCTCGCGACCTGCTATAAACGTTTCTCCAAGTTAATGCTTACCGGCTTTAGAATTAAAAAACAAAGGGAAAAAAGGTACAGAGAAACAACACGCTTGAAAGTTATAACTAGACTGTTTATTTCGAGTCTATAACCCTGTATATTTACATTCAGGATGTTTACATCCCGACGTTCGGGGATTAAGGTTGAGTACTGATGCTGCCCGGAGCTTAACTCCCCCCTGCCAGTTTACGCACATCTCCTCGTAAACTATGAAGTCTAAGTCTAAATTGAGGGCGACTTAGGCGATATTGCGATCACTCTCCTAATCGTACTAAGGGAGCGAAGGCCAGCCCAAACAGTACACAACCTGTAATACCTTACATTCGGTCGTATTTATAAGACACTTATAGTCCAAATAAAACGCTGCATCTAACACTGCAGCCACTAGTGACAAAATAAAAAAAAACAAAAAAAAAATTACATGGCTCATTACTCACAGAAAACAATGGCATCTTACACGCAAAGTCGATATTTCTACACAGCCTGTGTACATTCTAAAAAAACAACAAAAGGAATTACAAAAAAAAATACTTCTACAAATGGTACAAAGTGTACGTATGCATACCATACCAAATTTGGCTACGTGCAGAAGCTAGGACACTCCAACTCACTCATGGCCTGCACCCTCCCTCCCTGGTGGGAGTTTTAACTGTTCGACGTGGACGGTCCTCCGTTTCGTCGGAGGTCTTGTACTCTCGATGGTGACGATGTTATGCTCCCTGATCACCACCACCTTGAATTGACCCTCGTATCTGACTGACTCTTTGCTCCGATTAGAGCCAATTTTACGATATACAATCGTCCCAATTTTAAGGTCCCCCATTCGACTCCGGACTTTGAGGTTTACCCGAGCAACTCACTTGACCTCCCTCACGATTTTGTCACGCACTTTGCCCCAAAGTTTTCCAAGCTCTAAGTGAGCACTTAACATTTGCTCCGCCATTCCCTCGTCCGCCACCGTCTCTGTCCCGTTCCGGCGCCTCGCGCGCAGTCCGAAGAGGATCTCGAACTGCGTAATCCCCGTGGTGGAGTGGATGGAATGATTGTATGCCGCCACTGCCTTTGGCATCGCCTCATTCGCCTGCAGACCCTTTTCTACCTGATACACCTGCAGGTGGTCACTCAAGGTACTGTGCAACCTTTCGATGCCTCCGCGACTCTTAGGATGTCCTGGGGTGTTGAGATGCCACACGATATCAAGATTTTTCATCTCCGTCCGAACGTTTGCATTATCGAACTCCCTACCCCCATCCGACGAGATTCAGTCCGGTACCGCATAAAACTGGAACCACGTTCGTAATGCCTGTAAGACGGCGTTGGATGATTTGTCTTGTACGGCGTACGCCATACCTTACTGAAGGTATCTATTGTCGTAACCCACTTATATCCCTTCCAAGTGAACGTGTAAATCTGTAGTTCACTCAGTGGCGTCTCTGCTGTGGGTGTTTCCTCCTGTTGTCCCTGTGGTGGGTGTCAATCATATTTAGTCTTAAGACATATATCGCACATTCCTATAATCACTTGGATCGTCTTTTTCATATCCCACCAGAAGTACCGTCGCTGTAATGCTTGCAAAGTCTCCTGCGCACCGCGGTGATTCGTCTTCCCTTAATGGTAGGCAAGCGTTACTTCCCGCTGCAGTTCCTCATCACGCAGTGTCTGGACCATAGACAGACAACGAACAAACGATCGATCAATACCCAGTTGTTCTGTTCTCCATAATTTCTTGATCAGATCACACAATGTCGCGTTGCCGACAAATAGATGGTAGGTCTTCCCTGGTCTGGATGCATCTTTCAATGCCTGGCAAATTTGGTCACCCTTGACACCCGGTTGGGACCAAATTGTCGTAATACTATTCTTGCCATAGTTTTCATGAGTAGCTCGCATCAGGCCGGTCGTTTGCGTCTTCCAAATAATTTGTCGCCGTTTATCGTTAATGATACCCTCGATCGTTTCCATTTCCACCGGACGTTCTTCGGCAGATTCTTCCGCTTCTTGGTGTTCGCTCCCATCGCTATCGTCCCGCGTACCGCAACTTCCATCTTCCCCGAGCGTTCATTCCTGGATAAATTGTCTGTGATCCCCGGACGTTTCCCCTTCCTCGACGGCATTTACGGTAATCGCTCGAGATAGCCAGTCCGCCACTACATTGTCCTTCCCTGGTTTGTATACAATTTCCAGGTTGTATTGGGACAAAAACTCCTTCCAGCGTGTCACCCTCGCGGATGATTCCTTAAGCTTCCCCACCCATTGAAGAGGTCTGTGGTCCGTATGTACTCTGAATCTCCGCCCAAAGACGTATGGACGAAAATGATCAATAGCCCATATGATGCCAAGAAGTTCACGCTCGAGGGCACTGTACCGCGACTCCGTGTCGGTCAGTCTTCGACTCGTGTACGCCGTGGTCCCCCCCCCATCTCCCTCCTGCGACAGCACCGCTCCCAATGCATACTCACTTGCGTTGGTGGTGATAGTAAATAGCTTCTCAAAATCGGGAAACGCCAGGATTGGTTCCTCTTGCAGTCGAGCCATGCATTTTCGAAGGTTTTGCTCCATAATAGGTGTAATCGCTATCCGCGCCCCCTTCCGCAGCAGGTTACTCATGGGTACGAGATACTCTGCCATGTCTGGCACAAAACGCCGATAGTAATTTAGCGTACCTAAAAGTCACCGCATGCCCTTGACGTCTTTCGGCACCGCTATCTTTTGAATTGCGTCGACTTTTGCAGAATCCGGCTGGACTCCCTCCCTCGAGATGGTATGCCCTAAGAAGTTGATCCGATCCTCTCCCAGCGATGATTTTTCCATCGACAATTTTAACCCGAATGCACGCAATCGTCGAAATACCCTCCGGAGATCTTCGATGTGTTCGGATTCTGTTCGGCTGAAGATCAACAGATCGTCCATATAAATCTGGCATACCGCCTCGTCTATCCCCCTCAGGATTTCGTCCATAAATCTCTGGAAAGTAATCGGAGCGTTCTTCAGACCAAATGGCATCCGAGTGAACTCATAGTGCCCCCTCTCGAAAGTAAACGCTGTTTTGTGTTGATCGGTAGCGCTCATTTTGATTTGATGGTACCCTGCTTTCAAATCCAAAGTGCTAAAGATTGTGGCTCCATTCAGTCTGTCGAGAATGTCCTCAAAACGGGGAATCGGATACTTCTCATCCGTTGTGTTTTCATTTAACTTTCTAAAGTCGACGACGACTCTATATCTCTCCCCCTCCAACGCACCGCGTGACATTATGGTATTGGTGCTTCCTGTATCCACCAAGCACCTCTCTCCCCCTCGACTCTGATTATTGGCAACTCGCACAGTATCCCTCTTACTGTATTACACTTTAGGGTGCGGTCGCCACTCTGCTGCCACCCTCCTCAGGCTGCCACACGCCGCTCCCATCTTCTCGAAGTAGTCTTCTTTCGCTCATGCTCTCGGCTCCTGCCACGAGCCGGCTCTTCTTCCGTTTCCGACGTTCCTGACGCTCCTGAAGATTCCTCAGCTGAAGATCCATTACCCCTGGGTGATATATTTCTTCTTTCCCGCATCGTTTGCGTATTCACTTCCATGGGTTCTGCCCTATGAACATCTCTCCTCCGATACACGTAAGGGCAATGCCTAGCGATATGCCCCTCCTCACTGCACTCGAAACATTTTGTACGGGGGCACTGTGCCACTAAATGACTCGTCTTCCCGCACCCATGGCATTTTCTCTCTTCTCTGCGGGCTTCGTACCTGGGTCTCGCCACCCTGAACCTCCTTTCGCCTGCCGCTCCCCTGTCCCTACCGGTTGGTGTTTCGACTTTTTTCCGATTTGATTTAGGGACCCTGGTTCTCCTGTACACTATCCGGCTCCATTCTCCCTCATCCTCCTGTATCCTCGATTCCTCCTCCCTGGCGCTGGTGTCAATCATGACTTGGGCACATTCGAGGAATGAGCGCTCATTAGGGAATACCTCTTTTCTCCCTGTTTCCTTAGCCAACTGTACCTTCAGTATAGTAGACAGAAATCCCATTCTGCCCTCTACCTCTTCGATGCTCATTGTCTCTCTAATTTTCTCCATTATTTGATTATAACGGGTTAGAAGAACTGCGGCATATTGGCCGCTACTCTGCCTTAATAATTTTGTTTCCCGGAACACCTATAAAATATCTTCTTCGGGCGTCCATCGCCCTCCTCCATATGCTTTCTTTAGCCGCATCTTCCCCGTTTCCCACGGCGTCTCCTCATCCGCTTGGATCTGGTTGAGAATCCTTCTCTTGACCTGACATATCAGGGCCGCTCTTAGTGACTTTGTGATTTTGCTAGGATTAAGGAAGTGAGGCGATCTCCTCCCTTCAGAAAGTGGTTGAGTTCTCCTAATTCGCCAGTGAACCATTCCAGCTGTGAAATTGCATTTCTCAGATCTTGAGTGTTCATTGCTTTTACTCTCATCAACGCAAGAGCGGTCGCATGAGCTTCTGGCAAAACCCCCACCCTTCTCGTTGCTACATGTTCCGCGCCACCCGCTACGTTCAGAACAGGTGGTAGTAGCACGCCTCCTTCCGCCATTCTTTCTTCAATTTTTTATTTAACACAGCAAAAAGGAGAAGAGAAAAAAAAAATCGAACAGACGTCGCTTACTTTTCTTTCCACACCACGAGTTCATGGGTTTCGGCACCAGTTAATGCTTACCGGCTTTAGAATTAAAAAACAAAGGGAAAAAAGGTACAGAGAAACAACACGCTTGAAAGTTAGAACTAGACTGTTTATTTCGAGTCTATAACCCCGTATATTTACATTCGGGATGTTTACATCCCGACGTTCGGGGATTAAGGTTGAGTACTGATGCTGCCCGGAGCTTAACTTCCAATCATGTCCTTAGTGTATCTGGCTCTCGCGCACTTCGTCAGCCTCCACTGGCTCGTATCCGGTGACGCGGCTGACGAAGGAGCGCGGGGGACTTCCCAAGACTTCGTTTCCTCTTTTACATGCGAGGGCGGTGACAAACCAGGGAGGCCTCTCTTTGGTCTCTGGTCGGAGGGGGACTTCCCAAGACTGGGGAATTTCCACTTCCTATTTCTCAGGTGAGGGAGGTGACAATCATGTGGATTTAGGAGGTCTCTGGGCTGTTTGTAAATACTGTATGAATGAGCGAGTGAATAAAAATTGTAAATATGGTATGGATCAGATCATTTATCACAATTACTTATTGTCCAATGAGGCAAATTGTAATTTTATCATAATAAATTTGTTTTATCACTTATCATACTGTATTACCAACCTATGGATCAGGGATAGTCAAGCACATAAGTACCAGAATGAAAACATCAAACATGTAAAATATTTGTAGAGAGAAGTAAGCTGAAGATAATCTTGTGGTACTTAATAAAAATTTTAATCTCGTTGGCAAGCCAAGTCACAAGGAACCACAAAGAAGATGGGTGAACTTAACAAATGATATGGTTGCCTCATTAAAACGTGAAATGAAAAAAGAATCGCAGTGAAGAATATTGGCCAAAAAACTAAGGTGACCCATCATATACGGTTGTCATGAAGATTTGAGGTAAAGAACATGATAATTGCGATATTTTGGCGGATATTGTATAAAATTAGGAGCTGGAAGAAATATTTTTCGTATTAATTTTAAAACAAGTAGCTTAAAAATATAGGAGTCTACTTGTCTTGGAATTACGCAGGGAAAATTTTCTCGAAAGTGTTTGCGTTAATTAAAGGGGCTTGATAAGCTTTCTGCGGCTTCAGGAAAACTCTGTTTCATGAGAAAAAAAAAGTAAGTCTTTTAAGTGAAGGGAGAAAAAAAGGTTTCGGGGCGATGTGAAAGGCAACAAAGGAAATCCCCATCACTTGAAAAATAAAGGGTCTATTTTATTTTTTATTAATGGCCAAAGCCCCCATCACCGATAAAGTGATAATATCGATAGCCACAGCTGTGTAAATATCATTTATTTTCATAATCGATTTTCGATTCAATATTATTGCTATACTGTTTATTGCAAGGAACTGAAAAAAAAAGAAGTCAAATCACATATTTAATCTTTATAATAACATGATGAAAACATCTGAATAATTCAAATCAACCACACATCAGATTCAAGAAAACAAAGTAGCTTGTATCTAATAATATAATCTTATGGTAATAAAGGTTTATTATATTATGTATTTACAAACATACCAGAGACCTCCTAAATCCACCTGGTTGTCACATCCCTCACAAGCAAAAGAGAAAGCGTAGTCTTTGGAAGTCCTCCACGCTCCTCCGTCAGCCGCGTCGCCGGATTCGTACCAGGAAGGCCGACTAAGAGTGCGAGAGCCACATACGCTTAGAACATGATTGCAGAAACTGACAAATGCCAGGACTTCCACTTATAACAGGTCACGAAGCCACCGCTATTTTAGTCTCCGAGGAGGCTATAGGGATGTGTGTGCAGTGTAATGACTGTGCTTGGTGATTAAGGTGGTTGGGTAGGTTTCGAAGGGTATAGTAAGATCGGTATGAAGGGTTTTGTTGCTGACGTAATAAGGAGCATTTACTATTGTTCTCAGGATTTTGATTTAAAGGATTGGATACGCTTGATGTTCGACTTTTTTGTGTCCCCCATAGCTTTATTTCGTACGTCCAGATTGGCTTAGGTATGACTTTGTAGATTAGTAATTTATTTTCTATTGAGGGATGGGATGTCCTTTGAAGAAGTCTGAACAGTTGTCCAAAGTGTCTGTTTAGTTCTTGTCTTTTTAGCCTCGTATGTGGATTCCAGGTCAGCTGTTTGTCAAGATAGAAGCCTAAGTACCGCATTGTCTCGGAAACATGGAGAGTAATAGAATTAAAATAAACTTGCGACAGAGGGTGAAGGTAATGTGGGAACATTTTGCTTTAATAACTTTGATCCCCCATTGGTTCCACCAATACTCAACCTTATCAAGGTGTTTTTGAAGGTTATTGATAGCACCCAATAATCGGGGTCTGAGTGGGAAGAAAAGACTGCAGTGTCATCTGCGAATGTGGCCAAGAGCTGACTTAATAAAAAACATTCCGATCACTATAAAATGAGGCCATCAACAAATTTTTGGAACCTATTTGGCTTAAGGTTTTTGACTTGAAAATTTCTAATATCTGCTTGACCATTGACAATAATGAGGCTTTCTTAAATATTTTCCTTGCTCTGAATTGAGAAATCTGATTGAAAATTTTGAGGGGTTGTGTTAGGTTAGTATTTTTGGTATCGATTAAAGCATTTCTAAGTCTGCTATCGTTGGCACCATAAATTTATGACAAAGCCTAAATTTGATTTGATAAATTTATAGCCGATTAAAGAGCTGGTGCTAAAACGGTGGTCATCCTGCCCCAAAGAAAAGGTGATAACCAAAAGAGATAAAGTAAATCAAAGAAAAGCCCACCGAAGCCTCGAGTTCGTGAGGGCGTAGGATATCAGCCCTTATTGTTTTTCAGTGCCATTGCCCGCACACCTGTTGCCTGAGGATGGCGATATTAAATCTAGAACAGCCCCCCCCCCACCACGATGACCGAATTCAGGATTTCCGGGCTCACCCCCATTTTTTAATAAGGGCTGTCCTTTAAGCTGCTTTCTATTCGCTGGAGTACTTAAGAAAACTAACATGAAGTCAACATCAGGTATCGGGATTGTAGATGTACTAAATTCTGCGAATATACCTCATAAGAATTTCATGAATGCCCAGATAAATAGATCTAACATTGACCAAAAAAAAAGAAACAATACTTCTGGGATAAACTAATATTTAAAAAATAATTTTTATACCTCAAATAAAAAAAATGTTTTCACCGAAAACTAAGAATTTGAACTGAAGAATGGTTTATGTTTAAGATGCGTTATGAGAGTGAATTGTATGGAAAAGGAATGACCCAAAGAAATGTTACTTTCCATGTAAATTTTTTTTCCGTAAGCGTTGGGTTTTGTTGGGAATCGGAATTACTAAATTGAACTTGAATTACTATTGAACATGAAGGCTAGACAATATAAAATATATTTCGCAACCTCAGTACGAAGTAGCGGAGTGTTACACAAGTGGGAATACTATGCGGGGCGTTTGTTTTATAAGTTCCAAATGTTGAGTTACATACCACGTAAGAAATATTTAAATATTGAGCATACATAACGCCATTATATTAATAGACCAGCCCTGAAGTCGTCTTATTATTTGACCAATATTACATACCCTTATCTTATTGGTCCCCTGTCCAAGCTAGACATAATATTTTCATTAAAATCCCATTTGATATTGGACGAGTAAATCGATGAAGGTAAAGCATGAATGAATATAATGAATTACTGATTAAATTAATTAAAATCTTGTTTTTTCTTTTTTTGATTAGTATAACAAACGAATGATCCGGTCGTACCAATTAAGTACTATAGTTACTGTCGGGAAATGGTTGAACAATTGTCGGAGGTGAACAATTGCCGGAAAAGGTGAGCAATTGTCGGAGGTCAACAATTGTCGGATTGTTGTAGTTAATAACATGGACCAGGTTCCATGTAGGCGTTAATATCTGACTCCATTTATTGATAGGAATGTGTCCCGACAAGACACTGTGTTCAGGATGAGGTTCAGAGGTTCATAAAGAATGAGACCAGTTTTCAGAGTTCGGGCGAGAGATTGGCAGCGTAATAAGTACAAGTCGTCAGAGGTCTGCTATAGGCTGTGTGGCAAAGTGCCGTCGTAGAGGTGCGGCATAGAGTAGATTAGCGGAAGGCTGAGTAGGCGTATCGCGACGGGTGATAGCGGCTATCGGTATGTAGAGACTAGAAAAGCCACGTGGCCCTGGTGTCAAGTTACAAGTAGTGTGGCTCAGGAGACTAGGAAACAGAGTGACTTTTCAGGGCGCAATTTACTGATATAAATATGGTAACCCCCTCCCTCGTGGAAGGCGGAGTCTGTCTGCAGGGGTATGTTTTACGATACACAGGTGACCATTTCCTTTTAGTTTTATGACCGTTGGGGTAAAAGGGTGTGTTTTTTATGGCTGCCGGAAGGGACTGAAGGTCTATTCTAATAGGGGTAAGTGTCCTTGCCCTAGGTTATATGGCAGTCAGGTGGCTAATTCTCTTAGGTTTATTGCCGTACCCTCGATCCTCTGTTACTTGTTTTTATCTCTGCCGATCCCTCTATGATTTATTACCAGAAGTTACAGAGATTTGCATTTCTATTATAATACATTATGAACCAGAGTGTAGGGTAATTTACATATATAGTTAGCGGTCGCTACAGTTACAATTAGGCATTAACACTACCGTCATCACAGTGATCGCAGCTTTAATATAGGTTTGATATTTGGCGTAGAAGCCTCACGAGTACCTAGAAATAAAGGCAACCCCTTGTTTTCATTAACCTGACCTGATTCCTAGGAAACACACCCACTTATATCCAATTTCCATGTACTTAACATTTTTTTTTTTTACTGTCACTGTAACTAGACGGTTGAAGAGGTTTTAGTGACCAGCAGGTTAAAAAGATTAATACTTAATAATTATGATTAATTATTATTATTATTATAATTAATTAATACTAAAAAGATTAATGGAGCTCTGTACACGTGGAAGAAGGTTGACGCCTAGTTCCCGCTATCCACTCACATTCTTAATGACTCTCTCCTTCATATACAACTAATATATAACTATTTATTCACGCAATTCCACACAGTTATGTTCTGAAATGTACCTTCTGAAGAGTGAACGATGATTTACTGGCCAAAAAAAATTGTCTAATTGATCATTATTAAAAAATAATAAACAAATCTTAGAAATCTAGAGGGGAAACAGGTTGGTGATGCATAGAAACACTTCTGCCACACCTCGACACCAGGCAGTTAGGTTTGTTAATGGTTTGCGCTCAAAAAATCACTTTGTCATGTCGCAGTACGATCAGGAAAAATATCCATTATCATAGTAAATCATATCATAGTAAATGTTTTGGTTAACAACTCACGTTGTATTACGTTTGAAAACAAAAAATCTGTTCTGTTCAACAATTTAAACATTTTCAGGTCGGATTTTTTCGGATTTTTCTTAGGTTGAGGACAAGTTTTATAAGGTACATTATAGCAATAAGAAATTCAAACGTATACTCCCAACGAAATACCACCCGGGACAATAGTTCACCTATTTAAAGTTTTTATACGCAGAGAAGCCTAAAATAAAATTTTACAACATTTCTGAAAAACACTGTTATGAACAAATTACACAATATTGTCTTTGTATGTGTATGACTTATACTGTAGAAAAAAAAAAGCTAGTATCTTTACTAATTCACACTCTTTGCCAAATGATGATGATTTGGTAAAGACATAGATTAATGATGTCTGAATACCACTTTAGAACAATCTAACTACCTCAAGCATCCAGTAACCAAAACTGTCACTAACACCTAATGGTGACATAACTGCATCACAGATGATACAAGATTACATTTCGTGCATAGGAGTACAACTAACAATAAATTAGAAACATTCTAAAACATAACTTTTCTGAAACACCATTTTGGTTATTAAAAGTAAAATAACAATCTTGATTTGTTTAAATACATTTTTAGGAAGGATTTAATCAGATTATTTTAGCTTTCTTTAATTGTATACCTTATTGTTTCATTCATATAATCTTGGCTTTATCACTACGTTTCTTCTCTGTATTCAGTAATTCAAACTAGAATCTATACTCAATCGGATTGTAGCGGTATCGATGAAACAACCGTTACTTTAAAAAAAACTTAACGAAATCGTCTGTAATAAAAATATGGCGGTATTTTAACTTGCTGGAATGTGATAGCAAATTGAGGAAGGAGAATCTGCAACAATAATCGTGAGGACTCGGGAGAGACAGGAAATGAACCACAGTCCCTATCTGGAGCGTGCCCTTCACCTCAACAATCTTCCTCCAGGATTACTGGAGTGAACGGCTTCCCCCTCCTAACAGAATAGTAATCATGGGATAGATTGGATGTTGATATTACTGTTCCAACAAGATATTTTAGGTATGTTATGCAACTGTAAAATACAGAAAAACATAAATTTTATTATTAAATATAGAAAAGATGGAATAACTCTGTTTCTGGTCATAACAGTTAGTAAAACGCCGTTTTTATTATTTAATATTACTAGAGAGAAAATGAGACTAGTCATTCGTAAATAAATTGTAAACTAGTTGAAAAAAATAAAATTTTAGCAATGCTTCCATGACTGGATGAATGTAACAATGACGGAATTAAACTCAATTGTAGGAAATCAGATAATTCCGCAAGGTGTTCAGAAAATCAGCGATATTTCTGTTAGTGATGCAACTAACCATTTCGGAAACGCCTTTCATTTTCTTTGAGTCATTGTTACCATTTGCTGGATTCCCGGGCACCCAAGTCTAGAAGGCAACAAAAAGTAAGACTCTGAATGAATAAAACATGGTTTTTGGGATAAAGTTGTTAAATTGAAGGTACACTGTGGGTGAAGTATGTGGCAGTTGGTCCACTGAGAATCGTACTTACCCTAGTATGACACCCAACATGCAGGTCACTCGAGTTTTCCCCCTCTTTTTACGGTCAGCCACATGCGTTCACAATGAGTCAACGGATGTCAAAAACATGAGGAATATAAAATTATCCAAGCTCTAAGTAAACGAAACCAGAATAAAAAAGACGATGCCACTAATTTTGGTATCCATGTCAAAAATTTTGAAGAATGCGGTGGAACTTCAAAGAGAGGCAAATGAAGGTAGGCTTTTATGCAAATGAAAAAGAGACTAAGAGAAACTATGCATAACCTGAAGGGATTTCTTATTCCCTTGAAGTTCAAGTTACCGACAGTTGACTTGCAGGGTTATTGGTTTCTCTACAATTGAAGTCTACTTAAAAGAGCTGCAACTTAATTTAATTTTGCATTATACTTATCTGGCAGTTTATCGTTTTTTTTTATGAATTGCGGAGTGAACAATTGCTGATTCAGTGCTAAGTTCATAGCTTCCTTAAAATTCAATTATGGCGGTTATAGGGCCCGTGGAGATAAGGAGAGGATTCTAATTCTGCGGCAGATAGTAGAAGGTGGGAAGAGTGATTTACGAGGATCCAGGAACAGTAACAGATCGAGTCAGCAGTGAACGATACCACTGATGGCTCCTGGATTTTTGGTCAGCTCCCAAGTCCCGGCCCTACCTGCGAACCCTCCACATCCCAAGGGATTACCTTATCTCTTCATGCACAACCCGTGTTATCGTGTGTTTGCTGTATGTTCCCCTATAATATATATCTTATAAACTGATTTAAATACTAATTGACAAACCCATATACATATGAACCCACCACCCCTCCCGCATCGATGGCAACGGGCTGTTGGGGAAAATTAGGTTAAGTATTAGTATGTAAGTTAGTTTTAAGTTTGATCAAAAAGGTGAGCGCATTACCTTTATTAGAGTCAGTTTAGCCCAGTCACGTATAATCATTATACTTGTTTATTCCATTATATAATTGTTATAAAATAACATAACCTGTATATAATGTAGCGATGCTACAGGAACTACAAAAATAATTTGTAAAAAGATTCACCTGAGGATCTATAATTATAGGTAATTAATTATAAGACTTAGGTAAAAGCAGTCACTGTTCTTAATAATCCTCTACCGTACCGAAATCTAACTTCGAGAAACGGAATCGAATACCAACCCCCTAGGGTTTTTTCCAGTTTTGGATATGTCTGGTCAGGGTTCACTTAGTCTCATGTGGATAAATGAGTAAATATTTAAGTAATGAATTAGCAGATCTGTTTTAAAAAATGAAAGTATATTGTTGATGTACTATGGATGTTGTCGTATGGATACTGTGTGATGTTTATTAAGATGACTTGACCAATGGAGAATAACAGAAGTACTTAAAATGGATTTAGGGAATATCGAACTTTGTCATAAAAAATAGTTATTTTCCCTATGCTTATATAGAAATATTTTTTGTTTAACTTTTATTTATATATATGTTTTAGAAAAATCTATTAAAAAATAGTACACTATGCCCTACCTGAGTAAGAAGTAATTGTGTTATAAGATCTGATTTCCTAATCATTCAATAATTCCATGTCTCACTTAATCAATGCAACAAAGAAAAAGTAGACAACACAAGCTGAAGGAAAGTAGTGGATAAAGTTGACTCGCTCTTCCACAACTGACATTAAAAAAATTAAGGATCCTGATAATGACCCTGAGGTATTCTAGGCCTCAAATGTTCTACAGAGCAAATGTGATGCAGATAAAATGTGCTATAGATAACATGTGCTATAGATAAAATGTGCTATAGATAAAATGTGCTATAGATAAAATGTGTTATAGATAAAATGTGCTATAGATAAAATGTGCTATAGATAAAATGTGCTGTAGATAAAATGTGCTATAGATAAAATGTGCTGTAGATAAAATGTGCTATAGATAAAATGTGCTATAGATAAAATGTGATACACATCAAATGTGATGCAGATAAAATGTGCTATAGATAAAATGTGCTATAGATAAAATGTGATACACATCAAATGTGATGCAGATAAAATGTGCTATAGATGAAATGTGATACACATCAAATGTGATGCAGATAAAATGTGCTGTAGATAAAATGTGCAGTAGATAAAATGTGCTATAGATAAAATGTGCTATAGATAAAATGTGATACACATCAAATGTGATGCAGATAAAATGTGCTATAGATAAAATGTGATGCAGATAAAATGTGCTATAGATAAAATGTGCTATAGATAACATGTGCTATAGATAAAATGTGCTGTAGATAACATGTGCTATAGGTAAAATGTGCTATAGATAACATGTGCTATAGATAAAATGTAGTATAGATAACATGTGATATAGATAAAATGTGCTAAAGATAAAATGTACTATAGATAACATGTGTTATAGATAAAATGCGCTGTAGGTAAATAGCAGCAGTAAAGAGTAGTTATTGTAAAATAACAAAACATACTACGCCTTTTTAGTTTGTAAAATGTGACTATCTACGTCTGTATTTTATTCCTAGCTAATGCAGAAAAAGTTCTTATGCGTTATTTAAAGTCAATGAAAGTTAAATAAAACATTTTAGGCTAACTTATTTAATCGTTTCAATGTTAATGGTCATACTTCTTCTTACCACATCAGGAGGTTCACAGGTGCACCTCTATACTGTGTGCCTTTAGGTATGGTCATGGTTCTAAAATTACAATCTGCCTTATTAGGCAATAAGTAATTGTCATAAATGATCTCATTCGTACCTTATTTACAATTAGCATTCACCCGCTCATTCATACAGTATTTAAAAACAGCCGAGAGGCCTCCCAAATCCACATAGCTGTCACCTCCCTCGCTTGCGAAAGAGGAAGCGGAGTCTTGGGAAGTTCCCCACGCTCCTCTGTCAGCTGCGTCACCGGATACTAGTACTACGCAGATGAAGAGCGTGAGAGCCACATACGCTCAGGACATGATTGGAGAAACTGACCATTGCCAGGACTCCCACTGTCACGTATTTATAGAAGGACACGAAGCCACTGCCGTTTTATTTTCCGAGGAGGATTATAGTTATGAGTGGTGCAGTGCAATGACTGTGCTAGGGGATTAGGGTGGTTGGATAGGTCACTATAGAATTTCATGAACTTGGAAGGGATGAGTTCGAGAATGTAAGGTATATTAAGATCGTTATGAAGGGTTTTGTTGCTGACGTAATAAAGGGCATTTACTATTGTTCTCAGGACTTTTGATTAAAAGGATTGAATACGCTCGGTGTTTGATTTTTTTTGCTGTCCCCCATAGCTCTATTCCATCTGTCCAGATTGGCTTAGGTACAACTTTGTAGATTAGTAATTTATTTTCTGTTGAAAGATGGGATGTCCTTTGAAGTAGTCTGTACAGTTGTCCAAAGCGTCTGTTTAGTTCTTGTCTTTCTAGCCTCGTACGAGGGTTCCAGGTCAGCCGTTTGTCGAGATGGAAGTCCAATTACTGTACTATCTCTGATACAGGGAGATGAATGGAATTAAAAAAAAAAAAGTGGACAAGACTGACGAATGGGCAGGTTCTCTAGTCTGTACGTGTGACACTTGTAGGTCTCAGTGCAGTTTGATTGATTACTGCTTACTTATGATGCATTTATTAGCCTGGATGTTTCTGATTGCAATCTCTATATTGTCAAGAAGTTTTTTCGCATATACTCTGATCAATAAGTCGAAATGGATTTCAGTAAGTAAGCATATGTCTTCAAGTTGATTTAAGTTGGGATTTCATATTCGTTTCGTTCTTTCTTCAATGGATTGTGTCGAGAGTGTGGACTAGGTGGCGATAGTGTAGATACTGTCACGGACTAGTTAGTGGCACAAAGCCTGCAAGTTGGCCCGCTCACTGGCAGCTTTAGATGGCTGATAGGGTGGAATCAAAGCTCTATCAAGGAAACCATTGTTGCCTCGGAGCTGGAATCAACTTATCAGTTGCCCAACTCCGCCTAGCAAACTTTGATATCCACGCCCTGTCGTGTATACAATATTGAGGCAACTTCCTCGCAACACCGCTGCAGAAATGTTATGTTAAATTCAACTTTATCTTAACGCTGTTAAAAAAACGATGATAGAAAAAAAAAACTAAGCCCCCTATGAATAACAATAATGTTCAGGTGACAAATTCACTTCTGATAAATAAAAAAACGATAACCTTCATAATAAAAAAACAAAAAAGTAATAACAATATAAAATAAAGTCTAAAGGATCAGGAGACTGAAATTTCGGGGACACATGGTAAGAATGGCCCCGATAAGACTAAACAAGTAAATATTCCAGAAAATCCGAGGATACAAAAGCTCAAGGGGATACACCAAGCAGATGAAGGAAGAAACGGAAAGACTAGGAATTACGGACCAGGATTGTCAGGACGGAGAAAGATATAGAAAAAGACTGAAGGAAATCAATGTTCTTGTGGGAAAGAAAAAATCGAAAAAGGGAGTCGCATGGACAGAGGAAAGAAAACAAAATCACGCAGAGATAATGAGGGGAAAATGGAAGGAAAGAAAAAACAAAAACAAGAAAAGAACCGAAAGTAATGATATTCGCGTGGTCTTTAAGGCCTTACCGCGACAAAAAAAAAGAAAAAAGGCTAAACCTCCATAGTAAAAATGAAATAAAGATAAATATTGTTTAAATGCTTTTAGTAAATAAAGTTTATATGATCCACCTACAAGAAACAAAAAAAAAAGAAAAACAACTACAACAATATGCAGATAGAAAAAAATAAATAAATTTAATACGTAAGAAAACAGGAAATTGACACACAAGCTGGCAGCATACATTTATCTTTATATATTAAGCAATCAAATAATAATAATTAACATAAAAATTAATAGCTGGGGCACGGTCTATTTTTATGGTAGAAACATTTTTATGAAGGGAATATTTGTAGTTACAATGCAGGGATTTGCAGGGAGTGGAAGCATTTGACGGCGGACAAACAATTGTCTCCTCTTTGCCGAATATACCCAGGTTTAAGCCCTCAGTTGGGCATAGTTCAGTCCCAGGCTCCATCTAAGCACCCACCAATCCACAACAGTGCTCTTTAAAATTAATTGATTAAACAGTATAATTTGGAATGTTACGAGGTATACCTTATTAAATTATAAAGATTAACTTTATTAAATAAAAAGATTAGAAAGTCATGTAAACAATAAAAAATGATAACAACAAACCTGAGATAATTGACAATTTTTAATTAATTGCACAATAATCATATAGAAACCATTTTATAAAAATTTTTTGTAAATAGAAAAAGAGTTGTACATTTTTTTTTATATAAACAAACCATTATTGTGTTGAAAAAGGTTGCATGATCACATCGGGAAACAATAATAACCTACATCTATTTTCAAGAAATCAGAAACATCTGGTAATTTCTTTAAGTACAAAAGATAATTAAAATTAAAACAAAACGAAAAAAATTGCTATTTACCACACATGTAATTTACGCACCAAGGTTAACTGCATCCTTTTATAATTTGCACAAATTTCTTTTAATGTGCATAGAAAATCTGTACGTTCATTTGAATGTTTAATATATAAAAAGTACTTTTTTTTTATCAAATTACCATTAGTGATGTAACTCAAATTCACAGTGGTAGATTGTCTCTGCTAACTGGGATGTTAATTAATTCATGCAATTAGTGTCAGTGTTTATGTATGTGAGTGAATCTACACTATATTTATTTGCGTTACTGCGCTTTGAGTGTACGTTCACGTAATTTGTCTTGAATAACTTCCCTGTGACGTTAGTATTGCGACATCAGTTCGTATGAATTGATGTAATATGGTAAACTTCTTTGAGGAAAAGCATTTTAAGAAATCACCTTAGGGCGAATAAACGAGATTTGTAAACTTCTCATAGGCTGAGACTTGATTTATTTGATTAATTTCCTCTTAGTTGCTGCTATTTGATTGACCACAAGCGAAAATTGTACTATATTAAATTGCTATCCAAACCAGAAAGGTTTCGTATGCTATGCGCAAACGAGATTATCAGCTACTTAACGTTAGCTTGACAATCTGTACCGTACTTCATGAGAAATACAATATGAGGTATTATAAAAATCGATAAGTAGAGCTCTTTACCGAGGAATTAAAAATTCGTTGGTATTGTATATTTGAACTCCTGTCGTAATAGGTAGTGGAAACTAATCTAAGGAAGTAGAAATCACAATAAAAAGTATAATTGTGATTTTCGATGATAAAATTACTCCTGATAACAAAAAAATAAAAATGAGATATTATGTAATACATAGTATAAACATAATCATCCCTAATGTGATGAGGTAAAGAGAACAGGGATGGAATGCTATATCTCGAGATGAATGAGCGAATGTCTCTCCCAAAACAGTATCAATTTCAATCAAAACAGTTTACAATCCATCGCATTGTGAGATAGCAACCGAAATTTTATATGTTCGAAATCCTAATGAAAAAACTCGTCGTCCCTCTACCCGAATACCTTCTTGGCCACATTTGCAGATGACACTGCAGTCTTTTCATCCCTCCCAGACCCCCATATAGCCTCCCATAACCTTCAAAAACACCTTGATGAGATCGAGTATTGGTGCAACCAATGGCAGATCAAAGTTAATTAAGCAAAATGTCCCCATATTATCTTCACTCTCTCCCGCAAGTCCTGTCCACTAGTTTCTTTTAATTTCATTCCTCTCCCTTTATCCGGGACAGTAAGGTACTTAGGCTTTTATCTCGACAAACGACTGACATGGAACCCACATACGGGGCGAAAAAGACAAGAACTAAACAGGCACTTTGGACAACTGTTCAGACTACTTCAAAGGATCTCTCAATAGAAAATAAATTACTAACCTACAAAGCCAATCTGGACCTACGGAATAGAGCTACAGGGGACAGCAAAAAAGTCAAACATCAAGCGTATCCAATCATTTCAATCAAAATTCCTGAGAACAATAGTAAATGCCCCTTATTACGCCAGCAACGAAACCCTTCATAACAATCTTCTTCTTGAACTCATCCCTTCCAAGTTCATGAAATTTCATACTAACCTATCCTACCACCCTAATCCCCTAGCTTAGTCATTGCACTGCCCCACTCATCCCTATAGCCCTCCACGGAGACTGGAACGGCAGTGGCCTCAGGACTTTATTTTATTGATTTATGGCAATAACTAAATATCATGAAAGTGGAATTCACTTATTAAGGTTTTTATTGTGTGAAATTAATTTTCTATTAGCTGCTAAAAAATGACTTATCTTTAGCTATTAGATGAGATTGTGATGTCGAAAATGATGGGTGAAGACCCAACATACCCTGAAGAGAAGATGGAGCATAATGGAGGGTGACTTAGCCAAGTGCGGTGGCATCCAGGCATGCCTTTCATTGGTCGGCTCCTGGCAACGATTCAGCTCTCGACCATTCAACCCTTCTCTCGCCTGCCAGAACCTTTGTCCTGCCTGTCTTTGAAGCCAGCTCTCAGGTCCGGCGGGGGGAAAGAGAAGAGAGAAAAATATTATCATGTTTCATTTGGCAAGAAGAAAGGACTGTGGGGGAAATTTAAGCGGATTTTCGATATTGCCCAGCTTGGGAATTAAGAAAGTATTCTTTTGTACTTAATCATCGGCCTGTTTGTTCATATTAGGTTGAACTATTGGAAATTTTGTAATATATTTTCGGGTCCCAATAGTTTTTTTTTTTTTCGCGAGTTTCAAATTAATGGGATCAATTGAAATCTTGAACAATTCATAATAGCCGCACACTGATTTAAATGGAAAAAGGTTACTTTTATTTTATTTTTTTTTCTTACTCACGTAACTCAAAAACCACTAATTTTTATTATTGATTAAAAGTCAGATGTTTTGTTCTTATTATTTTACTTAAATGAATTTCTTAAATGAGAAAAATATTCAAGATTGTAATACTTGTTTATATCGAGATGTACTTGTAATATTAGGAGTTGATGTTGTTGATGTGTTATCAAGTAAGAAGGTGCAATCTGATGCGATCAGCATCGGGTTTGTATGTGAACTACGGATCAACTCCGATCGTATCACGAGTTTCGTCAACGAATTACCGCACCAGTCCTATGATATTAGTTGGAAGAGAAGGTCACTCTGAAACTTCGTCTTTGATGACCCAACATTACCTCTACATTGATGCCTTTACACCTGTACTAGTGGAAATCAACCACCACAACCACTTTACCAGTTGTTTGGTTGGTAGAAGATCGAGAAGAATTTTTTTTTCTCATTTTGGATTTCCGGTAAGCTGTTATTTGCGTTACACCACACAACAATATATCGATGGATCAACTCACGCCCTCCTTCTACCTTCAAGAATAGAAGGCCATTAACTATCTGTTATATTTATCACAATCTTTTAAATTTAGTATATTAATTTTGTTAATGGTATTAGTAGTTTATAATTTCATTTCTCATTTATCAAAGCGAAGGGATATATATATTTTTTCTTATCTATTTTTCTTTCATTCTATTTCTCTGTTACTAACCATTTGACTAACATTAGATTTAGTTTGTACATCTAATTTCAAATAAGTGTAATTTCTTAATTTAACATTATATATATTTTGCCATTTTATATTTTCAGTTTTTTTTTTTAATTTCACTTTGTGTGATATAACCTCAATTTTCATTATCTCGTTGTACACAATCGTTTTAGTATTTTTTTTTTGAGCTAACCCATAGTTTTTTTGAGGGGGAAATGAAAAGCACCCATCGTCGGGATTTTTATTAAATTTCACAGCCGGTGATTTGCACGGGATAGAAGATTGGCGAATTATCACTACTAGCCCCTTCTCCCACATAGATTGTAGTTTGAAGGGTGACGGGTTCTATCTTAGCTGGGTAAGGGCTGTTTTGCTTCCCTAGTATGCTATCTACCACGGGCTCCCAAGACCTAGGGGGATGGTCAAAACTTAAATGAATTAATTAAGTATCTGAGTAAACTGCATGCTTAGATCAGGAGAGTAAACGAATACAAATAATAAAGCTTGACATAGCTAGTAATGCTTATAATGAATGGTTTAAATGCAGCCTTCGGAAGAAGACGAGGCAAGAAGAAGGACGAAAGACCTCTTAATTTTAAAGGACTTGCGTATTCTCGGGTTGAAATGAATGACTCATTTTGATAAAACCACAAGCTATAAGATTACAAAATATCGATTTTGTACCTTTTAGAAATCTTGTTTGGAAGGCGCTCAGTGATACTACAGCCCACAATACTGTCAGGCATTGCCGGAGTGTCTACCAGCACCGTGCTCCATAAAGTTTGGATGATCCAAATAAATATTTCTTCACATTTAATGTATATTTAAATTTATTTTTATTTTTTCCCCTATTATTTGTTATTCCCAATGGTCTCTAGGAATTCTACGATTGAAAAACCAAAATGGATTATATATTATACCATGAATGTTTTTTTAAGGTAGACCAATAAATTAATATCAGAAGCTATTTAATCGCTTATAGATTATAGGCGTTCACTTATTATGGATTTACAATACCAATTGCAGTAACATAATAATGTATTTTTCAGATTCATGCTAGATAAACTCTCACGAAATCCGGCATTAACTGCTTACTCTCGGGCCACACTTTTCATAGTCAGGTAAGCTTTAGTAATTTTTTTGTTTATATTGGCAGTATTATAATAATATTATAATATATATATATATATATATATATTAGTATTATACAGTGATTATTAAATGAAATAAACAAAAATACTATCAATAGTGACTACTCGAGGTAGTAGTTAAGTAAAATATGAGACTTTAATACCACGGATGCTAGAGAGAACCAGTTAATAATTCATTTTCTGATAAGAAGAGCGATGATATTTAATGTATTAACTTGCTGCAGAAATATGGTATGAAAAACTGCAACCTTTCGCTATTTATTATTTATTTAGCTGTGGGTATAAAGCATATACCAAAATGACTTATGATTTCCGCACATCAATGTCCATTTGTTTATGATAAAGCGTTGAAAAGACTTCTTCTCGTGACGCAGGGCATTTTCGTTTCAAAATGTACTTGGAGGCAGGTAAATAAGGACGATGATAGATGACATCTAAGCGACTCCTCCCTTCTGCGATGACATTTAAAAAGAAACGCCAGCCACCATTCAGCTGTTTAAGGCGCTATTTAATGGTCCATCAGCTGTCGGCCATGTTTCAACGTCACTAGCCGACTCGGTGTCATCAACGCTTTATTCCCAGCGCATCCCAAATATTTTGTTCAGTCTTCTTTAAGGAAACTTCTCAATCCTTAGTCGATTGTTGTATATTTGATAGGTCTTCTAACGCTGACTGGCATAGATGCTATACAATTATCTCGTGTAACAACCTAACAAAATTAAAAAGCAACGAACAGGTTACACTAACGGAAATGAGGGAAGGATCTGAACTGTGGCAACACTGTTAGGGAAGTGAACTAATTAACAGGGGTATTTGTATCACAAACCATAAGATCCACTATTTTCATAACCCCTTAAATTTACAGATAATTATATACAATTATAGATCCTAAGGTGAATCTATTTACAAATTATTGTTGTATTTCCTGTAGTGTCGCTACATGATATACAGGTTTTGATATTTTATAAAAATTAAATAATGCAATAAACAAGTATTATGATACACATTATTCGTGACTGGGCTGAACTGACTCTAATAAACGTGATGGGGCTCACCTTTTTGATCAAACTTCAAACTAACTTACATACTAATTCTTAACCTAATTTTCCCCGTCAGTCCGTTGACCTCGATGGGGGAGGGGTGGTGGGATAGTGTTAAACAGTGGGTTGGTTAGGTGCTGCAACGAATCATAAAACTTGATGTGTCTTCGGTAGATGAACTCACCCACCGACGTCACACCAAGCAACGGGCGAGGTCAGCGTTCTTTAACCTCTCTCGAGAGATATGTCGGACCATTTTTTGCATGATTCCATTCTGGAAATGTTGGAGACTTTTGGCTGTATTGTCGGTCAAATGGGTAAATAGTGGGTCACCGTACAGTAGAGCTGGCCGGAGGACACATTTATAGATCATCAGTTTGAGACGAAGCGACAGGTTGAGTGAAGTAAGCAAGTGCTATAGCCGGTAAGACTTTTGGTACACTTTTTTATTTTGTTACTAAAATGAGTAGACAAATGGAGATGCCTATCCATTTTTATTCCCAGATAGTGCATTGAGAAAGCTGGTGAGTTTTCTTTTGCTCCTATACTATACGAGTTTGGCAAGGATTTTTTCTTCTTTTGGAGGGAGAAGATTACGCAGGCGTTTACACTGATGGTTAACATGCCCAGTCTGTCACTGATTACGTTACATATAAGAAGGAATACTAATAATTGAAATTAGTCATGAAACAACCCTTAAATATGAAATCATTGATATTATCCGGTTGGAGGAGCCGGCTCGGGACGGGTACATTCAAAACAAATCTTCTCGGTCTCTACAGAAGTTTGTTAAACAATGTTTGCGGCAGCTCGTCTATCTGCCATAATTGCTAATGGATGACATACAATTTCAAAAAGTGGAAAGTTTTTATAAGACAAAAGTGGTTAAAAAAGTATTTCAAAATTGGAAGATGAATTTCCAGTTTCAATTCCCGGTTGGTGTACTCTACTGTTTCTAGATTTGGCCTCCTTTTTACTCATTTCCTTGAGTGTTTGTGTCATTGTCTTCTTGCCCTATACATGATAGTGGCTCCCGACCCTTCACCAACTCGCTAAAGCTGCCTATTTTTGTATGAATGTGTATTGTAATATTGTATACGTCGAATTGTATGTTTGGATTCTTACGTGGTAATGATCAATATCCATATTGTAATTTTCGTAATTAAAAAAAAATAATTAAAACGTTTTTTCTTTGTTCAATGAATAATTTTTGTACCATTTAGGCTTACTTTACCAGGCTGTTTGTATGTTTCTATACTTTTTAGCAGAATATAAATAGCTTAATACTGGAGCTTTTTATACCCTACATTCTAGAACTCATCCCTTCCAAGTTTACAAAATTCCACAGTAGCCTTTCCAACCACCCTAATCCTGTAGCACAGTCATTGCACTGCGCCACTCATCCCTATAATCCTCTTAGGAGACTGAAACGGCAGTGGCCTCGTGACCTGCTATAAACGCGTGACAGTGGGAGTCCTGGCAATGGCCAGTCTCTCCAATCATGTCCTGAGTGTCTGTGGCTCTCACGCTGTTGGTCAGCCTCCACTGGCTAGTATCCGGTGACGCGGCTGATGGAGGAGCGTGGGGGACTTCGAAAGACTCCGCTTTCTCTTCGCGGTGGATTTGGGGGGTCTCTGGGCTGTCTGTAAATATTATATGAATGAGCGAGTGAATGATGAACTGTAAATATTGTATGAATGAGAGCATATATCTTAATTACTTATTGCCTTATAAAAGGCAGATTGTAATTATTGCACGATAAAGGAATTTAACTAACTTTTTAGCACCCATGGCCCTGAGTGAATAATTTATTGTTACTTAGCAATGCCACGAGTAACATGACTCAGACTCGGAATACATCTGAGAAAATTTCGCCGGCTCCCTGCAGTAAAATACTACGTACATGTATACACTCCCTGCAGTAAAATACTTCATACATGTATACACTCCCTGCAGTAAAATACTTCATACATGTATACACTCCCTGCAGTAAAATACTTCATACATGTATACACTCCCTGCAGTAAAATACTTCATACATGTATACACTCCCTGCAGTAAAATACTTCATACATGTATACACTCCCTGCAGTAAAATACTTCATACATGTATACACTCCCTGCAGTAAAATACTTCATACATGTATACACTCCCTGCAGTAAAATACTTCATACATGTATACACTCCCTGCAGTAAAATACTTCATACATGTATACACTCCCTGCAGTAAAATACTTCATACATGTATACACTCCCTGCAGTAAAATACTTCATACATGTATACACTCCCACAGGAACAATTTCGGGTACTCAGTCACCAGTGCTACTATTATGAATTTCTATCAACAATTAAATGGTATACCGATGTATTTTGGTATTAAAGACCCAGCAAGAAAAGCAATTTGTATATACACTGCCCCACACGAATATTTCCCTCCTATTAAAATTATTTTGGTTTTAAATTATTTTTTAATTAATGTTAAACGTTTTCAGTGGTAAACGGCTATAAAT
The DNA here is from genome assembly GCA_930367205.1 of Acanthosoma haemorrhoidale. Taxonomy (NCBI): domain Eukaryota; kingdom Metazoa; phylum Arthropoda; class Insecta; order Hemiptera; family Acanthosomatidae; genus Acanthosoma; species Acanthosoma haemorrhoidale. The sequence goes on along the minus strand of OV884014.1, from coordinate 104,765,266 downwards.
ATGAAGAAATTCCCCAATAAATCCAACGCATTGTGTTCTTGATACCATTGTTCTGAGAGCAATTCCACGTTACCGTAAGAGAAGTTTGTGCTATTGCAGTTTCATGTAAACCCAATGTGCCCGTCTTTCACTTAAGCAACAACACGGAATACTTGCCTAACCGTCTTCTTTGTTAACAACTTTATTATGATGAAATTACAATCTGCCTTTACTTAATAGGCAATAAATAATTGAGATAAGTGTTTTCATTCATACCATATTTACAATTCATCATTCGCTCGCACATTCATACAATATTTACAAACATTTACAAACAGCCCAGGGGCCCCCCAAGTCCACACGGTTGTTGCCTCCCTCGCAAGCGAAAGAGGAAGCGGAGTCTTGGGAAGTCTCCCACGCCCCCCCACCAGCCACGTCACCGGATACGAGCAAGTGAAGGCTGACGAAGAGCGCGAGAGCCACATACGCTCAGGATATGATTGGAGAAACTGGACATTGCCAGGACTCCCACTGTTGCGCATTTATAGCAGGTCACGAGGCCACTGCCGTATCAGTCTCCGAGGAGGATTATAGGGATGAGTGTTGCAGTGCACTGACTGTGCTAGGGGATTAGGGTGGTTGGATAGGTTACTATGGAATTTTATGAATTTGGAAGGGATGAGTTCAAGAATGTAGGGTATATTAAGATCATTATGAAGGGTTTTGTAGGTGACGTAATAGGAGGCTTTTACTATTGTTCTCAGGACTTTTAATTGAAAGGATTGGAGGCGCTTGATGTTCGACTTTTTTGCTGTCTCCCATAGCTCTATTCCGTATGTCCAGATTGGCTTAAGTATAACTTTGTAAATAAGTATACCTAACCGTCAAAATTCATTTCTTTAATTAATATTAAAAAAAAAATACCATTTGCTAATTTTTTAGAGATCAGTTACACAGAAAATCAAAATGTCTGTATAATTTTGTAAAAAATAAATTATTTGAATATTTATTGGTGAGTCCGTGTTTATAGCCTCTTATTAATGAAAAACTTTGATATTGATTAAAAAAAAATCTAAAGCTGAAATAATGTTATGTTCGTCACTAACTGTTAATCTTTTCGGACTGATGGGTCAGTTGTTCTGGTTTAGGAGATAGTTTATTGTAGTTTGACTGTCGGCTTTTCGGTTGTGTGCGATGTGTAGCGGTTGCAGTGGGGAAAATTATTTGCGCCCGTCTTTAGTATAGTCTAGTGTAGTATAGTATAGTAAATATATAGTGTAGTATATGATAGTGTAGTATAGTGTAGCGTAGTATATATATAGTGTAGTGTATATATAGTGTAGTGTATATATAGTGTAGTGTAGTATATATACTACACTACTATAGTATATATAGTGTAGTATAGTAGCATAACATAGTATATTGTAGTGTAGTATAGTATAGTATAGCGTGTTCCTGATCCATATTGTCCGTATATATCTTTCAAACAGGAAGAAATTTGTATGTCTGTGGACCTAGGAAATGAATAGCTATGACATGGAAAATATGGGAACCAACTGCTACTAACACTGACATGGTAAGCCAGGGTCCATGGTGAGGGCGACTTGGTGAAGTAAATTGAACAGCACTCCTGCCCCTAATGACAGGGAAGTGGCTAGTCCCACCCAAGTGGAAAGTAACGAGCTTGTTACCCGAGGTGTTGGCTCCAGTGTCCTCAGAAAGTTACCTTATATCCAACCCTCCGAATTTTCTCTGCTATTACCAAATCGTTTAATTAAACGAAATAATTGATTGAGTTTGTCTCATAGCTAAGAATTTTTTTTCTTGGACGAATCACAAGCTTTTACATAAAATTAAAAACAGTGACATAATTCATACATATTTTATTATTGATAACGATATTCCTCTATGGTATATATTATCTGATGTACTAGAATTATTAAATGTTTTTCAAAGAGTGTGTCGTTAAAATACGGTATTTCTTGCCCAAATAGAGGCAAGCGTGGCTGCCCGATAGAGTGATCGTGGCAATATAGCATTCAGACTGCTAGATCCAACTGAATTTCCAGTACATTTTGAAAAGTAGAGCCTCTTCATTCTGGCTGGCTTACTAAATTAAACACGCGTAAGTTTGATTTGGACCATGCTTGCCACTATGTGGGGGAAAACCGTATTTTTAACGTCACACTCTTGTTTTTAGGAAAATATTGAATAATTATATTACGTCAGATAATAAAGGGTCTTTCATTAGGCGCTTCCTATCATTAAATAAAAAACGTGAGTGTGAGATATCATTGAAATTTTTTATTCGTTTGAAAGGCCTATCGATACCATTATGTATGGAATATAACATCGTGCAAATGTCCGCCGTTGCTTCGCTGGGTGGCGCTCATCCGAAATGTCCAATTTTCCATGACTGGCGCATAAAACAGGCTGAATTTGACCAATGGCATGGGTTATGTTGGCTTTGAAGACTGCTGTGATTTGTGGCTGATTCACATAGACCTGCGACTTAAGAAAACCTCACAAGAAAAAGTCTAACGGGGTCAAATCGCACGATCTCGGCGGACAGTTCACATCACCTCCACGTGAGTCCACATCAACCACACGTCGTTGTCTATCTGCCTCTGATTCTCCTGCACACTCTCACGGACAGCGGCGATGTTTTCGGCAGATCTTGCGTTTCGTCAACGTACGGGTGTTGGTTGATTGTTTACTTAACCAGTGGACTGAAATTTATCCACCACACTGCGAATAGTCCTCTCAGTAGGACGGTTATAGCGACCGCGGAACGTAGCCTCAACTGAACGCCCACTTTGATCAAACAATCATTTGCACGTGTTGTTGAACGCTATATCCGTCCATGGTGATTTAGAAAACAGAGAGATAAATAAAATAAATGACAGCAAATTTGACAGATGCAGCTTCAACAATATGGCCACTATTCATTGTCAAAGTTCAGAAGTCCCTATTGGAAGACACTATATATACCATTGAGCAATATCTGAATCATGTCACTGTGTTCTTGAATGTACTTCTCACATCTGGCATAAATATAGAAATATTTAATTTTGCTAGAGATAATTAATTAATTAAAATGTTAGAGATTCGTTAAAGAAAAACATTTCTCTTAGCTAAGAGACAAATCTAATCAATTATTTCGTTTAATTAAACGACCTGGTAGATTTGGTAAGAGCAGAGAATACTATATGTTTATAGAGTAGTGCTGATATTGATTTATTTATAAAGAAATCGCAACCGGTAGGAGTCGTTTGCTCGATTAGCTCAACTCCTACAATTGCGAGAATTCAAAATTTTGAGTTTTTTTTTTTACAAATTAAAGAAACTATTATTCTCTACCCCTTTGTAGAAAATACTTGAAAGGTTTTTTTATTTAGCTGGTAACATTTAATATAAAATCGTTGGCACGTAACACGAGGTAAAAAAAGTGTACTGTAAATGAATAGTAACTCAACAAAAAAAAGAAAATGCCAAACTTTGATACTCTACGGATTTTGAGCTGCAGAAATGAACACAGTTATGAAGTTAATCAAATCGGGAAAAAATATTTTTGTTTTTTCGACTACCAAAAGAACAAAAGTATAGGTATAGAAAGAGAGTTAGCTAACTCGAAATGAGGTTGCCTAACCTACAAAAGAAGGGATCCTGTGCGTGCCCTTTACACTCGCGATTCGACGATTATGTTAGCTCCTTTTCTGCCTATTTCTTTTCTCTCCTTTGAGCTCTCGGCTCTTTTCCTGTTTTTGTTCTTTATTTGATACGTACAGACTAGGGGCTCTGATGGGACTTCGAAAACTCGACATTTGATAGTAGGGTTTATCTATTTCTCGACCTTTAAAACAGATAAAAACCAATAAATTAAAATTACTTGTACAAATAATATCTTCTTGACAAAAAATAAGAGTTTTTTTTTGTTAATTGTAAGCATATAAATGAGTTGAAGCTAAGGAGATCAGCTTGACGAAAAACATTAAGTTTATATATATTATATTATATTTATATATATCATATTATATATAAAGAGAACGTTTCGACAGCCAATGGCGGTCTGTGTCAGGTGTAATAATAAAGATGGTAATGACTTTGTAAAAAAGCGAACTGACAAAACTTAACAACACTTTTTTATCAAACCAAGCCTTTCTTAATTTATAAACATTCTCTCCATTCAATATTTTCATAATCAATATATTGAACACTTAAACGATCAAAAGGACAATACCTTACACAATAATAAACAATTCAAATATAAAAACGGTATAGTGCATTGCATGAAAACATTAAATACATAGATAATATACCATTTAAGTCACTTTAATTATCAACGAAGTTCTGTTCACAGTGTATAACAAATTGATACAATGAACCACATTTTGGAAAAAGAATCGTCTGCATAAGAACACATGACATTTCATTGCTGAGATCAAATTACAGATGTTAATTCAACGAAAAATTATAATATATATATATATGTTTTAGAGAGGTGAGCAGTTTTTCTGAGTCACAATCTATCTTTCTATAGATAGAAATATCAGTGATCTTGTTATTTAAAAACAAAAACAAAATGTGGACACTCCTAAAACCACAAAGAAACCCTCAACCACGTAAATACTACTGTAATACTTCCCCTCAAAATCCATCTCTGCTGCATCGAACATGGTGTGCTAGTACGGATTTGAATGTCATGTATGTTTGTGCGGATTACACGGCAGGTTGCCATGTTTACCTGTCTGTCAGTTTGTATTTGTTTAACTGGGAGCTTAGTGACCTGTGTTGGTCAGCTACTGTGTTGATCTGTATAGCGATTTCTCTTTTTCGATAAATTATGCAGCTTTTTTCGTCATGAATCATGCGAGAAAAAAACTTTAGTGAGTACGTAACAGTAAAAACAAGAAAAATATTACTTTCGGTACACCTGATTTTCGAATCTAATATTCAATGATTCAATATTAAATTCTAGATGAGATAGATTCAACTTTTGAAAAGAACTGAATCATCATATTCAAATTCATCTTCGGGTGAAGTAGATTTGAATAAACTCAGGATTCCAACACTTGCTAGGCAGTTGATGCAATCCGTGGAAGGCTTTTTGCACAAAGCTCGGTCACGTACAATCATCAGCGAAAACCCTTGAGAGTTCTTTGGTCTATTATCTGTTGCATACTGGTGATCAAGATGAGCCAGTCGAAGTCAATATATTATTAACTCAATATATGTTTGTAAAAAAGGTTTATTTTACTACTATTAAACAGCTTTATTATGATAAAATTACAATCTGCTTTATTGGGCGATAAGTAATTGTGATAAATTATCTCATTCAAACTATATTTACAATTTTTCATTCACTCTCTCGGTCATACACTATTTACAAACATCCCAGAGACCTCCCAAATCCACAGGCTGCCACCTCCCTCGCATGCGAGAGAGGAAGTGGAGTCTTGGGAAGTCCCCCACGGTCCTCCCGTCAGCAGCGTCATCGGATACTAGTGAGTGGAGGCCGACCAAGAGCGCGAGAGCCACAGACGCTCAGGACATGATTGGAGAAGCTGGCCAATGCCAGGACTCCACTGTCATGTATTTATAGCAGATCACGAGACCACTGCTGTTTCAGTCTCCAAGGGTTTTGTTGCTGACGTAATAAGGGGCATTTACTATTGTTCTCAGGACTGTTGATTGAAAGGATTGGATGCGCTTGATGTTCGACTTTTTTGCTGTCCCCCATAGTTCTATTTCGTATGTCCAGATTGGCTTAAGTATAACTTTGTAGATTAGTAATTTATTTTCTATTGAGAGATGGGATGTACTTCGAAGTATTCTGTACAGTTGTCCAAAGTGTCTGTTTAGTTCTTGTTTTTTAATCTCGTGTGTGGGTTCCATGTAAGTCTTTTGTCGAGAAGGAAGCCTAAGTACTGGACTGTTCTTTATTTTAATGAATCAATGTGTCCATTCGGTATTAATTTACAACAGTAAGAAGGGTGTTATATAAATCCGGATTGGTCTATCTGAGCCGTTAAATGGATTGGATCTTAATTTTCCTAATTTTGATTTCCCTTAATATGAGTATCAATTCTCACAAGTTCTGCTTATGTTTCGATTGACCAGTTCATTTTTTAAATCAAAAAAATTTATGGAGTTCTAAAAACAAACCATGGGCAACTCAAAAATGGGAAATGCACTCAACTGAGTTTAAATTATAAGATTTAATGTGTTTTGTTCCCGAACTGTTAATGTGTTAACCCGAGCTAAAAAATGTATATTATTTTTCTTTCAGAAGTATTGTTCATTTTATCGATACAATAAAACAGCTAGAGCATAACGCATTACTGTACACATACATAATTATACTAACAATAATGTAGTATTTTACTACAGTTTATCATGTGGGCTACATCTAAAATCTAAAGAGCGAATGATGGTCGCTTGTTACGCACTTGCTGATTTTCTAAAGCTCAACTAGTCTTCGTGGGTTTGTGGGCCGATTGGTGGATGGGAATGCCGACAAATCAGAATATCTGTTCTATGCCAGTTCAATACTCTACGTCATTTTAGGTCGTTGTATAATGAATGTCTTGTTCGAAACAACCGTGGGTTTTTCAGTAATGTGGCTTAGTATAATGGATTACAATGCTTTCGTAAATTGAGTTTGTAAGTTTGATTGTATCGCCTACTCGGGTCCAGAGGTCGGCATGGGAGGCATCGTCACCCCATCGTCACCAAAAAATCCACAATAATAATTGTTTACCTCAGCACCTCAAAGATCTTATCCAATCCAAAGTCCGCTCCAGAACAGTGTGGCAAAGATCCCGGCATCCTGCTGATCGCCGCTCGTACATCAGTACTGCCGATTGATAAAGCGGCGATTGGTATCCTTTTGTTCCGATTCTTTCAATTCCTACCTTTCCTCTCTGTCTACCAGGGATAAGTCCTTGTGGAATGTAACTAAAAAAATCCTAAAGTATCAACCTGTTTTACACCCACTCCGTCGTGATGATGGCTCCAGGGCGGCTTCGGATGGGGATAGGTCGGAGGAATTTGCTCGGCATCTTACCCCTACTTTCACACCTCACCTTTCTCATCAAAACCATACTCGCAGCACAACTGTGGAAGATTTCCTCACTTCACCTATTCCTCTCTCTCTTCTACCAAAAGCCGTTAACCCCTCTGAGGTTAAATACCTTCTGAAAAACTTACCTTACCGAAAACCCCCTGGATATGATCTCCTTACTCCTCAAATTCTCAAACAACATTCTCCTAAAGCCATCATCTTCCTCACCTATATATACAATTGCATTATCCGAACGACGCACTTTCCTCTCTTCAGGAAACATTCCATTATTGTCCTATTCACCATACCCGGTGGACCACCCAATGACGCCTCATATAACCGTCCGATTAGCCTACTCCCTATACTCTCAAAAATATTTGAGAAACTCCTACTAAAACGTGTACTTCCAATTGTTGAATCCAAAAACCTTTTTCCCACACACCAGTTTGGTTTCCGCCAACGACATTCCACTACTCAACAAGGCCTTCGCGTTGTTGATCACATCTCCTCAGCCCTTGAAACCAAACAGTATTGCACTGCTGTCTTTCTTGATATAGCTCAAGCTTTTGACAGGGTTTGGCACGCAGGTTTGCTTTACAAGCTCAAAGGATATTTACCGCAAACCCTATTCCTAACCGCTTCTTCCAAGTCCGCTGTGGCTTAGAATACTCTAACTACTATCCCATAAATGCAGGAGTTCCACAGGGCAGTGTCCTAGGCCCCATCCTCTATAACCTATAACCGCTGATGTCCCCTCTACTCCCAATACCTTCTTGGCCACATTTGCAGATGACACTGCAGTCTTGTCATCCCACCCAGACCCCAACATAGCATCCCATAACCTTTAAAAACACCTTGACGAGAATGAGTATTGGTGCAACCAACAGCGGATCAAAGTTAATGAAGCAAAATGTTCCCAAATTACCTTCACCCTTTGTCCACTAGTTTATTTTAATTCTATTCCTTTCCCTGTATCCGAGACAGTACGGTACTTTGGCTTCCATCTCGACCAACGACTGACCTGGAACCCACATACAAGACTAAAAAGACAAGAACTAAACAGGCGCTTTGGACAACTGTACAGACTACTTCAAAGGACATCTGTTCTCTCAATATAAAATAAACTACTAATCTACAAAGTTATACCTAAGCCTATCTGGACATACGGAATAGAGCTATGGAAGACAGCAAAAAAGTCGAACATCAAGCGTATCCAATCCTTTCAATCAAATGTCCTGAGAACAATAGTAAATGCCCCTTATTATTTCAGCAACAAAACCCTTCATAACGACCTTAATATACCCTACGTTCTTGAACTCATCCCTTCCAAGTTTATGAAATTCCACAGTAGCCTTTCCAACCACCCTAATCCTAGCACAGTCATTGCACTGTACCACTCATCCCTATAATCCTCCTCGGAGACTGAAACGGTAGTGGCCTCGTGACCTGCTATAAACGCGTGACAGTGGAAGTCCTGGCAATGGCCAGTTTCTCCAATTATGTCCTTAGCGTCTGTGGCTCTCGCGCATTTGGTCAGCCTCCACTGGCAAGTATCTGGTGACGCGGCTGGACTTGAGCGTGAGGGACTTCCCAAGACTCCGCTTAATTTTTCGCATGTGGATTTAGGAGGCCTCGGGGCTTTCTGTAAATATTGTATGAATGAGCGAATGAATGATGAATTGTAAATATGGTATGAATGAGAGTATTTATCTTAATTACTTATTGTATTATAAGGCAGATTGTAATTTTAGCACAATAAAGGAATTTTATGAGGATTTTATCACGGGTCAACAAATCTCGGGTCAATTAGTCAAATGTTGTTTTTAGGATAAGATATATATTTATCCGATTCTATGTTAGTGATGTTGTTGAACATATTCTATGTTAGTGATGTTGTTGAACATATTCTAAATAGTTATTGAAATTCGATATTTTTTTTCCAAGTTATTGTCGAGAATCTTCATAAAGAAATCACACACTATATACAAATCTAAGAGCGGTTCCATTTTCTTTTTGACAATAATTACTTTGAGGAATAATGGAAAGATTGTTTTAAATTGTCAAAACAATGATGAAAGAGAGATATACCAGGATAGATCTGAGATTAATATTCTATTGAAGGCCTCTCAGAATGAGATAATTTGAGAATCTCTCCAGGAATCAGAGTTATTAAAAAGTATAAATCCAGTCTGAAGAACATTTGATAGGAAATCTATTAAATAATTCTACTCATTTCATTAATGTTCACAAACCAGCCTATGAGATAGTCGAGGTTGAAATATCTCAGACTGCCTCAGGAGTTGTTGGGATCTTGTTCTCACAAATTTTTTGAGTTCATGTTAAGTAGAACAGACAAAAAATTGATGAACTCTTTGGGAAGTTAAATTAAACGACGTGGACTCAAATTTATTTAAAGAGTATTAAACCGGGCACTCATGATTGGTGTTCCGAACCTTTGGTTTCCTTATTGTTTTCGTTCGCTTTTCAGTCAGGTTAAATAAATAATTTTAGTAGTTACAGTCATTTTAATTTATAACGTATACATGCAAAATTGTTATTAACATCGTGTTACTGACATTTTCGGGGATTTAACTTTGTTGGTATGAAATTTTGACTATGAATGATGCAACTTCCTAGCTTAGGAACATTTTAGTTTTCGCTTTTAAACTCTGCTTACCCCTTCTTGATCCAAGCAAATCAGGTAAAGACAGTTCTAAAATCTGTGGAATTGGGTACGGGGTGAACAAATGAATACTTAGTGCTATACAAAAAACCGGGTCTGATTTTTTTTGTTTGCTGAAAAATATTTTCGTCAAATGGTGACATAATTAGCTTTGTTTCGTGCTTCTTTCACTAAATATTTGTTATTGGATAATGTCACCTTTTCCAATCTCCAACGGCACAGCTCAAAGTAAACGTTCAGCACGAAAGACTTAAAAAAATATGAAAGCCAGCCTGCGACCGATTATTCTTCCTGAGACATTTTGCCTGAAGGTACTTACTACCTTCTCCCTTTTATCTTCCTAATCTTCAGCTATCTAATCTGCGAACCCATTGACTGTGGTTTCTTCCGGCGCCCCATCCATTCTTTAGGCCTCAAAAGTCATGATAATGATCTCTGATTTCTTCAAACATTTCGCTTCGGCGGCCGAGTTGATTTTTTTTTATATACTCAATCAAGGGCACGACTAGAAGTAGTTTACCATTTCAAGATCTTATCATTCCCTCCAAAATATGGACTGTTCAAATTTGCTTTTCTTGCCGGATCTTAGATAGTAAAATAGATTGGTATGCCATTTAAAGGCTGATAGTCACATAAGCATTTTGAATGCTAAACAATAATTTAAGTCTAGAAGTTTAAATTGTTTTAAAAAAATAGACCGATTTAAAGAGATTTTATGTTTCTATGATAATATAAGTAACTTATCCATTATAACAAAAATACAAGAAATTAATTAATATAAATAATATATTAAATAAATTTTAAAACAATAAAAGAACTATAAACGTTCTCTTCTTTAAAATATAAAATAAAAAAAAACACATGGGCCGCAAAAGCGTTTTTGATTTGAATATATTCATTTAAATTTAGGAGTTTAAAAAAAAAATTAAACCGATTAAAAGAAATTCAATTTTTCTATTATAACAAAAATAACTTATTCAATTATAACTCAACTCAAGACACTCAATATCTTCCATAGAATCGATTACAAGAAGAATAGAAGTTTACAATAAATAGTATAATTTTGTGAGCTATAATGTAAATATTGTAGTATATACATTGAGAATATAAAACATCAGTGGTAACTCTATCCAAAGCCCTTAGTGGTGAAATAGTCAAATAGATTGGTATGCCGTTTAAAGGCTGATAGAAAGACCTGTAGCACTGGTGACTGATTTTCGTATTTTTCGCAACATTAGTTTGAGATACCCCAAGTGAATACAAATATTTGTTATTCACCCACAGATTTGTGCTTTAATGTCATTAGGTACCATTTTCCAGTTTGGGCATAAGATCATAAGCTACATGGGATCGTTTCTTTGAGAGAGTAATTCCGCTGTTCGGACCTTTCTGAGTTGTTAACTTGGTTAGTCCGTAAGTATGTACTTAATCCCGCACAAGAGATTCTAAACAGTCTTGGCATCTCTAATATTCCTTAGATTACAGTTCGCACTGATACTCATCTTGGTGAGCATATCAACATGACACAACTAATTATCGTTCGAAGGACATGCTAGAGATTAAGGATTTGCGGGTCTTTGACATCGCTGAGTTGACGTTAGGAGTAATTATATTGACTTGTGAAACCTTCCCTTACGGGTCGTTGAACTATGAATGAAGTTGAATCGCATGTGCAATAAATACATACTGTTCGTCTTTTCGAAAATCAACGATAATGCCATATGCCAAGAAACTGAAAACAATGATTTTCAGAAATCAATATAAATGTGTTAACGACACTATTTAAAAGATAGTTTCACTATTACGGCAATGTTGTCAAACGTTTAAGCGAAAACATCGACAAACAAAAAACAATAATAGCCGAAAAAGCAAATAAAAACTCAAAATTCTCCAAATTTTTAATATTTAAATAAAAAAGGGCCTATAAACATATATATAAACAGATTAAATCAACACCATAAAATAAAGAATTAAACGCAGAGAAGAAAGCCCTTAATCTTAAAATGTTGATGATTAAAATGTCGTACAAGCCGTGATGTACGAATGCATAATTACCGATGAACCTTTACTAGTAAGCTGAGATTCAAACTTTTACCACCTGTTCATTCTTTGAGTGAGAAATTTGGTCTGTTCGATGATTGATGTCGGTCGCAAGAAGTTGGCTCTAATACTCACAAAGAAGCGTTAACATCTAGGATTTGAGCAGGGAATTAGACATCACAAAGTAGTTCCACCACTGGCCCTACTACTTGAGAGCCCAAGTTAGTTTGGATAAACTAACGCTTTGGTATAAATAGCTATACTTGCTACCACAAAATTATAAGCTTGAGACCCGCAATACATGGCAAGCCCTGTTTTGGACTGCCCTGTGCTCTACTTCTCTTCTGTTCACGTGATTAGTGATTTGCCCGTCCGTATGTGGCATCACGGCGCCATGTAGCCCCTTCATCCCAAACGTCTAAATTCATGGTGGAGAGAATAGTACAAGGATATGCTTCTGGCATTTAATTATACTAGTTTAATTTATAATCATTCTATAGTGGTGGATTGTTACAGTGCATTGAAATATTTTCAACAAATAAACTTTCGATCATCAAGCGCATCCTATCCTAAATTACTGATGAAACCCAACAAACTGACTTTGATCTATCTGACACCGTCCCCAACAAATTTCCAAGCAATTTCCGCTTTTGGCAGACCTCTCATATATAAGATAATACAAACAAGTATAGTACATTACTAACTATGTAAAAGTTATATATCATTGTATGTCATACCCAACTTTACATACTAAAATTTATTCATCAACTACCCATACAACACCATGGAACGCAACTGTTGTTATTATATAATTTTATTGTTATATAATAAATATTTTTATATATATAACGTCTTTATCGTGCTAAAATTACAATCGGCCTTATTAGGCAATAAGTAATTGAGATAAATGTTCTCATTCATACCATATTTACAATTCATCATTCACTCGCTCATTCATATCGTATTTACAAACAGCCCAGAGGCCTCCCAAATCCACATGGTTGTCATCTCCCTCGCATGCAAAAGAGGAAGTGGAGTCTTGGGAAGTCCCCCACGCTCCTCCAACGAAGAGAGCGAGAGCCACATACGCCCAGGACATGATTGGAGAAACTGGCCATTGCCAGGACTTCCACTATCACGCATTTTTAGCAGGTCACGAGGCCACTGACGTTTCAGTCTTCGAGGAGAATTATAGGAATGTGAGGTACAGTGCAATGACTGTGCTGCGGGATTAGGATGGTTGGATAGGTTATTAAATATTACGAACCATTTTTTAGCCCCATCATTATTCTTCATGTCATCAGAACCTGATGCAGATATACGTAGAGGAACGTTGTCCATAAATTAGCTTAATGAAAACTTAAAATCACTTTTTCATCAACCCAAGCTGATATCCCGACAAACGCTACAACTCATTGTGACAATGCCTTACACAGTATACTGTAAATAGCCAATGATTGCGATATTGTGGATGGACTATGAATTTGGCAATTCATCACGGTTGCTATTTGCCTGATGATGATAGATTGTTATTCAGATAACAAAAGAGAAGATTAATGACAACGCAGGATTAACTAACACGCGTCTTAGTCTCTGGAAGTATTATAAAGTTATAAAAATTAACCAATATTTTTTTTAACCATTCTTCTGTTGTGCTGACTATCCATTAGCAATGGCTGCAGCAAACATCAGCCTGGCCAAGGCCTACCAGACTACCGGAGATGTTGCGTTGGCGTTGGGAGAGCGCGCGCGCAGGCGGTTCCTCTGGTCCGGGGTCAGTCTGAGACGGCAACCCGACCAAACAGCACTCCCCGGATTCCTTACTCCCAGGTACGTACTCCGATCTTCGTAGTGTTCTTAGGTCGTCCTATCTGTCCCTAGGTCAGCACAGGTGTCGTCTCTCGGCGAGGAGAAGGCCATTTTCGCCCAATGTACACGGCGAAAAATAATATCTGTACAACTGGTGGAATAAAATTTTTTTACTTATAAACAATTTTATCAAGAACCATCCAAAAAAATAAAATAAGACGCTGTAAATTAGTATTATTTATTATATTCATTTATTGACATTATTTAAGTATTTCGAAGAAAAATAATTATCTATAAAATCTGAATTAATTTCATGAAACAACGTACATAAAACTACTAAAGAAGTAAATAATTTTCATAAAAATAATAAATCTTGAAAAAGTTAAAAAAAAATAAATAAAAATAACCCATTTAAAAGCCCGGAAACAACTGAGTCAGCCAAGTTAGTATTGTTTCTTTAAAAAAATTCAAGACAATTTATAACAATTAAGGGGAGGTGGTTTTCATGATTGCTGGAAAAATTTTGAGAACATGATCTTAATAATTTTTGTAATTGTAGTCTCAAAATAAAACAATCCAATTAATCAGGGGACGGTAAAGATTTATATTCGATACTCAATAGACTTGGGAAATAATTTAATTTTATCATTTACAAATTTAATTTAATCATTTAAAATTTTACAGGCCTGCAGAAGTATATTAAAATATAACAGATTTTGTGTTTGATTTCAAAACTCAGAAACATAAAAAACTCTTTTATTACTGTTTTTATTGAGAATGAACTATGAATCTATAGATAGAAAACTAGAACATTTAAAATGCGAGGCATCACGCTCTAGAAGAGAAATCCATCTTGTTCTCAGCTGTTGAATTCAACACCAACGACTCTGTCTTTCCTGAACTGGTGAATGATTGGCCCTGAAGAAAATGGGCTTCATTCTCCTCACTATCTTTGTGGGACTCCAATAGTGTTTTGAAATGTTCAGAATACCACAATTCACACAAATATGAACGATAAATTAAGATTACTGAACAATCTTCTAAAAGTAAAACATTCAGGTAAAGCCATCCTCAGTTTTGCATAAGGGCTCAAAAGTAACTTAATGCCATGTAGTAATAAAAGTAATAAAATGACATGTCTCTTTACAAAGTTTTAACCCTTGGCTCTGTTGACTGTCATCCACAGTGCTAAAATTAACAAATCGAGACAAGCATTTATTACAAGATCCTAATTGTAGTTAATTAATCTATAAGATAAAGCGTTAATCAATCAAGAAATAAAATAATTAAGACGTGCCATAATAATAATAAAAGTGATGATATACAAAACGATATAATCAAATTAACGAAACCTACATGTATTAAAACAAATTGAATATATTTAGTCAAAAATCAAATTTTACCAATTCTTTGTACAGATAAGCTATATAAGTAGATACTAACCAATTCACGTTTCAATAAATCTCAGTCGATTTCGTCCATAATTATCTATTGAATCAATACAAATATAAATACATCTAAATCAAAACCTTATCTTGAATTTACCAGTAGTTTTATAATGCTAAGAATATTATAATGCTAATATTATATATAATGCTAAAAGTAGAAGGTAGTTGAGCAGAAACCTGCTCTGATGGTTCCTGTTATTTTTAAGTAAGCGACCGCATCCCTCCAAGACCTCCCTACTTCCTAGAACTATCCTTTTCTTATACATATATGTCTCAGCTTTAGCCCCAGACCCCACCCGTCCCTAGACCTTCCACCCAGTATGTAGTAACGTAACTCTTAATATTTGTATATACCAGTGTTTTGCTTGTACTTCATAATAAAGCTTATCTTTCTTTTCTTAAATCCTCTACAAAGATTATTTAACTAATGATTAACAGACAAAGTCAAAATATCTAATCTGGCGCAGTACTAACTGAGCTAGCCTGCACAAGTGAGCGATCTTCGCAATCTAATGACTCCAATTTACTTCCAAACTGTATTGTGTCTAATTATTTTATAAATAATTTCTATAATATATTATTTTTTGTATATATGTCTCATTTCTAGTATTCTTACAGGTCAAAATCCATCAAAATCGTAAATGTTAACTCCTAAATAAAGTATATTAATTTTTGTTTCGCTAGCATCAGGAAATAGTTTATTTATTCAACGACTTATTATTATGTCCTTTATGTTTTCTCATAGTAGCCAGATAGTGGTACCACATACATAACATATTTTGGGGTATCTCTCAAGACAAAAGTTCGGTTTGGAAACATACAGAATAGCATTTACTCACTCATTCATGCAAATCTACTACTACTAAGCCCAGAGAGTCTCACCCACAAAGATTGCCACCACCAATAAATGAGAAGGAAAATAGGCATGCTAGGACCTTCCAGGACCTCGCCCCTTTTTACCTGACTTGTTTACGACTGCCGGTCCCGTGTTTATTGCTAGAACTTTTACAATGATTTACATTTAATTACAATACATTTAGTTCCTGTTATTTTACTTTTGCTTACAATATATATGCACCAGTGTATAGGGTGATTTAACTTATGTAGTTAGCGGTCGCTACATATGCCATTTATAGATGATTGAAAGCATTGCCTATTTTCACATAACGAATTTAATTACACAATTCACTGATAAAATAGAAATTCCTATCATAATTATGATAAGTCGGATATAATATATAGATTGCTAACTAATATGTCACTTTTAAGAGCATTAAGATTAACAAATTAAAATTATTAGTCACAATATGCAAAAAATTCGTGATGTACAAATTATCCAAATGAAAAATTATGCTTATAAAAGTAATAATAACTATATATGAACAAATTTAAAATATAGAGGGATTTTCATTTAAATGGTTTAAAAAAAAATTAAACTGTTTTAAAAAAAAATTATTTTTCTTTGATAACAAAAATAACTTTCAATTATAACTTTCATATTTTTTTAATGATTTATTCATTAAAATGTTTTGTAATTCTGTTTACTTTAGTTTTTAAACTCTTCCTGTCATTTGGCTGATGAATAAATGGATAATTTATCAGTAAAGTATCTTATTGAATATATTTAACTAAAATCTCAATCGATACTATGGTTCTTTTCTCAAAGGGTTAAAGGGTTAAGTTCAAAGTCATGTTTTTTATGTTCATCTAATTATTTTTAATTAATGTACTTGAACAAGGTAAACGTAAATTGTTGTTTAATATATTAAATAAATTTTAAAACAATAAAAGAACCATAAACGTTGTCTTCTTTAAAATATAAAATAACCCTGTAAAAATGCGAAAATGACTTATATTTGAAATAATTTTAAGATCAAAATATGTTGTATTACTCCTAAAATAATTATTTATTATTGGATTCATGTTACTTTAATAATTATCTTATTAATTTTAGTATAAATTAAAAATGAAAGTCTCCAGCATTCATAATGTGTTTAACTGCTTGTAACTCAACAACGTAATAAAATGAATTTTAGTCATTTAAATCCCCCCATACACACTGATTGTTCCTTTACTAAAGCTTAGCAAATTATAATTGCGTGGTTTGGATAAAATTTTCTCACCCAAGCTAGGTCATATAAGCGTTTTGAATCCTAAACATAGGAATAGACACTCAATATCATTCATAGATTTGCAGACGAGAAAAATAGAAGTTTTAAATAAATAAAATAATATTGTAAGCTATAATGTAAAGATTGTAGTATATACATTGAGAATATAAAACATCAGTGGTAACTCTATTCAAAGCCCTTAGTGGTGAACTGTTTTCTTAACAATAATCAGAAATGATGAAAATATGCAAAAAATGATTGATGATGTCTTTACATGGTAGAAATAATGATTATCATAAACATTGTTTTGCTGATAAAGTTTTTTACTTTGTTCCAGCTAATATAGGATAGTTTTCGTAAAGTGCGCGAACTAACGGGAAATTAGATATTTCATCAACGACTTCGTGATATTGTCTCTGCTTTGTTTCAGCAGTGGTAAGGTCCGTCAAGCTCAACAGAAATTCTCTAAAGCCTGCTCAGCAAAAACCTTAGGTCGATTTCGTATTTTAGTCTGAAAACATTCACTTTTCGACCATGTTCTATGCAATTCTGGCTTTACGAGGTCCAACAACGCCCAAATACCAGACATAGAACAGATTCGGTCACGCGATCATGAAACTTTTGAATGTATATAATTTCTTGTCACTTTTAGAAACCGTGCAGTAATGAATTTCGTTGTTTGTTATTACATTAAAAAAGTGTATTATATTATCAGATATTTGGATCTAAGGTATTTTGGTTTATAAACTGTATCTTTTCAATTTTTATTACAAAATATCGTTTATTAATGTTTTATTCTTCTTATTACTACCACGACGCACACAGGCTAGCAACTTGTTGACTTATACACGACATAAAGAGTTTAAAAAGGCGTTGTTGTGACAACTCTCTGGTCTGAGCCATAAAATATCACAGCTTCCCCGTTTTGTTGCCCTAAATCAGGATTGACTTGTATCAATCACATTACGCTTAAAGTTGGCATATATTTCTGGCTAAGAGTCAACAAAGTTCATGAGCATTGAGCACTCAAAAAAAGTACATTTAGTACTGATCCACGTGTTTGCTTACGTATCAATTTCATTCCCAGTCTAATTGAAAATTCATCGAAATTTGGATTCATGTTATTTTAATAATTATCTTACCAAATTTCGTATAAACTAAAACTAATCGAAACGATTTTGTTTCTATTTTTATTTTGAAAATCCCTAACATTCATAATGTGTTTAACCGTGTGTAGCTCAACTACGTAATAAGCTCAACTACGTGATAATATGAATTTTGGCCATTCAAATCCCCCCCCTTATGTACACAGATCATTTTATTCTATAAAGTTGTCCTTAACCAGACCCATATCCCAAAGAAAATGTCCTTGTGTGAACAAGGGATCGAACCCGTTTTCGAAGTTAGAAGTTAGTATGTCAATGGCTAGACTGTAAGGACGGCCAAATAGCTAGATATATTCATCCAATACATACAAATTAATACACATAGTTTTCTTTATAATTATGTTACTTACCGCTTATTACTTGTCGTCCTATTATCTTATAGGGTATTTCCACAACTTTAGAGTTAACGAATCATAATAAAAGTTGACCTGTTTTGCTGAGTGAAATTTACGACAGAAAATTGGAAAAGTTTACCAGGAGCCGGTGTAATAAGCTCCGTTAAATAGAAGTTGGACGAATCAATTAATTTGAAACGTTCCCATTTCAGCACAAAATTTCGAAATTGTTTATTTTACGAAGGAATAAAAATAATATAAGATTATGTGAACAGAACACAAATTTAAAACAGTTTAATTGCCGTAAGGATATTGAAGGTAGGAGGTAGACGATAGATGGTCCGGGCTGCTAAATTTAATTAAAATAACTTTGTATTAATTAACATTTTAATGACTTTTCCCGGTCTACTTATAAAATAATCCACCGAAAACACAAACAAGATTATTATTATAATTATTAGCTAGGTGGGTGCTTTTTTAAGGAAAACTCTCCTGCGCCTGGAATCTGTTCAGTAACTTTCGTCATTTATGAAATGTAGATATTAATTTGAGGCATGTATGAAATCTTATGGCCGAATCATGCGTGGATTTTGTTGTATAAGGAAATAAAATAAATTAAGTTATAATTTTATTATTATAGAATATAAACTTTTATTATTTAGCCCTGAATATTGTCAAAGGGCTATGCAGTCATATTGAAGGATTAGAGCTGTTGGTGGAGGGGGTTATAACAAAAATTAAAGATTTTCAGGCCAAGAATATAAATCATGCACTTGATTCGCCACAATTGATAATGCTTTTTCAAGTCAATATTTCAGATATATAATACGTATACATATATATATTATATTTCGAAGAATCTATTTCCAGCGATTAAAATAGTTTTGGAAAATAACGTTAAACATTACTGACGTGGCCTGAATTCCTGATGACCTGACTGAAAACAAACAACATCAGTTTAGTTTATTATCGATTCAAAAAAATATTGGTTGGGGGGGAAAATATTTCATGAAATGCAGAAATAAGGGTAGATATATGTGTGTGTGTGTGTGATGGCTTTGTATTGAAAGGTTAAGATTAAGATTAAGATCGTTATGAAGGGTTTTGTTGCTGACGTATAAAGGGCATTTCCTATTGTTCACAGGACTTTTAATTGAAAGGATTGGATATGCTTATGTTCGACTTTTTTGCTGTCCACTATAGCTCTATTCCGTATGTCCAGATTGGCTTAGGTATAACTTTGTAGATTAGTAATTTATTTTCTATCGAGAGATGAGGTGTCCTTTGAAGTAGTCAGTACAGTTGTCTAAAGGGTCTGTTTAGTTCTTGTCTTTTTAGCCTAGTATGTGTGTCCCTGGTCGGTCGTTTATCGAGATGGAAGCCTAAGTACCGCACTGTCTCAGACACAGAGAGATGAATGGAATTAAAAGAAACTAGTCGACAAGACTTGTGGCAGAGTTCTTTATCTCCCTCCAATCCCAACAGCACATAATTAGTCATTGTTATCATGTTTAATTATTCTTTTTTCATTTATCTCATCAAACCTCTATGCTCATTTCCTCCTTCAAATAATGCCTAATTATAATCTTCAATAATTGTGTATTTTTTTTTGTCACTTAGACATTCTTATTTTGTTCTTTGTTGTTATTCTTAGGGGCTCACATCTCAGATAAATTTTCTTTGATTCATTAACAATAAAACATTTTCATGTAAAGTTTCAGGTTACGCAAGTTATTGCGCATGCCTAAATCCCTCGTCATGAAACTTCATGCCCTTTACTAACAACTCCGTACTTTATAGATAACTGCTCCAAGATATTGTTCACTGCCCAGCAACACAGGCTCTCTGATGTAAGAAATAACCCGCCCCTTAACGAACTCAATGACGATTGATGTTTTCTGCAATGTTTCTGACATAATTCGCTTAGCTACGGCCTAAATTGAAAATTGGAAAAGCAAACTCACCTTCGGATGAGATGAAGTTAATATTTCGCCGGTAAACATTTGGCTAATCATTTAAGAGATCGTTCTCAGAACCTGCGCCTGTTACATCCTGTTTCCGCTTCGATCGCACTGAGGTATGTCTCCTATTGCCCGGGGTCCACTTGTCCATTTAATATTCCTCTGCTCCATTTTGCACTCTGACGGCTGTTTGAACGCAGGACATTCAAATCAGGAAGTGAAAAGATTAATGAGGTAATTGATGTCGTAGCTGAAGCTTCAGGAGATTTTCCTTTAGTATAAGTAAATCGGATATTAACTGATTTAAAAATTGTTTTTACAACAATAACATAAATGTATAGCTTTCACTGTGAAACAGAATTTTTTCGCCGTTGCTCTTTGTAAATACTACTAAAAATAAACTTAGGGAAATTACAAGGACATCAACTAAAATGGTTGTGAAGAGTTAAGCAATAAAATGTTTAAAATGACCAACTAAGTGCCAATTCAATAGTTTTCCTGATCGTTAAGCTGATTTGTGGCAGTGCTGGTTACAGTTAAGCCCAAAGAACATTTAGGAATTTTATGGATTTTTTTTTAGATAAGAATAAAACTGTAAAGTTTATAAATTGTGAAACAAATAAAACCCAACTGGAAGATCTTTTTAAATTCATAGCCATCCAGCACTCTCTCCTGAGATCGCCTTTGACTGGGCCCTTGTTAATCATTATAAGTAATAAATAAAAAAGCTACAAAAATATATTAGGAATGGAAATAAAAGCTAAATTTATATTTTAATGTCAGGTAATAAAAGAAAATTCCTAATGTTGATGAAATAGAAGTGATTACCTCAACAGGAGAGGGAGGGGGTGAAAGTCTTTTAGCTCTCCTATTTCGACAGATCTCCCTTTTAGCTTTAATTTTCAGAGATACTTGCTTTCTTTATTGCAATAAACGTGCCACAGAAACAGTTTATTAGGTAGTATGAAGAGTTTTCAATTGTGTATAAAACTTTCAAACCACATTTGTTTGTCCGAGATAAATTCTCAAACTGTATAACGCATTTTGAAAATTGTTATGTCCCTTTTACCGTACTCATAATGCTAGAATTGAGTAGTTACACTATATACTGTTAGCTCAGTCAAGGCACAGTTATCTGAGCTCTGAAAACGGAACCTAGCTCAGAAGAAAACCACTTTGTCACCCAAAGTATTGGGTTGCTGTTGACTAGGTACAAAGGAATGGATAATAACAAAAAACAGCTTTATTATGATAAAATTACAATCTGCCTCATTGGGAAACAATTAATTGTGATAAATGTTCTCATTTATACCATATTTACAATTTTCATTCACTAACTCATTTAGAAAGTATTTAAACAGCCTCCCTCGCATTAGGACATGATTGGAGAAACTGGCCATTGCTAGGACTTACACTGTTACGTATTTATAGCAGGCCACTGCTGTTTCAGTCTCCGAGCAGGTTTATAGGGATGAGTGGTGCAGTGCAATGACTGTGCTAGAGGATTAGGGTGGTTGGATAGGTTACTATGGAATTTCGTGGACTTGGAAGATGAGTTCAAGAATGTAGGGTATATTAAGATCATTATGAAGGGTTTTGTTGCTGACGTAATAAGGGGCATTTACTATTGTTCTCAGGACTTTTGATTAAAGGATTGGATATGCTTTATGTTCGACTTTTTTGCTGTCATCTATAGCTCTATTCCGTATGTAGAGATTGGCTTAATTATAACTTTGTACAATATCAGATGCAGTGCTTTAATTATAAATTATATAGAATATACACAAATACACAGATACCCCAGTAATCTCACTGTGGTGTTGGGGGTCACACACACTCTTCCCATGGAACTTGGTATTTAATAGAGGTGAAACCCACCTAGGTTTAAAATGACGGTTGACGATACTATGCAAATCCACATACTAAGTACTACGTGTTACTAAGTTGGTGAGAAATTAATGATGATAACAAAAACGATACTTTCGTCTATATTTTTATAGTTGTGAAAGAGAGAGAGTCCACGATTTTAGCTACACTTTTTTTTTTATAGGGATGAGTGGTGCAGTGCAATGAGTGTGTTAAGGGATTAGGTGGTTGGAGAGGTTCCTATGGAATTTCATGAACTTGGAAGGGATGAGTACAAGAATGTAAGGCGTTATGAAGGGTTTTGTTGCTGACGTAATAAGGGGCATTTACTATTGTTCTCAGGACTTTTGATTCAAAGGATTGGATATGCTTTATGTTCGACTTTTTTGCTCTCATCTATAGCTCTATTCCGTATGTAGAGATTGGCTTAAATATAACTTTGTACAATGTCAGATGCAGTGCTTTAATTATGAGTTATGTAGAATATACACAAATACACAGATACCCCAGTAATCTCACTGTGGTGTTGGGGGTCACCCACGCTCTTCCCATGAAACTTGGTATTTAATAGAGGTGAAACCCACGTAGGTTTAAAATGACGGTTGACGATACTATGTAAATCCACATACTAAGTACTACGTGTTACTAAGTTGGTGAGAAATTAATGATGATAACAAAAACGATACTTTCGTCTATATTTTTATAGTTGTGAAATAGAGAGAGTCCACGATTTTAAGTACACTTTTTTTTTTATAGGGATGAGTGGTGCAGTGCAATGAGTGTGCAATCCAAAGATGGTTGGATAGGTTCCTATGGAATTTCATGAACTTGGAAGGGATGAGTTCAAGAATGTAAGGCGTTATGAAGGGTTTTGTTGCTGGAGTAACAAGGGGCATTTACTATTGTTCTCAGCACGTTTGATTGAAAGTATCGGATACGCTTGATGTTCGACTTTTCGACTTTTTTGCTGTCCCCCATAGCTCTATTCCATATGTCCAGATTGGCTTAGGTATAACTTTGTAGGTTAGTAATTTATTTTCTATTGAGAAATGGGATGTCCTTTGAAGTAGTCTGTAGTCTGTCCAAAGCGTTTGTTTAGTTCTTGCATTTTTAGCCTCGTATGTGGGTTCCAGCTCAGCCATTGGTCGAGATGGAAGCCTAAGTACCGTACTAACTCGGATACAGGAAGTTTACTCTACTTAACCTACAACTTTTATAGTAATGATTTCATTTAATTCGAATTAACACTTCCTGGAAAGACAGTTTAAGTGCTGTTTTCGACAGGGAGGAGCTGTGCTTCTTGGTATATTGCCTGGATGAGTGACAAGCGACCACTCAGGCATTGAATAACCTGAAAAGTCCCTACGGCCCCCGTTTAAATATTTACAGACACCCTGGCTGAATGAAGGCTATATGACCTGGAGCGCCCTTGAAGTGCTGGAGAATAACTAGGCAACGTTAT
Source organism: Acanthosoma haemorrhoidale (assembly GCA_930367205.1). Taxonomy (NCBI): domain Eukaryota; kingdom Metazoa; phylum Arthropoda; class Insecta; order Hemiptera; family Acanthosomatidae; genus Acanthosoma; species Acanthosoma haemorrhoidale. The sequence continues at coordinate 104,741,343 of OV884014.1, read as the reverse complement.
ATAAAAGGACCTTTTTTAAAATTCCTTCAGGGCCCTAGAGTCAAAAACAATGCGAGACTTATGCAAATAGGGCAGAGTAGGTAGGGCCTGCGATAGGTGAAGCTTCTCTTTCATCTTTTATTCATGGCAGTCCGGGGTAAGCAGATTAAAGGAATACATCACCCCCTCGGGGAGGCAATTGCACTGCATTCTCCTCTCATGTTATAATGTTCTTATTACGATATAAATATAAAGTTATTTACTCATAAGAATATTTATTAACTTTCACGTATAAATCAACTGTTCAATTGCTAGGAGTGATCGTACTTACAGTAACTTTTAAGATGGAAGAAACGTGCATAGAGCAGTATCATAAGAATTGAACATTGAGGGAGAAAAAACATTTTTTTTACTGTTAAGTTTAAAGTCCAGTGAACTTTAGTATATGCTCCATATTACATCAGCTACAAAACCCTTTCATAATGATCTTAATATAACCTAAATTCTCGAACTCATCCCTTCCAAGTTCATAAAATTCCATAGTAACCTATCCAACCACCCTAATCCCCTAGCCCAGTCCTTGCACTGCACCACTCATCCCTATAATCCTCCTCGGAGACTAAAACGGCAGTGGCCTGCTATAAATGCTTAACAGTGGGGGTCCTGGCAATAGGCAGTTTCTCCAATCAGGTGCTGAGCGTCTGTGGCTCTCGCGCTCTTGTTCGGCCTCCACTGGCTCGTATCCGTTGTTGCGGCTGACGGAGGAGCTTTGGGGACTTCCTTTCGCATGCGAGGGAGGTGACAATCATGCGGATAGGGGAGATCTCCGTACTGTTTGGAAATACTCTATGAATGAAAACATTTATCACAATTACTTATTGTTTAGCGAGGCAGATTGTAATTTTATCATAATAAAGCTGTTTAATAATTAATAAGTCTGAAAGGACTTATAGGGAATGACACAATCGCACAGAGTTATGTTTGACAAGCCTCAAAAAACGTTATATTTTCCAAAAAAACAATTACGACTTATAGTGATTTAAGTTTATAAATCGTCTGTTCAACGACTGTCATAGAGACGAGATGTTTTTAAATATTTCTGTAAAATACGGGATTGTGTCAGTCAGTCTAAGAATGTTGAGAATAATTAATAATTGTTCTGTAATTTGCCTAGATACTACGATGTATGTTTCACATCTGCTGTTTATAACTGAATAGGTCCATGGCTGCTTCTTGATTTTGTTTGTCTATGTTGGGTGAAATCGTGCATTGTTCTCAAGTAATTATTTTCATCAGTTTGGAAGTTCGCGTTATTCCAAATTCACCCGTTCCGAGTCAAACTGTCATTTACCCCTGATATTACTACCTCGCTTCAGTAGTCAAACTCTTGGCTAAAAAAAAAAAGTGTTTGATTATGATATTTCAGGAACCAAATAAGGTAATCATTGAAATATTCCAATGAAGAATATGCTTTATGTTCTCCGGGTTTAGCGCATTAACAGTAGATAACATTCGTTAAAACCTTCTCTAATATAACACATTTAATTTGACATAAGAGTTATAAGATATATTTTATACATAAGATTATTTATTATAAGAATTCTTTTTTTTATATAATATTCTTTATTGTGCTAAAATTACAATCTCCTTTAGTTAAAAGTTGAGATAAATGTTCTCATTCATACCATATTTACAATTCATCATTCACTCGCTCAGGCGATTGTGTGATTTAGGAGCCAGAAGCCTCCCTGGTTTGTCACCTCCCTCGCATGCGAAAAAGGAAGCGGAGTCTTGGGAACTCCACCATGCTCCTCCGTCAGCCGCTTCACCGGATACAAGCCAGTGGAGGCGGACGAAGATCGCGAGAGCGACAGACAATCAGGACATGATTAGAGAAACTGGCCATTGCCAGGACTCCCACTGACACACATTTTTAGCAGGTCACGAGGCCACTGCCGTTTTAGTATCCGAGGAGGATTACAGGGATGTGTGGTGCAGTGCAATGACTGTGCTAGAGGATTAGGGTGGTTGGATAGGCTACTCTGGAATTTCATATACTTGGAAGGGATGATTTAAAGAATGTAGGGTATGTTAAGATCGTTATGAAGGGTTTTGTTGCTGACGTAATAAGGGGCATTTGCTGTTGTTCTCAGTACGTTTGATTGAAAGATTGGATACGCTTGATGTTTAACTTTTTTGCTGTCCCCTATAGGTCTATTCCGTATGTCCAGCTTGGCTTAATATATATTTGTAGATTAGTAATTTATTTTCTATTGAGAGATGGAACGTCCTTTGAAGTAGTCTGTACAGTTGTCCAAAGCGTCTCTTTAAGTCTTGTCTTTTTAGTCTCGTATGTGGTTCCACGTCAGTTGTTTGTCAAGATAGAATCCTAAGTACCGCCCTATGTCGGATACAGGGACAGGAATAGAACTAAAATAAACTAGTAGACAAGATTTGCAACAGAGAATGAAGGTACATTAGAATTTAATGACCCACAATCGGGCTAAAACTTGAGGCTTTTGTACGCTTCGAATTTCCTGTTCGTCAGGATCAGCAGGGAAAAGAAACGATTCAAGAGCAGAAAGAGCACTTGTCCAAGGCATATTTGCCGTTTCACATCCGGTTTTTCATACACGTCTCATTACAGACAAACATGAATAGTAAAGACCTGAGCTGAGTGTATGAGCCTAGAGGCAGATGTACACTATGCTTATGTAAACGATTGGTATAACATTACATTTTATTCTATTGCCGACAAAAGAAGCATGCATTATAATTGATTGTACTGTATGTATTCATTTCCCTAACCATTATAGCCTTTATCGGTTCTGATCCTTCCTAATTTCATGATTATAATCATATTTGATATGGTACATTACAATGGTAATTATCACTATCCATTCTTAAATGACTATAATAGTTGTGACACTGTTTCCTAGTGTCGTAGCTTTTACTGGAAAAAAATTCAGTATGAGTGGAATATGTAGAATAAATGAAAGGTCATTTGAGGTTTAGCAGTTGATAACGGCCGAGTGTGAGCTGCCGAAGTGTTTGTGCGTTAAATAAACAGAATTTGTGGCTAGGTACCAATTAGTGGCCTTTGCTTTCCACCCTTTAAAGGTCATACGAGTTAGTTATTCCACAAATTAGTTTATTGTATCGCCCTGACTGACATAGACAAGTGCTGGGAATACGCTTATACGAATATAATACTACGAGAGGTGAGAAATATCCAATATATAGAGTATTCACGGTAATGAAACAGAATGATCTAATGAAAGCGTTTGTGTATTAATAATTTTTAGAAAGACATATTATTTATCCACTGACTAGCAGTAACAAAAATTAAAAAGTTTAAGTGAGCGATTCATATTAGGTCGTCACTCAAGGAAAAGTAGCTCATCTGGCCTAGCACTCAACTAGATGGTGATCAGGACCGGGGTTCTAGTCCCGAACTCGCAGCTTTAATTTTTCTTTTACCACTGATGTCCCCCTCTACCCAAATACATACTTGGCCACATTTGCAGATGACACTGCAGTCTTGCTATCCCATCCAGACCCTGATATAGCACCTCTTAAACTTCAAAATCACCTTGACGAGATCGAGCATTGGTGCAACCAATGGTGGATTAAAGTTAATAAGGCAAAATGTTCGCACATTACCTTCACCCTCTGCCACAAGTCTTGTCCACTAGTTTCTTCTAATTCTATTCCTCTCCCTGAATCTGAGTTAGTGCGGTACTTCCAGCTTGACAAACGGCTGACCTGGAACCCACATACGAGGCGAAAAAGACAAGAACTAAAAAGACGCATTAGACAACTGTACAGACTACTTTGAAGGACATCCCATCTCTCAATAGAACATAAATGACTAATCTACAAAGTTATACTTAAGCCAATCTGGACATATGGAATAGAGCTATGGGGGACAGCAAAAACGTCGAACATCAAGCTCATCCAATACTTTCAATCTAAAGTTCTGAGAACAATAGTTAATGCCCCTTATTACGTTAGCAATAAAACCCTTCATAACGATCTTAACATACCCTACATTTTTGAACTCATCCCTTCCAAGTATATGAAATTCCAGAGTAGCCTATCCAACTACCCTGATCCCGTAGCACAGTCATTGCACTGCACCAATCATCCCTATAATCCTCCTAGGAGACTGAAACGGCAGTGGCCTCGTGACCTGCTATTAATGCGTGATAGTGGGAGTCCTGGCAATGTCCTGTTTCTCTTATTATGTCCTGATGCGAGGGGGGTGACAACCATGTGGATTTGGGAGGTATCTGGGCTGTTTGTAAATACTGTACGAATGAGGGAGTGAATGAAAATTATAAATATGGTACGAATGAGATCATTTATCACAATCACTTATTGTCCAATAAGGAAGACCGCAATTGTATCATGATAAATCTGTTTTAATAATGAATGAATTTTTCTTTGGCTAATAATTATTAACAATAAGAGATGCGTAACATTTTTCTTTCGGGTGATTGAGCCTATTGGTAGGCGGATAAGAATGGACATATATTATAGTGCGAAAGATAAATAGCGTATGGGATTGACTTTTAAATATAAAGTAAGGATATTTATACTTTCCGAAAGGATTTATTCCGAAGCATTTATACAACGGTAACGAGGAAATCAATTTTGCCCATCACCGGGAGGCCATCAATTACCAGGCTCGATCATGGACATTTTTAGAAAACAATGGACGTGATTAATCAATGTACTCTGCCGCCACCCCTTCCCGTAACGTCCATTTGCGGCTCCACCGGCAGGGAACGGAGCCGTATAAAGATGGAGGATAAATATTAAATGAAACAGATATCGAGAACTCTATCATTTATGAGCCCTCTCCCCTTTATTCAATTTATTTGACGACTTATGGCTCTTAATGGCTTAGTCGTCCGGGACTTTCGTTTTGCAAAACCCTCTGATATTTGTCTGACTCAGTGGGCCGTATTAATAAACTCCCCCCCTCCACACCCCTTGAAATTGAGTAAACGCGGAACTGGCAATACAAAATAGCAAACTGATGCGGCTGATCTGTTTATTCGTCGGAATAACGACTCATTAGCTAATTGCTATCAAAATATGCAGTTCGACGCTCAGGAATAATGCAATACTCCCTGGCTTATGAATATTGAATAGTAAATATAAGTTAAATGATTTATTGATAAATTTACAGTGTCATTAGACAACGCTACAATATTGTACAAACTATTGCAATAATGTGAACAATTTAAAAGTCTCAGCTTTGCCTAAACATTGTAAACAATATCCATTTGACTCATCAACAAACATTGGAAAACAAGATAATAACAGATCCGGTAAACTATAAGCCAAAAAAACACACAAAAAAACACACAGTTAACTTTAATATATAAAAAAGGTATAGGGTTATGCTACGTGGCTATAATAAATAAATTAAATTTATTTATTTCTATTTAAGGAGTATTATACGACAGTTAGACATATCAGGTTAAACATACTAACTAACCGACTACAACTTATTCCCAGAGAGAACTGAATAACTAACATGGAATTATTGTCCATTTGAGTCTTCTTTTAATTTTACATCATTAACTAAATGAAGATCTTTGAGACCTTTATTACTAGAACTGCATTATTTATAGCTGTATGTTTCGATTTAAAACCGCCACATCTATAAAAGTCAACCAGTATCAACGGTTATACGTATTAATTAATATTTACAAACCATATTAAATATTCGGATATATTTCAAATTGAAACGAAGATCATCGTAGTAGACTTCTGTTTCGGGGTGGCTGGTTCAAATTTTGTGCCTATTTTTGTCGTATTTTATTACAAATACACCTAATAAAATCAAAAATAAAGTAGTAAATACACCTGAATTATTGTATGGCAAATGCAATGACCATTTTCTGTCCAGGAAATATTTCAATTCTGTCCTCAGACGTCATAAGTCATTTTTCCTAATAAAGAGATTTTTTCACTTTCCAGAGTCTATAAAAAGAGATTATAAGTATAAGCCAACTATCATTACGTAACCCGTTCATTCGTGTAAAACATGTAAGTGATATTTTTTTAGTTGATGCAATCTGGTTTTTTGAAGGAAATAATCGTAGATTGGTTATTAATTAATAAGATTAAAAGTGAATAAAGGGTGTCCCAGGATTAACGCAAGATTTGATTTAAATAGAAAACACAGTTTTTGGTATTTTTGTATTGAATTATAAAGTAAATAGGATAGGGTTATTTATGGAATAACTCAACGGCCAAATGGCCTCCACGGCCTTTGGTGGCACTCTTATGTCGAAATTTTCCATGACCATTTGGCATAAATGTTGTTGAATTTCCTCTTTTAATGCACAGGTGGATGTGGGCTTGTTGACATACACCTTTGACTTCAAATAACCCACTAAAAATAAATCTAAAGGTGTTAAATCACACGATCTAGGGGGCCAATTCTGATCACCGAAACGAGAGAGTACACGACCTGGAAATTTCTCATGCAGTATTTGAATTGTTTCATGGGCTGTATGGCATGTGGCACCTTCTTGTTGAAATCACATATTGGCCACATCAATATCATCCAATTTCGGCACAAAGAAGTGTGTTATCATGTCGCTATCGAGCACCAGTAACAGTCACCGCTTGACCAGCCTCATTTGACACTCTCACGCACTGCTTCGATATTGACATTTGAACGGCTTGTTCTTGGATGACCAGTGTTTTTAGTGCCTCCAACTGATTCAGTATCCCTATTTTTTTCAATTAATCTCTTCACAGTTAGTTCATTAAGTCAAAGCACACTGTCGGCTGTCAAATCGTTTTTTTTAGGGTTGCCAGCACTTTACTGCTCAAATGGCGGCAAATTCAAATCTTGCGTTATTTCTGGGACACCATTTACATAGTTAAAATATAACCTAGGAATAATGAAATTTTCCCGACCACATAAAAGATAATCTTCATCACATCATTTACTGACTCACCACGGAACCACACATGATAGCCTACTTGTCACTTCCTTGTTTGATTGGATAAATACAAAAGATAAGACTTTGGAGTGAACGAAAGACTGGGAAAAGGGTGGGGCGTAGATGAGGGAGAAAAGATTTATTATTAAAAGCACTCCAGATGAGAAGAAGATGCATTAGTCAAAGTGAGATATGGGCGAATGAGGGCGAACAAAGGCGAGCCGACCCCCGAACTTTAAGGGTCTTTGTCTCCGTGCCGACTGGTAAAAGTGTTGATAACTGGCGACGGTTAGGCACCTAGGGATTTTTTTTTACATAAAACCCTCGGGTATTTGGCGGGGGCGGGAAAGGCTGAGCTGGAACCCGATCCGCTCCCAGCTTCCAGTCCCGTCTCATCCTCTCCTACCTGATGCCATCACCTCGGCTATTTTTAAACCTACTCAACTTTCTTTGACAAGTATATCTTTTTCTGGAAAACTATTTTGTTTCTCTAAATAGTTTTACTTTATTAAATCCCGAGACGTTCTAAACATGTTTGGGGGTGACTAGCGTACCAGTAGCAGGTTGTTATTTTAGTTTCACAATCTCAATTTAGCTCTCTTGCCTCCCCCCCCTTTTTATATATTGCCTTAAATAAAAGTACATACAAAAGTTTTATGTAGGTGCATAATGTTATACACATATATATATATGAACTTCTTTATTGGACTAAAATTAAAAGCTGCCTTATTAGGCAATAAGTAATTGTGGCAAATGTTCTCATTCTTACAATATTTAATAACGGCCCAAAGGCCTCCCGATGATTTTTCTAATAGCAGGAAAAAAAAACCTACTCAATTAAAAATAAAATAAAACTAACAAATTAAAAAAAAAAAAATGAAATAAACGAAAATGTTTACAGTTTATATAAGACTATTCAAAATATAATATAAATATTTTAAATTAATGTTAGATTCGTATAAACGTATTCTGAATAAAGATTATTTTTTGGTTTATAACTACGTGGTTATTGCTTTTGTGAATTTTAGCTATAGTTAACAATCTCCTGAATTAGTAAATTATTGAAATAATTTTCATTTTTCGATATAGAAAAATCTAATAAAAATACTTGTTATAAGAAACAACAAAGCAGACACTTTATCAAAATAGAATTAACAAATGTCTTGACTATTTTCATATTTTTGCAATTTAACTTAAATAATTATTTATTTCATGTTTATACGTCATAGTTATATTTAAGTTTGTGTTAGATAAGAGAATGTATGGTTATTTGAAATATTATAGATTTGAGAGTGTTAGGGCGTAGATAGCCAGGATACAAATCGACTGAAGCGAGAGGAAGGAAGGTTAAGTTCAGTGAGCATCTTACACTCTAGCGGCTCAAGATTGATACATATTGTCTCAATATATTCCCTATGGAATTTCAAAGCGATAATTTAATCTTTTCATGTTCATTTCATTTATGCTTCTGTGCTTATCTGGCTTATCTGGCATTTGTGCTTAAACGTAAAATGAAATAAGCATTAATACATGTTAAATGCGATCAAATTTGAATACAATTGTACACATGTTACCGATTTAATTTAATAAGTCAATGAATTTGTTTAAACCTATAAAAATAATCATTGTGTTAACATTTTTTTTGGGGGGGGGAGGTTTCTAAGTTTGTTCGCAGCGCTGTTGTTTTTTACATGTGTGACGAAGTCCCTTTAATGAAAGTGAGAAATGTTTACATACATTAGATATCCTTAGCAACAGACCCGGAAGAAACGAATATTCATGTCATTTACTCTACTGTTAAGGCTGAAAATACGATGGAAATGCAGGACATTGCTTAAGACGTGCCATATGGCAGACAGTGAGAAATGATATGGGGATCTATAGCATGCCTAAAAAGGCGATCGCAAATACCATTAATATCTGTACGCCATTGGGCCTTCGAGAAAGGAAAAAGTCAATATTTTGAATGCCAGATGAAATCCATTTTAGCTTGGGAAAAGAATTTTCAACAGAGATTCCAGGGATTATTGGGACGTCCCGGCTTTGTAGATTCCCTACTCCTGCCGAGATCAAATGAAAAACTACGTATTAAAATCCTACGTGATATTCGTGTTTAACATTTTTCGTTTCATTTGGACAGCAACTGCTTCCAAGTCAAATAGTTTGTTACTGCCTAGTTGATTAAATAGACACATTTATAACCCAATGTCATTTGTCAAAAGAGCGAAATTATGTTATGAAATATAGAAATTATGTAGCTGAAGGTTTGTTTCAAAGTAAATGCCCAACAATTAGGGATGGCAGGATTAGTAAGGTATATTACTAAAGAAAAAAGTAACATTATAATCAACTGTCAGCCTTCGGAGTTTAACCTGATAAATGTAGTATCAAGTATCATTTACATTACTCAATATACTGAATACTTGTATACTTGTGAAATGAGCTATTATCTAAACATAGACGATGTCAAGCACAATAAAAGTCATTTTCAAGTTTAATCTACAATGGGCTCTTACATGATATAATCTAATGTGAGAAATGAAATATTAAACAAACTCTTGTAATAAAGTTATTATGAAAAGAAAAACCTATGAATGAGAGCCGTTTGTTGAAGCAGCATGTTTGAAAGGTCAAGATTATTCTGGTCCGATCAACATTTCTGAATTTAATTTATGATCAGCGAGCCGGAACTATAATCGTTCATTAAATGTAAATATTGTTTTTGGGGAAGACATCGATTTAGAGTGATTACCATAATTTTTTTTAGAGTGACAGTTGTTGCTGATCGTGATTGTTTTACGATTCAACGTACTTTTAAGATTATAATTATCTAAAGAAGGTCAGTTGAAATTAAAGGATATTTTAGGAACAATCCTCCTTCCGATGAAATCCTGATAGAGATTATATAGTATAGCATGTTGGTGTGAAATAGCTCTTGTTGTATTAGTCATTAAGTATAGTTTTACAATTATCTTTTGTCCAGGTCATGGAAATTGACCTTACTCTTTGAGACCTCTGATACCAGATTTACTTAGACCAGTCGTGAGAACATAGCTTTCTCCCAATGAACGGATCCCGCTAGTCTTAGATATTAGATTCGTGACACCCTGTGTAGTTAAGTTGTTCACATACCCTGCGTGATGGCGTTATCACCAGGAGTACTCTAAGTCATTAGCTATAGTGGGAAGACCATAGGGTGGTTTGTGGTGGTAACCAATGGCAGAGAAGGGACCTGTTGGTAGCACGGTGGGACATATTGACACCCCTGAGAGCGGGGTAATACGGCCTCCCATCCCTGGAGAAATATGTGTATTCTCCTCTGCCTCGTCCAATATATCATACCCCTTCTATCTTAGGGAGAGAGCATGGTGTAGGATGTCAAGGGAGTGTCTCTCGACGCAGTGGTTTTATTAAAACTTTACCTTGACTGCCGCCGTGTGGGGGCCCTCGTGCGTGCAAGGAAAGCACATACTTGTCAAATACGACCCAGTTTCATAATAATTCCTGTGCATATTACAAAATGAAATTAACCAACATTTCAAAGACGGTAAAGGAGACATTTTCATCAGGCAAAACGCTAATTTGAAGCAGGCAGTCTTTGGCGTTAATTTGCTATCATAAGGCAGTCCTAAAAGTGCTATAGCTACAGCGCACCACAGAGCGCCTAACCTGCTAATGCAATGAGGGGAGGAACTGAACACAGCACTGCCAGGACAGTCAAATAATTAACATGGGTGCTTATATCGAACCCATTCTGCTATACCTCTTGTTGATTGACGTGGATTTTTCTCTAATATTGCCTTTAAAAGGTTGTCGTCAAAGTCGGAAGGATGTCCCGCCCTCGGTTCGTCTTTTAAGGTCGTATCTCCAGAACGGAATTTTATAAACCAATTTCTAACTGCCCAATCAGTCATTAGTCCTACACCCAATACACTGCATATTTTTTCAGCTGTCGCCCTAGTACTATGGCCTTGTTTAAATTCCCAAAGCATTACATGACGAATATGTACTTTTTGACTCTCCATTTCAGAGATTAAAAAAAACAGTTTAACGTAACTTGTATCACACAGAACAGTTGATAAAAGACTAACTGAAGCCTCGTCTATATCGTGAAAACAAAAACTTGTTGTCATGGTAACTCATAGCGGGTAGATACGAACAATAGATTCTATTTAGCTGCACTGGAAGTTACTTATGACTTAGTATATCTATATAAACTTAATAGTATATATTCACAATCTCCGGACTAGTATTTGGGAATTTGATCTATTTAATAACTTAATACGCTAAATCTTACCCTAACACAGAAATCTTCTGAAATCATAAAGCTATGATTTTATTACTTGATTACATCACTAATTAACGACTTTATACAAAATGCTGACGTATAATTAACAAACATATTACATACCCAACAAGTTCATTCACCCAACCTGTCGCTTCGTCTCAAATTGATGATATATAAATGTGTCATCCGGCCAGCATGCTGTAAGGTGCCCCGCTATTTACCAACTTGACTGACAATACAGCCTAATGTCTCCAACATTTCCAGAATGGAATCATGCGAAAAGTGGTCCGACATACCTCTCTCGAGAGGTTGAAGAAGTTGACCTGCACCCGTTGCTTGGTGGGCCGTTAGTGGGTGAGTTCATTCACCGGGGCCACTTTAAGTTTTTTGACTCGTTGCAGCACCTGACAAACCCTGTGTTTAACACTATGGCCCCACCACTCTTCCCGCATCGATTGTAACAGACTGTCGGGGAGGGATTGGGCTAACAATTAATATGGAAGTTAGTTTTAAGGTTGATCAAAAAGGTAAGCCCCATCACCTTTATTAGTCAGTTTAGTCCAGTCACGTATAATGTATATCATTATACTTGTTTATTCCCTTATATAATTTTTATAAAATAACAAAACCTTTATATAATGTAGCGATGCTACAGGAAATACAAAAATGATTTGTAAATAGATTCGCCTAAGGATCTATAATTGTATATAATTATCTGTAAATTTAAAGCGGCTATGAAGGAAAAAAAAGTCTAAGATTAATATTTACACATATATACGTAATATGGGTACAATATATAAAACTCAACAAAACACCTAACAACATATACTTCACTTTCACTCCCAAAATCTCGTTGATGTGTTTCAATACAAAGGACCAAATATACAACCACCAATGTCCAAAGTTAATTTTGCTTTTTGAGTTCGAATTACTGCAGGTAGAGCAGATCAACATGAAAGGATTTTAAAGACGATTTAATAGCAGGGAAAATCAGTTCATAATCCTGTGCGTAAGGTCACGTCAATAATTTATTTCGTAAAACGATTTTTCACTAAATTAATCACTTTTATTGTTTTTCGTCTTTATTACTACTTTTGTGTATATTATACTATATTTGTAACCTGGGAACTATTATGTACCCATGATCATGCTACTCAATGTGGCTACTACGATCATGGGATAAACGCAGGTTACTGCAGAGAAAAATTGTTCAGGCATGGTGGTACGTACGACGCTGTTTGTGCGTTTCCATTTATAGAGGGAACATCCTTCAGTGAGGTCTGAACGTTAGCACTCTGGACTGGTAACTATTAGTTACCTTATATTACTAACAAAGCACGGCGCAGAGGATCATTTTGGCATGGCATATCGGTCTTGAAGGCTGTAGTGTCACTGAGCGCCGTGCTGATTACAATTCAATATGCTAGTTCTAACGAAGCATAAAGCTAGGAGCTGTATTGGAAAAGTTAGCAAGGTACAGACGCGTAGATTGATCGGTGGGTATATTTGAACAGTGCGCAATGAGATTTTACCAATATCTAGAATACAAACACGCTATACGATAGTCAGTATAATTAATAATAATTGCATAATATATACTTATGTTTTTCACAAAATAATCATATGAATTAATGCAATAATACTAACAAGTAAAATCGTAACGTATGTGAATAAAATTATAAGTTAAAATACAAGCTAAGCTTTCAAAAACATATTTTAATATAGAAATAAGGTTGATTCGTTCTAAACAATTAAAGTCAATGAGCCACAACTACCATAATAAAATCATAAATTGTTTATAATATATTCAAAATATATAGATAGGCAGTAAATCAGTCAATAAGATAATAAAAAAACATTAATCCAATACTTTAGAGGTAAGATTAAAATTAAGGGGTACACTAATTTTTTGAATTATTATCAATACTTTTTGGCCACCTATAATTTTACTTTTCATAATTATTACTTTAATAATCATACTTTATACATTATTTTTTCACAGTTTTTCAACTCATTATTACATGGAAGTAAACAATAATAATATGTATTTAATGAAATATAAGTGAATGTAAAGTACATAATCTAAAAGAACAACAAGGTAGAAAGGGATTGAAAGGTCTTTAGTAATGAGTTTTTGTAACCATTAAAATCACTTTTGGGTCTTTTTCTTTAATAAATACACAACTGTCATACCATACAGACACAATTTTTCACTTCTCTGGTAAACTCTAGGCATTTATTAATCAATATCGTTTCGCTAAATATTTAAAACTTTTTCTGTTGTTATTAATAAAGAACAAAAATGAAATAAATGACTTAAGGCTTAAATTAAAGGGACTCTCCTCTCCGAAGTCGATGGTAGAAAGCCGATATCAGCTTTTAGAGGCAGTAGGACCGACCGATTCTGGAAATTGAATGACAATCCGTTTCTTAAAGGAAACCTAAACGGGGGCGATCAATGCTCCAGGCATAAATTCGACCATTTTTTCTGAATTGATTACTAGTAATATTATTACTGATGATTGTACTAATGATATTAATTTTTAAAAACGAAGTATTAAGGAAACGCAGGCTCAACTTACTATTTTACAAGACATGTTTACAATACAGTTAAATCATAAATGATAAGGTTGGTGAATTTTTTTTTCCTTTGGAAATTCTATGTTATGTATTTGGCTTTAAGCAGCCACTTTTGCTAGCGTTCAGGCAAATAAGCACGGCACTAGAAGTTAAGATGTTTTCCCCCTAAAACTGTTTTAGCCCAAATTTTGATTAAAAATTTATGAAATATTAATTAATAAATTATGCTTTTCTTTAGAAGAAAAAAAAAAGTTAATTATTTTTTTTCGGGAAAAATGTTACATATTTAATGATTGACTGGAGGAAACCAACTTTTTCTGACACGGGATTTCTCAGGCAAAAATTTAACTTAGTAAATGTACTCCTTTCTCTTGTCAATTTCAAGTATATTATAAATAAATTGCTAAAATTGGAAATGAAAATGAAAAAGTAAAATACTGTCTCTAATTCTTATTAAATCTGTTCTGTTAGAGTAGAATAACTCTTAAAAAGTCATGAAAATGATGGTGTACCATCCGAAAGTGCCTGTATCAACATTGAGTGTCATCCATATTCGAGTGACGGCAAAAGTTGCTATCAAACCATAATTTACTGCCGAAGACTTTCAGTTGCCAATGTTATGAAAACTCTATAAAAACATTATATGTGCAGTATTGCAGTAAACTCATGAATGTTGGGAATGGTAACGATGACACATATCCACCTTGGCCCTGGTAGATAATATACATCATTGATAGGAAGGCAAAGATTCAACAAGCGGGAGCTCCCCCACATCATGCGGGATGTATACATAACTCCTAAGTCCCTCTTTAGATATTCATGAATAACGAAGATGCATATCCACCTGACTTTGTCTGAATAAATCTCCTGAATGTGGAAGAACATGGCTTTTAACGGCTCCGTGTACTTTCTGTCGATACTGTACCTGTTTCTGAATAACTTTTCCTCGTTTGAAGGGGCTGTATTATAAATTTACTGGGCTTCGTTAGGGGTGTTCTGAAAACCGCCATGTTGTTTTCCGAAGATAGGCTACACACAATTCGAAAAAAGGCTTATATGGCAATAATTGAGAAAGATTAAATGCCAGAGTTACTAATGACGGAGAAAGTTATGAAAGAATATCAATCAGTTAAGGCTCAGCGCTCCATCCCAACACCGGCAAGCTATATAACTGAGCAAAGCAAATAAGTTACCCTACTGGCAATACTGTACCACTCAGTTAGCGTAAGGATACCTGAAGGAATACCTGAGGTCCTCCGCTAAAGTATTTAACAGTGAAGCCACCCGCTTTGACTCTACGCCAAGCCTTGTACCTTGTAAGGAACAAACATGTACTTCATCAAGCAAACATGCAAATCAAGCAGACCTACATTAACTGTGCTTATTCAAACCAGTATCTTGCCTATGTTCACTTCTCCCCGTGTACTATATTGTATTTATAGTTTATACTATAAATTATGTAATTATTATCAGTTTTTTTTAAATTAAAAAAGTGTTTTTAAGCCTTTAATGTTATGAGATGATTAATTAAGTGAAATTCTGTGCGCGGAGCAAGGGCGAGTTACTCAACTACTAAACCTCTTAAATGAAAAACTTCTAAGCTACTGAAATATTGACAAAAAAAATATATTGCTGGCTCTCAATCTTTATCACTTGGGATAACTTTAAAACTATTCTTGTCATAGCGAGTCCGTTGTGCGATTTATTTTAAAGATGAGTTTTAGCCCTCTCAGGACCTCTTCACATTTAAGTCAAAGTAAGGATATTTCTAAATGTCAGATCGATAGGAGCCAGAAAGCGAAAACAAAATTTCCCTCATATGTTCAAAATTAGTCATTCCCTTTATAAACGGAAATTATATATCAAACATATTGTGCCATACGTACACAAGTAGGTAAGTGATGTCCCACCCATAACTGTAATTACATGTATGAACTTCCTTTGTATATGTATAACTTTACATATTTTTCTTTATACTTTATTGCCTTGGTTTCAGAATGGTTGGTGTATTATTCGGTTTATGTTATGTTTTTTAGGTGTCTCTCAATAGCTTATAGCTTGTCTACTATTTATCTAGCTGATCGACTGGCCCCACTTAAAAATAAGTCATTTCACACTTTTTCAGAATCGTTTTAGGAAGTTTACAATATTCATAATTATAAGCGAAAAAAAAAAGATATATACTTCTAGGGCATAATTTAATCCAGAACCCCTCTCATAGGCTTTGCCAACTGAGCTACCTTGCACGAGCTGATAATCTTCCTGTTAAGTATTTCTTAGGTTTATAACTATTAACAATAGTGGGATCCATGCAATGACAAAACTTGATTATATGAGGATTATCCAACGAGTGTGTTATTGCCAGAGAATGGCATATATGTAAAGATATGGGATTATTATGTTTATATAATCATTCATTACGAATCGTAACAAATTATGTAATTTCCAGAAAAAAAGAAAGTGAAATAACGCACCTACAACCAGCAAATTCGCTGGGCAATAACCAAAAGCTATGAAGTAGAGTAAGAGAAACGGGAAAGAACAAAAGTATTTCACTTAACACCTCACGGGAACATGTTACAGATGGAAGACTACTCTTTCCTTTCTTTTTTCAATTTTAGTCTAGAGTTTCTAGATTACAATTTATTATACATAGACTACTCCTCACATTGCTTGCTACACAACTCCATTCAGAATTTTTTTTTTTTTTTGTAAAGCTCTCAAAATTTGAAAAGTGGAATTCATAGGAGTGAAAGGGATCCTTTTACTAGGAGGGGCCTATTTGAAGGTTGGGTGAAGGAATTGAGGAGTGTGATAGACCTCGATGTAGATATCTCGGTACAGTGGTGAGAGTCCACTGAAGGTGAAGGTCCACTTTATTTGTTCATCACATTTGCAGTTCTACAGTCAAAATCTACGGGAATATCTTTATCATCTTGCCTAGTGATGATAATCTCGTTGGGTGATTGCATCAGAAATAGAACGATATTCATGACTCTATTGATTCGCCAGTCCCTTGAATCATTGATGCTAAACTGATTATGAATACTAATATTTTTCCTTTAAACTAATGCAAAGCCACGGAAGAAGTAGGCACATATTAATGTGATAACTAGCAAACAAACAGCAAATTCACAGATAATTATAGATTCTCAGGCGAATCTATTAATAATTTTTTTTTCCCATAGCTCTCAAACTTGTTAAAATAGGATGTGGGAAAAATAAAAGGAAAATTATTTTGGATTGATGGGTTCTTCCACTTTTCTTTTTCTCTTTCCCTTTGTAAGTTTTTTTTTTTTTTTTTTTTTTTCTTAGCTCTCTAATTATAAGATTAAGGATGATGGAAAAATAAAGGGATATTTGGGTTGAGCGGATCCTTGTACTAGGAGTACCTGCTTGAAGGTGGTGTGAGGGAATTAAGGAGTGTGGGAAGCCTCGGTAGAGGTTGATAGTTGCGGTACAGTGGTGAGAGTCCACTGAAGGCTGGGCCTAGTCTCTCTAGGCATGTAGTGCAATCTTATTTAGTCGGATAGCAGTGTTGGGTGCCCGTTAGAGGCTTGTTGTACTCTTTGTAAGCGTACATTAATATGGTGTTATAAAACGCTTGCAAAAAACAATAAGCGAGGAGTTACAGAAACGGTATGAACAAGTATAAGTAGACAGAATAAGTCGATAACAGGTAGCCTTTGTATAGATACCAGTTTACATTACTCCTCCTATTAGTTATATATGCTACTACGAATAGAGAAATCATATAATAAAAACAGTTTTCATTTCAATTGGTCACAATTCATAGGAATTTTGTTAATTGTAAGGAATTTATAAATAACTTTTCGAATTATGGAACAAAGTGAGAGTGGCAATTAGGGTTGTTAATGGATCGAAAAGGATGTTAATGCCTTGAGGATTAAAGTACTGAGATGGAGGCTTGGAGCTAATGTAATTCTTACAGTTTATTTCCGACTTCCTTTGATCAGTCAAGTGCCTTAACGCACATCTCAAAGAACATTTTCTCTCCTCAGATTACAATTAAATTGAAGTGATCTCGGAAATTTAAATTTTCCATCGTCTCACCTAGTTAAAATGAAATTATCTAAATGGGTTAAGTAAATATTATGAAAGACACTACTACTACCCTTTTCATAGAATCAGAAAATAAATCTTATACCAAAGAAAACAGTGTTCCGAATTTGATTTTACTCAATTTTGTACAAAAATATATTAATAACTCCATCGGAATTGACAGCTTACACATTCATAAAGGAGATCCTGATAGCCAAGAAACGATTTTTATTCAAATGACACGCTATGTGGTCATAAGCTTTAACAGCCCGTTAAGCCAATCGTCATTATTCAAATAAACTGCCCATTCGAAAAAAATATCTCTGTAACAGAATTTTTTATTTTCTAAGAATTATTAAATCAGAGATGGTTTCTGAATAACTTTTCCTTGTTTGAAGGGGCTGTATTATAAATTTACTGAGCTTCGTTAGGGGTGTTCTGAAAACCGCCATGTGGTTTTCCGAACAAATATCTCTGTAACAGAATTTTTTATTTTCTAAGAATTATTAAATCAGAGATGGTTTCTGAATAATTTTTCCTCGTTTGAAGGGGCTGTATTATAAATTCTAAGAATTATTAAATCAGACATGGCAGACTTTTTTTTTCGAGGTATTGGGTCAGGAACTTCCTGCTTATAGACTGTAAAAGTCTATGAGAAACCCAAAATTAACCTCCCGTTACTCTCATGTATTTTTTAGGAAAATTGGTTATTTTTTTAAAGAAGGTTATCAAAATAATTCATTAAACATTGCACTAAGTCTGTGTTTTTTCGGCTGGTACAATTTTCCAAACGAACGAAAATAAAATTTCATCTAGTATTTAATTATACTATGACTCTATTAAATAATTATACAATTTCATTTGTTATAATTTTCTAATTAATTACATAGTAAAACTGCAAGTAGTAAACGTTTGGACCATCAATCTCATTTGCTCCTTATCAAAAAATACAAGAAGAAGAGGATCGTAATTAAAACAAAATTAGGGAGTTAACATCTATGACACAAGTATGTTCCCTACAAGGTTAGATTTGTATTTTAGCTATACCTATTCTATTGCAATGTAAATTGAAGTAAAGATAAATCTGTGCTTTAGTAGGGTTACCACGGTACTAGAGATTCTTGTGACATTAGGAATCATATTATAATTTTTTTTAGATAGACAAACAACTTTATTATGATAAAATTACAATCTGCCTTATTAGGCAATAAGTAATTGAGATAAATGTTCTCATTCATACCATATTTACAGTTAATCATTCACTTTATATCATTTTTACAAACAGCCGAAAAGCCTCCCAAGTACACATGGACAACCATGTGACATCACCTCCCTCGCGTGCGAAGGAGGAAGCGGAGTCTTGGGAAGTCCCCTACGCTCCTCCGTCAGCCGCGTCACTTGATAAGCATATTATAATGGCGTTATTATTTAATTTCGATTCACAAATGTGAAATACAAATAACAATGGAACTAAGTTACTGGCTAAAACTGTTCAAGCATCTGTAGGACCAACTTTCACAACGTAGTCACTCTGTCGTGTAACGAGCGAAATCCAACTCTTCATACTCACCTCAAAATTTCTTACGTTCATGACTGTGTTAGAACATTATACAAAAACTCACATGATATACGGACGGATCAACACTGAGGACTGTCAACGCCTCATTTACCTAGTAGCATTCAAAGATGACTGAGAATACGTTGGAATAGACATCTTCTAAATTAATGACAAGAAGATATCTTCAAATGTTTCTTCGACAATACATAGGATGTATCACTGGTACGCCTTCATGCCTGACCTGCAATTTCATATTATTTGCAGTGAATTGGCTAGTCGTGACGCTAGTCTCAGTTGTGTTTAATAAATAAAATGAAATAAAAAAAAGACAGAAGTGTTTCTGTAAAATATGCTATTAAATTTTTATTCTAACCCCATGCTGGGTCGTCACGGGGGGGTGCCTTAGTTACCCTCGCCCTAATGACGAGGTGAGGGTTGATTAGGCTATGACCAGGACAACTGCTTCAATGGCTTACTACTGTACTATCTGACTCCATTTCTGAGTTATGTGCCCCGACAGTTCACTGTGTTCAGGAGAAGAGGTATAGGGTAGGTATTGTAGGTAGTTTATGTGGTATTGTAATGACCACGAATTCACACTCGGTATCCGAGGGTAAGCGAAAACCGTCCTAATCCCAAAGGCGAGTGTAAACCGGAGAGAGAGCGGTATTCGATCGCTGGTGGAGACACTACTAGGTTAAGTTTGTAGGGTACCAGATACCGTCGTCAGCAAGCGAGGGATCTCTTCCTCATTTGTTTAAATTAATTTACATTATATTATAACAAATTTACAATATATACAATAGAATATAGGGTGATCTATCTTATGTAGTTAGCGGTCGCTATACCCCAAGATAGAATACAAATTTAATAGCATATGTTACAGAAACATTCATACCACATTGTTTATAGACAGGTTGAGTTTTTCTCGTTGCGGTTTGTTAACCCTGAGTCTATAAAGTGGACCTCTTCCGTTCATTAAATGTGTGTAAGGGAAAAAACTAACGACTGGGGCATATTGCTAATCATTCTGCATCCTAGGTGTAACATTTAACTAAGCATTTACCAATGAGAGTGTCCGTATTGATAAAACATCACCAGATCTTGTTAGCTGGTGTTTAATGTCAGGTGAATTTTTTCGTTTTGATTTTCCTGTTAATTTATCCTTGGGCATCATTATGTCACCCTTATTGCAGGATGTCATTTGCACAAAGGGCGACGCTGGTTCAAGATAGGAATAAAACCGACTAGTAGGGCAAGACTAATCTCCCTCAACTGGGACAGGACTGAATGAAATTAGCTTAATTATTTCTAATTAAAGAAGTTTTAATTAAAGAACAGAAAACTGAGAGGGGAGGGGGTAAGGCTGACCCGTGACTGAGCTGCAAAGACAACTCAACGAGACAGCATTAGTTGTGGTTACGAGAAATATTACAGGGACATCGCAATTTTTATTCCTTCATTAATTCTTAAGCCGGAAGTATGGTTGTGGGCTATTTGTATTAATAAATTAAGTTATCACCAAAAATTTACTTAAATGGCGTTTTTGTCCACAACAACATTTTCAAAGTTAGAAATGAGAAAATAATTATGACAGACAGATTGTGTACATATTGTATTGAGTAATAGAAATAAATATTGGCTTGGACTGATAAGCTCACAAAAGCGAACTTAAAAAATTAAAAAATCAATATTGATGTTAAATTATTTTAAATTTAAAAGTTCCTTTTTTATAATATTTATAGTTGTATATTGTTAAAATTTCATTTATTATTCAGTTTATGTTGTAATGGTTTTGAAGTTTTATACACTTGTTGCTTCATTCACAATAAACAAATTTTGTTGGTTGGCAAGTGGCTTGTTCATTCATCAATCCCTATAAATGCTAACAATAGACATTTTGGATGATTTCATTTCTACAGCTAAGAATAGACTTAGTCATGTTGAACAGGTTGAAAATTAAAAAAAAAAATATTTTGATCTAACCTCATCATTCAGATAATGCAAAACAAAAAAACTTTGTTAAAGTGTACCCCTTCAAAAACACCTTGGTGAGATTAAGTATTGATGCAAGTCAAAGCTAATGAAGCAGAATGTTCCCACCTTCACCTTCCCACATACCTTCAACCTCTGTCGCAAATCTTGTCCACTAGCTCATTTTTATTCCATTCCTATCCCTGTACCCGAGATAGTACGGTTTTAGGCTTCCATCTCGACAAACGGCTGACCTGGAACCCACATACGAGGCTAAAAAGACAAGAACTAAACAGACGCTTTGGACTACTGTACAGACTACTTCAAAGGACATCCCATCTCTCAATCTACAAAGTTACACTGAAGCCAATCTGGACATATGGAATAGAGCTGTGGGGGACTGCAAAAAAGTCGAACATCAAGCGTATCTAATCCTTACAATCAAACGTGCTGAGAACAATAGTAAATGCCCCTTGTTACGTCAGCAACAAAACCCTTCATAACGATCTTTATATACCCTACAATCTTGTACTCATCCCTTCCAAGTTCATAAAATTTCATAGTAATCTATCCAACCACCCTAATTCCCCAGTATAGTCATTACACTGCACCACACATCCCTATAATCCTCCTCGGAGACTGAAATAGCAGTGGCCTTGTGACCTGCTATAAATTCGTGACAGTGGACGGAGGAGCTTGGGGGACTTCCCAAGACTCCGCTCCCTCTTTCGCACGAGAGGGAGGTGACAACCATGTGGATTTGAGAGGTGTGTGTCTGGGTGGTTTGTAAATACTGTATGAATGAACTAGTGAATGAAAATTGATTTGTGGTATGAATGAGAACATTTATTACAATTACTTATTGCCCAAAGAGGCAGGTTGTAATTTTATCATAGTAAAGTTGTTTTTATCAGTAATTATACGCTACTATGACTATGCTATCAGTAGCCTGGTAGATATGCTTATATTGAGTTGCTAAGGTAAATGACCAGAAATGATCTACAAAAGGAGATTAATTGAGTTGCGATGTTATAACTTCTCAGGTTATTCTCAATAAACTATTCCAAGTAAGTTTATAAATAAATGAAAAACACGCCTAGCTAAAGTAACTTTTAATGGATTTACTAGAAAGGTCAAGAGCTTTTACTAACTGAGAAGCTGAGGACTGGCGAATCAGAGACTAATCGTTGGAGAGCCTTGAGAATACGCCAACGAAGGAGATAAGCACCAGCCTGCGTCACCAATTCCCCTGAAAGCCACATCAATTACGCCTAATACCTCGGCTACGCGCCCCCCACCATCTCTAGCTAACAGGCGTAGCCTTCACTCAGGAGGGCTAGGTCTCCGTCCGCACCCCTATGAATTTTTCAACTGCTATTAAATCTTTCCTCCTCTTCTAACCCCAAGGCTGAACAAGGGCCGATATTAAAACTCAGCCTCGCCCAGATAGGGGAGAGCCACCTTATTGGCTGAAGGGAACAAGTCGCTTATAGCACAGCTTCTCCACCGATATCTTTGAGCTCAAAGATTCAATTTGAAAAGCTAACTTTCTTGTTTTTGTAATTATTAATTTTTTTAGTGCAACGATTTCGAAGCAGATCATTTCACCATCGAGCGGTATCTTCTCACCAAAATTACCATTAGCAAAAATATTAAAATTAGTCACGTTTACTAATAAAAATTGTTTTTACTTATTACCTAATGTTTGTCTCATTTTAAATAAATTAAAATAATTTGAATTATAACTTCTTTATTGTGATAAAATTACAATCTGACTTATTAGGCAATAAATAATTGAGATAAATGTTCTCATTCATACCATATTTACAATTCACCATTCACTCGCTCATTCATACAATATTTACGAAATGCCCAGAGACCTCCCGAGTACGCATGGTTGCCACCCCCATGCGAAAGAGGAAGCTACGGGATTAAAGTGGTTAGATAGGTTATTGTGGAATTTTATAAACTTTGAAGGGATGAGTTCAAGAATTTAAGGTATATTAAAATGGTTATGAAGGGTTGCTGACGTAATAAGGGGCATTTACTATTGTTCTCAGCACGTTTGATTGAAAGGATTGGATACGCTTGATGTTCGACTTTTTTGCTGTCCCTCATAGCTCTATTCCATATGTCCAGATTGGCTTACGTATAATTTTGTAGATTAGTAATTTATTTTCTATTGATAGATGGGATTTCCGTAGGCTGCCCTGTTTTGTGAACGGGCAGCTTTGCGTAAGGACAGGAAGAATCATGTCCTGTTGATGAGTACTTTTGTTTTCCTCGCCAAGAAATCCCCTCTCATTACCTAGGCAAATTAAATCAGAACATTTGATTAAAACAAAACTTACGAAACCTTACAATTGCGTCTTGAAAGTGTTTCAATGTTTCCTCAACCATGAAAAAAAAATAATAGTTTCTTGGTAAGTGGTAAGAAAACAGGATTAGCTGGGATTTTGTGAGATAAACGTTGACATTCTTACTGATGGATCTGATCTATCTAAAGATTTGATATGAACTAACCTTCAAGGTCGGCATTTGAAACAGATTTAGGTTACTGCCTAATTTTAAATCAAAGAAAACTTTAAAGACGGGGTGAAATGGCGACCTGAAATAAATCCCATCGATCCTCTACTTCCACTTCCCTATCTCCTGTGACAAAGGGGTCAAAGAGTGGCCCTACATCACGTGCCAGACGAACGAACACTGGACCCTGTAAGTGCCAGTTCTCATCTCAACACCACTCCTCAAAGAATACCTCCAGACCGCTGGAATCCTCAAACGGCCTGGAAAGTGGGAGAGGACATGCCGCGGTTTTTCTATCTTACAGTTAGTGGGGCATCTGAATTAATGCTTTCTATCCTGTTATAGATGTGAATGTAGTACTTATTAAACTATCACATTTATCAAAATGTTCCTCAATCCCATCTGATATATGTGTTTCTATGGATCTGGTTACAGTTATTAATGTTTTTATGACAGAAAATGTCAATATTGCTAACAACTATCAATGATAAATTATTTGAAGGATAATGTCAAATAGCATAACGTCATAAATAATCATAAATCATATATAATTATAGACACAAATCTAGTTGCCACTTAAATTTAAGGATTAAGCGTAGCTAAGAGAAACATCTGATACACATGCATTAACGTAATCATTTTGTTTTAGGTGAGTTTCATACCAGTGGAACGTAATATTCTGTTCTTTGCATCATAAAAAGGTAGAATAAACGTTCCTTATTAATTTTATTTATTGTAATGATTTGTTATGTTTGACTTTGTTATGATAAATGTCAATTTTTGGACATAATGCAGTAGATGTTTTGTTGTATTTTGTAATAATTATACTTTTACCTGGAAATAATTTATTTACATGTAATAAACTTGTGCAAACAGTTCTTAGTTACTAATAGGTATTTCATTTTTATTTGTTTATACCATTAAGTTCGCCCTTGAGTATGAATCTACAATAACCATTCCTTCAAATTTAATTATGAGATTCAACAGCTCATAATCAAAATGTTATATTTTTTATACGAACGTACGTTGTGTTATGAAAAACAATCAAAAGATATTATTTATACCATTTCCAGGATAAGAAATTTGCTATTTCATGCGGAAATATTATCATTTCATTAAAATTTATATTTTAGGAAATCTGATGAATTTACTTTCTATATACGTGCTTGAACCTTCATGTTATGATTTATTTGTGAGAACCACTAGATCGTATGAGAACCCTGGTATAGCAACCACTAACTGCATAAGATAAATCACCCTATACTCTATTGTATATATATTGTAAATTCATTTAGACAAATGTAAATAACATTACCTAACCATAAATCATTGTAAATATGGTAAACAATAAAGATGCAGCTGCAAGCCAACCCGCCACCCTAAACAGGTACTAAGCGACCCAAACCACTGAGCCTGATGAGAGGGCCGGAGACCCTTACCCTAACAGGTATCAGGGACACAAATGCCACCACAATACTCAACTGGCATCGGGTACAATAAAACCAAAGCTGACTGGCTACTAACGAAGCCAGCTGGGTATTTAGGACCGGTGGTTTGGGCCTGTAATTCATTCTCCTGAAGATTGGCTGACTGATGGCTTGTCGCAGCTCCGATGTTCGAAAAACTTAGCTTCCTCATTTATGAAAACTTCTGCATCTATCTCTCCTCACATTGCTACGTTTTAGTCTGGCGTTGTCAGACCACACACCATCCTAGTGACAATCTCAGCCTTCGTCTCGCTAAATCTAGCACCTCCTTGGGAGAGACCTCTCCCTAGTGGACAACGTTTGTCGTGGCCCTGCGAACTTACCAACCACTGTTACCCACGGCGATTCAGTCTGCCTCTCTCCGGTTCACACACTTGCCTTAGGGATCCGGACGGATTTCGCCAACCCTCAGATATCGAGTGTGAATTCGTGGTAATTCTTGTGGTCTTGGAACTACCTACACTACCTTCCCTATACCTCTTCTCCTGAACATAGTGCATTGTCGGGGTACATATCTATCAAATATGGAGTCAGATAGAAAGGCCGTCATCAAACGATTGTCCAGGTCATAAACTTAATCAACCCTCACTTCGTCACCAGGGCTAGGGTAACTAGCACCCCCCTCGTGACGACCCGACACCTTGTCTTATTTGAATCCTAAGGAAAATATCCTTTTAATAAGATCCAGAAAACATTGTATATAATTGTCTTTTATTTATTTTTGCGATAGCTACGCTGTTAAATAGCCATTATCACCTATCCTTATTATTTGTAGCATCTATTTAAGATTCCTCGCCAGTTATATGTATGGTGGGTCATATAACCAGTTACATGCTGGTTTCGAGGCATTCGCTCCTACACAATGTACGACAACATAACCATACAGAACCCCAAGATTTGAACAGAATGGTCGAGATTGACAAAACTACATTAAGACTTCCTGCAGGAGTAAAGGATGTGCTTATCCTCTAAAAAAACTTGAAACTGATAAGAAAACTATTGACGGAGTCTGAAAATTCATCCTGGAAAAAAAACTCAAAACAATATTATCCAAATCTAGCCACACACATCTTTTTAGAACTTGCCAAATGATATTACATCAACCTTAGCCGGAATTTCAAAACGTTTACAAATTTAATATGAGCACCTAGAAACTATTAAAATGGGAAATGTTGGAGGTTTATGGAAATACGGAGTCAACAGGTCTTTTTGTATTGCTAAATCCATACTTGGCCTAGAGACTAAAATCGAGGGTATTAGGAACAGACACGTGGGTTGTATAAACCAGAAGTTGGTGCAATAAAACAAATCATAAATATTAAATATATATTCGTATTGAATAAATATTCTCATAAATATTCTTTCAGTGTTACGATATTGTTATAATATGAGATTGTTGTTTCACTAATGTTGGACTACTGGTGGTACAGATTTTATAGGGCCACTAACGACTATGTTGCTGCTCCTAGACAGGCCCCAGGGACATAATATTCTCCCTAATTGCCCTACTATACCTGGAAGGAGGAACAGAGATGACCATCGGTACACGGAGAGCACAGTGTGTGACTTGAGCGTCGGTTCGACAAAGCACTAATGACAGTCATTTGGCCCCTCCGTGGGCACCGTAATCGAATTTTAATTTCGTCCAGTCTGCTGGACGAGATTAGACCGCGCCAATATCAATTAGAGTCAGCAAACTCAACAACTTGCTCTCCGATATATCTCAGCTCAGAGAACTTTAGCCGATAGGTCTATATAGTACAACACGTGTATATTTTCAACATTTTAACCTTTTTATATAAACGGTTTATTTTCCTAGAGTAATTTTTATTACGCTTTGGACAACTGTACAGACTAGTTCGAAGCACATCCCATCTCTCATTAGAAAATAAGTTACTAATCTACAAAGTTATACTGAAGCCAATCTGGACACACGGAATAGAGCTGTGGGGGACAGCAAAAAAGTCAAACATCAAGCGCATCCAATTCTTTCAATTAAAAGTCCTGAGAACAATAGTAAATGCCCCTTATTACTTCAGCAATAAAACCCTTCACAACGACCTTATTATACCCTACATTCTCACTTCACTTCCAAGTTCATAAAATTCCATAGTATCCTAATCCCATAGCAAAGTCATTGCACTGCACCACATATCCCTATAATTCTCCTCGGAGACTAAAATGGCAATTGCCTCGTGGCCTGCTATAAATGCGTAACAGTGGGAGTCCTGGCAATGGCCAGTTTCTCCAGTCATGTCCTGAGCGTCTGCGGCTCTCGCGCTCATGGTCAGCCTCCACTGGCTCGTATCCGGAGGAATAGACGCGACTGACTGAGGAGCGTGGGGGACTTTCCAAAACTCCGCTTCCTCCTTTGCATGTGAGGGAGGTGACAACTATGTAGATTTGGCAGGTCTCTGGGCTGTTTGTAAATATTGTATGAATGAGCGAGTGAATGAAAATTGTAAATATGGTATGAATGAAAATATTTATCACAATTACTTATTGCCCAATTAGACATTTTGTAATTTTAACATAATAAAGTTGTTGATTCATAATAAAGTCTACTCTTACATCTTTCTACTGTGATTAATTTCTGTCAATCGGGCCACGAAAGTCCGTCCCGAACTAAGGGAATTTCATTAATGATAACTTTGTACTGCAACTGTTGAAATTCGATACAAACCATGCTATAACAATATTGGACCCACTATGGCCGCGATGTGAGCATCCTGTATTTTCTGGCCAGGTGGTATTTCTCAAGTTTGCCCTCTCTTGGAATCAGACCATTAGAGATTGTCTATAGGGTAGAAGAGGAACAATACTATTGCAAGAAAAGGTGACTTTTGTCATCATAGTTATGCCCGTATGCTTGTGGTAAATAAATAGAATCATATTGAAAAAATACTACAATTAAAATCATACGATACAATTACAAAGAATACATAATTATAATGAAGACCTCTGAAAACTGGATGACCCAAATTTTTATCGTGAAGTTGTATTTTGAAGAGCAGCGTATTCGGTCATTATCCCGTAGCACCGGAAGCCCTCGTTTCAGTGCCTTGTCCTAAAGCCCAAGTGAGAATAAAATTATAACGAAGAAAGGCTTATAAAGCTTCGAGGAAAAACTGATGTAACATGAATCCATAACTTAATGGATTACATGTGAATTGATGTCGTTAGATATTCATCATGTTTTCACAATTATTAATGTTTTTTATTTTTTTTCTTCTAGTTAATAAATTATAAAACTAATAAATCTAATAAATTATGCATACAGTATCATGTAACCGAATAGACTGCTATGGTGATAACGAAAGGGGGACAAAATGGTAAAGTAAATATACAATAACATCATTTTCAATAAAGATATGATTGCCTCAGGATACGTTTTGCAGGTATATTTATGCCAACCTCTACACAGCAAATGTTGTAATTTGGCTGGGGTGTTCTCCGTTATGTCAACAAACTCAATCTTCCAGTTGGTAGCGAAAAATCGTCATACGTGATATATCATGCATGGCAATAAATTTTAATAATCAACTATGTAATTGTCTCATAGTCATTGCCAGTCGGGCTTGTAGTTGACTGTCAAACTTCCCTTCCGGGATCAAAAGTCGCTTTCAGGTGCTCTTGTCATGTTCAGGCACATCCAATCAATTCGCCTGGTTCGGAAACTTTGGAAGACCTGTAAAAAAAAAAAACCTTGAAAAAGCTTGAATTAGTTTTGACTAGTTTTTTCGAAGCCTAAAAAAACTTATATCTGACATTTCTCCTAGGAAATAGCATTGCAAAATATAGTTGTGTTAATAATATCATAGATCCTTCTGAAATATTGCCAATGTCGAAAGGGGAAAAATGAATTTACCATAAGGGGAATGATATGATAATTTTATGTATTAGTATTGATGGAATATCATGAGCTTACATAAAGGCCTGCCTGGTGAATATATGCATCTGCTCTACGTCAGGTTAAACCACCTCATGTTTCTCAATAAGCGACAGCATAAAGTATGCACCTGGTGCATTGCTCATTTTCAACGGCCCTGTCCATTCTATAACACCGCATTTAGCAATTTTCAATCAAACCTTTTACCGGAATAATTAGGTTATCGTAAATTTACCAAGCGTATCCTTTGTGTATTGCTGAAACGACCAAAAATGTAATACTGACCTCACCGTCCAGCTTTCCGAAGTAAATTTTAGTTAGCTTCTGTTGACAGATCATTCAGGAAAGGTTCATTAAATATCGATCAGGATAAACAAAAATTCTGCTTTTCACAAAGAGTACCGATGGGAAGTTCCACCTCCCTCATATATTGGTGCTCTAAGAAAAATAGTCTTCTTTGGTTGAATCCAGACACATTGCTAGATTGGTTTTAGTAGTGAAATTGGAACGTTGTGTGTAATAAAGTATTGTATAGAGTTTTATGAGCTGCATAAATATTAATTGTGGAGTTTTTAGTTGAAGTACATTGTATCCTAATGGATATACTATTGCCTCATGTGCAATCGTTTGAAAATAGACAATTTATTTAGATACTGATTTACACAACGATACTCCAACCTACCTGGTCGTAAAGAGACTTCTATTCCTGGAGTACCAAGCCCTTTAATATCCTTGGCATCCAATCCTTGTAGTCCTGAACCCTATGCAAGATGTGTGTCAAAAACCTTACCCCTTGCCTTATTATGCTGGTCTCAACATCTTATTTATCCCAAATATAGACACCTCTCAATACAGAAACTTCCACCCCTCACTCCCTGACCTTGTTAATCGGTATACTAATACTCTATACTCCCACGGTAACCTAAAACGACAGCTGAAGTCAAAGTGGGCTTCCTCAAAGCCAACTACTATTAATAAAAATTTAAATAGATAATAGCCTTCACAGGCTTGTCGTTTTACTATTATTTTTCAATCGTATTGGTAAACTTTGTGTTTATGTATTAGTATTGGATTATAATTCTTGTAATGATAATATCTGAACAGTGGGAGTCCTGGCAATGACAGATTCTCCAATCATGTACGGAGCGTCTTTGTCTCTTACGCTCTTGGCCAGCTTCCAATGGTTCGTATCCATAGTGGTTCGTGTATGAAATTCCATAGTAACCTTTCCAGCCACCCTAATCCCCTAGCACAGTCATTGCACTGCACCACTCATCCCTATAGTCCTCCTCGGAGACGGAAACGACAGTTGCCTCGGGACCTGCTATAAATGCGTGATAGTGGGAGTGGCCAGTTTCTCCAATCATGTCCTGAACGTGTGTGGCTCTCGCGCTCTTCGTCTACCTCCACTGGCTAGTATCCGGTGACGCGGCTGACGGAGGAGCGTGGGGGACTTCCCAAGACTCTGCTTCCTCTTTCGCATGCGAGGGAGGTGACAACTAGGGATTTGGGTGGTCTCTGGGGTGTAAATACTGTATGAATGAGCGAGTGAATGAAAATATTTATCACAATTACTTATTGCGCAATAAGGAAGATTGTAATTTTATCACAGTAAAGAAGTTTTTAAATATAAAAAAAAAAAGAAGATAAGGCCTGAATATGAAAAACGTTGACTGAGAGGAATATATACGAATAAAAATAATATTTTGAGAGATCACTTGCGTAAATGCCTCTTTGTTTCTGTTTCGAAAATAGTTGGGCATAAAATTTAAGTAATTTAAACTACTTATATTTAGTCCATTCTATTTTATTTTGGTTGATTATATATTTTATGGAATGTTGTGGGACCAAGTTTCAATAATTATTATTACTTTTTATATTATTAGTAGATTGGATAGGAGTAGTTGCACATTGTGGTGCGATACAATTGCTCATGTTAATCAGTTGACTGTCCTGGAGGCGTTGAGTTCCTTTCCTCGATTCCATTAGTGGGATTGGGATCCCTTTGTGTAGTAACACTAGAGATGTCTTATATATTATTATTATGTTGTAACACCAGAGATGTCTTATATATTATTATTATGTAGTAATACCAGAGATGTCTTATATATTATTATTATGTAGTAACACCAGAGATGTCTTACATATTATTATTATGTAGTAACACTAGAGATGTCTTACATATTATTATTATGTAGTAACACTAGAGATGTCTTATATATTATTATTATGTAGTAACACCAGAGATGTCTTATATATTATTATTATGTAGTAACACCAGAGATGTCTTATATATTATTATTATATGTCATGGGCTGACGTTGAGGAGCGAGGATTATCCTGGATAATGATTACAGTTGAGGATGGGTCGGGCAGGTTAGACAGGAGGGCTAGTTAGGAATTTATAAACAGGAGGACAGAGGGACCGCCGGGCTCCCTTAAACGGCGATGAATAAGTTAAAAGGAATTTATCCGGGGGTGTGTGCCTCACCCGCACCACTCCTGCCCTGATAATTCCCCGCCCGAGGGAAGCTCTTTACCCCCCACCCACCCAGCTCTTTCTACCCTTAAATGAAAACAGGATCCGAGAGATTTGGAGTCCCGGGCGCTTTATATTCATGAGGAGGTCCGAAGTAGGACGAAAAAGCTCGGAGACCGACCGGAATCAAACCCACGCTATGAATGAGTGCTATTAATAATACACCAGTTTCGCCAGCCCGAGAATTTTCCATTTATACTTTTAAACTCTCATTCACAGGAGAGTGGGAGCAACAGGCAAGTTCTGGATGGCTTTCTCTTACATTTTATTCCTAAAGCATAAGCGGAAATAACATTTCAATTTAACTGTCGCCCAGGCACGTGGAGGCACCAGTTGTTGGATATTTTTGGAAATAAGGACTCCAGATTGTTTTCAAGTCATTTCTCTAGTGTATAATCTGTAAATGAAAGGTTCGGAAAAAGTTTTTAGTAAAAGATGTTTTAGTGTTTAATTTACAATGCCATTTATTAATTGACCGGACAAATTATTACCGCTATTTCTGTTGCGCCATAAAAATTCACACAAACATGAGTCTATCAAACTTCTTTTTGTACCATGTTCTTTTTATTTTCTTGTCTTTGCTTGTCCCCATAACCGTTCAATTCGTTGTATGTGATTACCTGTGGTGGGATCTACGAAATTTTGTGAATGATTCACAGTACAATGCTGGTAATTCATTCCTGGTATGTTAATAATGCGGGTGTAGGATGCCCACATGTAGCGGGGTAAATACATTCTGATATTGTTTCCGACTGTCTGGCACGCAATACACGAAGCATTGCTTATCTTCCCGACAAACACCCCCGAAAACCCATTGATTAGAATGAATTCTACCAACGTCATTTTTGCGCCGAGAAAAACTCGATTCGTCTATCTCAACTGTTTTCCCTGGCCCACCGATCTTTCTGAATTTTTTGTAATAAATGATCTGCGCA
Source organism: Acanthosoma haemorrhoidale (assembly GCA_930367205.1). NCBI lineage: Eukaryota > Metazoa > Arthropoda > Insecta > Hemiptera > Acanthosomatidae > Acanthosoma > Acanthosoma haemorrhoidale. The sequence goes on along the minus strand of OV884014.1, from coordinate 104,708,555 downwards.
AACTTCTAGCAATATATTTTTCAAATTTGTAATAGTATCGGTTGTTAATCCTAGTTCCTCTTGTCAAAATTTAGTAGATGTATATTCCTTTGTCCAGCAGTATAGCAAAATAACAAATTTATTAAATGGCAAATTAGTGTTTTCCAAAAATGTTCCTTTTCTTAATCCAAAGGTTTCTTTGCAGCCTCTCACGACGCATCTCCATCTTTCCTTTTCGCGTACATAAAGTTTCGTTTGGTGGCTATTAGAATACATTTTTTCACTATGCAAAAAAACCGCTTTTCCTTCGTATTTACTTTAGGATTACAAAACTAAATTGAAATATTATCAGGTACCAAGGTTCACTAAGACGGGTCAAAATAAACATAAATATAGATAAAAACATTACAGGAAAAGTCCCAAAACAATGTACTTTTCAAGTTTCAGACTCATAAACTGATATTCACACCTAAAGATATGTGATAAGTGGCCTGAAAACAAATTGTGAATTCACACGGCTAAAATAGCTTGCTAGGAAATGTAATATATACAAAATAACACACCTTCTCTCTCTCCTCAGTTTTGTTTGTTTTTCTTGATGACCGGCAAGCTCTGGAGAATTTAGAGAATTTCCTTTGTGTAGTAATTGTATGTTGAGTTTCCTGTAGTAAAAACAACAACCATTTGCGGGTTTAATCTCAAACAGAAAGTCAGAAGTATTCAAATAGAAACCGGATTGGTTTATTTTAGTATTATTTTGTAATTATGTATCCGACCACATACGCTGTAATTTTATTGTTCTTTTACACAAACAACTATGTGTTGCCTTAAAGATAGTGTTCACTAGGATATAAATACTTAAATTTCAGATCATTAAACTGTTTTGACGCCCTTCTTCTTCTGGTTCTTCAGAGACTGAGTCGTTCAAAGGATGTGCTGATAAAACTTAGATTAATTGTAACTGGACAAATTATTAGAATTAAAAAAATAAAAGTAAATAACGTATATAAATTTCAGATCATTAAAGTTGGTATATACCATACAAATACATTTGTATATATGTACAGCACTTAGAGCTAGTAAAGTACCTCTGATTGACATTTTTAATGAAATGATAACCAGTTGAATGCCACCACGGCAGTTAAACCTTTTAAATAACTTAATTAATTGGTTCTTTAATTATGTAGGGGGTAATTCCGGCTTCGAAGCCGTAATTATTGGCCGCCATATGCGATGTGTTGCTTGGTGGAGCTCAATGAGGGAACTGGAAGTAGCAAATACTAAACCCAGTCAACTATCTGCGCAAATAAAACATGCAATTATAAACTATCTTGTTTCAAGTTATGGCTATAACTGATATATCTCTAATGACTCAGTGATCAGCGTAATATTTAATATCTAGCCAATAGCAAATTGATTTCAATGAAATTGACGATTTTAAGTAAATAACAATTTCGGTTGTTACACATTATAAAAAATAGATACGTACAAACGCTAATATTTTTTTAAATAACAGACTCAGTACTGGCTCTCTGAGAGGCGAGAATCGAATTGTACAGCTGAAAAAAAAAGAATGAATGAAGGAATGACGGAGCATTGAAATTAGTATTCTAAGCTCCTTTATCCAATTTTGAGAGGAGATTCTTTTCCATTCAAAGAGAAAAGCAAGCCCCAATATCATACCAGTTCTTTGAATAGTAGAAACTTTGGTATTCTATTGGAATTTGTGCCTTTGGGCAAAAAAACAGCTTTTTTTTCACACTTGATGGAATGGGATTCTTGTTAATTTCAACAATAACCTTTTGTTTTGTAAGTCTCGTTATTGATTTGAAGTATAATTTCGTTTCGTCTGTAGGCCGTAAAGTTATCATAATAACGATATAACTTCTTTCATTATTTATAAGCTTTGAGATGGAGAAGTTATTACATTAAATATATATATTATAAATAGGAGTGCGTGAGTCAAGAAAAGCCAGTGAGAGAGAGAAAGATACACTTTATTTAATAAGGGAGAGATGAAGGAGGCAATATCTCTGCTAACTCCGTATGACGAGGATAGAATTTCAGAATTACAGCGGCCTTTTCGCAGCACATGTGCTGGAGTTTGAGAGTATACCACATTTGCGGCAGGGGGTGCCCAACTTCTCCTGTCAACGGCGACTCCACCAAGTCGTACATACTTTGTATTTAGCTTGAGCCGTTACGACCGTTCACTCTCCGACAGAACTCATTTTTCATATGAACCACAAAAAAATCTTTCAGAAATATACAACAACGGGTACAATCTGCCTTACAAAGTTACATTCAACTGTGATAAATATAACATTCATACAATATCAGAAGCAGTGCTTTAATTATAAATTATGTAGAATATACACAAATACACAGATACCCCAGTAATCTCACTGTCTCAGTGGGGTCACCCACGCTCTTCCCATGAAACTTGGTATTTAATAGAGGTGAAACCCACGTAGGTTTAAAATGACGGTTGACGATACTATGTAAATCCACATACTAAGTACTACGTGTTACTAAGTTGGTGAAAAATTAATGATGATAACAAAAACGATACTTTCGTCTATATTTATAAAAATATAAATAACTAACTATAAAGTTGTGAAATAGAGAGAGTCCACGATTTTAGCTACACTTTTTTTTTTTTATAGGGATGAGTGGTGCAGTGCAATGACTGTGCTAGGGGATTAGGTGGTTGGATAGGTTCCTATGGAATTTCATATACTTGGAAGGGATGAGTACAAGAATGTAAGGCGTTATGAAGGGTTTTGTTGCTGAAGTAACAAGGGGCATTTACTACTGTTTTCAGCACGTTTGATTGAAAGGATTGGATACGCTTGATGTTTGACTTTTTGGCTGTCCCCCATAGCTCTATTCCGTATGTCCAGATTGGTTTAAGTATAACTTTGTGGATTAGTTATTTATTTTTTATTGAGAGATGGGATGTTCTTTGAAGTAGACTGTACAGTAGTCTAAAGCGTCTGTTTAGTTCTTGTCTTTTTAGCCTCGTATGTGGGTTCCAGCTCAGCCATTGGTCGAGATGGAAGCATGAGTACCGTACTAACTACGGATACAGGGATAGGAATGGAATAAAAATGAGCTAGTGGACAAGATTTGCGACAGAGGGTGAAGGTATGTGGTTTTGCTTCATTAGCTTTGACTTGCATCAATACTCGATCTCACCAAGGTGTTTTTGAAGGGGTACACTTTAACAAAGTGTTTTTGTTTTGCATTATCTGAATGATGAGGTTAGATAAAGATATTTTTTTTTAAATTTTGCTTCTTTTTTTAATTTTACTTGGTTCCCAATAGCTACGTTTTACGAATGACCTTCGCTTGGCTTATTTTGGTTACATTTGTTGGTTATTTATTTATTTATTTATTTCAAAGATCTTAATTTGAATAATAAAGGCATTATTGGAATGAAGTGATCCTTTTTCTAGAAGGTAACTATTTGAATATTGGTGAAGGAATGGATGAGTGTGGTGAACTCGGATGAGGTGTAGCTGTTCACTGGAGGTTGTAATTATTAACTATCTTATGGACTCCCATTAAAAGCAAAAAGCTGGGAGCTACTATACACCCACTGCTATTAATGGAAATGAAATAAATTCTCGTTACACTTCTAACTTTTATAAAAGTTTGAAGATATTTTAACTAGTTGGTTAAATGCCCGCTTTAACAGAGAAATAGATCAAATATTCAAGAGCACAATGCACTTGTAAATGAAATATAATGAAAACAAATCTTGTTTTGTGGTATTGTCACCTAAGAATAACGAGGAGGAACAAAGGAGAAATGCCTAACTGACAAAAAAAAATAATAGATAACATTACGCAGATTTTATAAGCTTATAAATAATAAAGGGGCTATGTACAAATAAGACGACTACAAATAACCAACGTCAAGAAATGGAAGCAAACAAACGAGTAGATATAAAAATGAAATGATGAATGACTTGTTAGATGGAAGATACTCCCAACCCGGAGTAGTAAAGGAATGTATGTTGGAGTGTTGGGAAACGGAGGGTTAAAATAACAGGAATTTTCTGTATCAAAGAGGGTATATGAATAAATTACTACAAACCTCTGGTAACATAGCTGGATCAAACACCCTGCTATTATTAAGCCTGACAGCAAGTTCTTGTTGATAGGCCATCTTCAGCAACAGGACCTCGGTGGCCCCAAGCCAACTCGCAGCCGGCGCTGGTGGCTCACTCTTCCGGCAAATTCACGCCTTAATTCGACTAATGATAAACCTTCACAGCCCAGTGTAGTAGGATTTGTGAGTAGACTGGCTAATTGCTACCAGTTAGTCAATCTACTCACAGTTGGTTACATCACTTGGCAACTAGGCTAATATATTTGTGCAGCTATCATAATAACATCTGTCTATTTTAACTAAATAATTTTGACATAAGATTGGTCAAAGATTGAAGGCCAGGGTGACGTATAACAATTTTACAAATACCTGATTCCAAGGAATGAATAGGTAACACTAGACGTGTATTTATTTCCAGGGCAACAATTTTAAAGGTTAAAATACTTAAAGAATTAAACAGACGCTTTGGACAACTGCACATACTACTTCAAAGAACATCCCATCTCTCAATAGAAAATAAATTACTAATCTACAAAGTTATACTCAAGCCAATCTGGACATACGGAATAGAGCTATAAGGGACAGCAAAAAAGTCGAACATCAAGCGTATCCAATCCTTTGAATCAAAAGTCCTGAGAACAATAGTAAATGCCCCTTATTACGTCAATAACAAAACCCTTCATTCAACGATCTTAATATACCTTACATTCTCGAACTCATCCCTTCCAAGTTTATAAAATTCCATAGTAACCTCCAACAACCCTAATCCCCTAGCACAGTCATTGCACTGCACCACTCATCCCTATAATCCTACTCGGAGACTAAAGCGGCATTGGGTTCGTGAACAGATATAAATGCGTGACAGTGGGAATCCTGGCAAGAGGCAATTTCTCCAATCATGTCCTGAGCGTATGTGGCTCTCGCGCCCTTCGCCAGCCTCCACTGGCTCGTATCCGGTGACGCGGCTGACGGAGAGCGTTGGGGACTTTCCAAGACTCCACTTCCTCTTTTCCATGCGAGGGAGGTGACAACCATGTGGATTTGGGAGGTCTCTAGGCTGTTTGTAAATCCTGTATAAATAAGCGAGTGAATAAAAACATTTATTACAATTACTTATTGCGCAATAAGGCAGATTGTAATTTTATCTTAATAAAGTGGTTTTATCAGTTCATAAACAATAACTTTAATAAATAATAATTTCATAAAAAAAAATTATCGAAATTAGTTTTATTAAAGGTGAGTGTCATGGTTCTTTCGGTCCTACAAAAAGATGGTACATTCCTCAGAATCTCAACTGTATATTGCCATGTCTGAGGAGTGGAATAACGAGTGCCCTCGGGAGTTGAAGGTCCCCGGGCACCACTAGCTCGAGGTGTCTGTTCCAACTACCCAGCTCATCTCTTATTCCGCTCCGCCTGGCCACTGTAGTCTACAGGCTGCCAGTCTACTTTACCATGCCACAACCAAAGCAATAATTATTAGGGTATATATTTGTATTTTCTTGTCTTTTATACTGTAATAAAATTATAACCGGGATTAGTCTTTGAGACATCTCCATTATCCGGTCGGGTGCACTACCAGCTTAGCTATTTCTGTACGAAGAAGAGCCTTGCCAATGTGAATCTTGTTTAGCTAAAAACCCGCAATGACTGTAAGCTTAGCTCAAGTTTACAACAAGTCAACCAAATCGGCCCCACAACACAAAAAGCCTTTAAAATTGTTTTATAACATACAGTAAACAGTCGTACAAAAAACTTTTTAAATAAATTGAAAACTGTCTGTAGCCAATCCCTTACCTCTCCGAAATTAAAAAAAAATTATTTAAAGTGAGGTGTAATTGATCTCATTAGTGTTTCGTCGTTAGTTGTTGTTATGTAAAAGCTATCGTAATTATAGTTTAATGACTCTTTGTTGTAATAATCTGCAAGAAAGCAAACACCTGCTTTAATCAAGTGTTACATCTTATTAATGGACACTTTGAAATCTTTAATTCAATAACTTACACAATATGATAATAATTTTTTAGTACCATGATATTCATTCCGCTTAATCATGCCTTACGGACATGATGATAGTATGTAGGTGAATTGCCCCCTGTATGTAATACTTCAAGTAAAAAGAAGAAACATAATCCACTGAAACACCAATGGCACAAATCCATTGAAAAAAATTGGTCATCAGATGAAATCAGCTAAAAAACAAAATTCAAACTATGAAGTAAGATAAAGATCTTAGTGTAGGTTTTCTTTAACATGGCGAAAACCATTCTAATGACTATTTTTCAATTAAATATTGTGAGTTAATTTACCAAGGCATGAATCATCAGTCGTTGTCCTGACTGATTTATGAAAAAAAAGGAATTGTACTGTTGTAGTTACATAAGTTATTTATACACCAGGTAATGTTTCGCATCATTTATTCTGAAATCTCTGGTTCTATCGAAGAAAGGAAACGGTCAAGTGAGAATCATTAACGAGAAGAAGATTGACCAGATACGTACTAGTAAGTGTAGATCAGGTACTGAATAACTGATGGTATCATTGAATGGCGCCCATGCCAAGCGTAGTGTAATCCTTATTGTTGCTTCATCAGTCTACTGAATGTCATCTCTTTGAATTCCATATTTCCTATCAGTATATTTTTAAACGGTAAGGATAATCATATAATAACAAAGGATTATTAGGTAGGCGTATATATACGATTTTAGCCCCATTGTCAAAAATCAGAAAACAAATTACACGACCTCAGGAGTTTTGACCAAAAATTTTCTATATAATTGGTTTTTATAATCAACATTTTTTTTTTATAATAAATTATATATTTTTATAAATCGTTATTTATTATTATTAAATCAACTTTATTATGATGAAATTACAATCTGCCTTAATACTTAATAGGCAATAATTGAGATAAATGTTTTCATTCATACCATATTTATTATTTATTGCCTTATAAAAGGCAGATTGTAATTATAGCCCAATAAAGAGTATATAAAAAAAAAAAATATCATACCATATTTACAATTTATCATTCGCTCGCACATTCATACAGTATTTACAAACATTTACAAACAGCCCAGGGGCCCCCCCAAGTCCACACGGTTGTTGCATCCCTCGCATGCGAGAGAGGAAGCGGAGTCTTGGGAAGTCCCCCATGCTCCCCCACCAGCCACGCCACAGAATTAAATCGTTATTAATGAGTAGTTTTTATATTCCTTTTGTCTTTCATTATGTAATTAGATTCATTTCCTTTAGTCCGAAAAGTCTATTGAGTACCATCATTTTCAATAGTTTTTATACTTATCGCTATATTTTTAAATGTTAATATTCTCAAATAATAAGAGAATTTACTAGTCCTCTTATCTAGTTTTTAACATTTAAGATTTACTAGGAGCTACATTGGTATATATACCAATATTAAACCGAATCAAGTATATATACCAATATTAAACCGAATCAAGTATCAACAATTGATCGTCACAACAGGTATTTATAATTAATTTTTTTTTTTTTTCTTAACGCCTTTATTTATTATACAATATGTGAGCAAAATGAACGAATGATAAAATGTTGTTTGTAATGGATATATTTAATTATCAGAGACAAGTAACACTTTCGGTATTAATTGAATAATTTTACAACAAGGGCGATACAGTGTGTTTTACCTATACACTACGATATAGTACACCTATACACTACGAATGAATATGTAATATCATTACTAATAAGCAAATAAATTATAAAAAAAAAAAAACTACCGTCCTCAAAAAGATCTAATATGTACCAAGTAAAGGTTAGTAAAGGGTGTCCCAGAATTAACGCAAGCTTTGATTTAAATAGAAAACAAAGTTTTAAGTATTTTTGTTGTTATTTTTTTATTGAATTATAAAGTAAATAGGATGGGGTTATTTATGGAATAACACATCGGGCAAATGGTCTCCACGACTTTGCTGAAACATACGCACTCTTTTGTCGAAATTTTTCATGACCATTTGGCATAAATGTGGTTGAATTTCGTTGATGCAGCGTTGAATTTCCTTTTTTAATGCACGGGTGGATGTGGGTTTGTTGACATACACCCTTGACTTCAGATAACCCCATAAAAAGAAATCTAAAGGTGTTAAATCACACGATCTAGGGGGCCAATTCTGATCACCGAAACGAGAGAGTACACGACCTGGAAATGTCTCATGCAGTATTTGAATTGTTTCATGGGCTGTATGGCATGTGGCACCATCTTGTTGAAACCACATATATCAATATTGAATTGATGTTCCTGGATTTTCAGCAACACTCTCACGCACATTGACATTTGAACGGCTTGTTTTTGGACGTCCAGTGTGTTTAGTGTCTCCAACTGATCCAGTCTCCCTAAATTTTTCAATTAATCTCTTCACAGTTGATGAAGTCAAAACACTATTCCGACCATATTTTGTATAAAAGCTCCGAACTGCGGCCGCCAAACTTTCATTATTTTTGAGATAATGTTCGACAATAAAGACACGTTGTTCTATCGTGTAACGTTTTATTTTTACTAGCCCTAAACTGTCAGCTATCAAATTGTTTTTTTTTAGAATCACCACCACTTTACTGCATAAATAGTGGCATATTCAAATCTTGTGTTAATTCTAGGACACTCTTTATAAAAATTCCACTTTGAATGAAGACAGTCGCTTTAGTTTTTAAGTTTAGTTTGTAAGTTTTCCCAAATTTATAAACTGAAGGTGAGCCCCATCACCTAGTCCAGTTTATTGATTTTGTAAATTTTAACTATAAAAAGAAAACTGTTTTTGTATTTCTACCCTCCTTCAAATGCATGTTATCCTATGCAGGAAAAGGAACCGTAAATTTGTTTATTTATTTGTAAAAAATCTTTGAATAAAGGGGTTTTGAAAAAAAAAAAAAACACAAAACCAAAGACAGTCGATCGGCTTGGTGCTGTCATGTTTAGCCTAGCCACTAACGTGGCGATAAACTTCACATAAAGACTACATCAACTTGATTCGACCCCCTGTTAGAAAGAGAGTAAGAAAGAAAGCATCATAACGAACTTTAATGATGCTCATTCGGCACCTCCATATCGACAAGTGTACAACTATGTACCTCTGTAACGGTGTAGAATTTTTTCATCCTTGTCAATGAATTGACTGAAAACTATATGCTCGTTGAAAGAAAAAATAATATTACTTACATTAACAGATGTAGTGCTAGTTTTATGCCAGGTTACCTTGTTCTAGTTTTCACCATTTTTTTTTTTTGTCTGTGGAGTAGACAAACTCCATGACATAAGTACATGGTTTGGTTTATATGTAGCTTACATAGATCAAATTAATTCAATTAACCAAACAGTCTTTGGTGTGTGCCTTTTTGATGTACCGGTCGAACTCAATTGATCTTATTTAAAGGAATGTTGATAAAGACTCAAGTCCTTTGATTCATTCAAGTTAATGAAATAAAACATAAACACGTAATAACTACGTAGTGCAGGCGTGGAATGCGTAGTTTAATTACGTTTTCGTAGTTTCTGTTCATCTTTTTTTTTTTTTTTTTTTTTTTCCCTTAGCTCTCAAACTTATAAAATAGGATGTGGGAAAAATAAAGGAAAATTATTTTGGGCTAATGAGTGCCTTTCACTAAGATTCAACGATTGGAAGTCGATGTAGTAGAACAACTGCGCGTCCTAAATGGCTGATACTTTGGTGAGTAACTGTCAACAGATGAACAACGAAATTCACTAGCTTTTATTTACGACTGCTGATATTTTTATGTTAAGGTCGGAAACTTTTCAGACCACCCTCGTATGTTAACTTGTCTAAATGTTTTGGTTGTTTCCCAGTCATTGTCCACAATTATGATTTTTGGGCGTTTGTAATTCTCTCTTTATGTAGCATTGGGATGTCTTACGTCATTATATTTAATATTGATAGTATTTCCACGTGAAGTATATCTCTTAAATCAATAATTTGCCGTTAAAAGGCAATGGTAAAGTAACCATTGAGTTACGAACCATAATCTTAAGTTTCTTACTCATAACCAACTGTATAGTTTTATCAAAAACGCTCATGTTAAAATGTACGTATAAATAAACAAAGGCAATCACTTCTTCGTGGAACATTTTGCTTCATTAACTTTGATCCGCAATTGGCTGCACCAACACTCGATCTCCTCAAGGTGTTTTTGAAGGTTATGGGATGCTATGTCGGGATCTGCGTGGGATGACAAGACTTCAGTGTCATCTGCAAATGTGGCCAAGGAGGTATTGGGGGTAGATAGTACATCAGCGGCGTATAGATTAAAGAGGATGGGACCCAGTACACTGCCCTGTGGAACTCCTGGTTTTATGGGATAGCAGTTAAAATATTCTAAACCAAAGCGGACTTCCTCCTTTATCAATTACTTCGTTCATTTCTATCCATAATTGCCTTATGTAGGGAATTGAAATTATAACGATATACAGGTAAGCCGCTAACTCCAAGCTGCTCTAATTTTTTATATTGTTGAACGGATAATCCCATATCGCAAAATTACTCCTCGAATTAGCGCACGTACAAAAGTAATTCATAAAAAAAGTTCCTCGACTGTTGGTTTTACAAATGCCCCAGGGTGACAACGATAGGATTCTCTGCTACCTCACTTAACGGGAGTAGCAGGCACGTTTTCTCTCGTTTACCCGAGTCAGTAATTGTGCTTGAATACAAACCGAGAAGGGGACAAGAATGGGCTCCAATCGACTAAGTGGTGACAGCTGGAGCTCGCAGTAATTGATGAAGGATGCCTGCCGCGATACAACCGCACAAGAAAGGAGGGGGATGTGGGGGGGCATCACCCCAAAGCTTTTGTCGTATCAATGGCGCACGTTCGTCCTCGTGCTTGCCACACAGTGGACGTTATTATTTGTCAAGGGCTATTTAACAACTGTCAAGCTGATCGATATTTGCCTCGTGCAACCTTGGCAAATTCAACACATTAAATCCGCATTTACGTTTTTCACCTTTATAAACTATAATTTATCGTAAGACCCATGAATTGGAAAACATAAATAAAAAACAGTCAACATGCCAGAGTGTTTTCGCATGATATACAATAAATTCAGTTTTGTGTTGATTTTGTTTACAAAACTCCCTTTTACTTATTTCTAAAAATATTCAGCATAAAGTATAATTGAGGTTCCACCATTCCAAAGGTAATAAGTCACAAAATTTTGATTTTAAAGAGTAGTATAAAAAGACCCTTGCACTGCTAAACAGTTTTATTTTGTAAAATACAAATTTTGTCATTGATAAACTGCTTTGAAAAACTCTTTTTTTTTATTACTTACCTTGCCCACGACAACTCCACTCACATCAGTTGATCATCTGTTTTATCGATTATTTTTCTACGTCTAGGCAAAGTTAAGTACGGCCGTCCAAAATTGGTTTCGTGATTTTTTTTTTCAGTAATATACTTTAAAACAAACTTTTTATTTGTATTTGTGTGTTCTTAGCTATTTCTAGGGGAGGGGGGTGGAAGAAGTTAGAGCATTATTTAGAATTGCCTTTCAACCAACACCTGATCAACACATTGTGAGGTATTCGCACCTGGTGGATGAAAGACAATTTCCCCGTTCCAGGGTGGAAGTAGAGACTCTGCCTTTTTTGGGCTAACATGGTTTTATTGAACATGGTTTCTTAGGAATTATAGCTCATGAAACAAGCACAATAATCTGAGTTATAGACCGTTTTCCTAGCAAAGGACATTGCGTGCTGCTGCAACAGCATTTTTGATGAATGCCTCAGAACCGGAGTACGCTCGTTAATATCCGACCGGCACTTGCAAAGAAGGAGCGGGATCGGGCAACGATACTACGAGTTATTCGTTTTCTGATAAAGCCAGTCAGCTGTGATTAATCACAACAGGTTAGTGATTAATGGTGTTACTGATATTTTAAATATTTTTGTCACTACAATAAACATAATTTCGCAGATTAATCTCTTGTATTGCTCACTCACATAATATCTTGTAAAACCACTTTATTATTACCCTATGATTATTTTCGCGATAAATCAGCAGCATTGTTAACTATGCTGGTATACGTGCTACGATGAAATTAACGATGAAACAGCAGAAAAGTTAATTGGTTGCATAATTTCCTACTTGTGGTAACCATTGGTCAGAGGATTATGAAGCAACCAAGTGATTATTATCATACATTGAGTACTAAGAAAACACATCATGTTGCTTTGGCGACTGTCTTTATAGCTCTGAACCAATCCGCAAGCAACATAGGGCAATGGGCTAGCTTTCAATAGAAAGCCACTCTCTTAAAAAGTCAAACTAATTTTACTAACTAAATTTAATTTGATCCTAAAATATATATTGTATGATGGTAGCCTAAACAATATTTATTACTCCTACCTCGGAAAACTGTTTAGTAGCCATACTTTAAATTACAATATTACATATTAAATAATTATACTAAAACAAAACGGCATGCGTGAATTAGCTACCGCACTATGAATTGGGTGACTTGTGCAACTGTTAAAATAACAGTTTCAATCAGGCCCAGTAGCACTGCCTCCATGATAATCAGCTGAAGCGCAAATCGACCTTTCCTTCCATTGTCAATGGCACAATCGATTATCCTTTCTTTTGGCTAATCGATAATAATGGCCAAGGGTGGAGAAGAGGATGTCAGCCCTTTCAATAAATAACCTAAATAATCGCATCCACTTTTATTACCGTTCGTAATTGAAGGATATTACTGTGGGTCTTGCAGACGGAGTTAGAATACAATAGGATCTAAAGATTGATAACGTTTGATCTTTTCGTATCGGTAGGCACTATTATTTTTTAATTACCTCTTACAAAATAAAATCTTTTTGACTGGAGTGGCTGCCCTAACGAAGGGTACACAGCAGTGTCTAGCTACGCGCCTCATGTGCACGATTGCCGACAACCCCATACCAATAATCCGCTCCCATCGCCACCTCCTATCGAATCTCCGGACCAATCAAAGCTTCCGCCCCCCTGTGATACTTTTCCCACCCTCCCTACAGCCCCGGGTGGTCCCCCCTCCCCGTATATTTTAATTGATTCCATCCCTCATGGCTGTTAGTGCCTCTACAGCGGCACCAATAGTGGCTGTTATCCCCCCCCCGTGCGTACAAGGCTGCCTTGTTCTGGTATCTTATAGTTTATCTCCAGTATAATGAATAATGAAAAGAAAAATCCAAGTTAAATTTTTTTTTTCCAGCAGAGAAATGCAAAATTAATAAAGAATTTTTGCTTCCAGTGAACCATTGCCATAACCATTCACTGAAACCCCATTGAATTAGAAACAGGACACACAAACGGTCTGAAAACATAAAATGTCTTATCCAACACTGTGTCATTTAAATTAAGTATTCATGCAAAAAAAGGAGTCAGTGTGCATTTCATAGCTTTGGGTATGGTTTCAGAAGTGATAAATGTTCTCATTTTTACTATATTTAGAATTCTTCATTCAAACAGTATTTACAAACAGCACAGAGACCTTCCAAATCCACGCGGTTGTCACGTCAACCGCATGCGAAAGTTAAGCAGAGTCTTGCGAAGTCTCCCACGCTACTCCGTCTGCTGCGTCACTAGATAAGAGCCAGCTGACCAAGAGCGCGAGAGCCACATACGCTCAGGACATAATTGAAGAAACTGGTCATTACAGGGACTCCCACTGTTGCGCATTTATAGCAGGTCACGAGACCACTGGTGTTTTAGTCTCCTAGGAGGATTATAGGGATGAGTGGTGCAGTTCAATGGAATTTCATGAACTTGTAAGGGATGAGTTCAAGAAAGTCTAACTCGGAGAATTGCAGCTAAATGTGTCAGTTTCTGGATCCCGAGGATAAATATAAGAGAACAATTCCTGAGCCGCTTTAATCTAGTTGAAGTGTTTTTCGTATGCAGCCAGAGCTATTCTGTTTCTCGTATGGTTCCGAAAGCTGCATTTCAGCTTTTTTCACCTCCTTTTTTACAAGGTACACAAAAACTCGTAACATGCTCCATTTGTTTCTAATATGTGCAGAGTAATCTCTCAAAAACAGTCAATTGCATACAGTAGCGATGGCTTATATAGAAATAGTAATTTGAATGAATGTGAGCCGTGAGTTAAAGTGTGAGATATAAGTAGGACACAAGGCTGGAAATAGGAGATGAAGAACTCATTCTCAAGGAGAGAGCAACTAGCACACTGTGGCAAAGACCTGCACTCAGGCAATTAATTAGACACTCGGGTCTGCGGCCGGTGTTCGGTGTTGAATCGATCTTGCCTCAGCCCGGAGTCTATCGCAGTCTGCACGGATAGCTCTTTTACCAACGGTCGCTACACTCTCCTGTAGCTTGGGTTCGATCCCCGCCAAACTATCTAGCTTATTAGTCCTTCACTAGCTAACTCTAAAACCTTATAATAATATAGTTTTTAATAATTTTGTTTTGGGTATCATTTTAAAGATCTTAACTTCCTCATTAACAAGGTGTGATTTCTGCTTTGTTCTTTTAAACTGAAACTACAAAAATTCATTAACAGTATCATTAGAATCGTAGATATTTATAATGCTTAAAATAAAAGCAAACACATAAAAATAAGGAAGTGAAATATATAAACTAATTACTAATAATTTAACTATGTTATTCCCATTAAATTTAGGTAAATGCTTGCTTGGGTAAACGCCTGTGCGTAGAAGCTGTCGAGTGGTGTTATTGTGATGTGGAAAAAGGAAGTTAGATTGCAGTTTATGGATTTTTATTAGAATTCGAGAACCTGTCATTTATGTAACCAACAACAAGAACATGTAGATAAGAAACAGGTGTATGATGCTTGGAAGCTTATACATAATAATATCAGTATGGAGAGTAGTTTGAAAGATTACGAACCGATCACAGAAGACACTGCCCGATGCCACTTTCCCACCAAATTGTCCTTTCCACTTATTGCATTCATATCATATAATTTTTTTTCTTTCATAGCCCCTTTAAATTTACAGATAATTATATATAAATATAGAACCTTAGGCGAATATATTTACAAATTATTTTTATATTTCCTGTAGCGTCACTACATTATTTACATGTTTTGTTATTTTATTAAAATTATATAATGAATAAACAAGTATAATGATATACACAGGTGGTCTGAAAAGTTTCCAACCTCAACATGAAGATGATAATAAAATAAATAAAAGTTAAAATTAAAGCTTTGTTAGGTCGGAAACTTTTCAGACCGCTCTCGTACATTATACGTGACTGGACTAAACTGACTATTAAAGGTGGTGGGGCTCACCTTTTTGATCAAACTTAAAACTAACTTACATACTAATTCTTAACCTAATTTTTCCTATCAATCATATTACATGCCTTATTAATTTTATTTCAAATATGTTTTAATTAAGAACATCACCGGTAAACCTATACCAGAGTGAAAAATGTCTTAATTACGTACGTCAACTGTACAACTGTCATAAGATATTGAATAAGGTATATTGTAACATTCATGATATTTGAGAATATCATGACCAGCCACCCTCCCACTTTGTCCAGCATCTGCCCTTATGCTCTTAGGAGTGGGGATGAGACGAAGGGCGAGTTTTAGTCAGTCTTAGCCAAGAGCCAGAGAGCAAAGCAGAGCAAGCTCCCGTTCCGTTGACGGTCATCAACACAAGCAGAGGAGAAGAAGAAGAAAAAGAAGAAGGTTACACGGATATCATCGATTGGGTGATATAGATATTGTTTTTTTATTATGGATCCATTAAAAAGAGATTGAGCTCAATTATCATTTTTTTTATATAACTAATTAGTAGTAACTATCCTTGTTCAAAAGGAATTGAATATATTTTTTTATATAATTAATGTCAGCACTATTTATAATTATAATTATTTGTTATAACCATTTTACTTGTATATATTTCACAATTCCCAGTTTCTCAATTTATTAATAACTATAACATTAGCCTTGAGATCGGGCGATTCAATCGGGATAATTTCCTATGTCGAAGACATAAAGACAAGTTGAATTAAAGATCTCATGACGGACCTACCAAATTAGTTAAGGTCAATTGATCTATTAAATTAGAAAAATAGAATGGTAGAAAATGAGGTAGGTTTCAATGGGGGCCGCTCCGGGATTAACTTCAAAAATTCTAAAGAAACCAAAGGAATTGTGAGGTATTGCATGTTAGAATAATAACTAGAACTATTTACAAACATATTATATTTTTCTTCTAATTTAACATTTGTTACACAAACACAGACACAAATGACGAACACAAACATGTGTGGGTCAGACTCAGGTACTGGGGTTGGGTCAAACCCAGCCTCTAAAGGAGACCCCTCAGCCCCCGACCCCGAACCCACGATAAATCATGCCAAGATGTTACAACTAATCCTTGCCCAAATAAACAGTCAATTTAACGCACTTAAAGAAATAAACGAAAAATTAAACAGTCAATCAAACGCGCTTAAAGAAAATAATGAAAAATTAAACAGTCAATTTAACGCAATTAAAGAACAAAAAG
This sequence comes from Acanthosoma haemorrhoidale, assembly GCA_930367205.1. Taxonomy (NCBI): domain Eukaryota; kingdom Metazoa; phylum Arthropoda; class Insecta; order Hemiptera; family Acanthosomatidae; genus Acanthosoma; species Acanthosoma haemorrhoidale. The sequence continues at coordinate 104,691,937 of OV884014.1, read as the reverse complement.
AGTTGATCGGGAAGTTTGATCAATTAAGGGAAGAAATAAAATCGGGAAGATCGGCTAAATTCGAACAAGGTTACACGGATGTAAACTATGAATTAGATAGACAATTGCGAATTTGTGAGGAGAGAACACTCCAAGTAAATAATAATGTAAATTCAAAATTAAAAGAAGAAATCATTCTATTGAAAAATACGACAGATCATGAAAAAATAAATTTAACAAAGTCACAACTAGTTGATGCTGATTGTCAGACAGATCTTAGCTTATATTCAATTAAGGATAATGAAGAGAAAATGACGTCATTGGAGGATGAACTGAAGATTGCAGATAACAATGATGAGTGTACCTCACGTCAACATGATCTAATAAAGCTTGACGATGAGAATAATATGAGTTTGTTGGAAAATAAATTTTCAGAGTTAGAAGATACAGCGAATATCAAGAAAGGAGAAGTGATTTCGTCGAAAGATCAAATTACAGAGCATCAGCAGACAACCAGCGATAACGTGAAAAATTTAAAAATAATTCAAAATAAAGTTTTGGATATGAAGAAATTGGAATCTCAAATTCCAGCTCATCTTGATGAAATTCCTTTTTGCGTGTTTGATTTGAACAACATTAAAATTAATGAATGGAAGGCATTTAAAAATAATTACAGGGATGTTTTTTGTTCGATACAATATGACTTCAAAAAAAGAAAAAAATTATAGTTTTCTTTTATTATTTTCATTATTAAATGAAAATAATACTGATCGGATGACACATAAACTTTAGAAGTTTATACAAACAAAAACAAAACTATTATTAGAAGTATTGACCCTAGTAAAGTCTATGGAATTATCAGCAAGTGAAGTTTTTGCTTTCATTATCACTTAATCTATAAAACAGATCATAAATATTCTTTGAATGCTTAAGTCCATTATAATTAATTTTATAGCAAGGAAATAAAATGAGCTCATACAATTTTATACACGACAACGACCTCCCTATCTTTTCGTAACATTTATAATTTTTTTATAAACACTATCTTTTCACTCAGGTAAAATATTCAAATCACACACACACACTCAACAATTTTTCTCTATTGTTACTAATTACCAGTAGAATTGTCTAGTATTTTAATTAAAAACCAATATGTATTACTAATCACACTCAACCGTCTTTTCAACAAATGTTTTCCAAATCGCGTTATGATCCATAAAACAATGTACCTTCGAACTAATCCATACTAATTAGCATAATAATTTAGTTAAAAAAAAAAAAAAAAAAAAATTAAAACAACTTGTACGCTTTTCAAGCAATTTAAAACCTTGCAAAATTTGAACTATTATTACTATAAACTTTGTAAAATTTCAACACCCGTTATAAACAACCAATTCAACAAACCGAACGCAGCAACATAATATTGTGGATCCACTTAAAAAAAAAAAAAAAATTTCATAAATTTTTTTTATTTATAAGGGAAGGCAATTGTAACATTCATGATATTTGAGAATATCATGACCAGCCACCCTCCCACTTTGTCCAGCATCTGCCCTTATGCTCTTAGGAGTGGGGATGAGACGAAGGGCGAGTTTTAGTCAGTCTTAGCCAAGAGCCAGAGAGCAAAGCAGAGCAAGCTCCCGTTCCGTTGACGGTCATCAACACAAGCAGAGGAGAAGAAGAAGAAAAAGAAGAAGGTTACACGGATATCATCGATTGGGTGATATAGATATTGTTTTTTTATTATGGATCCATTAAAAAGAGATTGAGCTCAATTATAATTTTTTTTTATATAACTAATTAGTAGTAACTATCCTTGTTCAAAAGGAATTGAATATTTTTTTTTATATAATTAATGTCAGCACTATTTATAATTATAATTATTTGTTATAACCATTTTACTTGTATATATTTCACAATTCCCAGTTTCTCAATTTATTAATAACTATAACATTAGCCTTGAGATCGGGCGATTCAATCGGGATAATTTCCTATGTCGAAGACATAAAGACAAGTTGAATTAAAGATCTCATGACGGACCTACCAAATTAGTTAAGGTCAATTGATCTATTAAATTAGAAAAATAGAATGGTAGAAAATGAGGTAGGTTTCAATATATTGCAAGCTAGAAAGTACCAACGGAAAGTAATTAAATCGTACAGACTCACTCTTTGACAGTCAATCCAACAGAAGCGCAAAAGTGACTGATAATTTGTTACTGGGAAAAGATGGATATTTATAAATAACATAATTAGATAATGGAAAAAAAAAGAATATGACCACTAAGCGGGGAAGATCCTATTTGTTAGATCATCAATGGGGCCATGAAACAATGAATGGATTTGTTTTAGTTTAATATTCAATTTTGCTGACTGTTTGTTTAGGGGGGGGGGGGTTATTTCGGTGTTAAACCTCAGGCTATCGACGCCGTTGTTTGCATATTTAATCCCGTTTTGTGGAGCCCACCCATGTGAGTTCGAAATTGTACAGTAAATAGAACAGAGGTTTCTGTTGACAGTATTGAATAGTTTTTATTTCTTTTCACTTTTGTTATCTCTTACTGAGGGAAACTGAGCTTTTATTTATTTGGCCAATTACGCGGAACAAAATCTAAGCGTGTGCTTTATGAGTCAAAATATGATTCCGACAGTTTTTAATAACCAGTAATGCACACTTTAAATGGACATCAACGGCTGGACTAAAAACCAACTTAGCCAATCGTGAATTGAGTAAAAAATGTAGCGATAAATAGCCCCTAAGCGACCACAACCGTAGTTCTTAACTAACAAGTCCTCATTTTTGTCATTATTCATAGCTGACTTTTCATTCTCTGGTAACACACTGCCAATTAAGCGTTTTAGTTTTATTTATAATAAATAGTTAATTGTTATAGACCGATAAGAATGAATCGTTTCATAGGTTTTGTTCTGAATTTATTATTCTGATATAACAATTGACAAAACACGTTCGTTCTGTTCAATTGACAACACCTGTTTGTTCTGTTGAATTGACATCACCTGTTCGTGCTGTTCAATTGACAAACATCTATTAGGTTTCGTTCTGCATTTATTATTCTGACATAATAATTGACAACACCTGTTCGTGCTGTTCAATTGACAAACATCTATTAGGTTTCGTTCTGCATTTATTATTCTGACATAATAATTGACAACACCTGTTCGTTCTGTTCAATTTAAAACACCAGTTCGGTTTTGTTATGCATTAATTATTCTTATCTAACAATTGACATCACACGTTGGTTCTGTTTAATTAAAAACAAATGTTTTTTATGTTCAATTGACAACTGTTCGTTCTGTTCTATTGACATCACCTGTTCGGCTTCGTTCAGCATTTACTATTCTGATATAGCGTTTGACAACACCTGTTCGTGCTGTTCAATTGACAAACATCTATTAGGTTTCGTTCTGCATTTATTATTCTGACATAATAATTGACAGCATCTAACTTCTAATTTTCTGCTTCCATTTCCAGGTTTGGCCTAGGGAATTTTTTCTAGGTGGGGGATTTATTCCACTAGTCTTTGTATGGATTAGGATAAAGAAGGAGTTAATGCGGTTTAGAAAACTGAAATACAATTTAAAACAATAAATAACCTACACTAAAGTAGCAACAACCTTTTAGGTGAACGTGATACAGATTTTTCTTTTTTAAATTGAAAAAGTATTTTATAAAACTATTAATATTTAGACAATGCAGTTCATGGGAGCACAAACGTAGAACGGAAGCACTGTGGTCACAGAAGTCACTAAGACGGTATAATCCTATAGTAATTAGGAGAATGGAAGACCGCCTTGTCATATAGCAGAGCTCGACGCACGAGTAATAAACCTTCCAGTGTGGTTGTGCAACACCTTAGACGGTCGTGGCGACCGCACGGTATTCGCTAATCAATTAGCGAGGCTTAGTGATGGGCAAAGAGAGGCGTAATTAAATCAACTGTTCCGTGACTGTTATCCGCTATCTGCGGGATAATCTATTGCTGTAGTGAGGGGTGGGGGGGATCTTGGGCCCGTGGTTTCTATATAGAGGGCAGTAGGTGATGGAGTACACCACCGCTTGTCGCTTATAGATAATTAGACATTTATGAAACTTGACTGTTTAACGTCCCTGTTTGGGCGCCACAATGAAATCCTCTATTTTCAATTTTTCACTATAAATAATTTATTTTATCCTATAATAATACATTAAGTCCATTGGATTGACAGTCGTACACTAAAGAAAATTTGTAAAATCTCATATTTTATAACTGCATATTTCTTGATTTCAGATTATATTAGGCTTATTCAACTATTCTCTAAGCCTCTTAATATATCAGTATAGTGTTAATTTAAGGTACCTTTCAGTACAAAGTAACGCAGTAAAATACTTAGTTTGATGTTTGTATTGATCACTTCTATCCACGATAAAGGACTCCTTTTGATTGGAGGATTAATAAAAAAAGTAAAAATAAAGTTTTACTAAACAGCTGTGATTTTTCAGAACTCTCGTCGTCCTTGGTCTGTTTAAAAGTAGTTATAACCCGGACAAGAAGTTTTTTTTCAATTTCGTAACAGATATTAGGCGATCCGTTCACTGATTTTTTATGAGGTAACTTTATATAGGTCGAGCGAAAAATTCTCTCTTTGTTGAATTCGGACAGAATGAGCTTGGCTATTTGTGGAGTATTTAGAGAGGACTCTGTGGTTTACTTTGCTCTACTTACTTACTTAGGATTGTTTGCTCCCTTGTTGGGGTTTAGCGCCCTTCTGTACTCCACCTAAGGGCGGGTATCTTTAGCCCGCCTCGGTGGGAAACGGCCAACTGTTCTAACTTCATAAATGTTATGCCATTTTCCGAAGAGCTCGTTAATAATATGGAACTATATAAGGGTCTATTAGGTTAGTCCCAACACTACGGATTCCTAGCCAAGGGCTATAGGGCGCAGGTAAGGGACAGCCCTAGAACATTAACACCAACAGTGCAATAGCCAAGTAATACAAAGTAAGTTCCTAGGCGTTGATTGCGTTACCAAAACCTATAAGGTATTAAGTGAGAAATTGATGAGACATCGATTGTAAACCTTTTTACAAAAAAAAAAAAATACTTTGGAACTTTGAGCCTTTACAATGATTACAGTATAATACAAATACTCTTTTTGGAATAGTAGTGCTAACAACGTGACAAGTTAACAATTATTGCTCTGTTGAAGCTTAACTCAGCCTTGTGCTGTTGAAATGAGTATCTAAGAGAATTTAGATGTAGTTAAAAATTTTGGTAGGCGCTAATGAAAAGCGCATCGCAGTGCCATCTATACCTATTCTTGATTTCAGTATTCATACTATTTGCTTAGCTATGGTTCCTCCACGAGATCAGCAAAATCAGTGACAGCAATCGGATCTGGAAATTGTTTCCTGTGTTTGTTACTAGCCAGTTTTGTTAAAGTTTTATGCATAAATTTTATTCTATCACGTTTTCTCCCATGCAGCAGTGGCTATCGATAAACATTATCCATATAATATATATTGTCGTTTTTCTGTTTCAATAATCAATAATTAGTATTAATACAGTTAGCTATATTTGTATTCCTTACATACATCTTGAAACCAAAAAAGATTTTAAGTTACCAAGCTGTGGTACGAGTATATTTCTATTAAATTTGAAATTCTATGAATTTGAAAAAAATATTTACTACATCTGAATTTTCACTTACATGTACAATTTTAGACCCACTACAAATTAAATTTAAATCCCTTGCCTAATGTTACATCTTAACTTGAGTACCATACTAAAAATGAATTACCTGTCTGGCCCTTGGCTCTTTCATAGTAAACTTTTCAAGGATAGCTTATATTAATAAAGTATACTATAATACTTAAAATAAAATATAGCTATATAAATATGGCTTCCATAAATGATTTATATTTGCATCTAATTTATGAGCCAGTAGATCTTTATGTAATAACCGTTCGCCCATAAAACAAAGTTAGTAAAGTCTTAAAATAAGCCATAAAATCCTACTATTATTCAATGATATTAATTCCAAAACGATATATTATGTAATAACAACATAACGAACAATGGCACTAGAGACTTAAGCTAAGCTTCAAGGAAAATCCGCCGAAGGTAATGACTATGATAGTGAGGGGATAGAGGGAGCTCTCAGTGCATTGTCAGAGGAGCCACAATGGAGCGGTCATTGAGTGGCTCCACGCCGCCCACTCTCCGCTAACGACTGTCTGTCCGTCACTCACCTTACTCATTATCTTATATATCTCCCCTCATAATGGCCCTTATTTCCACGGCTAGGGCCTAATTATGAATAAATAAAGGGGTCGTCTTTAACAACTTTGGGGAAAAGTTCCTCTCCCCCCCCCCCGCTCTAAAGAGGTCTAAGCCAACAAAGGCCCTCTCTTATTAAGCTGTAATTATCTGGCCATAGCTCAATAAATGAACAGACTTTTTTTAGATAGCCACAAAAATAGTCATGGTCTGATCATTTCTATATTTCCAGCAAGTTTTAACACTCCTCTTTTATTCTTTTAAGGTATCGGTTGAGTCATAAGTAACTTAAAGCTAGGTAGAATCTATTGTTCGTATCTACCCACTATGAGTTACCATGACAACATGTTTTTGTTTTCACTATATAGACGAGGCTTCAGCTAGTCTATTGCCAACTGTTTTGTGTGATACACGTTACGTTAAACTGTTTTTTTAACCTCTGAAAGGGAGAGTCAAAAAGTGCATATTCGTCATGTAATGCTTTGGGAATTTAAACAAGGCAATAGTGCTAGAGAGGCAGCTGAAAAAAATATGCAGTGTATAGGGTTGAATACATCACAATCAACTGTTAACCGCCACCTGGAGAAATTAGGGAAAATCAGCAAGTTAGGAGTGTGTGTACTTCACAATCTCAGTAAACGAAATAAAGAAGATCGCATGTCAATCGCCACAAGTCTGATCTCACGGGTAAAAATTGAGTCTTTTTTAAACAGGATTGTCACAGGCGATGAAAAATGGGTTACCTATGACAATTTTGTCAGCAAAAGTCAGTGGCTTGATAAGGATCAACCACCCTTACCAGATCTAAAACCAAACATCCATGGCAAAAAGATTTTATTTTGTGTATGGTGGGATTGTCAAAAGGAATAATTCACCACGAGTTGTTGAAGTCAAATTTAACGATTATTGCGAATAGATACATTCAGCAGTTGCAAAGAGTGCAAGAGAAACTCCATGAAAATCGTCCTGCACTCGTCAAAATTAATATAATTTTGTTATTTAATGAGAGAAAAATAAATGTCTGATAAAAAAAACGGAAGTTACTTTTGACTTGTCCTAAATAGAATAGGCTTTGTGCGATGGGTCAAATGGAAATACCACAGCTATAGGGTAAAGGTTCTGAACCCCAACAATGTACGGGTTGGCGTAAAGCATTGAGGTAAATATTGGACAGTTAGGCCTAGCAGCAGTTGCTCAGGTATTTACTAAGACCCTCTGTGTACAGGAAGCCTTCAGCTAAGGGACAAGACAATCAGCATCGGGCCCCACCCCACCTGGGTAAAGACTGAAAATTATAATATTATTGACCAATAGCTATAATTAACTTTTTTTTTTCATTCATATCCATTTGTTATTAAAAATTAAGGAATTCGATATAGATTCTATATAAAAGAATCTATTTACAATAGGTCAATTATATGTCCTGTAGCTTGGCTACAATTTTTAATTGTACATTTTTGATATACGGAGAGATAACAGGAAATATAAAAGATATCTGGAGGGTGATAAGATGGAGTATACAAGATATCTTGAGAGAAAAGATGAGAGAGAGAAGCTTAGTCTAAGGTCGATATATCGATATCGATATAATTTGGGATGGGGGTGTATCAAAGTACCGTAGAAACAGAAAATGTGTGTTTTAGAAATAAACAGGATTTTTGATTTTTTTTTTTTCCTTAATGGTAATTGTGTGAATCTCTGCAAAAAATGATCTTTAGTATTTAATGGTCAGTTTTAAATGAAAATGAGGAGAATGTTCTTAACCGATATAAAAATAAGAAAGGAATGGCGATGAAATGAACGTGATGAATTAAAACCAACATTTTGGATATTTTCTTAAAAATTGGTTTACTTTTTTATTTATTCTCATTTAGTGCTTGGGGTGTTATCCCATTGCTAACAGCCCACTTGTATTATATTCCACAATACTAATACTTAAAAAGATACATTTATGTATGTATATTTGTATTTTGTGACATTTTTATTGACAATAAATCATATACAGTCAATGTTTCGCCCGTTAACAGCATTTTCAGGACAACAATTCAGAAAAGATAAATATACAGGGTTTAAATTGTACAATTTTTTACATCGCGATTTGTGATTGTTACAAAAGTATAATGTACATTATACATTCATTGTCTAAACATGTTTAAAAGTGATGGGGCTCATCTTATGAATTATAGACTTAAAACTAATTATTATTATTATTATTATTTGTTCCGGCATTTGTGCACCGCGGCCTCACTGAGACCTATTGTGCGCCGTCCATGTCCCTGTCCTATATATGTGACAGGCCCACGGCCTTTGCAAATCTGAGGATACTGAATGGATCGATCAGTTCACATAGTTTGGGGTCTACAATGCGATCACTACCAAAGTGAAGGTATCGCTTTCTAGCTAAGTTATCACAGTCACATATTATATGACGTGCCGTTTCTCCCTCTTTCTTGCAGAATCTGCAGATTGGTGATCCCACTATCCCCAAATTAAAGAGGTGTTTATTTAACCGACAGTGACCTGTATAGAGTCCTGTCACACTTTTGAGTGTCCACCTGTCCATTGATAGAAGTGCTGAGCTTCTTCTCTTACAGGGTCCATTAAGAAACAGTTTCGAGTGTTCCTGTTTCTTAGTTTCTCTCCAAGAAAGTCTTGCCTTGTCCTCTAAAGCTAATTTTATACGCCTTTTAGCGTAGCTGAGGCTGATACCACATATGGGTTCAGGTGCAAGAGGTGTCTGTTCTGAGCCCACCCTTGCAAGGCCATCTGCCTTCTCATTGCCTGTGATGCCTGTGTGTCCTGGCACCCAGTCGATTCTAACCTTATTGGCTAGCGAGAGTGTGTTTAAGTTGTTTTTACACTCCTCAACCAAATAAGATCTGGTCGTATAGCTTCTCAGGGCGCCAATGGCTAAAACTAATATTCAACAACAAAATCTTAACCTAGTTTTCCCTGTCTGTTGCCATCGATGCGGGAGGGGTGGTGGGGCCATAGTGTTAAACAGGTATGTGAGATACTGCAAATACGAGTCAAAAAAACTTGATGTGTCTCCGGCTGATGAATTTACCCACCGACGGCACACCAATGGGCGCAGGTCGGTTTACCCGCGTGGTATATCTGACTATTTTCGCATGATCCCATTCTGGAAATTTTGGAGACATTTGGCTGTATTGTCAGTCAAGTGGGTAAATAGCGGGGTACCGTACAGCAGAGCTGGCCGGAGGGCACGTTTATATATCATCAGTTTGAGACGCAGTGACAAGTCTGGTGAAGTTAGCAAGTGGTGAAGCCAGTAAGACCTGCCACGTACTTTTTTTATTTTATTACTAAAATGAGTAGAGAAATGAAGATGCCTATCCATTTTTATACCCAAATAGTGCATTGATAAAGCTGGTGAGTTCTCTTGCCCTCCTATAGTATAGGATTTTGGCAAGACTTTTTTCCCCTTTTGGATGGAGAAGATTACGAAGTCGGTCTTCCCGTCGTTCACACTGATGTTTAACCTATCTAGTCTGTAACTGATAACGTGACAGATATATTCGATTAGTAGCAATTATCTTATTATTTCAGGACAAGAATGGAGAAACTAGCCATTGCCAGGACTCCCACTGTCACTTGATTATAGCAGGTCACGAGGCCACTGCCGTTTCAGTCTCCGAGGAGGATTATAGGGATGAGTGACGCAGTGCAGTGACTGTGCTACAGGATTAGAGTGGTTGGAAAGGCTACTGTGGAATTTCGTAAACTTGGAAGGGATAAGTTCTAGAATGTAGGGTATATTAAGGTCGTTATGAAGGGTTTTGTTGCTGACATAATAAGGGGCATTTACTACTGTTCTCAGGACTTTTGATTGAAAATCTTATTATTTAAGTGAATATTTTACCAAATACATGTTATCAAATCGAACACAATGCCATGAATTTACAGTAGATTGTATCACCAATGAATCGTTTTTTCCCTGTGTCTACATGATATAACCTTACAACCAATTTGGCAAGTTCTACTGAAAAACAATACTAAAATCAGTTCGTATAAAGTAAATAAAACTACAGTGTTAATAAAAAAAAAATTAAAATTTTCATTGATTGCATTGCTGATTCCATTGATGATTATAATGAGTATGAAAGCCGGTAAGACCCGTGCCGTTCTTTTTCTATTCGTTACTCAAATTCAGAGAGAGATTCATTAATAATGAAAAATGAACTCTTAGAATAAATCAGCAGTGAATGGTTTAGGAAACCGACATATAGGTGGCTAATTGACTAGCCTAGCCTTGACTTAAATGGTAACTTAAATCTATCAACTAGATAAAATATTCCTACCTGTACAAGAAAGTGATATTCAATGAACAAAGAACAAAATAATTTATCAGATGGAATTATAGACAGAAAAAACTTCCTAGAACGATGTTAGATGTGTAATGTATAGCTAAAAAGATACCTCTGATAATTTGGACTATTAAACAAACACCATTGATCCCATGTTTCATCATAGAGAGATTGATGGTGGTGAAGGTAGGTCAATTATTGAATTATTGGTAATTTTAAGTTGTAGATGTATTTCTCGTAATGGTTTATTCATATATTTTAATATGTAAAGGTCCTTTATTAATATTAACATTATTAGATAATACAATTATTGTGAATAATAAATATATAATTATAAGAATTGTGATATATGCAGGAGGTTAGCTAAATAGTTTTATTGTGGATAAGCCTGCTATATTTGATATAAAATAAAAAAGGGGACTTCCCCATTTGAAGGATGTATGAGAAGGATATAGGGTGTGGAATGCCTAAAGGAGGCGGGTGGAATCAGGAAGGTAGTGAGAGTCTACCGAGGGTGGAGCCTAGGGGTACCTAGGCAAGGGTTTGTAGTCGGCCAGGTCAAGCCTGGCCAGCCCCGGCAGGGGCCTGAAATAAGTCGGCCTCGGCCGGAAGGTCGACCCTGCTTAAACAGGTAGATGGGGTCTTGTAGCTTCGGAGATCGGCCTCGATCTCTTGGCTGGGTGTTAATCTTCAGTCTCCGTCAGGGGCTGATCACGTCCATCTGTCTCCAGGCTTCAGCGGTCCAGCAGTGATAAAATAATTATTCCATTTTCTATATTCTCATTTAAGATACGGGAGATTACTATGTTAATTATAAAGAATATTCCTATTAATTTAATAGGAGTATAAAATATTCATTTGAGGCTACTCTTGCTATATAAATAAAAAGTACTAAATCCCCTCTTAATATAATAATTGTAATGATGTAGCATATCAAGAAATAACCTGCGATTATTCCTGTGGACGGGGCTACATTACTTGTTTGTAAAACTAGTAATAATCCTATACTTAATGGGCGATTTAAATATATTATTAAGATGGATATTGATGTTATAAATGTCATTAGTCATATAATACAGTAATTAGTTTGATAAAAACATTGGTTTTGGAGACTTAAAATAAGTATAATTACTTTTTACTGAAGTTTCAAAGGTGAATCCTATCTATGACTCATTATGATTAGTAATGACAGTAGCTCCTTATAGGGATATTTGTCCTCAAGATAATACATAACCTAAAAAAGCAGTACCTATTGTTATTAATAATAAGACTACTACAATTATTCATGTTATTTTGAGTTTATATGACCCATAGTATAAGCCACGTACTAAATGTAAGTAGGACGTTCAAATCGGGATTTGAACCATACACATTATTAGCTCTCTCGCTGCCTATAGAAATTAGGCTGTACTTACGGCATGCTATGCACATCGCCAAACTCAGCTGCTGCCACGTAAGTAGCCATGATGGTGGGATTATCCACATTGAGCCGACAGTAAGGAGCCATGAATAATGCAGAAGCGATGAAGCAGTCGTGGAGCTCATAAGGGAATGGCGAGCACTTAAGAGTCAACCTCCCTCGGTCTTAATTAGATAATTAAAGACAGCAATGGCTGCCCAGAACTCAATGATACCAACCATCTAACTTGAAGCAATGGCATATATGATTCAATAGAAATTCATTTTGAATAAAAAATAACTTGTACCCCTTGAGTATTTGTAATTATAATACTTTCAAGATGATGGTGGTTACTATATATACTATATAGGGCACTTGGGTAAAAAAAAAAAAAACCGACCCGATCACCGAGTACCATTTTGCTTCATATAACCTTTAACCACAAAAAGATTTGTTAGTTTTTAAGGCAAGAACTCTTTAAAATGCATGTTATACAGTAAAAGGAGAAATACACATTTGTAAATTATAATAAATTTAAGATATAACTACCCAACGGGTATAGAGAAAAAAACCCCCAAAAGCAACAAGTGAACCTAATGCAGCTAATTGCTAAATGTGTCACGTTGAAAGCGATGCGTCTAATAGAGGTCGGTGCCGTTTAGGACAACATTCAAGTAAGTAGGCAGGATGTTTCCTTCGAACTGAGGAAATTTACAAAAGAGAATTTAGTAGGTAATATTTTTCTTGCCGGATAAAGGGAATAATAGAAAACACAGCTTCCTGAAAAACAGATCGCTGCGGGTGCGGGTAGGTGATAGCTTCTCCGAAGCGGTCCCACTGACCTGTGGAGTACCCCAAGGAGCCGTCTTGTCCCCGGTACTTATTCAACGTATACACGTCTGAGATTGTCAGAGCCCGGTACAAAAATACCAAAGTTACTGCTTTCACAGATGACATAGCGGTGTAAAGTAGCAGCATGAGTGCCAAGGTAGCTCTTAGACAGGCTGAAGTAGCCTGTAACCAGATCAGTGAGAGATTGGGGAGACTCAATATCTCTGTAAACGCGGGTAAGACTGACTGTGTAATTTTCTCATTCCAAAAGGGAAAAAGCCCGCTCCCTACTAGTTACATAGTAGGAACGGAGGAAAATTCACCAGCCAACAACCTAGTATATCTGGGAATTAAAATGGACAAACATCTCCATTTTAGTAACCATTTTGCGAAGAAGTTGAAGCATACACGCACGAAGTCTTACCGGCTTGCGCACTTATTAACTTCCCCCAATCTATCACTGCGTCTCAAGCTATTGATATACAAGAGCATACTAAGGTTTACTCTGCTGTATGGTGCACCGCTATTTCGTTATCTGACGTATACGACAGCAAAGAAACACCAACAATTCCAAAACGGTATACTGATGAAAGTGGTCAGAGGTACTTCATGCGAGCAGCGAAGAAACAGTGAGCTGCATGAGATCTTTGAGCTGCCTACGGTGGATGAATTCATCCAGCGTAGACATATCAAATTTTTCGACTCATTACAATATTTAACAAACCCGGCGTTTAACACTATAACCCCCGCTCCGTTCCCCCATCGATGGCAGGATGGCAGCTGTCGTGGCTGGAACACTCTAGTCCTAGGTTCTAGGTAGAGATTTAGTTTGTTTAGTTTGTTTTGTTTAGATTGTTTTGTTTTGTTCCTAGTGTTTAGTGTTTGGTGTCGGTGACAAATAGAAGGTGAGCCTCATCACATAGTGTAAATATGAGACTGAGAAAAAACCGCAACACAAATCTATTATATTATGCACTCCTCCAAATGCATGTAAATGCAGGAAAAGGAGAAAATTGTATCTCCATTATTGTATTATTTATTTTTGTACATTAAATATTTTTTGTTTGAGGTTTTGAAATAAAAAAAAAAAAAAAAGAAGAAGAAATTATTCATTCCAGCCGCCATCATTCCTCTATACCACACTTCACCTGTCTAGCGTCGTAGGTGACGCCTGTTTAAGGTAACATTTTGTTATAGTTTATTGTGTCAGTGATTAGTAGAGAATACAAGTGGTGCATGGGGACGGCACCCCATTAAAATATTTTGCTGTTTTTGGACTTGTTTTCGGAAGAATATAGATGGAAGTAGAAGCTTCCAGGAAGCGAGCGGCTTCCCCGAAAGCCATCACGGACAGTGACGAGGGTTTTGAATACCTGAAAATCACAGTTAACACGTTTAGTGCTAATAGAAAAATCCCTAATCATCCAAAAGTGCGACACGTGGTCAATTAACCCCGTGCAGTAACTATCCACAAGTGCGTCACGGGGTCAATCGGTCCCGTGTTCTTTCCTTAGTTTAAACGTATTCAGCTTGCTGAAAATTGATTAATTTAGGAAAAATAAATTGTTTTCCCACTTCATAGGTTTAGGTCAGCATACCACAGCAGCAGGACATTAATTGATTTATTCAAAAGTTCAATAACCTAATGGAAATTGTACTCGTAAATAAATTATTTTTGTTTTCAAATAAAGACACCTTTTCCCTTCTGTTGAAATTAAATTTTATGAGATTTTAGACACAGAAAATGAGTTTAATTTTTTTGTGAAGTTCGGTACCCCCCCCCCCCCACAAAAAAAACAACATATCCTTTTACATATTATAGGAAAATAAAACTCACAACAACTTTTAATAAAACTTACAATAACTTTTATTTTTATTTTGATATTTTTACATTTGATTTACCTATAACATTGCTTTAAAAAAAATTTGTAGTTGAGGAAAGCAAAAAAATACAAATTGAATACAAAAAAAAATACAATAATTGAAACGGTTAAACAATATGAAATATGTTTAATGCATTGATGCGTGTTTATCATTAAAGCATGAAAGACAAAGAGCTGGCTTCGTAGAGCACTCCTCACAATATGTGCGAACTTTTTTCACTTCTTTTGAGGTCATCGTTTTTCTCAGCTTTTCGTAGCACCCTGAACATTTTTTCCTCTTCCTCTCAACGTCGTGAGCTAGCGTGTGGATGCGTTTAGGTGTCCTGGGCCGTTCCAACACTTCTTGTTCTGCTTCCTTGGCTAATGCTTTTGACAATACCTACTTGAACTGCAGATATAGTACGGATTTCCCTGTGCATTCGTTTAACATAAGCCATGCATTGGAGGTTGCTGATCCAAAAATTAGCTCTAATGCAACTTTCCTCCACCACTTACGCCCTTTTCTCAAAACTGAGTAATATGATGACATTTGGTCACTATAGTCTACTCCTTTTTTGGCTCTATTATAATCTAGTACACATTGAGGCTTCTTGACTGGCGTACCCTTACGATTTTTTCCTGTTTCTACCAATTGAAGGTCATGACTTTCTACTGTGCTCATCATAAGGACATTTTTCTCATCACACCATTTGATAACTTTCACTCCGTTCTTCTGCTTCCCTATTATGGATCCTTTCTTGACTTTTTCGCTCGTTACATTTTTTGGTAAACCTCTTCGATTAGGTCTCAATGTTCCGCAATACCTAGTCTTATTTGTTTTCAAATGTTCAGCCACCTCCAAGCTAGAGTAAAAATTATCTCCATACAGGGTGCGACCATATCCCAATAAACTTGCACGAGGCTCATTCCCCAATAACTCTTTTATCACAGTTAATGTATGCAATTCGCCTTCAACGGTATCCCCTTTCCCGCATCCCTTCCGAGTTCATGAAATTCCATAGAAACCTATCCAACCACCCTAATTCCCCAGCACAGCCATTGCACTGCACCACTCGTCCCTATAATTCTCACATCACTATCAACTGTTAACCGCCACCTGGAGAAATTAGGGAAAGTCAGCAAGTTAGAAGTGTGGGTACTTCACGATCTCAGTAAACGAAATAAAGAAGATCGCATGTCAATCGCCACAAGTCTGATCTCACGGGTAAAAATTGAGCCTTTTTTAAACAGGATTGTAACAGGCGATGAAAAATGGGTTACCTATGACAATTTAGTCCGCAAAAGTCAGTGGCTTGATAAGGATCAACCACCCTTACCAGATCCGAAAGCAAACATCCATGGCAAAAAGATTTTATTTTGTGTATGGTGGGATTGCCAAGAAATAATTCACCACGAGTTGTCGAAGTTAAATTTATTTGCATGCGAGGGACTTGACAAACATGTGGACTTGGGAGGTACCTGGGCTGTTTTTAAACACTGTATGAATGAGCGAGTGAATAAAAATTGTAAAAATCGTATGGATGAAAACATTTATCACAATTACCTATTGCCCAATGAGGCAGATTGTAATTTTATCATTTTAAAGTTGCTGTTGTCTACTATATTGTACTAGCTTTGCGAAACACACAACATAATAAATGTCACAAGCTGAGCTGCTTTACGGTCAAAATAAAGATAAAGCACCAGAATGAATAATTACATAGATACATGTGTAGACAACATAAGTTCATCTAAGAAATTGAAAGTATTGGTCCATCTTGGTAACCGTTCTGGAGGATGGAATGTTGTTATGGAATCATACATGTAGAAGCCATTACATTACATTACAGTGCCAATGTTCAGAAACGATGTAAAGTATACTAGACAAGTTTTAGTAATAATTATTTATTTTTTAAGCCTTTTCATCTTGGTAAATGGCTCATGACGATCTAAACTGCTATATGAGTATGGTTTATTATTTTAATGTTTTCACAAAGTATTAAATATTTTTGCAATCCATTTTCTCGTTTTGTCTTTTCGAATATCATTTACGTATTGATAGGGGTTAGCATATATGCGAGTAGAGGGGTCATTTGATCCATCAATAAAACCATACCCTCAACCGTAGTAATATAACAGCCATTCAACGAAAAATCTGAAAGAGCAATCTAAAACTTCAAATTAAAGCTCCATGCAACGTACTGCATCAAATAGATGGAACTAAAAAAAATTGAGCGTGGTTGTTGTTTGACAAAAATAAAATGAACACATTGAATTTGGAACTGCTCCGACCTAGACCTTTACTTGAAATGTCACTCAAAACAAAGGCTGTAAGGTTGACCCGCAAATACTTATTACTGCAGACAGTTTGTAAAAAGCTTAGTTCCAGTGTAACTATTTCTCTCCTCCGGACAGCCCTTCATCTCAACTGAACACTGGGATTTTTATCTTAGCTACTTCATGAAAAAATGTCTGCGTTGCTCACAATATTTTATAGAAATACTAACATTTCTGGGTCAAGACTTTTTTTTTCTCAAAAGGATTTCAACATCTGCACCCGCAGTGTGTATTAATTATGATGTAATATATATATTTATTAATAACAATCTTTATTGTGCAATAATTACAATCTGCCTTTTATAAGGCAATAATAATACAGATAAATGATCTCATTCATACCATATTTACAGCAATCATTCACTCTCTCATTCATACAATAGGACATGATTGGAGAAACTGGCCATTGCCAGGACTCCCACTGTCACGTGATTATAGTAGGTCACGAGGCCACTGGCGTTTCAGTCTCCGAGGAGGATTATAGGGATGAAAAAAAAAAAATTAAATTCCGTTATAAATGAAATAATAAATATAACGCACATAAAATGGAATAAGACTATTGTCGTAGTGTGATTAAGAGGACACTTTGATAGGCATACAACATATATATAATACATAATGTAGCCCAACCTCCTTCGAATGCATCAGCGCATCGCAGAAAGAGGAGAAATTTGTTAATTTGAAATTTGTCATTTGCAAATTGTAAATTGTTGTAATTATAGGGGTTTAGAAAAAAAAAAATAATATAGTTTAGGTTCTTTGCAAAATATTTGCAAGCTTCAACAGTTTTCGTTTCTTCTTTAAATTTAACGTCATAATTCCTCTAAAGTTTTATTTATTTTTGATTAGCATCACATGCAAGACACAAGTAAAATATTTAACATAGTGCATACAAATAATCGTTAATAAATAAATCAAAGTCATGATATATTTAAATAAATCATTGGTGAATTTAATCATTCAGTTTAGTTACTTGAACTGTCCGTGGTATAGGTTGGCAGTGAGTGCTCTTTTGAGGCATATGAAGGGCCATATTTCGTTGGAGCTCTGCTGGTGCCTCACTATATACTCACTTGACTGAAAATACCACAATCAGAATGGGATCATGAGAAATGTGGCCAGACATACCACTCTCGAGAGGCTAAAGAACACCGACCTGCACCCGTTGCTTGGTGCGCCGTCGGTGGGTGAGTTTATCCACCGGAGACTCATAATGTTTTTTGATTCTTTGCAGCGCCAAACAAACCCAGTGTTTAATACTGTGAACCCACCACCCTTACCGCTGGGGATTTGCCTTTGTCCGTTGGCAAAAATTAGGTCAAGATTTTGTTTGTTTGAAAATCTTTTGTTGAAATTGTTTGAAAAGTTAGCTTCAAGTTTTATGATTCATAAGGTGAGCCAGTTTTAAACATGTATAGAAAACTAATGCATAATGTACATTATACTTTTGTAACAATCGCAAATCACAGTGTAAATTGGTTAAAAATTGTATGTTGAAATCCACTGCTCTGGTAAATTTATCTTCGTGATCTCCATTTTTGCTCGCATATCACATCGCCATTTTGAGTATGAACTGTTTTCCTCTTCTTACAGATGGCATTAATTTCTACTATCCTCGCTGCATTCAACCATACCCACCGAAATTCTTTTAGAAATACTTCGTCTCCTTAAGTTGAATCAACTCTCTCCTTGGATAAAACCTCATGCCTATTGAGAAGATACCCCCCCCCCCACCAGCCGACAAATCCGCTTCCATCGATCGTTCCTGTAGCCTTCGTGCCTTCAGACATCGGGACCCTATCCTCTCCCAATCCGTAATTCCCTCAAGCTCCAAGCATTCAAATCACGTCTTTTCCAATTATTTACTAACTTGAGTGCTTTCTGGCTATGTTTTTTATTCGTTCATTTTTAAATTGATTGTTTTGTTTTTTTGTAATCGTGTGTGAAGTTTCATTAAACAGCGAGTCTTGGCTCTGCATTTTTATTTTTTTGTTATTTTAGGACTCAAATCTTTGAATAAATGTTTTATTTCGTCTTCAGCAACAAAATCTATAGAAAGTTTTAACGCTTATCAGATAATGTTTAATTGTAATAAATTTTCAAACGTCCAATTTGTTGCTGCCATTAAAGCGACCAATCCAAGTTGTAACAATGAACCATTCTTTCCTAATTGGAAAAAAGATATTTTAAGAGTTTGCACTAAGCATCCCCTTGATTTATTTACTCGCTCATAAACGGCGAGATACAACAGACTCCGGATAATGCAGTTAAAGCGTAAATAGCTGGGGGTCTGGTGTGTGTCGGATTCCACATAGCTTATCTGGGATAGCGTCGTAGTTGTTGATGAACACCCCGCGTTCCAGTCAGTCCTCATAACTGGACTGGAAACTCCATTACAAAACCTGTATCAGCGTTACTGATTCCAATCATCAATCCACTGATGGGAATCTCTATAGAGGACTTGAGTTGTTTAATGTCAGTCAGAAAATATCTCGCGATACTGCACACATATAACTACTGTTTATACACTTTTGAAGGGGTATAAAATTAAATAATAAAAATATACATTATTCGCGTCATTTCTTCTTCCATTAAGAATGTTAAATATTAGATAAGTTATTATACACCCTCTATACGTAACCACGTCTTTATATTTTCTTTCGATTATAGGTGAAACATCCAAAAGCAAATTGTTAAGATGTACTTAACAAAGTCCGTAATTTGGAAGGGAATAATTGAGACCGGATGCGAAAAAAAGGAATTAACTGCTGACTGGGATATCGGAAGGGCCCCCATGATCGAAAAGAGAGTGATTATTTTTTGTTAAGGGCGGTCCCTGGAGTGGATCATTAGCAGAGAGGGCAGATAGCGGATCCTCTGTTTAATGGCTCATTTAGGGCAGCCGTTATCAGCTGCTCCTGCAACTGATTCCCCGCTCTCCTGGAACTGAATCCGTTCCGTTCCGGCGATAAGTTAGTCACAGTGGTTAATCGTTACTCAGCTTCTCCTTGATAATAGGTTACGAATCCATTCCCTGCGGATCAGATCCACGATATCTGAACGAACGTTTCTACCGACATCGAAATAAAGGATCTCAGTGACACAGCTTACCTAATGTCACATGGTTTTGGCATCGGCTCCCATAAAATATTTGAGTGACCAAGTAGTTTTTCAAAATAGTTTCTACTCTATTGTCTGAAAGCTGTGTACATGTAAAATTTTGCGTTTATCGCAGTGCTTTGTTGTTTTCAATTCATTACTTTTAGGCAAAATTTCCTTGGTTTTTTTCGTAAAATCAGATATGTTTATCTTGTAACCCAAATGCCTGTGCTTCTGTCATGAAAAAAGGATATTTATAAGTAAATTTGGAAGTATGGAATGGTTCTGTTGTGTCAACTTCTTCACCACGTAGTAGCCCCTTATTGGCTAAAATAAACGATCATATAATTGGTTGAAATAAACGGTTTTCTCATTTTCTGGGTGCAGGAATGACCGGCCTATATGACAGACACCCTTGAAAGTGATGCATTCCATGCGCACTACAGTCTCTACAGTCTCTACTCTATAAAATATGCCTAGTAGCGTCTCCTCCAGCGATCCAGTCAGCCTCCTTCCGGTTCACACTCATCTTTGGGATCCGGACGGTTTTCACCTACCCTCAGATACCAAGTGTAAACTCGCGGTCATTCCAAGACCACGTAAACTACCTGTAATATCGAGCCTCTTGCCTCTTCTCCTGAACATAGTGCAATGTCAGGGCCCACTTTCTAAGATCTTATGGAGTAAAATTAATAAATAAATAAGAATAAAGCTGCCCGCCGACTAGGTTGCCAGCAAAGGTCAAAGACCACAGGTTTATTTATATCTCTTTTTAACGCTCGCTGGGCAGTGGCTGGTCGATGAGGCCTCCTCTGGTGGGCGCTCCCAACAGAATCACACGCGGAAGATGGGCTCTTCCAAGTGTTTACCAGTACGAGTTGACGACATTTTCAAAATGAAACCTCTTTGGCCAAATAAAGATGCAATTAATAATAAGTCATTTTTATTTGTTGTATTAAAACAAAAAATCATAGTTCAATTATTCAAATAATTGGCGATTAAATGTAAAAAAAAATTTGTTTTTATGTTGAGTGGAGTATCAAATTATTAGTCTACACACCCTGACTTTCATACGTAATGTGTCATAAAATATAATTACCAGACCATTAGTCTTTGTGACAACTTTTTCGTTATTGTTTCTTCAAAGGGATGATATTTTACTTTTACTTATAAAAGTTTTTATTTTTATTGCTTTTCATCTTAAATTGAATCTCCTTGGATTTATTGAAGCTTATGTTACATGTTGTAACGATATATTTGTAAGATCAAATTAAATTTTAGTTTCCACACACATGTCAGGTAGTAAGGGATAACTTTCCTGAGATACCAACGTAACCAGTGGGATAAGGTGTATTACCAGGGTAGGTAGCAGAAGGTTCTAGAACAAAAGCTGTGAGTCATTGCTACTCTTGCTAAGGGGAGCACCCAGCATGATTTGGAGCTGGAGGGAGACCAACAAGAAAGACTCCATCAACTTATCATTGTTTGTGATCCTAATTTGGTGGCACTAATTTGAATTGTATAAGTTCTTACAGCCAATTCGTTAATATGAAACAGCCATAATGATGAAGGAGTGAATACACTAATAATACACTATCATACCAAATAAACTATTATCTATCGTAAACATTCCTTAAAGGTTCATCTGAACAAGCAAGTACAATTTGTGCAAGACGAATTATACACACACCAATAAATCAAAAGTGCCGTATCATTAACATCGATAACCTTAAATCTCTGAGTTGTAGATGTCCGACAAGGAGTGAATGACGCGAGGAGATTAATCGCCCGGGCGGAAGTGATGGACTACTTGCTAATGAGAGGAAGTTGGTCCGGGCAGGCGGTGAATTTGCGGCGGCCCAACTCCGGAACAGACCACTTATCGAAAATCCTCGTTAGCGGATCGAATAGCCTAGGCGGTGATCGTTAGAACTCGAGAAGTCGGTGATACGTTTGCCTGCTAACGATATCGTTAATGCCGACCCATGAATATACATGTCCATGCGCGAAAATACTGAAGAAGGAAGTTGCATGGTCATTCAGAGAATGAAAAAAAAAGATTGCCAGACGCTCTAATTTCGAACAAGTGGAGGGCTATTGGATTTCGCCCGATGGTTATGTTAGAACGCTTAAGCTGATCAAGCATTATATAGTTTTTGCATGGTATGATTACGGGAAGTATGCGATCATACGTTTTGTTTCGTTTGTCGTATACTGAGCTACCTCCTGTCACAGCTGAAAAAACTATGTCATATCAAGATTTGTGATTTATAATTACTGCTTCAGCTACAATCAATAACGACTACTATAAAAATTAAATGACACATTCAACAGAGTATTTAATTGGGACTTTAGTGCACTGTAATTAAAAGGTCGTTAAAACCGTCATAAAATTGTTTTACAGTGGTCGTAAAGTGAAATAAATTGCTTGAAGCTGATTTTAATTTATTTGTATTTAATAAATACTATTAGTTTGTAAATTCTGAAACTAAAGTTTAGAGGTTGTATTTCTTTCATCACTAACACTTTGACAGTATAACTCTCATAGTTAGATGGCTGAAGATGTTATTGTTATTGACAAATATATTTTGTGTCTACAATTTTTATTTATACAAATTACTTTTATACCTATTGTTGTGGCCACCTCTTAATTAAAAATAAATATAAGTCACTCTCTTCTCGATCAGATCATATCATATCTATCATTTTTTCCATATATTTAATAAATAAAGATTATGACATCAGTGAGAGTAGGGGGAGGAGTCAGTAGAGTGGGGCTCATCCCCACTGCCTCTTTAGCCACCTGGTGGGGGGCCATCCCCACCAGGCGAGCCGGCTATATAAGCCCGAGCCCCGGAATCAGAGCTCAGACAGAAAAGAACCGGGACCATGATCACTTCTCTCTCATTCGAGTTCTCATTCAACTACTTCTGCATCTATCTTTCCTGACCTCGCTATGTTTTAGTCCGGCGCTTGTCAGACCCCACACCTTCCCAGTGGGAATCTCTGCCTTCGTATCGCTAAAACTAGCACCTCATTGGGAGAGACCTCTCCCTCGCGGAAGACGGTTGCCGTGGCCCCTGCAAATTTTCCTAGCAGCCACTCCCACGGCGATCCAGTCTGCCTCTCTCCGGTTTACACTCGCCTTTGGGATCCGGACGGTTTTCGCCTACCCTTAGATACCGAGTGTGAATTCGTGGTCATTCCAAGACTACATAAACTACCTATAAACCTACCCTGTACCTCTTCTCCTGAACACAGTGCTTTGTCGGGGCACACACACCTTCTAAAGATCTTATGGAGTCAGATCAAAGCGAATAAGGCTGACCTACCGAATAAGCCGGGGGCCAGGGTGAAAGACCATAGGCCTTATCTCTTTCTGGGCGCTCACCGGACGGGGGCTAAGAGGTTGTAGCGATCCTAGCCCACGGCGGGCGTCTCCTCGCCACTTTAGGGATACTCAGGTATACTGAACCCCCTAGTGACGACCCGACACCTCATTTGCTAGATCTCCATTCGACCGTTCCTTTCTTTCTCTCCCTACTAATTATTTTATTTTTATTTCTTGTTCCAATCCTCTTAAAGATGACAAAATTATTTTTATCATAGATCCTCAGATGAATCATATCTTTACATATCACATTTTATATGTCCTGCAACTTAGGTACATTCTATACAACATCTAAATTCGGTATAAAAGTTATATAATTAATGCAAGTACAATGATACGCAATGTACAATGATACGGCTTCATTGACAAAACTCTATAAATAAGGTGTTGGGGATCAACTTTTTGATCACAACAAAAACTTTAAAACTAACTTACATACTAATTCTTAACCTAAATTTCCCCCACAGCCTGTTGCCATCGATTCAGGAGGGGTGGTGGGGTCATAGTGTTAAACACTATAATCAAATAGCTTTGTCAGCTGCTGCAACACGTCAAAAAACTCTACCACTTACTGGAGTTACTTTCTCTTAAAGTCCGCCATGCTTCATCATGACGACTTTCAAAACATTCTATAACAACAGATCTAGACAGAAGCTACAGAAGATTGGGATCTATTCATTCACTAGAAAGCAAATGCTTTCTGGCAGCCCACTTATTCCTTTTTTTTTAAATTTATATATTGTTATTTGCTATAACCTTTTAGCTTCTAGTCTAATTAGATATTGTTTTTTTTTGGTATTTTTTTATGACGTTCTATATATGAGTTTATCTACTGCTTATATGAATGCTTTTAAATATATTAATCATGGCTTACAGCTTATTTTATTTTGTTTACCTTTGTCATGTACTACCTTTTTTTTGCAAACCAGAATTATTCTTTCCTGTCTATCAAATGACAAAACCAGGTCAATGAAGCCCCTTAGATTAATTATATGATTTATTATTCTCCAGTAATGAATGGATTAATTTTACACATCACTTTTATCGTTTTCACTCTTGTAGCACTAATAGATCTGACAATGGTCCACTAAAATCAACGTCAAAAGAAATATAATGTTGAGCCTCTAGTTTGTATTGTATGTTGGAATATATTTGTCATTGAAGGAAGCTAGCTGTTATTATTGAACGAGGACCCGAGGAGGATTGAGGACCCAAAGCTAATTATGACAGCTCCATCAAACAGCTTCTGTTTATAGAGCTGTGGCTAATTACTCCACCGGTGTTAATCTGTTTGTGGATCCGCTTTTGTAGCTCGGTCTTCACAACTGTTCCCTTCCTGTCAATGCACACCGTCAACAAAAAAAGTCTCTTCTCCGCGGTCCGGTGCTTCCTCTCACTTTGATTAAAGTGGGATAATAGGTCTGTGTTATTGAGATGTCCTGAAACGATTAAAGTTAATGAAGCAAAATGATCCCACATTACCTTCAACCTCTGCCGCAAGTCTTGTCTACTAGTTTCTTTAAATTCCATTCCTCTCCTTGTACGAGACAGTACGGTATCTTGGCTTCCATCTCGACAAACGACTGACCTGGAACCCACATACAAGGCTAAAAAGACAAGAACTAAACAGACGCTATGGACAACTTTACAGACTACTTTAAAGGACATCCCATCTCTCAATAGAAAATAAATTATTAATCTACAAAGATATACTTAAGCTAATCTGGACATACGGAATAGAGCTATGGGGGACAGCAAAAAGTCGAACATCAAGCGTATCCAATCCTTTCAAAGGTATTCCACTTTTCTCCTCAACACAGGTACTGGTGATGTTAACAGTTGATCAACGCCAGGAACTATGATGATTTATCATCACATCAGCCGAACAGACGGACAGTAATATGAGTTGACCAATCATATTAACTGTTACCAAACCGCATTGAACCAATATCACCAGTAATTTATCTGAATCACTCCAAGTCAACCACATACTAGCTTCATAATTTGCACCACCACCCACTATTCCTTCTGTGCTATGTGTTATTTTAGGTTTTATTTACCATTTGACAAAAATTGCTTTATTCACACTTTAACCCAATTTACCCGTATTGGCTATAACCAGAAGCGTGTTTAATTTCATTATGTACACAATTTATAACTTATCTATATTATTATTTAGCATTCCGTTATTTTTGTTAGTTATTGAAATTATTGACAATAATTTTGGTAATATCTAACCTTCACAGATTAACATCATCAATTGAACAGTGTTTCTTTCTTTCGTCGGGCCATACAACAATACTTATAGATGATGCACACCATATCTGTTTGAATCTGAAGCTATCTTTAAGCTAATGTTTGTTACTGGCATCTCGAAGAAGTTTCAGCCACGGTTCGAATAATTCGATTTAAGCCCAAGCCCTATATTCAGTTGACCTACTAACAAGAAGCGTGAGCCTGGAGTGCGAAGAGGAATAGCGGGTTTGAGGACAGGACACAGTTCCCGAGCCAAGCCACGTACGGACGCACCGTAGCAGGACCGTAACAGGATTAGCCATTCGGGCCAGCGGGCTGCGAGTTAACGAACTGAAAAATTGTCCTAGGGACAGGCTCTCCTCTGGGCTAGTAGTCCCTTTTTGTCCTTTGTGTGCCCACCCTAATCAGGATTAATTGGTCCTTATAAGACGAAGGTGCCTCGTTAATACCTCTGCTGTATAAACTTTCGGGTGTCAGTGATCTTTAATTCGAAAAATTAGCATCTCCGCAGAAATATAAAATATATTCCAGGCATTGGATTAGTGATGTAAGAAGGCAAATAATAATAGAAACTTGGTCCTTGCGCAATCCACAAAAAGAAACAAAATTTAAAATGAATAATATTGTTTCCATAAAGTCATCGCTATGACGAAAAATGAATTAAAAGAAATAAAAAGATTATAGCATTTGGTCATTTGTTTCAAAAGAAATAAAAAGATTATAGCATTTGGTCATTTGTTTCAATCAACCTAATATGCATTTCATAGTTGAAAACAAAAAAAATATATGAAATCTAATAAATTAAATGTACATAAACTAAACAGTGGTAAGGATGTAAACTATACTAATCGCTAACATAGGCCAAAAAACAAATACATAAAAATAAATGACACTAGTTACACTTAAGGGTGTAAAAAATAAACGACACTAGTTACACTTACAGGTATAAAAAATAAACGAAACTAGTTACACTTACAGGTGTAAAAAATAAACGACACTAGTTACACTTACAGGTATAAAAAATAAACGACACTAGTTACACTTACAGGTATAAAAAATAAACGACACTAGTTACACTTACAGGTATAAAAATAAACGACACTAGTTACACTTACAGGTATAAAAATAAACGACACTAGTTACACTTACAGGTATAAAAAAAACGACACTAGTTACACTTACAGGTGTAAAAAATAAACGACACTAGTTACACTTACAGGTGTAAAAAATAAACGGCACTAGTTACACTTACAGGTATAAAAAATAAACGACACTAGTTACACTTACAGGTATAAAAAATAAACGACACTAGTTACACTTACAGGTGTAAAAAATAAACGACACTAGTTACACTTACAGGTGTAAAAAAATAAACGACACTAGTTACACTTACAGGTATAAAAAATAAACGACACTAGTTACACTTACAGGTATAAAAAATAAACGACACTAGTTACACTTACAGGTGTAAAAATAAACGACACTAGTTACACTTACAGGTGTAAAAAATAAACGACACTAGTTACACTTACAGGTGTAAAAAATAAACGACACTAGTTACACTTACAGGTATAAAAAATAAACGACACTAGTTACACTTACAGGTATAAAAAATAAACGACACTAGTTACACTAATAGGTGTAAAAAATAAACGACACTAGTTACACTAATAGGTGTAAAAAATAAACGACACTAGTTACACTTACAGGTATAAAAAAATAAACGACACTAGTTACACTTACATGTATAAAAAATAAACGACACTAGTTACACTTACAGGTATAAAAAATAAACTATAATGAGTGTGTTCTAATGATTGCTAGCAGAAATTTTCAAAGTTTGGTTTCAAACGTTTAGTGAAAATAGTTAACTAAATAGTTAAGCAGGTAAAATGTTACTTGGCTGTAAAATGTATATTTCTTATTAGCAATTGGCTCATTGATTTATGAAAACTATTCAGGTCCCAAGAAGATGACTAATTTTTTTTTTTACATATATTTCACATTTTAATTGCGGCCTTTATATGAAATATGTATGCAGCAAGTATACAAAGACGTATGTACGTAGTAGTATGCAGGAGTCTAGTCGGAGTGAGAGTAGAAAAATTCACATCTTTTCATTGTGTCCCGGTTAATCCATGGGATGCCGGGGGGACAAAAACCGATAGGACAACCCCCCCCCCTTGCAAAACCACTTTTTTCATCTCTTCTTTCTTATGCCAGTGCCCTTCATTACTAAATTGAAATGTCAGCTTCTTCGGACACTTGTGGAAGCTTTGCTAAACAGTTAATTAATCAAAATCGTAGGTTATATGAAGAATTATCCGACTTTCGGACAAGGCGATTAGACCATACGACCATTCCGAAATGGCTCACTCTTACAGGTTTACAAATATCGAATATGTGAAAATGAAAATACGCTTTTGACTTTGGCACATTAATATCCAATATCAAAAAAGATAAAACTCTATATGTGTTGCTCGTATATTAGTTGATATTATGTTATGAAAATAATAATGTAGTCTTGTTGGGCAATTGGTCAGTACTGCTATAAGACGTTTACGGGTTAGTTTTAATGACAAAATCAATGAACTTCGGACCGACTGAACTAATAAAATCCTATCTTAGGATAATGGCAATGGAATACATTACCTATTGTTTAGGTAGGAAGAAAGCATCAAGTAATCTCATGCTTTCTGATCATTTTTAATGTTAGTTCAGTTTAGAATTAAAATTATTCATACTGATCAGTAAAATTATTAATAATACATTAGATCTAATTTTAAAAATTCAGTAAATAATAAATTACTCAATTAATAATAATTTTAGGGTTCGGTCTAAGTTGCCGCCATCTTGGTGAGATAGTAATACAGTTTTTACTTAACAACAACTTTATGAAATCTGCCTCATTGGGCTATAAGTAATTGTGATAAATGTTTTCATTCATATCATATTTACAATTTTCATTCACTCGCTCATTCATACAATATTTAAAAACAGCCCATAGACCTCCCAAATCCACATGGTTGTCACCTCCCTCGAAAAGGGAACCGGAGTCTTGGGAAGTCCATACGCTCCTCCGTCAGCCGCGCCACCGGATACGAGCCAGCGGAGGCGGACCAACAGCGCAAGAGCCACATACGCTCAGGACATAATTGGAGAAACTGGCCATTGCCAGGACTCCCACCGATATCCATTTGTAACAGGTGTTCACTGCCGTTTCAGTCTCTGAGGTGGATTTTAGGGATGAGTGGTGCAGTACCGTGACTGTGCTAGATGATTAGGGTGGTTGAATAGGTTACTATGGAATTTCATGAACTTATGAAGGAATTGTAGATACTATTTACTTAAAGAGATTTCTTATTGGGAAGATCATTGGAGATAGCTCAGCCTGTAGACCTCTTAAGTTAGTATTGGGGAGAACGTACGTTCTGTTACGTTCGCTGCTGGGCAGAAATATTTTAAATTTCATACAATTATACATACTGTCAATAAATATATATTTTCACCTACTTTATCCAGTGATCATGTCTCTTAGTACTATCAGTTCCATTCTTTATTTGTTGTGCAAACTATAGCAGTAAGTGTGCTGGAAGTTGCCACATATGCTAGTTTGTTAATATCTCTGTTGAATGATTCTCAATTATATATGTAAATGATCACATATGTGAAACGCAGGCAAGCTAGTGTCCTTGGAAAGGATGGAAGGACAGATTCCATTCACGAAAAGTAAAGGACACAGCAATCACTCGCGCAAATATTTAAAGTTTGAAGTTGCTTCCTTTCGAGTAGTCCTTTAGTCTTGTAAATTGTACAGCAATCGTCAGAGCTCCGGCTTTGCCTCAACGTTAATTTGTTTGATTAACTCTTAGCTTCAAGTACATCCAGAGTTCCATGCGGTCTAGTGTCGCACAGTCCTAGGTTTATCTTCGCTGCCAACTATCGCAGTTTCAACAAATCATTTATACTTATAGGACATTTCTCGTCAATAAGATTGAAGCGTGGAAGCACAACAATTCACACTGTTCGCCTGTAAACTGTTTGGTGGATCTTGAAGTGTGTGTTTAGTCGAGACGGCCATTAATCTAGCACACCTTTCTAAACTGGTCGGAGCAGATGCTCGCCTGCAAATAGATGTAAGTGTACAACTGGCATAGCTGACTGTTGCCCACTGCTTCTGTTTCACGGTCATTATCTATTATCGAACAAGTACACAAACAAATGTAACCCTTATGAATTCGTTTATTCCTCATGTTTATGCGTCTTTAGTTCGTTACTTAGTATTTTTTTTTTGTTGACAGATACAACAACTTTATTATGGTAAAATAACTATCTGCCTGATCGGGCTATAAGTAATTGTGATAAATGATCTCGTTCATATCAATTTACAATTTTCATTCGCTAGCTTATTAATACAATATTTACAAACAGCCCACAGACCTCCCAAATCCACATCGTTGTCACCTCCCTCGCATGCAAATGAAGTAGCGGAGTCTCGGGAAGTCCCCCACGCTCCTCCGTCACCCGCCTCACCGGATACGAGCCAGCGGAGGCTGACCAAGTGCATGAGTGGAGAAACTGCCCATTGCCAGGATACTCACTGTTACGCATTTATAGCAGGTCACGGGGCGCCATTTTAGTCTCCGAAGAAGGATTATAGGGATGAGCAGTGCAGTGCAATGACTGTGCTTGGGGATTAGGAGGTTGGTTGGGTAGGTTACTATGGAATTTTATGAACTTGGAAGGGATGGGTATAAGAATGTAGGGTATATTAAGATCGTTATAAAGGGTTTTGTTGCTGACGTAATAAGAGGCATTTACTTCTCAGGACTTTTGATTGAAAGGATTGGATACGCTTGATGTTTGACTTTTTTGCAGTCCCCCGTAGCTCTATTTCGTAGGTCCAGATTGGCTTGAATATAACTTTGTAAATAAGTAGTTTATTTTCTATTGAGAGATGGGATGTTCTTTGAAGTAGTCTGTACAGTTGTCCAAAGCGTCTGTTTAGTTCTTGTCTTTTTAGCCTACTTAGTATTAAACAGAAAAAGAGAACAGCACTTGTATTATGTACCCAGTTAATTTTTCATTTGAGGGCCAAAGCTGATTGGTAAATTCGAATTGAGAGTATTTTGATATCAAAACGGTTAAAAAACAATCGAACAAATGAGATAAATATATCAGAATTTTAAGCGTTTGTCATTTAATACTTATAGTTACAAATATAATATGTTTTTAAAGCTCCATAGAACGCCCGGCTTACTAATTTACCGGAAATGAATTGAGAAATATTTCCCTTTGTTAACACGACTATTTCAAGATAGTGGAAAAACAATCTAATTACTAATCAAATTTCTGAAAAAAAAATTGTTTTCTAACAGGAAATAAGAGATTGGAAATTCAATGAGCTGCCTGGGTGCCTGTAATGCTGGTCTAATGCCTGGCCATTAATAAATAACAGCACATAACTAAATAATGTACCCTACAGAGAAGTAAGATGCTTGGTCCAAGCTGTATTGAATAATATATGTGTATCACACACACACACATATACATATATGTATTTAATATAAAATCTCCTAATTATTAATTTCTAATATGTGTAGGGTTTAAGTAATTTAGTAAGTAAGTATTAAGAAGACTTAATGTCATTGAAACTTTATTCGAAAGTGTATTACCCTTTCTTTTTTTTTTTTGTCATAATTTCGTATAGAGGAACGATATCATGCATAGAAGTTTAAATTTATGCCCTATAGATACTAAAATAAATACAACATAATAAAAGATAAGTAAGAGTCAATTACTTGTAATAAATTATAAATATTCTCAAAACATATTATATAGCGTACCATCATATGAAATATTTTATAACGTTGGCTTAAATCGTTTTTTGACCATTACGAAATCTTCAGCTGTGTTTTATCACAGTTAACTTTTATTTTTTTTTTATAAATTTCCCATCATTTTTTTTCCTATCCCCTTAAAAATGACAAAATAATTATTTTCATTATAGATTCTCACTCGAATCTATTTACATTACAGTTTGCAGTTTTATATTTCCTTTAGCGTCACTACATTCTATACAAGGTTTGAATTCCGTTTAAAATTATATAATTTAATACAAGTATATTGATACACATTATATCTGACTTCTTTGATA
This sequence comes from Acanthosoma haemorrhoidale, assembly GCA_930367205.1. NCBI lineage: Eukaryota > Metazoa > Arthropoda > Insecta > Hemiptera > Acanthosomatidae > Acanthosoma > Acanthosoma haemorrhoidale. Next base: position 104,660,019 of record OV884014.1, on the reverse strand, counting down.
AGACTTTATAAGGTGATGGGGCTCACCTCTTTGATCAAAAACGTAAAACTAACTTACATACTAACTGTAAGCATTTCATGAATCAGTTGTTCACATAGGTATAATGAGCGATTACTCATCCTCAGTCAACAATATTTCCGTTGCAAATTGGACAACGTCCCAGACGTATTATGCTAACCGATGATAATATTTGCATGTATTTATTCCGGTCGTTATTGTGGGCACAAGATTGTAGGAAAATGTGCCTAGAAAATAGAAAACAATGAACGGTCAACTAGAACTTGGGCGCCATCTATCAATGTCGGGGTCGACCTCGGCCAGTCATATCTGTTCATAAGCTGTTAAGCCACGGATTTTATCTGGTTTAATTAATAGGTAACCAACTAGAATGAGTTATACTTTGGTTTATGGTTAGAACTGTTGTCTTGTTTTCGTTCTAGTTCTGTTGGTTCGGCCTCTTCTTGAAATTCCTTGTGCAATTTATTCACAAGCCATTTCTTTAACCGTTTCCTCTTGGGCACAAATAGTTTTCTTCACCTGCTTTATATTGATTGTATTTAAAAAAAAAAAATTTTTTTATTCCCATTTAGTCGCCCTTCTTTCGTTTTCAATACATTTCATCCAGTTCTTTCTTGTCTGCTGTCCCATCTATCACCTGCCAGCTTCTTCTTCACGACCATAGGACACTAGTCTAATGAAACTTTTGTGTTTTTCTTGTTATTTAATTAAATTGTTTAGCCTTACAAGTAACATAGGATATAATGAACGCTTCTACACTTATCTACAATATTGTATTTCCTTGCTCTCCAATACTGGAAACTCTTATCAGGCTACGCAATGAGCATACTATTAATTTATTATACATTTTACAATAAACTTTGTACTGTTGATAAACTTTATGTTTTTATTTTTTGAAAATTTTAAATTATAAACAATATTACAAATTTGGCTGTGGTTTGCTACTTTTCCTGCATAAAATATGCATTTTAAGGAGTGCATGTCTTAAAAATAACATAATCGGTTGATTGTTAAAAATAAATGAACACGGGACTAGGTGATGGGGCTCCCTTTCTGGCTACAAACAGGGAATAAAAATAAACTTAAAAACTAAAGCGTTCCTGCCTCGACTGCGTTCTACCATCGACAGAGGAACGGAGCGGGGGTTATCGTGCTAAATACTGGGTTTTTTATATGTTGCAACGAATCGAAAAATTTGATATGCCTAAGTTGAATCCATTAATCCACCTCGTGAAGCTCACTGTTGCTCCGCTGCTGGAATGTAGTATGTCTGACCACTTTCATAAGTATGCCGTTTTGAAATTGTTGAAGTCCCTCGCTGTCGTTTCCGTCTAATGAAGAAAAAGCCACTATTTTCTTCGTTTCCCCCACTCTATTTTATGTAAATAGATAGTTTATTGTATCCATGAACAAATGTCATATGGACTTATATTTATCTACAAAATATATCCTAAGTTATGGAAGGGTATTCTTCTTCTAGAAGGTGTATAGGCCAAGCCTTTAGCCGGACCCCATTCACTCCACTCCAGCCTAATCTCAAGCTCTCTCTTTCGGTGACTGGACAGCCGTGATCGTCTAGTGGTTAGGACCTTGCGTTGTGGCCGCAATAACCCAGGTTCGAATCCTGGTCACGGCACTGATTTTTATATTTTAACTTATTCATACCATTTTTTTATTATTCCAATCACATCTTTAAAAATCAAACTTTTGCCTAAAAAAACAAGCAATTTGCAGTACTAAATTAACGTCATCTGCATGTGTCCAAATGTACTTCCCATCCTGAGATCCCTGAGCTTCAATTCCGCTTATCATTATTGCATTTATAACTAGTGCAGTTGGTACATAATTAAGAAAATTCTTATTTACAATGCATATAATATTATGTGAATTAGTTAATCCAGAAAAAAACAATGCCCTTCATGCGATCACGTCTCCTCCCAATGCTTATTGAATCTATAAACCAACGTCGGAACTGCGCAGCATTCTCAGACTAAAGTCGAAAGATTGTCCAGGTTAGTGTCCGATAGAATCTCACTTTTACTGATTTTAGATCGAATGAGTTTTAGGTAATATTTTTCTACCCGGATAAGAGGAATAATAATAGGAAATACATTTTTTTTTCAAACAAATGAAAGGAAATAAACGATAAATATTAACATAAACATAATCTCTTAAAAGTTCTTCTATTCCTGATTTGATGTATTGATTAAATTTTTCCTGAACAGAATTTTTAAGAAGATTCACGGGTATTAGCTGAAATTATATTTAATATATTTATAACGTATTTATCGTAATCAGCATTTTTTTTTTTGACAGTAATGGACACATTTTTATTATTCTTGGAGTAACTCAAAAATAGACGTATGAAAGTTGGACGATTAGTTTTTCAATTGAAAGCTCAAAGTATTTTCAAAATATATTTTCTTATTTATATTACGCTATCAGTCGACTTTTCGTCTATTTGGGTATTATTTTGTTCCCAATCTCATTATTTATTAAGGTTTTTTTATGTAATTGTCTTCAATCGATGTAAATCTATGTTATATGTGTGAATCTCTGTCCTGAATAAGCGAAACTTCGATTTTCGGTGTGATGCAATATCAATAATAAACGATATTTTGGAATGACTTCAAGCTTTAGTCAAAATATTCGATAATAGATAGCGATATACTTTTATTTTATGTTATATTCGCTTCCAATTTTCATTTCCTTTAAATATAATTTGAGGCAAGAAAGGACAAGGCGAACGCTGGATATCCTGGGAAGATTCTCGACTAAAGATAAGGATAAAAGGGTGCTGGAACGTCATGGGCAAGAATGGAGCAAAACCTAGTGCCAATAGACAGCGGTCGTTAGTGTACCAATAGACGAATAGACGATTTGAATAAATAATACAATATTGGCTTGTTCTATTGGCGGGGCTAATTGGCTCGACAAGAGGACGAATCCCGATAGGACTTTCCCCCTCATTTGTGACCTATAGAGGACTCGGACGTGACCAGAATTTTATTCTACAATTCGTTATTTTGTTTGCGCCTGTTCGGTCCTTGTTGAACATCCAGCCCTAGCCATCCCCTGAATATTTTATAGCGATTCGTCTAACTGATAAAAATCGTGAATTTCTATCCGTGAAAAATATATATAAACGGTTATAACTGCCTTTATTTTCTCCATTTCATTTGTAAAGGATTTTTTTTTGAGATACCAACACATCTTAAACCTCTTTACTAGTCTATTTGTAATCAGCCCTTCAAACAGAAGGAAATATATTCACAGAACTGGGAGTGGACGACTTTAGACAAAAACTGATGATAAGTTCCTTTAACCATTTTAAAATGTTTAGATTTCAGAAAGAATCGGTCACGCACAAACGGGTAATTCCCTCAGCTATATTTATTTACCTTTATCATTTTCTAAACTATATTGGCTTATCTTATTGACAATTTTTAATGTTTTTCGGAGATTTGAAAAATAAATTGTAAGGAGATGAAATGCTTGTAAATTATTATAACCATTATAAAAATTATGAAAACATATATAAACGTTTTTACGGGCTTTTTTTACTCTAAAACAGTCATTACCCAGGTGATTTAAATTGGAGTAAACTTTTGCTATAAAATTACTTTCAAATGTCATCGGGAGAGAAAGTTTGATTGTTTAAAAGTTTCAAACAATTTTTCCCCCTCTTCCTGAGGGGAACCTCAAATCGGGTTTCTCCAAAAGCACGTAAAACGAGCTCATGGGTATAGGTCGCCTGTGGTGCGCGTATTCCGGTGCAATGGGATTGTTGCACCGGTCAGCGCACCTTATGTTATTCTGTTTGTTTTTTTCCTTTATTGCATTATCATCAACGCATACAGAAAAAAAAGAAAGAAGACATAAATTTAAAAACAAAAACAAAATCGGATCTTAGTATCTACTATTTACAGTTTCTTCTTACAAGCTATAATGATTTTTTTTTTTTAACAAACCAGGCATATTTTTTCAAGAAATACAGGCTCAGTAACAGGGACTATGATGTGAGGATGAAGCTATGATGTAGTATTAATAGTACTATCGGGTAATATTAAATAGTAATTTTATCAAAAATAAAAATGTTAAGCAGGCAATTAAATAGCGGATACAGCAAAGGAAGAATCGGCAAGGAGCCTGAGTTATATACTTTTATCTGGAGAAGAGGGATAAAAGAGAGGACAGAGGATTGGGATCTGGCAGGTATAACGACCAGATATGCTTGTTCCAGCAATTCTCAACGGAACCCAATTCACCTTCATCGCCTTTTTCCAGAACGTCTCATTGTTCTGCCAAGGAACATAGGAATCACTGGGGGAAATTCTTCCTTTGTCAATGAAGATCGGCCAGAACTCTAATGGACAATAACAGACGGGCTTGTAACCTACCATGCTGGGAGACAAAAAAACATATCAATGTCACACATTTTATGCTAAATCCACAAACATTACTTACACTACATAGCTTCGTTTTATAAAATTATAAAACATAATTAGGAGCCGGAAACGAACCGTATACCAACTATGGATAAATATCGACCTTCATACAATTGAGAATTGTTGACCGAAAATAATTCATTATGTTAAACGTTTACAGTAATAATAATAACTGTTCAACAATAACTTTATTATGATAAAATTACAATCTGCCTCATTGGGCAAAAAGTAATTGTAATGTTTTCATTTCATACTATATTTACAATGTTCATTCACTCGCACATTCATACAGTATTTACAAACAGACCAGGGATCTCCCAAATCCACATGGTTGTCATCTCCCTCGCATGTGAAAGAGGAAGTGAAGTCTCGGGAAGTCCCCCACGCTCCTCGGTCAGCTGCGTCACCAGATAAGAGGCAGTGTAGGCTGACCAAGAGCGCAAGAGCCACAGACGCTCAGGGTATGATTGGAGAAATTGACCATTGCCAGGAACCATTTAAAATGAGAAAAGGTTTTTAGATTTTTTCTCACGTTTTACTCCCGAATCAGATTTATTCAATTAATTAACCTCAACCCTATCAAAAATTTCCCAATGAATAGCAGGGGGGGGGGGGTGCTCACATAGATGCCGGTGTACATGTGGTAGTTGAATCCTGTGCTGAACACGGATTGTTCATTACCTCTATCGATGTCTTCAGGTGGTTGATGTGTCTACTGTCAAGAATCACATTAGCTACGTGTTAGTTTTCACATTTTGTATTATGTAACTCAAGGAACACTTTAGGGTGATACTTATTCCCTAGTCTTGTCGAATCAGCTTCAAACTGTAGCCCAATGTATGTTTTTGTAGTTACCTCATTCAAAATCAGCTCTGACGCTGATCATGGAACCATTTTTACTGTACTTTTGAATGGGTTTTAATTAAAGGTAATTAGGAGATTGATAAAAAACTTGTTATGATACTTTACATACCTTTCTCATACTTGAGGAAATGGATGAAAGGGAGTGAAATGAACACGCCAGCATTGTAGTTTCATTCTCTGGTTCATTGGAATGTGCGGTAACTGCGTGAGCCGGAATCACGCCTCAGCTATTGCGTGGTCTTTAAGAGAATGAGCCGCTTCTCTGATGCAATGCGTCAGTGCTTAAGCCGCATAACGCATTTCCCATCCGCAGGGTTAAGTAGACATCCGACTACACCTGAGAAACATTCCTAGCACGTCTTTTTTACTATTAAGTCTACTTTTAATATTTTCATTTAATGATCAATTAAATCTTCTTTTAGTTGTAGAAAATGGCTTTTCTTATAATAATCCATAATTCTTAACTACAAAAGAAAAATTAGCTTACCTTATCCAGAAGTTACCGCTGGTTTATATTTTAATCTTTTTTTTTTTTTAGATTACAATAATTCCAAAATGGATACAAACATTTTGATAGAAAAAAATTTTTTGTTTGTTTTTTAATCGGTGTTCTTAATGTGCTATTTTATCATTGCTATTACCGTACGAGGCCTCTTTTGGAGTTTATTATTGGATCTATTCCTTTAAAGTCAAACTAACTTGAGATATTCCACAATGCGCAACTAAAAAGGATGATCTTGTAGTAGTGCTTGTCATTCATTCTTAAGTAATTAACAAACAACCCAGATGAGGGTGCATAAAATAAAATCTTAACCGGACTGTAGCGACCGCTAACTACATAAGATAAATCACCCTATACTCTATTGTATATATATTGTAAATTTGTTACAATATGTTCTAAATTAATTTAAACAAATGTAAATAATATAACCAAACCATAAGTCATACCAGTGGAAATAATGTAAAAAATAAAAGACGCAGCTTCTAAACCAGCTGGAGGCAGGGGTATAAAAGGCCCTGGACCTTTTCTAGGGTCCTCTAGAACATTCCAGCTTCATCCAGGCCGGCAATGAGGTTGGCCAGAATAAAACCTCACCTAATTGGCAGGACGCGATTGGCCAGAATAAAACCCAAGCCCTTTGGCTACTTGGGGCTATATATACCCCTAGTTTTAGCCGATAATTCTCATTTATGAAATCCGCAACATCTCTCTATACTAACCTCGCTATGCTTTAGTCCGGCGTTGTCAGACCCCACCCCGTCCTAGTGGGATTATCCGCCTTCGTCTCGTTAAAACTAGCACCTCCTTGGAAGAGATTTCTTCCTTACGGACGACGGTCATCTGGGGCCCTACGAACTTTACTTAGTAGCGTCTCTCACAGCGGTACAGTCTGCCTCTTTCCAGTCCACACTCGCCTTTGTGATCCGGACGGTTTTCGCCTAACCTCAGATGCCGAGTGTGATTTCGTGGTCATTCCAATACCACATAAACTACCTATAATACCTACCCTGTACCTCTTCTCCTGAACATAGTGCACTGTCGGGGCACATACCTATCAGACATGGAGTCAGATAGTACAGTAATAAGACACGTCATGAAGCAATTATCCAGGTCATAGCCTAATCAACCCTCACATTGTCAATAGGGCTAGGGTAACTAGGCACCCCCTCGTGACGACCCGACACGGACATAATAATGTGGAAAATTTGACCTCTCCCAATGTCAGTAGACATTTTTTATATCAAGTGCTTTTAAATTTATCATATGATAGACATAATATGTAAGTCCAAGCCGTGATGAAGGCCTCTGTTGGATTTAATGTTGTCATTACTAGTCAGTAGCACTGTATGGCCATAAATTATTTGTTAACACGATTAAATACTATTTACACTGAGAAATGGCATTAAAATATTCTATAAAATTAGTATAAAAAATTAAATAAATTGAAACAATATTAATTTGTATGCTCAAGCCTTGTTGCCATATGGGACTTATGCATTAGCCGGTACAGGTGTGTGCTTGCTTGAACAGGATCAAAGAGTGGAACAGGTGTCATAATTGCGCGGTTCAACTGTCATTGCTCTTTGAGCTCACCGCCACCTCTGGCTTTTCACTTTTGCACACAACGGTTTGTATACCTGGTCTAAACGACCACCCTACATTTCGACCACTGCTCTGAAAGTATCATTTATCATTCATAACCCTATAAATAAACTGTATTCTATCAACAGTTTTATATTTTGGTTGAAAAATGACTCCTTTTCCGCTGTTAGTAGTTTTTCGTTTGAAAAGGGGTAGCATTACATGAAATGTGTAAGATGGTGATAGATCCAATAGGTAGGGGATTCAATAACATTACATTAAAGACTATTCGTAGTTGAAAGATATTGGATAACGATTAGAATAAATTTATTACAAAGGTCACCAGGGATGCGTAAAAAGTCCAACATCTTTTCGTGGTTATTATCTTCTGCGAACTTTTCCATTCTATTATAAATATAAATATTATAATATAAATAGTCACCTGATTAGGCTAGAGTACCTCCTCCAGAATATTTGGTACGAGGTCTTACTGCCTACCCCATTCTAGAGGGATGCGCAAATTTTTCATTTCCTCGTAACACATATTTTGAGTAATAGTCCATAAATTGTAGGTGGATAGTTCTGTGGTCAATTTGACTTGGGTATTTAGGTATATGAAGAGATCGTTAAAAATTATAAATTATAAGTCAAAATCGGCAAAAAAAAACATCACAAGAATATTTATGCCAGCCAGAAATTGATAAAATGATGTATGACACTGAACACTGGAGAGGTGAGAAGAAATAAAGTAGAAACTGTGATGGCGTCACTAATGAAATTTAACGGTTTCTGGTTTATAAATACCTAAATCCTAAGAAGCTCCTGTAATCTTCAGTTACAATAATCAAAATACATAAATGACAACTGATACAATGAGCCCTGCCGTCTGAGACTAACTACAGTTTAAAAGTTTACTAACTACAAATGATTAAAATGTATTGTCGTGACGTATCCACCACCAGCCAAAATTGAAATTTCTTCAATCTGGCTATCGCTACCACAATAATTTCTACAATATTTGTTAAAGTTATCGAAGTTAAGGAAAGAAAATATGAAACAGTGGAGACAGAGGGTTCTGGACACTGGGATCGTGGACGATCAAATCATGAAATTACAGTTTATGATGTTAGAAATCTCTACTTGGGCTCAAGTTTTATAATGCTAAGAACATTATAATGCTAATATTATATATAATGCTAAAAATAGAAGGGGTTTGGGCAGAACTGTATACCTGCCTCGTGACTTCATGGAAGTCACTGATGGTTGCCTGTTATTTTTAAGTAAGCAACCGCATCCCTCCAAGACATCCCTCCCTCTTTCCAGAATCTTATCCTTTTATTATACATATATGTCTCTGCTTTATCCCTAGATCCAACTCGTGTCTAGACATTCCACCCAGTATGTAGTAACGTAACTCTTAATATTTGTATATACCAGTGTTTTGCTTGTACTTTAACATAAAGCTTTTCTTTCTTTTCTTTTAAAATACACTCCTCTACAAATATTGTTCAACTGTAGATAACTTGCTCTCTGTAAACATTTTACTGGACGAAGCGTAACACTCATCCCCTAGCATATTGAGTATGGTTGTTCGAATGTATTGCACCGGTTGCCCACGAAGGCTCCAGTGGTACTATTATTGAAACAGAGATTTTAATTGATCTCTCACATTTCCCCCCCCCCCTCCCCAAACCCCCTTATTTATCAACATTATTTACAAATAGATGAACAAAATTCAATGTACAAGATTTACAAATTTCTTCTGTTGCTGCATACGCAGATGCATTCGAAGCAGCGTAGAATTACAATAACAATATTTTTGAAGTTGAAAGGTCAAAATACAATATGCAGGACTAGGTGATGGGGCACACCTTCGGTTTACAATGCAGGAAACGTGCATACTAAACTTAAAAACTAGAACCTAAAGACAAAAGCGTTCCTGCCTCGACTGCGTCTTGCCATCGATGGTGGAATGGAGCAGGGGTTATAGTGTTAAACACCGGGTTTGTCAGGTACTGTGTGAGTCAAGAATTTGATATGTCTACGTTGAATGAATTCATCCACCGTAGGCAGATCAAATACTGCATGAAGCTCACTGTTGCTCCGTTGCTCGAAAGAAGTATGTCTGACCACCTTGGTCTCTCATAATTATAGAATTCTGAATATATCATTCGAGAGATTATGACTCGAATCCTCCGATGTATCTAGGCAACGGCTTCATCAATTGAGTTACTCTGCCTCGATTGATGACTTTCCGAATATAAGTCGTCTTAGGCCAAACATTTACAAAGATGATACCCAGTGTAGCCAACGCAACAAAGCAGTGTCTCTCTTTGACCAGTGTCTCAGCCAGGGCTAAGAGAATTCGTTAAGGGAAGGTTGTCACTTCAGGCATGGTATATATTCTGAAGGACCCTGGTTCGAGTACCAATATTACTGGTCATTGTTTCTTTCGATGTTAATAATTAATACTGTTTATAGAAATATTAGAGGGGCATTAATAGTGAAGCCTTGCCTGGATCCCTCAAGGGTCAGATGTGATGCAATGCCATGGTGTCTGTTCCCAGCCAACAGACAATAATTGCCCTGTAATTGATCGTCGAGATTAATCCCAGCTTGACTACAATGCCTTAGTTACAGCCACTTAACTGGTAAGTGGTGATTTAATTAATTGATATCCAACACAGAGATTTAGTCACCTCACGTATCACCCATAATTATCATTACTAGACCACCGGATATATTATATTCTGCAATATATTACAATAATAAATTTCATTAATAAGCAATTATCATTGTTGATTTAAGTTTTAAATAAAACCAATGGATAGTTTTTCTTCAAAAGCTAGCCTTTAATTTGTAAATTGGAAACATTTACTCACAGCAGTCATCCTCATTAAAAAAAAGTCCTAATTTAAAATATTGAAATAAAAATATATATACCTAAATAGTATTTATTATAAAACAGATTAATAAAAGGTGTAGACAATTTAATTTACGCGTAACAATTGATTGCCTGCCATATGGCTATCGGTCCTTTACTAAAACCTCTAGAGATGGCTGAAATGGCAACAATTTAAGTAGGACTATCTCCTACACGCCAGTTTACAGAGAATGGAAATTATCAGTTTTTATATCAACTTTTTTTTAATTTAAATTTAGTCTATAGTTCGCTTGATCGTATAGGTTGTATATTTCTGAGCTCTCATAAGTATATATTTTAAACTTTTTACTATTACTTTAATTGTCATTTTGAATGTCTGTGCACTATTTTAGAAGTTTAGTTTTATATTTTTTACAGTGGTTGACAATTATTGTTAATGAAAATATTTATATTTTTTTTTGTAGGAGATAGGCGTCATTTGAAAGATCGAACCGATTTAAAACATAATAGCTGCAATATTTAAAAAAGTTTTTAGCATATTGTTCTTTCAGACGCTGCGTACTACATACTACATACTACTTACTAAGATATAGGAGGTTTAGCTGAAGCATCAAGCTTGTATCATGCTCAGAATGGGAAGCATGCGGGCCCCATAACTCTACGTCACCTCTAGTCGACAGACCATTTACCAACATGAAATATCCTTATGTTCTCGGCTCAGCGTTTTTTCCCCTTCTGTTCTTTTTTTGTGGTGGCCTTTTTAATTCGAGTAAAGAGTATAAGCGAAGAGCTTTGTAAAGATTTGATCTCTCAAAACATCCTCGAGAAAAATGAGGTTGTTTGTCCCGAGAATCTACTGTCATTTGTCACTTTGACATACATTTGTATTCATAAAATCCTGTTTCTAAACGGAAATTCATAATATTTAGCTTTGATATTTTCGGTTGTATTTTCGCCCCTTTTCTACAGAAGGTTAGAATTAGTAAAATCTAATAGATTAGTAAGAAAGTAATTTCGGTTATTTAGTTGTGAAATAACACTAATCAGTCAAATATATTCCATTCTGCTCGGTGACCTTTTTCCATCTTTCTGGTAACTTCATGATCCTGGGCTCATAGAACTTATGGTCCTTATCGCCAAAAAACTCAACCAAGTGCGATTTGAGGTTATCGTTAAATTTTCACATTTTAAGATGTGTTGTTAAAATCGAAATAAATGATAATCCGAGATGGTCGGGGCTGTATGGGGGATGCGACATCACTTCCTAACCAAGCTCCAATAGTTTCGTACGTGTTGCTAAAGATGTGTGAGGCCTCGCATAGTCGTGGTGGAACCCAAATATCGAGCTTCTTAACAAGTCCAAAACGTCTTATATGATTTTCAATTGTGTGTGATAAAATTAACTGTTTTGCAATCTTTCGTACGAGTTATATGACGATTCGATTCAATTATTGGCTTTCGTTTTGCCATCATCATCTTCAGAAGGTCGACCAGAACGTTGGTCGTCTTTCAGTACAAAAAATCCAGAACGAAGTTTTTTAAACCAATTCTGACAAGTGCGTTCTGTCAAATAATTACACCATAAACTTCACATATATCTTTGTGTACCTCAGCCGCTTTCTTGCCTTTATAAAAAATAAAAAAGTAAAATGTGTCGAAAATGCTTATTTGCACTCTATGTTAAAACTGACCGTGAACTGACAGTTGTAAGCAAAATTACACGGAATTTCTTTCTATAGCAGCCTAAAGGAATCCAATACCAAATCTCAAATGAAAAAAAACTCTAGCATTGACAAAAGAATAACGAAACAAACATAACGCTATCTGCTGGTGAAAACATAAATCACTTTCTTGCCAACCCAATATATGCTATTCAAACTATAGCTGCCAGCAATAGAATATTAAACAAATGCTAATACTCTAATCAATGAGTTCGAGCCAGTAACGAACACTGCAATTTAATGATGGCATTACTATTCCTACTGAATATATTAAATTTAATTTAATTTAACTACACAGAGGGTTAATTAATGAATATTCCATTCATTGCCCTCATGATTCCGACAAACCTTTTCTTGATGGATAAGGTTCAAACATAGCTCAATAATTTTAAGAACTTGTTTGAAAACAAAGTACAACAAAAGGGCTAGAAAGTTGGTATTATGATCAGTTGTTACGATTACTCGTTAAGAACAAATATTAAGGAGTACTGAAAAATAAGAAATAACTGTGTGATTCAGTGCTCCACCAGTTTTTTTAACATTTAAGTATTCTCACAGCTCAGCACGAAAGCGATTGCATACGCAATGTTGTAACGTACAAATTGTTTAACACTCCATTTTTTTTATCGATTAATCATTACTCCTAGAAATGAGTGCGATTGTTTGACATCACTGACTGATAAATGACCACATGTTACTCCAATATCAGATTATCCACAAAAAGGTAATCAAGGTAAACATAACAGATATATTGATTATATGTTAAAAGTATACTCGTTGAATTATTGGTTTGGATAAGGGCTTGATTGTCTGACAAGTGTTTGTCAAAATTGCTTTCAAGTATATCGAACGAATTCCCATTAATTTAATGTGTCCACGAATAAACCTGCTTAATTCAAATTTATTTAAAATTTAGCACTCATTTTTTTTGTATACCCCCTTGTTACAAATTTATATATTGTTATGATATTTTTTAAATGGTGCTTATGTAAAAAATATCGGAAAAATACGAAATTATAAGTCAAGAAGGCATCGGACAGGAAATGAACCTCCTGACTGGTCGTATAGAGTAAGTAGGGAGAAGTGGGGGATGAACCTCCTGAGTGGTCGTTCGTGGGAGTCGTTGGGCAGACACAGTGAGAGAAGGTGGCGTACCCAAGCTGCCCCTGATGGTCCGTTTTCATTTATCAACATCAGGACAACTTTAAAATCAACCAACATGAAGATAAGCAGATCGAGCAAAGAGTGATATAAACAATGAGGATACCAACGCGAAGAAGCGCTGGCCAGCAATAGAAGAAATTATAAGTACGTCATTATATTTATATGTAAATTTTTAGTTGTAAATGCTTGTAATAATTAAAATAATGATAGCCAACAGTTTCCTATATAATTAACAGAACCCTGGATTAAAGTAAAAGTTTGAATATAAAGTTTTTTTTTATAAATAGTTAAAATAAATATTATTAATAGAGTAATTAAGAAAATATTACAATAATATGTACAAAATATAAATTCTAAAACCAACTTCCTATAGCTTAGCTACATTTTTTACAAATTCTAGTATACAAAATGATCTGCATTGTACAAAAGTATAATGATGTGCATTATATAATAATTAACTGAATTTATTGAACGTGATGGGGATCACCTTATTTATCATAGCCTTAAAACTAACTTAAATCTAGCAATAAAAGCTTTAGCTAAATATTTACCTACTTTTCTCCGACAGTCTGTTGCCATCGATGCGGGAAGGGTAGTGGGTTAATGGTGTCAAACACTGGGTTTGTGAGGTGCTGCAATGAGTCAAAAAACTTAATTTGTTTCTAGTTGATGAAATTAACAATCGATGGCACACCAAGCAATGGGTTGCAGGTCGGCTTTCTTTAACCTTTTGAGAAAGGTATGTCTGACCACTTTTCTCATTATCCCATTCTGGAACTTTTAGCTGTATTGTCAGTCAAGCGGGCAAATAACGGGGCATTTATATGTTTATTTATAAATAAATATATATAAGTTAATGTTTATCGACTTTCGAATTAAAAAATAAAGGAAAAAAAGGTACAGAGAAGCAACACGCATGAAAGTTAGAACTAGACTGTTTATTTCAAGTCTATAATCCTGTATATTTACCTTCGGGATGTTTGCATCCCTACGTTTGGGGATTAAGGTTGAATACTGATGCTGCCCGGAGCTTTACTTATATAAATTTATATATCATTAGTTTGAGACGCAGTGACAAGTCTGGTGAAGTTAGCAAGTGGTAAAGCCAGTAAGACCTGCCACGTACTTTTTCTATTTTATTACCCAATTCCCAAATAGTGCATTGAGAAAGCTGGTGAGTTCTCTTGCCCTCCTATACTATATGATTTTGGCAAGGATTTTTTTCTCTATTGGGTGTAGAAGATTAGGCAGTCGGTCTTCCCGTCGTTCACACTAATGTTTAGGCTATCCAGACTCTCACTAATTACGTGACAGATATATTTGATTAGTAGCAATTATCTTATTATTTATGCGAATATTTTACCGAATACATGTTATCAAATCGAACACAATGCCATGAATTTACAGTAGATTGTATCACCAATGAATTGTACCGTTTTTTCCCTGTGTCTACATGATCAAACCTTACAACTAATCCGGCAAGTTCCACTGAAAAAGATACTAAAATCAGTTAATAGCATTGTTCACTGTTCGGTATAATTATGATGCCAAGCGCTTTTTTCAACTACGCTTGGCATGGCATGACGCGATCAAAGCATTTAAGTAACCGTTGGACAGTAGCAAGGTAGTATTGTTTGAAATAGTGTAATGTTATTTGACTTGGGGTACATACCCATGACCCCAGGGAAAGTGTTTGGCAGGCAAAACCTTGACTGGAAATAAGTTGCAAGTCATAGAGCCTGCATACTGTAATCGACTACCTTCTAAAGGACAAACAAGCCGCTTTGACATTTCTATATGTACTTTGGGAATGACTAAGATTCTATATGTGATCTCCAGACCAGTTGACTATGCAGCTATGACAGTATCTGCCCGTATCACACTTCACGTATTACTAGTCTTCACTATAAATTAGACCATTACAGTGAGTTGTCTTTATAAATAAAGTGTGAGATCTTTAATTTGTATGAATTATTTTCCATTAGATTCGGATTATTTTTACCGTTTGTACTATAATAGAATCTGGCAGAGATAGCACTTGCTATGATGAGAGGGCAATAAATGGATGTCTGGCTATGCAAGGTTCGTGCTCCGACTGCAACCGAAGGAGGCCAGTCCTTAATGACGTGTTGCCAGCCAGAGCACGTCAGGCCGACGTCTAGCTCCGGGAATTTTCGTCACGTAGCTCTATTCTGGTTTATCTGCTCCTATGTCCTCTGTAGAGGCCTCCTTCCCTTACCCCCCATCTTCTTGAGTATTAAATTATATTACTCTTTTACTTTGAACTGGACTAATAACTTTTACGGCTCATTAAATTTCCCTAACCCATTTCGAGAAAACGTAAGACAAATGTAGAGGAATAGTTATAAACGATAAGATCTTTGTGTGCTTCTTACTATTGAATATATAAATAGCCAATTTCTCTTAATTCTTAATCAACAACTTTATTATGATAAAATTACAATCTGCCTCATTGGGCAATAAGTAATTGTGATGAATGATCTCATTCATAAGATATTCACAATTTTCATTCACTCGCTCATTCATACGGTATTTACAAACAGCCCAGAGACCTCCCAAGTCCGCATGGTTGTCACCTCCCTCGCGTGTAAAAGGAGAACAGAGTCTTAGGAAGTCCCCCGCGCTCCTCTGTCAGCCGCGTCACCGGATAAGAGCCAGCGGAGACTGACCCAGAGCGCGAGAGCCACATACGCTCAGGACATGATTGGAGAAACTGGCCATTCACAGGACACCCACTGTTACACATTTATAGCAGGTCACGAGGCCACTACCGTTTTAGTCACCGAGGACGATTATAGGGACGAGTGGTGCAGTGCTATGACAGTGCCAGGGAATTAGGTTTGTTAGATAGGTTACTATGGAATTTCATAAACTTGGAAGAGATTTCGAGAGTTCGAAAATGTAAGGTATATTAGGATTGTTATGAAGGATTTTGAAGCTGACGTAATAAGGGGCATTCACTATTGTTCTCAGGACTTTTGATTGAAAGGATTGGATGCGCTTGATATTCGACATTTTTGGTGTCCCCTCATAGCTCTGATCCTTATGTCCATATTGGCTTAAGTATAACTTTCTAGATTAGTAATTTATTATCTATTGAGTGATGGGATGCCCTTTGAAGTAGTCTGTACAGTTGTCCAAAGTTCTTGTTTTTTTAGCCTCACGTATGGGTTCCATGCCAGTCTTTTGTTGAGATGGAAGCCTAAGTACCGTACTGTGTCGGATACAAGAAGAGGAACGGAATTAAAAAAAAAACTATTTGGCAGGGAGATGGGAACATTTTGCTCCATTAACTTTGATCCGCAATTGGTTGCACCAATACTTGATCTCATCAAGGTGTCTATGAAGGTTTTGGGATGCTAAATTTTTCATAATGATATTTTTAATTTGTCCTCTCAATTGTTTGAGATGTCTTGTTGGTATGGTTACTTGTTCATACCGTGTAAAAACGATTCGATCATTCTTCAATATAACATGATTCGAAAAATATGCATTTCATTATAGGATGAAAGTTTTAAACCTGGTAAGTAAATATAATTATTTTTGTTACATAGAGTTTTTACATACTATTCATATGAGGTATTGTAAAATTTCTCATTTAGGGGGATACAATCTAATATTTGTTATAAGTTAAATAATATTTGTAGAGGAGAGTCTTTTAAAAGAAAAGAAAGAAAAGATTAATTATGAATGTCGGGTGTCAACAATTGTCGCACCTACCGAGCGATACGTGCGCTCGTCCCCTATAGGACTGTTCATTGGCATGGCTTCTAGAATCTATGACTGCCGGAAGTGACTGAAGGTCTACCCGGTCTATTTATGGCAGTCAGGTGGCTATTCTCTCAGCTTTATTGCTGTACCCTCGATCCTCTGTTACTTGTTTACATCTGCCGATCCCTCTATGATTTATTACAAGAAGTTTACAAAGATTTGCATTTATATTATAATACATTATGCACCTGAGTACAGAGTAATTTACATATATTGTTAGCACTCGCTACAATGAAGTACAAACAAACACTGGTATATACAAATATTAAGAGATCATTTTGAACATACTGTGGTGAAAGTCTAGGCACAAGTGGGGTTTGGGGCTAAAAATGATACATATATGAATAAGGTAAGGATAAGATTCTGGGAAGTAGGAACGTCTTGGAGGGATGAGTTTGCTTACATAAAAATAACTGGGATCCATTAATGACTTCCATGAAGTCACGAGGCAGGTATCCAGTTTTTCTCAATCCCCTTCTACTTGTTCTTAGCATTATAAAACTATAGAATTATAATAATGGTCATATTTGGACTCAAGTGGGCATATGGTTGACTCCCGATAGGATAGCCAGAAAATTCTGCAAGAAGTGGGACTATATAGGGATGTACATCAACATGACAAGTTGGGAAAATGTGATCAAAATAATATGTTAAGAACGGCGATCTTGCCTTTTTGAGGTGAAATTGTTATGAGACTTTTTCTCCCTCTTCTTCAATTCTCGACCAGAACCTTCACTCAGAATTTCTTTGGCATTGTTTTATAGAGTTCTCGCATTCTTAGCCTGAAGCATTCATACTAATATCGCTAACTTAACTTCCATTTGTGAAAATACTATTTTTATCCATTTCCACAGACGGATATATAGATCGATAGATTTTCTGGTGGACGACAATTATAAGTTTGTCTGAGGGAAATTGATGGCCGTTTTGAACGTTTCCACGCTAATGAGTTGGTGTGGATCAGAGAACGGGTCAGGTAAATGTGGTCCTCGGAAGGTTGATAATGGAACCAGCGAAACAGTCACCCATGCGTTGAGAGTCCAATCGAAATTCAATTATCTTCTAGCAGGGTATCAGATATACAGGTATCATGAGGACACGAATAACGACCTTTATAAACAATATGACCAGGTTCAGGAACTGAGAGTTAGATATAAACAAAATTGAGTAGAGAATATATCTTAGATCCAGGGTACAGCTTTAACAAACAATTCTTCAAATTACGCAACGTTGGGCATTTTATTATGTAATAAATTTCAGACAAATTGTGGACGTTTTCACGAATACGTAATGCATGGAATTCATTAATTTTTTTAACAGTTACTAACGTAAAAACTTATTAATTATTGATCGATTATAAATCGATGAAGATAAAATGATATTTTTATGTGCTTAATTTATTTGGATTTATGACTCAACAGCTGGTGATAGTTTGTACGTCGTTTTGTTAATGCAATTACCAAAAATCTTTTTTCCGTTAATAAGTTAGTAGGCAAAGAAGAAAAAAATATATAGTAAAATCGCGTAATTATTGCCTGTGCGCTCTTGAAAAAACTAATCATAAAATAATGTATAATTTTTATACATTATTATATTAATGGGAATTAATTAAGAAGGATCTACGGCCCCAAAAAGACACAAGATAGATACAGGCTAAGATCCAACCAAGAAATCTACAAAGACACAAAGGACCTAGAAACGGACATAAGGATCAGGAGACATATGGTAAGAATGGCCCTGGTAAGACTAAACAAGGAAATATTCTAGAAAATCCGAGGGTACAAAAGCTCAAGGAGATACACCAAGCAGATGAAGGAAGAAACTGAATGACTAGGAATAACGGACCAGGATTGTCAGGACAGAGAAAGATATACGGAAAGACTGAACGAAATCAAGGTTCTTGTGGGAAGGAAAAAATCAAAAAAGGGAGTCGCGTGGACGGAAGAAAGAAAACAAAGGCACGTAGAGATATTGAGGGGAAAATGGAAGGAAAGGAAAAACGAAAATGAGAAAATAATCGAAAGTAACGATATTCGCGTGGTCTTTAAGGCCTTTCCGTGACAAAAAAAAATGGCAATTAATATAATTTAATCCCAGCTGCAAAACGTATTCTCCCTTCAAAATCTATGCCACTCTTGCACTATGTTGAACCAACCTATAAGTGTTAACCAGTTCCGGGTACCAGGATCAAAAGATGGATTGGAAGGAGAAGACAGGGGCAATTGTCACGAAATACTTATGCTTAACAGTAAAGCATAGGTAGCACCTAAGATTAAAAGAAGCAAAATATTAAGTTTATGTTTATCCTGATAAAATAATCATATTCGAACGCTAAAAATGATTGCAACTTATAATGCGAAATACACTTATGTCAACGAACTGTTTATTACAAAGAGTGATATAATAAAAAAAATAATGAGATGCTTATATTCGTATGCAAATGGACTACTGTAAGACCTCTTAATTTGTTCAAATTTGTATACCTGCATTCACCATGAGCGTAACCTACAAAGTCTGTTGATGAAGATGGTGGTGCCAATTCCTCAGATACATAAGAGATTTATTTTATGTTGGGTCGTCACTAGAGGGTGCCTGATCACCCTAGCCCTGGTGACAAGTGCGGATTGTTCGAGTTTACAACCTGGACAATCGTTCCATGACGGCGTTACTATCTGACTCCATTTATGATAGGTATGTGGCACGACAATGCACTATGTTCAAGAGAAGAGGTACAGAGGTTTCATAAAGAATTAGTCAAGTTTTCAGAGTTCGAGCGGAAACCAAGCAAGCGTCAACGAGTAAAGGCCACGAGAGACTAATTAACAGGGCCAGGAGCCCTGCCTTAAGTGCCCTCTCCCCTTGGCTGCTGGGAATAAGCCGGCGGTGGTTCCCCACACCTGGCGAGGAACGACGTGACCGTCGCCTTATTACCCGGCCAGGGGACAAGCCCTGGAGGTAGAGAGGCCCCAAAAGGGTTGTTATGTTTATGACCTGTCTCGTGTGAATTAGGTGGCTTCCACCTTTTATTGCTTAACACATTCACAACAATTTATATTTGTTTATAATACATTTAGTTCATGTTATTTTACTTTTGCTTACAATATATATGCAATAGAGTATATGGTGATTTATCTTATGTAGTTAGTGGTCACTTCATTTTAACTTGAATATTCCAATGAAGAAGTAACAAATGTAAAGGTGAACGGTAGAAGAATGCAATTAGGATGGCGGATAATTTGCCGGAGAGGGAATAAGAAAAAAGAAAAAAAGCGAGAAGTTTGAGTCAATAGAGGATTGGGAGGTGGAGGAAAAAAGGGTGGTGGGATAAGACTTGCTCAAGTTGCTAAGGACCCTGTTTAAATTTGAGACGGGCACATAGCCCCGGGAGTTGCAGGAATGCTCGAGTCCTGTCGCCACCGCAACTCAATCATACCTGGAGTCTCGGTTTGTCTAACCTCTCCGACCGACATTCCTCTTTCGTCAGGCCTTCCCTTCTACGGATATATCTGAGGTGCTAGCTTATAATATATTATATGCCTGGGTTACCAAAACTAATTAAAATGTCCATCTGTAAAGGAGACTAGCCTGTGGCTGTTGGCACGTATAATAACAGAAATTAGTTTTGTTCCATATGCGCAGGTAAATGTTTTTTATTTTATTGCACAGGTAACTAAAGATGAACGCTTAGAGCAGTCGAAAGCGCTATTTCTAATAAAATAGAGGTTATCAGTTTTGGAAAGACAATATAGCCTTTTTATAAATATTTGCAGTCATACTTTGAACATTACCATAAACTGGATAAACACATAGTAATTGAAAAAATCTATATTACAACTAAATGCTGACATCTCATTTAAAAACAAAACATTATGTTCTCATAAAGTACATTACAGTTGATCGATCTTCTATATAATGTATACATATTCCATGAGCTCTATCATTATTATTCGCAAACATTCCTCACCCTGTATCCGAGTTGGTACGGTACTAAGGCTTCCATCTCGACAAACGGCTGACATGGAACCCACATACGAGGCTAAAAATACAATAACTAAAGAGACGCATTGGACAGCTGTACAGACTACTTCAAACGACATCTCATCTCTCAATATAAAATAAGCTACTAATCTACAAAGTTATATTGAAGCCAATCTGGACTTACGTAATAGAG
The DNA here is from genome assembly GCA_930367205.1 of Acanthosoma haemorrhoidale. Lineage (NCBI taxonomy): Eukaryota > Metazoa > Arthropoda > Insecta > Hemiptera > Acanthosomatidae > Acanthosoma > Acanthosoma haemorrhoidale. Next base: position 104,638,874 of record OV884014.1, on the reverse strand, counting down.
CTATGAGTGACAGCAAACAAGTCGAACATAAAGCATGTCCAATTATTTCAATCAAAAGTCCTGAGAACAATAGTAAATGCCCCTTATTATGTCAGCAACAAAACTCTTCATAACGATCTTAACATACCTTACATTCTCGAACACATTCCTTTCAAGTTCATTAAATTCCGTAGTAACCTGTCCAACCACCCGATTTCCATCAATTTTTATTCTTCCTCGGTTATATCATTAATTACATATCATACCAAAATATGATGAGAAAATACCAATGATGATGAGCAAAGAAACTTTAGCTAAAGAAACCGAAGACTCTACCGCTCATCGAACTGGAAACCGCATTACAATTGAACGAATCAACTTTATCATTGACAATTCCACGCCTAGTTTTCCACTGTTACAACCGGAAGTGTTACTTAGTAGTTGAGTAATGTGAATGTGCATGAAAAAATATATTGTGATGGTTTCTTTACCAATTGTTTGTTATTCTTTAAAAAATAAAACTTCAATTGATAAGAAATTCCTTCCTCTATCCCTTTTATTGAAATAAAAAGGCTATGGCTTTAGTATTTCATCATTGTTGAATAGTTGAGCGAACAAACTTGCTTATGAGTAATACAAAACCGCATTACCAGGCACTCAAGGTCTGTCCGGACCTAAACTGGAATGGAAGGAATCAATTATTCGCGACTTGGTGTGTGGCTGGAGATAAATAAGGAATAGGCGAGTCGGGTGGAGAATTGTGACTGTGCCTCAGGGAAGTAAGGGGTCCTGAAGCCCTTAAATATTTCCATCAGGGCCTGGATCCATCCCTTCCAGCTGATGTGCTCCTGGAGCCATACAGGAGTCTATACTTAGGGAATATGTTAAATCCTTTCTTCCCACCGGATCAACTACTCCTTAACCATAAAGAACCAACAAAACGCGAACATTTTCCTGACAGATAGTCTCATAGCTATCTAAAACAAACGGACCAATTTAATCTTTAATCCCTACCACTCTATTTTCTAGTTATACGCCTAAAATAAATTGGAAACTAAAAAGATTAACCAGCACAATAGTTTTTCAGTAAGAGTTCCTCCAGATGGCATCAAACCTACAACCATCACTATTTATATACTCTGATGGACCAAAATCAATTGCCACCTCTCCCAAGGACCCCCTGATGCCTCAACCTCTACACTAACCCTTCAAATAGGACCATCCTAGTGCAAGGATCTACTCAATACAAATAAATTTCTCCTTTTATTTTTCCTTTATCCTTAATTTTCCTTGTTTGAGAGCTAAGAAAAAAAAATCAGCTGCAGGGTTTGGTGCATGTCATAAATGCCAGCAGCATATTTATTCTCTACCCAAAGTCAATAGATGTTACAAGGGAGAGTTATTTTCCATAAACGCATCCCTTTAGTTTTGCAAGGAATTGAGAAAATTGTAATATATCCATTTGTACTGATTCGTTCTATATTCGTCTGAATTCCAAGAAATGAAAAAAAAATGAATGTGCAAGCCAATAGTTGCTTTAATCCATCAAACTACATAACATCTTACAGGCATGATGTAACATTGTAATTGGTACCCACGCTATCGGTACAGCGTGGTATAGTAAATAATATAGAAATTGAGAGGAAAAATAAATATGGTAGAAAAAAATGAAAACTGAATTGGAAATGTGTGAAATAAGTATTTATTTCATATTAAAATTACAAAGTCATTAACCAGTAACTTATTTACTAACGTATTTATGATGAAGATTGTCTTCAGCCACCAACGATGACATCGGCGCCGGCCTTAGCTCCGGCTTTAGCGGCTTCTTTAGCGGCTTCCTTCAGCAAAGGCTTTGCCACTTGCCAAATTTTCTTCACTGGGATCTTAATTCTGCTGTGGTCTAAGAACAAATGATGAAATGGGAACAATGAAAAAAAAAACTATATCTTAGTCATAATAACTCACTTAGTTGTTATTGTTTAATTATACCTATGACGCAACATGTTAATAAAAAATTTTTTGTATCATTACGAATCTTACAATATCATACAAGAATTCACTTACAGTTAAGTTGGGACTCGATCTCGGGGGTGAGAGCGTCAAGGAGATCGTCGAATGCTTCTAAATCCTCATCGTCGTCGTATTCAGACGAATCTGGATAAGTAACATTGTGTAAATAGTTTTAAATATTTATGTCTCATCAATCTGTCGGAAATATTCAGTTTAAAAAAATTCGAAAATGATAAACTTACTAAGTGGTTGCAAGTGTACTGCAACAACGCAGGCAGCCAGGGAGAGAAAGAAGATCAGCTTAGACATTTCGCTCTGTAACTGAGACAATGATTTCTTCAGATGTTCCTGTGCTTTATATACCCGGGGCCTCATACGTGAGTGATTGTGTATTTGTGGAACATTTGTTCTAATTAGCCTAATTTGCAATTCATTTTGGAAAAGCCAACATTAGTACTCGTTATCTGTAGACATCAAGGCCACCAATCAATGAGATTTCCAAAAATAAGAGATTCATACTCCGTCATGCCGCTTTTCCAATACGTGTCACAACTCCACTATAAAATTATTTACTGCTTTCGCAGTCATATTTATTGCTTTCGCTATTTACAAACCTTTCAAAAAAATTTTATATTTTTGAGCTATTTCATGTTATTTTTTCGTTTAGCGCGGTGGTGTAGGCCCTTGGTAGTTATGCGTACATGTTCCAATATTAGGATTGTACAAATGTATGTAAGTACTTACAGTTTATGCTTTTGAAACATTTTATGCAGAGCACGCAGTATTTATTGTTAAAAGGTTGCATAAAAATATGACGTTGCTTTTATCCAACTTTGTCTACCTCATCGCTTTGGATCTATAAAGGTCCATTCACATGTACCTGTACCTAAGACAACATGTAAGTGAACCGCCTATATTGTATGCATTATATACACGTTACCACTTGTTTCTAACACCAATGGGGGTTTCCGATCCAGAAATAGATGCAATTACGAAATAAAAGCACTTTCTATGTTTAGTCTCGAACCCGTAACGCCTAGGTACAATGAATACAGAAAATATGTGATAATTTTAAAAATGGAGACGTTTATCAAAGATAAACTAACGAATGCAACGACTTTATTTCCTTCTGGACCCTAAGTTTAGTAAATTCTTGGTTACTTAATATTCCCAAAATAAATTTCATAAAAAAAAAAACAACTCGATAGTTTTTAAAAAAAAGTTCCTCCAGATGGTGTAAAACCTGAGCAATTAAATACACCAATGAATGGATTGAAATTGGTTGCAGGGTTTGGTGCAACTGTATATCATGAAAAACCATATTTATTCTCTACACAAAGTCACTAGTATTCTTTATCTGCACTCCTGGAAATTATCAATAATATAAAATAAATTTATTATGATAAAATTACAGTCTGCCTCATTGGACAATAGTGATAAATGATTTCATTCATATCATATTTACAATTGTCATTCACTCCCTCATTCATACAGTATTTACAAACAGCCCGAAGACCTCCCAAATCCACATGGTTGTCACCTCCGCATGCGAAAGAGGAAGTGGAGCCTTGGGAAGTCCCCCACACTCCTCAGTCAGCCACGTCACCGGATACGAGCCCTTGGAAATTAAAAAAAATGAATTTATGCAACCCAATAGTTTCTACAATCCTTAAAAACGGGCAACAACTTACAGAATTCAATGTAACATTCTGCTGGTTACCAAGACATTGTAGTACAGCAAAGAATGATAAGGTTGCAGTTATTGACAAAAGGCCGTTTCTGAATGTTGACCTTTTGATATCCTTAGGCCAACATTGATGATACCCAGAAATTCAAATTGAAAAAAGGGGATTTCTTGTGAAACGAGAAGAGCTTACTCTAGAACAAAAAGCTCAGAGAGAGCCAGCCTCAAGTTGGAGACTGGAATACATCCCACAGGTTAGACAGAAGACAGGAAGTCCCAGTGGCTTGTCTAAGGATTGTCCATACCAGACTGACTCACGGCTACCTAATGCCTAATGTGACCCGCCATATTTGTGGATGCTGTTGCTCTGAGCTTACTGTCAAGCATATTTTGGTAAAATGTCCTGAAGGTGAGAAGGATCTGAAATCATATGGCATCACCTCTTTCCTTTCTGAAGCTCTTGCTTAATTCAGAAGAACCAATATCTGCAGAATTCAATTCCTAGAGCCCTGAAGAATGCTTTAACACATTTGTTCAATCCTAATTCTAGGCATTTATATTGTACTGTCATTTTTGTCGCGCTTTTTTACATTTCTTTTCTATTTTTACTGTCATTATGCTAACATTTTTTTTTGACATACTTATTTTTAAAGTATAAAGTTTCTTTTTCTTTATTATATTTCTTTCGCTTTACATTTTAAATAAATTTTCTCCTCAAGAAAAGTAGTTATATACGTACAATTAAACTAAGGTGACTGACCCGGGAGAGCGTTTAAGCATAGGCTTCTCGACGGGCTTTACTCGGGGTTTTAGGGGGCGCTTCTGGTCATAGATCACGTTTGCAACCAAGAACTATATATATATATATATATACGTAAATATACGGCATTAAAACCCTTAAATGTTCCCAAATCATTTTGTTGTAAAGTAATAATGAATTAAAGGTAATATAATTAACAAATCGTAAAATATAAATCAATAAATGATTGCATATGTATGCGGGCGTCAGTGTCTCTTGTGGTTGATATGTCCTAAAAAGAAAATCCATAAATATAAAACTCACGCACGTCATAACGATAGCTTTCTAATTTTGCTTCAGAGAAGAGATTTTTTTCCAAAATTTGTAAGAGGGTATCCTCTGTCTACTCTGCTCGCCAATCGTTCAATGGTGCATCAAAGCATCAAATAATAATGCATCAAGTCAATTAATGCATGGTGTTCTATAGCACTGACCAACAGTTGTTTTGATTGCGGAGTATTTGAAGCTCATTTCTTATGATTTTAGTGCCCTGAATTTTACTGAAATTTTTTATATTCTACAAATATTCTTACAACCATAGATATAGGAAAAAGTCATCGATGAGACCAGCTAGTCACTGAACACTTCGGAAACTTCTTTTTCGTGACATTCTTGAATGCATTTTGGAACAGGCCCTTTTTAATTTCCAACATTCTTCTGCCATAATGTGACTATCCCATTTTCCTTGGTAGTGGGCCTCCGTAGTATTTATATCCTGGTAAAATCGTTCACATTAATTGGCGTCTCGTAAATTTTCAGGAAAACGGTCTAAATGGCTGTGTAAATAGTGTACCTTAGGACTCATGTTACAAGGGATTTAAAAACTACTACTTATAATTTTATTATTATGAAAATTTCCAAAAACTGCAACAAATAAAGTCCAGGCTTTTCGCTCAGCCTCGTTCATTGAATTTACGAAGGCAGGTTCCTTGAATAAATAAATGAGTTATATTATTTGTGAGCCGTCAAATATCCCTGTTTTAATTTTTTTCTGTACTCAACTGAGGCGTTTCCCCCCTGTATATACAAAGATCGATCCATTTGTCTGAAGAGCCTTTACAAACAGCTTCATAAAGCCCAGATTTGTATGCAGTGGAGGAATGATGATTTTCTCTCGTTCAGCTGGTTCTATTCCCCAACGTCCATGTTTTGTCTCTTAGACCACTTTTTTCTAACCCAGCGGTTTGTTTTGTGTAACTATATTTATTCGCATGGTGTAGAAGAACTCATTTCGTACTTCACTTTGATCTGTTAATAAATAGGCGCCAATCATATACAAAATAGTCAGGAAGACCCATTTTTTCCAGGCGTCCCCTATTTTTGTGATAAAATACAAAATCTTCTTGGGAAAAGAAGGGTAGTAAACATGACAATAGGGCAAATATACAGGAACCAATCCTTGTATCTGGGATTTACTGCACAAAATGGAATAAGAACTGCATATTTCGTGAAGAACTGCGCATTTCATGTAGAACTGCTCATTTAGTATAGAACTGCACATTTCGTGTAGAACCCCACATTAATAAAAACTCTGATCTTAAAAAGTAGAGCAGAGTGTAATTAATAAATGATTTTGATTCAAGGTGGATTATATATAGACCATTCCTGTTCAATTTACAGGAAATAAATAATTTTTACTCAACCCTTAGAAAACTATAACTGAAAATATTCTTCGATCTGGGTATCATGCTAAAGAAACTGTGAAAGAAGAGTTCTCCATGCTTTCATAAGTGTGTTTGTTTTGTCATTGAAACTGTTTCGTAGGATGATATACTTTATACCATGTTAGTACCGTTAGCTAAAAGCTCAACAAAAACAAAAAAAAAACCTAAACCAGAAAAGAGCCAATTAAGGAGCAGGGGTAACCGTGGGGGGGGGGGGCAAGAGAGATGAATGGCGATATGGCGTGCCGATTGCGCTACAACCAACCCCACAGCTGCGGTGTTGTATGCAACCGTGTTGTATGGCACGGTATTTACAGGACAGATCATGGCCTGCTCGATAGCGTGTGTTGTACACAGTGTTCTCCGGTATTTGATGTAATTAATGGGCTATTTTTGTCAGCAAGGAAGTGGTGGGTCCGATCATGGAAGCATGAGCCTCAGTTTTTCAGCTGAAACCTGACGATAAAAACGTATGTCGTTCCAAATGTTGTATTCTTTAATAATATCAACCTGAGTAATTTCACGTGTGATTAACAAACTCTGCTTTGTGCCTAGGAAAATAAAAACGTAAATATTGAAATAAAATCAATAGGATTTTCTATATCATGACTGATCAAACAAATATATTTGAGACTGCTTTTTTTCGTAAATTATTTATTGAACCATTTTATTTTATTTTGCTTCGATTTAGAAACGCTAACGTTGAGGGTATGTTTGGTATGGTACGCTAACAACAAATATGTTTGAGTATAAATATTAATATATGAGCATAAGTCATTAAACAATTAATCAGACTTTTTAAAAGTAATAATTACAGTTCTGCAAGGAATGTGCTGTTCTAAATCCCAGATACAAAGATTGGTTCCTGTATATTTGCCCTATTGTCAGTCTGCTACCCTTCTTTTCCCAAGAAGACAACCTTGCATTTTATCACGGTAATAGGGGACTCCTGGAAAAAATGGTTTTACACCATATGGAGGAAGGTTTTTTTAAAACTATTAAGCTGGTTTTTTTTTGTATCAAATTTATTTTATGAATATTAAGTAGCCAACAACATGAAATAAGTCTTGGCGTTTTAAATAAAAGCATGTGTAATTTTCATTTAGGTTCTATGATGTTGATTAGACCAAAAATTCATAAAATTTAATATATTATTATGTTCTATATGTTTAAAATAACCAATAAGCTTATTCATGTAGATGAAATAAAAGTTTTCATCGCAGCTAACAATGTTTGATTCGTTTTTATTAAAAAGTAAAATCGTGAAATTATTCCGCAGATAACTGTTTTTATGTTTCAAATGAAAGAGTGGCTCTATTGTTCTAGCTTTACATTCCTCGCTTTCGGATTTCTCTCTTTAGTGAGATAAGCCCTAATCTCCTTGATATAGTTAAACATTTCAAGGGAATCCTTTCGGATAAGCCGTATAATTGGGTAATATCCGGGATTATGTATTCAGCGCCCAACTGACATTCCGCAAAATTAGACTAAATACTAAAATAGAAGGGTGCGCTTTTTAATCGGTACGCCATGACGGAGTCCTGAAGGAAATAAAATAGGGTTTCTGTGGAAAGATGTACTATGTGGAGAAAGTGCTGCATTTTTTCATTAAACAACTTAGCTCGCGGCCCATAAAACGATTCTCAACGCATCACTTTCAAATAGAGAAATTTCCTAAACAGAGAAACCCATTAAGCTCCAAACATAGTTTTCAAGTGAAGGAACACCGGGAAAATACTAATAAGAGTCATTTTTATAACTTCTTTATTGTGCTAAAATTACAATCGGCCTTCTTAGGTAATAAGTAATTGAGATAAATGTTCTCATTCATATCATATTTGCATTTCATCATTCACTCGCTCATTCATATAGTATTTACTAACAGCCCAGAGGCCTCTCAAATCCACATGGTTGTCACCAACCTCGCGTGCGAAAGAGGAAGCGGAGTCCGTCACCGGATAGGAGCCCGAGCTTTGGCTGAAACTGAAAATTGCATAAATAAAACTGATTCTATTTAGGTCGAGTCATAAGTAACTTCCGTTTTTTTTCAAACATTTATTTTGCTGTCATTAAATAAAAATAATTTTGACGAGTGCAGGACGCTCTTCATGGAGTTTCTCTTGCATTCTTTACAACTGCTGACCGTATCTATCCGCAGTAATCGTTAAATTTGCCTTCAACAACTCGTTGTGAATTATTCTTCGACAATCCCACCATACGCACAATAAAATATTTTTGCCATGGATGTTTGAAATTCGGATCTGGTAGGGCTGGTTGATCCTACTAAAGCCACTGTCTTTTGCGGAGTATATTGTCACAGGTAACCCATTTTTCATCGCCTGTTACAATTCTGTTTAAAAAAGGCTCAATTTTTACCCGTGAGAGCAGACTTGTGGCGATTGACAAGCGATCTTCTTTATTCCGTTTACTGAGATTGTGAGGTACCCACACTCCTAACTTTCCCTAATTTCTCCAGGTAGCGGTTAACAGTCGATTGTGATGTATTCATTCTTTCTGCTATACCTCTTGTTGATTGACGTGGATTTTGCTCCAATATTGCCTTTAAAAGGTTGTCGTCAAAGTCGAAAGGACGTCCCGCCCTCGGTTTGTCTTTTAACGTCGTATCTCCAAAACGGAATTTTATAAACCAATTTCTAACTGCCCGATCAGTTATTAGTCCTTCACTATATACACTGCATATTTTTTCAGCTGTCGTCCTAGCACTATTGCCTTGTTTAAATTCCCAAAGCATTACATGACGAATGGACATGCTCCATTTCAGAGGTTAAAAAAACCAGTTTAACGGTACGTCTATCACACGAAACAGTTAGACTAGCTGAAGCCTGGGCTATATAGGGAAAAAAAAACTTGTTGTCACGGTAACTCATAGCGGATAGATACGAACAATAGATTCTGCTTAGCTGCATCGGAACTTACTTAAGACTCGACCTGATAGTTATCTCTCGCTTGCTATTTAAAGTTATTATTTCTATAAAGTATACAATGTAAGTGTTATTTCTGTTTATGTTGCAGATGGACACAATGGGGTGAGATGGGAGTGGGTGAGGTGGGTATGAACAGGTCCGCCTGCTCGGCCCTCCTCCAGTCAGTGCCTTGGGCGGACCCTGCCAGGATATCCTTCCTCATGTCTTTGGCCGCCGTCGATGTCATGGTCATCCTCGGCAACTGCCTCGTCATCCTGGCAGTCTTCATATCTTCAAAGCTGAGGTCGGTCACCAACCTTTTCATCGTGTCGCTCGCCGTCGCGGACCTCATGGTCGGCCTGGCGGTGCTCCCTTTCTCGTCCACCAGGGAAGTGTTCAAGGTGAGTCCTACCAGCTATTACTTTTATTACTTAAATTAACACTAGTTTCGTCTTAGAGCTTTATTATTCCTATCATGTTTCCGTAAAATAATTATATTTATAAGCCAAAGCTTTCTCAGAGTTTAGCAAGCTATTTAAAATTGCCTGCTTCCCCCTTTATTTTTCTTAACCACATTTAAATACTCTAGATATATTCAACCACAATTAAATATTTTGAAATGAAACGCTACGAGATTTTTTTTGTGCTTTCAAACACTTTCAAAATTTTAAGTATGAAAAATTTAAGACAAGTAAAATTAAGGTTTATGACATTGGCTCCGCGGCCAAAAACTTAAAGAAGTCTACTTGAACCTTAACTTTCTTACCACTTACTTCCGCAACTTTCTATTCCTCCCCGATGAGAACCATTCTCGGCGCTGTAGGCTTCTACATCATTCTCAGTGGAGCTCCTGCCCACTAGACCAGCCAAGCCGATGATGGTTTCTTGAGCCCTACAGCCATATCTGGTGGAACTTCGATACCTAGTGGAAGAGTGAGATGAAATTATACATCATACAAGCTGGCCACGGACTAGGCCGCAAACAAATAGTCAAAGATACTCATCTTTTTCTCCATCACCAGGTCTTTATATGAGAATGAGGTATCACTCGCGCGGTGGTACCCCGAAAATGACTGTCTTTAATAATAGTCAATAAAAGTAGCAGCATGGGTCGTACAGTATTAATCGTCTAGATATTTAATCTTATATGGTTGATATGGTCTTTAGCTAACACGGTTGAATATTTTTGCTTGTAGTTATCAACTATACCGACTACTTGTGGTTAACGTTTTGACTTCTAACCGTTGAAACCCGGTTGAAACTACACTCCCCCTAGTTTTTTTCGTTAGGGGATGGATCTGGTTGCGGTCGTCTCATCTTAGAGAGGTAGAATAAATAACTATTACTCAAATATAGGAGCAGTTCATCAGATTAAAAAAACTCAAACGAATTTATTGTTGCAACTCAGAGTACCACTAAGGGGAGACCCCTATTTGAAGGATGTATGAGAAGGATATGGGGTGTGGAATGCCTAGAAAGGCGGATGGAGTGAGGAAGGTAGTGATAGTCTACCAAGGAAAAGAATGGTTTTTTTTTTTTTTTTTTTTTTTTTTTTTTTTTTTTTTTTTTTTTTTCTTAGCGCTGAAACTTATAAAATAGGATGTGGGCAAATTATTTTGGGCTAATGAGTGCCTTTCACTAAGGGGAGTCCCCCATTTGAAGGATGTATGAGAAGGATATAGGGTGTGGAACGCCTAAAGGAGGCGGGTGGAATCAGGAAGGTAGTGAGAGTCTACTACTGAGGGTGGAGCCTAGGGGTACCTAGGCAAGGGTTTGTAGTCGGCCAGGTCAAGCCTGGCCAGCCCCGGCAGGGGTCTGAAATAAGTCGGCCTCTCGGCCGGAAGGTCGACCCTGCTTAAACAGGTAGATGGGGTCTTGTAGCTTCGGAGATAGGCCTCGATCTCTTGGCTGGGTGTTGATCTTCAGTCTCCGTCAGGGGGCTAGGGTTCGATCACGTCAATCTGTCTCCAGGCTTCAGCGGTCCAGCAGTGCTTCCATCTGACGGGCATTGGTGGTGGTTGAAGGTCGGAGAATAGTGGGTTGTGGCTGTGTCGGAGTGAGTCAAAAAATTTGATGTGTCTTCTCTTGATGAAATCTTGAATGGTGAGCACTTCAAATTTTTTATGCATCTCGTCTGCCTTCATTCGGTCGAACGGGGTATGTTTGAGGGAGGTGTGGAGAACTCTGTTCTGAAATTGCTGGAGCGTTTTGAGAGTGTTAGGAGTCAGATACTTGAAGAGAGGGGTCCCATACATCAAAGCAGGTCTTAGGACGCTCTGGTATATCAGCAGCTTGAGGCGTACCGATAAAGCCGGGCTGTGAAGTAGGTGTCCGAGGCTGAAGAATTTTTTCCTAACACTCTTTAACTTCTTGCCGAGATGTGTTGTGAACGACAAGTGTCTACCGAGGGTGATCCCAAGGTAGCATAGCTTGTTGCTTACATGGCACTCTTTGCCGTCTAAGACGAAGGATTTCGGGAGCTTCTTTTTTCCGGATTTATAGCTGAATATAATTCCTTGCGTCTTGGCTGGGTTGACTTTAATGTGGACGGCATCGAGTTTCTCGGCGATCTGTTGACTGGCGCTCTCAGCGAATTTCAGGGCTCTGGTGGGATTGATGCTAGTGCTGTAAACACCAATGTCGTCTGCATAAGCAGATACCTCGCAGTTGGGGTACGAGGCTCCTACGATGTGGGCGGTGTAAATGTTGAACAGCAGGGGGCCTAGCACCGAACCTTGGGGTACACCGGCAGTGTAATTTCTTCGGGTCGTAGACGTAGTGCCTATACGAACCGAAAAAGTTCTGCCTGTAAGATAGGATCTCATCAGGTTATGCAGCTGATCCGAGAATTCATATTCCCTCAGACGTTGGAGTAGGATGTAGTGGTCGACAGAGTCGAAAGCTTTCGAACAGTCCAGTGAAATCATAGCGGTAGCTCTGTTGCTCCGGACGTTCGATGCGACGTGGTGTTGCAATCTCACCAGGTTGTTGTTCGCACTTAAGCCTGTGCTGAAACCAGTCTGCTCTGGTGGGATGACTTCGTGTGACTCGCAGTGCCCTGAGAGATGTACGTGGATGATTCTCTCGAACAGCTTCGAGAGTTGAGTCAGCAGACTGATGGGTCGGTAATGAGATGGCTCATAACCGCTTTTCGCTGGTTTCAGAAGGGGGACCACTACAGCGTGCTTCCAGTTCTGGGGGAAATAGTGCAGCCTGAAGCAGGAGTTCAACACGTTCGTTATGAATGAGATTCCTTTCCTCGGCAGCTGCTTGAGCAGGATGTTCTGGATGGAATCCTGACCTGGGGCCTTCTTGCCGGTCGTTCTTCGAATGAATGCAGCGCATTGCCGGTGTGAGGTGTAGATTTCGGTTGTGGTGGGGAGGGTGGGGGAGGGAGGGTCGAGGGCTCTTATTGGCTGTCCCTGGCCACGACTGACTTCCTCATAATGGGCCGCCAAGATGTCCGCTTGCTCGGTGGTGGGAATGAACTGCCCGTTTACGGCCAGCCTTACACCGTTCTTTTTGGACCTGCAGGTCTTCACAAGCTTCCACAATTGCTTGTGGTCACCGTGGAGACTGGTGAAGCGATCTTCCCAAATCGAATTTTTCCACTGGGCCATCAGGGACATAACTTGGTTTGTGAGAGCATTTAAAACCGGTTTTAGGTCCCTGATTTTGGTCCTAAACCACCTGTTCTTGATGTTATTACGCTGTCTAATCAGTTGTAGGATGTGATCTGGAGGTTTTCTCAGAGAAGGGGGCTTCGGAGAAAATGTCGGGATCCATGCATTGGCAGCTCGATCGATGACGTCCTGTAGCTGATAGATAGCGTAATCTATGTCCCAAGTGTGTCTCAGGGGCGCAATTGTGGGCAATTCGGTCTTGATGAGATGCTTGTAGAGGTCCCACTTGGCCTCATCGTACCTGTATCTAGAATCAGGCGGCTCTGGCATGTCGCCTTCTAGTTCGTAGAGCACAGGCCGATTGTCGTAGGTGGTAAAGTCCAAGGCGGAGCACCCAGTGACTCGGTGTGGCTGTTGAGTCAGGAGTAGATCGGGCGTGGAGGTCCTGTCGTGGTTCACGAAGTGACGGAAGGTTGGAAATCCTGGGTGGATGACCGTAAATGGTGTCTTTGTGATGTAACGGCCGAGGGCGTTAGCCCTCGTACTGCTCCACCAACTGTGGTTCGCATTTAGGTCACCCACGATGGCGTGTCTTCGGTCCTGAGCTATTGTAGTGAGCAGGAGCTTGTCAGAGTCGCAATTGGCTCTTGGTCTTCTGTAGACTCCTGACACTATCATGTTTTTTGTGAGCCGTAACTGGAGCGTTACGATGTAGTGGGAGGGGCCTAGGGTCACGGGTGGGGGTAGTCTCCTACAGGGCACTCCGTTCCTCACTAACACTGCTACTCCTCCAGAGATGGTCTCAGTGTCGTGGCGGTAGGCGGTATATCCCGCGAATCGGCAGAAATGAATCTTCTTCAGTCGGGTGTCTGTCAGGACAGCGACGTCTGGTGTATGGAAAAGGATGGTTGAAAAATATTTTTATTAATAAGTAATTAATCAAATAATCTAATCGAGGTTGGAGCATTATTATGCTATATTATTAATATATAGTATCAGGGTGGATTTGAAGTCTGGAGTAATAAGCCTCGCTGGTTGTTCGTCAAGGAAAATGCCATTAGGTTTGTGAAATATTAGTGCTGAATGTGGAATAGGTTTATTGATAATATTAGTGTATTGATGTTGCACAAGCAGAGTGTATTCACTAATACATATTTACATACTTGTATTATATTCAGCAGAAAAAAACAGTGATTACAGTTGATTGAAAAATCCATAGCGTTTAGTTTTGATTTCCACAGCAAATCTTTGTATGACGTGTGACGTTATTGATCAGTTCTGATTTCCATTAATAAAATTGTACGCCTTGGCCTAATGTACTTTTAATAAGTCTGTCAGAGTTGTTTAAAATAAATCAAAGGCCAATACGCCATGTTTCAAAACAATAAAAAATTCTCATTGAAAATTCCCTATGACACTAACGACTGCTTACTCCTCAATATTTAAATCTTTTCTCCCTTATCTAGCTCGTACTTCTCTATTTTTTTTGTAAAACCACAAAATAAGCATTACCTCTTGGTAACAGTAATAAATCCCAAATATAATATTTATGCGAAGTTTGTTAGCTCTAGCTGAAATAGTTTGCGAGGTAATTCTTTTTGTCGATTCTGGTAGTCTGTCCTGGACAAATTTCAAAACTAACGATTGAATTGTGTTAAGTACGGTTATGCTATTTTTCTAGGAATTGTGGGATTTGCCTGAAATATATAATATTCCTGGATTTTTCTGTTTTACTGACAATTAAACTGAACACGTTCACGATTTTTATTGTGATTAATTAAGTGATATTTGTTTAAATAGACAAGTTTCAATTTGTTTTGTGTGATGGAAACAAAATCGGGCTGGATTTCAGAAAATAGCTGTTTTTTTGTGTTTGTTTACTACCCTAAAAACTTCGTTTATTTTAGTAGCAAGACCAAGAAAACTGATGTTGACTGGACCGTGATTTGAGCACGGACCTTTGCTTCTTCAGTCAGGTTGCTAGGATAGTTATCGCAAATAGATAGTTAGAATGGAATTGTTAGTCGTAAATGAGTTTCATTAAACGTATTAGTTTCAGCATACAAAGTAAGAATGCACCTGGTCAAAGTATAACCTGGCTGGAGTGAGAAGCTAACTGCTTATGTTATACCAGCATAATAAAACGATGACCATTAATACATTTTATATTTAATAATAAATAAACTTTATTATCTATTATCTCACTTTTACCAGACTATACCGAAATCTTGACAGGAGATAGGGAAAACCAGTGTTCGGGTATGTCAGTATGTTATCTATCGGTTACAACTAAAACTTAGCAATAAATTACTTCTACGAGTCATGAACAACACAAAACTATGTATAGACTATATATAGACCTTGTATAGACATTCTTCATAAACTAATTAGTGCTTGATGAGAATCTAACTTACTAAGGGTAGGTGTAACGTTCTTGACTGAAGGAAATGGCAAACTGAAACTGATCTGTTTAGCTCTTTAGCTTATCGCGTTATCTATTTGATTATAAACGCAGTATAATTACATACAACAGCTAATATTTATTTTGTATATATTTATTTGTTTATGGATTGCCTGTACCCCAAAGGATCCAGTGTAAACATAAATTTGTTCAAAAAGTTCTAATAATTTTAGAAAGTGTTTTCTCCACTGCATTTTCATCACCTGCCATTGACTGCTGTACGGTTCCGAAAATGTCTAGTTATACATTTACATAATATAAAATCAATCATTTTACTATAAGAAATTTTTCAGCAGCATGATACAGGGATTTGCAGAATTCATTGCTGGAACTCTTCTTAATCTATCGGATCGTTTTTATGAATTAAAATATATACGAGTACCCTCAGGGCCCTTTGTCGTTTTGTACGTGCCTTTACACGAAGCCTTCGCAATTAAAATTATTGTATAGTTCACAAAGTCCTTTAAATGTCCGCTGATTGCTTTTCTAATAGGAATACTGCTTTTTATATATTAGTGGAAAGGGAAGTCTCATTTCAGCGATGGGTAATTAGCAATTGCTCCGCGGGGTCTGAAGGGTGCGTCAACCCTTTGCTACGCTAGTGGGAAGACCAATTTGTAACGAGTCAAGCCATTCAGACGGAAGCTGGTAAATGGAAAATTAATGGATTCCAGCGTTAATGGAGACCTAAAGTGCCTCGAAACCTTTCTCGTAAACACAGCTCATAGATCTCTCTGCCTGGTTATTCATCATTAATGGCGGATCACGCACGCCGTGAAAATCTTCATTAATGAACTCGGTGTGAGCACATTCATGAATGGAATCTTAAACGCTGCCTGTCTGGGCGAGGTGTTGAAGAATGTCTTGTAGAACAGTGTTCTGCAGGATTTATTAAATAGACTTGTTGATTTTACTTGAAGTGAAGAATGTAGGGTTCAATGTGCCTTGTTTTGTTCCTGTTGTATTTGGCATAACATATTAAATCAGGTTTCATTTTTATATTTCTGTTTTCGAGTTTTGTGGAAAACATCTAAATCTGAGAAAATTTACCCAATGAGCAGTTTTTCTAAAAGTATCTCTGATAGTGAATCAACAAGCCTTGAATTTTGCAGTAGTAATCAGATAGTCATGTAGGAAAGGTTTATAAAAAAAAAGTTGCCATTAATATATGTGGTTCGTCTGTCTGTTTGGCCAGTGTTCCTAAGCCATCCAGGAGGTCCTGGCCAAGGCTTCGTTAACTTTTTGCTTATAGTGGAAAGGTATCGCCCCACTCAATGCAAGGAGCTGGATGCAACCTGCAGAGACTGGTGCCCTACGAAAACTAATCTCTTTGTTAATAATTAGTGAAACCCCTATTATATAGAAATAGACTCTATAGGAACCAACAATAGAGAATATAACCTTTCAGTGCAACGTTTACAAATCTGACATTTTTGCATCAGCAATCTCTAAATATCCATAGTTTTTAATATGGAATCTCGACTGATTTTACAGTCACATGTAGATTTGAGTTGGTTATAAAAATGGGTTAACTTCCATGAAAAACTAATCTTATGAACTGTTCCCTCCAATTTATCTTTGAGATCTCGAGAGACTCTCGTACTCTACCGAGTCAGAATGGCTCCCCTTGACCTACAATACTTTCTCCGGACCTCTACCCAGTCCAACTCACTAACTCTATGAAAAATGGTTATAAAAAAAAAAAAGAATTATCACTCCTGATCTAGTTCTCAAAGTTTTGGTAAAGGAGCTGTATACATGATTTGGTAGAATCTTGGTATGTATACGTATGTAATAGCTCCTGGTAAATGTTGCACGATAAAAAATAGCCGAGAGGACTAGTAACCTTTCTTATTATTTAATCATATTAACATTTGAAAATATAGGGACTAACCAGTTCTTAGGGTGTAAAGAGAAAAAGATATATATAACGCCAAAGGAACTTAAAGAATATTTAATATTTTTAGCACTTACTCTCTCAACCATACTTACGGACATTTGTACAATATTTCATTTATCGCTTACTGCATTTTTTGTATTCATATGTCTTATCGTTGCTTGACAAAACAGTGTGAAGTTAGTTTTATTTAGTTACTCAATGATGACGTAATTATCTCTAATCCCTACTTGAACATCTTTCTTGTGATGACTGTGGGTGTAATTGTTACATAACAGATATGTCACAGTCTCGTTGGTTATAAAACATTTCTATATAATAACTGTAACACTAAAAATTATTTAATTCAAGAATTCTATAGTCTTGATTACATTTTTGGCGAAGGAGCTATATGTATATATACTTGATTCGGTCGAATCTTGGTATATGTACGAATAGCTAGTGAATCTTACACTAGAGGACTAGAAACCTCTCTTACTATTTAATAATATTAACATTTGAGAATACAGTGACTTTTCGGACTAAAGGAAATGACACTAATGATATAGTGAAAGACAAAAAGGTGCTAGCGAGCTGTGTGGGCGACCTACACAAAAGGTTAGGCGCGTTTGCAAATTACACGCATTTCTAACTTATATGAAAAAGGAAATTTGTTACCTTGTGATCGGTTTTTATGTCAAATTTAAGTAGCGATGGACAAAGGGACGTTTTCCTATAGACTACTTGCGGCCATAGGTCTCACTAGTACCACCGAATATAACTTAAAGAAAATGTTAATACTTACTCTATCAGAAATACTTACGGTTAATTGCTGGATGTTCTTTTGGCTTATGATTTTGCGATACACGTTTTATTTTTTTGAAAGAACATTTTGACATTAGCTATCGTATTTCAGAATCATGAAACGAAAGTGCGAAACCATGGAAACATTAATTTAATTGATATTTTAATATATGTATCCATAAGCACTCTTTTTACAACAATGAAGTGAACTTTGTATTGTATATATATATATATATATATATATATATATATAACATAACTCGTTTCCTATTGTTCTTTTTGGGTCGTCAGTATGTCCAATTAATCTTAATGTACAGTGCTGTTTCACACCTATATTAATAGTACAAATATTCTAAAGTCTTTAGAAATTGTTCTTCAATAATTTAAAAATAAGGCAATAATATAAAGGGAGTACGAATTTCACTCAAGGCAAGGTAAGCCTGAACTAACCTATAGCTCTTCAAGGCCACCTGGCTTACGCTTGACCAAAGGAGAGGTCAAATGTTCGGTACTTCAAATTAAACAAGATTTAAAATATCGGGTTATGGATTAAGGAATACCAAAAATCCATAAGATCTTAATATATGTAACCGACTATATCATCAATATAATAATACCTATTTATCTATATTATTAAGCTTCTATTTCTAAATGGCAAATCTTTTATATTGAGCTCTTATATTGAACAAAGACAATAGCCATTACCACACAAACATTTTTTCTACTAATTTTACCGGCCCCTCTTTTCTGGCCGATGCGAACTGTCGAAGAAGTCTTTTTGGCCTGACATCCTCACACATCCTCTTGAATTGGCCACACCAACTATCAGTTTAGTTTTCATTTTATGAAGCAGGCTTCCTGTTACCTTCCCTAGTTTAGGATCAATGTTTCTTTAACACAAATAAAAACAATACAGTTGACTATTGAGGGGTTATTAAAAGTCAATTAGAGTATGATAGTTTTGATACCTTTCGAAATTATTTCATAATTAATAAGACTATAAGATACCCTACATTCTTGAATTCATCTCTTCTAAGTAAGTGACCTATCCAATCACCCTAATCCCCTAGCACAGTCATTGCAGTGCACCACTCATCCCTATAAACCTCCTCGGAGACTGAAACGGCAGTGGCTCAGTGACCTACTATAAATGCGTAACTATGGGAGTCCTGGCAATGGCCAGCTTCTCAAATCATGTCCTGAGCGTATGTGGCTATCGCGCTCTTGGTCAGTCTCTGCTGGCTCGTATCTGGTGACGCATCTGAGGAGCGTGTGGGATTTCCCAGGATTCTGCTTCCTCTTTCGCAAGCGAGAGAGGTGAAAACCATGTGGACTTAAGAGGTCTCTGGGCTGTTTGTAAATACTGCATGAATCAGCGAGTGAATGAAAATTGTAAATATGTTATGAATGAGATCATTTATCACAATTACTTATTCCCCACTAAGGCAGATTGTAATTTTATCATGATAAAGTTGTTGTAAATAAAAAAACAATAATAATAAGAGGTCAAGCTACATCAACCTAATAAATATCAGTTTATTTTATAGGCTAATAAATATATCGTGATCTTTCATAAGGATCAACTTCATAGAGGAATGAAACAAACAGTGGTAGGTGTGTATCTTCTAAAATCACGATGTAGGTGCGTACAGAGCCATGTCAAGGCGAGATTCACGAGTCACTCCTCAAATATTGAATATTTCTAATTAATAAGTGCGGTGATCGATTAATGACTGATGAGGCATATCAACGGCTGGCTAGCTCGCGGCCAGTCTCTGCACTTCCAGCCTTTAACTTCTCTTATTTTCGACGGCTTTAAGGCTGTTCTTAAAAGATCTCATCTCCTTTTGGTTTTCCATTTTATTTATTGCAGATAATTGTTTGTGTTATCATTTATAGACGATTAAATTGCATTCAACTTGGTTCTGCTCGCAAAGCTGTTGAAGCGAGATCAAATGACTACTGACAAATTCCTTCATTATTTCATATCGTAAAGATCCAGCAAAGCTTATCCTAAGAAAACCTACGAGCGTTTATATTTCATTGCGGGCTGTCATTGTGCGGATAATAAGTTTGAATAATAGTTTTAACGGGATATTGTACTCCATCGCCAAGCTCTACCCCGAAGCTTTGCCGAAGTGTAATCTTCTTTGTCAGGCTATCAATTAGCTTTAGGCCAATTACAGGAAAATAAATTAAATTTGCCCTAGGACTGCCAACTTCGTTACGGAAAGTTTAGGCCTTCGGTTATTCCTCTGTCTTAATTCTAGATTAAACTGTTCTATATTTATCGTAGCTGTTTGCAAACATTTTTTTTCAATCTCTAAATCCATCAATAATTCTAATTACAGAGCATTACAATAATATTCTAACGCCCGCAAATAGTACTGGTATTGGTTTAACAATTCGTTCACCCCAGAAAAAAAAAAAAATTATATTTGGATGACAAAAGCCATTATGAAATCTTCGAAATTTAGTTATTATTGATTAGTTTACTTTTATAATACATATATCCGAACCCCCACAGTCATTGTACTGCACCACTCATCCCTATAATCCTCCTCGGAGACTAAAACTGCAGTGACCTCTGCTATAAATGCGTAAGAGTGGGAGTCATGGCAATGTCCAGTTTCTCGAATCATGTCCTGAGCGTCTGTGGCTCTCGTGCTCTTGGCCATCCTCCGCTGGCTTGTACCCAGCGACGCGGCTGACGGAGGAGCATGAGGGACTTCCCAAGGCTCCGTTTCCTCGTTCGCATGCGAGGGAGGTGACAACGGTGGGTATGGGATGTCTGTTTCTTCCTCGTTGAAACCTTCGGGATTGATTTTAATTGTGAAGTCAATTCTATAATAGTGTCGGATATTTTTAGTTCAAATTAAGGTTCATATTCCTATATTTAAATAATTTTTTTTATCGTAACTTTTGTAAATTTAAATTGACTAATTATTGATAAATTTTATCATAAATATTATAATTAATCATTAATGAGTCATTTGTAGGAACCTTATAAAAAATTATAATTTCAATATGAGTATAACATACTATATTTAAAATTGCCATATTTAAGAGGATTTAGAGCAAGAGTATTTCTATTTTTTTATTAAACCAAGCGGAAAAGCTAATTTTTTTCAATGGGAAAGTCCCGTGTAAATAAATTGAAAATTTACTGAGCCCCTCTACTTCAAGTAAGGATAGAATTTATGGCTTTCCACTAAACTGATTATGACACATTGTAGCTTATTGGGATTTGGACACGTGTACCTACCTCTTTTAATTGGTGTTCGGTGTATCCTAAATACGATTTATTTTTACCTTTTGAAATTAAAATAATCTGAGTGAATTTAACTTATCAGAATTCTAATTATGAGAGTCACCGCTACAAACAGAGCGTGTTGGCTTTCCGAAATACTGGGAAAATTTGAACTTTTTCTAAGCTTGTTAAAATTTGTTGATTGTACTGATGCACTTAAGTTATGATAAAAAAAACTTTATTATAATACAATTACAATCATTGGGCAATAAGTAATTGTTATGAATGTTTTCATTCATTCCATATTCACAATCTGCATTCACTCCCTCATTCATACAGTATTTACAAACAGCCCAGAGGCCTCCAAAATCCACGTTGGTTGTCACCTCCCTCACGTGCGAAAGAGGGAAGTCCCCCACGCTCCTCCGTCAGCCGCGTCACTGGATACTAGCCAGTGGAGGCTGACCAAGAGTGCGAGAGCGACATACGCTCAGGGCATGATTGGAGAAGCTGGCCATTGCCAGGACTCCCATTGTTACGCATTTATAGTAGGTCACTAAGCCACTGCCGTTTCAGTCTCCGAGGAGGATTATAGGGATGAATGGTGCACTGCAATGACTGTGCTAGGGGATTAGGGTGATTAATTGAGAACTATAATAGTTGACTCCCATTGATATGCATTTACAGCAGGTCATGAGATGTACCTAAGTTAAGTGGTTTATATGATTTTATCTACATCCTATGATCCATACCTCATGCAATAATCTATAACCATCCCATATAAATGTTGGACTGCAAGGCCTTCAGTTGCGGGGAGCCGTCTTCAGCTGTCATCCTTGTCCTATCTCGAGTACTTTGGAGGAGAGGATCTCACGCTAAAATAAGCACCTAAAAAAAAACCACTACTTATTATTTTTACATGATGTACATAATATCCCTTTAAAATTTTATTAATTAATCGGTAGTTGCTACTACAGACATAAATCAGGAGGAAAAGCCAGGCTGCTTAAGGAGGACGTAAAACTTAATTCATTGTGGTGCCAATAGTGGTGTATTTTTAAAGCACCCTCTATCTCAAACAGGCCATACAACACCGCCAGTTAGGTAAAATAGTCCAGGGACGACAATATGAGGACAATTTCCTTTTATAGCTGTGATTGTCGACTAAATTTACGATTCAATCATTCCATAGCAAGAGGATTTTTGCCTGAAGCCATAATAGGCCTCTCTGATAATGGACGTATGATAATGGCCACAATGAAAGTTGCCGCGTAGAGTCTTTCATAGGATTGGCCCTCACTCATTTTGATTAATTTAATATCCCTCTGTAGAGGAAATTGACTTATACCAGATACCATCATTAGTAGTGTAAGACTGATCTCTTGATAGTACTTTGATCATCGAAGTAAACCTAAAGCTCGATAAACTAAACTTATTACCTAAGTTACCAGGGCTGGCTTGGTCGCCGTTCCATAGGTCCTCAATAAGTTGTCATTGAGCCAGTAAATGCCGTATGGATAAGTCATGTTAAAAAAAAAGACAAGATAAAAAAAATAGTTAAACGTGTGTTTACGAAATTTCATTCAGGTATGTAAGTGCTGAATCTTTTTTGTAGATTAGTTCACATTTGATATTACTATGTCATTTTTTCATGTGCTTTATTCATTTATTTTATATACATAAGTTATGAATCATTATTCATATTATACTCCCCTATTTCAAAGCAGGCACATTCATCATAAAGAAGGCCAATCCATCTTTTGTCTCTTTCCCGATAGACATTCAATGATGCAATCATTCTTCAAAAATTCTTCGTCCTTTTAGAACTTAGGAACTTCCCCCCTTTATTCACCGACCGCTGTCACTAACTATTTTCAAACCCCATATGTGTAATTATTTGCTAACACGAACTAATGGGTAGTTGTTATAATCTGCTGAACACCTTATTTGTTTTTTAGTTATTTTCATTTTATTAATATTAAAAAAAAAACACTTGCTAGTATAACAGTTTATTTTTATTTTATTCCTCATTTCAATTATTTAATTTTAGCTGTAGTGAAAAATATAGAATTTATACTTTAAATACCTTCTGAGCTTGGAATTTTTCAGCAAATCCTGTTTATTAATTTGTTTACTTACTTACTCTTTACTGTATTTTATGTAAACACTGTAGTAAATATTTCTTATTTCGATGGGCTGCAAAATATAAATTTTAAAATGTCAGGTGAAAGAAGATCGATCTTGTACCAGGATGAAAGTACATCTTCAACTTTTGAGCTGATAAATAATACTCGTAATAGCTCAGAAGCAAAATAAAACTCACCTTAAATTATTCTTTTATAAGTTATTTAGGGCCAGCTAATGAAAAATGATCTTATTTCATACATGGAAGTAACAGAAACCAAACATATGAGGACTTGTATTAGTACAATTAGAAAAAATGCTAGGGATTAAGGAATTATAAGCAGAAACCAATTAATTAATAAAAAAATAATTATAAGCACTAAGGTGAACCTGGTCATACGAATTAAAGGGTAACGGACAGGGTAAACTTAATACTCCCAGGGTGGTCAACCAATTACTAGGGTTGGTCGTATCAAACCCTTAAGCTTGACCGTTACACCATAAAATACCCTACATTCTCGAACTCATCCCTTCCAAGTTCATATAATTCCATAGTAACCTATCTAACCACCCTAATCCCCTAGCACAGTCATTGCACTGCACCACTCATCCTCCTCGGGAACTAAAACGGCAGTGGCTTCCTGCACTGCTATAAATGTGTCACAATAGGAGTCCTGGCAATGCCCAGTTTCTCCAAT
Source organism: Acanthosoma haemorrhoidale (assembly GCA_930367205.1). Classification (NCBI taxonomy): domain Eukaryota; kingdom Metazoa; phylum Arthropoda; class Insecta; order Hemiptera; family Acanthosomatidae; genus Acanthosoma; species Acanthosoma haemorrhoidale. The sequence goes on along the minus strand of OV884014.1, from coordinate 104,614,975 downwards.
CATGTCCTGAGCGTATGTGGCTCTTACGCTCTTGGTCAGCCTCCACTGGCTCGTATCCAGTGACGCGACTGACGGAGGAGCTTGGGGGACTTCCCAAGCCTCTCCTTTCTGTTTCGCATGTGAGAGAGGTGACAACCATCTGGACTTAGGAGATCTCTGGGCTGTTTGTAAATACTGTAAATACTGAGTGAATGAAAATTGTAAATATAGTATGGATAAAAACATTTATCACAATTACATATTCCCCAATGAGGCAGATTGTAATTTTATCATGATAAATTTGTTGTTGTTTGGAACCATAAAATATTTTAACTAACTCACTTTCAAAAACATTCTCTCAATTTCACACCTGTGGACGTTGCCAAGCGATAAACTAAAATCCCTCATTTCTTGAACCTTCCATAGAAGATGAATGTGGATTCCCTTAAGTTTGAATTTCCCCTTTTTTTAATCGAGTGTGGTTGTGATTTGATGTGACGAGATGAGAGTAAGTTGTTGCTTTGCAAGGAGATATTGACCAAGTGACAAAAGAGCGAGTGGGAAGTTGAAGGGTACATTTTCGCTGGTACAGATACTTAAAGCCGAAAACTACCAGGCAATATTCCCTCCTCACTCCACTGGAGTTCTACATCGATGTGTTTTGTCTGGACAAAGCTATCACTTACTCAAGGGCATTGTGTGCAGGCCAACTCAAGGGCTTGAGAAAACACCCACTTCTCGCACCACAAAGGAGTCGAGTCAAGATCACATTGTCTGAATGTAGTATGCCAACGAAATGTAAATGTGGCCGTCACAATAGGGACAATAAATTATATCATAAATCAACTGGGTTCAAATAAAATTGTTTTACATTAAAATAGACTAATCATTGATAGCTTTTAACATTGAATAACAATAATGTATAAGAATAAATATTCTGGACGCATATCAATGAATTGAATAGAATAAGTTTACTACAAAGATAATATGTTGTTAATATTAGTAGTAGGTAAATAAGTTGCAGTAATAATTCATCCTGTCCTTAAAATCAGTATACATGTCCTGTCTTCCAGGCATATGGGACTGGGGTGCCTCGATTTTCCTTTTTTTTTTTAAACCATACACATACCTCTCTCGATGGGTTAAAGAACGCTGACTTGCACCCGTTGCTTGGTGTGCCGTCGGTGGGTGAGTTCATTCCCCGAAGACACATTAAGTTTTTTAATTCGTTGCAGCACCTGACCAACACAGTGTTTAACACTATGGCCCCACCACCTCTCCCACATCGATGGCAACGGACTGTCGGAGAAAAAGTAGGTTAAGAATTAGTACGTAAGTTAGTTTTAAGTTTGATCAAAAAGGAGCAATCATTTTCACACCGGTGCGGCTTAATCACTTTTATCTCTTGCGTATCTTTGATTAATCTGTAACGACAATAAATCATCTAAGAAGAGCGACAGCGAGATCGATTGTTTTAATTTCTTCGAGGTCCACTTCACCTTTTGACGGAAAAATGAAACCGACCGCCCCCCCCCCCCCGGTTGAAAACAGCAATGACCGTTAGGATTTTATGTAGTAAGTCTACAATTGTCTTATGTAAGAACGTGAGTCCACACTTTTTGAAAATTCTCAGGAAGCTAATTGTTAAAACCCGATACTCATATTTTTTCAATGGTTTGATGTCGTGTGTTCAAAATATTGACCGCAAGTGTTCTTGTTTTTTTTTTCCTAAAATTGACATGAGTGGTCTGATGCTTTTCTTACATTCAAATCAAAGACGATAAGAGAATTTCAAAGGCGTTCCAAAACCTGCTAACTGCATAAGAGAAATCACCCTTTATTAGTCAGGTTAGCCCAGTAACGTATAATGTGTACCATTATAGTTGTTTATTCATTATTTAATTTTTATAAAATAACAAAACCAGTATATATTGTAGCGATGTTACAGGAAATACAAAAATAATTTGTAAACAGATTTGCCTGAGGATCTATAATTATTTGTAAATTGAAAGGGGCCATGGAAGGGGGGGGGGCAAAAAAAAAAAGACCAATGTTTATATATCACCAAATATATATCTTCGTTCTGTTGATGTAATGATAAGATCTACTGTGATATAACCGTTTATCATACTGACCAAGATTATTGTCGGGAATCTTCAAAATTATATAAAATAATATAGAAATCTTGTCAGGTTTCTAAAATTAATAGTTAACTATAAACATTCATTAAAGGAATATTTTTTTATTACAACTGCCAATGTTTGGAGTTATAACTAACAAACTCCATTAAATTGTTATATGAAACAATGAATTCAACAGTTTATTATTTGCCAAGGCTTGTGTACAAAGCCATTGTTATTGTAGAGTGAATTGATTTCATGTAATATGCACATGAGATGAATATTTTACGTTAGATACAGGGACTAGAGTTTATGCTTCTCACAGTTTGATTATTCAATCCACTGTTGAATAAATAGATTGAAAGTTCTGTTCTATTTTATACGGTAGAACTACGACTTATTAACACCGGACGAAAAAAATAAAAAAGTTACTTTCGCCGTCTGTAGAATGCAGTATTTAAAATAATCACGATTTATAATATACTTATGCTGTTTCACCAACAAACTGATATTAAACAAAGCTTAAATAATATTTAAATATTTATTATTATGTATAGTTAAATACATCCGTAAATATTTTCCAGTTAATCAAATAACAAAGTTAAATATTCGTATAATACTGACTAGCTCTTGCTGTTTAGAATATTAATAATATCTATTATTATGTAATTTCCATTAGAACTATTTACGTTAAGGAACGGGTAATTGAATTTTCTAATATTCTCAGCCCAACAATAGAACTATTTACTATCAAACCAAAGAGGAATTTGCTGTAAATATGTATTTAGTTAGTTTGTCTTGGGTTAAATTTGATTAAATCCCCAATAACTGACATCCAGTCATTATGCAGGGTCAGCTGTCAGAATAATAATGGGTATATTAGCCTTGTTTTTTGGGATGGATTGGACTTTACATTTTCGGATGGAAAACGAAACTCAAAATTTCAAACGTTTTTTGTTTTATTTTCGCCTGCTTTATTCTTTGTAAACAGTTTTACATTCTTTTCTTTTTAACGTATATTTTTCTACATATCTTGCACACTTGGTTCTAGAGAAAAGACGTGGCTAAAGACTGCATAAATTGACGCGGGAAGAGACAAGGAATTAGAGAGTAGAGAAGGCGTTGGCATTCTCTTTAAAATGGCCGAGAAGGGACGGAGAAATGGAAGGAACATGTAGAGCATAAATTAGTAGATAATACGAAATAAGAGCCAGGATTGTTATGTCAATCTCTTCATCACAAATAATTAGAAGTACCCCTCTTCTTGGCCCAGAAAATATCCACCTATGTTTCCATATTTTTAATAATAAAGAAACCTTAAAGCGTCAGTTAAGATAGGGAGAAACTAGTGAACAAAACAGCCGAAGGCACTAGGTGGGGCGTCGGGGCAACCCCCCACCGCTATTCTGCCTATTAAGCAGCCAGATTTGGGGCATTCGCCAGACTCAAAACCTGGCACCTGAGGAACACTGCTCTCTCTCTCTCTCTCTCTCTATATATATATATATATATATATCTCTCTCTCTCTCTCTTCACTGGGGCTTGCTGCTCTACACGAACAATGGCTTTCTTATGCAACTACCTCTGCATCTCTCTGTCCTAACCTCGCTATGTTTTAGTCCGGCGTTGTCAGACCCTCACCTTCCTAGTGGGATTCTTTGCCTTCGTCTTGCTAAAACTAGCACCTCCTTGGAAGAGACCTCTTCCTCGTGGACGATGGTCGTGGGCATAAAACCTTTACCAAGTAGCGTCTCCCATGGCAATCTAGTCTGCTTCTATCTGGTTCACACTCGACTTTAGGATGCGGACGGTTTTTGCCTACTCTCAGATACCGAGTGTGAATTCGTGGTCATTCCAAGGTCACATAAGCCACCTATAATACCTACCCTGTTTGTCTTTTCCTGGACATATTGCTTTGTCGGGGCACACTTAATAAGATCTTATGGAGTCAGATCAAAACGAATTAAGCTGCCCGCCGACTAGGCCACCAGCAAAGGTGAAATACCACTTGTCCACCCATTTTATCTCTTTATTGACGTTCGTTGGATAGCGGCTACGGTTGTAGTGACCCTAGCCCACGGCGGGCGTCCTCTCCCCATTTTATTTGTAATAAGGATAATTTTTCTTTGATTACTTGTATATCCTATATTGGCTAATGTTGATGAAGCTATGTATGCGTTCTAATTTATTAGTGGACGACTTCGAAATCTTTGACAACAAGAAAAAACACAGTTTAGCAATAGTTATTGCCAAGATGTTTCTATTAAATAATTATGATATTATTTGGACCTTAAGATCATTTGCAATTCTATCATTCCTTTCTCATTCAAGTTGGGGCGCGCTGTTCTTACTGACAGATGTCTTCTGATTATTCACGTTCTTAAAATTCATCCTGAGTAACTGTTTCATATTTATATCTTAAATCATGTCCATTTATATCTTAACAAACTTATATTTATTTTGCACTTAAATATACCATTATTTGTACACTTACTAATAAATATTGCCACACCATGCTTAAAATATTATTTTATTATCTTATTAGAAACTGATGCAGACATACTTAGTGTATTTATAGGATATTCATAAATACATCTGATGAATATCTATCTTTTAGACAGTTAATTTGTACCGGAGTTCAGACTCCCAGTTTAGATTTCATAAATAAATAAGTTTTACCATTACAATCAGACAGTCTTCAGCCGAGATAGTAACATAGATTGGCCCTGCGTCGTGATGTTGAACTATCTTGAGCATAAGAACCTCCCCCCCCCACCATTTCAAGGCCTCTGAGAGGATTTCCCGGTGCTACACGAGTCGATACCTAAGCTCCTATTGCACTTGGATACCTAATTAGCCCCATCCGTCCTAAGCGGTTTACCTTCAACTACTGGCTGGATCTTGGGATGAAACTATCAATGCATTTCTCTTTTTGCCTGGCTCCTATTAAGCGTATCAGAGAAATATTTTCTTCCGGTCTTTGTATTTTATGAAATTAAAACTCTTCGAACACAGCTAACTTGTGAAAACATGACTAATACTAGCAGAACAAATCTGTACTGAGTATATCCTTAAAGCAAAACATGACATACATTAATAAATTACAGTTGGTCCTTTTTTCTTTTATAAGTTATGTAGGATGTATATTCAGAAAATAGCGCTTTTTGAAGCCAGTAACTACGCTGTTGGAACCATCTTTTATCCTACAAGACTGATGTACAAATGGTTACAATTACAACGTGTATGTTGGATGTCGGTGCACATTGGTCTTGATTAAGATAACGATTCCATGAGAAAACTCTTCTGCACTTTATTTCATTCTCCATTGCTTAGTTACAAGATGATTTAGTAAAACCGTCTGTCTCTGTAAATTTAAAGGGGCTATTAAGGGGGGGGGGGGAAAGAAAGAGATGTCGATACTGTCCTGGCAGTGTTGAGCTCAGTTTACTTCTCTATGTTCTATTATAGGGTCCTAGCGCTATGTTCTATTACAGGGTCCTAGCGTTATGTTCTATTACAGGATCCTAGCGCTATGTTCTATTACAGGGTCCTAGCGCTATGTTCTATTACAGGTTCGTAGCGTTATGTTCTATTACAGGATCCTAGCGCTATGTTCTATTACAGGGTCCTAGCGATATGATCTGTTACAAGGTCCTAGCGATATGTTCTATTACAGGATCCTAGCGCTATGTTCTATTACAGGATCCTAGCGCTATGTTATATTACAGGGTCCTAGCGCTATGTTCTATTACAGGGTCCTAGCGCTATGTTCTATTACAGGTTCGTAGCGTTATGTTCTATTACAGGATCCTAGCGCTATGTTCTATTACAGGGTCCTAGCGATATGATCTGTTACAAGGTCCTAGCGATATGTTCTATTACAGGATCCTAGCGCTATGTTCTATTACAGGATCCTAGCGCTATGTTATATTACAGGGTCCTAGCGCTATGATCTGTTACAAGGTCCTAGCGATATGTTCTATTACAGGATCCTAGCGCTATGTTCTATTACAGGGTCCTAGCGCTATGATCTGTTACAAGGTCCTAGCGATATGTTCTATTACAGGATCCTAGCGCTATGTTCTATTACAGGGTCCTAGCACTATGTTCTATTACAGGGTCCTAGCGCTATGTTCTATTACAGGATCCTAGCGCTATGTTCTATTACAGGGTCCTAGCGATATGTTCTATTACAGGATCCTAGCGCTATGTTCTATTACAGGGTCCTAGCGCTATGTTCTATTACAGGATCCTAGCGCTATGTTCTATTACAGGGTCCTAGCGCTATGTTCTATTACAGGGTCCTAGCGCTATGTTCTATTACAGGGTCCTAGCGCTATGTTCTATTACAGGGTCCTAGCGCTATGTTCTATTACAGGGTTCTAGCGCTATGTTCTATTACAGGGTCCTAGTGCTCGTTACAATTTAGTTTAGCTTAGTGTACTTTTAAAAAATAAACTACATCCTTTTATAATTAATTGTCCAAATGTGTCGCTTAAAACGGAATGCACTATCAATGGTTGTTCACTTTGGGACCATATTTAAAAAGCAGTGCTAGCATAAATTCTAAATTATCAGGTCAGATGGAATTGAAGGAGACGAACTCGAGCCGTCTGTGATAATTGGCTCTATTACCGGCAATTGCCGACATAAAATGGGCCATGACCGCTTACGATAAGTGTGATTCCGCGCCCTGCTATCGACCAGGTAATTGTGGCTAATTTGAAGGTGCTATCGTTGTTAGATCATTTCGGTAAATCGTTTCATCAGGTGGTATTTAAATTTATAGGTACTGCTGCGTCAGAAATATGAATAATTACAATTCGTAACACGTCTTGATTAATGATTTATAGCACAAGAACTATTGAAACTATAGCGGCAATAAAAATAAATTATTAACTACCCTTGCAAGGCCGATGTTAACACGGAATAGATAAATTATTATCACTGGCATAGCCGGGACTATTAATTTTTAACATTTGCATTAAAAAAATTAAAATAGACAAATCATTGATACCTTTTAACATTGAATAAAAATAATTTATAAGAATAAATATTCCGTACGCATATCAATAAATTGAGTAGAATAAATTTACTACAAAGATAATGATCAAACTATGGCCCCACCACCTCTCCCACATCGATGGCAACGGACTGTCGGAGAAAAAGTAGGTTATGAATTAGTACGTAAGTTAGTTTTAAGTTTGATCAAAAAGGTGCACCCCATCACCTTTATTAGTCAGTTTAGTCCAGTCACGTATAATGTAGATTATTATACTTGTTTATTCATTATATAATTTTTATAAAATAACAAAACCTGTACATAATGGAGGGATGCTACATGAAATAAAAAATAATTTGTAAATATATTCGCCTGAGCATCTATAATTTTATATAATTACCTGTGAATTTAAAGGGGCTAGGGAGAAAAAAAAGATTTATATTTGCATTAATAAAAATATTTGTTCTCCGTATTCGAACAGCTTTGATAAATGTACTGGTTAAAGGGGATCGTTCTGTTGAGGTAATAATAAGAACTACTGTGATAAAATCTCCTGGAAAGGTTTTATGGGATCAAATACATAGAATTTGTTTAACAGAATGTTCGGCTACTGGGAAAATCACGACTTTGTGATATTTACCTGAATTTAGTAGTCCAGCCACGTTCCGTCTATCTAACGAACCGTAATTTTCGAAGAGAGAAAACAATTTTATATAATACTATTATAGCGGCATGTGCAGAAAATTAATACTTAAATATTGATACATAAATGCCTTAGGGTAGAGGAAATAAAACAACTGGGGTATTGTAGTTAATACAGTTTTATTTGGGAGATAAAGTTTATTATCATAGCGTGCATCTAAGAGTTATAGGAGTCGTATCGTTTATGATGACATCTTTATTGCTCATGTCTCTAAAGACTTGCTTGATAGTGAGGGGTATAGTGCAACGTCTAACTCTTGTATTTATTCTTGCTGGCTAAACCAAAGATCAGGGTACAGGTGTTTAAAAAATCTTCTTTCAAATAGAAACACTGATGAAAATCGATGTAATAATAAATCAATTGTGGTTCTAGATTAAATTTACTGCTGCCAAGAATTCAAGTTTATTATGCCTGGCTAAGACGGTCTTTGAAGCACTGGTTATCCCAGAATTTCAAGGATTCGCAGATATTAACAAACAGCCTATGGCACCTGACTACAGATATTTTCATTTGAAAGTACATCTGTTATACTCTGAAGTGTTTGACATAATGTACGCCTGTTGCGTACACACATACTGTAGCAAGATATAACAGATAGCTAGGTAGGAACTGAGACGTCTAGTTGATTATGAAGGGAGTGTTTAGCTCATCTATCTGATATTTTCAATGTAAAAATAGCAGGATAAAAACCATAGCTAACCTTTATACTTTATAACAAAATTGCAGATACTATCAGTGGCCAATCACCAGCCTCAGGGAGATCAGGCACTTATCATTCAATTAGTCTAAATAAATCGTTAGAACCTAACGGTCACTAAAACCACAGCCCAGTGTGACCGAGCAATTTGAGGTATAGAAAAACTGTTAGAAAATATAGGCATCCGTCTCAGAGTTACAGTTACCCACAATTAGTCTCTCCCCCATTCTCTCTCTCTCACTCTCTCTCTCTCTCTCTCTCTCTCTCTCTCTCTCTCTCTCTCTCTCTCTCTCTCTCTCTCTCTCTCTCTCTCTCTCTCTCTCTCTCTCTCTCTCTCTCTCTCTCTCTCTCTCTCTCTCTCTCTCTCTCTCTGTCTGTCTCTTTCTACCTCTCCCTCATTCACTCTCTCTCTCTTTCTCCTATTTTGCTTTCACCAGGAGCACCCATAATAAAGTAGTCCTGGAGGCCTACGGACCGTTCTCTAGACATTAAACGGTCTACCAGCCTTCCAGAAAACATTCAACCAGAAACCAAACTATCACAAGGAAGATTTCGCTGCAGAGAGTCCTTTAGTTTACAGTAACATTGCTTATAGGTTAGATCACATTATGAACTCATTTATTTACCGCAGTTTGCATCATATAGAATCGATTTCCCTATGTAATCATCATAGCTATTCGCTCAGCAAGATCGCATATAGCTGATTTGACTGACAATAATGTAGAATAAAAAAAAATACTTTATTATAAATAAAGCCAGGCATCACCTCCAAGTAAAATAAATACTAAATATTTATATACACTTTTAAATACTGCGTTGCATATACCCAAATGAAAAATGTACACAAAATAAGATAAAAACTCTACATCCACTTGGTGCCTGGACTAATTAATATTTATTATTACGCGATCTGTATTTATTTATTTTTCAATTTCTCTAATGACTTCTCGTATGATCCTTTTGATTTATTGTTTCTTGTTTTTCCTCGTGGCAAAAAGATCAACCTCATGCTTTTTATCGGTTTGAGCCTGACAAAAGATTTGGTTGAGATTGGCCTTTGAATAAACGACAAACTGATTATTTAAAAATTTATTTTTGTGTTTATAGACAGAGCAGGTTTTATTATTTTAAATTCCTGAAATTGGGTTACAACAGTTATGATCTATATTTTATTTAACAACAATATGTTTAAACGAAAAAAAACAGTTTTCGATTGTTACAAAACTGTCAGAATTTTCCATGCTTAGGTCCTTAAATATTTCCAAATGATGATGAAAATCTAATTTTGCTAACGAATACATTGTAAAATACTTAAACGATTAAATATGCGATTTCAGCATCTCGGCAAGCGCTTTATTTATTGGAATATATTTAAATTTAATTTTCCATTAACATCGCCTATGCACACTCAGCAATAATAAAAAATCCATGAGTTGAATGAATTGTAAGTAAAAATTTTGCTTTGCTGTTATTATATTTTTGCTGTTATAACATCCAAAAAGTAAAGGAATCGACTTTAGTAAAGATTATAGTTATGCCTTAATTGTAATCTTTACTGCACAATTGAGGATTCTAATGGCTCTATAAAGTCACGAAATGCTGATAAATGTATTGGGCCGTTTGTGTGGGCACATTTGTGGGCACAGAGACAGACGCAGACGAATGAAGACGGTGTAGTACTGGTTCGAAGGTAGGGCCTCTATCTTTGAGTTCTCATTCTTAATATTTTCAGTTTTCCATAAGTTATCAATGAATAATTATTATAATTAATCTTGCATAGTTTTTCTAAAATATGAATGAACACACGTACTTGCAATATGGACTTAGTATACAGTTTTTGCGTACTGGCACACATGTATGGCAACTGTAGTCGTAAATTGAAACTGATATATCATTCACTTGCCTTCGCTCTCGGAGACACTTTAGCAACTTCGTTGTCTTAGCTGTTGTTTTCATGCACCTGTGCTACTCACCAACTTCTTAGAGCTTCGTAATTTCACACTATAATATTCCAATTAGATCAAAGAGTTGAAGTTACGCTGTCGTGGGCGAAGGTTATTCTATTTTAGTTTTTATTAGTGGGTGATTTTGAGAAAATTGGGAAATTATTTATTGCTGGATTTAATGAAGGGTAATTAATTACATTACTTAACAATGTTTGCACTTAAAAACAGGACAGTTGTAAATATTCTTGATTATTTGTAATATATACTTTTCGAAACCATAAAATGTTGCTGAGGATCATTCAAATATACTACAAGCTGATTTGGGAAGGGCCCTATCTGTTTATTTTCAATCAGCAACAAACATACAAAAGTGGAGTACGTAGCCTTGAGCTTTGTTGAAGAGCATGAAGTTAATGTAACGACATTGAAACATGAGCATATGATGAATAGACACAACATGATAAGTATTTAAGTTTAGGCGCATTATCAATGGATTCTCAATAGTTTAGTTCTGCACATGAACATTTTTATGATACCTATAATATCTTGCAACGGCAGCTGCTATAAATTTGTAAGGATAAAGAAAACTGCAACATTAAACCAAGAGACTTAATTTTATTTTATGGGCCCCTTTATGAAATGTTTTGTATGGTTGTATATTAATAATTATTGTTAGTGGCGGTTGACAATTATCGATGAAGATTTCAAGCAACAGTTAGTAAGCGCTGGGTCTCAAGTTACAATAAACTCGGAAATCCTCAATGATAAAATATAGTTGTTTTTTTTTCATAAAAACCCAATGATTAGGCAAGCTTTATAATTAACATCAAAGTGAGTTATGGATGCTTTTATTAGTTATTATGCATTCTTCTAGGGCAGCGGTGCCCAATCTTTTTAGAACGTGGCAGACAACTATACCCTCCCCCCCATATTCTGCCACCTTCACAATAATTAATTCTATTTAGTGGAGGAGCTTATTTTTAAACATATTTTTCTCCTTTTGTAAATTTTGGGAATACTGCATAATGAAAAAAATTATTCATACAATACAATTAAAATGTAACCTACTTGCTAATTGCTAATTTCCACTAACTTAAGTTGTTTCAGCCTTTCAGAAAATTGGCGTTATAGCAAAATATTTTTTTTTTTCGAACGAAGCCACGGTAGTAAAAACGCTCAGTAAATATATTGCGTACAAATATTACACTATATAGATAAAATAATGCTTTTATACAGATTAAAAAACTTTAAAAACCTAAGTACCTATTCCTAACCCCCAGCGTACACCAACCGTTATTGAGCTTGAGGTGAATTAGATTCCAAACGAATATTCTGCTAAGAGTATTTTATCAGGTAGAAACCCGCATATTCGTTTATTAGAACTCTCTCGAAAAAAAATCAAGCATTTAGTTTATGAAAGTTTAAATGAACTCCTTAAAAAAAATAATGAGAAGAAACAGTGAAGAGGAAAAGTTTTTTCTTGGATTAACGAGTACAAGTCTCCTGCCCTAGGAAGGCTTTCAATTCGAATTAAGTGGAATTTTGAGAGGCGAAAATCCACCATTCAACTCTATAAATAAAAATTGGGAATGAAGCCGTGGAACCAGGTCTGAGCTTAACGAGTGGGTTAATTGTCTCGGACTTATCGAGGCAACTAATTGAATCCAAGACGTCATTCGGACTAAGCCGTGACTATTTAAAGCCCCCTATTTCATTTAATATTGATTTATATTTACTTTGTTTCAAATTAGACCTAATCTCTGAGGGATTTTGTTTAATTAAATTGTCTAAATGTTTGACTTGCTGCTGGGTATATACACAGATGGTCTGAAAAGTTCCCGACCTCAACATGAAGATGATAATAAAATAAATAAAAGCTTTGTTAGGTCGGAAACTTTTCAGACCACCCTCGTAGTTGACAAATATACATTTAATTAAATTTTTGAATAAAATTGAAGTTTGCCTTGAAGTTCAGTCAACACTAATAATTTTGATCTACTTTCAGTGCTTACCCAGAACCTACAAAAAATATTATTGTAATTCACTTAGTTGCATGTAATCTTATTGTCGTCATCATTCACTGCTTTATATTCTACAGAACTCAACCTACCTTTGCAGCCTTAGGTGATAGTCATTTACCTGGTTTCTGTCAGCTGTTACCTTTTTTGGCCCCATCCCGGTTCTGGTACGCCTGCTGGACCATGTTCATTTTCCAAGTCCCGCTCCTTCGAGTTTAGTACATCTATCAGGCCTACCTTGAACAAGGTGCTATTTGCAACATAACACTGGCGGTCTTGGGAGTAGCTTCCTCAGTGATCGTCAACCTCTTCTGCTAGTCCCCCCAGCTTGGAGCATCCGAACATAAGAAGAAGTAACTAAGATACTCCACTCTGTACTTTAGATAGAGGATTCTAAACACATAAGTTTGGGAAGTTCTACAATCTAATGAAAGCCTTGTGCTTCATGGTGGAATACAGGTTTGATTACTTAATGGCTATCTATCGACTTGGTTGGTAAGAGTATGATATAAAAAGGGTGTTATAAAGCATGCCCATTCTATGGGTCTAAGTCCCCTTGATACACTGCTAACTCTACTTCAGAGCATAGGTATACTAAATTCAAGTTGTCTACTGAAAATTGTGAGGAAAAACATAAATTCAGTTTCTTCCCTACTCGAATGGCTTGTTAAAGTTTTTATTCTTCATAAATGAGGTATTTTTTTAAATGCATCCTGAAGAGCTTCTGATGCATCACAAAAAAGCTGTCTTTAGCAAAGTTCGTATAGCCTTTCGAATAATTTGTTCGGTGAAAAAAAGAATTTGTAATGAGAAATGCGTATAAATAAACTAAGAACGATTTATAAGTTATGGTTCTATTTGCTCAGAATAACAAAGGGAATTAAGATGATAGCTTAGCTGTGAGTGTGATGAATAAGGAAAATGATAAGCAGTGAAAGGAGAAGGATTACGGGGATAATTAGGGAAATATCGGATAATGGTTCCTCTGACACCTGTAGGCGAGAATCATCCCACGCAATTTAGGCTCTCGCATGTCCTTCTCATATTATGATGCGATTATAAGGATCAGAATTTATCTCAACAGGTGATAATCTTAGACTGGATAAATTATGGTGCTATTGAAGCAAAGATCAAAGGAGGACCATTATAAGGGTAAAATTGACAAAAGAGATAATGTATTTTTTCATCAAAAACATCTCATTACAAAGACGCAGCACAAAAACTGAAGAAAAATACAATCAAGCGATCTGAACGAAAAATACTGCTCTCAATATTAGCATACATATGGGCAGGGCAGAAGTTATTGATTAAACCAATATCTGATGTTTAAACCCGGCTTTGGGTAATTGGACGCTTCTTCTCTCGGCTTTCAATAAATCCCCAATTCAGATTTAATTAGTCTTTTGATGTTCAATTAAGTCATATTTAATTGAGGTTTACCCTTGTGTGTCAATTATAAAGATCAGTTAATTTGGCCACATAATTTTTTCGGTTTACTGAAAGTTGATTTTTTTTTTTAACTTTGACAGACTGATTTAAGCCTGTTTGAATGTGGGATAAGATATTTTATTATAACATACTTTAAGTAAAATTACGTTTACTTAGCCTAACTTTGAAAACAGTGAACCTATTTCACGAAATATAGTGTTATAATTAGTCAAAGAACAGTCACGTGTCATAGATATTAATTTGTTAATATTCTCAAATGGTTTAATACTTTAATTACAGAATCACCTCATGATTCTATGCTTACAGTGACACTTTATGACCAAGACTTCATGAAATTCATTGATGATCCGTAAGCTGAAAGAATATTTTTTTTACAGATTACCAAGTGAAAAACAGGGGGCTTGTACCAAACCGTTCTCACTAAAGGGTCCAGATAGTCCCTTTCATATCACAAATAATCATTAAATGGCAAATCCATCTGAAAAATTCCCTTTTAAAATGATATTTTACAATGTCAACATCATTTAAAGTTCCATAAAGAAATTGACCCCTTCTGTAAAAAACTGGGTCTGTGAACAAATTACTAATACACTCCCGATGGGTTTTGTACAGTATATATAGTATAGATATTTCAGTTTTAGCATCTCAAATCTATATAACCCTACATCCTTCGAATGGGGCACTCCTCTTAAGAAATTTAAAAAAAAAAAAAAAAAAAAAAAAAAAAAGTTTTACATCATCGGAGCTAATATTACCGCATTTAAATGAGTATGAATGACTCCTTGAATTATAGGTTAAAGAAACAAAATTGAATATTGGTATGCAGAAGATTGATATCTTTAATTTGGTATCGTACTCAAATTTATGGAAACAAGAATTTTTCTAGTAACAAATAAGTAATTATTTATTGGGACATATTCATGCCTTTTGGTGATAGCTGTATTTTTTATTTGTTTTGAGAGTGAAATGGGATCGCTATGTAAAAATCCATGCCTTCAATGAGAGGACAGACAGACAGACACGTTTAAACATAGTGGTTCCACTAATTTTCCAGCGTATGATATTTATAAATCGTATTTATGGTAACCTGAAGTAAATAAATAGCTCCCGAGCTTTGGCTGAAACTGAAAATTGCATAAATCAAACTGATTATATTTAGGTTGAGTCATAAGTAACTTCCGTTATTTTATCAGAGATTTATTTGGCTGTAGTTAAATAACAATAATTGTGACGAGTGCAGGACGCTTTTCATGGAATTTCTCTTGCACTCTTTGCAACTGCTGAACGTATCTATCCGCAGTAATCGTTAGATTTGCCTTCAACAACTCGTGGTGAATTATTCCTTGACAATCCCAACATACACACAATAAAATCTTTTTGCCATGGTGGTTTGATTTCGGATCTGGTAGGGGTGGTTGATCTTTATCAAGCCACTGTCTTTTGTGGACTATATTGTCATAGGTAACCCATTTTTCTTTGCCTGTTACAATACTGTTTAAAAAAGGCTCAATTTTTACCCGTGAGAGACTTGTGGCGATTGACATGCGATCTTCTTTATTCCGTTCAATGAGATTATGAGGTACACACACTACTAACTTGCTGACTTTCCCTAATTTCTCCAGGTGGCGGTTAAGAGGTGAATGTGATGTATTCAACCTTTCTACTATACCTCTTGTTCATTGACGTGGATTTTGCTCCAATACTGCCTTTAAAAGGTTTTCGTCAAAGTCGGAAGGACGTCCCGCCCTCGGTTCGTCTTTTAAGGTCGTATTTCCAGAACGGAATTTTATAAACCAATTTCAATCTGCCCGATCAATTATTAGTTCTTCACCATATACACTGCATATTTTTTCAGTTGTCGCCCTAGCAATATTGCCTTGTTTAAAATCCCAAAGCATTAATGACGAATATGACTCTCCCTTTCAGAGGTTAAAAAAACAGTTTAACTTAACCTGTATCACACAAAACAGTTGAAAAAAGACTAACTGAAGACTCTCATAATTATATCAAGATTATATCATAATTAATTATTTTGTAAAATTGCCACACTTTCTCTTTACAAATCGAACCTTTAGTTTTTGCGATGAACGTAATTTTTATTTGCTAGTTCATATTTACATATTTCATTGTAAACAACAAAGCAAACATAAAAACCAAGAGGGAAATATAGGAAGCACTAAGCCGGGATCAAAAGGTTTTCGCGACGGCAGGTAAACACGGGCTGGCGGCTTTCCGGAGCACCTGTTGCTGCACAGCCTCAGATTCCCCTTGTCCTTCTTCACCCGTGTAGCCCCCGATTGCGGCATTCCCTTCTCAATATTTAAGCTATCAATTGGTTTCTGCGCAAAATATCTGGAGATGGCATTTTGGAGATCACCCGAATTTTCTAAATTTCGATCAGGCATTGAAAATGTGCAAACTATATGGCAAAAGGTTGCTGATAACAAGGGTGATTACTTCACTGATCAAAAACCAAAACGTGTTAAAAATTTATCTGTTTGAATTTAATGTAAAAAAAAAAACGACATTACTTTTCCGTCTCCCTAATATGTGGTTCATTCTAGCTCAACCTAAATCCGCCTTGGCTATCTGTCGATGTTTCAACAAAATAACTTTCCATTGAGTTCAACGCCCATTGGGAGATTTCGGATGTGAAGTTTGAAAGAGGTGTTGTAAATATGAGATTGTAAATATTAATTATATAATTCGTTAAATTAATTACGAGATGTATTTAGTTAAAATAAAGAGCATGGAGGAGACATAAATGGACGACTATAATTCAATGCTGTGTAGATAATTGCTAGGAGTTGGAGACACTAGCCAGAAGAGTTATTTTATGAAAATGAATTTCAACTAAAAGGCAATAAGTTAACAAACGAACCAAACTGCTTACCAGGCAGAGGCAGAAAAAAAAGGTTACATTTAATACAAAAATCACAGAGTCGTTAAACAACATACGAACTAGAACTATGGGGTACAGACCGTCAAACTTTCAATATTTCTAGTCAATTTATTTAAATACCCTTTGAAATAGCACCAATTCTGGTACCGATTTATTTTTCCAATGAAACCCTCCATCATGACCTGAACATCTCTTCCATAATCATAAACCGAAATATTGCAGTTTATATATTTAAAATTTTGGTTTATGATAGTACCTTCATACTCCTTTCCCCGTATCAGCCCTAGTCTTATGCCCAGTGTTGCAAACTGTCTTTGCGATCAATTATATCCCCTTACTCTTTGTTTTTCAACAGTGTACCAACATCTCCATCTAACACTTCTTCGAATACATTCTTGCTACTTTTTTCCATAAGTTCTACAATTTCTACTTCCACAACGCCTAATTTAGTCTTAACCTCTTAACTTAATAAAAATTACTTAACCTATCAATAAAATATTATAGATAATATTACTATACTATAAATTATTACTGTCATTACGAAAGTACTCTTGCAACACTATAACCTATATCATTTAACCTCTCTCCTGTTAGTTCAGACCTAATAGGCTTTCTCGAGACCTCCTGTTATGAGGAAACGTGAGTAGAAGTCATTATTGTTGTATGTATGTCAAACATGGACTATTACCAAATACCCGAGGAGAATGTGAGGAAGATGGACGGACCGGGAAAAGTTATTAAAATACTCTTTGTAATACTGAATTTAAAGAGCTCTCTGTATTAGTCAAGACAAATAAAATGGGTAATGAACATAGAGTACATGCCGTGATAATCCTTACATTGTATGTGAGGCTAAGAACATTGATCATTACATTCTGTATCCTACCTGCCATGTCCCGAGTGTATATTGAAATGCCATGCTTTGAACAACGAACTTTCCTCTTGTTACTTGGTCATTAATCTGGTTTGTCAGTGAGCTAGGGAGATGTAAAAAAAAACTAGCCAATAATTCTTAACTATTCAACATTGTATACGACTGACCGAATTCTGATTTCCAAATCTTGTGATCTACATTATGCCTATTGTATGTTTCCCACCACGCAACAGAAATTCCACAGACAAGTCCAAGGTCCCTTTATTTCCTTATTACGCATCTGGCAGGATCTCATGTATGTTTTTTTTGAAAATAGATTAGGAAAAAGAAAATAGAAAAATACAGAGAAGCCAATTTTTAGTATCTACGGAGTAGCTAGTTTTTTTTTTTTGCAATAATGTTTTATGCATTTAAGAAACTGACGCTCAGGACAATAAGAAATATGACATCTCTCATCGTTGTCAATTCCGTTTCTATGTCTTTAACTTTATATTATAATAAGGGTAATTAAATTTTGTCCTATAAAAAATTTATTTGGACTAATTGAGAAAGAATGGCGTGGAAAGTGATCCATAGGTTGATAGGTAAATATTTGAAATGATCGAGTCGTGTGCCGAGAGAGCGATATTTAAACACCGAACGTAGCTGAGCTATTCAACTTGAGTAAGTTGTTAGCAACTTAAGACAGGCGATAAGTGTCGGTGGTTTGTCTTATCATCCCCGATTACGGCTTAAGCGTTTCGGTGTTTGTATTATCATGGATGGTTTAGCACTTCATGGACACTCTTCTCCCCCAAGATATTATTTTTTTGAAGTCTTTAGGCATATCGGGGCGCACGTGGGTATTTTTGTTCAGTTTTAGTAACTAAATGGTTACGGAATGTGAAATCTACTCTGAAACAAGTTCGAGAAAATTTCATCTATCTGTGTCTACGTTTTAGAGTAGTAACCATAAAAATGAATCATTCGATGTGAAATCTTATGTTTTATTTCTCCTTACCTCGAATGCATGGACAAATATCTAGACCTATTTTAAAGTTCTTAGACTAGAAGTTCTGAAGCTGAGCGAGGGAACGCTAGGCACAGAAAAACATAAATAATTTACAAATATTATGCATTTTATCTATTTATGTCTAAACAAGTAAGTTTATGAATCCAGAAATACAAAGGATTCCAATAATCACAATTTTATTTTTTAAATTAATGCATAATTGTATGTTAAAAAAATAAAAGGAACTTAATGATTATGATTATTTCAAACGAAAAACAAATTTAATCCTCAGCATTACTTATATATCATTATAATAAACGATTTTACAATAAAATTACAATTTGTCTTATTCAATACCTTATAGGCAATAAGTAATTGAGATAAATGTTCCGATTCATACCATATTTACAATTCATCATTCACTCGCTCATTCATACAATATTTACAAACAGCCCAGGGGCTTCCCAAGCACACATGGTTGTCACCTCCCATGGGAAGTCCCCCACGCTCCTTCGTCAGTCTCGTCACCGGATATGAGGCAGTGGAGGCTGACTATGAGCGTGAGAGCCTTCTATATCAAACGTGAATAAGTTAGTTGTATACTACGTTAGGTAGCAAATACCTAGATTCGTCGACTATTTTCGGATGCCCGGAGGAAGGTAATGTAATTGTGTTCATTTGCTAAATTACTCATTTCAGTGCGTTATGTGTAATTGTTGATAAAGTCATTGTTTTTGCTGTAATTCCCCCAACCTTAGTTCCGGATGGCGCTGATAGACTACAAATCCTTCCTGTGCTGCCGTAAATCAGACCACGTGACGAACGGCCTGGGCCGTGATGAGTGCAGTTCCGATCGCTCACGAATGAGCAGAGGTCGATAGATAGAGTAAATACCGGAAGCCGTTAACGGGAGATAAGCAGCTGCCTGGACCAATGGGTGATTTTTCGCCAGGTCTACAGCCCTTGTCTTCATAATGAGCATTCATTAGCCCCTTCTCTTTTTCAGTCAGTCAGTCTCGTATTTCGAGAGATCTTATCTCTGCTAATAGACACCTTTAACAAAAAGTATCAAATCATCACTATATTCATGTAAATCAAAAATTAGATCCATCGTCTTCAAGGAAATTCATTTAAATATTTAGTACATCTAATTCAATTATTATTAGTAAATATGTACATATATACATTTATAATTGAATTAGGGAGCGTATGAAGTCGACAGTTACTTATTGAAACCCAAATGGGACTCTAAACCACCTAATTATCAAATAATACTTCATAATTTTTAAAAAAATATTTCAAATATAATAATAATTTACAAGAGTTTGAAAATTATCTTTTAAACAAGTACTACCTTACAACTACTACTTCAAAGGGCATCTCATCTCTCAATAGAAAATAAATTACTAATCCACAAAGTAATACCTAAGCCAATCTGGACATACGGAATAGAGCTATGGTGGACAGCAAAATCTTCGAACATCAAACGTAACCAATCTTTTCAATCAAAAGTTCTGATAACAATAGTAAATTCCCCTTATTACCTTTACAACAGGCGACAAAGCCCTTCACAACGATCTTAATATACCTTACATTCTCGAACTCATCCCTTCCAAGTTTATGAAATTCCATAGTGACCTATCCAACCAACCTAATCAACCCTAGCACATTCAGCTCTGGGACTGCACCATTCATCCCTATACTCTTCCTCGGAGACTATCGAACGTAATTAAAATTAATCTTCATAGAACACCGTGAAATCGTGATTAACAATAACGATGAAGACTGGACAGTTTGAAGCCTTACTTGGCTTGATGATTTAGTAAACGACTATCTGACACAGTAGCGAAATATGATGAAGAAATAATAAATGGAACGGCGCTTAGTGCTACCATACCGCTAGTACTTGCAGGTAATGCGGAAGTGTCTACCAGCGCCGTCATTCCACCTTTCGTCGGTTTCACTATTGTATATTTAGCTTGTACATCACTTTTTTGTAATTATTCAATGGTTATTATTTAATGTCGTACTGTATTGTGTAGACTTCATCACATTGTTTTTTTTTCGCCTTTGTTTCTTTTATGTTGATCCATTTATGATATTGTTTACTCAATGCAGACAAATAATTTTAGCTCATCAATTGCCTAGTAAGGCAGATTGCAATTTTAGCACGATAAAGAAGTTAATTGAAAAAAAAAATTAAACTGTAAAAAGCCAATTTCAAAAAGTGTTCGATTGGACATGCATAGAGAGTAAATCCCTAGTTTTCATTTATAATTTAACAGCACAACCTTGAATATATGTAATCATCCCAAACTACTAATGATACATGAGGAATAATAATGAAAACTTGGTTCCGGAAGAACTCATAAATAGTAAATAATTATTTATTAAAATAGAAACTTATAATATTAATTAGGTTATGCACACAAACGCTCTGTTAGAGAGAAAGTTACTTCAAGAAATAAGCCATACTAAAAATATACATTTACAATTCCCGGATTGGTATTTGTTCTCTTTAACCTGGCATGTTTATAGCCCTAAGGAATTAAATTATTTACTGCAAAATTTACATACTGTTTTAATTAGTTCTTACTTAAATAATTAGCTTGTATGTCACTTTTTGTAATAAACAATGGTTATTACTTAATGTCGTACTGTATTCTACAGACTTCATCAAATTGTTTTTTTTTTTGCCTTTGTTTCTTTTATGTTGATCCATCTACGATATTGTTTACTCAATGCAGTCAAATAATTTTCATTTTAGCTCATTATTACTTTTATTATTTTTTCTAACAGGGATTTAAACTTTGGCATTGTCTTTTGTGTTATGATAACATGTTATGATATTTGCCAGAGATGAATTTGTCATCTGAATGTTATTGTTGTTTATAGGCGACTTTGACGTGGATTAATTTATTTTTTCTATGAGTGTATTCCGATGAACTCTCAACTTTTTTGGTTTATGGATGAGATAACGTATGACTTGAATCGATATAAGTAAGATAATAGATTTTCACCTATTGATCCCGGCGTTGTGTTACTTTGATTTCAATTCCTTCCTTCTCCTCCAGCCAAAAAAAAGAAATCTTTTCCTCACTTTCTGTTAGCAGTTGCTTACCGGCTGAGTGGAGGCTGAGAAACGGCGTAGTTTGGCTTTAAGTTTCTTGGACTTGGCCCAAGGTTCCGTGCCCACACTGCGAACTACCCAATAAACCTGATCCCGCCCGTAGCTGCAGGCCGTAAACTTAAACAACTTGCACAATTTGTGCTTTTCTATTCTATTTGACCGCACCCGAGTTTTAAGCCAAACAGTGTTTCTCGGAAATATGTCACATGTCACGATCAATTTATATCTAGTCACACACATGTGAATGACTTCCAAAACTTTAAAAAGTTGATTCTGCTTTCATTATGGAACTTGGTGTTCATTTCTTTCCGTCAATAAAGCCATACGACGATTTTTCGGTTACCAATCTGTTTAGCTTGATGAAAGACAAATATAAGGATAAGGATCATATTTATCAATGAAAAACATTCTAGATAAGACGAACATTAAAAATAAGAACTAAATAAAAGTGTATCTACTAAGGGAGGAACTTTAGGAATAAATGATGTGCTCTTCGGATGCACATGCTTACTTGCTACGAGTTCGAATATTTGGTGACTACTCTTACGAATAATTCTTTGGTGGTATTTAATCTAGTTTTGTCCTGTAATTGAAGAAATATAAAACTCGCAATTAGATAGATGCCTCACAATTAGTAGATTCATTAGACCATCTAGCTGCCAATCTATTGCTTGGAAATATGAAAACGAATTCCGTTAAACATGTTTTATATAACAATAAAGTGCAAGCGAAAAAAGTTCTTGTGTTAGTGTGAACTCTCTAAAGCGGAAAACTTCAAAAATAAATTTTACGCAGACTAAAACAAGAAATCTATTAAATTTTTATAGAGATTTTTGTGGTAGTGATATATTTTTTATTGAGCGTTATATAATTACTCTGATGCTGAATAGACAGGAGGTCTACCTCTCTCAGGAAAGTAGTGGTTTGAATTTGCAGAAAGGGCTAGGCAGGAATGTCTGGGACAGAAAGAGACAGACAGGCTGAAGAGGGCCGACTGAAAAAGGGGTCTAATTGAAAGCGAGGACCCCCCCCTCTCCTATTAGTGTATGAAATGCTCCGGGGCCCGGTCTCTCATTGCTCCCTCTCACTCTCCTATCCCATTGATGCCACTGAATCACCAGCCTCCGGGATTGCAACAATATCTGTGGTTTTATTCTTGGATATCTGTGCATACATCACCGCAGCTAGAGGCCATGCAATTTGACTGTAAAGAAAACATGCTTATATGCCTTATCAGACGTACAGTCATTAGTTTAAACTTATTTCCCTATAAAACGAACTTATAGCAAACTTATTCCCCTATAAAACGAACTTTGGAAAATTGTTTTTTTCTACTCATTGGCAGTGTGCGATGAAAAGTTATCGGTAAGAACTAATTAAAAACAGTTAGTAAATTTTGAAGTGCACCACATTTATTTATATGTTTTATGTGAATAGTTCAATTTATTTAGGTGATAAACATGTCAGGTTAAACAGAACAAACACTAATCCGGGAATAGTAAATATATATTTTTAGTAGGGCTTATTTCTTCAAGTAACTTTGTCTGTAACAAAGCGTTTGTGCACATAACCTAATTAATATTATAAGTTTCTATTTTAATAAATAATTATTTACTATTTATGAGTTCTTCCGGAACCAAGTTTACATTATTATTCCTCATGTATCATTAGTAGTTTGGGTTGATTACGTATATTCAAGGTTGTGTTGTTAAATGATAAATGAATAAGGCTCTAAATGCATAATCAATCAAGCACTTTTTGAAATTGGGTTTTTACAGCTTAATTAAAATCTGTTTACATTGCTTGTAATGGACTGTTTATAATTTATTTTAGATCGTAGTTTATATTTCACTTTTCTCTTTTTCCTTCTGCATTTTATGATCCCGTTAGGGAATACGGATTTGATGAAGAATTCTTAAATTGACTTAAATAACACGCTTTTTTGTAGTCCTCTATATAGGAATGAAAGAGAACCGTCGCAGCTGATGTACTCCACAGATGTCAGTTCGCACGATGAGTGAGATGTCGGCCCTAATACTGGATACGTCATCGATTCGGCATCAGCTGTCTGCACCTCGTAGTGCTCAACTATACCTCTGTAACATCTTTGTCTGTGTCTTTTTACATATCCTGCTACAGTTCAATTTTTCCTTTCACGTTTCACATTATGTGAAAGAAGAAAATAAATTTTTACTCGAGACCGACATAAAAACCGCAAACGAAAATGGAATGACAAACCTTTCCTGGTCTAAAGAATAAAACTTTCATTACCTCAGACAAGTCTACACAAACCAATTTCTGGATATAACATAACAATTAACAGATCACAGGAGATTAATTATTATTACCTTAATCAATCTTTTAAATAATTCCTCCAAGGTAGTGGTTTCATTGCACAAGAATTTGTACGAAAACTCAATCTCACAAATTCAATAGATTTTGTCACGAGTAAACAAACTTGGTAAAGTTAATAGGCCTGGATAGTTTGCCTCCAATCTTCTGGCACTAATTCGTACGACCTGTTGCGTGATATTAAAATATTCGATTTTTCGTCAGATTGTTTATGACAGTAGCCACCATGGGAAGATCATTGTTTATTCTGTTTTGTTCAGTAAATTTATTTATTTTCAGTTATACTGAAAAATTATTTTCAAGGAATAATAGTTTTTATTTCTACTGTATGTACTAAATCGTTTATTTACGATATTACACTAAAAAGAAAAAGGATCCCTTCTTAATTATTCTTTTTCATGGATCAATATAACAAATTTTCCCGCGGTCAAAAAATGAATTATGCATGGTAATAACTTTTAACCGATATTTGAAGACAACATTTCCGTAATAATTCTGATGCAGTGTAACTAAAACCTAGATTTTTAAATAAGCACTGCGAAATGAGTACGAAATTACGGACATTCTTTCAGATTGACTTCATTGTTCATAAATAAAATTACAGCAGATTACAACAAACTTCACAAACACCAAAACCAACTGATTCTGGGACTATCTATACCAGAATTTTCTTGTAACACTCCACGACGATTGATAATACTTTGGCTTAGAAAACATCTAAATTACAATACTATAATAAATCATTAGATCTATCCATCCAAAAACATGGGGGAAGAATCGCTGGACCGAATTCTACCTTCTTATCAACCGAGCTATTCTTTATAACTAAATTTACAGCACACGCGATGGCTGTGGCGTTAGTCTCAGTTCTGTATAAATAATTGAGACTTGAGAACATTGAATACAAATACAAATTAAAGAAAATAATTAATCTTTTAGACTCTCCTCTGGATCTTTCCCGGTGGGTAGAACTAATTTTCCGTCACATATAAACAGTTCACTGCCAATTGACCCACAGCCTAAAACTAAATAAACAAACGAATCTACCTAAAAACATTGTCTGTCTTTCCGCTGAATACCAACAACTTTATTTATTTTATTTTTTTTTTATCTTAAGATCTTTATTGTGCTAAATTACCTTAATCTGCCTTACTCGGCAATAAGTAATTAAGATAAATGCTCTCATTCATACAATATTTACAATTCATCATTCACTCGCTCATTCATACAATATTTGCAGACAGCCCAGAGGCCTCCCAAGTCCACATGCGAAGAGAAAGCGAAGTCTTGGGAAGTCCCCCACGCTTCTCCGTCAGCCTTGTCACCGGATACTAGCCAGTGGAGACTGACCAAGAGCGCGAGAGCCACAGACGCTCAGGACATGATTAAAGAAACTGGCCATTGCCAGGACTCACATTGTCATGCGATTATAGCAGGTCGTGAGGCTACTGCCATTTTAGTCTCCGAGGAGTATTATAGGCATGAGTGGTGCAGTGCAATGACTGTGGGATTAGGGTGGTTGGATAGGTTACTGTCGTATTTTATGAACTTGGAAGGAATGAGTTCAAGAATATAGGTTATATAAAGATCGTTATGAAGGGTTTTGTTGCTGACGTAATAAGGGCCACATATACATCTATAGATCAAGTACGTATTAAACTTAAACTGATAACTGACATCTAAGCCATGAAGAATATGTTGTATTCCGAGTAAATAGTATACAACGAGTAAATTGTATTCCAATATTTAATACTCGTTTGTTTTACTTACCTGACAGCCATTAATGAAAACCAGTCTAGATTGCATTCGAAATCTCCATCGAGGTGTTTGTCTCTGAATGCTAAATAAAGCAGAACTTAAAAGCCTTTAACAAATTCCAATTAGGAATTCACGAGGAGCTGACAAAGACAAGAGAGCTAATGGAGACGGATCAGAGAAAAAGTAGACCCTCAACATTACAGACCAAATTGGGACCACTTAGCTCGAGCTCAGCTTGTACAATCTCACGTAGGCTTCATATTTTTCTCTTTTGTCACAATTTGTTTTCTCTCTTTGTTTGGCTATTTCCATTCAATCGTCTCTGTACAGCTAATTCATTTTTAACTTCCTTAATCAAATATCTCTTTAAACAGTACATCTTTCAGTTCATTTCTGTCCTCTTTAATTATTTTATGCTCTCGCGGTCTGGCAGACGAGCGTGGGGGACTTCCCAAGACTCCACTTCCCCTTTTGAATGCGAAGGACAATCATGTGGACATCGGAGGTCTCTGGGCTGCTTGTAAATACTGTATGAATGAGCAAGTGAATGAAAATTGTAAATATGTTATAAATATTTATCACAATTATGCTCCATTTACGGTCATCCACCCAGGATTGCCGACCTTCCATCATTTTGCTAACCCAGACAGAACCTCCACGTCTGACCTGCTCCTGACACAAGAGCCACACCGGGTCACCGGATGCTCCGCCTTAGATTTCACCACCTCCGACCATCGGCCTGTTCTCTATGAACTAGAAGGGGACATGCCAGAGCCGCCTGCTTCTAGATACAGGTACGATGAGGCCAAGTGGGGCCTCTACAAGCGTCTCGTCAACACCGATTTGCCCACTATCACGCCCCTGAGACACACTTGGGACATAGATTACGCTATCTATCAGTTACAGGACGTCATCGAACGAGCTGCCGATGCATCGATCCCTAATGTTTCTCCGAAGCCCCCTTCTCTGAGAAAACCTCCGGATCACATCCTACAACTGATTAGCCAGCGTAAAAATATTAAGAACAGGTGGTTCACGACCAAAAACAGGGACTTAAAACCGGTTTTAAATTCTATCTGGCCCAGTGGAAAAACTCGATTTGGGAAGATCGCCTCACCAGTCTCCACGGTGACCACAAGCAATTGTGGAAGTCAGTCGTGGCCAGGGCGAGCCAATAGGAGCCTTCGACCCACCCTCCCCCTCCCTCCCCACCACTACCGATATCTGGACCTCTCACAGGCAAGTCTCAGCTATCATTAGAAGAACGACCGGCAAAAAGACAACAGGGCAGGACTCGATCCAGAACATCCTACTCAAGCAGCTGCCGAGGAAAGGAATCTCGTATATCACCAACATATTGAACTCCTGCTTCAGGCTGCATTATTTCCCCCAGAACTGGAAACATGCTATAGTGATCCCTCTTCTGAAACCAGCGAAGAGTGGTTATGAGCCATCTTATTACCGCCCCATCAGTCTGCTGACTCAACTCTCGAAGCTGTTCGAGAGAATCATCCACATACATCTCTCCGGGCACTGTGAGTCACAAGAAGTTATCCCACCAGAGCAGACTGGGTTCAGCACAGGCTTAAGCGCGAACAACGACCTGGTGAGATTGCAACACCACGTCGCATCGAACGTCCGGGGCAACAGAGGTACCGCTATGATTTCTCTGGACTGTTCGAAAGCTTTTGTCTCTGTGGACCACTACATCCTACTCCAACGTCTGAGGGAATATGAATTCTCGGATCAGCTGCAGAACCTGATAAGATTCTACCTTACAGGCAGAACATTTTCGGTTCGTATAGGCACTACATCTACGACCCGAAGAAGCTACACTGCCGGTGTCCCCCAAGGATCGATGCTAGGCCCTCTGCTGTTCAACATTTACACCACCCACATCGTAGGAGCCTCGTACCCCAACTGCGAGGTATCGGCGTATGCAGACGACATAGGTGTTTACAGCACTAGCATCAATCCCTCCAGAGCCCTGAAATTCGCTGAGAGCGCCAGTCAACAATTCGCCGAGAAACTCGATGCCGTCCACATTCAACCCAACCCGGCCAAGACGCAAGGAATTATATTTAGTTACAAATCAGGACATAAGAAACTACCAAAATCCATCGTCTTAGACGGCAAAGAGTGCCCTGTAAGCAACAAGCTGTGCTACCTCGGGATTACCCTCGGTAGGCACTTGTCGTTCACAACGCATCTCGGCAAGAAATTAAAGAGTGTTAGGAAGAAATTCTCCAGCCTCGGACACCTACTTCACAGCCCGGCTTTATAGGTACGCCTCAAGCTGCTGATATACCAGAGCGTCCTAAGACCTGCTTTGATGTATGAGACCCCTCTCTTCAAGTATCTGACTCCTAACACTCTCAAAACGCTCCAGCAATTTCAGAACAGAGTTCTCCGCACCTCCCTCATACTTACCCCGTTCGACCGAATAAAGGCAGACGAGATGCATAAAAAATTTGAAGTGCTCACCTTTCAAGATTTTATCAAGGGAAGGCACATCAAATTTTTTGACTCGCTCAGACATCGCCACAACCCACTATTCTCTGACCTTCAACCGCCACCAATGCCCGTCAGATGGAAGCGCTGTTGGACCGCCAAAGCCTGGAGGATGATCGACGTCAAAGAATCCGATGACTGAACGACCTACACCCAGCCGACTCAACCGAAGCCACAATGACCCCATCTACGTTGTGTAAGCAGGGTCGACCTTCCGGCCAAGAGGCTGACTGTAATCATTTCAGGCCCCTGGCAACTTTCGCCTGGCCGACTACAATACATTGCCTAGGTGCCCCTAGGCTCAATCCTTGATAGACTCTCACTACCTTCCTGATTCCACCCGCCTCCTTTAGGCACTCCACATCCTATATCCTTCTCATACATCCTTCAAATGGGGGACTCCCCTTAGTGAAAGGCACTCATCAGCCCTAAATAATTTTCCTTTATTTTTCCCACAACCTAATTTTTATAAGTTTGAGAGCTAAGGGAAAAAAAAGCAAAACGTGGTTAAATAACGCCGACCTGCACCCGTTGCTTGGTGTGCCGTCGGTGGGCGAGTTCTTCCACCGGAGACACATAAGTTTTTTGACTCGTGGCAGCACCTAACCAACCCAGTGTTTAACACTATGACCCCACCACCCTTCCCGCATCGATGGCAACAGACTGTCAGGGAAAATTAAGTTACGATTTAGTTTAAGTTTTTATTGTTAGATGTAAGTTTGTTTTAATTCTATGATAAATAAGGCGAGCCTCATCGCTTTTAATAAATTCATTCTATTATTGTATAATGTACATCATTATACTTTTGTACAATGCAGATCACTTATTTTTTATACTAGAATTTGTATAAAATATAGCCAAGCTACAGGAAATACAGTGAATAAGTTGTAAATAGATTAGTTTGTAGAATCTATATTTTGTACATATTTATAAATTTGTAACAAGGGGATATGGACCAAAAAAAAAAATCAGTGTCTGCTGAAATATAAGTACCGTCCAGCTCTAACTTTTTTCATCCTTAAAATAATATTTCAATTGTTCGCGTTTGTCAATTTATAAAAAAGATTTTTTTGGTTATAGCAAGTTTCTTGGATCTTTTCCTCTATAACTCCGATTTTCTAGACTTTTTTTCCAATTAATTAGACATATCAACCTTTATAACCTTTGCTTTTTAAATTGGCTATTTAATCTCAAATTTATCGTGGGATGTATAACGTAAAAGATAAATATAATATTAAATAAATGAGTTGTTTAATAAAACTGTCGTTTGGTCTAGTATAATCGATTCCTGCCAGATAATAGTTTATTAATTAAAACTAAAGCTATCTGTTTTTCATTAACGATTCATGCATTACAAATAGAGAATTTGTGTGAAATTCGGATGATTGTGTCATGGAAATTCAGAAAATCAGAAGTAATATGAACGTGATGGTGTAAACTAGAATAGTGACATAGGTGACGTAAATATTTTGCCGTAGGAGAGAGTAAGGAAAAATCAAGGAAACCTTAACAAGTAATACGAAAATAATAAAAATGGATTCTATATTAAAAGATAGATACATTTTGTTGTCGATAGTTCCGAAAACCAAATATTATAAAATTAAATAGGAATGAATGAGCGGGAGTGAGCCAGCAGGCAATTTATTTCTCTGTTTGTTTGCTCCCCCGAGGAGGGAATATCTTCCTAAGACGTCATTTATTCGTCGGCTAAATGGTTAGATAGTCGGTTGGTGCGGTTAAGTAAGTCAACTTGTCTACTTGGACTTGATACTAACTGCCTCGTAAAAGTTCATGGGCCCCTCTGGCTCACTTCATTATACGGGACCTATCCCAATTTATTTTTATATCTCTGATCTTCTTTTAATCCTAAGTGGGGCCGGCTAACTCCGTTCTTTATGCCTCAGATTAATTTTAAATAACACTTTTATTATTTACGAGACAGACTTATATTATATTTACCAGTCTGGACTAATTAAAATTGACAGTTTCTCTAGTGTCCAACAAAGATCTAGATAAGTACCTATTTATTCCGATATGCCACCTATAAATAACGAAGATGAAATATTATAATTTTATATTTATGAAATCCATGATTTTTTTCTCGTAAAAAATAGTCTTGAATATGTGCTATGGCAATTGTAACAAAGGAAATAAAGCTAAACTAAACGCAGGTAATCAAAACGGACGATTCAGAGCTATATTACCTGCTGAAGAAAATCTTGTAACGAGTATTATTTTTAAATGTAGAACAATTGTATTGTCTACCACAATGTCGTATGTTATATTATTAAAAATAGTATAAAGGGTCTCGATTGTCTGCTGACATTGATGTAGTCTAATGTACCTTCATTTACCGCCCTTAGGTTCATACGAAACCTTGCGATGATCTCGTTATAGTAACTTGGAGTCCACCTGATGTGCTTCTATCCTTTTACGTCAAGAAAATCACACTCAAGTCCGTAGATGGAACAAGTATGCACCACTATACATTCTTTAGATTCATTTTTGTTTTATTTTCACTTGAGGGTATATCTTCATCCATACCTCTACTAACACTCCCATCACAGGTATAACCTCGCGCATCCCCCACTATTTATCAGCAAGGGTGAGATCATCAATTTCCTTATAGTTGATTCAAACTTCCTTAGTTTTCAAAACATTTACACTCGTACCCTTGGTGCCTTTTTCTAAGGAAGCGGACTATCACTGAGAATCCGGGAATAGCTCTGTATCTCTATTGATTGACTGGTCTAGTTAGTCATAACTCCGTTCAACACTAAAGAGAGATAATTGGAGAAAACATGCGACCTCCCCCCCCCCAACAGGCCTTAACTCAAAATGAGCAGAGTTTTCCTCTGCAGCGTATTTACAATTGGATTTTTACTCTCTCTACTAATTCAAACTCACTACTAATACACTTACAACACTTATAATAAATACTCGTATTTTAATCAGTAAATGCCTTGTGGGGATCATTTCATATAAAAAGCTTATAAAAAAATAATAATTGACTTTTGTTTCATTTCATAGGGCCAACTATTGAGTATTTTACTATTGAATATGTTTTCAATATTAATATTTATTTATAAATTGAGATTCTGAGCACTTTTTGACAACTTTTTGTATGTGTGGTTTGTTGTTTATTCGTTTTTATGTTCTGTATTTTAACATTGCCGATGACAGCAAGTATGCTGTGCGACTTATGCAATTACAAGATTCAGTCTGGTAAGACACTTGTTTATTAATAAATAATAAAAAGAGCTACATAAGCATCAAAATTTATTCCATTAGCAAAACCAATGCGTCGGTATTTATGAATATGTTTCATGGGGAAAAACTTTATACATTTCAAAAAATTCAAGCGATAATTAAACGTCTAATTATAGATTAGGTATAAAATTAAAATAACGATTTTGTTTCAAATGAATGAACTTTACAATGAGCGGAAGTCACACGTGGAATAACTCACCGTTTGATATATCGTTATCGGTCACGATGAACTATTTTTCGAATCCTTTGAATAAAATATCGGACACATTTTTTATTAATAATACGATAAAATGTTTTGGGCTTTTGTTTATATAGATCAACCTGATTTGAAAGCTTTCTTTATGTTATCTAGCCTACCACTTTCATACCTTTAGGTCATAGTTACAGTTCAGACCTTATTTTGAAAAATTAAGATTTACTTCAAATATTAAGTTGTGATGATTATCGGCTGTTAAAAATTAAGAAAGTAGCACAACAATTTTAGTTTTCTAATTTAATTTCCATTGGATGATTAAACATCTTCAAATAACATAGTGGATTAAATTTGTGTTATGTTATTTCATTATATATTGACGCAGCACTACAAGTATTGTGTCGGCACTTTGGGAGCAGTTGCCTGCTGATCAATATTCTCACATTTGGCTGGTATAGACATTTTAACTCCCATGTCA
Source organism: Acanthosoma haemorrhoidale (assembly GCA_930367205.1). Classification (NCBI taxonomy): domain Eukaryota; kingdom Metazoa; phylum Arthropoda; class Insecta; order Hemiptera; family Acanthosomatidae; genus Acanthosoma; species Acanthosoma haemorrhoidale. Next base: position 104,582,602 of record OV884014.1, on the reverse strand, counting down.
GATCATTGTTCAGCTACACCACTTGATGCCAGGCTTCTGAAATGCTAACGGTTATTGTTAACCTAACATCTGTATTTTTTTTTTGTCACGGGAAGGCCTTAAAGACCACAAGATTATCATTACTTTCGGTCCTTTTCTTGTTTTTGTTTTTCCTTTCCTTCCATTTTTCCCTCATTATCTCGGCGTGCTTTTGTTTTCTTTCTTCTGTACACGCGACTCCCTCTTTCGCTTTTTTCTTTCCCACAAGAACCTTGATTCATTTCAGTCTTTTCCTATATCTTTCTCCGTCTTGGCAATCCTGGTCCGTCATTCCTAGTCTTTCCGTTTCTCCCTTCATCTGCTTGGTGTATCCCCTTGAGCTTTTGTATCCTCCGATTTTCAGGAATATTTCCTTGTTTAGTCTTTCCGGGGCCATTCTTACCATATGTCCGTGGAATTTCAGTCTCCTGATCCTTATGTCCGTTTCTAGGTCCCCTGTGTCTTTTTGGGGCCATAGATCCTTCTTAGGATTCTTCGTTCTATTTTCAGTAGTTTTTTTAGATTGGGAAGCCATGAGATTTCCGTTCCATAAAATATTATCGGTTTAACGACTGTGTTGTAGTGTCTTATTTTCACTCTAGTGGACAGGTTCTTCTTTTGTTTATACGTCTCTTTATTTATTGTTAAAAATTGTATAAAATGCAAAAAGTTGATAGGGCTCATTTTTGGACTACTTATGGGGAACAACCATCTTAAAACTAACTTAATCCTAGAGCGTGTCCACTTTGACTGTCTGCTGGCATTGATGAGGGAATGGAGAGAGGGAAATCGTGTTAAACGCGGGGTTGGTGATGTATTGCAGCGTATAAAAGAATTCGATATGCCTACGTCGAATGAACTCATCCACCGTAGGCAGCTCAAAATCTTCGTGGAACACACTGTTTCTCTGCTGCTGGAAGGAGTCGAGCTGTCATTTCAGTCAGATGACTAAAAAGAGGTACACAGTAAAACACCACAGCTCTGAGTACCCACTTGTAAATAATGAGCTTGAGGTGCTGAGATAGGTTGGGGGAAGTCAGCAGATGAATAAGCCGGTAAGACTTCGTACGTGTTTGTTTTAAATTCCTTGCAAAATGGCCAATAAAACGGAGGTGCCCCCATTTTATCCCCAAATATACGAGGCTTTTTGCGGGATAATTGTGGGCTATATAGAAAGTAGGTAGTGGCTACTTCTCTTTCGATAGGAGGAAATTACACAGTCAGTCTTACCTGCGTTCAAAGTAATGTTGAGTTAGCCCATTCGAGCTCTTGACACTATGCCGCTACTGTACACCGCGATGTCGTTGGCCAAAGCAGCTAGTGCAGTACTCCGACAATATAGTGTTTATATAGAATATGTACATACATATATGTATGTTGTATAGTGAAGTGGTCCGACGAATTCAGTCGAGCAAATCTTGCAAAGTACTGTGGAGACCACGACATCTTGAGGTACTCCACAGGTAAGAGGCACAGCCTCGAAGAAGCAAACACCGCACCGCAGTGATTGGTTATTTGGGAAGCTCCGGGTATTCCCGGTCGCAAAGCATTCAACACATGTCCCGTGGGACACTTAAGAGAAGTCTTGCGTGCTGTCGTGGGAAATCATACCCGTGGCTATATGTTCAGGTTTTGGCTAGCTTCTGACTGTAGCTTTTCTGTGATAAGACGTAGGAAGAAGTCTTTGAGATAATTCATAAGAATTTTCTTCAGACTCTTAATAATAAACTGAACTGGCGGTAATGGGCTGGGTGATGACCGCTCCACACTCGCTCGAGTAGTACCCAGATGGCTTGTTTCCACTTGTGAAGAAATCACAACAATCCGTTACAAGAATTGTATAGTTTGGCGAGTTGTACGATTCCTCTCCTTGGCATCTGTTTCAGACCGTTTGTGTCCTCTCGGGCCTTGCTGCTCCGTTTCCCTGACACCGGCGAAGAATCGGAATCGGAAAAAAGCTGCTTCGGAGTTGCATACATGTGGTTCTATTCAGTTTCTAGCAGATAATAGTCGGAGAGGTAATTAATAGATTATTAATTCTATCTTAATTAGTAATTAATTAATTAATTATTCTAGAGTTAATAGTCGGCGTTATACAACCTGTCAGACGGTTTCATATGCACAGGACGTGGTAGAGGGGCCTTGTGGAATAGTCAATTAATGCAACAAAATGGCTAAAACTAGAAAAGGAAAATGGCCAAAATCTAAGCTGAGGACTCTCCTTACAAATGATTCGGGAATGTTTCGCTAAAGAGATATGACTTTTTAGTATTTTCTCATCATATTGAAAGGCTTTGAATGCTGTTCCTTTATGCTGCTGGTTTAAAAATATATTTAGACTAAATAATAAACTTAGTGCTCACATTTTATTCAAAAGGGCTATGTCCTATAACAAATAAATAATTTTATTTTTGAGGTAATGGAAAAAAATGGCAATGCTTCGATATATGTGTTTGTAAGTCTATTAAATAATTTATTGTACTATTGGTGCCATGTTGAGTCAAATTCTGTAAAAATAGTTGCCACTCCAGTGATTAAACGATTCCTTCCAGTGACTGTGACACTAAACTTGCACTCGGTCGGGCTCCAGCCACCGCTCCAGCTTCCTGGACCATCATATCGACCTGCCCTGCAGCGAGGGACTTGCCCGGCCTAGCGCCGTCTGTCTAGCTCCCCGCTACAGCCCTTCACCTATTTTATAGAGCCATGTACTCACGGATAACAAATTATAACCTACATAAATTGTAACGAAACGATACTCTGTTGTAGGCAGTATAGTCTATGTAGTGCACCTAGCGTAAACCTGCTCATTACAACTAAAAGGTGCCAGATAGCACTAATGGAATCGAGGTAAAGAACTGCCTGGACAGTCAAGTAATTAACAGAGGTGGCTGTATCGAAACACTTAGGCTTAGTCACAAGCTAAGACGAACTAGTGCAGAATTGTCGAAAAAAATTAATATAATTATATCCCAATGCGCTAATGATAAATGAAGAAACATTGATGACCAAAACTTCATTTGGAAAATCCATAAATATAAGATCAATAATAAAATAGAATCTGTCAAATATATGAAGCTAAAGATAACTGAATTATATACACATTGTTAGTCACAACGGAAGAATACACTGTAGAAATAACAGATATATTGTAACATTCATGATATTTGAGAATATCATGACCAGCAACCCTCCCACCTGGTCAGCATCTTCCCTTATGCTCTTAGGAGTGTGGATGAGATAAAGGGTCAGTCTTAGCCCAGCCGCCTAGAAAAGCGGACTCTTAGCAAGCTCCCGAACTGGCGGTACCATATAGAAAAAGAGGAGAAGAACCAACAGCAGACAGTAACGTTGATTGGATTATACGGAGATCATCGATTGGGTGATATTAATATTGTTTTTTTATTATGGATCCATTAAAAGAAATTGAGCTCAAATTCATGTTTGTAATTAGTAGTAACTATCCTTGTTCAAAAGGAATTGAATATTTTTATATACTTTTTGTCAGCACTATATATAATTATATTATATTATTTGTTATAACCATTTTATTTATATACATATATTTCACAATTCCCAGTTTCTAAATTTATTAATAACTACAACATTAGCCTTGAGATCGGGCGATTCAATCGGGATAATTTCCTATGTCGAAGACATAAAAACAATTTGAATTAAAGATCTCATGACTGACCTGCCCAATTAGTTAAGGTAAATTGATCAATAAACTAGAAAAAGAAATGGTAAAAAAGAGGTAGGTTTCAATATATTTACAATTTCCGGACAACAATTCGGGAATTTATTCTGTTTGATATGATATGTTTAACACTCTAGCACAGACAGCTATTGAAAGCTTTATTTCTAACATAAACTATGCCAGCTAATAAACAATAACATAATAAACAATTTTCACTAAGACTGAATGTTAAAATATGATTTAAATACTAATCCTTACATAGCTAACAAGTAAATTATAGCGACCCCACTTAACGTTATAAACTATACACACTATGCAATCCACAAAAAATTCATATATATATATATTATGAAGGATTACTAGCTAAACGATTTTGAAAATTCAATTGACTATTCACTATATTCATTTTTCAATGAAAATTTTTCATAGGAGTGGTAGTCTGCTTCCCCCCCTCCCCCAAGGAATACTCATTTCAGTATTTTTTCTCAAAAAATCCTTCACATTAACTTTCCCCTTATATCACTAAAACCTCTCCCATGTCTCTTTCAACCTAGAGATCTGTCGTTTTCTTGAACCGGTCGACTGGTTTTTCAAGTTCGAACTTCACATCGGTACAATAATAGTTTTCTGAGCTTTACTACACCCACATGTTAAAAATATAATAACACAATTGACGATGAATCTATTAAATAAACACTATAAAGATATCATTATATTACTCAGAATGAACTTGTGTCACATTAAATGCCTTGTTTGATAATAACATTTTTAAGGCATTTATTTATTATTCCATAACCTACAACAGAACACTTAATCGTGTCATTTCACTTAACTGTGATTGCCAAATACGAATGGAACAATAGTTAATGTCAGTCACCTAATTTTAAAGAAAATCAAAAGTCCTGAAAACAATAGTAAATGCCCCTTATCACGTAAGCAACAAAACCCTTCATAACGATCTTAATATACCTTACATTCTTGAACCCATGAATTCATGAAATTCCATAGTAACCTATCCAACCCCCATAATCCCCTATCACATTCATTACACTGCACCACTCATTCCTGCACCGGAGACTAAAACGGGAGTGGCCTCTTGACCTGCTATAAATGCGTAACAGTGGGAGTCCTGGCCATAGCCAGTTTCTTCAATCATGTCCTGAGCGTATGTGGCTCCTGCGGTCTTAGTCAGCCTCCACTAGCTGGACTTCCGAATACTCCGCTTCCTCTTTCGCATGTGAGGGAGATGACAACCATGTGGATTTGGGAGGTCTCTGGGCTATTTCTAAATACTGTATGAATGAAAATTGTAAATATGGATGAATGAAAACATTTATCACAATTACTTATTACCCATACAGGCAGATTAAAATTTCATGATCATAAAGCTGATTAAAAAAAAAATTAATGAAACCTGCTAACGAGGGTTGATGTCGTCGAGCATCATGTGAATGGAAACTTGAAACGCTTTTTTCCAGGAATCGACATTCGAATTTTTATCGTTTTAAGAAATATCTATATGTGAGTTAGGTATCCCTATAAAGGTACATAATATATCGATATAGGCCAGTCAGAGTACCATTTGTCGAGTGATGGGGTAACTCAAGAACGGAGCAAAACATCAAAAACTCATTTGAGGAACAGAAAGAGCTCGATCAGCTCTTCTTCACCTGAGCGCCCCCTAACTTCCACCCTTAGTAAAACGAGTAGGAGGAGAATATAAAATGCATCTTTTAGAACTTTAGAAGCTTTAGATGGTTTTTTTATATGAAAATTAGTCCTTAAATATAGTTAGGACAACGGAAAAGGGTTAGTGTCACTTATTTTTGATAAGGCTAAACCAGCATTGTTTTTAGTACTACTGGATTTTTACCATAAACGTATTTTACAAAGTATTTTATTCCACCTCTAAATGCTCATTACAGTATTTGTTTTTACCAAAACTTCTTTATCTGAACACAAAATTAGAATCTTGCCTTAATTGGACAATATGTAATTGTAATAAATGATTTTTTTATAATATAATTTAGTTTATATTATTTTTTAAAATTGATTACTTATATTGAATTAAATAGACTGTTAGAAAATTGTAGCAACATTTGCTTACAGACTATCACTACTGACTTATTAATACACGTGGTTAGTACTTACTGGCTATTTCCTGATAACGCTACTTGAAATACGGGGGGGAGGGGAAAAACGTATGTACATTAAAACATATGTTTAAACATTAAACATATGTTTAAGATTAAAAAACGAAGTAAAGTGTGTTTTGTTTTTTCTATTGAGCAGCAGTTTTCATTTTGTTACTTCAACATACAGATAGTTTACATCAGGAGAAAATAGTTTGAAGTACTATAAAGCTCGAGGAAGTGAAGAAATAGGACTTTGCGTATTAGAGGACAAGGAGCTTGGCTTGGTCAGTGTTGAAGATAGCAGAATACGGGCCTGTTCCCCTGCGAACAAGAAGTCGTTGTTTACTACAGGTTTGGACTTATCGGCCAACTCGTCTACAGATCTCTCCGTGCCCATCGCCACCCTGCGGTTGTCCGTACGCACTCTTCTCCGTAACATCGTATCGTGACCATAAACTTTTTTTCATTATTTATCATACATTATTTATAGTTACTAACAATCAGGCCTCGTTAAATTAACTTTAAATTGCTGATCAGTTATTTGTTTTGTTTTGAATAAAACGAATGGTTATTTATATATTATTTTTGGTACTTTGTATAATGTTAATGCCTTACTGTTGGCAATTTTGCAACGCTAACCGACTCAATCCAATATACAGCGTTTGGGGAATTCTTGATTCTCAAGAGCCCTAGCGCGAACAATTAATATTAACAAACACAATCTCTCTCTCTGGGTCTCATAAATGGCATGACTTATTGAAGACATTTGATTCCGTTAGGAGTCGCCACCTGTGTTTAACGTAACTCGTCACTTCATGGTAATATATAAATTTAAATTATTTACTTAACCAATCGTTTTATCTCTGGAGGCTCATTTATCAAATTACAATTCATGTAGTCTAAGTAATTTTTTTAAATTAGATATTGCACTACGTTAAGTGATATTGAGTACTCGTTTGGTTTCCTGTATTATTAAATTTTATTGCTTTTCTTGTTTTATATATGTGATAAATGATACTCTTACTGCATAGACAATATTGAGTATGAGGATCTATCGTCCATGCTTTATTTACAAAATCACCCATCATCATGGCAAAGGAGATGTCTTTCGCTTCTCCTGCAGCCACGTTCTGCTACGTAGAAGTTGTATGTACACAGAGAGACTCTCAATAACGGCCTGTCATATCCCATTGACACCAATGTTTAAAAATATTTTGTAAGAATGTAACTATGTGTAAGAAAAACCACTTATACGGGGCTTTTTTTAAGGGCCCACTATAACGTCGACCTAAAGGGACTTTTACAAGTGGTAACAGGAGTGGGTGACCCTTTTCTCTGAATCAATATTGTCATTCAGTTCAACGTGACATGCACACATCTTGACAATTTATTGATACCTGACGTACGCTTGATACAGAGCAGGTCATTTCCGTTCTTTACAATAAAAGGAAAACACTTGTAGGTGACAATTATTAGTAGTTATGTAACTATTATAATCATCATTGGGTTTATTAATATATTCCTAATAGCCCATTGAGATATCAGGTCGAGTCATAAGTAACTTCTGATGCAGGTAAGTAGAATCTATTGTTCGTATTTACCCGCTATGAGTGTTACCATGACAAAAAGTTTTTGTTTTCACTATATATACGAGGCTTCAGTTAGTCTTTTGTCAGGATCCACTCAACACAAATATTCCTTTTTTTTTCTCTCATTCTTAATCTTATAATTAGAGAGCTAAGAAAAATAAAAAAAAGTCTTTTGTCTATTGTTTTGTGTGATACAAGTTACGTTAAACTGTTTTTTTTAACCTCTGAAATGGAGAGTCAAAAACTACATATTCGTCATGTAATGCTTTGGTAATTTAAACAAGGCAATAATGCTAGGGCGACAGCTGAAAAAATATGCAGTGTATATAGCGAAGGACTAATAACAGATCGGGCAGTTAGAAATTGGTTTATAAAATTCTGTCCTGGAGATATGACCTTAAAAGACGAACCGAGGGTGGGACATCCTTCCAACTTTGACGACAACCATTTAAAGGCAATACTGGAGCAAAATCCACGTCAATCAACAAGAGATATACCACATTTTACAAGGAAGAAATTGATAAACTGCCAGAAGATGGGAGAAGGTTATAGATAATAGTGGTGAATACATAGTAAATTAATATAATTTTGTTATTTAATGAGAGCAAAATAAATGTCTGACAAAAAAACGGAAGTTACTTATAACTCGACCTAAATAGATCCGACTTTTGTTTGTGAACTAATAGAAATAGTAACCTTGACAACTGTTTATTTATTTTAAACATTTGATGATTTTATGGGGAGTTTATTATACCTACTGTAAATATTTTAGTGTTACCGTCATGAATGTTTCTTTCGTTTTTAATAAAAATAAAATAAAAACTCCATATCTTAAATAGCTCCTAAGCTGTATTTTTTTCAACAAAACGAGCTAGAATGTTCACGCTTGGTTTATTTACAATACTGTCATCAACTATATTTTTAAATTTTCAGCTCGATTAAATTATATTAACAACTACTATCGTTTGAGCTTCTTATAAGGTTAGGTCTTGAAATAAAGCTTTTAACTGATATCCCGTTATCATGTTTTTCGATTGTTAGTTGCCGTAATAATAAAGGTTGACTACCATAATACAAAACAAGAAATATTTTTATCAACTTTGAACCCTGTTTTTTGTTTTACCCCTGTAAAGCTAAGAGTGAATCTCTTGTGAAAACTATTTTGAAAATGGTATTTTGCCATCAGGTCTGGCAAAATATTTTATTTCGATTAGTTACATTTTTCTGACCTATTGTGTCCCTTAGCATCTCCAAGACAATCAACTATCTATTAGTTATCACATTACGTGTGTTTTATATTTAACCCTTTACTTCTTATTAAGATCTCATAACTAGATCTTATCTCCTTTCAATGTCTTCAATAAGTCAATCCATTTATGAGAACCAGAGACTGAGCATGTGTTTGTTTATTATCATAATATGTGTATTTTATTACAGAAAAAGTTATAAAGATATTGTGAATTACAGCGATTTTCTTCCTTGAGTCAGTATGTAATCGTAAGAGGAAGAACCGAAAACCAAACGAGCCAGTATCACGCTGAGGAATATCTAATTTGAAAAAAAATACTTAGACTACATGAATTGTAATTTAATAAATGAGCCTCCAGAGGTAAAACGATTGGTTAAGTAAAGAATTTATATATAACCATGAAGTGACGAGTTACGTTAAACACAGGTGGCGACTCCTAAGGGAATCCAATGTCTTCAATAAGTCATGCCGTTTATGAGACCCAGAAATTGAGATTGTGCTTGTTATTATAACCATTTTTTTTTTTTTTTTTTTTTTTTTTTTTTTTTTTTAACCCCTTCCTGGGCTTTCGCCCACACGGGGAATCCTCATGGCCCGTGAAGCAGGCGCATGGGTCTGCTCGTCGACTATGGTGCGCGTATTCCGTGCAATGGGTGTTTGCAACGGTCAGCGCACCTTGGGTAATTCTGTTTTTCTTTTTTTATTCCATTCCATAACACATTATAAGTACAAAATTAAACAAAACTTAAAGTTAAACAAGATTAAACGGAACTACAAGGAAATAGAAAATTATCGTACAGAGGAGAGAAAATAGTCAGGAAACAGTCCTGGTCCACTCTGGGACAAACAGCAACAAAACAAAACTATATACATAAAAGAAAACAAAAGGAAGCCTATTATTTCTATTTACACTTTTCTTACTTACTAACTTACACTATATTTACAATTCCTACATAATAACTTACACTATATTTACATCCTTACATCTACCCTAACTAACTTACTTACTATATATACATGGGGGGGTGTATCCTCTAGACCCTACTCTAAGCTCACAGTGACTCTCTCCCCATCCGGTGGTACAACGCTGGCTTCGCCTGCAGGGTCTCGATGAGGAAGAAGCCCCCTGCCCACCAGATTGCCCCTAGAAATAGTAAAGTGTCCGGGCCCTTGCAGATCCACCCAATGCCCTACAAACTCGCGGAAGGCGGTGTAATTACTTTCGCTGCTTACCAGCTCCGGTAGGTCCTCCTCTCCCAAGGTATAGGTCCCAATCTTCGTTAACAGTCGCGCTCTTGCCGGCTCCAGTGCGTGGCACGTGAGCACCACGTGATCTGCCGTGTCTTCAAGCCCGCAGTGAGGGCAGTTCCTGTTTGGGGCCCTCTTCATTTCAAACAGCTTAGATCTGAAGCCCCCGTGTCCCGTAAGGACCTGTGACGTCCAGTAGTCCGGGGAGACCCATTTCGCCCTCAGCCTTGCCTGGACTGAGGGGAAGTACCTCTTTAGGGTGCTCCCTTTCGTCGTGGTCAACCACCTATGGTTCCACATCTCTACGGTCCACTCTCTGATGAGGGCCTTCCACCTACCCGGCTGTTCATCTATCCTTTCCCGGAGGGAGAGTGGGAGTTCTTCCATAAGCCCTCTCTTTATCTTCATCCTTAGGCGCTGCTCCTGGAGAACAAGGTCTACCGGCACCGCGGCCGCCAGCACCTCCACCGCCTCAAACGATATGGTCCGGTAAGTCCTTGTGACCCTGATCAATGCCGCTCTCTGGATTCTTCGAAGATCGTGCGTCTGGCCTTTATTTAGATGCGCCGACCATGACTGCGACGCATACCTCATGGTTCCTAGTATTACCGCCTGGTTGAGGGCCCTGGAGACTGGGAATTTTACACCCCACATTGCTCCCCCTATCCTCGCAAAGTTATTGGCGACAGCTGTCACTCTGTCGCCAAGGTATTTTATGTGGGGCGAGAGGCTAAGGCGTTTCCCCAGTCTCACACCCAGGTACGTCAGCTCCGCGCCCACAGCAATCCTTCTCCCTTCTCCAAGAATAGATGTACTCTCTCTTCTGTATTCATTGACGATCCAAAGTAAAGTTCAGATGTCATGTGTTTATGCCCCCCCCCCCCAGTAATTGAAATAGCGTTATCATGAGACAGTTAGTAAAGTAGTGACCATGCGTATTAGCCAGTAGTCTGTATACAAATGATGCTACAATTTTCTATTAGTCTACGGAATAAAATAAAATTATATCACTGGGGAAAAATCAGCTCCTAGATTGTCTGATAATTTAATCTACCTAAATAAACATGTGTTCGGAAATATGTCATGGGCTATATTACGATTACTACTTCAAATATTACCCATCTGTGTATTTTGGCTAAAATATATTGGGCATACAATGATCTTCTTTCCTTGATTAAATTGAGAAGGCCTGTCCTGTCAGTAAGGGCCACGTGACTCCAACTGTGCTGTACTTTACTGCCATTGACCTTATGACCTAAAACTGCCTTGTTACCTAACTGAAGCTCCTCACTGCCGTAATTATCTAACTGGAGAACCAATCTAAAGTTCTGCTTAATTTAAGTTAGACTTTGCATAAGTTTTGTAGCCAAATCTACAGAAACTTATAAAATTTAACTTAGCTATATGTAAAATTCAGCATGATATGATAAACTTTTAGTAGTGTGTGCCTTCGAATCCGAGACCACAGTATACAAATTACCGAGCCAGTTCACCATACAGAGGCTTTGCTATGTAGCCGATAACGATACATTTCATTCACTCTCATAATGAATACATGTCTTAGACAGACAGCTGTCGTAAAAATGATATGGTCAGTCTCAAAGTTTGAAGGTATTACAGAATCAGTTTTGTTATAATAATAAACTAAATTACAATATATAATTATGAGGAAACAGTATGTAATAATTCAAAAACATTATATAAAGAAATGATCATCTTAACTTAATACACTGAGCCTCTAAACTTAACTTATATCAGATACAATATATTAAGGCTTGTTTAGAAAGACGCGAGTTTAAAATGTAAACAATTCTTTCAATCAAAAGAACAATAGTAAATGCCCCTTATTAAATCAGCAACAAAACCCTTCATAACAATCCTAATATACCCTACGTTCTCGAACTCATCCCTTCCAAATTCTTGAAATTCCATAGTAACCTATCCAACCGCCCTAATCCCGTAGCACAGTCATTGCACTCCACCACTTATTCCTATAACCCTCCTAGGAGACTATAACATCAGTGGTCTCGTGACCTGCTACAGATGGGTAACAGTGGGAGTCCTGGCAATGGCCAGTTTCTCCAATTATGTCCTGAGCGTATGTGGCTATTGTGCTATTGGTCCGCCTTCGCTGGCTCGTATCCGGTGGCAAAGCTGACGGAGGAGCGTAGGGGACTTCCCAAGATTCCGGTTCCCTTTTCGAGAGGAAGTGACAACCTTGTGGATTTGGGAGGTCTCTGGGCTGTTTGTAAATATGGTATGAATGAGCGAGTGAATGATGCATTGTAAATATGGTATGAATGAGAACATTTATCACAATTATACATTGCCCAATGAGGCTTGTAATTTTATCATAATATAGTTGTTTTTATGAAATATATTGGATCAAATCGTTTATTTATTTCTGGAGTGAATTTTTGTATTTAGAAATTGTTGAACTGGTGATATTTGAAAATTCTGTTTTGATTTATTCAAGATTTACCAACGATTTCTGTAAAATAGTCTATGATAATTGACGCTTGTCATAGGTGTGGAATCTTCAGAAAATTAAATTATTCCCTTCTCAGAGCTGTTCTAACTTGTTTAAACGGTTTTCTCAGGTGTCAAACTCAAAAGGTGTCTATCAGACATGTTTTACCTTTAAACCACGTCACACAAACGATTTTAGTTGCTGCCTTAGCTATTACTGGAGAAATTTCTATCTGAAAATGCTTTAACATGACATAGAGCTTTAACTATGTTCATATCATTGAAGTGTCATGTGCAGGCGATCTTGTTGAGTAAGGTATTGATCTTGCAGGTTATTTCACACTATAACGCCACGTCTACGACAGGCAAACTTTTTTTTTTTGTTTTTTGTACGTTAGTAAGCACTGTGAAGTATTTATCGTTAATTTTTATTATTATTAAAATTATATAAATGTATGATAGCACACACAGCAATAACTGTTGACTACCAACTTACAATATAAAGTAAACAGTGTTTCGGTCATCTATAAACGTATTTAGTACAGAAGACTGAAAGAAAAAGAAAATTATTCGTTAGTAACATAGATAAAACAAACATACAAGACAAAACCATCAGTAGCTAAAGAAGTATGTATCATGATTATTATACGTATGTATATTTATATATACATTATATGTGCACACATGTATAATGTGTGGGTGTGTATTATATTATATATATTGTTGTTCCTAGGCCCTTCAAGTAATATACAGTTGAAAGTAAATTAACTGGTCGCAGTCTTTGAATGTCAGTTCGTCCGTCACGTTTATTGCCTATGTTATAAAATTTCCCAAAATTAAATTATTAGATATTAGTCGGTTCATGTCCCGTTACTAGCTCCATTAATTTTTGTACAATCGGATTGAGTTTCTGACCTAATGTTACGACTAAATACTATAATAATGTGTTTTCAATCTTGGTTCTTATGGGCGCAATCAACTCAGTAACTGGGAATGGAGACGAAACTCAATGATGTCTGATCATATAAATATTCGGTACGTTACTTAAGGTCATTAGGTTTTGACTGTGTACGCGTGGTAGTTTTGCAAAGTAACGTTATAACAACAGAACCATATAGACAACTTTTTTTCTTTACCCTTTCTAGCCTTTTTTAATTCACAGATAATTATATACAATCACATATCCTCAGACGAATATATCTACAATTAATTGTTGTATTTCCTGTAACAATAAAATATTTAATACAAGTTAATTCCGATGAACTAATCACATAGTAAGGAATAATAATAATAATTTAATTCCTCTCAGAACCAGGAGCAAGCACAGAGTTAAAATATTTTGTTTCTCTACTGTAAAATTCTCCACCATAAGTGAGTAGACTTCATCTAAACTCCAGTCTCCACATCAGTCTGCTGCATATCTACTTTTTTTTTATTATATCTCAAGTGGTTTCGTTAAAATGTCCCTGCCTTGGTCAAGCCCATCTTAATCATGTATTTTTATTAAATTTCGTTATTACCTTGTATCCCAGTGGTTGTCTTTATATCTTCTAATTACAGTCTAGTTAACCATTAAAATACAGTCCTCACAATTTTCAGATCTTTTAGTTACCGAGTTCAGATAATTTGGTTTAATTTCGAAGCAAGCGTGAGTGAGAGGAAAAATCCATTAGGTGTTAGGAAATTAAACCACCCCCAATCAACAAACAATGCATCTATGTTATTACATATATCATTGTTCTACAGGCAATTATTTTAATATGGTATGTTTGAAATAAACAAAATTATTGACTAGAATAATAGAACTCTACGATCATAATAAATTAAACTTAATAAGATAAACCGTTATTATTAATGTCCTTTTTATGAGAATGGCCAACTAAGATGTCAGCCAAGAGGAGCTATTGTTTGCATTTGGCTTTACTTTTGCTTGGCTACGCTGAGCAAGATTCACATTCCAACTATCATTATTTCTGAGTGATTCTTCTTATTTTATTCTTTTCTTCATAGCCCCTTTAAATTTACAGATAATTATATTCAATTGTAGATCCTCAGGCGAATCTATTCACAAATTATTTTTTGTATTTCCTTTAGCGTCGCTACATTATATACAAGTTTTGTGGAATAAACAAGTATAATGATACACATTATACGTGACTGGACCGGATGTGTCTCGGGTGGATAAACTTATCCACCGACGGTACACCAAGCAACGAGTGCAGGTCAGCGTTCTTTAACCTCTCGAGAGAAGTATGTTGGACCACTTTTAGCATGATTCCATTCTGGAAATGTTGGAGACATTTGGTTAGACAACGTACACTGAGTGGCTTAATTATATATTATGATGAGCTGTTGTAATCTCCTTCCTTATGGCAATTATGGATAAAGGATATATATAAATTATTAAGGCTGGGTACGTTTCATACCCGAACCCAAAAAAATCCGAAAACTGACTGGAATAATAAATTATTATACGAAAAGCTCACTCACCCTTGCTTCTACTCAACAATTTTTTGTTTCCTCTCAATATCATCAAAATATTTATGACGGAGCTCTAAGCCACCTGTAACCCCTTGTAATGTATTTTCATTGATCTGGGTAAATTCAAATAGTCAGGGGAAATAGGTGTTGCAATAAGCCACGTGATATTTACCTAATGAAAGTCAGTAATTACCCGCGGCACGTGCCACAACGTCTGTCCCAATTAGTGTTGTACTATAATTGTGCTCTGCCCTTGTCCACTTACAAATTGTTTTTTTTTTTCTGTATCGAGTAGGTCAATTATTTTACCTTCTAAATTATTTTACGTAGTAACCTATCCAACCACTCTAATCCCCTAGCACAGTGATTGCACTGCACCACTCATTCCTATAATCTTCCTTGGAGACTAGAACAATCTCCACTGGTATCCGGTGACGTGGCTGCCGGAGGAACGTGGTAGTGGAGTTCCCAAGACTCCGCTTCCTCTTGTGGATTTTGCAGGTCTCTGGGCTGTATGCAAGTACTGTACGAATGAGCGAGTGAGTGGAAATTGTAAATTTGGTATGAATGAGAACATTTATCACAATTGCTTATTGCCCAATGAGGCAGATTGTAATTTTATCATAATAATTTATTGTGCAATAATTAAAATCTGCCTTTTATAAGGCAATAATAATACAGATAAATGATCTCATTCATACCATATTTACAGTCATCATTCACTCGCTCGTTCATACAGTAGGACATGATTGGAGAAACTGGCCATTGCCAGGACTCCCACTGTCACGCGATTATAGCAGGTCACGAGGCCACTGCCGTTTCAGTCTCCGAGGAGGATTATAGGGATGAGTGGCGCAGTGCAAAGACTGTGCTACAGGATTAGGGTGGTTGGAAAGGCTACTGTGGAATTTCATAAACTTGGAAGGGATGAGTTCTAGAATGTAGGGTATATTAAGGTCGCTATGAAGGGTTTTGTTGCTGAGATAATAAGGGGCATTTACTATTGTTCTCAGGACTTTGGATTGAAAGGATTGGATACGCATGATGTTCGACTTTTTTGCTGTCCCCCATAGCTCTATTCCGTATGTCCAGCATAAAGCTGATTATAACAAAAAAAGTACATAATATGCTTCACTATTAAGTTAGGTATATATTTCCAATCTAAAATCAAACAAAACCCAATGGGGATATATATATATTAAGGCCTTTATAAGTAAAACACAATGCGAAATCCTAATTAGGCAGTAGTAATGATGTCAAATCCGTCTATTATTTAATTGTCGTCAATGGGGAGCCTTTGAAAGCAAGTGATGTCACAGATCCATTCATAAGGGTCTCCAGCAGTTAGGATATCGATCCTTGCCCATTCACTAGCTTACTCCCTACAATCGATAGGGGCTGCTTTTGTACCTTCAGTCTTCAGCACATTTACTCCCGACCGTTGTTAGGCCTGGAATTTATCTTCTAGAGCCTGTCTATTGAGGGTTTGTTCTCAGATCACGTCTCACAAGAATACACTTAGAATTAGAAGAAAAATATGTATTCAATATTTGATAGTTTTTTCAAAAGATTTCTCTTTGTCTCTGAACACGATAAAAACCAGGATGTCATATCGGTGGCAACTAACAATCTCTGTGTCAATTATTAAAATAAATCTGCAGAAAAGAGTTGATACAAACATATCTTGAGGGAATTTTAAGTCCCTGGTACACACTTATAAAATATTTGTTAAAAAAATATTCTGTTTTCATGTTTAAAAGACTCGTGTGCCATGTATTTGAACTATTTAGCTCAAGTGAGAACAATTCTAATTAAGTCTTCATCATTAAAAAGCTAGTCCATTAACCCTTAACTCGTTTTATATGAGGCGAATATGTGGAAAAACCGTGATGAAAAATCGTCACCTAGGAAGTGCCCCGCATGCGCAGACAGTACCTGTTGAAGGTTTATTTCAAGTGAGTGAATTTCAAACTTCGAAATTATGCGTTAGAATAAATTTATGTTTTTTAAGGATTTAACAACTTTATTATGATAAAATTACAATCTGCCTCATTGGGCAATAAGTAATTGTGATAAATGATCTCATTCATACCCTATTTACAAATTTTCATTCACTCGCTCATTCACAAAGTATTTGCAAACAGCCCAGAGACCTCCCAAATCCACATGGTTATCACCCCCCTCGCGTGCGAAAAGGAAGTGGAGTATTGGGAAGTCCCCCACGCTCCTCAGTCAGCCGTGTCTCCCAGCTGACAAGAATAAAAATTAAAAATTGTTTTAATTATCCAACAATACTCCTTATACATCCCTTATTTGTTATTGTTGAGAAATGATATGAATCCATGGACCAAGGTAAACCAATCCATAATAATTAATGGGTTACGGTGCCATATTCAAGAAATGGAGTCGAAAAAAGGAACTGGACTAATTAAGAGGAGTGTGGAATCGTAACCCTGCGCTTAGTATATCATTAAACAATAAAATATTTAATATAAGTTAATTCCGATGCACTAATGATACAGTAAGGAATAATAATAATAATAGTTGAATATTGTTGTAAAACAATCCATAACTATAAAATCATTAGTGAAATAGAACAGAGCACATGTAAGCAATTAAAATGGATTCGAATATGAACCATTTATTACAAAGTACAAATAGAGTACAAAGGGAGACCGGAAAGTAAAGTCGTTTTTTTTACATTAAAGTGAAGTGAGTTACAAAAAATAAATTTTTAACAAGGTTTTGTTTTTAATCAATGATATATTCACCCTCGTTATCAGCAACCTTTGTGCAAATTTGCTATGCTGAAGTGATAAAAATTAATTGGTTTTTGTATTTTCGATCGATATCTGGAATTTCCACATTTTTAGTGATAGGAATTAAGGGAATCCGATGGCGCAATATCGGGCAAGTATGGTGGGTGAGGCTGGAGATGAAAAATGGGTCCTCTATGATAATCCTAATAGTACCGCTAGGCAAGGTTTACACTCCAAAAAGACACTGTTGTGTGTTTGGTGGAGTATTAGTGGGGTCGTTCATCGCTGATACCTCGAAAAACTGGATCAAAAATTGGATCGAGTGAATCAATCTTTAATTGAAAATTGCCCAGCGATTGTCAATAAAAAGGGCATTATTCTGCAACACGATAATACCCACTGTGCCTATTTTTTCCACGAGAACCCTGGAAATAATTAATGGATTGGGGTGGGAGGTGTTGCCTTAACCACCATGCTTGCCCGATATCGGATTTTTATTTATTCCGATCGCTACATTTTCCAAGTGGCAAAAAATTTTGAAAATGTCCAAAATGCCATCTCCAAATATTTTGCTAAAAAACCAATTGTTTTTGATCGATTAGCATTGAAAATTTGCACACTAGATGACAACAGGTTGCTGATAACAAAGGTGATAGCATCATTGATCAAAAACAAAAACTTGTTAAAAGGTTATCTGTTTGAATTTAATTTTAAAAAATGACATTAATTTTCGGTCTCCCTAAAAATACTAACCGATTTAGTAAATGGAATAAAAAATATAGTAACAGTACATATTTACAAAATCCAGACTGATATTTGGGCATTCCTGTTTAACATAATATATTAAACCTTATCCTGATAATGACTTAAACTTGTGAAGTAAAATGAGTATTAAAAGAATGAAAGAAATCAGAACTAATAAATACGGGATTAAAACAAACAAATTACATACACCAATAAATTGCAGTGGATTTGTTTTGGACATTTGTTCTTTAGACCGTCAAAACTACACCATGTGTCATAGCCTTCAAGCTCTGTAATTTATATTCATATACTGATATCAACTCCTATTGATACTTATCAACTCATTCTTCCAATTTCGCCATTAAAATCAACCTGCCTTAAGCGCTTGGCTTACAAGAAAGACCATTCGTTTTCATGAACTGGTGGTGACATATAAGATGATTTTCGTGGCTTGCACTTCCTAATGGTTCCCGGCGTATTTTCCGGTAGTGTTTCCTTTTGCTATACAGAAGCTTCGAATATCCAGGAACATTCCTATGATGCAAAACATCAAGGTTTCCTCATTGAAATTCATTATTTGAATAGATATCTGGGTGGATATAGAAGGCGAGAGAGAGAGAGAGAGAGAGAAAGAGAAAGAGAGAGGGAGAGAGAGAGAGAGAGAGAGGGAGAGAGAGAGAGAGGGAGAGAGAGAGAGAGAGGGGGGGGGAGAGAGAGAGAGAGAGAGAGAGAGAGGGGGAGAGAGAGAGAGTGAGAGAGAGAGAGAGAGAGAGAGAGAGAGAGAGAGAGAGAGAGTGAGAGAGAGTGAGAGAGAGAGCGCGAGAAAGAGGGGACTTAAGGAGAGGAAGGGAGAGTAAATATTCTTCGCTGGGCCGACAAAGGGAACGCTGGAGGCTGGAGTTCTTTCACGCCCTGGCGACTCCTTGTTACAACAGGCCCTCGTCCTTAGGGCCCTTCAGCAAACCGTGTCGTCACGGCGTGCTCGTTCCTACCGCTTCAGTGCTCGACGTGAAAGCTCTATCTGCAAGGGTGGTACGCAAAAATAATCAGGTGGGGGCAGTGTTTCTCTCCAGCTTCCTTTAGACAAGCCTGATAACATTGCCTTCCTTCGCATATTTCATAAATATGGTTATAATTTAGTGAGGGTTACGCTAACACTGCGTAAGGTTGTCATTAAACTAGCATTAAAAGCTAACAGGTGCCAGATCCCACCAATGGTATCGAGACAAGGGACCAAAATCTTAACTAATTTATTTGTTAACTAATTGTCAGGGGTGGTCGTATGACCCTTATGCTTAGTTGCAAACCTAATGTGCGCAATTACAAGCAGCAAAATATTCATGATCAAACAAGGGATAATAATATTTGAAATCTGGTAATGTAAAAACATTAAGACAATACAGGTTAAGTTCGAAATATGTACAGTACAGTGAACATAATCAATTATAAACAAAAACTATTGATTACAAAGGAAGATATAATAATATAAATAAGATATAATAATACATTATGTTTACAATCTCTTGACTACGATTAGGATATGAGTTCTGTTTAAACTTCTATGTTTAGTACCTTAACACAGAAAACTATTTATCTCAAACATGTATTAACAGTACCAATACCAAAACAATCTTCACGACACTTTCTGTCTCACTGGCCAACAGTATACCTCTTTATTGGCGTATCTAATTAAAAGGTTTCTATCGTGTATATAGAAATACTATTTTAAAGGCAGTGGGGGACCGTTATTGAGCCAAATGTTTAAGAAGACTGATGTGGTAATGGGTGTCCGTACTATGCGTAGTATATGTATCTGTAAATATCCATAGTGTACCCGTATGTTAATTACATCGTTACCATCTCGTTGAATCCATTTTATATACTATCTTTACCGACTCTCTTCCCTATATAACAGTTTCAATAATGACCAGTCGTTTTCTTCAAACGCTGATGAATGGCGAAGGTGGTTTTCCATATTTGAACTTCTTCCAGGTGCATTGTCCTGCATAAAAACCTTTTTAACTTTAATAAAATATATTAAATCCTTATTTGGCACTTTTAATTGCATAATTTAAACTATTTCAGTAAATGATAGATGTTTTAACATTTTTTTTTACATAATTAATTATATTTATATCAGTGACGATATAATTGGGTTAAATGGACTTATTATTGTTGTTGACTTATTGCCAAAACACAACCACCTTGTGCTAGCTATAAACTATGCATGTCCCATATAAAAAAGAAATTGTGCCCGTTACAATTTATGTTTTCCCGTGAGTTCCTGATGTGCCAACTCCTTTCTATTTTAAGAGACAGATTGCGTTGGTGATCCTTACACTTTTTAGCACTTTTATTACACTTTCAATACGACATTATTACATAACTGTAGCACACCTCGAATATGACATAACTTACCAACTACAGAAGCATTACATCGTATTTCTCTGTAAATCTTCGACGTTATTATATAACGAAAATTGACTTGTTACGCTGTTAAGTATTTAGTAGAAATTATAACCAACGACGTCCAAAGTGGCTTCAGCTCTACTGTCACTGTCAGTTACCTTCTTCTTGTCCGATTATAAGCTAAGGGGACATTATTGTTGACATGGCTCTGAATCGCTTGTATCAATTAATGATCATTACGTAATGGTTTAATTAACACTAGAAACTGTCCCGGACTATATTCCACCAGGCTACTTGCGTAACCATTACTTGATAAGAAAACAAAAAAATTCATTGGTTTAATTTAGGCTATTGGAGACAGCAAAAAAGTCGAACATCAATAGTCGTACAATTCTTTTAATCATAAGTCCTGAACAATAGTAAATGAACCTTATTACGTCAGCAACAAAACCCTTCATAACGATCTTAATATACCTTACATTCTCGAAATCTGATATGCTCATCATACTTCTGTTGATATATTGTTAAATTCGTTCGTTAATCAATTAACCAACTGAACATAGTGAATGTTGTAAATCTTCTACTTCTGGATATTTTAATTTTTAATATACATTTAATGTTATTTTATTTTGAAAACTTCAGTAATAAATTGCCTATTCAAAAGAATAAAAAAAAGCCAACTAAAATGAGGAAACCAATGATTATGAATTGTGGATGCTTTCGTTGCTAGAAGTTGTAATCAAGCCATTAAGAGGTACTATTACTAAAAAGCATTCAAATAAATGAAGCAGTTAAAACAATTTAAAATGAAAGCTCCATCTATTTGAAGTAGGTTGAGTTTCTTTTTGGGTAGAGAATAATAACGATGTGACCGTTCGTTAGTTCGTTTTTTGCCATGTTGTTATCTTGTGGTAACGAAGTAGAACTAACTGTAGTTGAAACTAGAACACTAAAACTTTCCTAGTCACCTTCACATTTAATTGATGGCTATTGCTTTGGAATATTAATCGGGTTAAAGAAAAAACTTGCTCTAAGTCCAGAAACATTTATTAATACCAATTCTAGTTCTTTGCGATTATTCTTGAAGGCGAATTTCGTTGTAGGAAAATAAACTAGATACTAGTTGATAACTGTTATGCCTAGAGAGACTCGTTGTTGAAAATTGCTGGTTCTTAAAGGAAATTAGGTTTAGTACTTGTGATGTTAGTGGGATTAGGATGCCACGGGGGAATATTCCAAAAGAATACTTACTATTCAGGGGCTAGAATAGCAAGGTTAGCAAAGGCACACAATTGTTATGTGTAATCTAACTATTCTCTACGTCGCAATTCATTTACAAGGTAGCCAGTTATCGAGGTAGAATTCTCACCAAGAGCGTAAGAATATCTCAAGCTCAATCTGGCCACTATACTATAATCCATATTACTACACCATAATGCGTTTTGTTTGATGACCTCGAGGTCAGGTGCACTTGAAGAGAGGCTAATGGAGGGAGGAACAACGTTGTTCCCCTATAAAAAACTATACAATGCTTTGTCTATGAAATGCAAACGGATTATTAACATTGAAACGTAATAACTTTTGCAAAGTCTTATAAAATTAAAAGACGTGGAGAAATGCAGGTAAAACAGAGGTTAATGACCATCCCTTAATTTTTATAGCTATTATGACGATCTTTTATGTTTGATAACGAACAAAACTCCTTCTCATCCCAAAAAAATGACAAACCCTTTATTAACCTATCTTTGAAGGGATGATTGAGCCGAGTGATCAGACATACCTCTCTCGAGAGGTTAAAGAACGCTGACCTGCACCCGTTGCTCGGTGTGCCGTCGGTGGGTGAGTTCATCCACCGGAGACACATCAAGTTTTTCGACGCGTTGCAGCACCTAACCAACCCAGCGTTTTACAATGCGACCCCACCACCCCTTCCACATCGAGGGCAACTGGCTGTCCGGAAAAAATAGGTTAAGAATTAGTTTGTAAGTTTGATCAAAAAGGTTAGCCCTATCACGTTTATTAGAGTCAGTTCAGTCCAGTCACGTATAATGTTTATCATTTTGCAATTAATAAATTAACAAAACCTTTATATAATGTAGCAACGCTACAGTAAATACAAAAATAATTTGTAAATAGATTCGCCTGAGGATCTATAATTGCATAGTATATAATTACCTGTAAATTTAAAGGGGCTAGGAACAAAACAAAAAACTTTGAAGCGATGCAAAAATTTTACCTGCATGGATAGTGTTACTTCCTGCACTGAACGCTGCCTGACTACTTAGAAAAATCATCTCAAAGTGACAGAGAAATCGCGAAAGTCCCAGACCTATCTCACCACAAAGAAATATAATAACTTGTTATACAATATACTAACAATTTCCTTTCATTTATTGTCATATATAATTGTTACTATAAAACAAAAATAGAAGAAACCCAAACAACTTCAGTTATATGACGATTGGTTCAGTTTGATGCCAGAAAGAAATCATTAGAGAAGGAATTGAGCTTCGACTAGGGATGAGATAGGTTGTATTAATCATATACTTTGCATCAGATACTAAAACGTAAATGAAACAAGTAGTTGATCTATTGAACATGAAGCAGAGCTTGATACCTGTTGAATGTACTCAGTCAGATGGTGGAACTGAATGTACTCATTCAACTTTGTAATTAAAGAGCGGACTGACTTGTGGATTTTGCATATTGGATAAGCTTTGATAGTCAAAGATATCTTCAAGGAAAAAAAACTATAATAAGTACAAGTGAGATAAAGGCCGAAAAGAATGCAATGAGGTAATATATATATTAGATAACGGATTTACAAAGGAGAATTGTAACATTTATGCAGCGAAATTGTATTGTTCTGGCATGCAACAGTGGGCAAATGGTATGTTCTATTATTGGGTGGACTATCTCCATGGTGTCTATGACGAACATTCTATATAAAGTTACATAAACGGTTTTTACTCAGCCACTGTTCTCCCTTATTTGTGATCCTACCTCGACGAAGCCGAGACCCATTTTCTCCTTACCAACTTAGAAATAAGGTGATCCAGAAATGATGAAAAGGTGGTGGATGATATAGCTCACGGGATATCTTCTTGGTGTACACCAATCAGCTCAGTACGAGGTAACTCTTCACATCACAGGGGGACAGTAGCAAGTATCGGCTATTTCGCGACGTTGAACTGAATTTGAAATTTCTATAATGACTTTAAAATGTTTAAAAACATGTTTTTTATTTTGGCTTTTAAGTATATCATAGTCAGTTTGCGAGCGATTCCAAAGGGTTTTAATATATCTGTTTGAAAGTTGGGAATAATATGACGAGAAAATTAAATATTTTTAAATCTTTCGTTACTCAATTGTAATGATGTTTATCTTCTCTTGTAAATAATATATAGTAAATTAACTCTATTTTTAGAAGAATTTACGCACAAATGTTTGATAATCAGTGTTACGAGGTAATTTATTTTTGGATTTACATTTTTCAGGTCGATAAACGTTTCCCGAATTCGAACCAACAAAGAAGGAAATTTGTTGTAGGTAGTTTGTAAAAGAAACCCGGGAAAATCATATCCGGTCTCGTCTGGCATAAGAAGGTACTAATATTTGAGCAAGTCTCACAAAAATAAATATAATTATTCGTTTACCTTCTAGGCTACAAGAAGAGACTTCAAAACAAAATGTTATCCGCAGTTACATCCGTAGATTCAATCCGTAACGTTGCTTCTCTCTTTCAGTTCGTTTTGAACCATTGCGTTGAATAGTTATTAGAATAATTTAATAAATATTTTTAATGACCATAAAATTAAAAAAAAAAATTCTGCCACCTTTTCACTACATGGGATCTGGAAAGAATACGGGAGGAACAAATAGTTTTTAGTTAAATTGTACATAAACTCAGCAAATAAAACATTTTTTATTGGATTTGTAGAATTGTTTAACATGTATAACATAAAAAGGTACGAATCTATTTGATTTTTTATTTTATTTTAAATATTATTTTTCACCTTGTAAAATATAGAAGCTTTTACTTTGCGTGTACATACTGACGATGCAATCATTTATTACTGTGCATTATTTATTCGTACATGAAGAGAAGTGGCGCTAGGAATCGAAACAGGTCGATCCCTGGCAAATGGCTGATGTATTCTCGGTAAAATGGGCCCTGGTGGTGATGTGCTCTCTCCACCCCCTCTCTCGCGCTGGAGCTGATGGCTTTTTCATCTGATAAGCCAACGGTCGGGGCTTATCCTAGGCCGCCGTGCTCCTGATAATTCCAGCTGGAGATTATGTCTTCCAGAATGGTTCACGTACACATCATCATTCCGAAATCATAACGAAAACTCTCGGAAATGAACAGAGCACTTTAATAGGTAGAGGGAAATGTTTCAAAAAGGACCTATTTTTCCTAGTCTATTGCGAAACAGTCAGTTGTTTAACTGAACTCATGTTTGGTAACGTTGAAGATAAACGTTAAACTGTATACCTTCCTCGTGACTTCATGGAAGTTACTGATGGTTCCCTGTTAATTTTAAGTAAGCATCCCTCCTTACTTACCTTACTCCCTAGTTCCCAGAATCTTATCCTTTTCTTATACATATATGTCTCAGCTTTAGCCCCAGACCCCACTTGTCCTTAGACATTCTATCCAGTATGTAGTAACGTAACTCTTAATTTCTGTACCAGTGTTTTGCTTGTACTTTATAAAAAAGTTTTTCATTAATTTCTTTTAAAAGACTCTCCTCTACAAAGATTATTTAACCATAGATAGTTATTTTTTCACTTCTCTCATGGGCACTTGCTGTTACAAGTTCTTTAACACATGTTCAGGGAGAAGTGAATGGTCACTGAACACAGATCACCTTTCCAAATATTTTTAATTTTAACCCTAACAGTCAATTCGTTCATCAAAACATCGTTACAATACATAAACAAATTTAAGCCTGTTAACATAATTAAGCAAATGGAATGATATATTTCCGAGAATACTGTAATAATACTATTTGTAACAGCGAGGATAGAGGCAGGATCACATGGAGAAGAGCTTTAAGCCCTTTATTGTTACATTGACGCGGTCACACGTGCGACGTCAATAACCCGCTTAATTCTAGGCTTGTAATAATATCATCCTTGGGACTCGTTACCTTTGTTCTATCTAATGAATGAAGGTTGTTTTACATGTTGCCACATTGTTCCATTGAAAACAATTGCTGGAATTACAGCTTTTCCAGTAACTATGGACAGTTACACAATCCAAGGATTACTGGAAATAGGTCTACGAGTATATGGCCTAATACTCTGAAACCCTCTTCAATCAATCTCACAAAGTTTGATAAAATTTTTGTCGTTTGATTTCGATGTATTGTTTAATCATTCCTTCATTGTTATATATTTGATATTTGCAACCTGATATTGACACATGTCTTCTGCCGAACTGGAAAAGTGACGTATCTACTCCTGAGTCCCTGAAGTATTTTGACTGAAAGTGCTCTGCCAGATTTTGTCAATTTACATCCTACCATCATTGGACCTTTGGAAATTAATTCCCATTAATATTGGTCGCATTATAACTCTCCCAAACTTTAAATCTAAACTTCAACAGTTTCTTATTTCGCTCCGATCTAAAAGTTAAATAATCTTTGTTAAGGATAGTCTTTTAAAAGAAAAGAAAAAAAGCTTTATTATGGAGTACAAGTAAATTCTGGTGTGTACAAATGTTAAGAGTTGCGTTACTACATACTGGGTGAAATGTCTAGGGACGAGTGGAGTCTGGGGCTAAAGCTGAGACATATATGTATAAGAAAAGGATAAGATTCTGGGAAGCAGGGAGGTCTTGGTGGGATGTTGTTTCTTACTTAAAAATAACAGGAACCATCAGAGACTTCCATGAAGTCACGAGGCAGGTATAAAGTTCTGCTCAAGTCCCTTCTACTTGTTCATTGCATTATAAAACTATTGACACCATAATTCAAACAGAATGCTATTATCTATGCACCAATCTTTTGGAAATTAGTTCCTAATAATTATTAACAACAACAACTTTATTATGATAAATGTTTTGAAAATTTACAATTGTCATTCACTCGCTCATTCATACAGTATTTACAAACAGCCCAGAGACCTCCCAAGTCTACATGGTTGTCACCTTCCTCACGTGAGAAAGAGGAAGAGAAGACCTGGGAACTCCCCAATGCTCCTCCGTCAGCCGCGTCACTGGATAAGAGCCAGCGGGGCCAACCAAGAGAGTGAAAGGCACAGACGCTCGGGACATAATTGGATAAACTGACCATAGCCAGGACTCCCACTGTCACGTATTTATACAGAAATTTAGGGTAAATTAAGATTATTATGATGGGGTTTGTTGCTGGCGTAATGAGGGGAATTTACAATTGTTCTCAGGACTTTTGATTTAAGGGATTGGATACGCTTGATGTTCAACTTTTTTGGTGTCCCCCATCTCTATTCTGTATGTCTATATTGGCTTAAGTATAGCTTTGTAAATTAGTCAAGTTATTTTCAAATTAGTCTAGTATTTTCTATTGAGAGATGGGATGTCCTTTGAAGTAGTCTGTACAGTTGTCCAAAGCGTCTGTTCAGTTCTTGTCTTTTTAGTCTCGTATGTGGGTTCCAGGTCAGTTGTTTGTCGAGATGGAAGCCTAAGTACCGTACTGTCTCAGATACAGGAAGAGGAACGGAAAAAAAAAAATGGTCTATGATATAGTTACAATATGTAACTATTAGTTTATCGTTTGAGAGGTATATGAAACCATTCAAGAAATATTGTATGATTAAATATCAATTTTTAATGGCATTGAATGGACATCAGTGTTGAAACAAGACGATAAATCTGACTATTCAAACTGAGGGATGACGACCTGAGAGAAAATGAATATTTGCCCCAAAGAATTATTAATGTACAGTGATTCAGTCACTTCTGGCCCCAGAGGTCCGGCCCAAGCCCAGCGACCCCCCCCCACTGTTATTTATTCAACATTTATATAAATAATGAATAGGTAAATAAATAAAAGCTTAACAATGAATGTATGTAATGCTGTCAGAATCGAGTAGATTCATTAAGTATTAAAGTATATTGGTGGACAAAACAATGGGCAGCATTTACCCACTCTCTGTTTTATTAGCAGTGACCATTTGGTACATTAATGTTTTGGCTACTTGGAAGTAGTAATATTATTTTTGATCAGTATTTATTTATTTGCAGATATTATAGATTAATATTATAGTTGAATCCACGATCATGAGCCTAAGAAATACGGGAGACAGGAGGCTCTTGCAAGAACAATCCTTTTAAATATCTCCCTGCTTAATAATATAAAGGGAAGCACCGATTGCAGTAATAGTTGCACTAATAAAGCTAATTTTTTGTATGGAGTGAGGGTCCACATTTATTAATTATTTCTATAAAAACTGTATGGAGGAGCAATAAAACTTTTATAATTGATTATGTTATATAGGGTTTATTAGTTTTTGTTGAATGTCTTGTTTGATGTAAGCTTTGTACTACGAGTGGTAAGTGTTTGTAGACCATTAACGGAAATGCTAAGAAGTATGTCTAGCTATCGAACCACCCTAATCCCCTAGCACAGTCATTACACAGCTCCACACATCCATATAATCATCCTCGGATACTAAAGCGGCAGTGGCCTCGTGACCTGTTATAAATACGTGTTAGTGTTCAGTTTCCCCAATCACGTATTGAGCGTCTGAGGCTCCTTCACTTTTAGTTGGCATCCACTGGCTCGTAACCGGTGACGTGGCTTTTGGAAGAGCGTGGGGAACTTCACAAAACTCCACTTCGTCTTTCGCATGCAAGAGGCGTGACAATCATACGGATTTGGGAGTACTCTGGGCTCTTTGTAAATATTTGATGAATGAGCAAATGAATGAAGAATTGTAAATGAAGGAGAACATTGAACTGCATTTCTTATTGCTCAGTAAGGCAAATTTTGTTTTTAATTACAATAAAGAAGTTTCGATTATTATTAACCTGTAAGTAGAGCATAAGTACCTTTTTTTCTCTGGTGGTCGAAGCCACTTACTCGAAAAACGTTGGTGGAGAAGTGACAACCTGGATACTGCTATTCATTTTTGTAAATTCAACGTAGATTTCTTAAGACTGGAATAACACCAATGGAGTCGAGGGGGAAGCGTCTTTACACCATGACAATAAACTAGGCTGTTAGCTTTAGTATTAACCATTTCACTAGAAGGTGAGCCGCATAACCTTCAATTCTCGAAATCGGACACATGAAATGTAGGAGAGAAAATTTATATAGCTGTGATATTACTAATCAGAGAAGAATAGACCTATATAAACATAACCAGCTCATTATGTTTGGTTTGTAGAGATATCACTAGCGCCACTTACCGGGATGTTAAATAGTAATAAACATAAATAATAATCTTGAAATATGTCAGATGCATGTTGAGGAATCCTACTACTCACATAAGTACATTTTTTGTTCTTGATAAGAGCCTAATTATTAAATGCATAAACATACTCTTATCATTATCAATTTGAGGTTATTACGTAGATAGCTAATGATTTTAATGCGTTGTTTATTATTATTTCAGGTAGGTTGATGAATATACAATATTGTCATAATTTGGCACTTATGTACGAATGAGTTCCCCCTAATTTAATTAGTATTGTTGTTTGGTGTGATATGATTTAACTAATACGTTTGATAACTAAACAAATATGAAATTAAAGGGTTTCCAAAAAAACAAATTTTTAGTGTCATGCAAATATAAACTTATCTAGCTAGAGATATTTTCTATATGTTAGACATTCCAATATTATTAAAAGGGAGTGACTTTGTATGAAGTAGGGAAAAGGGAGGGGCTTAAATCCTTTTTGACATTTAGTGTTTGAACGATGAAAAGGTCAAGCAAGCCGCTCAAGGTCTCAGTTACACAGTGCTGACCGAAGTGGACAGCAAGATGAAGGAAGATCGATTCGACAATGTCAACATAAACGTCTATCTCCGTTAAATCTTATGACGATAACCGCTCGTATCCTTTCCTTATAATTTTATTAATCTTATCTCCTGGATAAGTTTTGAAAGAGTTGATATCAACCGTACCTTTCATGATTATGCGATACTCTAAACTTCCGATCAGCTTAGCATACAAGTTCAACAAACTTAGGAGCGTTAACACAAAGTGATTTCATGTAAAAAATGTACGCCATGTAAGCGAACCGCTGGCCTTTCGTTAAACACTCTAATTTCAAATTTACATGACTGAGGAATGAGTTGAATAACTAACGGTCGGAAAATACAAGAATCTATAGATATCTACTTTGATAGGAACAAAGTGTAGCAATGTAATTCAACATGCAACATATCCCTTATATTTGATATCGACCGAGCACTGGGTATTCGTCTTGTTACGAGAAAAAAAAAACAAAAAAACTTTTGTAGAGCACGGTGAAGAGAGCGCTTAAAACCAAATGAAGCTAGACTGGTGTAGCAATCCAATTGCAAATTAGAAGCGCAAGTTGTAATCAGAACAGGACCTGAGCTTGCAAACTTACACGGACCTCTGAAAGACACTCCTACGCCCTGCTACAGCGCCCCCTCCAGCCAGAGCTGGAATTAACTTAAAGAACTAACTTCCAGCCTGCGCTTGGATGACTGGTACCACTTGTCAAATACTAACGGATTAGGCCTTTGATTATACACACCTGCACAGCCTGTTTGCTCACATGCACATGCTCCAGCCACCTCTGGATAGGATCATACCTAACTCTCCATTGGCGCCGACGCAAAGGCAATCTCCCAGCAAGTGGATATACTCCAGTTTATTTGTTTTAATTATATTTTAGAATTTAATAGTTTATATATAATCAGCTTTATTATGATAAAATTACAATCTGTCTCGTTGGGCGATACGTAATTGTGATAAATGTTTTCATTCATACCATATTTACAAACAATCTACACGGTTTTCACGTCCCTCGCATGCGAAAGAGGAAGCGGAGTCTTGGGATGTCCCCAACGGTCCTCCGTCAGCCGCGTCACTGGATACGAGCCAGCGAAGGCTCACCAAGAGCGCGAGAGAAATTATTGGTGATAACTGGCCACTACCAGGACTCCCACTGTTACTAGCAGGTCACGAGGCCACTGTCGTTTCAGTCTCCGAGGAGGATTATAGGGATGAGTGGTGCAGTACAACGACTGCGCTAGGAGATTAGGGTGGTTGGATAGGTTACTATGGAATCTCATGAAATCATTATGAAGAGTTTTGTTTAATAAAGTTTAATGGAATGTTTTTCTATTAATATCGATTAGATTTGTGTATTTCTTCAGCTTTATTAAATCAAGCTAAATTTTATTTGCTTTCCTAATAAATCACAGAATCATCAGGTTATACATTCATACACTGTGCATTAGTGTACAGCTTATAGTGGTGAACGTATTACACATCATTACAGGCATAGGGTTTTGATACAATCTCTAATGCTCACTAGGTAGACTAATTTTGAGATACGTTTCCTTCTATCGATTTCATGAGTGATATCAGAGAACTAATATAAAATGATCATGTACAAATAAATTAAATTTTATTATCAGCAGTGAGAATGTATGGCAAGGTATGTAGAAAGATACTGAATGGATGGGAGGTTGAAAAGTTTCTTAAAGGTGAATGATGATATAACATTGTTCTTGTGTAAACTATATAGGCAGATATCTGTTGTTAGAAAATGACATAAGCAACCATATTAAAATAACGAATGCATGTAATTTGTAAGCCACGACTAGGATCGGAATTGGAAAATGTTGCCTCCTAGAAGTAGGTAGGAGTCCACAAGGGAAAATTCCCTCCCACCAGGTGAAAAATAAAAGAGGGTCGGTCATAAGGAGGGAAATTGCGGGAAATAAACTCGTGAAAAGGCGTCTTATTTCCCGGGAATGTGTGGAAGGTCTGTCAGTCTGTGAGTCAGGTCACAGGTTCGAGCTGTGCACTTGTTCAGTCTTTTCATGTGGTAGTTTCTGTTATCATATATTCATTCATTCATATTGTGGGGTAGACTTTATTATTATTTAAGTGAAAAACTATTAACCCTTTCACAATTACTTATTGCCCAATGAGGCAAATTATTTTATCATAATAAAGTTGTTATTGCAAAAAACAAATTTTAAAAACAGGTTAAATGACTGTAAAGAGATGATCGCTGAGATTGAATGTGCAATAGAAACGAGCTATAATTAATGCGTAACGAAATAAGAAATCTATTCCTAAATCTAATTCTAAACATTTTATTCATCGATGATTTCTATTCAATACGCAAAATGGATTGAAAAATACACAAGTAAGATTGCTACAAGTTGCCATGTCTAATTATGATTATAAATTAATTAATTTATTAATCACATAAGTAACTCTTATTAGATGAAATCAAGAAAGGCAAATTGTTTAAATCTGAAGTTTCTATACACTTAGCTATATAAGATTTCATAATACTAAAATTTTTGGGATAACATCCAAGCATGTAAAAATAACACAGCCAACGTCGAGCAACGTAGTAAGAATATATAATCGCCATATCGAAATGATAGTTTGTTTTGAATGAGAAGAAGACCTTACGATGACAAGTCGATGTCGATTATAGATCGGTGTCGCACAATAAAAGAAAATTTCTTTAACATTTAATGTTGTTTGTAAGGGTAGTTCCTTATAGTCCTTCATTCGTCAAGCTGATCCAATAGAGTAACAAATCATGAAATCGAAAATTGTTTTCCCAAAGCTCTCCAAATTTGAAAAGAGGAATGGGGTAAAAATAAAATATCATGGAATTTATAGGCTTTAAAGGGATCCTCTTACTAGGAGGGACCTATTTGACGGTTGGGCGAAGGAATTGAGGAGTGTGATAGACATCGGCTGAGGTGTAGATATCTCGGCACAGTGGGGAGAGTCCACTGGAGGTTGAGCCTAGAGTCTGTCTAGAGCCTGTAGTTCTGACTCGTTCAGGGTTATCGAAAATAAACTATGTATTCATTTTTTTTTTTTTCCTAAATCCCTTTAATTAATTATAACATTTTTATCAATTCACAAAATTTCAATTAACAAGTGTTTCCTCTTTCTGCGATGCGCTGATGCATTCGAAGGAGGTTGGGTTACATAACAATAACATATTGACGTGAAAATTACAATGCAATGTATAAATACTAGGTGATAGGTCTCACCTTTTGTGTACAATTTAGGATAAAAACTTACAAACTAAAACCTAAAATTAGAACCTAAGATTAAAGCGTTCCTGCCACGACAGCGTCCTGCCATCGATGGGGGGACGGAGCGGGGCTTATCGTGTTAAACACCGGGTTTGTCAAGTATTGCAGGGAGTCGAAAAATTTAATATGTCTACATTGGATGAATTAATCCACCATAGGCAGCTCAAAGATCTCGTGCAGCTCACTGTTGCTCCGCTGCTCGAATTTAATATTATGTCTTACCTCAACCGAAAACAATCATTGCACTTTGAATTAAACAGGAATTAGCGTTTTAACAGTCAGACATATAACATCTAAATTGCATTTACGTTAATAACATTATCCTCCTACTGGCAGTGGATCAGGTACAGCCCGTATTTCTAACATCATCAGCACCTGCTGATATTAGCAGGGTAAGCTCTTCAAAGCCTTAGTGTAAAATAATAATTATAAATTACTGGTTTATGGGCAGGCATTGTTGTCGATGAATAATAACTTAATCCACAACCAGCATACGCATCTCAGTATACTAACACTATAAAAAGGACATCACAGGTTCTCTGTAAGTCATAATGGTGACCGGTTATGTTCGAACATGGATTTGTAGTCATTATTGTGCGCATGTTACTAAATAGGTTTGTGCTAATCAAAAAAAAAAATATTTTCTATAACTGAATGGATAAGAATAATAAAAAAGGAGTATTCAACATCATATATGGAATAACTATATTTGGGATCGGCAATGTTGTCACTACGCAAAATGAATCTTGTCAATACAAAATTATTCTTCATCACAAAAATTCTCCCAATTTCTGACATATTTCATAAAACTGTTTAAAAAATAAGAGGTTTTATTATATTGATTGAGACTAATAATTTTTTTTTTTAATCATTACTTAAAATGTCTAGGGCCGTTATTATTATAGCATAATTTTAAGATCAAGGCGTAGAAAAGGTTTCATCCATAAACCTGTTATATGAAACACTGTATTGATGAAAGTATTATTAAGTTTTTGTTTTTATAGTCCACTAAAGACCCAAGAACAATTTAATATCTAGAGTCATTTAACTTTTAAAACAAAATGAAATTTTGATAAATGACACGCTTTTAAATTAATATAGCCATGGTGTAGAAGACTAAGGCAACAAGGCTAAGGGACATAAGGGATTATGATATTAGAAGAAAGAAGATAAAAGATTAAAATAATTCTCAACATACATTAAGCGTTAAAATATCAGATCTTTCAGTGTGATTTTTCTCAATGGTTATTAAGGATAAAAAAAAAAAAAAAAAAAATAGCTAGTAAGGATTGTACAAAGTAGATTTAAGAGAAAGATTTTATTTTATTTTGTTTTCTTTGTGTTTTTGGAAAATAAAGAACGAAAACAGAATTACTCAAGGTGCGCTGACCGGTGCAGCAATCCCATTGCACCGGAATACGCGCACCACAGGCTACGTAACCCCATGAGCTCGCTTCACGGGCTCGTGGGGTAAGCCCGTTTGAGGCTCAGCCTCAGGAAGGGGAAAAAAAAAAAAAAAAAAAAGGTTATGAGGGATATTGGCAATATTTAAATTCATCATTAATGGTACAGTTCCCTAGGAGAACTACTAGTGCTATTTCCCAGCGGTCGATTCAAGGCATAATTCTTTTCTAACTATTATTTTAAATAAATAAATATTTTTTATTATATATTTATATGTATTATTGGTATAATATTTATAGGTGTACCTCAACATTTATTTTTTTCTTGTTCCCTTAAAAGAATCTTGTCATGCGATTTGTTGCAATTATTGTCTTAAGGCATTTTCTCTGATCCTAAGTTTGACAAAGATAAATCTTCATTTATCTGTAAATATTTATTTGTCAGCCTACCTCTTAAAACTATTCAATCAGAGTTATCCTTGTTTTTGTATTGAAGCTTATGATAAATTATCCGCGTTATAAGTCACTTTGGCTGACTACGTGATTAAGTGACGTATATGTGTGTTAGACAGTTGTTTCACAGAAAGATTGTCCTTCCAAGTACCAACGGCATAGCTGCAAACGCTACCCTCCGTCATATATAGTTTCAGATTTGCCACAGGAAGGAAGGAGAAACTTATTTCGGCCAGCTGTCAAGCAGTTTACCCCAGGGGAGCCTGCGGGAGAAATGACCGCCCATCCACCACTTCCTGAGGGTGCCCGATAATCTCCGTCCTTTTCTCCTCAGTCGTCCGCAGTCGTTGCTACTTTCCATTCTCCCTTATCCTCCTTCTTTCCCCTTAAACGACTGTAAATTTTTTCCCGGTCGCCAGAACGAGCAGACATTTGTAACCGCCGGTTAGAGATAAGTGTGATGTATGCGTTCCAAGGTCCTCCCTTTATACGGGATTCGATGCCATCAGGAATAATATTTTGAAGAAATCAACTTCTGTCACTTGTTATTGTCATGGTTATCATTAAAAGTCATATTATACATACTTACAGATATGAGTTGAAGAGTATGTGTGACGATCATTCTGGATTTAAAGATACCGGATAGAAAAAGATGGTAGAATCACTATGAATTTTCGTTTAATATTATTTGTGGTTGGGTTAAAAAAAATTAACAATAATGATCAGTATAGCTTAAAAGCGATTTGGGGATTTATGGATTTAACTGCCCAAGGGAAGGGATATTGTTTAAAAGATGTGCTAAAAGCGAGGGGTGAGCAGTAACGGGTTAGATTTCGATGTCATTAGGGGTTTAGAGGAGTGAATTGAAAAAAAAAAAACTGACCCAGCAGGGAAACCTCCCGGTTATTTTTGAGTCCCTTAGACAGGCCCTTACCTTCACCGAGCAAGTGAAGAGAGCGTGGCTAACCCTTGCGATTGCCTCTGTGTATGAAAGTTCGATTATCGTATCCTTACTGCATGCTTTTAAAAAATCGTTGGGGGGGGATGACCCTCAGAATTATAATAGTTATGTAAAACTACATGTCTTTCTTAGCCCTTATTTCTTTACTCTAAGTAGTACCTTCTTATGATATGGTAGCGCTTATGGCATGACAGATGTGTTTTTTTCTCACTTTGTTATTTTATTGTAACAGTTGATTTTCAAATACTTCATGTTAGTATCCTTTATAAGTTGTAGTTGCTAACGTAATTTACGTTTGTTTCCAGGTGTGGATATTCGGTGACCTGTGGTGTTCCGTGTGGCTGGCAGTAGACGTGTGGATGTGCACAGCGTCCATTCTCAACCTGTGCGTCATATCTTTGGACAGGTACCTCGCAGTGACCAGACCCGTCACGTACCCAAGTATCATGTCTATGAGGAAGGCCAAGCTCCTCATCGCTTTGGTTTGGGTCTTAAGCTTCCTGATTTGTCTCCCTCCTCTACTGGGGTGGAGAGGCGAGACGCCAGGTGAAGCCAAGCCTCCTTGTCCTTGGAGGTGCGAACTCACCAGTGACCAAGGGTACGTACTCTATTCAGCTCTGGGGTCATTTTACATTCCGATGTTTGTAATGCTGTTCTTCTACTGGAGGATATACATAGCCGCTATACAGACAACGAAAGCTATCAATCAAGGATTCAGGACTACTAAAGGTTCACGTGCTTTAGGCAACAGATTCGACGAACCACGGCTGACACTCAGAATACACAGAGGGGGAAGTGTGATGCAAGGGAGCACTGGCAGCAATTCCACAACGACCACAAACAGTGCGGCAAACAGCGTGGTCAACAGTACGACGAACTCGCCCGGCGGAGGGAAGTCGCCTCGAAGGGAGAGGAGACACGAGAGGATCAAGATCAGTGTGAGCTATCCGTCCAGTGATGCCATATCCTCCGTGGTCAATAACAATCGGACGCCTGAGAAGTCCCCACCCTCACCGACCGGGACTCTGTACGCAGTCCACTGCGAAGGGAGCGCGGAGGGTTGTGCCCTCTTCCGGAAGGACACCTTAAGGGTGAGCGGTCAGCGAAGAGGAAGGAGGTCCAATAGTGATGCCGCTCCAGCCAGGCCCGGGCTTCTCGGTGAACCACTCGCAGTCACCCTGCGCAAGGATCTCTCTCCTTCACCCACATACGAGGATAACAACAAACCCAAGCTGATTTCCAGGATGGGCAAGAGGAACATCAAGGCTCAAGTAAAGAGGTTTAGGATGGAGACCAAAGCGGCCAAGACGCTTGGCATCATCGTCGGCGGGTTCATATTCTGTTGGCTCCCGTTCTTCACCATGTACCTCATAAGGGCGTTCTGTGACGACGATTGCATACACCCTACTGTCTTCTCCGCGTTTTTCTGGCTCGGTTACTGCAACTCGGCAATCAATCCCTGTATATACGCACTGTTCAGCAAGGACTTCCGCTTCGCCTTTAAGAGGATCATCTGCCGGTGCCTGTGCTCCAAGCAGCCACGGAACCGCGGGTCTTCACGTTACCGACGCCGTGGTTCGGACGGGTCCGCTCTTGGGATGCGACGAGGTGAGCATGGGCGATCGGCGAGCCTCAACAACAACGAGAACGGGCAACACCACAGTGACAGCGACCCGACAAACGACGTCGAGTGCAGGTGACCCTCGCTCAACCTCCCATAGGGAAACATAGCCACCACGGAGAACATCTAGCCTGCTCTGAAAAGCTCGGTATCTTTTTCTACTTCTTCAGCTGCGGTGATCCTTCCATGTGTCTTTTCATTGATCACCATGTGAGGTATCTATTCTCCTTTTTTTTATATTTATGACTGATTACGTTGAAAGAAAAGTTCGCCTAAGGTTGTATAGAAACAAGTGCACAAATGTAGATAAGGATTTGTAAAGAAACGAAGTGATACTAAAATTATGGGCCTAGAAGTTAAAGAAGACAATGTTTATTTGCTAAGAGGAGCAAGCATTAAATGCCTATAAAGGACCCGATCAGAGCCTGTGTTGTTTATGTCGGATTAATATAAGACATTTAGCAAAAGTAATGGTATTTTTTTTTTTATTAAAGTAAACTCAAAAGCACCTACAAGCCGTTCAACAATTATAGAGTTAAATACTAATATAATTGTCTGCTGAGTCGATTAACCTCATTGCCGTCAGTGAGGTTTAATTATAGTAACCTGTTGCTTTGGGTACTGAGATCTCTCATTGTTTAATCACCTTCTAAAACTACATAGTTGGTATAACCGTTTTAAGTGTTCTGTGGTTGTTTTAGCTATATCTGTTTCACATGTATTTCGATGTTTCTGTATTTTTAGATGCAATCTATTGATTGTTATGGTATTTTACAAGTCGCATGTTTAAGGATACCTTTAATTTACGAATGGCCATTTATGAATATTCAATTCCTTTATGCTTATCATTTATATCTTTTTGATATTTATGATGTAAACATTTTTGCACTTAATCGTTAATAGGATTTCAAGATGATAGTCAATTCATGTAGCTTAAAGCAATGCATAACTATATTTTATCTGTGTGCTTGATTTTCTCATGCTTTGCTATTTGAAAAATAAAATAAATAAATATATCCATTCTTTGATATTCGAAAATCAATTATCTATTTTAAATTTTATTGGAAACATACATGTATTGGATATTGAAGATAATAAATTATAATTACTACTTATAATCCATTTAGGCGTCTAATCTATGCTCGTGTTTATAAGGTGAACATTTTAGTAATTTCAAAATGCCATCTGACTCCATTATTATCTTTTGTCTTTTTAACTTTTTTTATCTTCGTAAGATAGGTAATTAATTTATCAGAATATTTTTCCACAATTAAAAAACCCCTATCTGCGGTCATTGAATGTAGTTGTTACCAGGTCTTACTTCATGTTAGTCATCATTTATAATAACTCACTAATAATTATTCAAAAATATCATTTGAAACTATACAAATGAAAGGAAACAGATATAAATTTAGAGTTATTTCTTCGATTAATCTACAATAAGTCAAAATTTTGAGTTTACATAGAACATGAATCAATTTAATCACATTAAATCAATTTACTCTCCAACATTTTAAGATCTTGAAGAAAAATGCCAACACAAATCAAAAAAAATAATTAAAATATAGGCATTATTACAAATTCTCTCAACTACTAATTACTTGCTACTCTACAAAATTTTACTTTTTATTCATTACCTTTTTAACTTAATTGTTGGTGTTTTGTGATGCCAAACATATAGTTCAGTCAATGTTACACCAATGAGTGTCATTAATATACAAACAAAAAAAAATAGTATTTTTTATAACAATTCAAAACTAGTAAATACTTTTCAAGTAATAAATTAAAATAAAAAAAATTAAACTTCTCAAGATGGCTAGAAGACTAACGTATAAGTCAATGACATGTTTGATATTTAGATTCCGTTCGATTAGTTTATATCAGTTAGATAATGAAACATTTTGTTTTGTTACGACAGATTTACCACTCAGAAGATCTGAAGTTCATGTTGAGCTATTGTAAAGATTATTTCTCGTTTTTATTTTATCTTTACAGACTTCATTTACTATCACTAACTATGTAGTAATCATTTTTTTTTTAATAAAAAAAGAGTTGGCCCACAAATCAGTAATTTATCATACCCTCAGTACACCCACAGTACTAATGATGATGCGAATCAGAGTGATGTTTAAACTTAAACAGTAAGTGTAGTAATCATTTTAATCAGACACCATCCTCATTGACTTCAAAATAAATTTTAGATCTATT
This sequence comes from Acanthosoma haemorrhoidale, assembly GCA_930367205.1. Lineage (NCBI taxonomy): Eukaryota > Metazoa > Arthropoda > Insecta > Hemiptera > Acanthosomatidae > Acanthosoma > Acanthosoma haemorrhoidale. Next base: position 104,542,895 of record OV884014.1, on the reverse strand, counting down.
GAAACCCGTAGTAAAATAATAAAATTTTGATTTATGGGCAGGCATCCCAAGCATCTTACACATTATGTTTTGTTATTTGGCAGTTTGCGTGTTAATCCAAATATTGAGAATATTTTGAAAGTTGAAATAAGAATCTAGTCTACCCGCATAGAATCCTTTATTTTGATCAGTGCCCTTTCTTATATAGAATAATACTTTTGCTATTTTCATTAGAGGTACTCATCATGATAATAAAATAATAATATTGACTATCGTTATCAATAAATAGTATCTTGATGAAATGCCACACTTCAAGATACTAGTTGCTCTTTATACATTCTTGTGAAAACTTTTTTTCTTTTTAATCTGTCATATATTAGGTGTGATTTTTCCAATGGTATACTTATTTTAAAATCTACAACTGTGACAATTCTTCTGATTATTATAGAAATTCGGTTAGCGTTTTTAAGGATAAAAAGGAAGAATGAAGAGTGACAGATATAAATTAAGGAGAGAAGAGAGGGGAAAGACATTGAATGATAAAGTTATAATGGACGGTTGGACAAACAGACAGGGAGAGCCAATATCCCACTCTAATATAACCCCCCCCCTTTCATCTTTTATTCATCCTTGGGTGGTGGAATAGATAAGTCCCTCTATGCCCTTCAGCAGCGGTGTTGCGCAAGGGCTATCAGTAGGTCTGCTCCTGTCCATGCTTTACAGCACTTATTAATAGCACCTAGGTAGAGAACACAGCACATTGTAACTATGGTACCGGCCTTGTAATGTAATCATTGATCATATGTAAGGTATAAAAAATCCTATATATTCATTGTAACTATACTTTACTCTACCTTTTGTCATTGTGACTGATATTGTTATTACTTAAATTTTACTATATTTTGACATTTTACTATTTTAAAATATGTATTTATGTATGAAGGACATAGAAGAAGTCGAAAGTGAACAAACAATATCCTGGGACACTCCAGGTTTTCACAGGACTTTTAAATAATTGTGAAAAATCTGATTTGAAATTCTCGAGCCAAAATACTTCAGTTTATCTGCTAAGCCATCTAGGTTTCTGAAAACTGTCCAAGAATAAAATTGTGACTACTTACGTTAAACCTCCATTAAAGCCGGCTGGAATGTATTATTTTCGGCTTTCAAAATTTAAGAAATAGGCTCAATACTTTTTTCGAGTTCAGTTTATTTTTTCATGGTTGTCTTTATTGTATGTTTTAACTAAAAACCTCATTTTTATAGTTATTTCTTAGGACATACCTTTGTAATTTCAGATGGATTTATCAACCGCGGGATTTAATCATTAACTGCAATCATCAATCTTACACACGTACAGAATAGTAGTAGTAGTAGTATAGACCCGTAACCGAATTAAACTGGCAGTCCAATCCCCCCCCCCCTCCCACCACAATAAAATAATTCTCTCAGGAACAGTATTTCTCTAAAACAGACTTAGGCTCGTCCAATATATTTTTAAAGCTCTCTCAAAAACCAATTAGTCATTAATTAAGTTGTTTTAATATTGTTTATTGGAATTAAGTACTGTGATATTTATCAGAAACATCCATTGATTTTCTTCCATATGGCTGATTACAAAACGGAGTATCTTCAATTCTACTTTCTGTAGGTATCGACAACATTCGATTAATTTGTATCCCACCCTACAGTAGATGACTTTGCTGTTAAGCTCATATCAAATGAGGAGCTTAAACCGGAATGACCGGGTGCCAACTGGAAAATTTTCACTCCTTTTTCCAATCAGAACGTATTATCAAAATCAAAAAAATATTTCAGATCCCACTCTATTTAAGCCTTTAGTCAAGAACTGTAGTTTGACTGCGAGTCTGCCAGACTTCCATGTCTATTTTATCTCAGAAATGTCTAGTTGATCATATCATTAGATACGTATGGTTGTTGTGTAACTGTCAAAAGTAATCCTGGAATCAAATTAAAGATAAATATTGGACAGACAGGCCTCAGGACTTTTTTTAATATTAACTATTTTTATATTTTCGTTCTATTGAATTATGTATATGATTGTGCTTTATATTAAATATAATATATTCTATATATTAAATATCTCGTCATCTAATATATAACTTTGTAACAAATTAACCAACTACTACCGTTTTAGCTTGAAGTTACTGTTTAATTAAGCTGAGATAGTTATATTAGTTCATCGAAAATCGGAAACTTCGGTTCTATAAATGGTCAAAGTCAATTGCTTTAGGTCAATACTGGGCTGGTCCAATATTGATTTTCGTCTGCGGACCATTGAATTTATAAAGTTCTAAGAAATGAAATCAATAATTTTATATTTAGCCGATTTCCTACGTTTTTTCTGTCTTCATATCTGAAGTTACCTTTGTACTACACTCTTAATGCACAAATTTATTTAGCTTAAAATTTGTATCTCATACTTTTACTCTTACTTTAGATTAAAAGTGAACACAAAAGCTTCATACCATGAAAAATTTTCGATTATTTTATGTTTTGGATTCGATCGGTTCTGTTCTTTCACATTCATTTTTTTCCCCCTTTTATGATAGTATAAAATATTCTGCAGGAATTTCAGTGGTTCTAACTTACTTGTCTATTTTCAGTTGAATTATCAACTTAGCTGAAAATCAAAAAAAAAAATCTAATAAAAAAATTACAGTAACAAATTTTACCTTTCTACCATAACATTTTGACAGTCCAGAACCAGAAAAGGAAAAAATAGGACGCCTGGAAAAAGTTTCGATTGAATAAATTGCAAAGTATTAGTTCTCAAAAATTTACTTTAATATTATTTAAATAACAATAACGATAATTCACCGTTTTTTTTTGTTTGTTTTTTTCCCCCAAAGCTCTCAAACTTATAAAAAATAGGATTGGGGAAAAATAAAAGGAATATTATTTTGGATTGATGGGTGCCTTTCACTAAGGGGAATCTTATTTGAAGGATGTATGAAAAGGATATGGGGTGTGGGATGCCTAAAGGAGGCTGGTGAGTTCGGGAAGGTAGTGAGAGTCTACCTATAGTGGAGCCTAGGGGTACTAGGCATTGGTTTGTAGTCGCCTGGCCTCGCCCCAGTAGGGGCCTGCACTAAGTCAACTAAGGGAGATCGACCTACCCTTAGTAGGTAGAAGGGGTCATGTGGCTTTGGGATAATTCACCGCCAAAATAGTTTAAAATTTAAATAGCTTAATGCTAACAAATGTAGCGGGCTGTTCAATGTAAAATAAGACTTAGTGAGATCAACCTGTTTTCGACACCCGATCTGCCAAGCCAGGACCTTAATTACCCCAACCTCAATTAATCAGCCTTTGAAACCAGGCTATTATACCTTAGCCTGGCGAATCAATAACTTACCACCACTGATGGGATTTTATAAAATGTTAAACAATTTATTTTAATAAATTGTTAGAATTTCGTATTTTATTGTTTATTTGAAGAATAAAAATAATATTTTTACAAGACTTTTAAATTGTAATAAGACAAAATTAAGGCCATGCTAAAAAAATATTAAAGAAAGAAAGTTCTCATCAATGAAGTTATATTATCAAAAATCAAAATTTTAAGAGATTTTTTTTTCCCCATAGTTCTTTAAATTTACAGATAATTATATAAAATTATAGATCCTCAGGCAAATCTATTTACAAATTATTTTTGTATTTTTTGTAGCGTCGCTACATTATACACAGGTTTTGTTATTTTATAAAAATTATATAATGGAATAAACAAGTATAATGATACACATTATAAGTGACTGGACTGAACTGACTAATAATGGTGATGGGGCTCACTTTAAAAAGTTAAGGGATCTGCTTTCATATTATATTAGGAAAACTGCCGTTCCGCGTTACTCAAACCGGATTTTGATGTCATACCATCGTTTAAATTTTCCAATAATTTTGTTTTAGCGTTAGTTAAGAAATCAGTGAATTCAAACGCGATTCTTAAGGCGTTGCCTTAGATCAACTAGTTTTCATTGCGGGGCACGAAGATTTGTTTTCTACTTTCATTCAGGTACGGAATGGCTGGTCAGATCTTTAATTTTTAAATCATATAACTATAACAGGAAGAGAAACTTTGGGCCTGTTTAACTATCTTTAATTCATTTGCTTATTTGGTTCTGACTTCTACCCTGACGGGATATGGGTCTTACAAAGTAATGACGGAAAGTTTACTCCTTAGTTGTGTGCAGTGTTGAAAAAAGAAGAATTTACGACACATAAACATCTCAAAACTTTATAGTATCTATAAGGATAATTAAATATTTTTTTCCAATTTCCTTGTTTAGACACTTGTCTATTTCGTTGTGAACATTGAAATGACCTGGCTAGAGATGCTATTAAGACGTGTTGGTAGACATTTAGTGGCCTGGTCCACACATTAGTCCGGTGTGTGATAAAGCACATTACTTCTTCTGTTCTAGATTTTCTCAGTAATCTAGAATCTGGAGAATTTATCCACTCTTAGCTCACAGCTTAGAAACTGGATTATTAAAATATTCACGTGAAATGTATACACAAAGTATCGAGTTGGCTCTTTAGCTGAAACCGCTTTACTCTACTAAGCAACAAATTGCTATTTGCTTTGGAGGAGGTCACAAGAACACCACCTCCTTAGGATCAGCTCTTCCACCATTTCTTCGGTGGCCAGAGAGAATAAGGTTTGGATGTTCTGATAGAATGGATTATTAGCTAACTGATGTTTATTAAAAAAAGTTATTCTCACGGCAGCGAAAAATATTTCTTCCAATGTTCTTTCACCGTGTATATCAAAAATACCTCTTTGTCTTCCCCCGCCTACTTGCTGCTGCACTTATAGCACAATGTTGTGAAAAAGCCAACTACTACTATAACCTGCTCTAAAGGTAAACATCATTGATTTACTGGTGGCAAGGGTGGACAAAGCACTCACAAAATTGAAAGAATAACTAAAAATATTTAACCTTCTACCAAAATGGTAAATACATATGTAAAGAAAGTATACTCTCTTTAATTTGAATTTGCCACGCCGCTTCTACTGACCACCACTAGATGGAGCTATCAGCAAGATTCTAAAAATTAAGAGGATAGAGAAAGGTTATATTAAGTAACTAAAGTTGTAATTAGAGTGTGAATAGAGAAGTGATAGTAATAAACTGTAATTGTCGTTTTGTAAGGCAATTATTGAAGGTTGGGTGAATAAACTGAAATCAGTTTCTTTGTAAACAAAGCTAGCAATTTTATTCACTATATTTTATATTATAACAATTATTCATATTATTTAAACAATCTTACCTGTAAACAAAGAAACGAGAATTACAGTTTATAATGATCACTTCTCTATTCACACTCTAATTACAACTTTAATTACTTAATGTAACCTTTCTCTATCCTCTCACTTTTTAAAATATTGCTCCATCTAGAGGTGGTCAGTAGAAGCAGCGCGGCGAATTCAAATTAAATAGAGTAAAATGTTTTATATATATATATATATGTATTGATTTTTTGGGGGTTTTCTGCGCCATGCACTCCTAGCTTATCCAGTCTAAACATAATTCAGTTCCTTTATATGAAGTAGAGAAGTGAATTGAAATTTATATCAACTAGTTTAATATGGAGCTAACTTAGAGAATGATTCAAGTTCCAATGAAAGGAAAGGATTTTAATTCAATAACACCGAGCTGACTTCAAAGAGTAGTAGAGCTTCTCTCGCCAGTGTCCGTAGATTAAGCCACTGAGCTCGGATCTATGAGCTACCGGCGAGTAAGCACCAATAGTTCCGTGAAAAAAGTTATCAAGTTAGAAGAGGTATCAAAATATGCAGGATTCGCTTTTGTTTTCAGTTTTTAGGAATTTCTTGCAAAAACAAAAGTCACGAAAACAAGGACGATTATTAAGTTCAAGTTAAATTTTTTTATGGTTTGTAGGGTTTCATATGAGTAAGGATTTCATGGGGTTTATTCCTTCACTAGATCCACGCACTTGTTCCAATAATTTTGTTTCTGTCACATCTATCGTCTTCCCGCCTTCAGGCTTTCTCAATAGCAAAAAATTTTGTTTTTGTGCACCACCGCTTATTCACATCAGACGAGAATCAATAATTTACAACCATATTGTAGCATCTCTTATGACTTGATGCGCAATGCAACAGCATATTTCCATTGGTTCTGAAACACAGAAATGATTTTTATAGTTAGTTGAGTGCTTAGGCGTTCGTTTATGAGAGGAAATATAAAATTTATAAACACCCTAAAATCAGTTCGTTGTAAGATTTTGCAATTAAATAAACCAAGAATTATATACCTTACTTCAACCAATTGTGTAATTTTAAGTTGTAAGCAAATTTTCGTGCTCATTGGTTGTGTTTTTGAGGGTTAGGTTATGATTTTATGTTTGAAGAAATCGACGCTTACAAGTCTGGCTGGGATAAGCCTCAAAGTCATATGGACTTAATGACGGTGCTTAACGGTGGCCCTCCTAGTCAAACATAGTCATCATAGCCGACTACAATGCCTGAGCAATTCCCTCTGACTCAGCGACGGGTCGCCGACAATAAGGGCCATTAATTAGTTGGCACCCTTAGAGAGCGCCCCTTTATGCATTATTATCAACCGACCTGTTCACCGCTAGCGATGAATCTTTCAGTCCAATGTCCCGGCATTGGGCTTTGATGAAGGACTTAAGGCGTTTAGTTTCGCCTTTACCGATCTTGTCAGCGTTGAATAAACCAAACTCGGAGGGAACAAATACCACGTAGAAAGAATTGCAAAATATTACCAGCGTAAATTATTGTCCAGTAATTTTATTGATTATCCCTTTTGGAAAGGCTGCTTTTTGTCTTGGCTGCTTTTTGTCTTTCATATTTTGGAAAAATAATTTTGTTAGTATCAACAATAATTTTTATTTCACTCGCTCCTTATGACCTCTTCTAGAAAATAGGTGATCACTTCGTAAAATATATTAAGGAATACATTTTAAATCACTAAAAATTAAATAAAATACAATTCTAAAAATATTTCAACAAACATAAAAAACAGCTAATTGAAAACCAATAAAACGTTATAAAATATTTTAACAATTTAAACAGCAATTATACATAACACACTAAAAACAAAATAAAAGTGTCTGCATGAGAATAGTGACTGTTTGAAACTCAATTTTGAAATTGTTAAAGTGGATTTTATAGGATTGCAAGATTTGCTAAAATTATATTAAAGCTTTATCCGATTATTTGTTAAAAATATTTGTTTCTTTAATAATTAATGGGGAATAATAGTTCCTAAATTTACGCACTATCTTCTTCCCGCCGGCTACAAAACCCATTGATATTTCTGAATAATGCTGACTTACAGTATCATAGTTACTTTGCGTAGTAAGTAAGCTAAATTATGTTCTTTGTGCGGTTTACAAACTAGTAAAGAGTAGTTACTGCGAGAAAGTATACACTCGTATTCTCAGGGTACATTCGCTATAAACACTATGGTGTTCTCATTTCCTGCAGCCTTCAAATTCTCCATTGAAACATCGATTTTATTAATAATTGCCTTTTTCATTAGAGGCTCATATGGGCACCAGAAATTTACACGTCATCAGCAATTTTTTCTTTCCATTCTTTATAGACATTATAAGTAATATTGTACCCCTTACGTTTTAAAGAAAGGCACTGGATTGCAGCGAAAGGACTGGTATATTTTGTGTGTGTAATGACCACACAAAAATTACCCAATCGTTCTGAAATCTTAATGCTTAAAACCTTGAATAGCTTACAGCAAAAACTAGATAAAAATATTATTAAATAATAAATTTTGATGCACGAATTTTACGTTTATTTTCTGTCAGAATACTTTAGCTTGTCATCAGTCAGGGTGATTTTTTTCAATTGAAAATTGTAAACATTGATTAAAAAGCAAAATAAAAATTTAGATGTTACTGATTTTTGCCTAACTTGCAGGAACCCAGTTAATTATTAATAAAAAAAAAAAAACCCCTGTGTGGTAACCAATTCGCTATGGTGTAAGGCAATTGGGTTTCCAAAGCCGTTATCCTATAACCAATGGGTGTGATAACCAAAGCAGGACAGCTATGACACCATTAATTCCTTCTAATACACAAAGCGAACAATTAGCAGGTCTTGTCTTTGTGACGGAGACCTCCACTCAACGGCCAGCCACTCGCTCTGAATAGGGTCTGCATTCCCGTCAACAGGTGGTGAGTTCCAGTCACCTACGACACTGTCCTACGGATCTTCACCTCGCCCAAGGCTCCTATAACGAATCGTATGCCAAATTGTCAGAACAATCTCCGTTTATTTTTTACAAATCAACCCTTTACTTTTCAAAAATTTGTTTGACCAACTATCATCACACTTCGGAACTACAAAAAATAACCAACTTTTAAAAACAATAAACATTTATAATATATATATATATAACAAAAGTATAACATTGTTAACGTTTTTTTTTTTTTTAAATACCCGTATCATAAAACACAGTAATAATTCTTCATCAAGCAGCTAAAAAGTCTTATTGTACTTATGCGTAATTGCTTTCCCGCTTAACTACAAACTTCAAGATACGATCAAAGTTCAAGATACGAAATGTACGATCATTTGTGTAATAAATTGTAAACATTCCTTTCATAGTGCCTACTTTCACGTGGCAAGACGCAACACTTCAAGCTAGGCCTAGACTAAATTTTCGGATCATGCTCATTAAAATACCTCATCATACCCTTTATAGCACTCCCACAGCACTTCCCCTAAAATGTACAACAGCTCGAATTATGACTAAGATATCGTTTTTAAATTATCCCTCAAGGTGAAGATAATTAATCATTTAAACGACAAGACTGCGGAATGTAAATAATTTTCAAAGGGTTGAAGTGTATTAAGGGGTTGTACCTTTTGATTTGTTTACACGTTTAGTACAGTAGTAGCATTAGTTTGGCCAGTGAGGATAAAACAAACGAACAAGCAACAAATATTTTTTATTTGAGTCGGCACTTAGATAAATGATGAAAGTTTCCACACCGGTTTAAAAAATAAGTAAAACCGAAAAAAAATAGACTATTTTGTTTTACCACGTCGTTATAGGTTTCTATAGCTCCTGACTCCTTTTGTGTAATATATAACTTAATAATTTAATATAGGAACCAGCTCAGTATTTGAATTTCTAGCTTGTTGTGAACGTAAATTTTGTTATAAATCAAAAATTTTACTTTAAAAATAAATATTAACCCGTAAAAATCAAATTCTAAACTAATTAAATAATCTGAAAGGAATAAAAAACAACACTGTCTATAATGCTAGCTGGGTGGTCATCTAAGAGGAAAAGTGTATTTATGCTTAGTTCCAAAATGGTCTCCAAAATAATAAATTAAATTGTAAATGTAAAAAAAATGAAAATGAAAAGTAAATTCACTAAAATAGATTTTTTGTTTTGTTGGCCACCAAATGTTTTTTACTTTTTTTTTAAATTCAACAAAAAACTGGTATACCGAACCAAAAATAAGTTTTTATAATTAATATCAGTTACCTGCTAGAGACACCAATCGTTTTGTTTTCAGGTGATTTTTTTGTTTTCTCGTATTATCTATTGTATCAGGTTTCCATAATTGGTTGGGCTTTACACACAACTCGAAATAAACAAGAAATATATTGAAAAATAATCAAGCAATTTCTCATACCAAAAACTTTTAATGTTTTACAATCTCAATACCTAAGTTTATACCCTCCGTAACACCGTACATGAATTTTAAACTATACAAGCAGGTGGTAGAAGCTTGTGAAACACTCGTCTAAGTGAAGGAGTTTGGTTCTCCAGGGCAGGCTGATTCTGACAGCTTCTCAACAACCCCTTGTACTTCATGCTACTAATCATATTTTTTTTCAAACTACATTTAAATATAAAATCAACATTTTAACTAATCATATTTAACATAATTAATTGCCATTAAATATTAGTAAATTATAGGTCAAGTGCCGTTTAGTCATTGGCTCTCAATAACACGTTAGATTCTGAAAATCTTAATTGTGTTATCTACCATTTCAGCCAAATCTTATGTTTATTCTATTGTTTTTTTGTATTCTACACTATGGTGTATGCCAAGCAATGAGACCATTTTTTGGAATTTGCCAGAGAGTCTGCATATTATGGATTGTTTCCGCTAAAAACATTTTAGTACCACTATAAACCATATTAGGGTGTGACATTCATACAGATGCTTAATGGCTTTTTTGCTTTTTTCAACTTGACAAATTGAAACGAAGCACGAGCTTGGCAATATACGTTGCTTGCTTGCAACCGTCATTTCATCGTGTGGACCTTATATATGAAGGTAAAGATGCTATTTTTTGAAGATCCTCAAAAAAAAAAAAAAAAAAAAAAAAAATCGTTTGTAAATTTGTAGTTCTTTATATTTTGAATAGCCGTTTAGTAGTTATACTGTGGCCCACTATACCCACGTTCCTTGATCATGCTTTCATTTTGAGTTAAATACAATTTATCATTGATATTGTGTGCAGAGAAAGTCATAGATGCCGGGGGCTTTGATAAATATATTATACTACAAAATAAACAATAACTCCGAACGGAAAAATTTCAGCCAAGCGAAGAAGTCTTAGTAAAAACAAAAAAAAAATTTTTTATTCATTGAAATTTTACATTGAATACAACCAAGTTATCTTATTGAATATTTTTCAATGGTATTGCCTTCACGTATACAGTAAAATAAACTTATGTACTCAAATATAAGTGCCTTAGCGTAATAATATAAAATGGACTTCAAATGTCATAGATATTTGTAAAAAAAAATAAATTTTGTGCAATATTTACAGTGCAGTATTTTGTTGCGTAAAATAAAACTGACAGACTGATTTTAATATATATTTTATTGATTCAGCCGGCCCTCTTGAATTGACTCGTCGATTCGGGAGGGCTTGGCCTGAAGTTGAGTGTTGAGTTAGGCAAACTTGACAAACGCGTGCATATTCTAAATAGTTTAAGCGATATTGGTAAGAACCATTAGAAGCGCTTCACCCGTTAGGGTGGGTGACGTTTTTTCTTTGATTTTACTGCTGTAACACTCTCCTCTAGTATCACATCCTTATCCTAAAAAAAAAACCGGGAAAAAATAATAAATACAAAAAAATCATCTTTAAAGCATCGACAAAAATAATTACTTAAATTCTTAAATAATAAACTTACTTGACAGGTACAGGATTAGGTATGAATTATTTTTAAATTTATTTTGTTCTCAATGTTTGTTCATTTTGAAAATATTTACTTACTGAAGTAATTTATTTTTAGGGTACAAATCTGCCACTCGCTATCAGCATAAGCCTAAATATAAGGCTTTACATTTTTCTAAAACAGGAAGTACTGCTACATTGGCTAACTCTGTGACTTGTTTTTGTTGTTGTTAACAGTAAAATTACTGTCAACTAAATATGATATAATAATCATTTACACACTTATGGTCTTTATTTAGGAATGAAAGGCAATCCTTTGAAAGCCACTTACTTTTATTTATGGAAATGAAATAAATTAATTGCCCATCTAGTTATTTGAATAATGAATCTTCATATGATTTGTAAATAAAATAAACCCCTCTCACTGCAATAAAAAATGTTCAGAGGATATTCAGACCTTAGCCTAAAATATTAATTATGTTTAATGGCTCCTTGCAGAAAAAAGTTGCTATGGACACGTTTTGCAAAAGTCACTGGTAATAACAAAGAAACGTACCGCTACGAAAAGTAATATTCACTTAACTGTTTAGAATTTGCATGATAAAAAAAGTAATTTGTGCAACAAAATAATAAAAATTTAACAATATCAGTATGTAAATATAGCCACTGGACATATGTCAGATGCGTATTATCTGATTAACACATCATATGCTACTATTTACAATTTAACCGATGTTCTATAATGTAAATATATACCTGTATCAAATACATACAGTAAATTAACCATATTTCATTTTCCATCGACCTAATACACTTATATTTGTGCATAGAAAATCGTAGTAAAATAATAATAATAATAATAAAACAAACTGATAATGTTTAGAAAGAATAACACAGATTTCGTAAACTGTGCTAAGACAAAATTTAAATACACGAAACAAAAATAAAAGAATAATTTATAATCCTAGAAGACTTCAACAAACTCAATCATCATTAAATATCTTTACTGCAACATAACTGTTTAAGTGGTGTAGATTTGTACCCTAAGATATATTACTTATCATGTATTCAAGCATTTAAAGTTATTTTCTTGCCTCCTGTATTTATTTATCCTGATAATTCTGTCGATTTCATGCATTTAGTTGTTGTGAGTCTAGCTATTATGCTCATCTACACCAACCTCGGGTGTAACTAATATCTAACTATTTTTGTAGCAAAAAAAACAAAAGCGAAACTCGTCCTTGCCACGAAAAATCCTGATCTTAGCCTTTCACTTTATTCTTTAGTTTCCAAAACGTTTTCTTAGTTCTAAGGTTTAACATAAATGTTAGTTGATAAGCTAAATAGATTAATGTGTAATTGTAATTATGCTAATGCAAGATTCGGCTGTGGTAGACTTAAGATGAAAAGTCAGGGCGTGGAGGCAATATCATTTGTAAAAATAATTCGTCAGGGATTTCCTCCCGCTTTCACCAAAATCCCTGCGTAAAAATCCCTACAGATTCCGGTGTGCTTGAAGTAGATGAGTGACTCACATATACGAAAATACTTATAATTTTCATTTATCTAAATTTTCTTTAAATAAATCATTTGATTTTTCATAATGAATAAACCGATATTTCTATCCAATGATAATTCACTTATATATAACAAATATGATACATATGATACTCAGAACCACCTCTTACTCTGTATCATGATCAGTTCCTCCTGTTAGGTGAAGGAACAACCTAACAATTGGCGACGATACTGACCCCTCAAGCAACTGAATGGTTTCGTTTCCTAAGAATGAGCAAAGATGGATGTTGGAGCCTAAGTGGCCATCGGTCAGGCTTATCTTGACTGATCTGCATGTCCACGCCGGCTGAGTGATCCGCTCTTTTTGTACAGGACTGTACCTCGTCGATCACACATTGTAAGGGTGTTCTGGTCCTGATAGCCCACCTTTAGGAGAGATCTGCGATAGTGTGCGGAACATTGATTGGTAATATATTTTAATTTTGACTTAAACTAACGGTGCTTGCTGAGAATGCAATACTGAAAGAAATTAGATTAGATATTTTTTTGATTTAGTGCTTAAGTCTACATTTATTGAACCTGTCAATTTATTTTCCAAATCGCTGCGTTTTCATAATCAGAAGAGTGGGGTAAAGAGTGGGATCTGACAACACCGGACTAAAGCTAGCAAGGATAGACAGGAGAGGTGCACAGGTAATGAAATAAGAAAGCCATGGTTACAGCAGAGCAACAAACGCCAGTGCAGAAAGAGAGAGCAGCGTTCACTTCAAGTGTCTGTCTAAAAAAGCTTAGAATTTCTGCCTTATACAGGCAGTCCTTCTTGCTTGTGCAAATGAGAGAGCATTTTATTTCGGCCAATCCTATAACAGTTTATTTCGGCCAATCCTATAACAGTTTATTTCGGCCAATCCTATAACAGTTTATTTCGGCGAATCAGATGCCGGGCTATGCCTGCCTGCGCCTCTAGTGAGCTCCTGCTGTGTCGGGATCGTGACCTAGTCCCCTTTCTCTATACAGTCACCGAAGGTTTATGGATGCAAATATAGAAATGTAGGCGGGTGTTTTATGATCGAAGAAAACTTATAATAACTTCTATTTACTCGCGGTGAAGAAGTTGGCACAGCAATAAGAAAGAATTTTTTTTTAATTTTCTAGCAGAAAAATCGATTCCATGATTTTTTATCTTCTAAAGCAAGTGAAGCTACCTGGAGCGATGTCAGTGATCGCAGGAGCCCCTTCCTACCCAGTTTTCAATTCCTATGTACAGTTTAGAATTTATTCACATAAAAGCAAAAAATCCAAAACTTATTTTCATAATAATAATAATAGTAACATACATATATATATGCATATATCGAACACCAAGCTGGAGTTAATTATCGTCAGCTGAACTCGTTAGTAGGTATCCACCAGTTTGTAGACTTCGCTTTTCTCCATCACACGGGAGAAAATCTGATTCCACATTTTCCTTGCTCATTTCCTCCAAGTTACTTTGTCTTTCGTGGAACTCTATCAGGAAACGTTCTCGAAACTTGATACCAGTGATTTTTGGCCTAGCGATCGTGTTGTAAACCCTTAGCGATGTCTTAAACCTATATAACCGTTTGTTAAAAGTATTTATATTGGTACTTAGGTTTTATGGTCTCTATTGCAAAAACAAAAAATAGCGGTATGAGGATTCCTATTTTTGATATTATCTCCTTAGAATAAATACACCCAATTATTATTTATTATTTAATCGTGAATTATTATTATTTTAATTAAGAGCCTATAGACAGATTTTAATTTATTTTAGTTTATTTATTTATAATTTTTTATACAATATATAACAGCAGGATATAATTAATTTTATTATATTACTTAACTTACATTAAAAGAACAAAATCGGTTTTTAATGCCCTTCATTTATATTGATAAAAACAGCATAAACATATATAAAGTTGTATAGGATGGTAAATACTCGCATGCTCTATAGCTCTTGTTTTCAACCAGAATAATTGTAGATAATTCTATTACATATATGTAATATGTAATAAATAAATATAATTTAATATATAACAGCAGGTTATAATGCATACTATTATATTAGTTAACTTACATTAAGAGAACAAAATCGGTTTTTATAGCCCTTCATTTATATAAATAAAAACAGCATAAACATATATAAAGTTGTATAGGATAGTAAATACTCGCATGCTCTATAGCTCTTGTTTTCAACCAGAAAATTTGTAGAGAATTCTTTACATATATAATAATTAAATATAGTTTATTATAACGTAAATAATGGTTTTATCTGTTCCTAACGGGTTGATTTACAAGTCAAGAGTCGAACGTAGGTAACATTTCCACCGTTTTGTTTGAATTGGATCTGTTGATGTTTTTCGAATAGACAGCTGCCACCAGTACACCATATACCGTTTTCATTCAGTGCTTTCACAATCAGGTCTTCTGTTAGCTATTGCCCTCATTTGAATTGCAAAACGAACATATCTTTGACCTTTCACTTTAACTGGCCAATATCAAAACTCGATTTGAACCGGTATGAACGAAAAAAACAACAACAGATGAATGCAATTTGAAAACAATCTCTGGTAATAGTGTTATTTACATGTTTTTTTGTTTTGTTTTTGAAGAATTACACCAGTAAGATATATTACTAACTATAAAAAGCCTCGATAAATTTGAAGGGTGATAATATAAAAAAGTAAACTCACCTCAAATTAAACAAAACAAAAGGTTAACTGAATAAATGTTCAATAGAAGGGAAATAATAAAATTAAATACAAATAATAATATGTAGGATAAATAAATTAAATGAAAATAAATTTCATACTTGGTTCTTCAAAGCCAATTTATTTATCTAATAGTCAACGTTTCACTTTCAGTACTTAAAGTTTATTTAAAAAACATATAATATTTCTAACTGCAGAATGAATTGCCACATGTAAACGTCATGACAAGAGGAGGGGATTTTGTAGACTACACTGCATGGATGCGTTGTTACATGAAGTTGTCAAGTTGAGATGAATATTAATTTTTTGTTATTTTTGAAAAATTAATGTACATTAACTTATCCACCTAAAAAACTGTAGCCACCCTTTGTTTTCAGAATATTTGTATAAAGTTTAACCCAATGTTTTCTTGTTGTTTTTTTTTATTTAAAATGTACATATTTTATTTATCATAATTTATTTGTAGTGCTTTTATAATTATTATTATTTATTTTATTGTGCTAAAATTACAATCTGCCTTATCAGGCAATAAGTAATTGAGATAAATGTTCTTATTTATACCATATTTTATAGTTATTACTGACATTTATCAAGCCCATAATATTTTATAAAATGTGAAAATATGGCCAGTAATAGGTCATTAGCATTGTGTGCTGCTGGAAAAAAGATGTATTTTTTCTAGCTGATGTATAAATTATTAAAATTAAAGTTTCCATTGAAGAATATGCCTGGATTTTGGTGCAACGTTGACAATTAAATAAATTGATTGCAAGACAGACCTTACGCATTTATTCCAAATTTTTCAAAAAAGAGACTTATATAATTTTGTATGTTTATCATTATTTAAACTGAAATTGTTTAATGTTTTTTATGCTAACTATGCATCTATAAATAATGAAACTTTTGTAGCAACAAAACATAATGGTCCTCACAGAACTACTATTACTGAAGAATGATCATATTTTGTTCGATGAAGCCTTAAATTTCCATTACTGAATATGATTAATAAATACATTAAACTTTGAGAATGCTTGAGTTGGCATGCTGGAGCCATGCTGGAGCCATGCTTCATAGCCAGCGAAGATAACAGATGAACAGGAGCCAAAATGCTGACTCGTGTGTTCGGCATAACTGTGCGTTGCCGGCACAGACCTGGGGATTCCAGAGGCAGATAGCAGTCTCTGAAAAAGATTCCAGCGGTAATAACAGTTTGGCTACAATCCCTGGAACTGTTATTTATAGCTGGAGCCAGTGAAACATTTATAAAGCCCCTGTCATCGCCTGATGTATGGCACTGCACAAGCTGGGAAAAAGTCCTCCCCCCTTCCCCCACCATCCTTACGGCCTAATATTGAATCAGCTGTAAAGAAAAATGGCGCAGCAGTGATAATGAGAAATATTCAATGTTCTATTCATTAAACTTTCACTATATTATTCACTTCTGGTCTTTCCCCATATGTTATTCTTTATTCACATTTTTTTTCTCAATATTTGAACGGGTAGAGATCTAAGAATGTAGAGTCACTTGTAGTACGTATTGACAAAAATAATCTTACCTGTTTCCAAGACTCATATTCATAAACGCAATACAACGACTTGAAAGTATTGAGGTGTACAATTCTTGGTGCTTGTATGTTGGCCGAAGACAAACCTACATATTGTACCTTTACTACAAATCATAATTGGCCAGTACGTGGCTAAACCAAGTTTAAACGAATACCACTAAAAAAATACTGTTTTTACGTAGCAATACAACTTTTCCAAGTTACAGTGTTAGGATGATGTGCTCTGTGGTTTGTTGTAAACCGTCAACTTCAGGGCTAAATAGGAATCACATTACAAAATGAGAAAATTAAAGAGCTCTGTGCTTTAGACAAGTCCAAAATAATGCTACTACTGCCTACGAAATGTCAAATCCAACAAAAAACGTCTATGCTCTATTAAGATTGTCAGTTATTAAATACGCAGTGAAACCTAATGAAACAAAAAATTTGTAATAGCAAAAAACTATTATATACTTCATTATCAAGAAACAAATTTAATATATGGATGTAGGATTTAGGTTGAATCGTTGAAACTACTAGGCGAGGTAGATTTGGCCCGTATATTCCGAATTTACGATTCCTGAACATTTATCAGTCTTACGACCCTCATCTAAATCATAACGAACCATATTTCCCAATTCTCGGTGTGGGATTAAAAAAAAAATTATACCTTTCCATTTTTTCGTCAACGGTTAATTTTTTTAAAGTAGTATATCATTTTTTAATTAAAAGTGAAAATTCTCTTATAGGTGCCTGTCCGCTAATTAGGTTATTTGATGCACCATGGCTCTCGGTAATGAACTCAGCTATTTTCATGCGCCAAAATGAAAAAAACACAAAAAACTTCAAGCGATAGTGAAACGTCAAGATTAAATATATAATTACATATAAGAGGATATACCGTTATTTAGTGAAAAATTCTCCCTCGATTTAACAAGATTAAAAGTATGCATGCCTCAAACACAGACAAGAGACTAAATAGTAAAGGAAATAAAAGTTATTAAAAATAATAAACAGCTAAAGATAGTAATATTAAATTAATGAATTTTTTAATGAAGAATAGTTATCACGGTGGTGACAGATTTATGACTGACTCGTCTATTCCTAATCTGAACTTTTTCTTAACATTTGGTTGGTATAGCAAACAAAAAAAAACGGTAAGCTTTTACGGTTATTTATAACATTTTCTTACTTTATGTTTTAATGTTTACTGTTATACGTTAGTTAAGTTAGTATCGAAACTTAAGATATTACATATTTTTCTGTTTAATTTTTATCTAAATGAATTTTTTTTTATGTTTTATAAATAGTGCCCATTTCCTGTAGACTTACATTACGCTGATATTGACGCGGTGTGGCGCCGAAGTACACATGTTCTTTATACATAGTTCGTTTGCCAATGGGCTATAATGTCCTAGAAAAGCGCACGGATAGAGGCCTTATGCAAATTAGCCTGGCCAAAAGCAGCTGTGTGGCTAACCGAGCCTGTCTGTAGAAAGCAATAATTTGTGTAAATGCCTGTAGTGAAGGCCCCCCCTCAAAAAAAAAATATATACCATCATTAGGTCGAGAGAGGACTAAGTGGTCTCAGAGAAGTTATATGTGATCACTCGCCGGCTCATCCGCAGGGACGTGAAGTAGAAACAAAGCCGCCAAGGACAATAACTGCGATACATGAGGCACTGACTGGATGAAAAACCGCGGGTACTACACAGCCTCGAAAAATTCCCCCGCCCATCCTTTCACAGGGAGTGCAACATTTTTCAGGGAACCTTTCGGGAAACGTAGGTGTGGGCATTCCTCCCCCCCCCCCCATAAAAAACCCGTGTGCGGGCAATCCCTAGTTCTCCTGTTGGCCATGAATTAAAATCAATGCAGCTAAATTGCATATACTTACTATTCTAGTAGTGCAGTAGACCAAATTCAAAAGAACTAACAATTATTATGTATAGTTATCTTAATCAAAATGTTTTACTATTTTTTTTTTTTAAATTGACGCACTACTATTTTGCATTTTAATATTATTTGATATTTTTGTCTAGGAGAGATTACTACTGGCAGCCCTCGACAAAACAATTAACTACTTAAAAGAAATAGCTGGAATTATCGCGAGAGACGTACTATTTTCTTGAATGGTTTTAAATGAGTTCAGATTTTTTTATTTAGATTTCTGTTATTGTAGATTTTTCAATTTATATTTTCATAATTGTCTGGAAAAATTTTAATTTTTTCAAGCATGTATATTAGTAGAATAAAACTCAACCATTTCAAATGATAAGGGAAAACGAAGAACCAAAGAAGTTTCGAAAACGATAAGACAACAAACTATAAATTTAAAACAAGTGATAAAAAAATATCAATCCTTCCTTAATTAAATAGATTTGCATTGCCTGAGGACAAATACCATTTAAATATAAACAGGATTATTTACAAATTAAATTCATTTGAAAACAACATAAGTAATATCAAATTCTAATTAATCAAATGTTGTTTATGATTGATTTAAAAGGTTTACGTATCGCCTTTATTATGAATTTTTATTATTCTAATTTGGCTTACATATTTATACTTTTGGATATTAAAATAAGTGATTACTCCTAGCATTGACAAACTGAATCTTTCCAGCTTGCTTCCAGGTGAGCCTGGAGACCGTGCAACACTACAGTTTGGCATTCAACACTCGTTGTTAGCATTTCAATGTTTAGTAATTCACAAGATCGAATTTGAGCCTTTAAAATAATTTAATAAAATGAATGTTATGTTTAAATAAAAACAGTTTTTTTTTGTTTAAAATTTTTAGTTAAATAACAGCTATTTTATGATTCCTATGGAAACATTCTGCCTCGCTCCTGTTTATTTATTTATTTTTTTGGAGGTTTATCATTTTTTAGTTAAAAGTGAAAATTATCTTATAGGTGCCTATCCGTAAATTACGTTATTTAATGCACCAGAGCTCTCGTTAGTGAACTCAGCGATTATCAAGCGACAAAATAAAAAATGACAAAAAACTTTAAACGATAGTGAAACGTCAAGATTAAATATATAATTACATATAAGATCTACCGCTATTTATTGAAAAATTGTCTATTCATTTAACAAGATTAAAAGTATGCATGTCCCAAACACAAACAATATACTTGATGGTAAAGGCAGTAAAATATATACAATCTGCAGTTACTAAAAAATATTAGGTGAGGTCGTGTTACCCAACAATAAAAGTTATCACAGCTGACAGATCTATGACTCGTCTATTCCAAATCTGAACTTTTCCTTAACATTAGGTTCGTATACAAAAAAAAAAAAAAGCTAAAGTTTTACGGTCATTTATAATATTTTCTTACATTAACTCTTATGTTAGTTAAGTTAGTATAGAGACTATAGAAATTATATTTTTTTCTGTTTAATGTTTTATAAATAGGGTCCATTTCCTGTAGGCTTACATTACGCTGATATTGACGCGGTGGGGCGCCGAAGTACACATGTCATTTATGCATGTTCCTTTGTTCTAGCTGTTTGCCAATGGGCTATAATGTCCTAGAAAAGCGCATGGATAGAGGCCTCATGCAAATTAGCCTGGCCAAAAGCAGCTGTGTGGCTAACCGAGCCGCAGAGGTAACTCTCGTTAATTCCCAGCTGAGCTCTCGTTCCCTCGGGACCATGCCAACTTGTTCCCGCGCACTATCCTGTAGCTGTGGCTGTTCACTCCCTAGTTCTCAGAACACTAATAGCATGTACTCTTCATGCACATATTGACCACCTACAGGCCCACTCATCTCATTTTGTTGCAATCCTTTCAACAATGCTTATTGCCAATTACACACAAGGATTACTAGACATTGTTATGAATGCTACACAAACATATTCAAATTATGCAATAACGCGTGTCAGATCCCACTGATGGACTCTATGGAAGAAAATGAACTCAACACGACCAGAAAAGACAACTAATCAACAGGCGGTTCCCAATGCAACAATGAATATAATGATTATTAATAAAATAAAAGGTATAACATATAGGTACTTGAAATTAGTTCAATCAAAATAGTTTCAATTATAGACAAACTGTGTGGCTAACCAGCCTCACTACAGTAAAATATGTAATAATAAATACAAAAAGCATGCTAAGAATAAATATACTCGGACTAGCAATAGGCCATTTGTTGTATTTAATTTAATACCGTCTCCTAGCACAAAGAACTTGTGAAACAATTAACTGTTACTATATAAACCATAATGTGATATGGAAAAAAACTATACAAAAATAATTTCTAACATATGTTCTAAAAGCAAAAAATACGTACTGACCAAGTACATTTTAGTGGTTTCCTTCCCTCACACCCCAGCTGTTTTGCCATGAGCCAGAGACCCTGAAAGTGCAAGAGAGCCAAAGTCTCTCAGGAAATGAGTGGGGATGGTTTCCAGTTGAAGGAGCCAACTCGTTTATTTAAATTAATTCAAGACGACACCTACAGAGGAAGAGTGTTAGTGACAAGAAGCTTACATGTCCTTAATAAAAATGCAAATAAATAAATAATATATTAAATTAATAAACTTGCGTATAGCAATAGAGTGGGTTTTCAGGAGAGCCAAAAAAACAGTTACATTTTGGATTACGAATCGCCTCTTAAGTAGATATTTTTTCGTTTCAAGCCTGCTGTTATCCACTTGTTAACTTATTTTCAAAATGAATTCCCAATAAATAAAGTTGTGTAGTAATGAAAAAAATAGGTTTTAGCAGAATTTTAAAAATCTTGAGTCATGTAAGTGGACGAGTTTGTAACATTTTTGAGGACTTTGGTTAGGAATGTCTAGTTTGGCCTGATATTCGAATGTTGTGCTGGGTATTGTATATCAGTAACTCTTTGTACTTGTATATTTTTCTTTCTAGTATGAGTTTATGTTAAATATTCAAAATAACTGCAACGAAATATCTATTTAGTTCATCACTACCCCACCAATTCTTCTAGCTTCATATTTTATGTTCACAGTTTCAAAATAAACACTTGAAAAATTTTAATTTTAACACTAAGCTTGAATATTCCTAACCACACAGATGGCAAATATTGACCAAATCAAAAAGAAACCCAATTAAAATTAATTTTGTCCTTTTTTTTTTATATAATTGTTTTAGTATGTAACCAAAAAAATCTCTTAGAATGGACGAATGATAGCATGATAGCATAGTAATGAAGTACATAGAAATAGCAGTTAGTAATATTTTCCATTTGAAATTCTAAATCTTTTTTTATTAAGAAATCCTTCATTTATATTGATTAATACGAAACTTATAATTCAATAAATATTTCGATATAAGGATCGAAAACTCACATTTTATTTTTAAAATTTCTTATTTATAGCATTAAACTTTCAGTTATTTTTATACTTTGGTTTATAAAATTTAGCAAATAGCATTTAATCTTATCTCCGAGTTTCTATTTTCTGTCAAACGTTTAGTAAGTAAGCAAAAAAGTTTTTTTTTATTTTTAATTTTGACTCAAATAATTTTCATATTAAAGAAAAACGAAACGATAACACCTTCAGTTGCTAGGTAACAAACTGTATAACTGCACTGCATTTAATATTAAATTTAGTTTAAATTTTCTTCTGTTCTTATATTTCATTTCTACATTCATTTTTGATGGGGGATTCAAAAAAAAAATATATATATGGTTATAGTTTCCAAAATTAATTACAATGTTAGTCTTTTTGAGACTAACGTGCTCTAGGAGGGCTGTGACTGATACAATTAATCTTTATTGAATCAACGATTCAATCTGCTTAGGTTTAGAATCGACCTCTCATGAAATGCTAGATTTCAAAAAAAGATTACTTAACCTTTCATTTTGTCCTGGTGAAGAAAAGTTAAAATGACTCGAGCTGTCAATTTTTCAAAGCTACAAGGGCTGTGGAAATTTTTTTTTATTATGACATTTTCCGAAAGGAGATTGTAGTGAATTTCCAAGAAATACAAATACAAAGTATCTATATAGCGAGAAAAAAGTTATGAACACAAGGGTAAAAAGCAGCGACATCGCTCTGATCATTGAATTGTATGATTTTATCAATTTTGAGTTACTCCTTCTGCAATTTTCACTTTCCCCTCCTATCTTCGCTTCTGTTCATTCATTTTTACATATTCTGTTTCTATACTCCTTATAATATAACCTACTAAAATAGAAGATATTTGATTTATTTTATTGAACAACAACTCAAATTGTTTGTACTTGATTATTTTGATTACCTAAAATCCCTCTGATTAAATAATGATTAATATGGTATAATAGTGTAGTGTATGTTTGTAGAGATATTTTTTCCCATAACTCTACTAGTAAAATATTAGTTAACTAGTGCATTAGAAGTAAGCAATAAGAGAAATATAAAAAAAACAAACAATTCATTCCCTCATTTGATTGAAGTATAATCTATGACTTTAAATCAAACAGGATAGGCGTGAAAGATACGAGACATCCTTTCGTAATAAAACAATATTGTTTTTTATTTTGAAATAAGTCAGGGAAAAAACAATTTTAAACAATCGCAAAAAAAAAATATAGGTAAACTTAAAACAGCCCAGAAGAGTTAATTGATAAACGATTTTGTCTCTTGCTCCCCCCCCCCACTCCCAAGTGTCAGATTAATTTTTGGTCAGTTATTCAATTAGTTTTGGAATCATAATTAGCTTTTTGTTTTTGTTGAAAAAAAATTGGAAAAGCTGAACGTTTTCTGGAACTCCAAAAAACAGTAAAAATATGTAAAGGGTCATCAACATGCCTTTAAACTGTAGTAACTGCTATTGGCCTTGCAATGACATCCACAATCACATAAAGTATAGTTTAAGGATAAACATAGAGACTGTTTTTGCCATCCTCAAAAATGAAATAAAAACTAGTTATTTTTTACCATACGAAACGTATTTAAACAATTTTAATCAATGCCATTGTAAGCGTATAATAACATTTTGAACATTTAACAGTCTGTTGGCTATCAGCTGCCATATGAGTCTAGTCAACGTTACGCTCTACTCTAAACGATTTAAACTACTTAAATATTTTACAAAAAAAAGAGTTAATATTTTTTAAAACTCCTCAGAAGTGACTTCCATTACCGGCCATTGGGAAATGTAGTATTTTTTATTTTTGCGAGTGGAGTGGATGTGTTTCATGAAATGGGGTCAGATGTATGTTTTTTGTTTCTTTTTCAGTTTGATATGTGAGCACTTATACATTATTAAAGTCAGTTGAATATCCATGTATGTTACAATGTACTAGTGAAAATATTTAGAATGGAAAATGATTTTTGCAAAGCATGTCGTATTTGTTTAGCTTATATAATACCAAGGAAGAGTATTCCTCAGAAGAGTGGGAGAAAAAAAAAATGTATAACTTTAATATAAGCTTCAAACTACTACGGTTTGAATTTTAAAGCGTCTCAAACGTATTATATTAATATGCATACCATTTAATTACAAAACATATGGGTAATATCATAAGATCTTAAAACATACCGGCTAAATATCGGTTTCTTATTAGTAATAAACATTTTTTGTGTAATATAATAATGTAAATATAATAATTGCTGATTTGCGATTTGCTGTATATATGTATATGTGTATTTATTTATTTTATGTGCTTAGTTCGTAAAATGTATTATGTAATAATATGGCGATAACAAAACATTTTATTGTATAATCATTACTTGTCATTATACCTAAATGAATATTTATTGTAAATTTATTGAAAATAAACCCTCATTATTTTCCAAAAAATAATATAAAAAAAAAATGAAACCTAAAACGGGTGTTATTAGATTTAATGAGCTGATAATAAATATATATCTGTAAAAAAAAATTATTTTTTTTATGCCTCATTCCTACATATTCCTATATAATAATTATTGATTTCTTTGTATGAATTAAGAGTTTTTGAGTATATATCACGTTTCAATTATCTGTGTATAGTCCTACTTATTATGGAAAATATGTTTACGACGTCTGCCAGTATATTTCTGTTACACGAAAATGGTTTCACGACACCATGCAATGTGTTACACATATATATTATTGGTTTTACGTTAACAAAATTCTTCCATAAGTATATATGTTCACGCAAAGTTAGTACATATATGTATACTTATGGAAGATGGCTATATGTGCATGTAATGTTGCGTAATACCTCTATTGAAAGTTGTGGTAGTCGATAGGTGCCATTGAGGTTTTTGCATGTGTTATTGGTGTCAGGAAGGTAACATGAAAGGTAACAGCTTTCAGCCTTAAATTCACTCTTCATAACGTGATTCGCTACTTTTAAATGCAAGTAGCTGCTCATTTACCCTCATTAGGCTGAATCAACCCCGACCAGACCCATCCTTAAACAAAGTCATTAAGTGAGCCGGGGATCGAACATGGTTATCTCCATATAATCCTGTATATCGTTATATCCTCTATCACCTTCTTCGAAAACTGTTTAATCGATCATATTGAAATTGATACTTCACAAGTGTTTTTGAGGATTTCCCTATTGTTTTTATTTTTTAGATTTCTGATTATTAAATGAACAAATGTTTACACTAGTGGAACGACATTTCAAGTCACATGCCACCTGGTGGGGAGTAGAGTGGAGGTCTGAGCCATATGTATTGTAGCCATCTTGTCGGCGTAATTAAACCTATTTAGTGATACATATCGGGAACCTTTTCGCAAGGTGTTGTATTAACGTTATTATAGAACATAAAGGGTGAGTCAAGCGGTTGTGCGTTGAGCCGCAACAACGAGAAGTGAGAGGAACATTGTTGACAGAGGTGCTATAACAAGGTAAGTGACATTTTTTTCTCTCTCTCCATGTGTGAAAATTCAAATCATAAAGTCCATTTGTACAGTCTGACACCCGGGTGTTACGCCAAAACACCTAATAAGGCCCCGATAAGTATCACTAAATAGGTTTAATTACGCCGACAAGACGGCTACAACACGGTTGACTCAGACCTCCACTCTACTCCCTACCAGGTGGCATGTGATGACCCAAAACGACATCGTCGCACTGGCACTGGTGTGAACAAAAATATAATCCATTTCCAAAGAGTTACTCGTACATGAATAAATCACATCTTGTTTCTCTTTGTATATCTTGCTTTTACTCGTAAGCAGAATTTAGTGACATATGACATATAAATGTATCCATACAGCTGAGAATTTAATTGTATTAATTAAACTCTAATAATTTTGTTAATTATTGGTGATTATGTATTATGGTCAGTATTTATTATAACTTTTCCCCCAGTGCTCACTATTATGCATTAATTATGCCATAGGATGTTGGGGTTCTTCCTATATTATTTGTTCATAACTATTATATAGATGGTTGACCAGACATTGACCTACAAAATCTGAGCCAATTGAATATTACCATGACATTGACTCGAATTATCACTGTCAAGAAAGGTGTTTTCAACTAAAAACAAATTTAATTACTAAGTGGTAATTGTCCAATTCACATCCCACTCTGGCAATGTTGATTGCTGCAATTTTAGCAGGTACCCAGTTTTTTACTTACAGTATCTTTTTAGAAGGAGAGGAAGAAAGTCAGGTAGTATGCTCAATCATTATCTCTTTAACTGATTATTATAAATAACAGGTAAGGGATTTAATTTTATGGAATGTTTTTAATTAGCTTTTTTTTGTAACAGGTGGTGTATATTTTCTTTCTATTTTTGTTTTTTTTATTATTTTCTTGTTTTTCAAAATGTTAGTTTTCATGTAGGAAAAGTAGTATAAATATAATTTTTATGGTGAAATGTATGCTGTATGTGTGAATTGAAGTGAATTGAATTGTACAGAAAAAAATATTCTTTCTCCGTCACAGTACGGGGTGGTTAAAACAAAATTAAGATTATTTTTGGTTAACACTGTCATATGGTGGGGTTATCTCTATTAAATGAGAAAAGCCGGCTGACAATATTATTCTAACCTATATAACTTGTGACCTAGATGTACTTATTTTATGGTTAATAAATTATTACTATATTCAATCAACCTATGTCTTTCATTCTGACATGGCGCAGTCGGTAGGACATGTGAATTTGAAACCGCCAGAACAATTTATTTTCGAAGGAAATATAGCAGAAGCATGGAAAAGATGGTATAGAAAGTTTAATCATTACTTGTCGGCTATCGAAGCACAAGATAAAAAAGATGAAGTAAAAGTTGGTATACTGTTGAGCGTATTAGGAGAAGATGCACAAGATAAATATGAAACCTTTAATTTAACGGCAGAAGAACAGAAGGAATACGCAATTGTAGTTAAAGCTTTTGAAAATTATTGCATACCTAAAAAAAACGAGACGGTGGCAAGATTTAATTTTTTTCAACGTAAACAGAGAAAGGGTGAGTCATTCGGTGATTTCATTACAGATTTGAAAAAGTTAAGTGTTGATTGTGCATTTGAAACATTGAAGGATAGCCTTATAAAAGATCAAATTGTAAGTGGTATACAGGATGAACAAGTGAAAGATAGATTGTTGCGGGAAGATGATCTAACACTAGATAAATGTACTAATTTATGCAAAGTGGCGGAGTTAGCAAAACAAAGAATAGAGACGTTGTGAGGTACAGAAGAAGAGGAAATAAATATAGTACAGCAAAGGAGCAGAACCAAAGCAGCGACGAGTAATCTGAGAGTGAGTACGCAGCCGTGGACGTCGAAACCAAGTACCAGCGATAGCAGCAAGACATCACTGCAACAAGAGCAGCAATATGGAAGCCAGCAGCGATTGAGGTGCAATAAATGCGGCAACGTCCATGGGTATAGAAATTGCCCAGCCTACGGTAAAATTTGTATTAAATGTAATAGGATAAATCATTTTGCAAAAATGTGTAGAATAACTCGAAATATAAATAATGTAAGTATGATTGAGGGAGAGGATGCTGAAATGTACACTTTAGGGAGAATTCTAAAAATAAATAATGTTCAAAAGGGTTGGGAATTATCTATAAATATATTGGAAAGCAAAACTCCACTTACAGTCAAGCTCGATACAGGGGCGGAATGCAATGTTTTAAAAAAAAGCGACTATGAAAATTTGAAAATTAAAGAGAAAATAAATAAAACTGATAACAAATTGGCAAATTACAGTGGTTCTGAAATACCGGTTATAGGAACTGTTATATTAGATTGTGTAATCAAGGGTAAAATAGAACCAATAAAATTTTATTTAGTAAACTGTAATAGCTCAAGCTCTGTGTTGGGATTAGATACAATTAAAAAACTGAAATTAATTACCAGAGTTGAAAATATAAATATGAATACAAATAATGGTCTCACGAAATTGCTTAGCAGATATAAAGAACTATTCGAAGGTATAGGAAAAATCTCAAAAATATATGATTTCAAATTAAAAGAAGGATATGAAGGAAAAATTGAACCATGTCGTAGAATACCTTTTAAATTATTAGATCTTTTCAAAGAAACATTATACAGAATAAAAGACAATAAAATTGTTACAGAGGTTAACGAACCTACTGAATTTATGAACCCAATCGTAATTACCAGTAAACCTGATAAATCATTACGTATTTGCTTAGACCCACAGCATCTTAACACTTGTTTACTAAGAGAACATTGTCCTTTACCTACATTTGAGGAAATATCTAGTAAAATGGCGGGGGCAAAAATGTTTGCAGTGCTAGACGCATCAAATGGGTTTTGGCATTTAGAACTTACACATAGGAGTTCGTTAATGACGGCTTTTCAAACGCCATATGGTCCATTTAGATTTTTAAGAATGCCTTTCGGGGTTAGTATTGCACCAGAAGTGTTCCATAAAACTTATTCAGAGATTTTTGAAGGTATAAAAAACGTAGCTGTGTATATCGATGATATAATGATATGGGCAGAAAATGAAAAAGAATTATTAGAAATTTTAGAATTAGTAATGAAAAGAGCTTATGAGCATGGGATTAAATTTAATAAAAACAAATGTAAGTTTAAAGAAGAAAGAATTAAATTTTTAGGTCATTACTTCAGTAGCAAAGGGATAGAAATTGATGATGACAAAGTCAAAGCAATTAGTGAAATGGAAAGACCAAAAGATGTTAAAGCAGTAGAACGATTATTAGGATTGATAACCTACGTGGGTAAATTTGTAGAAAACTCAGCTCAGTTAACGGAACCATTGCGTAATCTAATTAAAAAAGGTACAATTTTCAACTGGACAAGTGAACATGAAAATTGTTTTAAAAAGATAAAAACATGTTTAAGCAAAACTCCTATTCTACAATTATACGATGTAAATAAGGAGTGCAAAATTAGTGTAGACGCTAGTAGTACCGGAGTAGGGGCAGTTCTGTTACAAAATAATTTGCCAGTAGCATATGCATCACAAGCATTCACTGAATGTCAAAAATCGTGGGCTCAAATAGAGAAAGAACTATATGCCATAGTGTTTGGATGTGAGCGTTTCAGACAGTATGTAATCGGTAAACCTTTTGGAGTAGAATCAGATCATAAACCGCTGATCCCTATTTTAAGACGAAAGATAACTGATATACCAATGAGACTACAAAAAATGCGAATGCGGTTACAACCATATGATATTAAAGTAACGTATA
Organism: Acanthosoma haemorrhoidale; assembly: GCA_930367205.1. NCBI lineage: Eukaryota > Metazoa > Arthropoda > Insecta > Hemiptera > Acanthosomatidae > Acanthosoma > Acanthosoma haemorrhoidale. The sequence continues at coordinate 104,513,333 of OV884014.1, read as the reverse complement.
CAAGTGGTAAAAATTTAATAATAGCAGATTTACTATCGAGAGCTCATTTAAAAGAAACTAAAGAGGATGGAGATTCCAGAATGTATATATTAGAACTTACGTTAGCAAGCAAGATGAGTAATCAAAAGAAACAAAAATATATAGAAGCAACAAAAAATGACATAGTATTGCAGACATTGAAAAATACAATAAAAAAAGGTTGGCCAAAAGAAATAAAAGATGTACCAAATATAGTTAAATATTATCATAGTTACCATGCCGACATTTATGAATATGATGACTTACTGTTTAAAAATAATTGTGTAATAGTACCAAACAAATTAGGAGAAGAAGTTTTGAGTAAGTTACATTATAATCATTTAGGCATTGAAAAAACAAAAGCTAGAGCGAGAGAAATAGTATTTTGGTCCAATATAAATAAAGATATAGAAAACAAAATAAACAACTGTAAAACATGCTTAACGTTCCAACGATCAAATCAGAAAGAAAGTCTAATACCAACATTAATACCAGATAAAACATGGGCATTCAGATCAGATAATGGCCCACAATTTTCAAGTTTTCTATTTAAAACGTTTACAAGAGAATGGAAATTTAAGCATGTTACGTCGAGTCCAACATATCCACAAAGTAACGGAATGGTGGAGCGGCACATACAAACTGTGAAAAATGTAATTAGAAAAGCTCATTTTGATAAAAAAGATGTGTACTTAGCAATACTAGAATTAAACAACACACCAATATCTAATACAATACCTTCTCCAAATGTGATAATGCAAGGTAAAAATGTGAATGGTGTTCTATATGATATACCAAAGTTTAAAAGTGAAGAAAATTCATATATAAAAGGTGAATTGTTACAAAGACAAAGGAAACAAAAAATTTTTCATGATCAACGAGCCAAAGATTTGAAAAAATACGAAAAAGGAGAAAATTTTAGAGTTAGAAACAAACAAGGAATGCGGGATCGGGCTGTAATAATAGATAGAAACATAAACAATAGGGCTTATCAAATTAAGACAGAGGGAGGCTCCTTATTGACGCGTAATAGAATACACTTAAGAAATGATACTAGCCTACCATTAGAAATAGAAAGTAACGAATATAGACTTGATGAAAATATTAAACCACAAATTTCGGAAAATTCAAATAATAATGGTAAGGTTAATAATACAGCCGATCCACCAGCTCAGCAATTAATGAACCAAAGCCAGAGCGAAGATATCAATAATGACAATGACACATATGTAACTCGTAGTGGACGAATCAGTCGTCAGCCAGCATATCTAAAAGAAAACTATGTATTACAATAAAAAAAAACAAAAAAAAAACGGAGATGTCATATGGTGGGGTTATCTCTATTAAATGAGAAAAGCCGGCTGACAATATTATTCTAACCTATATAACTTGTGACCTAGATGTACTTATTTTATGGTTATAAATTATTACTATATTCAATCAACCTATGTCTTTCATTCTGACAAACACTTAATTAAGGTTTTATAACAATATAGTGACATGCATGGACAGTGCAATCTAGTGAGAAGGTGGCTCTGAGCTATTTGGTACTGGTTAGCTCCTCAAGGGAGCATAGAACCTACAGTCAAATAAAAAAATATATGCTATCGATTCTCACCATGTACGCAACATGGTTATTTTCTCCGTTGAAGAATAATATAATGTACTATTGAGGAACGGTCGAAGATATACATATTGGAGAGGACCCTCGACTCGAGACGACCCAGAGGCACTTAGCCTGCAGTCGCTTCAGCTTCTTTTCCGGCCGATTGGCGTCCGTCCCTCGATAATGCCCAGGCCACTTTTGTCCCTGGATCTAATTTATAATAATTATTCCTTTTTTTTATATAAAAATATTGATTTCCCAATAGAGGAAATTTTGTTGAGCTGTTTGGGTGCAGCTATGGTATGTTATGAAGAAGGTGTTAGTTGGAAAATAATTTTACACAAACGAAACTTGCAATCTTCCTTATTAGGCAGCAAGCAATTATTCTTTCTTTTATTATGTTATTCTTTCCATATTTACAATCATTTATGCATCCAGTTTTTTTCTTCTTAACCCCTTTAATTTATACAATACGTGAAAATTAACAAGAATTGACAGTTTTCTCCTCTTTCTGCTATGCGCAGACGCATTTTAAGGAGGTTGGGTTACATAACAATCAGATTGCAGTTAAAAGTCTATAACATGAATACATTACAAGGTGATGGGTACGTTATATACAAATTTACAACCCAGCTGTTCTGTTTTCACAATTTCTTACACTTTACGTCATCAAAAGGGGACAGACACATTAAATAAATAATCACTAGGAATCAGAGCATAGAACTGCCAAATAGATATTTGGAAATATCCTCCGATGGACCCTTCAGTGATGTTTCTGGGCGATAGCGACAGGTTCCTTTCAACATAACAAACAATAATAACGATTATTCAATTATTAAAAAGTTACTTTTATCAATATCACATTAGTGATTTGCCACAGTATTTTTTTCTATTAAAAATTTTTTAAAATAACAACCTTGAACTTTCGGAGTCTTTGACTGAAACTAAAGCTAAAAGCGTATACTGCAGCCCTAATAGTCTTCTTTTTATTTCTAAACCCCAAACTGTTATTCTGAACAAAACACATCGTGACAGAAAATTTATGGAAACGACATGGATTATTCACCAAATATCTTTAATATGCAAACCCATACTGGATCACATGTCATGCGCGATGTAGCCGAAATACGAATTTTATTTTGATCCAAAGGGTTCGCTGAATTTGAAAAATGCATGTTTCGTATGATGGTAGTATGTATGGTAATTCCTTGTTGTGATTTAAGTTAAAGGGTGACCCAGAATTAACGCAAGATTTAAATTTGCCACCATTTGTGCAGTAAAGTGCTGGCAACCCCTCCAAAAAAACGATTGGACAGCTGACAGTTTAGGGTTAGTAAAAATGGAGCGTTACGATCGAATAACGTGTCTTTATTGTTAAACATTATCTCAAAAATAATAAGTTTGGCGGCCGCAGTTCGAAAATTTCATAGAAAATATGGTCGGAATAGTGTTTTGAGTTCATTAACTGTGAAGAGATTAATTGAAAAATTTAGAGAGGCTAGATCAGTTAGAGACACTAAACACACTGGTCGTCCAAAAATAGGCCGTTTAAATGCCAATATCGAAGCAGTGTGTGAGAGTGTTGTTGAAAATCCAGGAACATCAATTCGGCGTCAGTTATATAATATTCGTTTTTAGCTGAAATGTGTACTTCAGTTGAGACATATGGTCTACCCTTCCTTTGTTCTTTTACAACCCGCCTAGCCCTAGACTACCTGCCTCCAGCAACCCACATCCAGCAGCCCACACTTGGCCTTAGCCAAAGGATGTTCTAATGCTGTAATTCATTAATATTTGTATATATACCAGTGTTTTGAATGTTATTTATAATAAAGTTTTTTAAAATTCTATCCTCGAACAAGATTATTTAACCGGCGCCCGAACAGGGACCTGGCAGTATACTCAGTAAATTCACGGGAGTCCACCATTTAGAGATCCCTCATTTGGCAACGGACAGTGAGACCACTCCAATAGCGTGAGAAGACCGATGCGAATACCTCTGGGAAGAAACCCCACAGGACAGGACTTCACCGATATTGGGTACTGATCTATTTCAATAGATTTTCACCAGGTAATACCCTAAAGAAATTTGTTATATATCTGAGGAAATTGAAGGAAGAAAGAAAACTGGACTTCACCGAAGACATCATTCACTTGGTAAATACAATTATTATAAAAATTCTGACTTTATGACATTAGCAACTGACAGACTTAACCTTTTAAGAAACATTACAGAAACAGAAGAAATGGACGGAACTAATTACGAAATTAAAGATTCAGATTTTCATTTGATCCCAACTTTCGATGGGTCATCCGACACTTTAGTAGATTTTATTGACAGTATAAACTTAGTATTTGAATATTCATGCAATGCTAATAATTCAAATAGAATAGGAAACCATCAAAGATTATTAGTACACGTCCGTAATAAACTTGTAGAAAAAGCGAGATCATGTAAAAAATTTTATACTAACATAGGCCAATTACTTAATGACATTAAAAAGAAATTTAGAGACACTAGAAGCATCGAGAAAAGCATTTGTGAAATCTATGAAACCAAACCATATTACAATGAACATCCTTTAACATATATGGACAGACTAATGATCCTACGAGAGGATTTAAGTGCTAGAATCAGAACTAATGACGAGTTTACTTTAGAACAAAAAAATGCAAAAATGGTTGAATACGATTTACAAATAGCTACCCATTGTAAGCAACATTTACACCCAAAATTAAACGCGCAACTTATCCATGTAAAATACGAAATTCAACAATTTCTAAAAAGAGAAACCGATGAAATTATAGAAAGAATTTACGATAAACCTCAAAAACGCGCACCCCAACAATCAAATTATAAAGGTAGAAACTTTGACCCTCATAACCATTATGAAAGATATGAACCAAGACAACAATATCAAAACCAACAATAAAGAAATCCCATTTACCTAGGAAAAAATTATGATCCCAATTTTTAAAAGAACATGGGAACAAAGACAAGACCAAATACAACAAAATGATCAACAAAATTACCAACGTTACACACCAAACTATAACCGAGACAATAACGAGAGACACAACCAATCATGGAAACCTCAACAAAGAAAATATTTCAATCCCCAATCAAGACAAGAACAACAAAGAGAGAACCAAACTGTCTCTATGAGAACAGCTAGCAATCGCGTTCACTATACAGAAAACGATAAGGACAAAGAAATCAAACAATTAAAAGAACAAATTAATAAGATATCCCCAAAATTTGAACATTTTTTAGACTTCGGTCGTAATGACAAAGAACCAGCCCCCGACCAGAATATGCACTAAATCATACTGATTCCTTACCCAAACATAAGGATAAAGCAGAAAAAACTAACGAAGTAGCCAAAATAAAATGTCATAATGACGAAATAATAATAAACGGTATTAAATTAAAAGAAAAAAAAAGACCACAAATACTCGGAAAATAAAACAACAACAGAAAAAGTAAAAAACAAATAAACTTAAAATAAGGAAGAGGAAACTAACTATAGTAATGATGGCATGGACATTGAAGAAATAGAATCACTCCCAGTAAAAGATAGTCCAGAATATGACACAATAACTATAGATTTAGAGCAACTTATTCCCCAACAAAGAGACGAACAGATAATACAAGACGAATTATGATCTAATGAAGCGACTGCGCATTCCCAACGCTCTTCTAATAAGCAAATTTGTGTGGTAAATGAAGACAAAATAGTTAATGAAGAAAAACACCAAATAATCATAAAAAAGGAAAAAAGGACTATTAACTTTTCAAAACCGTTTGGAATAACTAGACGAAATAATCAACAAAATCAATCAATAAAAGAACAATATGTTCAAAAACATCATGATGATAAACGCCTAATAAATGACTTAGTAAAGACAAAAATAATAAAAGTTAAGACTGATCGAATAGAACAACTAAACCAAAATCGGAAAGACATTCCGACAATTTATAATGAACAATTAATGATAAAAACTACTACCATGGAAAGCATGATAATTCTTATAAACCAGTAGTAAAATATAGAGAAAAAAATTAAATAAAGAAATCGCATGCTAACAAAATTAAACAACTTCACAAGAAATATCTGAAAATATGTTTCACAAACCAATAAAGACACTTGCACTGATTCAGACAATTCTTTGGACTGCAAAAACTTCTCTGAAAGTAAATGACCTGACTAACATTAACAGAATGTTACACTACACATTAAACAATGTAAAAGTAATTGAAAAATATATTTAAAACATACCACTTTTATTACATATGCCTATTATAGTCAGAACTTCTGAGATCACGGCGGCTTCTCGCAGGGGGTTCACCAGTTGTCGGATTTCTCGTTCACGTCAAGCTCACCAATTGTTGGGTGTCTTGATCACTTCGAGCTTCTCTTTCACGTCCAGGGTCACCAATTGTCGGGGGCGTCACTAGGGGAGTGCCTAATTACTCTAGCCCTGGTGACAAGTGCGGATTGTTGTAGTTTATAACATGAACCATGTTCCATGTAGGCGTTAATATCTGACTCTGGCCCTGGGGCCCTGGAGTATCGCGACTGTTGAGATGCAGAGACTGGAGAAGAGTGGTGTAGTAGAAGACTGAGTGGGCTTACTCCCAGGGCCCCGGGGCCCTGGCGTATGGCGACGAGTGATAGTGGCTGTCTAGATGAGGAGCCTGGGAAAGAGTGTCCTTACAGGGCGAAATTCCTTGATCTAAATACTATCTCCCCTTCCCTCCCGGAAGGCGGAGTGGCTGCAGGGGGTATGTTTTATGATCCTCAGGTGGCTAATCCCCCTTAAGTTTATGACTGTTGGCCTAAAAGGGTGTGTTTTATGATGTCACACCTACCGAGATACGTGATCGCTCGTCCCTTAAGGACTGTTTATTGGCATGGCTTTTAGATTTTATGACCCCGGAAAGTGACTGAAGGTCTGCAAGGGGGCTATTTATGGCAGTCAGGTGGCTTATCCTCTCAGGTTTATTGCTGTACCTTCTACCCTCTGTTACTTGTTTACATCAGCCGATCTCTCTATGTTTTATTACTAGAAAAGGCTTTTACCATGTTTTACATCTAATTACAATACATTATATGCAGCAGAGTATAGGGTAATTTACATATATGGGTAGCGCTTCGCTACAAAGGGTATAGGCAATATGATAAGCATTGGCAAAGAAGTAGCTTTTCAAGATATTTATATAACTTTTACCAACTTATATAACAAACTAAATGACTCAACGCTAAGACATACACAAAAAATGTAATATTAACTCCAAGAAAATCAGAAATATGAAGGCTTATGAGCAAAATACATTGTATTATGCATGAGGAAATGCTCCATGTAAGAGTGCTCATAAATTTTAATTAAGTTCATTTCATCAAAGAGCAAATATGAAATGTTCCTTTTTTTAAAAAAAATGTTCAATAGTTTTTTTGTTTGTTTTGGTGCATTTTTATAACCTACTGTTTGTTTCCAGACAACAGCAGAATTAAGATCCCCGTGTAGAAAATTTGGCAAGTTGCAAAGCCTTTGCTGAAGGAAGCTGCCAAAGAAGCCGCTAAAGCCGGTGGCGCTGCCATCATTTGCGGCTGAAGATAAAGTACTTCTATTGTAATTATAAAGCTATTGTGTTATAAAATTTTCAAAAATAAATAATTATCAAAGCATTGCTGCTTTACAAAATGTTACCTGAACTCTATATAATTTGATACACAAATACGAAATGTGAACAGTAATAAACAGGGTAGGTGAGGTATATTGAGTATGCGTCCTTTCATATAAGTTCCTTTTGTACTTAAAATTTTAATTTAAAATTTGTTGGGATGGACTTTTGGCTTTAACTGTCGATTTTGTATGACCTTTTATGTAGGAAACATGTCAGGTTTTTGGTTTTTTTTAATTTACTTAATCACCTGACAAATCCGGTGTTCGACCTTGGTGTCGAAAAGGAGACTTTGGTCCCCTTCACACGTCTCCCATTAAGCACTATTAGTGTGAGCTCCATCACTATTTGGTCATCAGCAACAGTATCTGCTCACAAAAAAAGCACTTTAAATAATAATAAAACTTTTGCCTTACCACAATCGGGTATTTATCTTCCAAAATAATGTTTTCGACGGCTCTATGATGTCATCTTAAGTTTCCTGAAAGGAATAGTCACGTGATACAAATATTGACTGTACATAGAGTGTACTGTATAGTAGACCAAGATCTGTCATTTAAAGCAACAATAATAATAATCAGTAAGAAAACATATTAAAAATATTTACAGTGCTGAATTGCAGATAATCCGTTTTACTGGTCCATTCATTTTACTATGTTTTTTAAAAAAAATTAAAAAGGTGTTTGTTAAATTTTAATTAAGAAAATTACTTTAACGGTCGAAGAAGTAGCACGTGGTATTGCATTAGTGGAAGACGGTCGAAGCCAAAGACAGGTTTGTAAATGAAATCTAAGACCAGGATCAGGTCGGCCGCAAGTGACAGAGCCAAGAGATGACCGGTTTATTGTACTACACTCACTTCGGAATCGGTTTTCAACTGCTGCTGAGAATGCTCAACTTCTTCCTACTCGAGGAGTAGTAATACGTGCTGAAATTGTTAGAAGAAGACAAGCTGAAGCTAATTGAAACCCTCAGAGGCCACCATCAGGGCCATTGTCGACCAGAAGACATCGCAGAGCTCAGTGTTTGCCGTCGATGATATTCAACCCCACACCAAACTCTCTCAGTTGACATTACACTCAGTTTAGCGCACGCTATACCTCAGGTGAACTCTCGTCCGTTGATCTGGTGTGTAAATTGAAAAGCACGAATCATTTAGAAACAGCAAGTTTGGTTTCAGTCCACACAAGGTGTTCCTGAGAAAATTTGAAACGAGCCCTATTCTGTTTTTTATTCAAAAATATTCAAAACAAAATTGAACTGAATACATTAACACTAATTGTACACTAATGAGTTGGTCGAGCATAGGTAGACATTATCGAGCGAATTTCTAAATGACGTTCTGCTAACTGATATGGCTTTAGAAAGAAACCCGTACAAATCTAACCAATGTCCTATTATCCTCACAGTAATGGAATCAATGAACGTGGAAAAAATTGAAGGGGAGGAAAATTATGCCTGCTCATATCAAAATTCTGCACAGTGCAAATAAAAGCTCTAACGACACAACTTTTTTTTTTTTCTTTTTTTTCCCTTAGCTCTCAAATTTTTAAGATTATAGATAATGGAAAAATAAAGGGAATTTATTTGGGGTGAGCGGATCCTTTTACTAGGAGTACCGGTTTGAAGGTAGAGTGAGGGAATTAAGGAGTGTGGGAAGCCTCAGTAAAGGTGGAAATGTTGCGGTGCACTGGTGAGAGTCCACTGAAGGCTGAGCCTAGAGTCTCTCTAGGCCTGTAGTGGAAGCTCATTCAGTTGGAAAGCAGTGATGAGTGCCCACCAGAGGCTTGTTATTGGTTGGCCAAGCGCCGTGATGTCCACCATTTGGTCTGCTTTCCCAGATCTAGAGATTTGCCATCTTGCAGGTAGTGGTGGGCGTGTCAGGTCTTGGAATAGGGGGTTTTGGCAATGTTTCATCGAGCTGAAGAATTGGATGTGTCTTTTTCTGATGGCTTCAGTGATGGTGGGGACCTCGAACATTTCGTGGATGCAGGAGCCTTTATTTCACGAAAAGGGGTATGCCATCGTGCCGTGCGCAGAATGTTGTTCTGGAAGCTCTGGAGTCTAGTTATGGTGCTGGTGTGGAGAAAGGAGATATCCACTCACTCTCGAGTTACATAATCATGGGGTGTCCTCCCGATAAACTTTTTCTACTACGTAAAAATTACAAGAAAATTCACAAACTTCATCAGGAGACCACCACACCTTATCATTTGCTATACAAATTAAATAGTAATATTATTAACAAGATCAATAGCGGCATATATTTGCTATGTTTTCTTTTCAAGTTATCACCAGGATTTTGAGTTTCTTCATCACTTAAAAGTCATTTAAGGTAAAATACGGAGAATAAATTGAAGTAACAAAAGGCCTAGTATGCACCTCACGGTGCGGTCTTAATTACAATCCTTTTTGATCTGCATCTCAACGATATACCAACCGATGACCACAAATTTATTGCAATGGGAATACATGTCGCGTTGTTTCTAAGTCAACAACTTCACAGTTAAGCTTACATAGGCAGTACCAAAACTAGAGCGAAGCATAAACTTCACAGTTAAGCTTACATAGAGCAGTACCAAAACTAGAGCGAAGCATAAACTTCACAGTCAAGCTTACATAGAGCAGTACCAAAACTAGAGCGAAACATAAACTTCACAGTTAAGCTTACATAGAGTAGTACCAAAACTAGAGCGAAACATAAACTTCACAGTTAAGCTTACATAGAGCAGTACCAAAACTAGAGCGAAGCATAAACTTTACAGTCAAGCTTACATAGAGCAGTACCAAAACTAGAGCGAAGCATAAACTTCACAGTTAAGCTTACATAGAGCAGTACCAAAACTAGAGCGAAGCATAAACTTCACAGTCAAGCTTACATAGAGCAGTACCGAAACTTGAGCTAAACATAAACTTTACAGTTAAGCTTACATAGAGCAGTACCAAAACTAGAGCGAAACATAAACTTCACAGTTAAGCTTACATAGAGCAGTACCAAAACTAGAGCGAAGCATAAACTTCACAGTTAAGCTTACATAGAGCAGTACCAAAACTAGAGCGAAACATAAACTTCACAGTTAAGCTTACATAGAGCAGTACCAAAACTAGAGCGAAGCATAAACTTCACAGTTAAGCTTACATAGAGCAGTACCAAAACTGGAGCGAAGCATAAACTTTACAGTCAAGCTTACATAGAGCAGTACCAAAACTAGAACGAAGCATAAACTTCACAGTCAAGCTTACATAGAGCAGTACCAAAACTAGAGCGAAGCATAAACTTCACAGTTAAGCTTACATAGAGCAGTACCAAAACTAGAGCGAAGCATAAACTTCACAGTTAAGCTTACATAGAGCAGTACCAAAACTAGAGCGAAGCATAAACTTCACAGTCAAGCTTACATAGAGCAGTAGCAAAACTCGAGCGAAACATAAACTTCACAGTTAAGCTTACATAGAGCAGTACCGAAACTTGAGCTAAACATAAACTTTACAGTTAAGCTTACATAGAGCAGTACCAAAACTAGAGCGAAACATAAACTTCACAGTTAAGCTTACATAGAGCAGTACCAAAACTAGAGCGAAGCATAAACTTCACAGTTAAGCTTACATAGAGCAGTACCAAAACTAGAGCGAAACATAAACTTCACAGTTAAGCTTACATAGAGCAGTACCAAAACTAGAGCGAAGCATTAACTTTACAGTCAAGCTTACATAATGCAGTACCAAAACTAGAGCGAAGCATAAACTTCACAGTTAAGCTTACATAGAGCAGTACCAAAACTAGAGCGAAGCATAAACTTCACAGTCAAGCTTACATAGAGCAGTACCAAAACTAGAGCGAAGCATAAACTTCACAGTTAAGCTTACATAGAGCAGTACCAAAACTAGAGCGAAGCATAAACTTCACAGTCAAGCTTACATAGAGCAGTACCAAAACTAGAGCGAAACATAAACTTCACAGTTAAGCTTACATAGAGCAGTACCAAAACTAGAGCGAAACATAAACTTCACAGTTAAGCTTACATAGAGCAGTACCAAAACTGGAGCGAAGCATAAACTTTACAGTCAAGCTTACATAGAGCAGTACCAAAACTAGAACGAAGCATAAACTTCACAGTCAAGCTTACATAGAGCAGTACCAAAACTAGAGCGAAGCATAAACTTCACAGTTAAGCTTACATAGAGCAGTACCAAAACTAGAGCGAAGCATAAACTTCACAGTTAAGCTTACATAGAGCAGTACCAAAACTAGAGCGAAGCATAAACTTCACAGTCAAGCTTACATAGAGCAGTAGCAAAACTCGAGCGAAACATAAACTTCACAGTTAAGCTTACATAGAGCAGTACCGAAACTTGAGCTAAACATAAACTTTACAGTTAAGCTTACATAGAGCAGTACCAAAACTAGAGCGAAACATAAACTTCACAGTTAAGCTTACATAGAGCAGTACCAAAACTAGAGCGAAGCATAAACTTCACAGTTAAGCTTACATAGAGCAGTACCAAAACTAGAGCGAAACATAAACTTCACAGTTAAGCTTACATAGAGCAGTACCAAAACTAGAGCGAAGCATAAACTTCACAGTTAAGCTTACATAGAGCAGTACCAAAACTAGAGCGAAACATAAACTTCACAGCCGACTGGTTTAGTACAGATGATTTTTTCCACTTGACAACACTAACAGAAATACTAAAATCTTTACTCAGATGGTTTAAATCACGAACTTATGAGCCGACAGATTTCTGGAAAAATAAATTTTACCTAAGTTCCAGTCAAATTATATTATAAAAATAATAACGATAATATATATTATCATGTTTTTTTTAAAAGAAATTAAAATTTATTTTTATCTTTAAATTTTTCTTATCTTATTAGAGGTTTTTAGGTTCTGGTAATAAATAAATAATATTGGCAAAAAGGTGAATTTAATAAAAAATAAAACAAAAACTTAAATTAATTATATATAAATACTTGTCTATAAATTCTCTTCCTTTTCTTCTTTAATTCTCTTCATTCTTTATACAGAATTAATACTTCTTCTCTTCGTGCAATTTCTCTTCCGTTCTGCTTTAAGTCAATAACCACTAACCAACAGAATTTTTAAGTTTTTCTTACTCACAACCTCAATCTAATAATATGTATTACGGGCTGATCCTAAAACTAGAGTTACGCTTACTGTCTCTAGAACAACAACTAATAGCCATTTTGTTTTTCATCCTTTTTCTTTTGTTTTTATTTTCGCCTTCTTGATATAAGGTTGGATGAAATCTTTATATTTCAATTTCTTTACAAACAAATTTTACAATATCTAATATCACAACAATATATTATATACTGAAGCTCTAGCTCCACCAAGAGATAATACTTGCCATAGAAACGATCATTAAAAGATGTTCTATGGAATGACAAGTTGGAATTACAAAATGTACAAAGTGCAGCAGTCGCTAAAACAAACTGATATCTAAGACAGAATCATAGATTGTCACAAGATATCTTTCCATACTTGTTGGTCACCATATCCACCAAGTTTAACCAAGCATTTGAAAGGTTATTATGATAAGCATATTAAGTGTTAAACCAGGTAAGTAAATATATTTTTAATTTTTCACATATGTATTAACGTCATTTTATACATTATATTAATTATTAAAATATCAACTATCCTATGCATGATCATAATTGTATATGCTAATGGGTAAATTAATAGTTAACATAACATGTTATTGAGCTATTTTCTTTTTATTGTGTAACATATATAAAAATTAACTTTGTCAGTATTTATTGATTCATTAGTTTGAGTAGATCATTCCCTGCTGTATTCACTGCGTTCTTGATGGCTGGTTTAAAAGTGTCCCAAAACCTGCCATATCCACGCGCTTTGACTATAAACAAATTATATAATTATGGTTATATAATGGGCTAATCAATTTGTTCACCATGCTTATCCATAAAAATCCATATAAAAACTATTTAGTGTTTTTTCTGGTTGTGCGTTATTAATTCCAACGCTAAATATATGGCCATGATTGATGGAATTATTATTTACGTGCCTACACAGGATGGGTTGCACAGTATAATGAACGGAGTGACATTAATAGCTTCGTATGTATGGTTTAGTTTGTCTTTTCTGATCCTAATATATATTATATTATTCAAGGCAATACCCTTTATTACTCGACATGACTGGAGAAAAAAAAATTATTTTGTAAGTATTTTTTCGATGTATATCACCATTGGATGGCTTTAAAACAATATACAGACTGACTTCACGGACAAATTGCTTCGCTGAAAATGCAATATAAAAACAAATGAAATACCAACTAATAATACCATAATAATACTTGTATAAGTTATGGACAGTCAATTAAGCAACTATTAGTTACCTCATTGATAATATCATGATATTAATTTATTCACATAATTTAAGTCCATTTTGAAGCAACATTTTCAGAGCTAAATTCTAAGTTAAATTAAATTTAGAGTGGATAAATCCACTCTAAATTTATTTGGCTTTAGTTAACTTACCTGGCCAGCCATCATCTATCCACTTTGTAGGATTTTCATCAGAATCATCTGGGAAATTCAAAGGGTACATTAGATTATTTTTCTATATGAGATCACACCAGTAACATTTTTTTAATCATAATTCAGACATTAAAATATTTGTCTTTAAATATGCAAACATTATAATTAGTTTAATATGTTATATATTAACTTAATGTATTGTTTTATTTTTCGGATTAATATATTACGAGACAAATCAACTCAATAGCAATAACAGTCCGTAATAAAGGAAATAATAATTTAATTTAAAATTAAAAAGTATTGATTATAGGACCAATTGAGTTAAAGAATCCCTCATTCCTTATCTTGTCAGAGTTATATCATCAAAGATATAAGGAAATAATAAACAAACATAAGCAAACCGTAAGAAATAAGTTTGCTTTATTAGTTAATTTTTTATTCTTAGTCAATTATCACTCTTTCTGTCTTCCACAGTGACACCATTAATAAGCTTATTTAGTTGCAAATAAGCAAAAACTCACGAATTCGCTAAAATAATCCCTTTACGCTAATGTTTGTTTACTTGGAGCACATTATGAAAAATGAAGAGGTTTTATTGAGAATCGAGTTGTCACTTGTGACGATGTCAATTCACGAACTTCCTCGTAAGTTAATTAGTCAATACGACTCAGATAAAAGATTAACGATACAGAGGATTGTCCACTCGCAGGTGCAGCCTCGCCGTGAATATAACAGTTTCTCCAATCATGTCCTGAGCGTATGTGGCTCTCATGCTCTTCGCTAGACTCCATTTGCTCGTATCCGGTGACCCGGCTGTCAGAGGAGCGTGGGGGACTTTCCATGACTCCCTTTCCTCTTTCGCATGCGAGGGAAGTGTCAACCATGTGGATTTGGGAGGTCTCTGGTCATTTTTCAAATACTGTATGAATGAGCTAGTGAATGAAAATTGTAAGTATGATATGAATGAATATCGATCTTGAACTGTCACGTCTATTAAAATCAACCAGTATATGCGATAATATGTTTTGGGGGATGGTTACAGCCAAATTTTAAAATTCGGATGTATTTCAAATTGTAACCACCAACATCATAGGGAAAATGTATTCTGTTTCGGGGTAGCATGTTCTAATTTTGAGCTTAATTTCATCGCAAGTAAGGCTGACTTATTGCTTTTTACAAAGGGACCCCAATCCATCTTGGTCCAACGGTGCTTTCTTGCACCGATTCAAGAGCAACCCCCCTATTCCGAGACATGACACCCTTACCTCATCGCCCCATACCTCATACCCCATGCCTGTATACCGGCACGATGGCAACTCACAAGATCGAGTAAGCAGACCAAATAGTGGACATCACGGCACTTGGCCCACCAACAACAACCCTCTAAGGGGCGCCCATAAATGCTATCCGACTAACTAAGACTGCCCTACATGCCTAGAGAGACTCTAGGCCCAGCCACCAGTGGACTCTCACCACTGTACCGCAACAACCAACCTCTACCGAGGCTTCCCACACTCCTTAATTCCCTCACACCACCTTCAAGCAGGTACTCCTAGTACAAGGATCCGCTCAACCCAAATATTCCCTATTTTTCCCTCATCTCTAATATTCTAACTAGAGAGCTCAGAAAAAAAATTCAGTAAAAGGGAATTAAAAGTGAAACATACCTTCTTGTGATTCAGTATTTTCCTCAGAGAGGCTGCTCTCCCCTGAAATAGTCAATTGGAAGTAATAACTAATCAAATACAGTAATGTTTTTATTAGGCTTAATATAGTTTATGACATGGACGAATACAAATATTCAATGTTTCTCACGGATTGAAGCCTTCCGGGCCGCCAGGACACAGGTTCCAAGGAACATAATGAAGCTGAGCTTTGTCATTGTGAAATGCTCTCCTCGAACAGCTGATAGCCGCAGTTTCGCTTATCTGAGAACTCGCCAAATTTACAATTATAGTTTAAACACAGTTATTATATATAATATATTACTATATACAATAGCACAATTTTATGGTGATAATGGTTCGATTAATGTTTGGTTGTTTTTATTAACACTTTATTGCCGTAAAAATCAAGAAACTGGAAAAAAGCCACCGATTCCAGTTTTAATTTTGGGTTCAGTTACGGCAAATCCATGTTTATATATAATATATACGTTCTAAAATAATAACGATTCTCGCTATACTGGGATCTTTGTTCATGGTTAACCCATTGAGTACCCAGGGCCTAAAGGTTCGAGGAATTTGGTTCCAATTGAACTGAACTAAATTTAATTATTAAGTTACTAAAATTTCTTAAATGGTAAAAATTTCACTAAGAACGATGACCTCAAATCGCACTTGGTTGAGTTTTTTACTGATAAGGATCAGAAGTTCTGAATGAGATGATGATTCCCGATGAGCGCGGGATCATAATGTTACCAGAGTGACGGCAAAAGGTCATCAAACAGAATAGAAGAAATTTTACTGATTAGAGTTCATTTTTTGTGTAGGAAAAATTGAGTTTTATTTCACACTAAATAACCGAAATTACTTTCTTGCCAACCTCAATATATAACCCAGCCCATCGTCATATAAATTAAATATAATGAGTTCCAGAGCGACTTACCTTATTGCTATTTTGTTCTCTCCTGTTCCACTCAAATAGAACGTAGTGTAAACACTAAAAAAAAGTTATGGCCGTCACTTGTGACTGATTATATTGAGATTCGAGTAGTTAGTGATTAAGTCGGCAATGAAACCATTCAATGGACATAATTAATATCTATTTTATCACTTCGGGGCACAATTCAATCATGAAGTCATATTGCTATAACCCATTTATTGACAACATTAAGGGTGCTAGCATGAAGGTCATACACAGCTCATTTAATAAAATTGTGAAATTCCAGAATGATTTTCTTTTATAATTATAATCTTTTCTTTGTAAATTGAAGCGTAGGATTGTCATTTCCTAATAAAATGTGATTTATAGCCTAAGAAGCTACCTGTACCTGTTACTTTAGTTTATGTTTATGGAAACTCTCATAATGTTACAAAAATATATTAGCAGGTAAGTACCACGACATAATATTAAAAAAAAAGGTGTGTTTTTTTGTGTATAGCTTCTTGAAGTTGATAATTCAAGTAAATTTAATGTTCATTCTATATTGACGTATTCCACGTCGTGTAGTCTGTGCGATGGGGCAAGCTGCTATGACAGAGCTAAGAACAAATAGCATAGGAAGGATTCCGTCATCCTTATAATATAATTTATATGAGAAATAAATTTATATTTATTAATGAGTTTTAAAGGTATTGTGAACAGGTAAAGGTAAAAATCCCCACTGGAGGAAATATTATTAAGCTGTTATAGGCAGCTATGAAGGAGTTAGTAAGTTGTTTTGCTACAAACTTGTTGTCGGGATATTGGTTGAACAATTGTCGGAGGTGAACAATTGTCGGAGGTCAACAATTGTCGGATTGCTGTAGTTAATAACATGGACCGTGTTCCATGTAGGCGTTAATATCTGACTCCATTTATCGATAGGAATGTGTCCCGACAAGACACAGTGTTCAGGATGAGGTTCAGAGGTTCATGAAGAATAAGACCAGTTTTCAGAGTTCGGGCGAGAGATCGGCAGCGTAATAAGTACAAGTCGTCAGAGGTCTGCTATAGGCGGTGTAGCAAGTGCCGTCGTAGAGTAGCGGAAGGCTTAGTAGGCATATCGCGACGGTGATAGCGGCTATCGGTTTGTAGAAACTAGAAAAGAATGAAGAGTGGGCCTACCAGGGGCCAAGTGCCCCCGGTGTCAAGTTACTCGGAAGACTAAGAGACAGAGTGGGTGAAGAGTGAAATTTACTGATATAAATATGATAACCCCCTCCCTCGTGGAAGGCTGGGTCTGTCTGCCCGGAGTAAGTTTTACGATACACAGGTGGTCATTTCCTTTTAGTTTATTGACCGTTGGGGTAAAAGGGTGCCTAAGCTGTTCCTAGCATGATTTATTGACCGTGGGAACGTGACTGAAGGTCTATTTTATTAGGGGCAGGTGTGCCTGCCCTAGGTTTTATGGTGGGGCCCTCTGGGTTACTTGTCTACGACTTCCGACCTCTCTATGATTTATTACCGTCTGTCGGTGTCCGTATGTCTGCCTGTTTCCTATTACGTGCTGCGACCCTGATTTATTCCAAAGAAGCTTACAAGATTTACATTATATTATAATACATTATGAACCAGAGTGTAGGGTAATTTACATATATAGTTAGCGGTTGCTACACTTGCAATCTACCTTTTTAGTGAAAAAGTAATTGTGACGAACGATCTTATTCATCGCGTATGGTCACATTTACATTTACTTTCTCATTGATACGATATGTACAAATTTATTACGATATCTCATCTAAATAACTCTTGAACTAAACATTATTTTTTATTAGTCTTAAAAATCATTTAGTAATAAGATACACTATGATGTATAACATTTTTTTAGGCATAAACATCACGAATGATATTAGAAACATTCAATAGGGAAATAAAACTGTATTAAAAAGACAATTTTCGTAAATAAATTTAACAAATATTCGTAACTTGAATTAAAATTCAACAAAGCAATAGATTTATAGAGATAACATAAAGCGAAGTATCGCCTTAGATAACAACTAAATATTAATTTTAAATTTAAATAATTAATTCATTCATTAAGTGAAAACTCAAATGGAGTATATTCAATTGGTATCTCGCATAATTGAGTGGCAGAAAAGGGATAATTTGCTGCAGGCAAGTTTGATCCTTACAAAGAGTGCATTCAATCTGGTTTGTTTTTCCTGCAAACAACAAGTTCGGCAACTTTTCATGGCCGATTCACTCCCACAACTACTACAACTTTCTCCAGCTTTCATCTTCATTTTAAATATTATTGTTTTTTATGTCTGTTGTAAAGTGAAATTTTCTTTGGACATGTTTGATTGTGCCAGTTCTATGGAATTTTCTGCTGAGGATGTAGAAAGCTAGGAAGTTAAACGGGAGGGGATAGCTTCAAGTTATATAGATAACTTGATAAATAAACTCTATATAGATGAGATGGGTTGATGTCGTTGTATCTATGGGATACAGGGGGCCATAAAAGGTTTAAAATGTATTGAAGGGTTCTTTTGCTGACGGAATGAAGGGAATCGTTGACTATTGTTCTCAGGACTTCACGCCATCTGGACCGTTATGACGCAGGTCCAAGGAAGCATAGCTTTGCTATCGTGGAAACCAGTCTATTTGAGTATGTACAATAATTTTAATTTAAAAACGATTGTGTTTGTATTTTCGACCCTCCTTGAAATATATATATCATGCAGAAAAAGTAGCCATTAATTACAAATGTATGATATTGTTTATAATTAGTTGTGAGAAATATATAATAAAGAATATTATAAAAAAATTGTGGAATAATTTGGTGTACCAACTGATAGTCTGCAATACCTCCAATCACAACAACATATATCTGAAAATTCAGATTATTCGTTAGTGCGTGTTATCTGTTTTTCATATAATTCAATTAAAATTTAAACACAGTCGCACAAACACAATAATACTACTTTATTGCGATTATAGATCTATTTATGCCTAATTGTTTTCATTTTTTGTCTTTAAAACCTCATTGATGTAGCAATGAAAAAACCAAACACAGGCCACCAATTCTGGGTTTATTTAGAGCCACAACAACAGACAAGCTGACCTCAATGGGCACGTTCTGCCTAAATTATAATCTTCTGAATCTTCATTAGTAAAATAAATTTAAAAAAAGATTGCTTCCTACGGCTGAGAGTAACATAGATTTATAATTCATAACTGTTTGTTAAGACTTAGTTCGAAGGTAGAATTAGGGATAAGTTAAAAACTAATTTCTTTTTGTTAGAGCATTGATGCAACCGATGGCGGATCAAAGTTAATGAAACAAAATGTTCTCACATTACCTTCACCCTCTGCCGCAAGTCTTGTCTACTAGTTTTTTTTTAATTCCATTCCTCTTCCTGTATCCAAGATAGTACGGTACTTAGGCTTCCATCTTGACAAACGGCTGACCTGGAACCCACATACGAGGCTAGAAAGACAAAAATTAAACAGACCCTTTGAACAACTATACAGACTACTTTGAAGGATATCCCATCTCTCAATAGAAAATTACTAATGATTAAATTTTCATTAAGTTATACTTAAGGTAATCTGGACACACGGAATAGAGCTATGGGGGACAGCAAAAAAGTCGAACATCGAGCTTATCCAATCCTTTCAATCAAACGTCCTGAGAACAATAGTAAATGGCCCTTTTTACGTCAGCAACAAAACCCTTCATAACGATCTTGAAATAGCATACATTTCCTTCCAAGTTCATGAAATTCCATACTAACCTATCCAACGACTCTAATCGCCTAGCACAGTCATTACATTGCACCACTCATCCTTATAATCCTCCTCGGAGACTGAAACGGGACTGGCCTCGTGACGGGGCTGATGGAGGAGTTGGACTTCCCAAGACTCCGCTTCCTCTTTCGCATGCAAGGGAGGCGTCAACCATGTGCATTTTGGAGGCCTTTGGGCTGTTTGTAAGTACTGTATGAATGAGCGAGTGAATCCAAATTGTAAATATGGTATAAATGAGAACATTTATCACAATTACTTATTGCCTAATAAAAGGGAGATTGTAATTTTATGATAATAAAAAAGTTTCAATCTAAAATCTTTGTTAGAATGTCACTGCATCTTATCGACCTCACCTTTCTACTGTGGATATAACATATTTTCTGTTTTGATTTATAAATACACTTAGCATTGTAAATGATATAATGTTTGTGTTGTCGAGGTTCTTTTCTACGACACAGCCTTGAACAATTTTCAGACGAGGTGACATTGCTACAGTAAATATTTTCATAGACATCGTACACATGTTAATAAGTAATTGAAATTCATCGCAAATTTGTATTGTCAACTAAATACAGAACTGTTAATAACGAATCGTTGTGGTTTCAGCATGAAAAACAAAACAATATCGTTCTGTTGTCGTTCACTGCATACAATTGTTTTATTAGCTTTTTATTTTTTCATTATTGTCGGGTCCGATTTCTTCGACATTTATATTTTTGAACCGTCAAAAGTACCAAAGACTTCAAAAAGTTAACAATGCTTTTGTTATGAAACAAACATTAAAATTAATAAAACTGTGGAGAGACAGAAATTGTATTATTTCATAATGTTTTGGTTGTTCTTTCCTACATTGAATAAGAAACTCAATCCTTCGGACTCAAATGTAGATGGCCAAGATCAGGATTTCATGTGATCTATGGTTTGTATTTCGTGAGCATCACTGATTTTAGGGTTGTTTGTTTATTAGCAAAGGAAGGTTCATTAGTTGAGAGCAGATGAATTTTAGGGTTAACTTTAATATGAATGTGAATGTTCGTTTTAATGAACCAGATTGAAATACGTCGAAAACAGTTTTTCTTTTGAAAGATTTGAAGCAGTTTAAGTTTTCAGCTGCAGGGAACGTCCAGGTACATGATCCGTAGAATAAGTATGGCTAGAATGTTTAAGATGCTTAACATCCTGGTTTTGTGGTCAATTATAATTTATAATTGGTTACTAAACCCCCATCTTCGAATATGGCATAGGGTGCGTGTCAGTGTAGAGACCTAGCTTGGTTGTTTGGCACACTTCCTCGGCGACATTCAGTCAATTATCGTTTAAACTTTTGAAACATCTCAGGCAGGAGATTCCGCTAAAGTATATGCCCAGTTTTATAGTAGGCATAGTCTAGCCATGGACTAGTGTAATCCCACCATAACCATAGTATGAAGTTTGCATATTTATTCAAAAACTTTGAAAGAAAGTTTTCCTTTAGTTACTTAATCCACATGATTTGAAACTTGGTTTCAAAAATACATAACTCAAAAAATCATTTGAACGAAAACCCAGCTCGTGTAATTTACCTGTTTAGTTTACAGTACCAGTGGTACAACTCGGGTATAATAGTGGCACTGTTCATATTTGAATTGCAAATTAAACTAATGATTTTATTTTTCTCGAAATGTTTACAAATGGTACATTCAAGCATATCACGTGATCCCAATGAATGTATAAAAGTGGCGGTATAATATCAGGTCTTAATTGACTCAGATACCAACCGAAATGTCCAAGCTCATCTTCTTCCTGTTCTTCGCAGTCTACGCTGTCGCAGTCACCATGGCTTCTTCTGTCGGTGAGTTAACGAATCATCATTAATGAGCTTTATTTGTGTATAATATTCTAGATGAGTGATTTTTAAGTTTCATAAATTATTTATTACTTATTATTATAACTGGTTTTAGAACTTGATGAAGAAGCGTTCGATGATTTCCTGGACGCTCTTACTCCTGAAATCGAATCTCAACTTAACTGTAAGTAAATCATGACTAAATATTGTTTAAGGTATTTTGTAGTTATAGATGGGGAAATTGAGATACAGCTATCCTAAATAAATATAAAATTATAAAAGAAAAATCTATCATGCTTTTTTTTTTCCTCTTAGATCTCAAATTTTAAAAATGTAGGATAAGGGAAAAGTAAAGTAAAATTTATTTTGGGGTGAATGGACTATTTAGAACTAGAAGGGACCTATTAGACGGTTGGGTGAAGGAATTAAGAAGTGTGGGAGACCTCGGCTGAGGTGTAGATATTTCGGCACAGTGGTGAGAGTCCACTGAAGGTTGAGCCTAGAGTCTGTCTAGGCATATAGTTCTGACTCGTTCAGGGTTGAGTATCATTCAGTGGTGTGGCCGTCAGGGGCTTGTTGGTTAGCCAAGGGCTAAAGTCCACCATCTTGGGTAATGTCCACCATCTTGTCTGCTTTCCCAGACCTAGTGAGTTGCTATCTTGCAGGTAGTGGTGGGGGTTGCAGGCCACGGAATAGGGGGTTTTGGCAGTGCTTCATCAAATTGAAGAACTTGATTTGTCTTCTTCTGATGGCTTCGGTAATGGTGGGGACCTCGATGTCGGGAGCCTTTATTTCCGGAAAGGGGTGTGCCATAGTACTGAGCGCAGGATGTGGTTCTGGAAGTGCTGGAGTCTTGTTATGGTGCTGGTGTGGATAAATCGAAAAAGCGGAGTCCTAAACAGTAGAGCTGGCCTCAGGATACAGTTTCCGCCTAAGGAATATAGTCGGGTTTGTATTGAGGAGCTGGAGAGAGTAGTAAGTCCTACGCACTATTTGCAGGATCATGTTTTGTAAATTCAATGTCAATATCAAGTCCAAAACATTTATCTCTCTTAATGGGAGTTTGTTTTTATTTACTAGTTTGTACTGTTTTTTTCAGATGACAGCAGAATTAAGATCCCGGTCAAGAAAATCTGGCAAGTGGCCAAGCCGATATTGAAGGAGACAGCTAAGGTGGCAGCAGGTGTTGGTATGGCAGCGGCCATTGGCGGTTGATCACTCCCCACTACTTTCAAATATAAACAATTATAATTACATTTTCTTTTATCACCTATCACCTGAGCTTATTGTTTATCGCAAAACTATCATGAACGTGAATACATAATTGCAACAGAGTTCATTTAGTAGAAATTCCCTGACAAACAACAAATTTCTTGGTTACAGGCTTTACGCTATAAATAAATACATAAATACCGTATACCTTTAGGCATAAGATAATGAATACACAGGAATGATATTAATACTGACGGAAGGATGAGCTGCAATGGAATACTAATTTTATAAGTCGTTTTATGTTCAGTGGTTACAGAGGGTTAATAAATTTAAAATAAAAATACCACATTGAAATATAGGTATATTTAACGTTTTATTCACACTATTCAAGATTATATTAAAATGAATTACATCATATCAGGTAAAATAAAGCCATATTTATACAAATAATTAATCAAATAAACAAGATATTAAACTTAATTGTTAAATATAATTAGCTAACAGTAGCTAATAAAATAATATAAAATAGTTAGTGAGAATTACAATAAAATGTTTGTGACTTGCATCAAGACCCAATAGAAACTTGCCTTATAGGCAAAAATAGATTTTGACAAAAAAAGTCATTACTTTAATCAATATACTTTGCTGTCGTGCTCTCACACCTCTTTATGAAAACATGACTCACCGAAAGAATAAAGGACCGTATATTTTTTCTTGTACAATAGGTGCTAGTAAGTTGTCAAATGTAATCAGTACAGATTAGAAAATTCTAAAACTTATTTTCATAAATAATTTACACGGTAAGGCATTAAACCGCTTGCCAACAATCAAACATAATTTTAACCAAACTCGCATGGGAGTTTATAAAATCATTCATCATCATTATAATATAACTTCTTAACTCAAACATAAAAGATATGGGTTTTCTTATCCGGATGGAAAATTCGAGAAAAACAATTATTTTTGGGTTTATCGCTTTAAGAAAAATATAATAATTATTTATATTATATACGTAGATTATCCTCATATGTACTTTTTTGTTAAAACCATTTCGTTTTCATGTTTAAATCTATTCTTTATTACTATAATTTAAGTACAAAATCGTGATAAACATTTTTTAACGCATCTTTTGCTGATAAATTAATCCACCTATCCTAGTATTTTCAGATAAAATCAGTTCCATACTAAATCCAAAAAGTATTTTTTTCAAAAACCTCTTTTTAATAGGTCAATAAATTGTGTTTACCAATATTGTGTGATATTCTACCGGCAAATATATTATAAACTGTATAAAATGTTTAAAACGTCAGTCAGATGTGAGATGGGAAGTTAATAACCTAAATTGTCACGTGAGCATGGCAGATTAGAAGTTAATCTACAGCTATTAACTAAACTGAATAAAGTATGTTTTTTTTCGTATATTGTATCATCTTTCTGTATCCCATCTATTCTTTTGACCATGAACATGTAATTGAAGATTGTTTTTGGAAGGAAAAAGGTTTTCAAATGAAATGAACCCTATAGAAATGCCCCAAACAACAGATATCTGACTCACTTCCTGCCTATTTTATAAAATTTCCTGAAATACTGATATATATAAATATTTATTTATAAATTACTTATTGGTTTACATACAGGACTGATCATGAGTGATGTTTTGTTGAATTATCGATCCGATTCTATTTTTACAATTACATATACTTGAGGTCTTCTGATTATAGCAAATACATAACTAGGGATCATAACATAACCTTGCTAAATATTTGGGAACATAATCCCATAATGATTATCATAATGTAATGGACCCTTCAGTGATGTTTCAGGGTGGTAGTGACCGGTTCCTTTTAAGTTAACGAACAATTAGAACGATTAATTAGTAACTAAAACAAAGTTACTTTTATCAATACAAAATTATTAATTTGCCACTGTATTTGTTTATATTACAAAAAATTGAAAATAACACAAATTAAACTCACGGAGCTAGTCTTTGACTGAAACTAAAGCTAAAAGCGTATACTGTAGCCTTTTTATTGTTTCTAAATCCCAAACTGCTATTCTGAACAAAACAAAGCGTTGGAAAATCTATGAAAAGTGAAATAAATACTCACCCAATATGTAAAATCACACAACACCAAACGCATCGCTCATAATCTAAAAGTTACGAAAAAATGAGTTTTGCATAGACCGGAGACAATATAAGCACACAATCTCTTTGGAACACCATAAATAATAATTTGACGACGTGATCTGATCTATTTGGTGACTTAGGACGGTGTTGTACCTCTGAATTTAAACAAAAAATCAATTTCACTGTGTGTTATCAGGGTCACATGATCTGGCCAAAATACGAATCTGTATTTGATATTAAGGTTTCGCTTTGCAAATTTAAAAAAAAATCTGTTGCGTATGATTGTAGGATGTGTTTCATGGTTATGCTTTAAGACATTATTCATCAAAAAACGAGTCTGCTCACAAAACTAAGCTAATAAAACAAATTATTGGCTTTACTAACTTGAATTTTGTTCTTATAAATTTTAATCAAATTATAATATATATCTATTTTTTATTATTTGAAAAACAACTTTATTATGATAAAACTACAATCTGCCTCATTGGACAATAAGTAATTGTGATAAATGATCTCATTCATACAGTTTTCACAATGTTCATTCCCTCGCACATTCATACAGTATTTACAAATAAGCCCAGAGACCTCTTAAGTTCACATGGTGGTCATCTCCCTCACATGCGAATGAGGAAGCGGAGTCTTGGGAAGTCCAGCACGCTCCTCCGTCCACCACGTCAAGAGGCCACTGCCGTTTTAGTCTCTGAGGACGATTATAGGGATGAGTGGTGCAGTCCAATGACTGCACTACGGGATTAGGGTGGTTGGATAGGTTATTATGAAATTTCATGAACTTGGAAGGGATGAGTTCAAGAATGTAGGGTATATTAAGATCGTTATGAAGGGTTTTGTTGCTGACGTAATAAGGGCCATTTACTATTGTTCTCAGGACTTTTGATTGAAAGGATTGGATACGCTTGATGTTCGACTTTTTTTGCTGTCCCCCATAGCTCTATTTCGTGTGTCCAGATTACCTTAAGTATAACTTAATGAAAATTTAATCATTAGTAATTTTCTATTGAGAGATGGGATGTCCTTCAAAGTAGTCTGTATAGTTGTTCAAAGGGTCTGTTCAGTTCTTCTCTTTTTAGTCTCGTATGTGGGTTCCAGGTCAGTCGTTTGTTGAGATGGAAGCCTAAGTACCGTACTGTCTCGGATACAGGAAGAGGAATGGAATTTTGAAGTTTCATGTTTTGTTTATTGTCGTTGCTGCTGAAGAAGTAGTTATGGAGCTTATACTATTATAGTTTAATAGCAAGTGTGTGGAGGAGACCTGGTGTTGAGCACCAAATATTAGAAAATGCATTTTAGGGGAGTGAGAAGAACCAGCACAGATGTACTCACTTACGTACACTCAATACATCTCGCATATCCAGTTTTGTAAATAATAACTAGCCAAACCAGGTCTATGTAAAGTTCAGGTAACATTTTGTAAAGCAGCAATGCTTTGATAATTATTTATTTTTGAAAATTTTATAACACAATAGGTTTATAATTACAATAGAAGTACTTTATCTTCAGCCGCCAATGATGGCAGCGCCACTGGATTTAGCGGCTTTTTTGGCAGCTTCTTTCAGCAAAGGCTTTGCCACTTGCCGAATTTGCTTCACTGGCATCTTAATTCTGCTGTTGTCTGGAAACAAGCAATAGGTTATAAAAATGCACCAAAACAAACAAAAAAACTATTGAACATTGTTTATAAAAAAGGGTCATTTAATATCATATACGCATGACATTAATCTGCTCTTTGATGAAATGAACTTAGTTCTAATTGATGAACTATGTGGACTTGGTAGGCCTATGGGCTGTTTATAAATATTTTATAAATAAGTGAGTTAATGAAAATTGTTAATATCGTATGAATGAGATAATTTATAACAATTACTTATTTCCCAATAAAGCAGATTGTGATGTTATCATAATAAAGTTGTTTTATCAGTATATTTAATTATAGATTCACCTGAGGATCTATAATTATATATAATTATCTGTAAATTTAAAGAGCCTATGAAAAAAAATTAATTAAATTAGGCCTGCTAATGAATTGCTAACTACTATTTAAAAAAATGAAATTGTCTTCAAATTTGTGCTGCATTTTCGGTGAAATTTAAGTGATGTCAACCAAACCTTTCTCAAATGCTAATTATTTTTTCAATCTATGTATTTAAAATAATGACTAAGAGATGTTTCCTGGTTACCGAAAAGTGGTCATTAAAAATAATAATGGTACAAACATAATGGAATACAGCTTCATACGAACGCTGAAAACTGGGCAAATATTAGTTATAATTTATTTCACTTACATGTATAAATGTTTGTAGCGTAGACCAACCTTTGATATTTTTGTAGGTTTAGGTTTATTTTTTTTGCCTATCATTTCCTAAAAACACAATTATAATTCAGAAATATAAACAATTTTTTGGTATAGAGGGTTATGAATTAACTAATAAATTCTAATCAATTGTAATAAAAACAAAAATGTAATAGTTTAGGTTATTGAGACTATTGTAGAACTTAAATTAGTGACATATGTAATAACATGTTTTATGTTATATGTACGTGACAGTATAAATACAGAGATTCCTTTTTTTTTCCATAACCAATTACAATTTACATGAATATTACCAAAAAAAAAATATAAAATTTCTTAAAAAAAAAAATCATATTCAGAAAACAACGTAACTTTATTGATTAGAATTGCACCCAAAATGCAACACAAATTTTAAGACAGTTCTCTTTTTTGAAATAGTAATCAGCAATTCATTAGTGGGCCTAATTTAATTAAATATACTGATAAAAGAACTTTATTGTGCTATAATTACAATCTGCTTTACTGGGAAATAAGTAATTGTGATAAAATATCTTATTCATACGATATTTACAATTTTCATTCACTCGCTAATTCATACAATATTTACAAACAGCCCTAGGCCTCCCAAGTCCACATGGCTGTCACCTTCTTCCCATGCGAAAGAGGATGCGGTTTCTTGGGAAGTCCCCCGCGCTCCTCCGTAAGCTGCGTCACTGAATAAGAGCCAGTGGAGGCTGATCATGAGCACGAAAGATTTAATTAAATATAGTGCAGTTATAACTTACTAATGATAAGCTACATGTTTCCCAGAAAAGAAAAAATGAATTCAGTAGCCAACTTAGTTTTGTTTGCATGGTTTATTGATTAGAAATGCAAATTGTTGCAAATATGCAAACAATGGTATGGCATGATACAAGTACCTCGAACTTTTTGTGGATGTCGGAAGCCTTAATTTCACGAAAGGGGGTATGCCACAGTGCCGTTCGCAGGATGTTGTCCTGGAAGCTCCGGAGGCGAGTAATGGTGCAGGCATGTAGGAATCTAAAGAGTGGTGTCCCAAACAGTAGAGCTGGCCTCAGGACGCTCTTATATATTAACAGTT
The DNA here is from genome assembly GCA_930367205.1 of Acanthosoma haemorrhoidale. Lineage (NCBI taxonomy): Eukaryota > Metazoa > Arthropoda > Insecta > Hemiptera > Acanthosomatidae > Acanthosoma > Acanthosoma haemorrhoidale. Next base: position 104,484,529 of record OV884014.1, on the reverse strand, counting down.
TTAGCCGAAGGGATATGGCCTGGCTGATGATGAGATGCTGGAGAGTCAGCTGGGTGGTTTATATAGTCAGCTACGACTGGCGCTAATCAGGTTCGGCCCAGTCAGCCCCTAGTTAGTGCTGCCGGTGGTGGTACTGTAAACTACAGTTTTCTATTTCTTGCTGCATTTCGCCCGGTGATAATTATTTTAAAAATTAACTACTGTGGTACTGCTGTAAGAACATGGTAAAAATAATTTGGGTTTTCAGATCCGAGATCAGGGTAGCTTCTCTTATTGCACTGGTGAAGTTTTCATCTCGGTTTGACTTCATCGCTGAATGGTGAGGTCAGTCAGTCAATGCCATTGGATCAATAATCAAACTTTATTATTTTTCACCGGATTGCTGTTATTTATTTTTTTAGCTTCAGACCATCAAGTGGGAAACACCACGTACAGTTTCACGATCTCTCAGGTCAAACTCCGGTCGCGTAAAATTTGTGGACACGATTTTAACAAAAAGATTATTTTTTAATTGAACGACAAGTTCTGCGTACTCGTTTCAACTTCTTCTGCAAATGTGTGCCGAATGCCATGTATCTACCTAGGTTGATGCCTAGGTATCAGATGCTGTTGGCAAGTTTGCATTGAGTCCCGTCTATGGTGAGGCTGGGTAGACGCTTTCATTTTCCATGTTGGAAAGAGAAGATGATACCCTGAGTCTTAGCTGGGTTCACTTGAATGTGGACAACTCGCAACCATTCGGCGATAAATTTACTGGCAGCCTTTAGAGCTTTCGCTGGGTTATGGCTGGTGCTGTAGACCCCTATATCGTCCGCATATGCCGCTACCTCACAATTGGAGTATGATGCTCCTACTATATGCGCGGTGTATATGTTGAAGAGTAGGGGTCCCAGCCCCGACCCTTGGGGAACTCCGACAACGAAATCTCTTCTGGTGGTTAATACGGCTCCTATTCGCACAGAAAATGTTCTGCCTGCTAGGTAGGAGGGCATGATGTTCTGGAGTTGCACAGGATTTTGAATTTTTTTTTTTGTTTTTTTATTTCAAAACCTCAAACAAAATATAATGTACAAAAGAAAAATAACAAAATAATAATCGACTTACAAATTTCTCCTCTTCGTGCATTTAAATGCATTTGGAGGAGTGCATAATACAATAAATTTTTTGATGTTGTTAATAGTACTCAGTCTTATATTCACACTAGGTGATGAGGCTCACCTTCTTTTTGTCACCGACACCAAACACTAAACACTAGGAACAAAACAAAACAAAACAAAACAAAAACAAATTAAACAAAACAAACTAAACAAAACAACTAAATCTCTACCTAGAACCTAGAACTAGAGTGTTCCAGCCGCGAGAGCGTCCTGCCATCAATGGGGGAACGGAGCGGGGGTTATCGTGTTAAACACCGGGTTTGTTAGATATTGTAATGAGTCGAAAAATTTGAATATGTCTACGCTGGATGAATTCATCCACCGTAGGCAGCTCAAAAATCTCATGCAGCTCACTGTTCCTTCGCTGCTCGAATGAAGTACCTCTGACCACTTTCATCAGTATACCGTTTTGGAATTGTTGGAGTTTCTTAGCTGTCGTATACGTCAGATAACGAAATAGCGGTGCACCATAAAGCAAAGTAGGCTTGAGTATGCTCTTGTAAATCAGTAGCTTGAGACGTAGTGATAGGTTAGGGGAAGTCAATAAGTGCGTAAGCCGGTAAGACTTCATGCGTGTATGCTTCAACTTCTTCGCAAAATGGTTACTAAAATGGAGGTGTCTGTCCATCTTAATTCCCAGATATACTAGGTTGTTGGCTGGTGAATTTTCCTCCGTTCCTACTATGTAACTAGTAGGGAGCAGGCTTTTTCCCTTTTGAAAAGAGAAAATTACACAGTCAGTCTTACCCGCGTTTACAGAGATATTGAGTCTCCCCAATCTCTCACTGATCTGGTTACAGGCTGCTTCCGCCTGTCTTAGAGCTACCTTGGCACTCATGCTGCTACTGTACACCGCTATGTCATCTGCGAAAGCAGTAACTGTGGTATTTTTGTACCGGGCTCCAGCGATCTCAGACGTGTATACGTTGAATAGTACAGGGGATCAGACGGCGCCTTGGGGTACTCCACAGGTCAGTGGCACAGCTTCGGAGAAGCTATCACCCACCCGCACCCGCAGCGATCTGTTTTTCAGGAAGCTAGCCAGAATTGAATACAGTTGTTCCGGGCATTCCCGGTCGCAGAGCATTTGACACAGTGTCCCGTGAGACACCGAGTCGGATGCTTGGGTGCAATCAATGGAAATCATAGCCGTAGCTTTTTTTCTATTCATGTTATGGCTAACTTCTGACTGCACCTTCAGAATGGGGTGCTCTGCGCTCATACTGGATTGGAATCCAGTCTGCTCTGGCGGAATGATGTCATTTTCTGAGCAGTAATCTTTGAGATAATTCAAAAGAATTTTCTCAAAGATTTTCCTCATCTGTGGTAGCAGACTGATCGGGCGGTAGTGGGCTGGGTCATCTCCGCTCTTGGCTGGCTTTAGTAATAGGAACAAGATGGCTTGTTTCCATGTGTCAGGAAAGTACCGCAATCTCATACAAGAGTTGTACAAGTTTGCTAATTGTACTATCCCTCTCCTCGGCATTTGCTTGAGCAGCACTGTTTGTATCCCGTCGTGCCCTGGTGCTCGGTTTCCCTGACACCGGCGAAGAATCGCCTTGAGCAGCTTTGGTGATACAAACATGTGGTTCTGTTCAGCATCTACCGGAGGAGGCATGTGGTAGTATCCCGTCCTAGCCGTAATATTCCTAGCGTAATGGTCGGCCAGTTTTGTTGCCTGTCTATCCTAGTATTTTCAGATAAAATCAGTTCCATACTAAATCCAAAAAGTATTTTTTTCAAAAACCTCTTTTTAATAGGTCAATAAATTGTGTTTACCAATATTGTGTGATATTCTACCGGCAAATATATTATAAACTGTATAAAATGTTTAAAACGTCAGTCAGATGTGAGATGGGAAGTTAATAACCTAAATTGTCACGTGAGCATGGCAGATTAGAAGTTAATCTACAGCTATTAACTAAACTGAATAAAGTATGTTTTTTTTCGTATATTGTATCATCTTTCTGTATCCCATCTATTCTTTTGACCATGAACATGTAATTGAAGATTGTTTTTGGAAGGAAAAAGGTTTTCAAATGAAATGAACCCTATAGAAATGCCCCAAACAACAGATATCTGACTCACTTCCTGCCTATTTTATAAAATTTCCTGAAATACTGATATATATAAATATTTATTTATAAATTACTTATTGGTTTACATACAGGACTGATCATGAGTGATGTTTTGTTGAATTATCGATCCGATTCTATTTTTACAATTACATATACTTGAGGTCTTCTGATTATAGCAAATACATAACTAGGGATCATAACATAACCTTGCTAAATATTTGGGAACATAATCCCATAATGATTATCATAATGTAATGGACCCTTCAGTGATGTTTCAGGGTGGTAGTGACCGGTTCCTTTTAAGTTAACGAACAATTAGAACGATTAATTAGTAACTAAAACAAAGTTACTTTTATCAATACAAAATTATTAATTTGCCACTGTATTTGTTTATATTACAAAAAATTGAAAATAACACAAATTAAACTCACGGAGCTAGTCTTTGACTGAAACTAAAGCTAAAAGCGTATACTGTAGCCTTTTTATTGTTTCTAAATCCCAAACTGCTATTCTGAACAAAACAAAGCGTTGGAAAATCTATGAAAAGTGAAATAAATACTCACCCAATATGTAAAATCACACAACACCAAACGCATCGCTCATAATCTAAAAGTTACGAAAAAATGAGTTTTGCATAGACCGGAGACAATATAAGCACACAATCTCTTTGGAACACCATAAATAATAATTTGACGACGTGATCTGATCTATTTGGTGACTTAGGACGGTGTTGTACCTCTGAATTTAAACAAAAAATCAATTTCACTGTGTGTTATCAGGGTCACATGATCTGGCCAAAATACGAATCTGTATTTGATATTAAGGTTTCGCTTTGCAATTTTAAAAAAAAATCTGTTGCGTATGATTGTAGGATGTGCTGGTCCATCGAGTTTTGTAAGAACTCTTTCTATGAGACTAGTCAGCTGTGTGATCATGGTGGTTAGCATATTAAACATGGCGTCCATGGTTGAATTGGATGGGGCCGCGGGCTTGGGAAATTCTTCCGTTAACAGGTGCTGTCCATTGGTCACCTGAGAGTAAGAAGCCGTTTGTCGTGGTGGTGGGGGTGCCGGAGCGTATCTAGTGTCCCTAGTTGACGCAATAGTTTTATGCTGGGCCTGGCGTCTAATCTCCATTGTCTGCATCAGTTTGATCCTATAGGGGCATTGCTGATATGATGCAACATGTCCTTCCCCGCAGTTAGCACAGCGTAGGGGTACTGCCTGGTCGCGTGGGCATTCCTTAGTTTCGTGAGGCTGGCTACACCTCCGCATTTCGGTGGTTTGAAGCAATATCGCCTGGTATGGCCATATTCCTGGCAATTCTGGCACATGGAGATGCCACGTTTCTCATTATAGGTGCTTACTCGGAATAGCACGTTATTTACTTGGCGGATTTGTTTGCAGTAAGTGTAGCGTCCCTTATAACGAAAACTGACTCAATTTCAGTTTTGGCGCCATTGTGGTCGCTTTTTCTCAGTCTGTAGACCGATATTACACCGCCTGCAGGAATGATGTGGTTTTGTATTTCTTCGATGGGATGAGTTAAATCAAATCCGTGTAATAGAAATTTTTTATTCGGTTTTGTTCCCCTTGGGGCGTAGGTGTGGAAAGGTATTTTAGCTGCTTTAAGAGCGGCGACTGTTGATATTAGGTCTCGCCCCGTGCCACAAAACACTTAAGTGTCCTGTTGCCCTTGTACTATTCGGTGGTCATAACTATTTTACTTCCCCATGACTAGGGGAGGTATTGGCTTGGGCTTAGTAGTCGTGGGCTCGGTTTGTGGAGCACGTTGTTGAACCGTGTTTAGTGGTTCGAATGAGTTTGTGATATGGGTCGTTGTCTGGGGCACCTTGGTAAAAAATATTTGGTAAAAAATTATTTTCTTTTTCTTAGATCCGTCACTATTTCATTTTTGAGAACGCAGGACATCATAATAATACTATGCTCAGACGTCACCTCCTTAAAATGCAGCTAGACTGCTTTAAAAAATATTACGTAATTTGACTCTTTTTAATGGTAAACTTATGGGGTTTCGAAACAAAACCAAATCTTGTTGTACTGCAGTAAAGATACATCAAGCCAGTGCTGATTATGGTACATTGTTAACTAATGTGTTTTTTTAAATCTTGTAGATATAAAAAAACTGCAACTAACAATATTAATGTTTGATAAACTGGATAAACATCACTGACGGTTTCTTCCACAGGTATTTCCAATTATTTATTTTGATTATATTCTGATTTCTGGTAATTATTACTTCAATTAATTACGTTCAATTGTATCTGTCGGATTGCCACTAGGGGAGTGCCTAATCACTCTAGCCCTGGTGACAATTGCGGATTGTTGTAGTTTATAACATGGACCATGTTCCATGTAGGCGTTAACTCCATTGTATTGATAGTGATGTGTCCCGGTAATACACTGTGTTCAGGAGAAGAGGTACAGAGGTTTCATGAAAAATAAGAAGTTTTCAGAGTTCGGGCGGGGTCCCGGCAGCGTAACAGGTACAAGGCGCCAGAGGGTCTGCAAGGTGGCTGAGACATAGGGTGACGGGCTCAGGGGCGCTGTAGAGAGAGTAGGTTGACGAGGAGTCTAAGTGACTGCCTTCCAGGGCCAAGTGGCCCCGGCGTAAAGCGACCGAGTACAGCGGCTGAGGAGATGAGGCACTGAGAGAGAGTAGGCCTACAGGGCAAAACCCCTGGTTTTAATATTATTTCCCCTTCCTACTGGAAGGTGGAGCCTGGCCTGAAAGGGGTATGTTTATGATGTCACCTCTGCACCTCTTCTTTCACAGGTATTTCCAATTATTTATTTTAATTATATTCTGATTTCTGGTAATTAAAACTTCAATTAATAACGTTCAATTGTATCAGAAAACTTTTAACGCTAGGTATTGTTTAAAATAACACCAGGTATTCTTTAAATAATCACACTCAAACTGAACTTATTACCACAATTGTTCTACAAAAAAGAGACGAATTTTATCCTGTCGATCTCCAAAAGATATTCCACTAAGAGGCCTGACTGTATAAGGAATCTTCCATCCAATCCTCGAATTTTAAGTTTCTTCATCACTTCAAAGACATTTAAGGTAATAAATCGAGAATAAAATGAAGTAACAAAGGCCGTAGTATACACCTCAGGGCGCAGTATTAATTCCAATACTTTTTAATCTGTATCTCCATGACATACCAACCGATGATCACACATTTATTGCGATGGAAACTCACGCCACGTTAGTACTAAGTCAACACAATGGCTTCCGTAGAGCAGTACCAAAACTACAGCGAAACACAAACTTGAGAGCAGACTGGTTGAGTACAGATGGATTTTTGGATTGAATAACATTCACAGAAATACAAAAAATTTTACTCAGACAGTTTAAATTACACACAACGAAACGAACTTATAAACATACCTATTCGTCAAAATAAGACATGCTCCCTGAATTCATACAACGCTATTGTTGGGTCGTCCCCGAGGGGGGAGGACACTCGCTGGAAGACAGGGTCTCTACGACACGATCGCTGTCCAGCGAGCGTCAAGAAAGAGATATAATGGGTCTTAGACTTTTGCTGGTGGCCTAGCCGTTGGACAGCTTTATTCGTATTGATCTGACACCTTAAGATCTTAGAAGGTGTGCCCCAACAGTTCACTGTGTTTAGGAAAAGAGGAACAGGGTAGGTATTATAGGTAGTGTTGTGGCCACCTCTTAATGACGAATAAATAAAAGTTACCCTCATCTCCTCCCAGAAAATATCTGTTTCCATATTTGTACAAATAAAGATTATGACGTCAGTCGGAGTGGGAGGTGAGCCTCATCACCTTGTATAGTCTTGTCAATAAAGCCAAGTACATTGTGTATCATTGTACTTGTATTGATTACATAGCTCCTATACCGATTCAGACCTTATATAGAGTGTACCGATGGTACAGAACATCAGGTGTGGTATGTAAATAGATTCACCTAAGAACCAATAGTCAATAAAAGTTTTTCTCTTTTTTAAGGGGTTAAAAAAAAAAAAAGTTGGAGTGGGAGAGAAGCTGGTGGGGAGAGCAGCCACTGATGGGAATGACTCCCCACTACAGCTAGCCTGCCTATATAAGAAACGCTCTGTAGGGTAAATATCAGAAAGAAACAAACCGACACCTTGTACACTTCTCTCTCTGCACTGGCGCTTGCTCCTCAAAACCATGGTCTTCTGATTCAACTACCTCTGCATCTCTCTCTCTCTTATCCTCGCTATGTTTTAGTCCGGCGTTTTCGGACCCCACATCTTCCTAGTGGGAATCTCTGCCTTCTTATCACTAAAACTAGCACCTCCTTGGGAGAGACCTCTCCCTCGCGGAAGACGGTTGCCGTGGCCCGAAGAGGCTGGAAGGGAAAAGCAGGTAGCAAGCGTACCTAGAACAAAGCGTCGCCATAACTGTGCGGTATAGTTGGTCAGAATAACACCTCACATCATTGGATATTGACAAGCCACCACTGACTAGTCGTAGGGCCAGTTTTTGGCCTGTAAATCATTCTAACAACGGCTCTCTGACTGGTGGGACTTGCAGCAGCACTGATGTTTCAAGACTTGACCTTCTCAGTTATGAAAACCTCTTGATCTCTCTTCCTAACCTCGCTATGTTTTAGTCCGTCCTTGTCAGACCCTACACTCTCCTAGTGAGATTCTCGGCTTTCGTCTCGTTAAAACTAGCAGCTCCTTAGGAGAGACCTCTCCCTCGCGGACAACGGTAGCCGTGGACCTACAAACTTTACCTAGTAGTGTCTCCCACGGCAATTCAGTTTGCCTCTCTCCAGTTAACACTCGCCTTTGGAATCCGGACGGTTTTTGCCTACCCTCAGATACCGAGTGTAAATTCGTGGTCATTCCAAGACCACATAAACTACCTACCTTATACCTCTTCTGCGGAACATAGTGCATTTTCGGGCACATATAATTATAAGGGCTTATCAAATCATCAGTTAGTATCCGTGTGCAGTGGGACACTTAAGTACCTAACGGCACAACAGCATTTCGGGCTTGAGTCTCAGCATAAATAGTACTTTTTTTCGTGACAACATTATTTATGGATTAGAAAAATCCATAGGGTGTAGAAACAAGTGGTAACGTGTATATAATGCATAAAATAAACGCAGTACACTTACATGTTGTCAAACATGAACTGACCTTTATAGGTCCAAAGCGATGAGGTAGACAAAGCTGGATAAAAGCAACGTCATGTTTTTATGCGAGATTTTAACTATAAATACTACGTATTCTGTCAGAAATTCTTAAACATGAAATAAAAACATAAACCGTATCTACTTACGTACATTTGTACAATTTTAATAGTGGAACATCTGCTAGTAACCTATCCAACTACCCATATCCCCTAGCAGTCATTGCACTGCACCACTCATTCCTATAAACTCCTTGGAGTCTAAAACGGCAGTGGCCTCGTGACCTGCTATAAATGTGTAACATTGGGAGTCCTGGCAATCTCCTGCACTCTCTGTCAGCTTTTACTGGCTCGTATCCGGTAATACGGCTGACGGAAGTGCTTTGGGTCCCCTCTTTTACATGCGAGGGAAGTGAGTACATGTGGATTTGGGAGGTCTCTGGGCTGTTTGTAAATACTGTATGAATGAGCCAGTGAACGAAAATTTTTGACAAATTCATTTCTGTTATAAATTTTGGGTTTTAGCTTTCTTCACTTTTTTCTGTAACTTGCTACAGAACGGCCAAAAGCTGGAATTAGTCAGGCAAAGAATCATTAAACGAGTGACAAGTTGGACATTTCTACTTGATCAGATGGATTTGGCCAAAGAGGTTAGTTAATGTAATGCCTCAAAGCATACAACGTTGTATAAAACGAGCGGCTAGCTCACATTAAGCCTCTGCGTTATCTAGGTAAGAGATTATTTCATCTGGCACTATAGTTCTTATTTGCTTACTTCACTACTATGAATAAAAAAATAACATGAAATGTTTTAAAAGCATAGAATTGCTATGAAATGCTTATAAATAATGAAACAAATAAATGTATTTGACTGAAAGTAATTTAAGCACGTAAGGCATCGTGATCTATGTGACACAATTACGACAAGTATTAGAACAGATCCAACTCGATCTTCCAGTACATTTTTGAAAGTTAATCCTCTTCATTCTGGCTTGCTTACTAAATTAAACACGCGTAATTATAAATTCATATTTTGATATATTTTTATAGAGTAATTTTGATATTCATTTACTTCTAAAGGAATATTAACAGGTAGGAATCGTTTGCTCGATTAGCTCAACTCTTACGATTATTATAATAGTTGTAATGTAGTACATCGTACATGGTGTGTTAGTACGGATTTGAATGTCAGGTATGTTTGTGTGGATCACACGGCAGATTCCCATGTCGGGCTCTCTGTCAGTTTGTATTTGTTTAACTGGGAGCTTAGAGACCTGTGTTTGGCCGGTTACCGTGCGGATCTGTACATCGAATATTTTTTTTCTCGATAAATTATGCAGCTTTGTTCATGAATCATACGAGAAAAAACGTATTAACGTATAAACACCTAACTTTTGGAAAGAACTGAATCATCATATTCAAATTCATCTTTGGGTGAAGTAGATTTGAATAAATTCTGAATTCCAACACTTGCTAGACAGTTTATGCAATCCGTGGAAGGATTTTGCACAAAGCTCGGTCATGTAGCAGCGAAAAGCCATGAGAGTTCTTAGGTCTATTATCTGTTGCATACTGGTGATAAAGATGAGCCAGTCAAAGTCCATATATTATATATGTTTCCAATGTCCATACGACTCAGTATATGTTGGTAAAAAGCATTGCTTTATTTTAATGAATTATTATGTCCTTTCGGTATAAATTTACAACTGTAAGAAGGGTGTTATAAAAATCCGGATCGGTCTATCGGAGCCGTTAAATGGATTGGATCTTAAATTTTCCTAATTTGATTTCTCTTAATATTAGTCTCAATTCTCAGTTCCACTTATGTTTCGATTGACCAGTTCGTTTTACCGAAAACAAACCATGGGCAACACAAAATGCGAAATGCACTCAACTGAGTTTAAATTATAAGATTAAATCTGTTTTGTTCCCGAACTGTTAATGTGTTAACCCGAGCTGAAACATGTATCTTATTTTTCCTTCTGAAGTATGGTTTATTTTACCAATAAAATAAAACAGCTAGAGCAGCAGACTTTCCCAGTTAATCATGTGACCTACATCTTAAATCTTAAGATTGAACGATGGTTGCCTGTTACACACTTGCTCAGAAAGTTTTCTAAAGCTTGACTAGTCTTTGTGGATTTGTGGGCCGAGTGGTGGATGAGAATGCCGACAAATCAGAATATCTGTTCTATGCTAATTCAATACTCTACGTAATTTTAAATCGTTCCGTATTGAATGCCATGCTCAAAACAACCATGGGTGTTTCAGTAAAGTGACTTGGTATAACGGATAATAAAGCGCTTTCGTAAAATGAGTTTGTGAGTTTGATTTTGACGCGGGTCAAGAAATCTCGGCTACAAAAGTAGCTTTTCGTATACGTAAAGCTTGACGTACGTAAATACGTCAAGATATATTTTGTCTGATTGTTTGTTAATGATGTTATAAATCATAGTATTAATAGTTATAAAAATTCAATATGTTCGGGAAAACCCCAAAACTTTAATTTGTTATTGTCTTAAAGTTAGGTATTTTATTTACATTTTAAGGTTCCCACAATCTAACGTTTCGGTTAGTCTTATTGGCTTTTAAACTCTTTTTATTGCATCTTGAACTAAACAAATCAGGTGAATACAGTTTTTGAATCCGTGGAATTGGGTACGAAATGAACGAATGAATACTACTTAGTCCTTTACAAAAAAAACGGGTCTGAGGGATTTTGTATGTTGAAAAATCTTTTATTTGCACTGTCCAATGGTGTAATCATTAGCTTCGATTCGTGTTCCTTTCACTCCATATTTGTTATTCGATAATGTCACCATTTCTAATGTCCAACGGCGCAGCTCATAGTAAACTTTAAGATTTGGGAGGTTTCCCACGCTCCTCCGTCAGGCTCGTCACCGAATACGAGCCAGTGGAGGCTGACCAAGAGCGCGAGAGCTACATACGCTCAGGACATGATTAGAGAAACTGACTATTGCCAGGACTCCCACTTATAGCAGGTCACGAGGTCACTTCCGTTTTAGTCTCCGAGGAGTATCACAGGGATGTGCACCACTCATGGTGCAATGACTGCGCTTGGGGATTAAGGTGGTTAATTTTATGAATTTCAAAGGGAGTTCAAGAAAGTAAGGTATATTAATGTCATTATGAAGGGATTTGTTGCTGACGTAATAAGGGGCATTTACTATTGTTTTCAAGACTTCACTTAAAAAAATAATAATAATAAGAAAGCCAGCCCACGACCAATTATTCTTCCTAAGTCATTTTGTATGAAGGTACTACCTTTATAATCTTCAGCTATCTAATCTGTGAACGCGATGACTTGGGTTTCTCATCCATTCTTTAGGCCTCAACAGTCTTAATAATCATCTCTGATTTCTTCAAACAGTTCGCTTCGGCGGCCAAGAGGATTTTTTGTTGTTTATGTACTGAATCAAGGGCACGACTAGAAGTAGTTTACTATTTCAAGACCTTAACATTCCTCCGAAATATGGACTATTTAAGATTTGCTTTTTATGCCGGATCTTAAATAGTAAAATACATTGGTATGCCTTTTAAAGGCTGCTTAAAAGACATATTAGTAGCATTGGTGACTGATTTTCGCATTTTTCCCAGCATTATCTTTAATTATTAACTAATTATCGTCCGGGGGACAAGCTAGAAAAAAAGGATTTGCGGGTCTTTGACGTCACTGAGTTGACGTTAGGAGTAATTATATTAACTGGAAACCTTCCCTTACGGGTCGTTGAAACGATGAATGTCATGCATTAATAAAATTAGTAATATTTCAATTATTATTAACCAAAATTTACTGTAAAAAAAAAAAAAAAAAACTGAATTGCGTGTACAATAAATACATACTGTTTGTCTTTTCCAAAATCAATGAAAATTTCATATGCCACAAAATTGAGAACAAAGACATTTCAGAAATAAATATAAATGTGGTAATTACACTAATTAAAACATAGTTTCACTATTATGGCAATGTTGGCAAAGGTTTAAGCGAAAATGTCGTCAAACAAAAAATTAATAGCCGGCAATGCAAATAAAACTTGAAAATCCTTTAAATGTTTAGTATTTTTATAAAAAAGGGATATAAACAAATATATGAACAGAAATAATCAACACCATAAAATATTCAGTATATACAAATGTCAAATACAGGAAAGAACAAAAACGCTGAGAAGACAGCTCTTTATTTAAAAAGGCTGATACAAGCCCTAATGTACGAATGCATAATTACCGATGAACCTTGACTAGTAAGCTGAGATTCAACCTTTTACCTGCTGTTCATAGTTTGAGTAAAAAATTTTGTCTGTTCAATGATTGATGTTGGTTGCAAGAAGTTGGGTCTACAACTCACAAAGACCTGTTAACATCTAGGATTTCAGCAGGGAATTAGACATCACAAAGTCGTTGCACCACTGCTTATACCATTTGAGAGCCCAAATTCATGTAGGTGAATTTAGTTTGGATAAACTAATGCACTGGTATAAATAGCTATATTTGCCGTCACGAAATTATAAGCTTGAGACCCGCAATACATGGCAAGCCCTGTTGGGGGCCGCTCTGTGCAATACTTCTCTTCTGCCCACGTGATGAGTGATTTGCCCACCCGTATGCAGCATCACGGTGCCAAGTAGCCCCTTCATCCCAAACTAGTACAGCCCAAAATAATACAGGGATATGTAGAGACATATGCCAGAGGGTATTTAATTATATCATCTTGCATTTAATTTACGACCGTTCGATAATGGTGGATTGTTGCAGTGTAGTGAAATATTTTCAATAAATGCAATTTTAATCATCAAGCGCATCCCATCCTAAATTACTGATAAAACCCAACAATATGACTTTTATACATCCAATCCCAAGAAAATATTTCCGTCATTTTTTTAGCGATTTGAAACGGTCGCTATCTAACACCGTCCCAAACAAATTCTCAGGACTTAAAAGCAATATCTTCGAGATTTGCTATGGAACCGAACTGCTGTTATTATATATTACAAAAAATTTTTTAGTCCCTACATCATTTTCTTGTTATCACTACCTGATGCAGATATACGTAGCATGCCAAAACGTTGCCATAAATTGACTTGTTGAAAACTTAACATCACTATTTCATCAACCCAAGCTGATATCCCGACAAACGCTACAACTCATTGTGACAATGCACTTACACAGTATACTGTAAATAGCAAATGATTGCGATACTGTGAATGGGCTATGAATTTGGTAATTCATCACGGTCTGATGATGGTAGATTTTTATTCAGATAACAAACGAGAAGATTAATGACGACGCAGGATTAACTAACACGCGTCTTAGTCTCTGGAAGTATTATAAAGTTATAAAAATTAACCGATCTTTTTTTAAACCTTTCTTCTGTTGTGCTGCCTATTCGTTAGCAATGGCTGTATCAGACATCAGTCCTGCTCAGGGGACATCAGACATCAGGGCTGCCAGACTACCTTGTTGGTGTGGAGAGGGAGGGTGCTGGAGGGGGGCCTGGACATTTGCTCTCTATCAGTCTATCATGACGTCCCAACGGGCCTCCGTCTAGACTGCTAGGTCTCTTTACTTCCAGGTAAGTACTTCGACCTTCGTAGTGTTCTTAGGTCGTCCTATGTGTCCCTAGATCAGCACATGTGTCGTCTTTTGGCGAGGAAAAGGTCATTTTCGGTCAATGTAGATGGCAAAAAATAATAACTGGTGGCATACAATTTTTTGCTAACAATTTTATCAGGAACCGTGCCAAAATATAAAATAATCAACTGTAAATTATTATTATTTATTATGTTCGTTTATTGACATTATTAAATATTTATCTATAAAATCTGAATTTAATTCATAAAACAACGTACATAAATTAAGTAAACAAATAATTAATTTTCATAAAATTTATAGATTTATTTAAATAATGTTCATAGTAAATCTTGAACAAGTTAAAAATTACACCATTTAAAAGCTCAGAAAACACTCCACTTTTTTAGGCATTGAGTTGACCAAGCTGGTATTGTTTCTTATAAAAATTCAAGTCAATTAATCACACAGTTGACTGGAGGGAGTTTATTTATCAGGGGACGTTAAAGACTTAAATTTGATACGCTACCCAATATACTTAGGGAATAATTTAATTTTCTCATTAAAAAAAATTAGTAGGAATAAATCATTTAAAATTTTACTGATATATATAGAAGTAAATTAAAATATAAAAGATTTTGTGTGAACGACTCTTTTATTACAGAGGTAGCTTTCAATTGAGACTTATCTGTTTTTATTGAGAATAAACTATGAATCCATAGATAGAAAACTAGAATATTTCAAATCAAGAAGTCCATCTTGTCCTCAGCTGTTGAATTCAACACCAACGACTCTGTATTTGCCGAATTGGTGAATGATTGGCCCTGAAGAAAATGGGCTTCATTCGCCTCACTATATTTCTGGGACTCTGATAATGTTTTGAAATCTACCTAAATTTATTATTACTATCTTTGTTATTTAAGTATCAGAAATTTGCATTGTAAAGATAATTCGGTTTCTATGCAACCTGTATGTTTACAATTTTTATTACAAAATATCATTTATTAATGTTTTATTCTTCTTATTACTACCACGACCCTCACATGCTAGCAACTTGTTGACTTATACACGACAAGAGCTTGAAAAGGCGTTGTTGTGACAAGTGAACTCTCTTGTCTAAACCATAAAATATCACAGCTTCCCCACTTATATTGCCCTAAAGCAGGATTGACTTGAATCAATCACATTACGCTTAAAGTTGGCATATATTTCTGGCTAAGAGTCAACAAAGTTCATGAGCATTGAGCACTCAAAAAAGTACATTTAGTACTGATCCACGTGTTTGCTTAGGTATCAATTTCATTTCTTGTGTAATTAAAAATTTTCTGTCTACAGAAAATTGAATAAAAAACAATTTAAAGCAAGGTCTAGAATTAACACTGGTGTGCTTTGTTTTCATCATTATGTTTTAATCATAGAGTCGTGGAGTTTTTTTTTTTTCCCCAAAAGGTTTGTCTAGTGGACGTTAGCCCTTCATATGTCGAGGTAGGACATATGTGTTTAGCTCTCAATATTACATTTAGTTTTATTTACCAAATTATATCATTCCTTGTACGAGTAGCTACTCATTTATCCTCACGAGGCTAAGTTGTCATCAACCAGACCCATATCCCAAAGAAAATGTCCTTGTTCGAACAAGGGATCGAACCCGTTTTCGAAGCTAGAAGATAGTATGTCAATGGCTAGAGTATAAAGGCCAAATAGCTAGATATATTTATCCAATACATAAAATTTAATGCACATAATTTTCTTCATAATTATGTTACTTACCGCTTATTACTTGTCGTACTATTATTCATCTTATAGGGTATTTGCACAACTTCAGAGTTTACGAATCATAATAAAATTTGACCTGTTTTGCTGACTAACATTTACAACGACAAAAAAATTGGAAAATTTTAGTCCGGAAAATAAGCTCCATTAAATAGAAGTTGGACGAACCAATTAATTTGAAACGTTCCTATTTCAGAACAAGATTTCAAAATTGTTTATTTTACAAAGGAATAAAAATAATATAAGATTATGTGAACAGAACAAAAATTTAAAACAGTTTAATTGCAGTAAGGATATTAAAGGTAGGAGGTAGACGCTATATGGTCTAAGCCGTTAAATTTAATTAAAATAACTTTGTATTAATTATCATTTCAATAAATTTTCCCGGTCTACTTATAAAATAATCCACCAAAAACACAAACAAGATTATTATTATAATTATTAGCTAGGTGGGTACTTTTTTAAGGAAAATTCTCCTGCGCCTGGAATCTGTACAGTAACTTTCGTCATTTATGAAATGTAGATATTAATTTGAGGCATGTATGAAATCTTATGGCCGAATCATGCCTGGATTTTGTTGTATAAGGAAATAAAATAAATTAAGCTATAATTATATTATTATAGGATATAAAGTTTTATTACTTAGCCCTGAATATTGTCAAAGAGCTATCCAGTCATATCGAAGGATGTTAGTGGAGGCGGTTATAACAAAAAATAAAGTTTTAATGGCCAAAAATATAAATCATGCCCTTAACTCGCCACAATTGATAATGTTTTTTCAAGTCAATAATATGTATATATAAATATATATATATTGAAACCTACCTCATTTTCTACCATCTCTCTTTTTACTTTATTTGATCAATTTACCTTAACTAATTTGGCAGGTCTGTCATGAGATCTTTAATTCAAATTGCTTTATGTCTTTAACATAGGAATTTATCCCGATTGAATCGCCCGATCTCAAGGCTAATGTTGTCATTATAAATAAATTAAAAAACTAGGAATTGTGAAATATATTCAAACAAAATGGTTATGACAATAATTATAATTAACATAGAGTATTGAAAACATGTATAAAAAAATATTTAAATTCTTTTAAATTATCACAGTTACTACTAATTACAAAATATGAATTTGAGCTCATTTTTTATGAATGGATCCATAATAATAAACAATATTGCTAACACCCACCTACAACTTATCCGCCCATCTGTCTAAACCCACCATGGGTATGTATAAAATAGACATTGAACTGCTTTTCTTTTCTTCTCTCAGTTCAATCGAAAATCTTTCTGTAATTCAACCAACGTTACTTTCTACTGTTGATTCTTCAATAGTATGGCAACCGCCAATTCGGGAACTTGCCGGCTGCGTTCTTCTCGACGGCTAGGCTAAGACTGTTTTTCAGCTCATCCCCACTCCTAGGAGTATTAGGGAAAATGACCATTAACATATGTAAGGGTTCATGATCTTTATTCTCAAATACCATGAATGTCACTATATTTATATATAATTAAATCAGACCACGAAGAGAAAGGCTTTTTAAAAAGAACACTTTATTGAAATACAAAATACAAGGTTGAAAACTATGAATGACTTTGAGCTGTGACGCGTGACTAACAGATAATGGAATGAGGGCGAGAGCCGTAGGCTCAGCCTATTTATAGGGGGAAGTCTCAACATGGATTAGCCAATGTTTTGTAGTTATTGTCGTCATGTAACTCCTCCCTCCGGAAGATTAAGCATTACTCCGGAAATGTGCAAAAAAATCTAATCTTACTTACCAAGATATTTGGCACACTCAGAGCATTCATAGTTGTTCTTACAGAGTAACATTCAGTTGAAACTATTAATGATAAGTAAATTTTTAAATGGATATCACACTTGAAGTAACATTGCTCTAGAATTATTAATTCTCAATTAATAAGAATCATTATAGTACGTAAATTCAAGTTTGCAGTATGCGTATAGTTCCAAAGGTACAATAATTTTTACAAAATTGCATAAAGCGAACATAAAATTTCATCAGAAATAACTTAAAAATGTAAGAGGAAACTTATACTTAACATAGTATTATTATTATTGGTTCCTTGATTTGATAAAATATTAAAGAAATTATCCTATACAATATGTAGCAAAGATATTAAATGGTATCGTACTGTATTTGATATGGCATTATCAAGATATACAGTATGAAATGAAAATTACTATTATCAGTCTGTAGTCTTAATGTATCAAATTATAAATACAAAAATTAAAATAACATTTTCTTCTTAAATCAATATTAGTATGCTTTATTCTTATAACATTGGTAAACGCTTAAATACTAGAAAAGAACTCTATTAATCCTTCAATCATTTACACGTGGTTCGTGCAGAATATAAACAATATGTACTCTCTAATCTTGCGAGCGAGAATAATTAAAATTGTTAGTTTCTCAAATTATATCTCGTTAGCAGGTCAAAACTATAGGAGATATTACAAGTTTTTCCACACATAAATAAAATATTAATTACAAGTTAACTTGTTGTTCAGAATATATTCTAGAAATATTTTATGGTTACATTGTAATGGAAGGGTTTGTTCTACTTATAATTAATAGTTCTTACTTAATTATACATATGGATGATTATTCTTTTAATATAGTTAGATTCTATGGAGAATAAACAATTAACAATTAGTTCCATGCTTAATAGTTGTTGGCTTAGGTAATAATCCTTCAGTGTAAGTACTTTGTATGTAACTGAAGCTTAAATGACGAACAGTCAGATACGTCTTTTAAACTAAAAGTAAATATTTAACTTCAAAAAGCTGATTAGATGTAAAGGCTTAAACATCGCCTAGTGTGATTCTCGAGGAGTGCAATTATTTGCACGCTTTTAATTCTTAAGCGGTAAACAACTTAATCCATGGGGGACTCCCCTTAGTGAAAGGCACTCATTAGCCCAAAGTAATTTTCCCACATCCTATTTTATAAGTTTCAGAGCTAAGAAAAAAAAAAAAAAAAAAAAAAAAAAATTAATCCAAAAAAATAAAACATAGCCAAATCCTAAATTTGCTATAATCTTTAAGCTTTGTACTTTAAATGATCTGTAGGTAGTTGTTTTTAAATGGAATTAAAGTAATTCGCTCTGGTGTATATGTGAGTGAATAGCTCTTATACTGAACAGCACACAACAAACTTAAGATATTTAAAGCAATTTCGTGCTTTTCATTTTGATTTATAACTACCTTTAAAGAACAGTTGATCAACTTGATACAAATTAAATTATCTATTGGTAATACCGGTGGCTGAAATGTTTTCACAACTACATTCATTATAAACTAACATAAAGAATAATTAATATTAAGACATATAATAAATTTGTCTTTTAGATACAACCAATATAAATGTAGCTTCCAATCTCTCTTGCCAAAAAAAACCAAATTCTTTAGAAACGGATAATATACGTAAATATAATATAAATAAATTTTTCTACTGAACATTATGACGTTAGACTAGCCAATCGAAATATAACCCATTTACAAATTTCCTCTATAATTAATTGATATAGTTTGATCATGATTTATTTGATTATAATTCATTAATTTTATCAATTTCGTCAATATCTATTAAGTCTTGTTTATTAATTACTGCGGTGGCTACTGGGACCTGGATCATGATGAGTGTCCTCGTCATTGTCACTCTCCACAATGAAATATTTTTTTCTCTGTTTATTTGGTCTCTTGATATTATTGATGTGGGTGTTCCCTATTTTTATTCTATTATATAACGAATTCTTCTTTGGTTTTATTCTGGGTGTCTTAACAAATTCTTCCGAGTCAAGTTCAGGAGGTTCCTCGCGATTTTGATTCAATTTTTCGTTTCGTGTTCCTTTCATGTATTCTATTTTTTCTTTAACCGTGTTGTGCAAGTTTTTTAATCGTTGAAAATAATCATTGACATATGTTTCCTGTATGTCGTCAGTTTCATATGTATCTCTCATTTTTCCGAAAGTAATTTCATTTGGAGTCAGTTTTAAGTTTTGTTTTAGGGAGTTGTTGTAAGCTATCGTACTTGTTTGCACAATTCTTTCAAATTTGATGTTTTTATTTTGGTTAATATTTATTCGCATAATTTCATTTAGCGTTGCGTGGCATTTATTCAGAATTCCTAGTGAATTGGAATTATTTGTACTGGTATAATGAATTGTTATGCCAGTGGCTTTGCAAAATTGCTAAACTAAGATATTATTGAACTCCTTACCATGGTCTGCACAAATACGCTCTGGTATAGGGTATAAGCTGATGTATTGTTCCAAAGTTTGGCATATAGTTAACACGTTTTTATTGTTAATTAACTGTGTGTATAGTCGTTTCGAGAAGGTATCGATAGTTGTAAAAATTATTTTTTTGTCAAATTGTAATAAGTCCATCATAATCACCTGAAATGGTTTGTCAGGAGTCGGTGTTGTTAAGAATTTACTTTTAATTGGTTTCCTATCGTATTTATTTGTTTTACAAATTTCGCATTGGTTTATTATTTCCGTGATTTTATCTTTCATATTCGGAAAGTAAATTTTTCTTTTTTATTTGTCGTAAGTCTCCAAAATCCCACAATGGCAAGTCTTTCCGTAATGATAATCGAGGATCGCCTGTTGTTGATCACTCAACTCAGTGATATCTTCACATAGCAGACAATATCTCTTGAGTTTTACTGTTTTGTATTCTTTCTCGATTAATCCTTGTATCTGTTTAAAATAATCTTCGTAAATCTCGTTCAAAGTTTTGAAATTTGTTTGACAGTATATACCATAGACTTTGTTTGGTCGTAATACTTCCAACAATAATTCGTTTATTTTTTCGGAATTATTAATGTGTAAGGTGTAACGATTCTTTTCAAATATTTTTTCATAGGTAATCTTATTGGTCCCTCTTTTTATTATTATCTGATTCTTCTCAACGTTTAAACACTTGTCACTATCCACCAGCCATACCTGTTCATTGTTACTGGCCTGTGAATGCTGTGTTATTAGGCTCTCTAAGTCTTCGTTACTTAATCTCGGTAGTAAAAATTCTTCCGTTGGTTCTAAGGTAGTTCGATTGTTTGTTTCCTCAAGTTCCAAGAGTTGGTCTAA
Source organism: Acanthosoma haemorrhoidale (assembly GCA_930367205.1). Classification (NCBI taxonomy): domain Eukaryota; kingdom Metazoa; phylum Arthropoda; class Insecta; order Hemiptera; family Acanthosomatidae; genus Acanthosoma; species Acanthosoma haemorrhoidale. Next base: position 104,463,644 of record OV884014.1, on the reverse strand, counting down.
AAAATCATCGTATTCTTGAGTTCCTTCTTCTGGAATATTAATATTAATTTACACACCAGTGTTGATTTCGTTTCTTCTCGAGAGACAGTCAGCGACATTGTTCGTTTTTCCTTTTATGTGCTTAATTTCGAATTCAAATTCTTGAAGCTTCCAAATCCACTTCATTATTCTACTGTTTCCATTTTTCATAGTAAATACCCACGTTAGCGGTTTGTGGTCCGTCAACAGGAGGAACTTTGTTCCATAGAGATACGGTTTAAAATGTTGCGTGGAATAAACTATGGATAACAATTCCTTTTCTATGGTGCTATAATTTTTCTCTGTTTGCGATAAAACTCTTGGTGCGAAGGCAATCGGGTGTTCTACGTTATCTGTTTCCTGACTAAGCACTGCACCGATTGCTTGGTCGCTCGCGTCCGTTGTCAGTATAAATTCCTTGTTCCAGTCTGGATAGGCCAGTATCGGCGTATTGGTCATTTCCTGAATTAATCGATGAAAATCGTTTTCAAATTCCTTTGACTCATAACTTTTTGTTTTAATAGCTGCATTTAGATGTCTTGTTATATTGGCATAATTTCTTATGAATTTGCGGTAGTAGCCTGTCATACCCAAAAATCACCTAAGGGATTTTTTGTCTTTAGGTTTTTCAAATTCTAAGATAGTCTTTATTTTATTAGGATCTGTTTTTAATCCATTCTGCGTTACAACGTAGCCTAGAAATTTTAACTCTGTCTTGAAAAATTCAGTCTTGTCCAATTGGATACTTAAGTTGTTTTTCTTCAACGTCTGTAACACCCTTTTAATGTCATTCAGCTGCTCTTCTTCATTTTTAGAATAAATTATTATATCGTCGATATAAGCCATAGTTCTCGGTGTGTTCTCTATAGCCATGTTAATCATGCGTTGGAAAGTTGGTGGTGCATTGCACAAACCGAACGGCATTCTCAGGAACTCGAAATGTCCGTCGTCTGTGCTGAAGGCTGTTTTTGAAATTGATTCTCCATCCATTGGTATTTGATGAAACCCTGATTTTAGATCGATGGTTGTGAAATATTTGGCTACTTTTAATTTATTGAGTACATCTTCTATGTTTGGTAAGGGGAATTTATCATTCGTGGTTTGTAAATTAAGTTTGCGGTAGTCTATGACCATTCTCACTTTCTTAATTCCACTAGCATCCATCTTTTTCGGCACTATCCATAGTGGCGAGTTATAAGGTGAATTGCTCTTTCTGATTATTCCATCCCTTAACAGTTTTTGTACTTCATCTTTAATTTGACCTTTGAATTGCTCGGGGTACCTATAATTTCTTGTGTAGATCGGGTTATCATTTTTAGTATTTATCCGATGTTTTATTAAATTAGTAGCTTGGAGTTTTTCGTTGTCCTTTTTTATTACTTCACCGTTATTTGAAATTATTTTTATTAATTTGTTAGTTAAATATGTCGGTAGGTGTTCCGTTCTTAATGCGTCGTCTATTTCCTGTTCGTTGTCCATCAAGTTTATTTCGTTCTTTGAGTCATTGAATTTAAATGTATTGTCTCCGATCACTATGTGATTTTCTGTACAATCTATGTTCATTTTCAAATTCCTCATCGTTTCGAAACCTAACAGAATGTCAAACCTATTGGAAAATGGGTAGACTTAAAATTCAGTCAGTTGGTCTATACCCAATGCATTTTTAATATTTACCACAACGCTTGAATTACCATCGTCGTAACCCGTGGGCGTTTTGATAGAAAATTCTTTTTTTCTTAATGTGAAGTTATGTTTTTTCACTACATCTGGGTGTATATAATTGTTCGTAGCACCTGTATCAATTAACCATTTGTTTTTTTTTAAATCTATAATGTATGGTAAGTCATTTGTATAGTGCAGTTCTTCGCACTGTTTATTAACCGTATTTTGCTTATTAGTATTTCTTAATTTTTTTTCCGAGTACGTTTGGTCTCTATTTTTATTACCTAAGGTTGGTACTGCTCCTATAAGGGAGGTGGATTGTTTTGTTATCTTTTTATTTAAATTATTATTATTAATTAGGCTTTTATTATTTAAAATATTGTCATCTAAAATTGTTATTTTCCCTCTAAGGGAGGCGGATCGGTTTGTATTTGTTCTGAGTCTAAAAAACGGTTTTCCGCGCGGTCTAATCTCTCTTGTAAGTCTCGGATTATTCTGTCCTTGTCGTCTTCAATATAATGTGCTCTATCACTAGCTGCTCGCATGGAAACTGTCTGTGGATATAATGGAATTTGTTGGTAGTTTATCGGTTGGTTCCATTCTGGATTTTGTCGCGGTTGATTAAAATAATTATGCTGTTGTTGTGGATTCCATTGTTGTTGGTAATTATATCTTTGGGGTTGCGCGTTGTTATTATTATAGTTATATTGGTAATCGTACCTTTGTTGTTGTTGTTGGGGTTGCGCGTTGTTATTATTATAGTTATTATTGTACCGTGGTCTATATTGTTGAAAATTAAGATTATAGTTATTTCCTTTGTATCCCTGATAATTGTTATGTGACCTTTGTCGGTATTGTTGTTGGGGTCTATTAGATTGTTTATTATAATGTTGTCTTGGCTTTTCTTCTGTCGCATCTTTATTGAATACATGGTTTCCATATACCGATTCTACAACGAATGAGGCTTCTTTCCTTAAAATGTTGTAAACATCATTTAAAGTTCGGAAATGTGTGTGTTGTAGAAATATCGCTATTGTAGGATGCATGTTTTTTACAGCTTCTTGGCTAATGTCGTTGTCATAGCGTGCTATTTCTTGGTCCTTGTCTCGTATCTCGTTGTCCGTGTATATTCTCGAATATAACTAACATCGTTTTATTTGCAGTCGTTCGATGTATTCAATGGGGTTTTCGTTAGGTCTAGGTTTTGTATTGGAGATTTCTCTAGCTAATTCGCAGATTGACCGGTTGTCTTGGTAATGTTGTCTAAGAAATTCAAGTAGTTCTAATACCGAGTTAAACTGTCTATCGAATGTCGCGATTTTTGCATTCCCCTCTAACTTGGTCTTAGCACACATAAGGACAAGTCCTTCATTTCTTACTCTATTTGGGTTATCGGCTTGGCAAAATCTAGATAGTAAGTAAGTCACATTGTTAATGTACAATATAAGATTTTCCGTTTTCCCATTATAACTTGGAATGAATGTGCAATCACTATTTTTAATTTTTTCATGTTCCATATCTATATTTGTTTCGTTTCCGTTTATATTTCTAATAGAATTTAATCTTTCAACCAAAGACATATATAAAGAATAAGAAATAAACTTAAAAAAATAAAATTTAATACAGTGTTGGTTTCATACCCTGTTGTTGAGTACTTCGTCCTAAGCGGTGTCTTAAGGCTTCTATATTCCGGTGGTCGACAATCTTCGTTGACCTGAGCTTGGGATATTTGAAAATATCGGCAGTTCCTCCTTGAAGTCGGTATGTTGAGTCTTGCTCCACAGTGACGTTCTTCTCGTAAGAGTAAAGACGGTTGAATTTTATGGATTGTCTATAATCGAATAAATTTTCGGTTGTCTGAACAGCCCTCAGGTCCCTGTTCGGGCGCCAATTAAATCAGACCGCGAAGAGAAAGGCTTTTTAAAAAGAACACTTTATTGAAATACAAAATACAAGGTTGAAAACTATGAATGACTTTGAGCTGTGACGCGTGACTAACAGATAATGGAATGAGGGCGAGAGCCGTAGGCTCAGCCTATTTATAGGGGACGTCTCAACATGGATTAGCCAATGTTTTGTAGTTATTGTCGTCATGTAACTATATATATATGTTATTCGCCACCGGGTAGAATGTGATAAAGAGAAAGAAAACGGGAACGTAAGACTAACTTCAGCTCTCAAAATAGACTGTCTTTATTTCTCTTTGTAATCCGACATATCGGGATAATGGGATGTTTACGTCCCATGATCGCATTAGTTTACAATACAGAGCTACTTCTGACTTTAACTCCCCCCTGCCAGTTCCCGACCATCCGTCGGGAACTTAACTGCGGACTATGTACAATTGATAGAGTTTCGTACCCCGATACTCTTAGTGGACAATACAATAAAAAAAACAGAAACTTCATACACAGGCTCAAAATAGTAAAACTAAAACAAACAAAAGAAAAATACATTCGCTGATACAGATTTATGACCAAGACTCTCGCTGGTATCTTCAGCTGCTCTACATGCACGTTCCTGCGCTTCCACGGTTCGTGAACACTCTGTATGATTACGATATTGTGTTGGCGAATCGCGATCACCCTAAAGGGGCCCTCGTGACGGATCGGCTCTTTACCCCGTTTCGATGCAATCTTGCGGTATACGGTGGTCCCTATTGTGACTTGACCTTCGATGGGTTTGACGCCCACATTCTCCCTCGCCACTCTCCTACGTTTTTAAGCCGTAATCCTCGCTTAGGCCTTCCCCCAGAGTTTCCCCAACTCCGCGTGGTTGTTGACGAGGAGTGTGGCCGTCTCGTCTCCCTCCCCCGTTCCTCTGGTGTCTCGGCGACGTCACCGCAGGCCAAAATGGATCTCGAGCGGTGTGAACCCCGTAGCCGTGTGAATCGAGTGATTGTAAGCTTTCGCCGCTTGTGGCATAGCCTCAGCCGGCTCCAACCCCTTTTCGGTACGATAGACGCGGAGATGATCCCCCAGGGTACTGTGGAGACGCTCAATTCCGCCCCTGCTCTTTGGGTGTCCCGGGGTGTTGACATGCCATCTGACATCAAGCAACTTCATCTGCTCTCTTATGTCGGCGTTGTCAAATTCCCTGCCACCATCTGATGCTATTCGATCAGGGACAGCATAAAATTGAAACCACCCGCGCAGCGGTCCTAATACTGCCTCTGACGACTTTTCGCGGACGGGGTATGCTATGGCCACCTTACTGAATAGATCAACGACGGTTACCCACTTGTGGCCCTTCCAAGTAAAAGGGTTCGTTTGCTGGTCGGTCAGGGGTGTCTGTGCTGTAGGGGTCTCTCTTGCGGTCCTATCGGTGGGTGTCGATCGAATGCTATGACAGATCTCGCACGAAAAGGGTCAGTTGAGCTTGTAGAGCAAACCTGCGTGCCAAACCTTGTCAAAAGCTTGAGCTATATCAAGAAAGGCAGCAGTGCAATACTGTTTGGTTTCAAGGGCTGAGGAGATGTGATCAACAACGTAAAGGCCTTGTTAAGCAGTGGAATGTCGTTGGCAGAAACTAAACTGGTGTGTGGGAAAAAGATTTTTAGATTCAACAATTGAAAGTAGACGTTTTAGTAGGACTTTCTCAAATATTTTTGAGAGGATAGGGAGTAGGCTTATTGGACGGTAAGATGAGGCGTCATTGGGTTGTTTACCGGATTTAGCGAATAGGACAATAATGGAATGTTTCCAGAGGACAGGAAAGTGCATCGTTCGGATAATGCAATTATTTATATAGGTTAGGAAGATTATGGCTTTAGGAGGAAGTTGTTTGAGAATTTGAGGAGTTAGGAGATCATACCCTGCGATCAGCAGAATGCCGGGATCTTTGCCACACTGTTCTGGAGCGGCGTTTGGAGATGCTGAGGTAAACGATTATGATTGTGGATTTTTGGGTGACGATGGGGTGACGATGCCCCCCTAGCCGACCTCGAATGCACTGCATGTTGGATGTTTTCAGGGACAATTTGGATTTACGGACTCTGTAAGAAGCTAACGAAAGTGGTCCCAGTAAACGGGGCCCCTAAAAAATGAAGAAGGAGGCAGTTTGTGTATTGGATTTAGGAAAATGGTTAATAATAAGGGGCTATGGTTGGAAGAGAGGTCATCGAGGCACTTGAGTGAATAGTTTAGGGTTCCTAAACTATTGTAGAAGAAGAAGTCAAGGAGATCTGGATTTTGGTTGGGATCTGATGGCCAATAGGTGGCTGTGTCAGTTTGATAAGTCTCGTACTGTTGAACGGTAAATGGTCGTTTACTCGTAAGTCTTGTTTCAGTAATAAGAGCTACGTCTATGTTTTTGTCGTTGAGTAATGCTGTCAGTTCGTTAGTGTGGGTGCGAACAACATTCGCATTCCAAAGGAGAATGGATAAGGAGTCGGAAGGATCCACTTATGGATTTTGTTTAACGGGGATGAGGTAGGAGACAAGATTTGTAAGAAGGGAAAAGAGAGGGGTAATTAGGGTTCTGAACTCTGTAAGGAATGAGGTTAAAAGGCTGGTGAGATCTGAAGAGCTTGAAGGTGGCAGGATATGTGAGATGTGTGGTTGAGGATGGAATTGAGTTTGCTGGTTGCTGGGATGAACGGAGTGCTGGGGAAGAAGAACTTGCGGAGGAGGAGGGGGCAATGCCTGTGACTGCTCTATGTTCCAAACTGCGTCAGCAAAAGAGACTGAAGGCCTCAAACTTCGTGCGGGGGCGCCTCTTGGGCTACCTGTGGCTGGTGTTTCTTCTTCTGGACGACGACGTTGTTCACTTCTGGACTTCAGAATTCTATAGGCCTCGCAGCCTTTATAGTTTGCCGGGTGCCCTTGCTGACAGAGCACGCATACAGCAGGTGATTTTAGGGGCTTCTTGCATAATTCACTTTTGTGCTGCCCACTGCACTTTACACACCTGGGAGGGTGGTAGCAGTATGATTTTGTGTGCCCATATGCCTGGCAATTATGGCATTGGACGATATCTCGTTTCGGGTAAGGCTTTTCAACCTGTATTCTTGTGTAGTATAAGTGGGTAAGCTCGTAGATCTTCTCCACTTTAGGTGTTCGCTCTAAATCCACAAAGAATAAGGGCAGTGGTGTCTTGATACTTGTATCATTTTCTTGTCTTTTCTTACGGAGCCCATTCGTAATTTGGTGAACCTTGTATCCTAAACTTATCAGCTCCTTTTCTATCTCGTCCGCTGGTGTTGTGGGATGCAGGTTTCTAATCACCACCCGCAGCGATCTTTCTTGCTTTAGTTGGTAGGTATGAAAGTCAGCCTTGGTTTCTTTTAAGTATTTTATAATTGCTCGGTATGTGTCGGGAGTGTCCGGAGATACTTTTGTGTCCCGAGACCGATTGAGGCAAGTGTATTTTTCTGTACCTACAATTTTATTTAGTTGGGTGCATAGTAATTTAAAATTATTGATGTTACGTATGAATATTGCTGGTGACTTGGGCTGTATGGGTGTTTGTGTAGAGTCCATGTCATCTATTTCGATATTTTTCAACACCTTGTAGCTATTGGGCGTGAAAAACGGAGCCTCATGAGTGGTTGTTGCTGTTTGTTTCAATGTGCTAGGTAGTGATGGTAGCTCCTCCATAGAGCTGCTGGGATCTGAAGAGTTGCGCAAAAACTAGAGTAAAGGTACATAAGAATTTAAAGATCCACGTTCGGGCTAAAACTTGAATTTCCCGTTCGTCAGGATCAGCAGGGAAAAGAAACGAATTAAGAACAGAAAGAGCACTTGTCCAAGGCATATTTTCCATTTCAGTTTTTCAAACACGTCTCATTACAGACAAACATGAGTAGTAATGACCTGAGCTAAGGGTATGAGCCTAGAGGCAGATGTACACTATGATTATGTAAACGATTGGTATAACATTACATTTAATTCAATTGCCGACAGAAGAAGCATGAATTATAATTGATTGTTCTTTATGTATTCATTTCCCTAATCATTATAGCCTTTATCGGTTCTGATCCTTCCTAATTCCATGATTATAATCATATTTGATATGGTCCATTATAATGTTAGATGATAAGTTCCATTCAGCATTATAAAATGACTGTCGTTTAGAGTTCAGGGAGAATCGGTCACGCACAAACGGGTGATTTCCCTGCTATATTTATTTATTTACCTTTATCATTTTCTAAATTGAATTGGCTTATCCTATGACAATTTTGAATGTTTTTTGGAGATTTAAAAAATAAATTGTAAAGAGGCAAAATGTTTAAAAATTCCTTTAACCCTTATAAAAAAGATATAAATATATGTAAACGGTTTTAACGGCTTTATTTACTTTCGATTGTCATCAGGAGAGAAAATTGGATAGTTTCAAACAAAACAGGCTTATTTTTTCAAGAAAGACCGCATAACAAACTTTCAATGGTAAATCAAATTCTCTTATTAATGCAGCCTCAGTAACAGGGACCATGATGTGAGGATGGAGCTATGACGTGAAGAGAGTATTATCGGGTCATATTAAATAGTAATTAGAGGTTGTCTATTAAAAATAAAAATCTTAAGAAGGCAATTAAATAGCGGATACAGCAAAGGAAGAATCGGCAAGGAGCCTGAGTTATATACTTTTATCTGGAGAAGAGGGATAAAAGAGAGGACAGAGGATTGGGATCTGGCAGGTATAACGACCAGATATGCTTGTTCCAGCAATTCTCAACGGAACCCAATTTACCTTCATCGCCTTTTTCCCAGAACGTCTCATTGTTCTGCCAAGGAACATAGGAATCACTGGGGGAAATTCTTCCTTTGTCAATGAAGATCGGCCAGTACTCTAATGGACAATAACAGACGGGCTTGTAACCTACCACGCCGGGAGACAAAAAAACATATCAATGTTACGCATTTTATGCTAAATCCACAAACATTACTTACACTACATAGCTTCGTTTTATAAAATTATAAAACATAATTAGGGGCCGGAAACGAACCGTGTACCAACTATGGATAAATATCGACCTTCATACAATTGAGCATTGTCAACCGAAAATAATTCATTATGTTAATCGTTTACAGTAATCAAACATCTGAAATGCTACGTTTAATTAAATGTACTATTCTAAGTGTAAATAAAGCATTTAGAATAAGAAAAGGTTTTTAGATTTTTTTCACGTTTTAGTCCTGAATCAACTGTATTAATATAATAAACCTTACCCTAAATTGCCTAATGAATAACAAGGGTGCTCACAAAGATGAAAACAAAACTTTACCCCGGAGTACATGTGGTAGGTAAATACTGTGTTGAACACGGACTGTTAATTACCTATATCGATGGCTTTTGGTGGTTGATGTGTTAGTTTATAATTTTTTATTATGTAACTCAAAGAATACTTTAGGATGATACTTATTTCCTAGTATTGTTGAATCAGCTTCAAACTGTAGCCCAATGTAAGTTTTTACAGTTACCTCATTCAAAATTAGCTCTGAGGCTGATCATGGAACCATTTTTACTATGTTTTTGAATGGGTTTTAATTATCAGTGATTCAAATATAACTTGTTATGCAGAAGAGAACTTGTTATATATTGTTCAGGAGAAGAGGTATAGGGCAGGTAGTGTAGGTAGTTTGTTGGTTTTGGTCTTTGAATGACTAGTATCTGAGGGTAGGTGAAATCCGTCCGGATCTCAAAGGCAAGTGTGAACCAGAGAGAGGCAAACTGGATCGAAGTGGGAGACACTACTTGGTAAATTTGTAGGGCCACGACAACCGTTGTCCGCGAGGGAGGGGTGTCTCCCAAGAAGCGGCTAGTTTTAGCGAGGCGGAGGCAGAGAATCCCACTAGGAGAATGTGGGGTCTGACAAGGGTTGACTAAAACATAGCGTGGTTAGGAAGAGAGGGCCAGAGGTTTTCATAAATGAGAAGGGCAAGTCTTGAACATCAGTGCAGCCACAAGTCACCAGTCAGAGAGTCGTCGTGAGAATGATTTACAGGCCAACCCCCGGGTCTATTTATAGTTGGCGTACCTCAGTAGTTTCCAATCATGGGACTCGCTATTGTGGCCAATGCCAGCCCAGTATGTAGTGGCCTTTGTTCTCTTAGTGACTCAGGCCTTTGTCCGGGTCGTTACTACCTGCTCGTGGGTAGAGGGTGAGGGTTTCTAGTAACTAATTAACTTGAGGGTAACTAATTAACTTGCAGCTGTGCTGTTTATTGTTTACAACATTTACAATGACTTATGGTTTGGTAATGTTATTTACATTTGTTTAAATTACTTTACAATATATATACAATAGAGTATAGGGTGATTTATCTTATGTAGTTAGCGGTCGCTACAGTCCGGTTCATTGGAATGGGGGTGACTGCGTGAGCCGCAATCACGCCTCTTTAGCTATTGCGTGGTATTTATGAGAATGAGCGGCTTCTCTGATTCCCATCTGCAGGGCTTAGTAGATATCCGACTACACCTGGGTAACATTCCTAGTACCTTTTTTTCTTTAATATTTCCATTTAATGATCAATTAAATCTTATTTTGGTAAAGCATTTTCTTATAATACTCCATAATGGTAAACTACAAAATAAAAATGACTTTACCTTATCCAGAAGTTACCACTGGTTTCATTTTTACTTTAATCAGTTTTATTTTTTTTTTAGATTATAATAATTCCAAAATGGATACAAAAATTTCTTAGAATTTTAATATCATTAAATCATTAGAGTTTTTAATCATTGTACTTAACGCGTTATTTCATCATTGCTATTACCGTACGATGCCTCTTCTTGACTTTATTATTGGATCTATTCATTTAAAATCAAAGTAACTTGAGAGAGATATTCCAGAAGAAATTAAATTTTTAAATATATAACTAAAAGGGACGATACATTTTGATAGTAGTGCTTGTCATTCATTTTTAAGTGAGTATAGCTACTAATATTTGACGGAAATTAAAAAAACAAGCCAGATGACGCTGCATAAAATAAAAAAAACTTAACCGGACATAATAATGCGGATAATTTGGCCTCTCCCAATGTCAGTAGACATTTTTTATATCCAGCGCTATTAAATTTATCATATGACGTAATCGTACGATGTATCATAAATCACATGACGTAATGTATCGTATAGACGTAATATGTAAGTCCAAGCCGTGATGAAGGCTTCTGTTGGATTTAATGTTCTCTTTACAATGCATGCCCAAAAATTATAATATTTATCAACTCGATTAAATACTGATTACACTTTGATAAAATTAATATAAAAAAATTAAATAAATTTAAAAAATATTAATTTTTGTGCTCAAGTTAACATATGGGACTTATGCATTGGCCGGTACAGGTGTGTGCTTGCTTGAACAGGATCAAAGAGTGGAACAGGTGTCATAATTGCGCGGTTCAACTGTCATTGCTCTTTGAGCTCACCACCACCTCTGACTTTTCACTTTTGCACACAACGGTTTGTATACCTGGTCTAAACGATCAACCTACATTTCGACCACTGCTCTGAAAGTATCATTTATCATTCATAACCCCATAAATAAACGGTACTGTATCAAAAGTTTTATATTTTGTAACAATATTTGTTAATGTTATAGAAGTTAAAGAATGAAAATATGAAAGAGTGCAGATGGAGGGTTTTGGACACGGGATCGTGGACGGTCGAAGCATGAAATTAAACTTTATGTGGTTGGAAATCTCTTCTGGGGTTCAGCTATCCTCTATAAATTAGATAACTCGCTCTCAGGAAACATTTGACTGGATGAAACGTAATACTGATATCATTGCATATTAAGTATGACTGTTCGAACGTCCAAGAACAACACCTAACGCCCACGAAGGCTCAAGTGGTACTACTAATGAAACAGTGATTCAGTCCCTCAAAACTGTAGAATTCTGAATAATTAACAGCCAAATAATAAATTATTCGCGAGATTGTGGCTCAAATCCTCCAAGATATCTAGGCAACAGATTTATCGATTGAGTTACTCTGTCTCGATTGATGACATTCCAATTAAGAGTCCTTATAGCGACCGCTAACTATATATGTAAATTACCCTACACTCTGGTTCATAATGTATTATAATAGAAATGCAAATCTGTTTAAACTTCTGGTAATAAATCATAGAGAGGTCGGAAGTCGTAGACGAGTAGCCCAGAGGGCCCCACCATAAAACCTAGGCCAAGCACACCTGCCCCTAATAAAATAGACCTTCAGTCACGTTCCCACGGTCAATAAATCATGCTAGGAACCCTTTTGGGACCCATGGGATAATAACCTTGCTATAGGTGGTCAAATAACCATAGGGGGTGAGGCCCTAGCAGCCATATAAAACACACCCTTGTACCCCAACGGTCAATAAACTAAAAGGAAGTGACTACCTGTGTATCGTAAAACTTACTCCGGGCAGACAGACCCGGCCTTCCACGAGGGAGGGGGTTATCATATTTATATCAGTAAATTTCACTCTTGATCCTACTTTGTTTTCCTTAGTCTTCCGAGCCACACTACTGGTAAATTGACACCTGGGGCACTTGGCCCCTGGTAGGCCCGCTCTTCATTCTTTTCTAGTCTCTACATACAGATAGCCGCTACCACCGTCGCGATACGCCTACTCAGCCTTCCGCTAATCTACTCTCGCTAGGCCGACCTCTACGACGGCACTTTGCCTCACAGATTATAGCAGTCCTCTGAAACCGAAAGAATTCCCGACAATATTGAGGGATTCCACCAGCCCAAAAGACCCAGAACAGGGACTCTAGGCCCTGCCACTAGTGGACTCTCACCATTGTACCGCAACAATTAACCTCTACCGAGGCTTCCCACACTCCTTAATTCCCTCACACCACCTTCAAGCAGGTACTCCTAGTACAAGGATCCACTCAACCCAAATATCCCTTTATTTTTCTCTCATCCTTAATCTTATAATTAGAGAGCTGAGAAAAAAAAAATTTCTATTTATTTTAAAGGGGCCTCCACCCTAGATCTCATACTCACAAAACAGCCACACAATATAAACAATTGTGAGATTCTGGACTTAGTGACGATCGGCCACCTGCCAGTTCTGTATTCCATTAATGGTAGAGTTGTGATCCCGCGTCCCACGAAGTACGACTATATCTGAGCCAACTGGAAAGTAGTTGAGCCCCCCCACGCTCAAAAGAATTCCTGGTCGAGGTGTGGGCTACGTTGTCCCGGGTCGACCCTACCCTGACGAGCCTTCCACAAGACCAGAGGTTAGGCGTGTTAAAACTGGTCTTCAGTATGGGGGCCGCCAGGGATCCGGTGTACGTAAGCTGGGTAGCCAAGGTATCCCCGCAAGTTAGGTTCGCGCTCCTGGGGGGGAAGAGGTATGAGTTAGGGGGTGGCATAGGGTAGTAGTCGCGCGAAGCATGCCCCAGCGCCCGAGATGTGCGGGCTGCGTCAGAGCGGGGCGCCAAGAGGAGGAAACCTGGCACCAGTCAGGAGCGGCGGAGTGCCCGCAGTTGTTTAAGGAGGCGGAGGCCCTCGTAAGAAGGACCAAGTATGTGTGATATAATAAGAGTCATCCAAGTCAACATGGAAAAGAGCCAGGTGGTGGCTACTGAGCTATCTGCCCTCACCCGCCACTACGATGTCATGTTGCTGCAGGATCCGTACTCTCAGCGAGGAGTGATTGCTGGTCTCGGCACGTCAGTTAGAGTAGTCGCCATGGGCAGTAGAGAAAGGAGGCCCAGGGCGGCGATCGTTGTCTGTAACCCCACGCTGGACGTCATGCCCTTCGACCAGTTTTGTCGGGAGGACCTGGCGACCTGTTATATCGGGTGGAGAGCGGGGAAACTAGTGGTATCCTCCCTCTACCTCCCCAATGACCTGGACCCGTCGGAGCTGCTTGGGACGCTAGAGGAGTGTGTCAGGCAAAGAGGACGCAGGGAGTTCCTCATTGGTGGAGACTTCAACGCCTGGCACACAGCGTGGGGTTCCACACATACTACAAGGATGGGGGTCGTGGTGGCGAACTTTGCAGCTGCTAACCAGATGATAATTATGAACAAAGTGCGAGGACCCCCGACGTTTACGGGGGCGCAAGGTAGCAGCTGGATAGACGTCACCATGTCCTCGACCCCCCTCGCAGGACGCATTGAAAATTGGGAAGTATCCGCTGAGACCAGCAGTGACCACAACTCCATCTCCTTCGATGTGGTCACCGGGGCGCCAGCACAATAAACAGGCGCCCAAGGATACGTCAGGCGGGGAGTCAGGTGGTCCGCCTATCAGATCCAGCTGGAGGGAAGACTAGTGGACGACGACTGGGCTATCCTAGGGGATGATCCCCTGCATTTGGATAGCCCTGACAGTAAGGTAGCGTCCCTCACTGCGGCCATGAGGAATGTTGCGGAAGCAACCCTCCAGCGAAGGAAGCCCAGAAAAAGGTGTAACCCATAGTGGACGCCCGCCCTTACATCGGCCTAGAGAGAGCTCTACAGGGCGAGGCGAGCGTTCCAGGAGTGTAGGAACCAGCAGGTCCGGGAGGCCCTACAGGCCCGACACAGGTCCCTCCGGAAGGAATACGTGAAGAAGATAGAGGTTACCCGGAGGGAAACCTGGGACGAGTTCGTCCAACGCGAGTCGGAGAAGAACCCCTGGGGTATTCCGTACCGAGTGGCGATGGCCACTGAAGAGCGGCGATTGGCAGGCCACCTCCCCGGAAGAAGCAGCGGCCTTTTACATGGAGAAGACATACCCCAGGGATCTAGAAGAAGATGACTCGCCTGAAGACTCTCGGGTAAGATCCCGGACAGAGGGCCCCCTAGGCATGGATCTGCACCCACCATGGGACATCTGGGACCTGCGCATCGCCGTGCAGAAGCAGAAGACCGGAAGAGCTCCAGGACTGGAAGAGATCGACGTGGCCATGATCAAGGCATCGTGTCCACTCATAGAGAGGAGACTGCTCGAGATAATGAATGAGTGCCTCGACCACGGGAGATTCCCGAGCCAATGGAGAGAGCGGAGCTCAGACTCATTCCGAAGGGAGCCGACCGGGACCTGACAGCTACGAAGAGCTACAGACCCATCAGCCTCCTCCCAGTCTTGAGTAAAGTCCTGGAGAGACTTATGCACATGGCGTTGTGGCAGACCTTCGAGAAGGTGGACCACCCAAGACAGTACGGCTCCTGCAAGGGCAGGAGCACAGCTGATGCCTTGGATAAGATAAGGGAAGACATGGCGACTCGCTCTAAGTACGCGCTGCTGGTCACATTTGACATCTCCTCTGCTTTTGACAGGGTGTGGTGGCCCTACGTCATAAGGGAATTGCAGGAACTGGAAGCCCCGAGCAATTTGTATGAGCTCATGGGCAGCTACCTTAGCGGACGTAGGGTGGTCATCAGAGGAGTGTCCTACTACGTCGAAGCACCGGTGGAGCGAGGGTGTCCCCAAGGCTCAGTTCTGGGCCCTGCCCTTTGGAAGTTAGTTTTTAACAAGGTCCTCGTGACCCTAGAAGAGCGTGGGTTCCCCGGGGTCGCATATGTGGACGACCTTGTGGCAACAATTGTGGGGAATTCACGAGCCGAGGTAGTAAGAAGAGCGTGCGCCTGTGCCAATTTGGTCATGGAGTGGTGCGCCAGAATGAAGATGACCATGGTGGCGGAGAAAACAACAGCGACGTTGATATGGGGCAAGATTGACCGTGCCCACCCTATGTGGTTGGAAATAGAAGGAAGAAGAGTTAGGGTGGGCATGGAAGTAACGTACCTGGGGGTGAGACTGGGGAAAAGATTAAGCATCTCTCCCCACATCAAATACCTCGGAGACAGAATCGTTAAAGTGAGTAACTCCTTCGCGAGGATAGGGGGGGGGGCGATGTGGGGAGTCAAGTTCCCAGTCTCAAGAACCCTCTACCAGGCAGTCATCTTGGGAATTATCAGTTACGCCTCGCAGTCATGGTCGGCGCACCTTAACAAGGGCCAGACGCACGCCCTGAAAAGGATTCAGAGAGGGGCTTTGATAAGGGTCACGAGGTCCTATAGGACAGTGTCTCAGGACGTGGTGGAGGTATTGGCAGCGGCGGCACCAGTAGACCTGGTCCTCCTGGAGCAGCGCCTCAGGTTGAAGATGAAGAGAGGGCACATTGAAGATCTTCCACCTCCCCTACGGAGAAGAATTGAGGAGGAGCCTGAGTGGTTGAAGGCCCTTATAGGCGAATGGACAATAGAGGCCTGGGGTGCCAGGTGGACTGGCACGACCAATGGGAGCACCCTGAGGAAGTACTTCCCCTCAGTCCAGGACAGACTGAGGGCAAGTTGGGTCTACCCGGATTACTGGGTGTCACAAGTGCTCACAGGACACAGCGGATTCCGTGCCAGGCTGTACGAATACAAGAGAGCAGAAAACAGGCCCTGCCCCCATTGCGGAGAGAGCGATACTGCGGAGCACGTCGTGCTCTCTTGTCATGCACTTGAACCGGCTAGAGCACGGCTGCTCCGCACGATAGGAGAGTACAGCCTGGGCGAGTCCGACCTCCCGTCGCTGGTGAATGACGAAGCAAGATACACCGCGTTCTGCAGATTCGTCGGGGAGTGGAAAAGGGTTCAATGCTCCGGACTTCACTATATCCAGGGGGGTGGTGCGGGGTGAGCAGCCGTGTCTTCGGGAAGGCTCACCCGAAGCCAACGATGTATCGCCGGTTCCAGAGGAGTCACTGTAAATATGTATATATAGATATAAGGTAGGACTGAGAAGTACATGGTATAGACATAAGTTTAGTTATAGGGGGATGGAGGATGCACACCCCATGTAAATATAGTTTTAAGTATAGGTATAGGTAGAACACGGATCCAAAATTGTAAGTAGTATTAAAATAACTAGCTATAGGAAAAAAAAAATACATAAAGCTAGTGAAGAATTTGTAAATATAGTATTAGAGGTGGTTCTTTTGTTTGTTTTCTCTTTACTTTAGTTTTGTGGTTTCTCCTTTCTTTTTGTATATTGTTATCATGTTTTTTTGTTTTTTTTCCTTTTTGTTTTTGAGAATAAATGGAACAAAACCGAATAACCGAAGGTGCGCTGACCGGTGCAACAATCCCATTGCACCGGAATACACGCACCACAGGCTACGTAACCCCACGACCCCGCTTCACGGGCTTGTGGGGCAAGCCCGGTTGAGGCTGAGCCTCAGGAAAAGCAAAAAAAAAAAAAAAAAAAAAAAAAAAGTTGAGCTGACTGGGAAATATAGCGATCACAATTTTACCACAAATTGCACACGGTCTGTTCTCTGCACTACAGAAGAAGTGGATCGACAGGTAGCTTTCCTAACTGAGGTTATCGTCAGTTATGTAATATTCCTTTTTAGCTAAAAATGTGTACTTCAGTCAAGGAAGGTCAACCCTTCCTTTGTATTTGTCCCTCTTCTACAACCCTTCCTAACCCTTTGCTACCTGCCTCCGGCAAAGACCCAACACTTGTCCTTAAACCTAAATCAGAAATATTAAGGCTTATAAGAAAAATACATTGTATTATACATGAGGAAATGCTCCATGTATTTGTAGACCTACCACTAGCAGAACCAAATGTAAGAACCTCTTGGCTCATACCAATTCCTGTAAATAAAACTAATCTTCATTATTCTATTGATATACAAAAAACACTAGTACTAAGAAAAAAATGATAATCTTTATAACACTAATTGTAACTATCTTATGAATAACTATTATTTTACTAGCCCTACTTTACTGCTTAATGAATGTATAAACAAAATATTATATTATTAGATTCTACAGTTCAATGTAATTATACTCAACATAAGCTATCCAATATTAATTATATTCACGATATAAATTCATATACTATTATTAACAATCATAAGTTAGACAATTGCAACAAAAATAATACTATTTACTTACCTCTAATATCCTTTATAATGGTAAAATATCTCAATGTAAATTTAATAAATATACTAGCCCTAATGTTAACATATATTGATGAACTAAATGTATACCTAACTATAAGAACACCTAAATTAGATAATTGTTATAATAACGACACTATTTTTCTTCCAGATACTGCTCTGATTAATGTATCTAATGTAGATTGTTATAAAAAAATTCCTCCCATTCATAATCATATTGTTGCTCATAAATATCACCAATTATATGATAACTCCTTTAAAATACAAATCGATAATATAACAACTATACCTCAGTTAAATGTAACTCAAATAGAATTAATATCTTTGATAACCAATGAAACTAATTATATGTATTCTATATTATCATTATTATTGTAATCATTGTAACAATCTTATTTTTTATATTTCACAAATATTGTAAAGGCTGTTGTTTAAAAACTATCCCAATAGATATCCCCAGAGTTGTTAACCAAGCTCCTCCACCAACATTCATAAATCCCATTATCCTGCCCAGGAGTTCAGGACCTAAAAAAGGGAAGAGTTATGTAATATTCCTTTTTAGCTAAAAATGTGTACTTCAGGCAAGGAAGGTCAACCCTTCCTTTGTATTTGTCCCTCTTCTACAACCCTTCCTAACCCTTTGCTACCTGCCTCCGGCAAAGATCCAACACTTGTCCTTAAACCTTCGTCAAGAAATGTTCTAGTGATGTAATTCATTAATATTTGTATATATACCAGTGTTTTGAATGTTATTCATAATAAAGTTTTCTAAAATACTATCCTCGAACAAGATTATTTAACTGTCGATGCAACTGACACTACCATCCGTAGTGTCTAAACTAAAGTTTAGTCCGAAGCCACCTATGCTACAAAAACCGCTAGACTATATTCTTTGACTTATTCAATTACGCAATAATTGGAGGGATAACTCGTATATAACAAGAAATCATCAAGCCAAGAAAGGAGTTAACTCTCTCACATCCTCGTGGCTGAGGAATTGGAAGACGGCGATGTGTCTTTCATGGCAATCACGGTAAATTTTGGAAGCTCCTTAAAACCACTACTAATAAGGACTCAGGTGTCGTGTTCAAGGGGACACCCTTTGCAAAACGGAGGAACAGAGAAAAATACTGGCCACTACCACTACACCCCAGAAAACGCCACGAACCTCAGCAGCATGGAGACATGACGTAACTACATATTTGTCTCCCTAAAGTAGCTTAAGGCATTTCTTCTCAGGTGTCTGAGTAACCAAGTACCAGGGGGTGACGGGGTGCAAGCGGTATTGCTGAAAAAGCTGCCGAGGAGAGGGATTTCCCAACTCGCTGACTTGCACAATTCATGCATCAGGTTGCGATACTTCCCGACAGCGTGCAAACAATCTTGTTCCCACTGCTGAAGCCCACAATAAGAGGCGACAACCCTGTACACTGTCGCCCGACCAGTCTCCTACCTCATATGGGGAAGATTCTTGAAAAGATAATACTAAACTACCTGAAGGAGTTCAGTAAGGAAAATTCTATCATTCCGTACGAGCAAACAGGTTTTCAGGCTCATCTGAGTACAGCACATCCGCTTGTGAAGGTACAGATGGAAGTCACCATCGGTATCAACAGGAACACAGCTACTTTTATGGTTTCGGTAGATCGCACGCAGGCTTTTGACTCAGAGTCCCATCGCATTCTGTGCCGTCAGCTTTGCGTCTAGGAATGCCCAGAGCAGTTACACACCATGCTAGGTTCCTTCTTGAAGGACAGAACGGTGAGGGTTCGTAACGTTATCAGTGATAGACTGGGCATGTTACACGTCAGTGTAAACGCGGGGAAGACCGACTGTGTAATCTTCTACCGCCAAAAGGGGAAAAAAGCCTTCCCAAAATCATATACTATAGGAGGGCAAGAGAACTCACTGGCTTTCTTAATGTACTATCTGGGTATAAACATGGATATGCATCTCTATTTCTCTACTCATTTTAGTAGCATCCATAGGTGGGTGAGTTCATCCACCGGAGAAACATCAAGTATTTTGACTTATTGCAGCACCTCACATCGAAATGTTTAACACTGTGACCACATCACCCTTCCTACATCGAGGGCAACAGACTGTCAGGGAAAATCAGATAAAGATTTAGTTTACGTTTTTATTGTTAGATGTAAGTTAGTTTTAAGTCTATGATAAATAAGGTGAGCCCCATCACTTTTAATAAGTTCAGTCTATAATTGTATAATGTGCATTATACTTTTGTACAATGCAGATTTTTTATAAAATGTAGCTAAGCTACAGGAAATAAAATGAAGCAATTGTAAATAGATTCGTATGTAGAAGCTATATTTTGTAACAAGGGGATATGGAACAAAAAAAAAGTTCTCCTTTCATGTTTTTTAGATATGTCATCCACTTGCAATGACCGTTTGTATACAGCCAAGCCCTTTCCTTTCATCTCTAATATTCATTTTCTTTCACCATCTTCTTTACCAGATTCATCAAAATCTTATTATATTTATCTCTGCTCTTCTTATCTGATCCTACCAGAGAACTCTCTTACTTGCAATTTAAAGTTATTATTTCTATAAAGTATACAATGTAAGCGTTATTTCCGTTTATGTTGCAGATGGACTCAATGGGGTGAGATGGGAGTGGGTGAGGTGGGTATGAACAGGTCCGCCTGCTCGGATCTACTCCAGTCAGTGCCTTGGGCGGACCCTGGCAGGATATGCTTCCTCATGTTTTTGGCCACCATCGATGTCATGGTCATCCTCGGCAACTGCCTCGTCATCCTGGCAGTCTTCATATCTTCAAAGCTGAGGTCGGTCACCAACCTGTTCATCGTGTCGCTCGCCGTCGCGGACCTCATGGTCGGCCTGGTGGTGCTCCCCTTCTCGTCCACCAGGGAAGTGTACAAGGTGAGTCCTACCAACTATTACTTTTATAACTCAGATTACCACTAGTTTCGTCTATATTATTCAATCATGTCTTAGTAAAAGAGATTTAAAAGCCGAAGCTTTCTCAGAGATTAAGCTTTGTAAAATTGTCAGGTGCCCTCAGGATATTGCTCTTCCTTGTCCTAAACCCCATTTAAATACACCAGAGTTATTCCACCACATTTAGATGTTTTGAAATGAAACGCTATGGGATTTATTAATGTAGGAAACTTTCAAACAGTATGTAAACTCAAAATTTATGTTTTGAAAAACTAACAACCGTCGGTCGGCCTTTACCTGTGCATGCGGTGTTACATCATAAAATTATTTTTCTCATTATTCATCATTATCAATTGTGATCTAAGAATACAAATCATACTTTATATAATAAGAAACTTTATTTACTAGTCCACTCTCTTCAACTTCCTATCCCTACTCAGCCAATACTCTGTTTCTACCATTATACCTGTGAACTGGAGAAAAGGATGATTGAAAAATATTTTAATTGATAAGTAATTAATCAACTAATCTGAATCGAGATGGCAACATTATATTATTAATCATTAATTATATATCAATAATTATTAAATTATGGTTGCGCAGTGAATTTTGATTCTGTAGTATAAGTCTCTATGGTTGTTCATTAAGGAGAATGCCATTAATTTGTGAAATATTTATATATTGTATTGAGCAGAAAAAACATCGTTCGGTTATAGTTGATTGAAAAATCCATAGCGTTTAGTTTTGATTTTCACAGCAAATCTTTGTATGGAATATAAAGTTATTGATCAGTTCTGATTTCCATTAATAAAATTGTATGCATTGGCCTAATGTACTTTAAATAATTCCGTCAGAGTTGTTTAAAACAAATCAATGGCTATTACGCAATATTTCAAAGCAATTAAAAATTCCCATTGAAAATTCCCTATGACACTTGCTTGTTCCTCAATATTTAAATCCTTTCTCCCTTATCTAGCTCAGACTTCACTATTTTTTTCTAAGTCCTCAAAATATGCATTACCTCTTGGTAACAGTAATAAATCCCAAATGTAATATTTATGCAATGTTTGTTAGCTCTAGCTGAAATAGTTTGCGAGGTAATTCGTTTTTGTTGACTCTGGTAATCTGTCCCGAGCCATTGAATTGTGTTATGTATAGTTATGTTACTTTCTTATGAATTCGCTGCGAAGTATAGAAACCATTATGGGATTTGTCTAAAATATATAATATTCCTGTATTTTCCAGTTTTACTAACAATTAAAATGAACACGTTCACGATTTAAACTCTGATTGATTAAGTGATATTTGTTTAAATAGACAAGTTTTACTTTTTTTTGATGAAAACGGAATTGAGCTGGATTTCAGAAAATGTCTGTTTTTTGTGTTTGTTTATTACCTTGAAAAATTCGCTTATTTTAGTAGCTAGACCAAGAAAACTGATGTTGACTGGACCATGATTTGAGAACGTATCTTCACTTCTTCTGTCAGGTTGCTGAGGTGGTTTTCGCAAATAGATAGTTGGAATGGAATTGTTAGTCGTGAATTCAGAAATGAAAGAATAATTTTTTGGGGCTTTCTAACTAGGCTGATGACAGAGACATGTTGGTTTTCATCCAAAGTTTCGGCATACATAGGAAACCTGCACCAGGTGAAAGTATAACTTGGCTGAAGAGAGTGTTAACTCCTTATGTTATACACCAAAATAAAACGTTGTCCATTAATAAATTTAATTAATAGCAATCATCTATCATCTCTCATTCACCAGTCTATAACTATATCTTGATAGGAGATTGGGAAAACCAGTGTTTGGCTTTGTCAGTATTATCCTTTCTACCGCTCAATATTATAAAAAAAAATGGGTTCAATACCACAACTAAAAATTAGCAATAAAAAATAGACCATCGTTCTAATAATGCTTCTACTAATTATTGCTTAATGGGAAATTTACTTACCAAGTGTACGGTATGTTATTGACAGAAGGAAAGGGACAATTGAAACTGGCCTAGTCAATTGCGTAACTGTTTAGCTCTTTAGCTTATCGCGTTATCTATTTGATTATAAACGCAGTTCAATTACATACAAAAGCTCAAATTTATTTGTTTATTTGTTTTTATCTTTATTCAACTAAGTATGAATATAACTAAATGTAAATATATATATATATTGTAACATGATATTCTCAAATATCATGACCAGGAACCCGCACATCTGGTAAGCATCTTCCCTTATGCTCCTAGGAGTGGGGATGAGATGAACGGGCAGTCTTAGCATAAACGTCGAGAAGAACGGACTTAGCAAGCTCCCGAAGTGGCGGTTACCATACAGGAAGAGAGGAGAAGAACCAACAGCAGAAAGTAACGTTGATTGGATTACAGGAAGATCATCGATTGGGTGATATTAATATTGTTTTTATTATGGATCCATTAAAAGAATTTGATCTTACATTCATGTTTGTAATTAATAGTAATTATCCTAATTTAAAAGGAATTGAATATTTTTTTTATACTCTTGTCAGTACTCTATGTTAAATATAATTATTTGTTATAACCATTTTATTTGAATATATTTCACAATTCCTAGTTTCTCAATTTATTAATAACTACAACATTAGCCTTGAGATCGGGCGATTCAATCGGGATAAATTCCTATGTCGAAGACATAAAAAAATTTGAATTAAAGATCTCATGACGGACCTGCCAAATTAGTTAAGTTAAATTGATCAAATAAAGTAAAAAGAGAAATGGTAAAAAATGAGGTAGGTTTCAATATATATATATATATATATATATATGTTATAGCTGGAGTGCTAGGTATGTTAAATCGATTCATTAAAGGTGGTGATAGCATTATGGAGAGAGTAGAGGTGAAGACAAAATCAATAGAAGCAGACCTGGAGTGTTGTATAAAAAGAAACGTATTGAACCTGATATAGGTGGATGAGGACATCCCATGGGCCTTCATAAAGGAACGATTGAAGAAGACTTGGATTAAGGAATGGAGGAGACCATTCCCAAGGACGTCAAAGGAATCCGGCGCCTTCTCCGATCGCTGAACGATTATCGATGGTTCGTACTGGAAATAGTGGAATGCCTCATCATTATCAATAATCTACTCAGGAAGTGACAGGAAGTCATTATCGCCCCAGAGATGGAGAACTACATTCGACGGTGCATGGAACGGTTACAGGGGGCCTATCATTGCCTTCCCAGATTTCGTCAGTGAATACGCGTTGGAAGCGGTACTCTCACAAGATCGGGACGGACGAGAAACCGATATCATATGCTAGCAGGCGCCTTGCGGACCCCGAGAGCAGGTCCAGAGCGCTGGAACGGGAACTGGTGGGAATCGTACGGGCGATAGAGAACTTCTGTCCCTACGTCTTCTGAAGGCGATGTAGGGTCCTAATAGGCCTTCGACCCCTACAATGGGCGGGGAAGCTGAAGGAGTCGTCGATAAGCATAACCTGATGGAAGGAATTCCTTAGCCAGTATACGATGGATATCGTATACAAGCCTGGGCGAGAGTGTGGTAGCGGACCAGCTGTCACGTGCAATCGTCGTCAGTTATGTAACATGTATAATCGTCTCACTAACAAATGATACGCTTATCATTAACGTGCTAATAACTGTCTCTCTTAAACTTATCAGCTCTATTGTAATTATCAACAACCTATTCTCCTTCCCCACGACCTTTTATTAATATCTATACTATTATCATTACCATTATCCTTCTGAATATTTGTCTCCCACGACCTTTCAGTGATATCTGTATTATTATCATTGCTATTATTATATATATACTCCCCTAGTCTTAAGAATTTTTGTAGATCCCTTCACGTAGTTCGGTAAGCCCTCAGCACTAACCATATATAATTCTACATATTTTGATTTATAACAAATAAAAGTTTTTTTTAGAAGTCTTGATTAGCTAAGTTATAAAATTATAATTGGTGCCCGACAACAAGGACCGGGTTAGAAAGTATTGAGAAAACCTTGACCGTTCTAGTCATATTCTCCTTGACGACTACAGGGAAGGGTCCGCCACTGGAATACAGAGATACTTCAGCCTGGCAGAAGAACCTCTTGCTTGAAACGAGAAGACACCGCTCCCGAGACTCATCGCAGGTACTCTCAGAGTTTTACCCCGTCTCATCTTTGAAATTATTATAACGAAGCTCCAAGAACACCTTATCAGATACTTGAGGTATATTTCATTTATGGGAATAACTGGTGATAGGATCAACCAAATAGGACACATTACAGAAATCAAAATCGTTAACACAAACATGACTTACACTATGACTAAAAAATACTACAGTCATTTGCATTTTTATAACTGGAACCCCAGTGATCTAATATTCTTTTCAAATAGAGTAAGAGAAATATATACAAATTTGTGCGCTACAAATAATAATGCTAGGGATCAGAACCATTTTGAAAACAGACAACAGCACAACAAACCCCAAGCTTGGCATGAAAAACCAAATTGGAGACAGAATAACAAAACCAATTGTACCTTCCCTTCCAGACCATTTAACCCCCACTCACAAAATACGGTTTCAATGAGAACTGTTAGAACCAACAACGTACATCATTTAGAAGACGAAAACCACCAATTAAAAAGCAGACTCACTGAATTAGAAGAAAGATTTGAACATTTTTTAGACTTAGACAGGCCCGAAGCCAAACCGCCCTTGATGGACACACATTAAACATTTGTAACGAGCTACCACATTTTATAGACTTACATGGACAAAAATGGTTAATTGACACGGGCTCGGAAATAAATTATGTAACACCAAGTTCTGTACCCAACGGAACAGAAATATCTTCGGAAGAATTTATTGTGAACACGCCAGCCGGTAGCAAAAAAGGACATGGAGCGATCTTCATTGACCTAGCACCGCGATTAGTATTGTGACATAAATTCTTAGTTAAGTTTTAAATATTCGGTTTTAGCAACCGTTATAATATGTTGCTTGGTATAGAAACCATGAAAAAAGTAAGTATTAAAATAAACTTAGATAAAAATGATTTGTAATTAACGGGAAATTAATTAAAAACGGTAAATTTAACTTTAACTAAAGATAACATTAAAATTACAAAATTGAAATTTATGATAAAAATGAATTAACAATATTGAATAAAAACGAAATAATAAATGGTAGAAGCAACGGTTTTAAAAATAATGAAACAATGAATGAGAAAAAAAAAGAAGAAACAAAAGAAAACGAAATAAATAATGAAACGAATAATATTGCCAATAACGAGTTAAACATATTAAACAAAGAAGAAATAAGAGATGTTATAAGCGAAAATCATTTGGACAATAAGGACAAAGGAGAAGTAATTAACTTATTAAACAAATATCTGAGAATAATAAAAACAGAAAATAAAAAATTAAATAAAACTATTTGCTAAAACATGCAATTCCACTGAAAACGGCAAAACCCATTTACACAAAAAACTATCGTTACCCACAACAGTTCAAAGAAAACGTAAATAAAGAAATCACGACACCTTTTTTTTTTAATTCAACAATCATTACTGTGCAATAATTACAATCTGCCTTTTATAAGGCATTAATAATACAGATAAATGATCTCATTCATACCATATTTACAGTCATCATTCACTCGCTCATTCATACAATAGGACATGATTGGAGAAACTGGCCATTGCCAGGACTCCCACGGTCACGTGATTATTGCAGGTCACGAGGCCACTGCCGTTTCAGTCTCCGAGGAGGATTATAGGGATGTGTGGCGCAGTGCAATGACTGTGCTACAGGTTAGGGTGGTTAGAAAGGCTACTGTGGAATTTCATAAACTTGGAAGGGATGAGTTCTAGAATGTAGGGTATATTAAGGTCGTTATGAAGGGTTTTGTTGCTGACATAATAAGGGGCATTTACTATTGTTCTCAGAACTTTAGATTGAAAGGATTGGATACGCTTGATGTTCGACTTTTTTGCTGTCCCCCGTAGCTCTATTCCGTATGTCCAGATTGGTTTAAGTATAACTTTGTAGATTAGTAGTTTATTTTCTATTGAGAGATGGGATGTCCTTTGAAGTAGTCTGTACAGTTGTCCAAAGCGTCTGTTTAGTTCTTGTCTTTTTAGTCTCGTATGTGGGTTCCAGGTCAGTCGTTTGTCAAGATGGAAGCCTAAGTACCGTACTGTCTCGGTTACAGGGAGAGGAATAGAATTAAAATAAACTAGTGGACAAGTCTTGCGACAAATGGTGAAGGTAATGTGGGAGCATTTTGCTTCATTAACTTTGATCCGCCATTGATTGCACCAATACTTGAACTACAATACTAAATATTTAGAGATTCTCCCAACACCTACTCAAATATCAATGGATCAAGGTCGTGAATATAACAATAATCTTATCCAAAGCTTATTAGGAAGTCTTGGTATTGAATGTCACTATACGGTATCAAATAATTCTAACTCCTTAGGAATACTAAATCGATTCCATTCTACTTTGATCGAGCTATTAAGAATAAAATAGAAAGAAGAAAATCCAAAAAACGGACCTGAAACGAATTTAAACCTAACACCTAAAAATTAACACCTAGCGAGATAAGTATTGGAAAAATAAAACACCCTAATAAAGAAGAAAAAATAATCAAAGAACAGTTAGTAGAAAAATACCATGAAAGATTAAAAATAGTAAATAGTAAATAAACACGAAAAAGCCAAACACGAAATAGAAAAAGAAAAAGAACTTAAGACAAACAAACTAAATAAAAATTGTGAAGACCCACCAGACATAGAGGAACAACCATATGTTAAAATTCGTACAAGAACAAAAAATGAAAACAGATATAAACCTGTTAGACAATTTATTGACAAAAATAATACTATAAGAGTACACACTAACTACATTAGAAGACCAAGAAAGAAAAATAAACCGAAATCTGCTTCTGTTACAGATGATGGGAGAATGATAATTGGTTTGGACGGTCTTACTTGTGACCCCGATGACTCTTTCATACCAAATATCTGACGTAACGCACGCAGCAGGACTACTTACATATAAACTACCTGACTCAAATATTATAAGAAAATATGACACTATTCTACATTACTTACATTTCGATTGTTCAATTCGTGAAATCAATAAAGTTAAGAAAGGCCTCGTAATCTTTTCAGCAAAATACTCAATTTATTTATTTAACTGTTAAAAAAATAGCATATTTAGAATATAAGGTAAATTCATTAGTACGATCTAAACATCGTGCCAAAAGAGGTATTATAAATGGATTAAGGAGCGCAATCAATTGGCTCACGGGTAATATGGATGCTTCGGATAAAATACATTATAACAAAATTTTAGAACAACTAGAACATAATTAAAATTCCATTCAGACCAACATCATTAAAGACTTGGCAATTAATAAAAACTTAATAACAAAATTCAATGAAGACATTCAAATGTTAAATAAAAATAATCAGACAATAGGAAACATTTTCACACAAACAGATAAAAATAAATACAAAATTCATCTTGAGGAGTTACACTCTATTATAAATTACATAACTATCCAAATCCTTGACATTGAAAACTCCTTAGAAATGTGTAGACTGGGAATACCTCATTCTAGCATAATCAGGCAAACAGATATAAAACTAAATTATCACATTAGCGATGAAATTAAAACATTATGGTTAACAAGTAAAATACACTTTGCAATACAGAACAATACAATACATTATATTGTAATTATTCTACTTAAAGGAAAAGTAATGAAAACAATACATTTATTACCTGTACCATCATTACACGAGAACACCTATGTAACAACTATTATTCTTAATAAACTCATATTATTTTATGCAAATAAAACCTTTTTAGGTAACTGAACATTTATTAAAAATAATTATTTTTGTAATCAAGTAACCTCTTATAACAATGTATGTATAACTAAAGCCATTAGATTGATGATATCTATAGCTTCGTCTCAAATTGATGATATATAAATGTGTCCTCCGGCCAGCTCTGCTGTATGGTGACCCGCTATTTACCCACTTGACTCACAATACAGCTAAATGTCTCCAACACTTCTAGAATGGAATCATGCGAAAAGTGGTCCGACATACCTCTTTCGAGAGGTTGAAGAACGCTGACCTGCACCCGTTGCTTGGTGTGCCGTTGGTGGGTGAGTTCATCCGCCGGAGACACATTAAGTTTTTTGACTCGTTGCAGCACCTGACAAATCCAGTGTTTAACACTATGACCCCGCCACCCCTCCCACAACAGACTGTTGGGGAAAAATTAGGATAAGAATTAGTATGTAAGTTAGTTTTAAGGTTGATCAAAAAGGTAAGCCCCATCACTTTAATTAGTGAGTTTAGTCCAGTCACGTATAATGTAAGTAGACATAATAGGTGGGTTGAGTAAGAGCCCCGAGATATGACCTTGAAGGGTGTCGTATCACGTTATCTCGTGACCTTGAGGTGATAGCCAGGGCGAGGGGTGAGGAAATTCTGGGAATGGGTGTGTAATTTCTTGGAATTGATGCGTCATTGGGGGGTGAAAAGAGTTTATAAGTGTGTCAGGAGCCTCCAGATAGTAGATCCAGCAACGTCGGAGGGGGGGGGGGGGGGTCTGGCAACGTCGGAGGGGGGGGATCCGGCAACATGGCATGGGGTATGAGTCACTGTGACTCATCCCATTGACGAGCAGCTGGAGGGTCGCCCCCTTTGACGTCCGGCCATTCGGCGATAAGAGGCCTCCTGAGTGACACACAGCTTGGTCTAGTCCATTGATAAGATGTGTCCCATTCATGGTTCCCGCCTAAGCGCGGGTTTTTCATGGGTCATGACGTACATAGGGAGGTGTCTCGTTGGGGAGGTGATAAGAGTTGATAAGTGTGTCAAGGCCCTGAGCTTTACTCAATATATATTCGTGCGTAATGTCGTCGTATGCATTCAGAATGAAATTTGTCACACAAGAACAACGTTTTTCCACTGTCAACTTTTCTCCAGTTAAAGTTGATTCAGAAGGAAGACATAGTGCATTATTACCACCATTCGATCATCAATTTGCGGGCCTAGCGGTTGTGGAAAGACTAATATTATTATTGCACTTTTATTAAATCCAAATGGTTTAAAATTTAAAAATGTTTATCTTTTTGGTAAAACATTACATCAGCCTCAATACCAGTATTTAAAGAGTGTCATAAATCTTGTTCCTGAAATAGGATTATATGAATTTGAAGATGCGAATGAATTGCCTCAGGAAGTTGAATCCAATTCGGTGTGTATATTCGATGACGTCACTATGGAAAATCAAGATGTAATTAAACGATACTGTAGTTATGGTCGTCATATGAACCTTGATTGTTTTTATTTAACACAAAGTTATGTTTGTATCCTAAGACACCTTATCAGATGTAACATCAACTTTTTAATAGTATTTCCTCAAGATGAATTAAATTTGAAACATATTTACGAGGAGAATGTGAGCACTCCTGATTTAAGTTTCACACTTTTTAAAGAGATGTGTTCATTATGTTGGAAAGAGCCTTTTAATTACCTTGTAATTGACAAGAGTAGGGATCTGAATAATGGACGTTTTCGAAAAGGAATCGATACATTCATTGTGGATATATAAAGAGCATTGCGTGGTAGTGATTGTCACTAACAATCATGGACCCAAAAGTCACTCGTGAGATTATAAAAACTAGTGAGATTTTAAAAAACAAATTTCGTTCATTTAAGCGTACTGTCCAGGATGTTGAAAAAGGTCGACAAGAATTTTTTACTCCCGTGCTCCATCCACTAGAAGACATTAAACAATCAGTAAAGTTGTCTCAGGCCACCCTCGCAGTGACACCAAGAAAAGTAAAAAGGAGAGATACTAATGTTGAGGACGAATCACCTGATAAAAGCGGGGTAGAGTCTACTAGTATTTACAGGGAATTAACATTATTGCCAAAAACAATGTCTCACTACAAAAGAGCTACATCAGTTTCATCCGATGAGACAAAAACTAGTTCTATGCAAACGCCATTATCTCACTTAGCGGATCCCGCTCATGAAGTAGAAGTAGATGAGGGTAAATATGAAATAGATGAATCGCTATCTGAAAAAGTTAAAGAATATGCTCAAACTCCAAAGGGAGAAGCAGAATTTAAAGAGCACCTCGCCACATTTGGAAATCTACAGAGAGAATACTTGGATAAGATGTTGAAAGGTGATAAGACACATGACTCTCGTTATGGTATCAGAGTCATGCCTTCTGGGGGATTAGCCATTGGTGACTCGACTGATGTTCAGCTTTTCGCAAACAGTGATGATTTGTCTATTAACGATGTGGTTTATGAAGGAACACCAGGATTGCTGGAGCTACTCTACTTAAAAAATCCTAAGGATTACACAGAGTACGACTTGGAAAATCATAATAACATTTTACTCTCAACCAATGCTCATAAAAAAAGCTATAGTGAGGAACGGGGAGTATTAGGAAACAGGTCTGAGAAATATAGAAATATCATATCGAAGTTATTTCCACCTCAAACTTTAAAACCTCGCCCCCCTTCCTCAACATCATCAGATTCGAACAGGCTAACTTCACTCCGTTCTTACCCTTACAAACGGGGATCTGGTCTTATGAGAGCCAATAAACCTCTGTATGAGTATTGGAAGGACCCCAACGAACTAGTCGATCGTCTTAGGCTGCTAATGTCTTCAAGTTATGCAGGGCATGAAGGTCATCAAAACGAAATAGAATCGCTAATTGAAGAGCTGCGAGAAGAAAATATAGTATATTAATGTACATATTTTTATAAATAGTTTCAGTACGTAGGTGAGTCTGAGAAGGAATCTGATGCGCTCACACGCGGACATCTTAACCAAATACTCAAAGAGAAGTTATAGATGGATTTAAACATAAAAAGGACTGTTGTAAATGAATTACATAAGCCAGCACGCAAAACATATCCCAGGCGAAAGACGGTTTTGAAATGAATAAATGACTTGTGGCAGATAGATCTAGTAGAGATGATACCTTATTCTCGAGAAAATAAAGGTCACAAATATTTATTGACAGTTATCGACTATTTTACCAAATATGCTTGGGCCATGCCTCTAAAGCTGAAATCAGCGGACAATGTGACTAAAGCAATGGAGAGTGTGTTTCGTTCGAGTAGACAAACTCCGAAAAATATTCAAAGCGATCAGGGAAACGAATTTTACAATTCCAAGTTTAAATCTTTAATGAAACAATACTCTGTTAATCATTATTCCACTTTTTCTAATATGAAAGCTTCCATTGTAGAAAGGTTTAATAGAACATTAAAAGGAAAAATGTGGAAAGCCTTCAGCATGCATGGAAATTATAAATTTTTAGATATCCTACCTCAAATTTTACAAGAGTATAATTCGTTATTTCATAGGACTATAGGTATGAGTCCAATTGATGCTCACCATAAAAAAGTAGAAAAATATTTGAAAAATAATATCTATTCTTCATTGACTATGAGTAAAGTAGTACGAAAGCAGAAATTTGAAGAAGATGATTTCGTCAGAATGTCTAAACAAAAATCCATATTTTCAAAAGGATATGTTTTAAATTGGTCAAGTGAAATTTTTAAGATAGTCAAGATTCAAAAGACATACCCTTTCACTTACTTACTGGAAGATCTGAAAGGACAAACGATTAGTGGTGCATTCTATGAAGAAGAGCTGCAAAAAGTTAAATATCCAAATATATACCTTGTAGAGAGGGTTTTAAAAAGAAAAGGAAATAAATTGTATGTAAAGTGGTTGGGATTAGAAGAACGTAGCTGGATTGACAGGAAGGATATTGCATAATGTTGTGAAAGAAACAAAACACTTACTCTTATAATAGACATTTATTATTTTTTTACAAAACTGTATACATTATATGTATTGTTATTCTACATTAAAAAAAAATAAATCTAGTACTTACAAATTGTTGTTATTTTTAACCTATACTTATTCTAAGCAAATAATAATACTACAATTAGACATTAAATTGCTTTAAAATCCTTTTTTCAGTTACAATACAAATTAAATTGAACGGTTGTTTTTTTATTCATCAAGGCTATAGTGACCATAAGGGAGTGTTTGCACTCCATCGCTTAATGTACGCCTTTTGTCATCAAATGAGCACAATGACTTTTTATTTATTAGTGAAGTTTGAACGTTATGTTTTTTAGATTGAATTATATAAAACGAAGAATATACACATTTACTACTTTCTTTAATTGTGTTCAAGTAATCGTTAAAAGTAAAATCGTCAACAGCTGATTTTTTTATTCCCTTTGACTTTTTAACCGTTATATCTTTGTTTGTTATGTAAGAATACATTTTAGGTCTCAACCCGACAAATTCCACTATAGGACCTCCAAAGGTTTCATCTTTCAACAGACCAACTACTTTTTTGTTTTTTGCAGAATGACAGAAATGAGAAGTAGGAAAATTGCCTGTATCAAAATATTTTTGTAACTCTCCGGATATATCAGAATACACATCTTCCGTCCTAATATTTTATAAAAATGAATCGGTGTCTGTATAGCATAAGGTAACATTTTCTATACCATATTTTTTCAAGAAAACATTATAGTGGTAATGATACATCAAAACTTTGCTCAATTCTAGCACGGAGAATCCTACATACAACGGTTTATCAAACATAATACTGACTTTTTCCAACTGGACTGCTGTTACATTATCTGCAAATATGATCCTACCTTTAAAGTTTGGTTTGTTTACCTGACGAAATAATGATTTTTCATTGGTTACTATTTTCAAATCGATTCTGTTACGCACGTTCTCCATAAATTTACCAAAGCAACTGTTATTCATCAATTTGTAAAATTCTGACTCGAATGTATTTTTTGCAGATGCCCTCATCTTTGAATTAATTTCTATGTATGGTGCCAACCAATTCTTTTGTTTAAACTTTAATACTCTGTGAATTTTTGAAATTTTACCCCCAGTTGTAAAGCCTGCCTTAAATTCACATAATGTGCTATATAACGTGTTTTGGGTAGCAAAGTCGTTTATAGTTTAACAGTTTTTGCATTAGGTGGATTATTTTTTTCAGGTAAAAAAGGTAGTTGAGAATGATTGTCATGAATTTCAACGGGGTACTCAATATCAACATCTAGCATATAACCTGTTTCTGAATTGTTTTCCAGATCTAATACATTTACTATTTCATCAGTCCACTCAAATTCGGCATATGGCAGGGGAAGGTTCATGGCATAACCATAAAGATTGTTAACATCTACATATAATAAATAATTACTGGATTTAGTAGAATCATACTCACTTAAATATTTATTGTTAGCTTTGGCATAGCGGGAAACGACTTGACAAATACCTCCCCTTATTCCCTTTTCAAAAAACTGTACCATATCAATATCTTTTATTACATCTAATTTTATTTGAGTATATTTCAACATTGCATTCCACGATAGCTGAGGTAAAGTAAAAAACCATGTTGGATCCAATTGATAAATTTGTAGACAGAGAAGGCGGAAGGTTTCAAAAACTTCGCACAACAGAATTACATCGGTTTGTACATATAATTCTACATAATCTTTTAATGTTTTGATTTTAAACGTTTCCCACACACTTTTTGCATGTTCATAGTCTACATCGCTAATGGATTTTTTCGTTAAGTCATTAAAAAATGATTTTTTAGAAGGTAGTTGAGTTTCATTTAGACATTCAAACGAATTAAAATAATTGTATGGAAATACGCCTTTCCTTGTAAGTAATTTAATTTTGTTTTCATCATTAATAATACTAGCCATATTTGGAAATATTTCATTAATTGATTGAGGTTGATTTTGTAAATTGTTCACTAATGTATCCAAACTCGATGATAGAAATTTAAACGAGTCAACAAATGGTATTTTCGTTCTACATCCTTTAAATTTTATAGTGA
Source organism: Acanthosoma haemorrhoidale (assembly GCA_930367205.1). Classification (NCBI taxonomy): domain Eukaryota; kingdom Metazoa; phylum Arthropoda; class Insecta; order Hemiptera; family Acanthosomatidae; genus Acanthosoma; species Acanthosoma haemorrhoidale. Next base: position 104,429,278 of record OV884014.1, on the reverse strand, counting down.
AACTTATACAATTTTCAGAATTACTAGGAATTACGCAAACATTTTCACAGCGGCCCAAGAAAGGGATTATAAAATGAAAATTATAGCCTTGTAAGTTGTGCATAAAAACAGGTATAAAATCAGGCTTTCTTGCTCTTAAATTACATGCGCTATGTGCTGGTCCGATAAATTTTCTTGTCAAGTGACAGTGATGACGCACGCGATGAAGCTCGTCTAAGGGGTATTAACATAATATGCAGTCTTTAGCAGAATAAAATATTTTATTTTCCCCTTCGCTCATTTCTTCCATCGGAAGAGGATTAGCGTATATTTTATCCGATTCAAGTTTTTCTAAAAACGCTAGCATACAGTTTTCACCCGTATAAACAAACGGTTTCAAATCAAACATGTCAGACTTGACCAGAAGTAAAACAGAATAGGCACGATGCTCATGAACAGCTTTGTTCCAAGATGTTGACGGATGAGGAACAGGCCCCGAAATTGGTATTAAAAGAGATTCAATGTCTGCATAAACTACAATTGGGATAGGTTGTGTATATTCCACATGTTTAAATTCAATTTTATCTTCTTTCGGAAAAACAGATCGAATTGGTTTATGATTACGACAAAATAATTCATGTTCACGCTTTCGCTCATCACCATTTTTCCCATACTTGTTTACATACGTCTTTGGAAATACGGACAGACATCTACGACAGATACTATATGCACATTTGTGCAAAGATAGTTGAGAACTTACTAATCGTGAAAGATTTGTGATCAAGCAATAGTGAAAATTTTCCCCATTTTGTGTAAATAATAAATCAAATATTTTATCATAATGTTCCTTTTTACTAATTCTAATCGGATACACATTATTTTTCTCGTCTAAGCCATAAACATTTATAGACAGATTATTTAAATTTTCAAATCGTTTGATATCCTTAATTGGTGTCGGGAACGATATAGAATCAAAGGAATATGGAGTTTGAATATTTTTGTATGCATTAAAGTCATTTGATCTAATATTATCACTAAGTATAGCTAAACGGAAGCAATCATTAGTATTATTTCTTACATTTATAACACAACGTTTGTCCCGTATTTTTTTAGGTAATTCAATTTATTGAGATCCTCCAGAAGGTTTATATTTAGTTAAATGTAAGCAGATATAGTTTGCAGAGGCATACATCCAACCGGAACCTTTTTTTTCAAACTCATCCTGTTCCTCTAAAATTTTTTCAAAAATTGTTTCAATGTAATTTTGTAGGTTTATAGAAACATCTATCGTACTAACTTTCGATTTAAAATTAAAATCTGTTCTTTCACTAATAGTATTTTCATTTTTCTTAATGTATGTGCATTCTAACATTATATTTATTTTTAAAGTTTTCCATTCGTCAACATAAGAATTTAGTAAATTTACTAAAACTTCTTTCTTATTGTTTAAAAATTCGTGGGCTAATAATTTTTTATCATCGTTAGAAATGTAAATATCTTCAACCGACTTTCCTAACGAAGCTCAACGAGCGAAGCTCCTGTCAAACATACTATATTTTCTTTTCTTATTGGGAATCACCATTGTGCTCGCGTTAGGTGTATCATTCATACTAACCCCACCAGAAGCTTTACAAGTGCATTTATGGCGTTCAAAATTAAACTTTCTATTAATTTCTTTGCAACAGCCTTGACAATAGAAAAACAACCATTTACATCTGTGTCTTTTATTTGCAATTAATAATCCACATCGATCACATAAATAATTATTTGCGTTGCTTTTACTATTCATTTTACTCCTTAACACTAAAAAAAAAACTATACAAAGCCAAAACCAAAATAATAAAAATATAAAAAAATAGCCTTCCTAAATTAAATGCATCAACTATTCGAATTTAATGTCATATGCATTTTTCTTTTTTCCAAGATATTGAAATTTCAGCTCTCCTAAAAACGAGAATAATCACTTAGCTAATTAAAAAAAAAATACTATATTTAATATATATTTAAATATACTATACCTCTATAGCTTGCTAAGTCCTCATCAGTGAACGCATATATATATCGTTTTGGTAGAAAGGTTCGCACTTTTTCTTCTTCATCATCTTCTATTATGGCCTCAATAGATGGGCCATATTCTGTCTCCTTTTTGCTCAGTTTTATTACCTTGTATGTCCATCCAACAGTCAATTCAAACCACGGTATTATGCTTCAGTATATATATAAGTCTGCTCTTCATTTTTTAAGTGCAGTATGATTCGTAAAGCCCACAAAGGAACAGGTCTAGTAAACAGTTTTATAAACAAGTTGCCTGTTGAATTACATCTTCCGGGCTATCAGTATTGTGGTCCTGGTACGGATCTAGAAAAACGACTAACTAAAGGTGACGTTGGAATAAATCAGCTTGATAAAGCCTGTAAAGATCACGATATAGCTTATTTAGAAAAATTGGATCAGGTTTAAAAAAGAAAAAGAAAAAGATTAGTTTCATCGACTTAGTTAAATCGTCAAAGGTAGATGATGTATAATCTATTCTGAAAGCTTCGAAAGTGGCATATAAGAAGGCTAAAATGCATCTACGTGGTAAGACGAAACCTTGTCCACCCAGAGTTCTACCATTGCCAAAGGAGGGAGGCTTTCTACAATTTCTTGTACCGTTGATGGCAGGACTTTCCGCTGTGGGCTCTTTGACTGGAGGAGCCGCAAGTTTAGTGAAATCGGTTATGAGGCTAAAGAAGCCAAGCTGAAATTGGATGAGCAAAAGAGGCATAATTTGGCTATAGAAGGTCAGAAAGTCGGTAGCGGACTTTATTTGAAACCCTATAAGAAAGGTTATGGTCTGTTTATAAACCGACAAAAAAGGTCGAGAAAAATATGACTGCCGAGTAAACCATTGACTGATCTCGAATTAAATTATATAGCTAAAGTTTTGAATATTGAAAATTTTCGTGGAGTATTTATGATTGATAGTCTTCCTAAATATCCGAAAAAGCATGAGAAAGCTATTGTAAATTTGCATACAAGTTCAGAACCTGGTTCTCATTGGGTTTGTTATATAAAAAAATATAATCTTGGGAAATACTTTGATTCGTTTGGTAATTTGAAACCACCGCCACAGCTACTTGATTACTTTAAAGGTTTACAAATAACTTACAACAGACGTCGTTATCAGAAGTGGAATACTCCGATTTGCGGACATCTCTGCTTAAAGTATTTAGCCAACGTTTCTCATATATTTTAATCATTCATAATCATGAGCTACACAGTAGCGCTTACAGGGGATTCTAGCGTTCTTCATGCGAACTTTTTACCTCCACTAGAATTAGGATCATGCTATACCGTTGGCTTATTATCTTTTGACACATATAATACTATTCCTAATGTAAGGAAGGATGTTAACGATAAGTTTTATTTTGGAAATCTGACGATTCAGATACCTGAGGGATCGTACGATATCAGTGCTCTAAATACTTTTCTTTACGAAGAAATTATGCACCAAGCACCAAGCACCAAGATGAGAGCTGGGTTTGTACTGCGGGGAAATCACAGTACTTTAAAGGTGGAACTTAGAACAACTAAACCGGTTTACTTCAACTTTCCCGATAAGCCACATTCCATCGGTCCACTATTGGGTTTTAATAGTCCAAATCGTGTGATACATCCAGTGAACCGCTATACTGAATCAGATGGAATTGTAAAAATCCTTTCCGTAAACACTATTTCGATTCGATTTCGATTGTGTGCGAGTTGAAGCCCGTTATAAAAGGAGATGTCATACTCAGTTAAGAATTAGTAAACCAATATCGACGAGACTGTTAACAACTGTCAACGCTAACTTTTTAAAACAGTGTGGTTTTAGGTTAAAAATAAGAAAAAAAAATGAATAACATGCTAAATATTACATCAGACGTAAAATTTGAAGAATCTCTTACACAATTTCAATATCATTCACATCAAGCGTATGCGGGGAACACCCTTAACAAGTCTGATGAAATCGGAATACCCATCCATCAACAAGATGTTTATACGATTCCTTCATTAAGTTTTGTTTATCTGGAAGGACGAATTTCAAAAAAGGATGGTACTCCTGGAACTGCTTCAAAATTGACTAATAACGCTTTTGCGTTTTTGTTTGATGAGATCAGATATGAATTGAATGGTATTGAAGTTGATAGAGTGAAAAACCCAGGAATAACTACAACGCTTAAAGGTTAAAGGCTTAAACGCATGCGTCATTTTCACCTAATCAAGTCAAAGGTCTAGAAAATGCATGATGGATAATCCCAGGTGTAGACAAAACTCTTTCAATAGATAAAAACGGTTTTTTTAGTGTGTGTCTGCCACTGGATATTCTCTTAGGGATATGTGAGGACTATCGAAAAATTTTAATTAATCTTAAGCAAGAACTCCTTTTGATCAGATCGAGTACTGACTTGAACTGCGTAAAGGGTTGTAATAAAATTAGATAAAGTGATTTGGAGTATGCCTCATGTTATTGTTTCTGATCAAGAACAGCTGAGGTTGTTAAAAATGGTAGATAAAAACAAGGTCATCTCTATTCCGTTCAGATCATGGGATCTTTACGAATATCCTAATTTACCTGCATCACAACAAGAAAACTGGACTGTAAAAACATCGACAAATTTAGAAAAGCCACGGTATGTTATTATCGCATTCCAGACAAATCGACTGAGAAACGCTAGCAAAGATAACAGTCAGTTTGATAGTTGCAAATTGAAAAATTTGAAACTCTATCTGAATAGCGAGCAATATCCCTATGATGATTTGAATATAGATTTCGAGCTTGGAAAAGTGGCTCTCCTCTACGAAATGTATAAAGAATTTCAAACGAGTTATTATGGCAATAGACATTCTCAACCTCTGCTGTCACGATGTGATTTTGAGATCATAGCACCTATAGCCGTTATAGATTGTTCTAAACAATCTGATGTGATGAAGAGTACGACTATTGATATTCGCGTTCAACTAGAGGCGAGTGAGAACTTTCCTGCTAATACCAAGACATACTGTCTCATTCTTCATGATAAAATAGTAGAATATGAGGTGGGGGCAGGTCTAGTTCGCAAGATTTATTAATCAAACCTGCGTGTATATAGTTTAAGCGCTGAGTCTTTTTCATAATGCTGAGCGTAGACCTTTTGACATGATATAAATGAGGCTCCTCGCTTAGAGATAGTCAATCCCCTTCCGTGATTCATTCATGCACGTTCAGTTAGTAGCTTAGACACTTAAATCTTTTTATTTTAAACTTTTGTTGTAGTGTAAATTAATAAAGTCATTTTTAAAAAAGTTCAATAGCTTCGCACTTGCTTTAATTATATATATAACCATTCAGTCGACTGTAATAATCTCACTGTGCGTAAACCACAAGATGCGTTCGGCGGTCATTGATTTTCAGGGCTATCGCACGGCTTCTAACTCATTAATTGTTAAAGAACTATCTATCATCTCAATCAGCCATGGTTCATCATATCATTGGTTTTTAAACCACCTCAGGATGTTGAATTGAGAGTTTTACCTTGATCATTACTTTTGTACCTTTTCGACTATACATTAGACTACATCTGGGACAACTTACCTGAGGAATGGCGAGAGGATGAGGAATTTATCCAGAAACGAAGACTCTCATGCCTCAATGAATATATTAATTATTAATTGTAATACTATATCTATAATTTATTCATGTTTTATTTCAAATAAACCATAGAAAATTAAAAAAAAAAATTTTTGTTTACCTTTATTCTCCTTTTTACTTAGGGAAAAGTTACAAAAAAAAAACAAGGTATAGGTATAACAATTATTTATTGAATATAGTTCAAATTACAATTTATGTGGGTATTATTACACATTTTATCGAGTTCATTTAGATTATTAAAAAGGGTATTAGTATTAATATTAAAGTCCATTGATGAAGATTTCACAGGTTCTTCACCTTCTTCATGTTTCTTATAGAGTTCAGCCATCTTGGTTATCAAGTCCAGTGGGTCATTGATTTTCTTAACTTCTCTATAAAGCTTTGTCACATCATTTTTGTTGAAACATGCCGAAGGTGTATTCAGCTGAAGGGTAGATGGACTCTGGTTAAACATTGCGAAACAAAGAATTACCTGTTCAATTTTCATGATCCTGTTCCTCCCTCTCTTGGAAAATATACAATTTACATTTTTACATCCTAGTCGGTCTTCAACTTCCACTTTCTGGGGCCTGCTTTGCAAAAGAGACAACATCCTTGGAACTTGGTCGACGATGAATTTCCATTCTTCTGTATCCATATACACTGTTGTTTTCTTGTCGATGACAGCGACAGTGGGCACAAAATCACAAAGACCAACTCGAACTAGTTTGCTACAAGTGATGTGGTACTCAGTCACTAGTTCCAATCGTCGTGGACTCTCCATCTTGCTAGGCTTCAACGAGACTAAAAGATTTAACAGAGAGGTGGGGATAGATGAAGTTTTTCTATTTTTTTTACTAGTTGATTTATCTCGTTTTTTTTTTATTTCATATAAAACTATTTGGAGCTTTAAATGTGCATGTTCTTGAATAAAACGTGTAAACCTCTTACGTATGTTAGCTGTTTTCTTTTTTATTATCAACTTAGTAATAATGGTAGCTTCTCTAGTTGTTCCAAGTACTCAATAAACGGACAATATTTAGCCCATTTCTTGTGATCTACAAAAGAGTCATCATGTACCATCCATTCGTGTAATATTACTCCACAAAAAGGACACCTAGGACACCTTGTTAAGTCTGAATTTTTCAAATAATAAAATCCTGCTGATGCAAGCTTGACGGCACTCACTGGTGAGGACCATCCAACAAATGTAGACAGACGATCATTCTCATACCTCAGACTCCAACCTGGGCGCTTACACATCTTGAACTAATTGAACAGTGAGATTAAAGACACATTTTACCCCCCACCCACATTAATACCATACTTCAAATGACCCATGCAAAAGCCGCGCAAAGGCGGGAGCCACGAATGGGACTCATCTTATCAATGGACTAGACCCAGCTGTGTGTCACTAGATCACAGAAGAACTCTTATCGCCGAATGGCCTGACGTCACAGGGGGCGAGCCCCCAGCTGCTCGTCAATGGGATGAGTCACAGTGACTCATACCCCATGCCATGTTGCCGGATCCCCCCCTCCAACGTTGCCGGATCTACTATCTGGAGGCGCCTGACACACTTATAAACTCTTATCACCCCCCAATGACGCATCAATTCCACGAAATTACACACCCATTCCCAGAATTTCCTCACCCCTCGCCCTGGCTAACACCTCAAGGTCACGAGATAACGTGATACGACACCCTTCAAGGTCATATCTCGGGACTCTTACTCAACCCGCCTATTATATCTACTAATGTATATCATTATACTTGTTTATTCATTATATAATTTCTATAAAATAACAAAACCAGTATATAATGTAGTGATGCTACAGGAAATACAAAATAATTTGTAAATAGATTCACCTGAGGATCTATAATTATATATTATTATCTGGAAATTTAGAGGGGTTATGAAGGAAAAAAAAGCCATTAGAAATAATATAGATTCATGCATGACTGTTGATTTAAGAAAGAAAGAACCTTTTATAAAATATATAGAAGATATTGATGTGTATATATCGTTTAAACATAAGAGTATTAGTCTTAAGCAAAATGTATCCATACCCATCCCGATCCCGCAAATTGCTGTAATTAAGCTAAGCCATAACGAATCTTTTGTAAATATGACTAGTAATAAGGACATTAGTATATCACCCCTATCATTTTCTCACGAAATACTAACATATCACCACATGAATGTATCTTTTCATGAATTACCATCTTTTATTGTACCAAATAATACAAACCTAGAACCTTTAACATGGGATTATATAGAAATTCCCAATATAATTCAAATTATTAGTTTAATAATTGTATTTTATCTTTTCTTGTATCATGTAAACCTCAAGTACTCTGTTCTAAGGACATTCCCTAAAACAAGGCTTCAGTGACCTTCGGCCCCCCTACCAGCCAAAGTCATCCCACTACAGACAACAGAGTTCATCCCTTGGACACACGTACCTCCACCTCACTGATCTACCAGGTGCTCGAATCTTATGGGATGAGGAGTTATATAATATGTATAATCGTATCACTAACAAATGATACGTTTATCAATAGCATCCTAATAACTGTGTCTCTTAACTTATCAGCTCTATTGTAATTATCAATAACCTATTTTCGACCTTTTAATAATATCTATACTTGTCTCCCACGATCTTTCAGTGATATCTGTATTGTTATCATTACTATTATTTTATATTTAAAGCTGTAGATCTTTTTAAGAAGGACTTTAATTTACACTACACAAAGTTTGAAATAAAATATTAAATGGCTACGCTACTAAATGAACGTACTCAATGAATCACAGAAGGGAATTGGTTATCTCTAAGCGAGGAGGCTTATATATAGGATAGGAAAGGATAGTGGTCAGAAGAGCGATAGTGAGCTGATAGCGAACTGTGTCAGCATTTAACTCCTGCCACGGGAAAATGCAACATAACTCCGGGAATGGGATCGCTGGGAGTAGAAATTTGGTATGGATTAGCCATGGGTAATAATGATATAAAAGGAGGTGTAAGAATGGGTTCTTGGGATTTCTTCTGTTTACATTTATAATAGATAATTAATCCTATTGTACAACTTATTATGGCTAAATTAATTATAATACATCCATGCATAAAAGGAAAATCGAAGGTGTCTTCTATTTCAACAAATTGGGGTACAGTTTGGTTAATAGTTTCAATTTTTAGTTGGGTTATATTTGTGAATTTATACATTGGCAAAGGGATCAAATTATAATTATGGGTGTACGTTTTGACTAATGTACAATCTTTTTTAGTGGTATTAACTAATGCTATGTAGGTAGGAATATACTTTCGTTATTACAATTGGTTAGTTTAGTTTGATTAAAAATAATATAAACTTTTAAATAATCATTAAATCTAATGTTAGTTAAAATTTCCTTATGAGTACATCCCTTTATATCAGAATTTATACTAATATCATTTATACAATTGTTATTAATAATTTCTAAATTTTTACAATAGTTATAGTAATCAAGGATACAATTCCCTGTATAATAATTATTTTTTTTATTAATAATTAATTTATCTTACTATCTTACTAATAATTAATATGTCTATTTCCTTATAAGTTTTATTAACAATGATAGGTGTGGGTACAATAAGGTATCCTGTGTAGGATTTTTCGTGAATGGGTAGCTTTACAATTATATGAAATGAAGTATTTTGGTATGAACAATAAATTTTTGTATTTTCCTAGATAATGGTATTGTCATTAGAGATTAAAGTTACATTATTTGATGTTCCTTTAAGGATATCATTTAATAATTTAGAATGTATTATTCCAATCTTGCAAAATTCAATGATTAAAATGAGTTCAGAAATTTTTTTTAAAATTTTAAAATAATAGCTGCATATGAGTAAGAAACGAATAAGCTTTTTCTTCTATGTTTACCATTTTTATGTTAGATTGGGTTTATTTGAAATTCGTATTAATTCGTCCTATTTCATTATCAAATTTGTCAATAATCTGTCTGTTTGTGTTGAAAATGTTTAGTTCGTTAATATTAGCCTGCCTCTTTGCTAGTGCTAGTTTTTCAATCACTGAGTTGTAATGTTCTTTGTCTTTTGCGTCCATGTTTCCCGTGACCCATGAAATTGCTTCACCTAATCCATTTATTATTCCACGTTTCTGTCTTTTAGAATGAAATATTATTAAAGTTTCTTGATTTGAAGTCGTTGTATTCATTAATTACTTCATAGATACTAGATTTGATGTATTTGTATATTACTTCATTAATTTTATTAATTTCGTTAACAAGTATCGTGGTGTTGTAGTAATGGTATGTTTCGTAGTATTTGTCTATTATTCGAATATTGTTTATTTTATATTGTAGTATTCTGTCATTATTTGTTAGATCTTGTATGTTAATTGCTGTTACGGCTGCTAGGACCTGGATCAAGATGAGTGTCAGTGTTATTGTCATTGCCATTTTCTGTAACAAAATATTTTTATTTTATTGTATAGTAAATTCTTTTTTAGTTTGATTCTAGGTGTTTTGACAAGTTCTTCTGAGTTAAGCTCAGGAGGTTCCTCACGATTTTGATTGAGTTTTTCGTTTCGAGTTTCTTTTATGTATTCTACTTTCTGTCTTACTTCCTTATGTAAGTCTTTTAGTTGTTGGAAATAGTTATTAACATGTACTTCTTGTATGTCTTGTGTGTCATACGAGTCTTTTATTTTTCCAAACGTTATTTCATTTAGAGTTAATTTAAGGTTTTGATTTAAAGTATTATTGTATGCCATAGTTCTAGTTAGTACGATTCTTTAAAATTTGTTATTTTTGTTTTGATTGATGTTTATTCTCATTATTTCATTAAAAGTGGCATGACATTTGTTTAGTATACCTAATGAATTTGAATAGTTTTTGGTAGTGTAATGTATTTCGATATTAGTCGCTTTGCAAAATTGTTGTATTAATATGCTGTTAAATTCTTTTCCATGATCAGATATAATTATTTCTGGAATTGGATATAAACCGATGTATTCTTCTGAAACTTGGTTAATAGTTAGGGCATTTTCGTTATTTAATATTTGTGCGTATAGTCTTTTGGAAAATGTATCAATGGATGTAAATATAATTTTTTTGTCATAAAATATTAAGTCAATCATGATTTCTTGAAATGGTTTGTCAGGTGTAGGAGTTGTTACAAATTTACTTTTTATTGGTTTCCTGTCATATTTAGTTACTTTGCAGGTTTCACATTTATTTATAAATTTGGTTATTTTATCTTTCATGTTAGGAAAATAAATTGTTCGTTTCAATTTATCATATGTGTGGCGATTCTTAGTATTTAAGCAAATCGCCCTATACGCTATTGCAGATATATTATAAACAAAGTAAATTATTATAAATCTTTTAGCAATAAAGAAAACGCAGAAGCAAGTAACACGAGACAGGACGACGTCTGTCAGTCATAAATTAGAGAGACCCTTACAGCCCAGGCCTGCGGGACCCTTAGCACATGTAAACCACAGGCTAAGTGGTCCTGTCAGCAGCCTGACCGATTACTGAGAATCGGCACGTCCTCAACACATGTTAGGATCTCGCAGGCACTAAGCAACCTTTTTGTTTCAGCCCCTCCGAGGAGGCGTGGGACATATTTAACGGAGGAGGCTAGCCCCGGACGACCAGTCTTTCGCGACCGTTCCTCCGTGATACTTGCTTCTGTTTGAACTCTGAAACTTTGACTTATTCTTTATGAATCCTCTGTACCCCTTGAACATAGTGCATTGTCGGGGCACATACCTATCAGAAATGGAGTCAGATATTAACGCCGACCTGGAACGATTGTCCAGGTTACAAACCTGAACAATTCGCACTTTTCACCAGGGCTAGAGTGATTGGGCACTCCCCTAGTGACATTTCCCGACAACTGGTGACCCCGACGTGATCTAAGACGATAAAAAAAAAAGAAAAAACTTTTCTTATGATGGCCGACCCACCAGCCCCGTCCAACGAAGCGTGCTGTGCAACCTTACACGCCATTACTTGGACGCGCAAACTGCCAGGGTTTCATGAAGAAGACCCAAGACTATGGTTCCTGCAGGTCAAAAATATTTTTTCAACGAGCCAGATCTCTTCTTCCAAAGCCAAATCGGAGCATATTTACGCTCAACTTCCGTTCAGGGTACTAACGCAGGTCGCAGACCTAGCGTATTCTCCAAGCGATAGTCCCTGCGAAGACTTAAAGGCTCGTCTTATCGAAACATACAGCCAGAGCCACTACAGACGACTGATCCGGTTATTGGAAGACAAACACCTCGGAGACCAGAAACCGTCACATCTCCTGCGTCAAATGCAGGCACTGGCAGGACCCACGACTTTTGAGGACATCATTCGCACCCTCTTGCTACGCGCCTTGCCAGACAGGGTCTGCGACATACTGGCATCGCACTACGAAGCGAAATTGTCGAAACTGGCGTCGATAGCGGACAAAATCACGGACTTAAGTTCAGCTACCGCAATACACACAGTCCAGCCCGCATCGCCTCCCAAGGCCAGCCTGCCACGCTCCGGCTATGACTGCCAGACAGCCATCGCACAGCTCACCCAACAAATAACCGTGCTGGCCAATTCAACGAGCGGACGAGAAGAAAACAGGTCCGCTCAGGACCACAACAAGCTAAGTGGTCCTGTCAGCAGTCTGACAGATTACGGAGAATTGGCATGCTCCTCACCACATGTTAGGATCTCGCAGGCACTAAGCAACCTTTTTGTTCAGCCCCTCCGAGGAGGCGTGAGACATATTTAACCGAGGCGGCTAGCCCCAGACAGTCAGTCTTTCGTGGCCGTTACTCAGTGATACTTGCTTCTGTTCGAACTCTGAAACTTTGACTTATTCTTTATGAATCCTCTGTACCTCTTGAACATAGTGCATTGTCGGGGCACATACCTATCAGAAATGGAGTCAGATATTAACGCCGACCTGGAACGATTGTCCAGGTTACAAACTTGAACAATTCGCACTTGTCACCAGGGCTAGAGTGATTGGGAACTCCCCTAGTGACATTTCCCGGCATATGGCTTATATCGACGATATAATAATTCATTCAAAAAACGAGGAAGAGCATTTGAAAGACATCGAAAGGGTTCTACACACATTCAAGAAAAACAATTTAAGTATACAATTAGACAAAACTGAATTTTTTTAAACGGAACTTAAATTTTTAGGTTATATAGTGACAAAAAACGGGTTAAAAACGGACCCAAATAAAATAAAAACTATTACAGAATTTAAACAACCCAATGACGAAAAAGCACTTAGACGATTTTTAGGAATGATGGGATATTACAGGAGATTTATAAAGAACTACGCGAAAATAACAAGACCTCTTAGCGCAGCCATTAACTCAAAAAAATACAAATCCAAAGAATTTAAGGATAGTTTCCATTACTTAATTAAACAAATGACTAGCACACCGATTCTAGCATACCCCGACTGGAACAAACAATTTATTCTAACTACAGACGCGAGTAATCAGGCTATAGGTGTAGTACTCAGCCAAATAATTGATAATAGAGAACATCCGATAGCATTTGCTTCGAGAGTACTATCAAAAACGGAGAAAAACTATGGTACAATGGAAAAAGAAATATTATCTATATTATACTTTACTCAGCACTTTAAACCATATCTTTATGGAACGAAATGTTTATTATTAACTGAACACAAACCGCTAACGTGGGTATTTACTATGAAAAACGAAAACAGCAGAATCATGAAATGGATCTGGAAGCTTCAAGAATTTGAGTTTGAAATTAAACACGTTTCGGGAAAAACAAATCAAGTAGCAGACTGCTTGTCCAGACAAATTGAAATAAACGCATTAGAAGACATAGAAGTAAATATAAACATACCAGAAGACAATACGTCAGAATACGAGGCCTTTATAGATTAATTATTAGAATTATATAATGACGAAACTTCAGACAATGACTAAATTTTAGAAACAATAGAGGAATTACCAATACTAACCAACAAGGACTGATAACTCAACACTCACAATACAGTAACAACGGACAAGTATGGCTAGTAGAAAAGGATAAATGTTTAAATGTAGAAAAAAATCAAATAATAGTTAAACGCGGTGCAAATAAAGTAACTTATGAGAAAATATTTGAAAAACATAGGTACACTATTTTTATAAATAATATTGAATTAATAAATGAACTATTATTAGAATTCTTAGATCCTAATAAAACATATCGAATTTATTGCCAAACAAATTTTGAAACTTTAAATGAAATTTACGAGGACTATTACAAACAGATACAAAAACTGATTGAAAAAGACTATAGAACAATAAGACTTAAAAGATACTTTTTATTATGTGAAGACATTACAGAATTAAGTGACCAACAGCAGGCAATTCTAGACTATCATTACGGTAAAACATGTCATCGCGGAATTTTAGAAACATATTGTCGGGAAATGTCACTAGGGGAGTGCCCAATCACTCTAGCCCTGGTGAAAAGTGCGAATTGTTCAGGTTTGTAACCTGGACAATCGTTCCAGGTCGGCGTTAATATCTGACTCCATTTCTGATAGGTATGTGCCCCGACAATGCACTATGTTCAAGGGGTACAGAGGATTCATAAAGAATAAGTCAAAGTTTCAGAGTTCGAACAGAAGCAAGTATCACGGAGGAACGGTCGCGAAAGACTGGTCGTCCGGGGCTAGCCTCCTCCGTTAAATATGTCCCACGCCTCCTCGGAGGGGCTGAAACAAAAAGGTTGCTTAGTGCCTGCGAGATCCTAACATGTGTTGAGGACGTGCCGATTCTCAGTAATCGGTCATGCTGCTGACAGGACCACTTAGCCTGTGGTTTACATGTGACAAGGGTCCCGCAGGCCTGGGCTGTAAGGGTCTCTCTAATTTATGACTGACAGTCGTCGTCCCGTCTCATGTTACTTGCTTCCGCGTTTTCTTTATTGCTAAAAGATTTATAATAATTTACTTCTGTTTATAATATATCTGCAATAGTATAGGGTGATTTCCTTAAATACTAAGAATCGCCACAGGGCTCCCCCAAATTGCCCTGTTATACAAGTTTGACAGTTTTCTTATATTGAATTACATTGCATAATAAAAACGTACATAATACAAACATATGTCTATCAATTTTTTCTTAAACGCTTACACTGTTGTGTGCATTGGAAATTATTGGTAGAACAATTATTACAAATATACAATTATATAGCTCTTTCCTTAAAAAAACAAAATTTTTATCTTTTACATGAATGGCAATAAAAGAATCAACATTTTACTTGATAACAGACCCAGTTAGCTAATTAAAATGTAACCACTACAAACAGTCGCAAGTATTAAGATATACATATTTACATACACGTTTGACTAACATTGTTTTACAATTGTTGTGGTCTGTTGATCGCTGTTAACATTTATGAACGGGAAAAAACAAAAACATATAAAATGACTTACAGTAACAAGTGGTAACTTAGGTCCTAATATAATATATAAAAATATTATAGCGTATATTTCGAAACAACTAAAAAAAAAAAATCAACTTATATTTTATCAGTAATGTCTATTTTATATTTACCGTCGCGCTACCGAACTTCTCGTGCAGAGGTATGGTGGTGGAGTGTTTCCTAATTCCTCTGGTTCACCCGGTGTAGGTAAACTTTCGGTGGTGTCTAGCAAATAAGCTGGCTTGACACGGTCTAGGGAAATGCGAGTCTCCTTATTATCTGCCATTATGACTATGGTTTTATTATTCCTGCTGACTACTGGGTGCGGACCAGTATAAGCCGGTTCGAGGCTACGCCGGTGTTCTTGTCGAACGAAGACGTGTGTGCAGGTGTTGAGGTCTTTGCTAACGAACGTCTTCTTCGTGTCTTCCCGGTGTTGAGTGATGTTGCGTCGAACGTCAAGATCTACTTGTGTTGGTGTAAAGTATTCTCCGGGAAGGCGTAAGGGTTTTTGGTATGTTCGCTCGGCGACACTGCACCCCAGGTCTTCTTTGATCAAACTTCGTAGGCCGAGCAGGACTGCTGGTAGGCTTCGCGTCCACTGACGGTGTTGTGAATAGGCGGTTAGTGCGGTTTTCAGCGAGCGGTGCCATCGTTCAATTCGGCCGTTTGACTGTGGATGGTAGGCGGTGGTCCGAATTCTCTCGACACCCAGGAGGCGAGTTAGTCTCGTGAACAGGTCTGATTCAGATGAGAGAAATGTCGCTGCCCGGGATGTTAACGGGCTCTAACCTGCATGTGGCGTTCTGTTCCCTGAAGACTGTTGATTCTTGATCTTCTACTTGAGCCGTGTGTAATTTTTGAAAATTTTCTGGGACACAGACGGCTTCTATGCGCGAGAGGGCATCTGCCACGACGTTGTCCTCACCCTTACAATAGCGTATTTCTGTCGTGAATTGAGCTATGTAATTTAGGTATCGCATGCGTCGTGGGCAGGAAGTGTCACTTTGTTGGGCCATGGCGTGTGTGAGCGGCTTGTGGTCTGTATAAATGATTACTTCCCGCGCTTCAAGAAGCTGTCGAAAATATTTGACTGCTTCGTAGATAGCTAATAGCTCTCTATCAAAGGTGCTGTATTTCGACTGAGCAGTGTTGAAAGCGCGGCTGAAGAAACCGATTGGCCTTAGAGCACCTCCCTCCATCTGTTGTAGTGCCGCACCCATAGCTGTGTCGCTGGCGTCAGTGGCTAGGATAAGCTGCCCGTCTGTTGATGGATGAGCGATTAGTTCCTCCGTCCCTCGGACGAACGTAGCCGTTTGGCCCTGTAGCTTTAACCGGCATATCCGTACTCTGTCTACATCATCCCATGAAAATTTTAGTTCCGTTTAAAAAAAATCAGTTTTGACTAATTGTATACTTAAATTGTTTTTCTTGAATGTTTGTAGAACCCTTTCGATGTCTTTCAAATGCTCTTCCTCGTTTTTTGAATGAATTATTATATCGTCGATATAAGCCATAGTTCTCGGTAAGTTCTCTATAGCCATGTTAATCATGCGTTGGAAAATTGGTGGTGCATTGCATAAACCAAACGGCATTCTTAAGAATTCGTATCGTCCGTCGTCTGTGCTGAAGGCTATTTTAGTTATCGATTCTTCTTCCATGGGTATTTGGTGTAAAACCGAAGTTAAATCTATTGTTGTAAAATACTTTGCTCCTTTAAGTTTATTCAGTACATCTTCTATATTTGGTAAAGGGAATTTATCATTGGTGGTGTAACACCCCCGTACCTACCGGGAAATAGGAAATTTATTTTTGGAAGAGGTTGAGAAATCAGGGAACGGGAAGTTAGGAACCTGGAAAGAATTATGGAAGACTTATCAGCTAGCCTGCACTAATTTATAACCGGGTGAATTGGTTGGGAAAGATACAAATAAAAACGATACATAAACTCCTTTTTCTACGCCAAAACTACTGGTTTATTAAAGTTAATAACTCATTTTAAACAATTTCTATAACACATAATACTCATTGTATATTGATATAATAATTGAATGTCCTAAGCTCCCACGGGGATTAATGTCCCCCACACCAAGGGAATTTGCTCGAGTTACCTTTAATACAGTCCTTTCCTAAGATATCTTTCCTCCTTTAGATCACTCACTTTTTCTCACAGGTATCTCAGTATACTCAATCGAAGCTTACACACATACGAGATAACCTTCCTCGTTTTGTTACAACATGTGTTCTTATTTTTTTTATTCTTTCAATGCTGATGTCAAAGGCACGCGTTTATCCTCTTCCAGCCGTCTAGGAAGTGCAGATACCAGTCAGTGCCGGTAATCTAATCTCTCGGAATGGTACATACTCAACGCTGTTTTGTTACAGTGGTTTCTGAATTAAGTTTGCGGTAGTCTATGACCATTCTCACTTTCTTAATTCCACTAGCATCCATCTTTTTTGGCACTATCCATAGTGGCGAGTCAGTTTTTGTACTTCATCTTTAATTTGATTTTTAAATTGCTTGGGGTACCTATCATTCCTTGTGTAAATTGGGTCATTATTTTTGGTATTTATCCGATGCTTTATTAAATTAGTAGCTTGGAGTTTTTCATTTTCTTTTTTTATTACTTCACCATTATTTGAAATTATTTTTATTAAATTGTTAATTTTTTGCGCATGCGCTACTTTCTAAAACACCTATCAACTTCGCTCGTCCTTCGAATACTTTATTCTACCGTTTATAGGCCACGGTTCACCCATAAAACTGTTTTAGCAGGCAACTTACGTGAGCTGGCCACGAGGGAGCCCTCAAGGCGTGAGTAAATTGCTTATTATATTTGGGTGAAGGGTAATAAGTAATATCGGAATTAGTAGTCGGCCATTTTAAATGCCTTTGCCATTAGACGTTTACCGATCGTTCACTAACGACAAGTAATAGTTCTCTGAGCCAGTCGGTCTGGTGGTTTAGAGCCAAGACCCGTGACTCACCACTGGGAGTTGTGAGCTTGAATCCCACTGGCGGTACGTACTCCTTTTATACTAACAAAAAAACCGCAGTTATAATAAAATGAGATTTTATCAACAACTTATGTCTCAAAATAAGAAAAAAAGATATAGGTCCAACTCCGACACCGTGGCCGTAAAGTGAAAACCAAGAAGGTCGAATAGGAACGTACAAATGACCTCCTCTGCAGCTAGTTCCATGAAGGAGATACCTCTACAGGCCAGTACATCCAAAAAAGAAACCGCCATAGAGTCGCCTTTCTTTACGCCAAACACCTTTGAGGCTTTGAAAAATATCCCAGCAGAAGAAATGGAAGTCAACAAAACTCCAACACCGCCTGCTATGTTGTACGCAACATTAGCAACTTTAAATTACTATGGTCACAAATGAGCAAAATTGTTCGTACCGGAAAATATACGTGCCTCAATCGCTCTCGGGATACAAACATTTCCCCAAACACTTCCGATACTTATCGAGCGATTGTTAAATATTTGGATGAAACCAATGCAGACTTCCACACCTACCAATTAAATTAAAGCAGGAACGATCACTCCGAGTGGTGATCAAAAATTTGCACCCGACCACACAAGCTGACGAAGTAGAAGAAGAACTCTCAGCTCTCGGATACAAAGTTCGCCAAATAACAAACGTGTTGCGTAAGGATAGGCAACAGGATGAAACAATAAAAATAGCATTACCACTTTTCTTTGTTGATCGCGAGTGGACACCTGGAGTTGAGAAGATATATGACCTAACAAACCTGTACTACACAAGGGTACAGGTTGAAAAACCGTATCCCAAACGCGATATCGTCCAGTGCCATAACTGTCAGGCATATGGGCACACAACATCTTACTGCCACCACCCTCCCAGGTGTGTTAAGTGCAGTGGGCAGCACAAAAGCGAATTGTGCAAAAAGCCCCTAAAATTGCCTGCGGTCTGCGTGCTTTGCCAGCAAGGAAATCCGGCCAACAACAAGGGCTGCGAGGCCTACAGAACGCTGAAAACCAGGAAAGAACAACGTTGTCAGCCAGAAGAGGAAAAACTAGTAACAAGAAGTGGTCCAGCCAGAAATTTGAGGCCTTCTGTTTCTTTCGCCGATGCCGTTCGCAACAAAGAGCAGTCACAGGCACCGCCCACTCCCTGTCCACAAGATCACATTTCCCAGCATTCCATTCATCCCGTTAACCCTCAAACTCAATCCCATCCTCAGCCACACATCTCGCATATTCCTCCACCTTCAAGTTCTTCGGATCTCACCAGCCTATTAACCTCATTCCTTACAGAGTTAAGAACCCTAATTACCCCTCTCATTTCCCTTCTTACAAATCTTGTCTCCTACCTTATCCTTGTTAAACAAAATCCATAAGTGGATCCTTCCGTCTCCTTATCCATTCTCCATTGGAATGCGAATGTTGTTCACACCCACACTAACGAACTGGCAGCACTACTCCACGACAAAAACATCGACGTAGCTCTTATGACTGAAACAAGACTGACGAGTAAACGACCATTTACCGTTCGACAGTACCAGACTTATCAAACTGGTCACCCAGATGGAAAAGATCATGCAGGTACCGCTATCATTGTCCATAACTCCATATCCCACCATATAGTTCCTCTGGTAGCACATGATTTCCTTCAAACCACTGCAGTGTCAATTTCCACCTTCACTTATCCCCTTACACTAGCATCAGTGTACTGCTCTCCCAATAAATCCATTTCCGACTCCCAATTCATCTCCTTTCTAGACTCCATCGGACATCGTTTCCTTCTGGGTGGGGACTTTAATGCGAAGCACCAACACTGGGGGTCAAGATTCACAAATACACGAGGACGTGCTCTGCTGTCTGCACTCACACGGAAACAGTGCTCCACTATCACTCCTGACACAGCCACCTATTGGCCATCTGATCCCAACCGAAATCCTGATATCCTTGACTTCTTTTTTTACAATAGTTTAGGAACACTAAACTATTCACTCACGCGCCTTGATGATCTCTCCTCTGACCATAGTCCTTTACTATTAACCATTTCCCTAAGACAAATTCACAAACTGCCTCCTTCTTCATTTATTAGGGGCCCAGTTGACTGGGACCACTTTCGCCAGCTTCTTACAGAGTCCGTAAACCTCAAATTGTCCCTGAAAACATCCAACATGCAGTGCATTCGAGGTCGGCTAGGGAGGCATCGTCACCCCATCGTCACATAACTATCCACAATCATAATCGTTTACCTCAGCATCTCCAAACGCCGCTCCAGAACAGTGTGGCAAAGATCCCGGCATCCTGCTGATCGCCGCTCGTACAATCAGTACTGCCGATTGGTAAAGCGGCTATTAGCATCCTTCCGTTCCGATTCTTACAATTCCTATCTCTCCTCTCTGTCCACCAGGGATAACTCCATGTGGAATGTAACCAAAAAAATTCTAAAGTATCAACTTGTTCCACACCTACTCCGTCGTGATTATGGGTCCTGGGCGGCTTCGGATGGGAATAGGTAGGAGGAATTTGCTCTGTATCTTACCCATACGTTCACACCTCACCTTTCTCATCAAGCCATACTCATAGCACAACTGTGGAAGATTTCCTCACTTCACCTATACCTCTCTCTCTTCCACCAAAAGCCGTTAATCCATCTAAGGTCAAATATCTGAAAAACGTACCTTACCGAAAATCCCCGGGACATTATCTCCTTACTCCTCAAATTCTCAAACAACTTCCTCCTAAAGCCATAATCTTGTTAACATATATATATATATATATATTTGCATTATCCGAACGACGCACTTTCCTCTCCTCTAGAAACATTTCATTATTGTCCTATTCGCCAAACCCGGTGAACCACCCAATGACCAATCAGTCCCCTTACCGTCCAATCAGTCTTCTTCCTATCCTCTCAAAAATATTTGAGAAACTCCTACTAAAACGTCTACTTCCAATTGTTGAATCTAAAAACCTTTTTCCCACACACCAGTTTAGTTTCCGCCAACGACATTGCACTGCTCAACAAGGCCTTCGCGTTGTTGATCACATCTCCTCAGCCCTTGAAACCAAACAGTATTGCACTGCTGCCTTTCTTGATATAGCTCAAGCTTTTGACAGGGTTTGGCACGCATGTTTACTCTACAAGCTCGAAAGATATTTACCATAGATCCTTTTCCTAATCCTACAGTCCTACCTTTCAAAACGCTTATTCCAAGTCCGCTGTGGTTTAGAATACTCTAACTACTATCCCATAAGTGCAGGAGTTCCACAGGGCAGTGTCCTGGGCCCCATCCTCTATAACCTATACACCGCTGATGTCCCCTCTACTCCCAATACCTTCTTGGCCTCAATTGCAGATGACACTGCAGTCTTGTCATCCCACCCAGACCTGACATAGCATCCCATAACCTTCAAAAACACCTTGACGAGATCGAGTATTGGTGCAATCAATGACGGATCAAAGTTAATGAAGCAAAATGCTCCCACATTACCTTCACAATTTGTCGCAAGACATGTCCACTAGTTAATTTTAATTTTATTCCTCTCCCTGTATCCGAGACAGTACGGTACTTAGGCTTCCATCTTGACAAACGACTGACCTGGAACCCACATACGAGACTAAAAAGACAAGAACTAAACAGACGCTTTGAACAACTGTACAGACTACTTCAAAGGACATCCCATCTCTCAATAGAAAATAAACTACTAATCAACAAAGTTATACTTAAACCAATCTGGACATACGGAATAGAGCTATGGGGGACAGCAAAAAAGTCAAAAATCAATCCATCAAGCGTATCCAATCCTTTTAATCCAAAGTCCTGAGACCAATAGTAAATGCCCCTTACTATGTCTGCAACAAAACACTTCATAACGACCTTAATATACCGTACATTCTAGAACTCATCCCTTCCAAATTTATGAAATTCCACAGTAGCCTTTCCAACCACCCTAATCCTGTAGCACAGTCATTGCACTGCGCCATTTATCCCTATAATCCTACTCAGAGACTAAAAAATAAGTTTTTTTTTTGTTTTTTTTTTTTCTTAGCTCTCAAACCTATAAAAATAGGATGTGGGAAAAATAAAATAAAATTATTTTAGGCTAATAAGTGCCTTTTACTAAGGGGAGTCCCCCATTTGAAGGATGTATGAGTAGGATAGATATAGGGTGTGGAATGCCTAAAGGAGGCGGGTGGAATCGGGAAGGTAGTGAGGGAGGTGCGGAGAACTCTGTTCTGAAATTTCTAGAGCGTTTTGAGAGTGTTAGGAGTCAGATACTTTGAAGCAATACTTCATAGCAAGTCAGAAAAGAGGAGACTCATACATCAAAGCAGGTCTTAGGACGCTCTGGTATATCAGCAGCTTGAGGCGTACCGATAAGCGTACCGGGCTGTGAAGTAGGTGTCCGAGGCTGAAGAATTTCTTCCTAACACTCTTTAACTTCTTGCCGAGATGTGTCGTGAACGACAAGTGTCTACCGAGGGTAATCCCAAGGTAGCATAGTTTGTTGCTTACAGGGCACTCTTTGCCTTCTAAGACGAAGGATTTTGGGAGCTTCTTTCTTCTGGATTTATAGCTGAATATAATTCCTTGCGTCTTGGCCGGGTTGACTTTAATGTGGACGGCAGTAGTGCGAGTTTGGGTGTTCTGGCACACCGATATGGACCAATCAGAGAGCTCCATTTGGCCCCGCCCTTTACCCCCACCCTACCCTAGGCCACGCCCCTTTACCCTTACCCTACCCCTAGGCCACGCCCCCTTTACCCCCACCCCTACTAGGCCACGCCCCTTTACCCCCTCCTCACGTGCGATCGTGCTTTCAAGACCAAAAATATTGCAATCTACGACATGTCTTCCATCTTGAATAGCCTAAGCGAAAGTTACGCAAAGTTGGCTACCGAGATGGAAGAGATGTCGATGAAGGGAAGCGGCTGGTTCCATAAAAGTCTTGATGGTCTTCTCTTACGAGTCAATCGATTTAAACCCCTAGGCGCTTCTAGTTTCATCCCACTTCCGGCTAAAATAGCAGCCAAAAAAGCTATTATAAATGTAAAAAACAATGACGAGTGGTGTTTCAAATACGCCATACTTTCCCACCTCGTCGAAGGCAGAAATCTAGATCGCGTAAGCAAATACCATCACTTGCAACACGGATACAATTTCGACTGTATTTCCTTCCCCACTCCTCTCCAACAGCTGAAAACGTTTGAGCGACACAACAATATCAGTGTGAACGTTTTCGCCATTGGAGAGTCTGGAGACGTGTACCCTCTCAATGTAGTGAGAGAGGAGAAGGTCGATCATCGCGATCTCCTTCTTCTCACGACTGATGATGGAAGAAGCCACTATTCCTATATAAAGGATTTCAATCGGTTAGTGGCTTCCCAAATCAGATGTCATAAGGGAAGGGTACACGTCTGCAAGCGATGTCTCACTCATATCAATACAGATGCGAGAGACTTCGATGAGCGGGTGAGGGAGCATATGTAGTACTGTGGGAAAAACCAACCGACTCGAATCGTTCTCCCGGCCTGTGACGACAAGGGGAATCCTCCAACTACGTCGTTTATTAACATCCAACGACAGGTGAGGATTCCTTTTGTCGTCTATGCAGATTTTGAATCTGTCTTAGTAAAGGTTCCGCCGGGGGATTCAGGACGGTTACAAACGGTCCCCTACCAGAAACATCTTCCGATGAGTTTCTGCGCCTATGTAAAGGTAGCAGAAAGCGTTCCACGCTCCTTACTGCCCCATGATTTTCCCGCTGAACCCTACATCTACACGGGTGAGGATTCAGTGAGTAGATTTATGGGCTACATTAAGGAAGTGGCGGAGAAGGTGTCTCTGGTATACTCCATGAAGCGGCCGATTATACCCCTGACACCTTTAGAGATGGAAGCCTACACCCAATCCGAAAATTGTTACCTTTGTTCCTCTCCTTTCACTCCAAGCAATGGGAAAGTGAAGGACCACGATCACATCACAGGGATGTATCGGGGTCCAGCACATTCCAATTGCAATATCCTTTACCGCACTCCTCGTTTCCTTCCCGTCCTTTTCCACAACCTCAGCGGGTACGACGCCCACTTCATTGTCCGAGATTTGGGGCGTGACTTGAATGAAGAGGAAAAGAAAAACCTCTACATTCACGTCATCCCCAACTCTGAGGAAAAGTACATATCTTTTAGTATGAGTGTGGGTGCCCTATCCGTGAGATTTGTGGATTCATTCCGTTTTATGGCTTCCAGTCTCGACAAGTTGTCTAAGAATTTACCCAAATCCAACTTTAGAGATATGGGTAAATTCTTCCCCGCCAACCATTTGGACCTCGTACTCAGGAAAGGAGTGTACCCCTACGACTACACGGACTCGTTCGAGAGGTTAGCCGAAACAGCTCTGCCTCCGAAAGAGGCATTTTACAGTCAGCTGAATGAAGCTAACATCTCGGACGAGGACTACCAGCATGCCAAGTCAGTCTGGGATGCGTTTGAGATTCAAAACCTGGGAGAGTACAGCGAGCTCTACCTTAAAGTAGATGTGATGCTCTTATGCGACGTCTTTGAAAATTTCAGGGACGTTTGCATGGGAGCATACTCGCTGGACCCTTCCTGGTATTTCACCGCACCCGGGCTGGCTTGGGATGCTATGCTAAAATTCACGGGGGTAAAGTTAGATCTCCTAACTGATTACGATATGGTCCTTATGATCGAGCGGGGGATAAGGGGTGGATTGTGCCAATGCAGTCTCCGGTATGGAAAGGCTGAAAACAAATATCTGGACCCAAGTCACGATCCTCAGGAGGAATCGTCATACATCGCCTACTTGGATGCAAACAACTTGTACGGGTGGGCGATGTCGAAAGCGCTTCCGTCTGGGGGTTTTGAATGGGTTCAGAATCCGGAATCTCTAGATTGGCTCACTATACCGAAAGACGGGCCTTTCGGCTATATCGTCAAGGCCGACATAGAGTATCCGGAAGAGTTGCACGATTTGCACAACGATTTCCCCCTGTTACCCGAAAGCAATATTCCTCCAGGTGGGAAATTTAAAAAGTTATTAGCTCCATTGAGTAACAGGGAGAAATACGTTCTGCATTTCGCCAACTTGCAGCAGGCTATGGGTTTAGGACTAAGGTTAACACGAGTGCATCGAGTACTCAAATTCCGACAATCTGATTGGCTTCGTTCTTACATCGAACTTAACACCAAACTCCGACAACAAGCAACGAACGACTTCGACAAAGACTACTAGTAGCTCATGAATAATGCTGTTTTCGGAAAGTTTATGGAGGATGTCCGAAAACGGCTTAAGATTGAGCTTGTAGCATGTCAACGACGACTAAAACGACTCATTTCCAAACCGACTTTTAGAGACAGGACGATTTACACTGAATCGTTAGTGGCGGTACATCTAGACTTTGAAAAGATCCAGATGAACAAACCAATTTACGTAGGGATGGCCATACTGGATCTTTCAAAAATTCGGATGTACGAGTTCCACTACGATTCTATGTTACCCTACTACGGAACTGACAAACTAAAACTAATGTACACTGACACAGACAGCTTACTATACCACATAAAAACAAACGACTTTTACACTGACATACTGACTAGCTTTATGGACGAATTCGACACAACAGACTATCCCCCAGACCATCCCGCTCACAGGACTCACAACAAAAAGGTGTTGGGAAAATTTAAGGATGAAGCCAACGGAGTGCCCGTCTCCGAGTTTGTCGGCTTGCGTGCGAAGATGTACTCGCTACGAATCCTCGACAAAGAAACGAAAAAGGCGAAAGGGATCAAAACGGGGGCTGTCGAGAGAAAGCTCACTTTTGAGGACTATCTCACAGCTTTGCGTGACGGAAAAGAGTTCGAGACCAGTTCCTGTTCGATTATTTCGAAACGGCACGAGCTCTTCTCCGTCAAACAGACCAAAACATCCCTTTCGCCTCATGATGATAAACGTCACTTTGTCGATGGAGTTAGTACCTTAGCTCATGGCCACTATTCCATATTGGATGTGTAGGGTGTCGACGAGGCGGAGAATTCGACGGTTTCCTTATAAAAAACTCTCTCTCAATACTGACAATTGTTGTATGTATATAGTTGTATATAGTTTTTATCTTTTTGTATTAAAAAAAAAAAATAATAAAAAAACGTTTTGTGTTAATGTTCACATTTTAATTTGAGTTTGTTTAATTTTTAATTTAAAACGCAGAGGAAAGTTTTTTTTCACCCAAAAGTATAGAAAAGTAATGCGATGAGTTCAAAAATTCCAAAATAGCCAAGATTAAAAATAATAAAAAGGATAACTTCACCCCTCAAGGGGCGTGGCCTAGTAGGGGTGGGGTTAAAGGGGGGCGTGGCCTAGGGGTAGGGAAGGGTAAAGGGGCGTGGCCTGGGGTAGGGTGGGGGTAAAGGGGCGGGGCCAAATGGAGCTCTCTGATTGGTCCATATCGGTGTGCCAGAACACCCAAACTCACACTACTGACGGCATCGAGTTTCTTGGCGATCTGTTGACTGGCGCTCTCAGCGAATTTCAGGGTTCTGGTGGGATTGATGCTAGTGCTGTAAACACCTGTCGTCTGCATATGCCGATACCTCGCAGTTGGGGTACGAGTCTCCTACGATGTGGGCGGTGTAAATGTTGAACAGCAGGGGGCCTAGCACCGATCCTTGGGGGACACCGGCAGTGTAATTTCTTCGGGTCGTAGACGTAGTGCCTATACGAACCTAAAAAGTTCTGCCTGTAAGATAGGATCTCATTAGAATCTGCAGCTGATCCGAGAATTAATATTTCCTCAGACGTTGGAGTAGGATGTAATGGTCCACAGCGTCGAAAGTTTTCGAACAGTCCAGAGAAATCATAGCGGTAGGTCTGTTGCCCGGACTCATCTAGAACAGCGCAACAATGTCTTACAGTCATAAGAAAATAACCAGAAGCCTTATCGAATTTCATACGAAACTGAAGATAATACAATAAAATAATACAACTAATAACAATAAAATAAAAATATCCTGGTAAAACTTTATAAAAAAAACCAAATTATGGCCCCAATGAGATGCGTGGAGGTCGAGGATACTAGAGCCAAACAACATCACTTCGGTAGGCTTCCCCACCGGAAGCTTTAACTGCTTTACATGTACAGTCCTGCGCTTCCCGGTTTCACGGACACTTTGTATGAATAATAAATTGTGTTCGCGAATCGCGATCACCCTGAAGGGTCCCTCATAACGGGACAATTCTTTAGTCCGATTGGAGCTGATCCTTCGATACACAATGGTGCTTATCGTGACGCGTCTTTCTATCGGTTTGACACCTTCATTATCCCTGACCACCCTCCTAGTCTTTTCGGCTGTAATTCTCGCGTAGGCTTTTCCCCACAGTTTCCCCAACTCCACGCGGTTGTTGGCGAGCTGTGCTGACGTCTCATCTCCCACCACCGTACTACTAATGTCTCAGCAACGGCCGCGAAGACCGAAAATTTCAAAGGGTGAGAACCCAGTAGTCGTGTGAACGGAGTGATTATAGGCTATCACCACCTTATGCATTGCCTCTGCCGGCTCCAACCCTTTGTCGGCATGGTAAACACAGAGATGATCTCCCAAGGTGCTATGGAGACGCTCAATTCCCCCTCTGCTCTTTGGATGCCCAGGGGTATTAACATCCCATATTACGTCAAGAGCTTTCATCTCCTCTCTCACGTCGGCGTTAGCGTCGACGCTATACGATCGGGGACTCCATAAAATTGGAACCACCTCCTCAGCGCTCCTAATACTGCCTCCGAAGACTTTTCCCGAGCGGGGTATGCCATGGCCATTTTGCTAAATAGGTCAACCACTGTGACCCACTTGTGTCCCTTCCAGGTAAAGATGTCCGCTTGAAGGTCCGTTAGCGGTGTTTGCGCCGTGGGAGACTCGACTTGTAGCCCTATTGATGGGTGCCTGTCATATTTTGTATGGTGGCTGACCTCGCAATCCCCCTAGCGTCTCCTGGATAGTCTTCCTCATCCCCCACCAGAAATACTTGCGCTTCAATGCCTGAGCCCTTTCGCGTTCCCCCCGGTAATTAGTTTTGCCCTGATGGTACACCAGCGTTATCTCCTTCTAAGTTTTCTCGTCCGTGATGGTTTCTACCATCATGGTACACCGCACAAATATTCGATCCACCCCAATATTTTCCGTCCGCCACAGCTACCTAATCTTATCCCAAATGGCCGTGTTTCCTACGTACAAATAGTGCGTCTTGGCTGGGTTCGAAGCATCCTTGAGGACACGACAAATTTCCTCATTATTCACCTCTGGCGACGACCATATGGTCGTGGTAATGGATCGTTGATAGCTACTGTACGCTGTCTTCATGGGCCCCGAGATTTTAGTCTTCCAGACTATCTGGCGGCGCTTATCGTTTATGATTTCTTCACGCTCTTCCATATCCACAGGCCTGTCATCCATCGAGCTCCCTGCTCCTGCCGTCCGTTCCTCCTCAGCAGACTCGTGTTGGTCGCCTTCCCTCTCCGGCGTCCATTCCCGCAAGAACTGCCGTACGTTCCTGGATGATTCCTCCTGATCGTCTTCTAGTGCGTTGACTGCTCATCGCCCGGGACAGCCAGTCCGCCACAACGTTCTCTTTACCGGGCTTATATACTACCTCCAAGTTATATTTACCAAGGAACTCTTTGCACCGAGTGACCCTCGCGAACGATTCCTTCAGTTTACAGACCCACTGTAGCGGTCGGTGGTCTGTGTGCACCCGGAACCTTCTTTCAAACACACAGGGCCGGAAGTGATCGATCGCCCAGACTATCCCAAGTAACTCGCGTTCCAGCGCGCTATACCGACTTTCCGTCTTTGTGAGGCGACTACTGGCGTACGCTACTGGACGGTCCCCTTTGCCCCCAGCCTGTGACAGAACTGCTCCAAAGGCATATTCACTGGCATCCGTCGTTATTGTGAATCGCTTTGTGAAATCAGGAAAAGCCAGTACAGGATGTTCTTGTAGTCGTGCCATGCACTTGCGAATGTTCCCCCCCTTTCTGAGGAGGTTGTTAAGTACCAGGTATGCTGCCATTTCTGGGACGAATTGCCTGTAGTAGTTCAGTGATCCCATCAACCGTCGTATCCCTTTTACGTCCGATGGAACCACTATCCTCTGGATTGCTGCTACCTTCCCGGGATCTGGTTGGACTCCTTCTTTGGATATCATGTGCCCCAAAAAACTGATGACATCCTGACCCAGATGGGACTTTTCCTCCGATGATTTCAGGCCGAATCATCGCACTCGGTCAAAAACTGTCCTCAGGTGATCTACATATTGTGCCTCGGTCGCGCTGAATACTAAGAGGTCGTCCATGTATATCTGGCAAACGGACTCATCTACTCCACGTAGCAACTCATCCATGAGCCTTTGGAATGTGATGGGTGCATTTTTCAATTCAAATGGCATCCTGGTGAACTCGGACTGACCTCTCTCAAAAGTGAAGGCTGTTATGATGAAGGATGCAACTGTATCTGGTAATTCTCCGCTTTGAGATCCAGGGTGCTGAAGATCCTAGCCCCACTCAGCCTGTCCAGAATGTTGTTGAACCTGGGAATGGGGTACTTCTCGTCCACCGTATTCTCATTGAGCTTCTGGTAGTCTACTACCACTCTATACTTATCTGGGACCCCACCTTCCACGCTCTTTTTCTTAACAGCCCATAAGGGGCTATTATATGGTGACGTGCTGTCTTCGATGATCCCCTGTTTCTTCAAGTGGTCCAGCTCCTCCCTAATATGGTGTTTCAGAGCCTGTGGGTATCTGCGCTCCTTCAAGTAGCTTACTCGGTTCTGCTTGAGCGGAATCTCATGTACTGTTTTTCCTGTGACCCCCAATCTTTTCCCTTCCTTAAAGAAAATGTCCGTATATTCTCCCTTGAGCTCCACTCTCCAATCCTCCGCTTGCCTAATCGCCCCTACTCGCCCCTTACCGTCTCTTCCTACGTCCCTACCTTGTCTCAGGCAATTTATATGTGTTCTCATATATGGGCAATGTCTTGCTACGTGACCCTCCGTGCCACACTCGAAGCACTTAGTGCGTGGGCACTTTGCTACCAGGTGTCTTGTCTTCCCAAACTCATAACACTTCCTGTCTTTCCTCCTCCTGGGGCATCCCGAATTTCCTCGGCTCCTTTCTCCCACTGCTGCTCTCTCTCTTCTACCGTACTCCGCCTCCTTCTTCCTCCATGTGACCGGCGCGATTTCGGGTCTTTTATATACTACTTTCCTCCAGTCCATTTCTTCCTCGCCAGCTTTAATTTCCTCCTCTCTGGGGCTGGTGTCCACCATTTCTTGAGCGCATTCTAGAAACGTGCGCTCTCTAGGTAACGCCTCCTTTCTTCCTGTCTCCTTCGCTAGCTGCACCTTCAGTATTGTAGACAAAAACGCCATCCTGCCCTCTACTTCTGCCGCGCTAAATGTCTTCCACATCTTCTCCGTGATGCCATTGTATTGAGCCACCAGTGTTCAGGCGTACTGCCCGTTTGTTTGTCGGTGCCTCTTCGTCTCCCGCAACATTTAAAAAATATCCTCTTTCGGGGTCCATCTTCCCCCGCCGAGTGTTTTCTTCAGCCGCTCCTTCACTATGGTCCATGAGGTCTCCTCGTCAGCCTGGATCATATTCAGAATACTCCGCTTAACTCTGCACACCAGAGCTGCTCTCAGTGAATCGGCATATCCTTCAGTTATTAAGTCCTCCGTCTGTTTTCGTTCTATCCGCATCATCAGCCGGTCACCCCCCTTAAGGAAATGATTCAGTTCCCCGGTCTCACCTGCGAATCTCTCCAGATCGGAAATGGACTTCCTCATATCCTGAGCCGTGATCGCCTGAATCTTCATCCACGCTGATGTAGTCGCGTGAGCCGCTGCTATCGTCGTTTGAGGCAACTGAGGTATATCTGCAGCTCCACTCACCACCACGGGTCGTAACACTCCCTCTGGCATGTTATTATAAGAAAAACGTAAGAGAGGAGACGAGAAAAACAAATTAGAGAGAAAGAGAAAAAAAAACATTACTTTCTACGATGCCGTACGAGGTTCCCGTAATTTTCCGGGTTTTGGCACCAGTTAATCGCCAGCGATTAAGTTTGATAAAAAGATAATAATGAAAGAGGAAAGAAGCACCAACACACTCTGACTCCAGTAAAAGACTGCTTTATTGTGGAAGATAATCAGACATACATAGGATCATGGGTTGTTTACATTCCATGATCGTATTATTATTCGACATAGTCAGGCCTCTGGCTTTAACTTATATATATATATATATATATATATATATATATATATATATATATATATATATATATATATAAAAGTTATTCAGCACCGGGTAAGATGTGATAAAGAAAAAAGAAGGAAAACAGGAACAAAAGACTTACTCCAGTTCTCGAAGTAGACTGCCTTTATTTCTATCTGTAATCTAACATATATGAGATCATGGGATGTTTACGTCCCAGTTTCCAATACAGAGCTGCCTCTGACATTAACCCCCCCTGATAGTTCTTAACTTTTTAGCCCTTAGCTAGGGAACTTAACAGCGGGCTATGTACAATTGATAGAGTATCGTACCTCGATACTCTTAGTGGACAATAAATTATTACCTTACATCATAAATTTAAAAAAAACAGAAACCTTCATACTAAGACTAAAAATAGTACAAATGAAAATTAACGAACAAACAAAAAGAAAAATACTCTATATCAAAATTAATACGCTATTCGATCTTGTTCACTATACATTCACTGATATAGATTTATGATCTGGAGTGAGGCGAGTATGGGGGTGACGGCGTTACCCGAGACTCTAGCTGGAAGGATGTCCCCACTGGCATCTTAAACTGCGCTACATGCACGTTCCTGCGCTTCCGCTATTCGCGAACACTCTGTATAGTTACGATATTGTGTTCGAGAATCGAGACCACCCTTAAGGGTCCCTCGTAACGGATCAGCTCTTTACCCTAGTTCGATGCAATCTTGCAGTATACGGTGGTCCCTATTGTGACGTCACCTTCAATGGGTTAGACGCCCACGCGCTCCCTCACCACTCTCTTACGTTTTTCGGCCGTACTCCTCGAGTAGGCCTCCCCCCAGAGTTTTCCTAACTCCACACGGTTGTTGACGAAGAGTGTGGCCGCCTCGTCTCGCTCCCCCGTTCCTCTGGTGTCTCCGCGACGTCCCCACTGGCCAAAAAGAATCTAGAAGGGTGAGAACCCCGTAGCCGTGTGTATGGAGTAATTATAAGCTATCACTGCTGTTGGCATAACCTCAACCGGCTCCAACCCCTTATCGGCATGATAGACGCGGAGATGATCCCATAGGGTACATTGGAGTCACGATAATTCCGCCCCTGCACTTTGGGTGTCCCGGGGTGCTGACATGCCATCTGACATCCAGCAACTTCATCTGCTCTCGCATAACGGCGTTGTCAAACTCCCTGCCACCATCTGATGCTATTCGATTGGGCATACCGTACAATTGAAGCCACCTGTGCAGCGCGCGCTCCTAATATGGCCTCTGACGACTTTTCACGGACGGGGTATGCCATGGCCACCTTACTGGATAGATCAACGACGATTACCCACTTGTGGCCCTTCCAAGTAAAAGTGTCCGTTTGCAGGTCGGTCAGGGGTGTCTGTGCCGTGGGAGTCTCTTCTTGTGGTCCCATCAGTGGGTGTCAATCGTACTACGTACGATGCCAGGTCTCGCACGCTCCTGTCGTCTCCGGTATGGTTGGTTTCCTTTGTCTCCCGCCTGTGATAGGATCACTCCCAGCGCGTATTCGCTAGCATCCGTCGTAATTGTGAACTTCTTACTGAAATCGGGAAATACCAACACCGGGTGCTCCTGCAATCGGCTCATGCACTTTCAGATGTTCACCTCTATATCGAGAGTGGTGATTACCTTCCGTCCCTTTTTCAGGAGGTCATTGAGAGGGACTAAATACGCTGCCATTTCTGAAACGAATCGTCTGTAGTCGTTTAGTGTTCACATCAACCGCCGTATACCTTTTACGTCAGACGGAACCGCCATTTTGGATGGCTGCTATCTTCCCAGCATCTGATGGCACTCTCTCCTTGGAGATTGTGTGTCATAAGAAGGTAATTACTTCCTGCCCTAACCGGGACTTTTTCTCTGACAATTTTAACCCAAATTGCCTCACTCGGTTGAACACAGTTTTCAGGTGCTCTTTGTGTTGGGCCTCATCCACGCTAAATACTAGGATGTGGTCCATGTAAATTTGGCACTTGGACTCATTGTTACCCCTGAGTAACTAGTTCATTATTCTCTGGAACGTGATAGGTACGTTTTTATGACCGAATGGCATCCGTGTGAATTCATAATGCCCTCGTTTGAAGGTGAAGTTTGTTTTGTAGCGATCCTTTGGCTCCATCTGTATTTGGTGGTACCATGCTTTGAGGTTTATTGTCCTGAAGATCCACACCCCGCTCAGCCGGTCTTAAAAGTCATCGAATATGGGGATTGGGTATTTCTCGTCCACTGTGTTGTCGTTGAGCCACCTAAGTCTACGACAACTCTATATTTTTTGGGTCCCCCCGCACTCTTCTTCTTGACTGCCCACAAAGGACTATTGTACGGTGACGTGCTGTCCTCAATAACCCCTGCCTTTTCAAGTCGTCCAGCGCTATTTTGATATGGTGTCTCAAAGCTTGTGGGTATCGGTGCTTCTTAACATAACTTACTACCTCCCGTTTGAGTGAGATTTAGTGCACTGTTCTGCCCCATCATCTCTTTTCGTTCCTCACCCTTTCTCCTACCTTCGCTAGCAGGTCACATCTGATGATCACCCCGTATTTTTTGTGCATCTCACCCACTATATAAACTCTGAGTTCCTACCCGCCTAGACCCCATCTTTCCAGACCTATCACCATTTCCCCTTCTACTTTACAGGCCCCCCTAGGGTAATCAAGCTACAAGAACATACCTGTATTTGGGGTATCATCACTCCCACACACATCCTCTCCATGGTCTCCCGACACATTATCGTGTTGGTACTCCCGGTATCCACCAAAAACTGCACTCTGAACGCTTCTCGAATAATTGGCAGACCGCTGTATGTACCGCTCACGCTATTACTTATTAGTGCGCGGTCACCTCTCCTCTGCCACTCTTCTTAGATCTCTCGTTCGTTCCTCTCTTCAGACGCCTCTCGTTGACCACTTCTTTTAACACTGCTGCTCCCCCAGCCCGCTCCGCTCCCGAGATCCTCCCTCCGATTGTTGGTCTTGGACATTTCAGAGGTTTCTGACTCCTCTGACTGTGGCCTCTCCCTCCTCTGCATCCTCTGAGCGTTTACCTCCATTAGCTCTGGTTGATTTCCATTTCTTTGACGCCTCATGTATGGGCACTGCTTGGCTACGTGCCCCTCCGTAACACCTGGTGCGTGGTCACTGTGCTGCCAAAAGTCCTGTTTTCCCGCACTCGTAGCATTTTCTATCCTCGCGTCTCCTGGGACGGCCTGCATTTGCTCGGTACCTGTCTCCCACCGCCATTGCCTCTCTTCCGCCGTACCCCGTCTCTTTTCTCCTTCAGGCGACCGGTGTGTCTTTGGACCTTCTGTAAGATACCCTCTTTCAGCCTACCTCTTCTTCATAGACTGTAGCTTCCTCTTCTCTGGCACTAGTGGCTACCATCGCCTGGGCACATTCTAGGAACATGCGCTCCCTAGGAAGCCCCTCTATTCTTCCTGTTTCCTTTGCCAACTGACTTATAAAATCGTCGACAGGAAAGCTATTCTTGCTTCAACCTTGGCCGCGCTCACGGTCTTCCTCATTTTTTTCGTGATATTATTGTATCTCGCTAAGAGTATCCCCGCATACTGGTCTTTCTTCTGGTGGGGCTTCTTTATCTCCCGGAACATCTTGAAGAAATTCTCTTCGGGTGTCTATCTTTCCTCTCCGAACGCTTTCTTTAACCGTTCTTTTACTCCATGGGGTCTCTTCGTCAGCCTAAATCATATTCAGGATGCTTCGCTTCACCCAACACATGAGCGGTGCTCTCAGCGACTCAGCATCTCCTTCGGTGATAAGGTCTTCCGATCGTTCCCCTTATTTTCGCGTCACCACAATGTCACCTCCCTTCAGGAAGTAGTTCAGTTCCTCGGTCTCTCCAGCAAACTTCTCCAGATCGGAAATCGATTTGGCACATCTTCAGCCGTAATTGCCGGAATTTTCATCCAGTATTATAGTATATTAGTATGAGCGGCAGCCATAGTTGTCTGGAGAAGCTGTGGTATATGCGCTGCTGCGTTGAGCACCCCTGGTCTTAGCACTCCCTCCGGCGTTCCCCTAACAGAAGAGAAAAAAACGAGAAACGAAATAAAAGAGAGATAAAACTATAAGTTTCCACACCGCTGTACGATTTCCCATAATCGCATTAGTTTCCAACACAGAGCTGCCTCTAACTTTACCTTATGTATAGGTTATCGTCTCCCGGCTGTAGACGATCAAAGAAAAAGAGAGAATAAGGATGGTAGTAATACACACATGTTCGATTGTTAACTGGCTCATTATCTTCTCATTCTCTATCTATAAACAGGCTCTGTGGTATTAGGCTTAACAATGTTTTGGTACCAGCCGTAACACCCCCTACCAGTTTACGGACATTACCCGTAAACTTAAGAAGAGTAAACTTACAAGAGAAATGAAATTTGGACACTGATAAGATAAAAAAAACAAGGAAAACAAAAACATTCTTCCATTGTACACAAAAAAATTATAATATGTACACGAAGAAAGAGAAAAAAATGACACTATCGTCAAAATAAACATAAATACAACACTAAAAATACCCAACAAGCGCAAACGTCAGTCGACTCGAGTGCATGATACGCCAACTAGGTGTATTGGAATTAGGTTGCAACGCCGGGATTCTCCGATTCCGGCGTGATGTACCAAGTGGTTGTATGCGACGACGGCCTTCTTCATCACCACTCCAGTTCTAACCCTTTCCCCCTGTGGTAGATACGCAGGTGGTCACTGAGCGTACTATGTAATCTTTCTATGTCTCCCTGACTCTTTGGGTGTCCTTGTGTGTTAAGATGCCAACGTATCTCTAAGGCCACCGCCTCAGCCTTCATCTCTGCATTAACAATCTCCCGTCCTCCGTCGGAAGCGATAGTTTTTAGAACGGCATAGAATTGGCACCATGTGCGTAACAACTGTTTTCGCCAATCTGCCCATTTTGCTAAACCTCCCTATAACGCTTAGCCACTTGTAACCTCTTCAGCTGATTGTATCCACTTGAAGATCTTGCAGTGGTGTGTCTGCTGTCGGGGTCACGTCTTGCATTGCTCTAAGCAGGAGTCGGTCATATTTTGTGGCGGGATATGTGTCATATCCACCAATAACGCTCACGATTATGTTCTTTATGCCCGACAAAAAAAATCTGTGCTTGAGGGCCTGCAGGGTTGCTTCGATCCCGTGGTGGTTCGTTTTGCGCTGGTGAAAGGCAAAGGTAACCTCTTGTTGACGCTCTTCTTGACTGATGGTTTCCACTTG
Source organism: Acanthosoma haemorrhoidale (assembly GCA_930367205.1). Classification (NCBI taxonomy): domain Eukaryota; kingdom Metazoa; phylum Arthropoda; class Insecta; order Hemiptera; family Acanthosomatidae; genus Acanthosoma; species Acanthosoma haemorrhoidale. The sequence continues at coordinate 104,392,647 of OV884014.1, read as the reverse complement.
CAGGGTACATTGAATGAACGTGCGGTCGACCACAATCCTCTCCGTCCACCATATCCGTTTTATGCGGTCCCAAATAGTCGCATTGCCTACGTAAAGTGGTGCTTCTTTCCAGGCGTGGATGCATCTTTTAGGACTCGACAGATCATGTCGTTCGTAATTCCTGGCGAGGACCATATCTTCACGATGTTACAATGGCCGTACTTGCCATACTCGGTATTAAGCAGCCCTGACATCTTTGTGATCCAAATTATTGGGCACTTCTTATCAGTAAGTATGTCCTCAGTATCTTCGATATCCGACGGTGGTTCTTCTGCTGTGCTGCCATCTTCCATGACGTCTTGTGATTCTTACTAGTTCATTGATCGAGTAAGGACGTGTTTGAGTTTGTGCGCTTTGCGATTTTAAAGTTTAACATTCTCAAGTGTATGTGCGTTATTAACAATTGACTATCATTGTTAACAACGTTAGTCTAACAGTGTATTGCACCAGACGCTGTTAGAAGACCGTTACAGCAGTGGAGTGGGAGGAATCTGCAGTGACGTCACAAAGATAAGTGCTGACTACTTATTATTACTTACGTACTTATTATTTATTATTGTTTTTTCGGACTGCGGTCCACACATGGGGAAGGTGAAAAACCCCAGAGTTTTTAACATGGAGATTTCCCATGAGGAAACTGAATCTCCAGACAGCCCGGCTCCAGAGCCCTCCCAAGGGGTATTTATCAATCCCAAGAGAGTATGTAGAAACCGTACTCTCCCCCAGGCCCCTGAAGTTAAAACCTCCAACACTTTTACCCCCCTTACCACAGCTCAACCAGAGGCCAGCGCATCGGCCGCCCCCGCAGCCCCCAAATATTAAGTCGTATTAACAGTTACGACCTAACCCGTCTGCTTACCGAACACGGCGTGAGAAATTTTAGGATCTCACAAACACAACAGGACACTAAAATCCTGTGCCATGCTTTCTCTGACCACCAAAGAGAATCTGCAGTGTTAAGAGAAATAAATCTTCCTTTCCACACCTTTGCCCCCCGCGGAACAAATTAAACAAAAAAGTTTTGCTCCACGGATTCGATCTAATGTACCCGATCGACGATATAAAAGCCGAAGTTCAACAACTCGGTAATATAATCGATGTTTATCGATTAAGGTGCTCCGACCATAACGGTGCCAAAACTGAGATCGAGCCGATCCTCGTTATCGGAGATCATACCTTAACCCAAGCTATGATCAAGCAAATTGGCCACATAAATAACTTGCTCTTCCGTGTGAGCACATTTCATGACAAAAGGGGCATTCCTATGTGCCTCAACTGCCAGGAGTACGGCCACACCAGGCGGTACTGCTTTAAGCAGGCAAAATGTGTGAGGTGTAGCCAGCCTCACGAAACTAAAGACTGCCCCAGGGACGCCTCAATTCCCCTGAAATGCGCGAATTGCGGGGGTAACCACGTTGCCTCCTTTCAACAGTGCCCCCACAGACTGCAGCTCCTACAGGCTGCTGAAAATAGAAAGCAGGTTAAAAATAACACAGCCGGGCCGAGAATGGCCAGATATCAGCCTGCTCCCCCCCCCCCACCTCGTCAGACAGCGTCATATGCCCAGATGGCATCAGGTAGCACCAGGACTCTGGACGTACTCCCAGAGCCCCTACCACTGCAAAATAATAATAATAATAATAACAACGATGCCCTGACGGGCATAATGAATATGTTAAGTAGTATGATGAACATGCTCAGCGGTATGACAACCGCAATGAAAAAACTATCAGAGGCGGTGACCGAAATGATGAGAGATTACTGAAAACCCGCATCTAAATGAATGGGTATGCAATTTTAAATTACAACGTCTGCGGCCTTACGCCCAAACAAGCCGACGTAGAAGTAATTCTACGATGCCAAACGCCAGACGTTGTCGTCCTCACAGATACCCGGCTAAAGAAAATCGACTTCTGCCGCTTCCCGGGTTATACTGTTTACCGTCAAGACACCGAAACTATCTCTGGAGGAGTAGCGGTGTTAGTCAGAAACGGTATACCCTGTAGGAGACTGCCCCCCCCCCGTCAACCTAGGCCCCGATCAATTTATTGTAACGCTCCAGCTACGGCTCACGAAGAATACCATTGTGTCAGGAGTCTATAGAAGACCGAGAGCCACCTGTGACCCGTACAAGCGTCTGCTCAGTACGGTAGCTCATGACCGAAGACACGTCATTGTGGGTGACCTAAATGCAAACCACAGCTGGTGGAGTAGTACTAGGGCAAACGGCCTAGGCCGCTATATTACTCCATTTACGGTCATCCACCCAGGATTGCCGACCTTCCGTCATTTTGCTTTCCCAGACAGAACCTCCACGCCTGACCTGCTCCTGACACAACAGCCACACCGGGTCACCGGATGCTCCGCCTTAGACTTTACCACTTCAGATCATCGACCCGTTCTCCATGAACTAGAAGGCAACATGCCGGAGCCGCCTGCTTCTAGATACAGGTACGACGAGGCTAAGTGGGACCTCTACAAGCATCTCTTTAAAACCGATTTGCCCACTATCACGCCCCTTAGGCACACCTGGGACATAGATTACGCTATCTATCAGTTACAGGACGTCATCGAACGAGCTGCCGATGCATCGATCCCCAAATTTTCTCCGAAACCCCCTTCTTTGAGGAAACCTCCAGATCACATCCTTCAACTGATAAGACAGTGCAACAACATCAAGAACAGGTGGTTTAGGACCAGAAACAGGGACTTAAAACCGGTCTTAAATTCTCTCACAAACCAAGTTAAGTCCCTGATGGCTCAGTGGAAAAATTCGGTCTGGGAAGATCGCCTCACCAGTCTGCACGGCGACCACAAGCAACTGTGGAAACTCGTGAAGACCTCTACATCAAAAAGGAATGGTGTCAGGCTAGCCGTGAACGGCCAGTTCATCCCCACCACTGAGCAAGCGGACATCTTGGCGAACTATTACGAGGAAGTGAGCCGTGCCCAAGGCGAACCAATAGGAACGCTCGATCCCCCTCCCCTTCTCCCCTTCTCTCCCGACCACTACCGATATCTGGACTTCTCACAGACAAGTCGGAGCCATCATTCGGAGAACAACCGGCAAGAAATCACCAGGGCAGGACTCAATCCAGAACATCCTACTGAAGCAGCTGCCGAGGAAAGGAATCTCGTTCATAACTAACATCTTGAACTCCTGCTTCAGGCTTTATTATTTCCCTTAGAACTGGAAACATGCAGAAGTGATCCCTCTTCTGAAACTAGCGAAGAGCGGATATGAGCCATCTCATTACCACCCCATCAGTCTGCTGACTTAACTCTCGAAGTTGTTCGAGAGTCATCCACACACATCTCTCAGGGCACTGCGAGTCACAAGAAGTCATCCCACCGGAGCAGACTGGTTTCAGCACAGGCTTAAGTGCGAACAACAACCTGGTGAGGTTGCAACACCACGTCGCATCGAACGTCCGAAGCAACAGAGCTACCGCAATGATTTTTCTGGACTGTTCGAAAGCCTTCGACTCTGTGGACCACTACATCCTGCTCCAGCGTCTGAGGGAATATGAATTCTCGGATCAGCTGCAGAACCTGATGAGATCCTACCTTACAGGCAGAACTTTTTCGGTTCGTATAGGCACTACGACCACGACCCGAAGAAACTACTCTGCCGGTGTCCCCCAAGGATCGGTGCTAGGCCCGTTGCTGTTCAACATTTACACCGCCCACATCGTAGGAGCCTCGTACTCCAACTGCGAGGTATCCGCGGACGATATAGGTGTCTACAGCACTAGCATCAATCCCTCCAGAGCCCTGAAATTCACTGAGAGCGCCAGTCAACAAATCGCCAAGAAACTCGATGCCGTCTACATTAAAGTCAATCCGGCCAAGACGCAAGGAATAATATTTAGTTACAAATCCGAAAAAAAGAAGCTCCCGAAATCCTTCGTGTTAGGCGGCAAAGAATGCCCTGTAAGCAACAAGCTGTGCTACCTCGGAATTACCCTCGGCAGGCACTTGTCGTTCACAACGCACCTCGGCAGGAAATTAAAAAGCGTTAGGAAGAAATTCTTCAGCCTCGGACACCTACTTCACAGCCCGGCTCTATCAGTACGCCTCAAGATGCTGATATACCAGTCCTAAGACCTGTATTGATGTATGGAACCCCTCTCTACAAGTATTAGACTCCTAACACTCTTCTAACGCTCCAGCGATTTCAGAATAGAGTTCTCCACACCTCCCTCAAACACACCCCGTTCGACCGAATGAAGGCAGATGAAATCCACAAAAAATTCGAAGCGCTCACTATCCAAGATTTTATCAAGAGAAGGCACATCAAATTTTTTGACTCCCTAAGACATAGCCATAACTCACTATTCTCCGACCTTCAGCCACCACCAATGCCCGTCAGATGGAAGCACTGCTGGACCGCCGAAGCTTGGCGAATGAAAGACATCATAGAACCAGAGGACTGAAGGACCTACACCCAGCCGAGAGATCGAGGCCGATCTCCCGGCCGACTCAACCGACGCCACATTACCCCATCTACCTGTGTAAGCAGGGTTGATCTTCCGGCCGATTAGGCCGACTCATTCAGGCCCCTGCCGGGGCGGCCGGCCTACAACAAACCATCGCCTAGGCACCCCTAGGCTCAATCCTTGGTAGACTCTCACTACCTTCCTGACTCCATCCGCCTTTCTAGGTATTCCACACCCCATATCCTTCTCATACTTCCTTCAAATAGGGGTCTCCCCTTAGTGAAAGGCACTTCCAGCCAAAAATAATTTTCCTTATTTTTTACCCACATTCCTATTTTATAAGTATGAGAGCTTTGAAAAAAAAAAAAAAAAAAAAAAAAAAAAACCGTGACGTCTTCTGTGTCGGTTTCTTCGGGCCGGTCTCGCACTTCTTCTCCACCGGGTGACCATTCCTGGACGAATCGCCAGATGTCTTGCGATGGTCCCGCCGGTTCTTATTCGACAGCATTGACGACGTTTGCACGCGGCAGCCAATCCACTACCACATTCTCTCACCCTGGCTTGTATACGATATCCATTATAGACTGGCTAAGAAATCCCTTCCGATTTCTTAGGCTCGATTCGTAGGGGTCGATGGTCTGTTTGAACCCTAAATCGCCTTCCGAAGACGTAAGGACGGTAGTGCTCTATCGCCCATGAAATTCCCAGCCGTTCCCGTTCAAGCGCACTATACCTGCTCTTGGGGTCCGTAGGGCGCCTGTTAGCATATGCGATCGGTCTCTCTCCTCTGTCACGATCTTGTAAGAGTTACGAACCCAACGTGTATTCAGTGACGTCCTTGGTAATTGTGAACGGTAGTGTGATATCCAGAAAGGCAAGGATAGGCTCCCCCTGTAACCGTTCCATGCACCGCCGAATTTAGTTCTCCATCTCTGGGGTGATATTGACCTTCTGTCCCTTCCGGAGTAGATTGTTGATCGGGACGAGATATTCCACCATTTCCGGTACGAACCTTCGGTAATAGTTCAGCGATCCAAGAAGGGACTGGATTCCTTTGACGTCCTTCGGAATGGTCATCCTCCTGAGCGCCTCTACTTTGCTCTGATCGGGTCGCACTCCCTCTCTTCAGATGATATGGCACAAAAATCTTACTTGTGCTTGGCCAATAAGCGATTTTTTGCCGATAATTTCGGGACGAATTTCGTGAATTTTTGGAACACCTGTCTCCAGTGCTTTAAATTTTCTTCCATTCTTCGGATAAAAACTAAGAGATTGTCCATATATATCTGCCCGTAAGATTCCTCTCAAGAGTTCCTCTATTAATCTTTGGAATGTTATCGGCGCATTCTTGAGCCCGAAGGCATTCTGGTTTACTCGTAGTGCTTCGCCCGAAACATTTGAAAGATATCTTCTTCCGTGTCCAACGGCCACCTCCGTTAGCCTTCTTCAATCGTTCCTTCTCCACAGCCAATTGGGTGTCCTAATCCGCCTGTATCAGGTTTAATACGTTTTTTTTGCGGATTAAAAGGATGAAGAAAGAAAAAAAAGGAAAAGGGAGTAAGTAACAGAAAGTAAAGCAAAAGCAAAAAAAAGAAATTAGTTGCCTCACGTGTCGTTTTATCTTAACACTCGTTAGCTTCCAGGTTTTGGCACCAGTTATCGTCTCCCGGCTGTATACAGTCAAAGAAAAAGAGAGAATATGGATGAAAATAATGCACACAGGTTCGATTGTTATTATTATTGCTTTATTATCTTCTCATCCTCTATCATACACAGGCTTTGTTTACGCTAGACCCTGTGGTATTAGGCTTAACATAGCCTTGCCTATGTGACTACTAGCCGTAACATATATATAAGTTAATTGTCGGCGGTTAAGCTAAAAAAAAAAAAGGAAGAAGGAAATGAACGACACTCTCGAACTTCTGTAAGGAGACTGCTATTGCCTCTAGTAATCTGACATACATAGGATCATGGGTTGTTTACCTCCCATGATCGTATTAGTTTACAACATAAACTTGCCTCTGGCTTTAACTTATATATAACGTTCGTCGGTTTTAGGACTCGAAGAAAAAGGAGAAGGGTAATAGAGCTGTTACGCATGGAAGTTGTACGCATTGGAACTATTGAGGGGTTATTAAAAAATTAATTATAGTTTAAGTATGATAGTTTTGATTCCTTTTGGAATGAGCTATAATTAAGAGGTAAAGATAAATCAACCCATGTCGGGAAATGTCACTAGGGGAGTGCCCAATCACTCTAGCCCTGGTGACAAGTGCGAATTGTTCAAGTTTGTAACCTGGACAATCGTTCCAGGTCGGCGTTAATATCTGACTCCATTTATGATAGGTATGTGCCCCGACAATGCACTATATTCAAGAGGTACAGAGGATTCATAAAGAATAAGTCAAAGTTTCAGAGTTCGAACAGAAGCAAGTATCACTGAGTAACGGTCGCGAAAGACTGGTTGTTCGGGGCTAGCCGCCTCCGTTAAATATGTCCCCCGCCTCCTCGGAGGGGCTGAAACATAAAGGTTGCTTATTGCCTGCGAGATCCTTACATGTGGTGAGGACCGTGCCGATTCTCAGTAATCTGTCAGGTTGCTGACAGGACCACTTAGTCTGTGGTTTACATGTGTTAAGGGCAGCAGGCCTAGGCTGTAAGGGTCTTTCTAATTTATGACTGACAGACGTCGTCCCGTCTCGTGTTACTTGCTTCAGCGTTTTCTTTATTGCTAAAAGATTTATAATAATTTACTTTTGTTTATAATATATCTGCAATAGCGTATAGGGTGATTTCCTTAAATACTAAGAATCGCCACAACCCACTTAATAGCAGTTTATATCATTGGCTGATAAATATATCGTTCTGTGATCATTCATAAGGATCAACTTCATAGCTAAATGAAACAAATTATGGCAGGTGTGGATCTTCTAAAATCACCTTTCAAGGTTCGCAAAAAGTAATATGAATTACTATGTGGTGAGCTAATTAATAAATGCGTGGATCGATCAATGACTGATGAGGCATATTGAACGGCTGGCTAGCTTGCGGCTAGTCTATGCACTACCAGCCTTTAACTTCTCTTATTTTCGACGGCTTTAAGGCTGTTCTCATCTCATTTTGGTTTGGATTTTATTTATAGCAGAAAAATTTTTGTTTTATCATTTGATTCGGGTGCAATTGCTTTTATCTCGCATAGCTGTTGAGGCGCTATCAAATGACTACTGAAATATTCCTTCATTATTTCATATCGTAAAGATCCAGCAAAGCTTATCCTAAGAAAACCAACGAGCGTTTATGTTTCATTGCGGGCTGTCATTGTGCGGATAATAAGTTTGAATAATAGTTTTAAAGGGTTATTTTACTCTATTGCCAAGCTCTCTCCCGAAGCTTTGCCGAAGTGTAATCTTATTTGCCAGGCTATCGATTGGCTTAAGGCCAATTACAGGAAAATAAATTAAAATTGTCATAGAACTACAAAGTTCGTTATGGTAAGTTTCCTCTGTCTTGATTATAGATTAAACTGTACTAATTTATTGAAGTGGTTCGCAAACATTTTTTCTCAATCTCGAAATCGATCAATAATTCTAATTACAAAACATCGCAATTGTATTCTAACACCCGCAAATACTACTGGTCACAAAAGCGATTACGAAATTGAGGCATGTTGCAATTTTATCATAATAAAGCTGTTTAATAAAAAAAAATTATTTATTAAAAAATTTATAGGACATTTTTTTCCTTAAAAAAATATATATATATGTATAACTAAATAATCTCTAAGAATGAATCACTTTTTAATAACCAACTTTATTGAATAATGAACAACGACTGGTAGAAATCTATGTTATAGCGTAAGGATTACAATACAAATGATCTCTTCGGTCACACACCAAGAGACATTCCATAGAGACATAGGAGAGGAATGCTGACATAAGTTAATACTGAGTCAGGGGATGTTCTGAGGTCCCTTATCTCCTCCATGGTGAAGATTGGACATTACTCCTGGAATGTTAGGAATAGGATTTTCATACATTTTTATCATGGGAAAGGTTTGTGTAGGTGCAATAGGAATGGGTACAGGAGTTTTAATTTTACATTGTTTGGAATAATAGTACAAGATTCCTAGTGCTAAAATAATAGTTACAGCAATAGTTATTGTCCAATACAAATTGTTTACATTATTTAGAGTGCTTATTTCTACAAAAGCAGGTATGGTTACATTTAATTCATCTAATTTTTCATAATGCTTAAAGTTTATAAAATTATAAATTGGTTTAATTACATGATTATCATTATGAATATAAGTTTTATTAAATATACAGTAATTTATAGTATCATTAGTTAGATCTATGTTGTTTTGTTTTTTTTAATATTCAACAATCTTTATTGTGCAATAATTACAATCTGCCTTTTATAAGGCAATAATAATACAGCTAAATGATCTCATTCGTACCATATTTACAGTCATCATTCACTCGCTCATTCATACAATAGGACATGATTGGAGAAACTGGCCATTGCCAGGACTCCCACTGTCACGCGATTATAGCAGGTCACGAGGCCACTGCCCTTTCAGTCTCCGAGGAGGATTATAGGGATGAGTGGCGCAGTGCAAAGACTGTGCTACAGGATTAGGGTGGTTGGAAAGGCTACCGTGGAATTTCATAAACTTGGAAGGGATGAGTTCTAGAATGTAGGGTATATTAAGGTCGTTATGAAGGGTTTTGTTGCTGACATAATAAGGGGCATTTACTATTGTTCTCAGAACTTTAGATTGAAAGGATTGGATACGCTTGATGTTCGGCTTTTTTGCTGTCCCCCGTAGCTCTATTCCGTATGTCCAGATTGATTTAAGTATAACTTTGTAGATTAGTAGTTTATTTTCTATTGAGAGATGGGATGACCTTTGAAGTAGTCTGTACAGTTGTCCAAAGTGTCTGTTTAGTTCTTGTCTTTTTAGTCTCGTATGTGGGTTCCAGGTCAGCCGTTTGTCGAGATGGAAGCCTAAGTACCGTACTGTCTCGGTTACAGGGAGAGGAGTAGAATTAAAATAAACTAGTGGACAAGTCTTGCGACAAAAGGTGAAGGTAATGTGGGAGCATTTTGCTTCATTAACTTTGATTCGCCATTGATTGCACGAATACTCGATCTCGTCAAGGTGTTTTTGAAGGTTATGGGATGTTATGTTGGGGTCTGGGTGGGATGACAAGACTGCAGTGCCATCTGCAAATGTGGCTAAGAAGGTATTGGGATTAGAGGGGACATCAGCGGTGTATAGGTTATAGAGGATGGGGCCTAGGACACTGCCCTGTGGAACTCTTGCATTTATGGGATAGTAGTTAGAGTATTCTAAACCACAACGGACTTGGAAGAAGCGGTTTGAAAGGTAGGACTGTAGGATTAGGAAAAGGGTCTGTGGTAAATGTCTTTTGAGCTTGTAGAGCAAACTTGCGTGCCAAACCCTATCAAAAGCTTGAGCTATATCAAGAAAGGCAGCAGTGCAATACTTTTTGGTTTCAAGGGCTAAGGAGATGTGATCAACAACGTGAAGACCTCGTTGAGCAGTGGAATGACGTTGGCGGAAACCAAACTGGTGTGTGAGAAACAGGTTTTTAAATTCAACAATTGGAAGTAGACGTTTTAGTAGGAGTTTCTCAAATATTTTGAAAGGATAGGGAGTAGGCTAATTGGACGGTAAGATGAGGCGTCATTGGGTAGATCTATGCTAGGTAAAAAGATAGAAAAAGGGAAACAAAAACATTCTTTTATTTTACACAAAATAATTATAATACGCACACAAAAAAGAGGAAAAAACAAAACAAAAAAACAAAAAAATAACCGACACTACCGTCAAAATAAACACATAAATACTGCTTTAAAAATGCCCGACAGTCGACTCGAATGCGTGATTCACCGACTAGGTGTTTTTAGACCCTTCACTCCCAAGCTCAGACCGGAATTAGGTGCACCGCCATGACTCTCCGATTCCGCCGCTAGAAATTTCAGCTGCTCCACATGCACCGTCCTTCGTTTTATCGGGGGTGATATCCTCTTGATCGTAACCACGTTATGTTTGCACGGCGTTCATCCGGAAAGGCCCCTTGTATCGTTCTAATTCTATCCCTCTGTTGGAGCTCATTCGGCAATATACGACTGCGCCGAGTTTATCTTTCCCCGTGATATCGTGGACCTGGAGGTTGTCTCGCACCACCCGCCGGCGTTTCTTCTCTTCAAGTTTGCTCAAGTGACTAGTGTACACTCGCATGGTCGGATCTGCGACAGTTATGGAAGCAGATGACACACGCACACCGGCAGTCAACACCCAGCTGACACCTGCACATCGCATAAGTCAGCATAAATATCAGCACTCCTTAATCTAATCTGTCCTTATATAATTCTCCTTTTCCTCTCACCAGCTCTCATTCATCTCGTTACTGTAACCCTGACGTATTACTTAATCACTTTGTCATATGAGTTGTATTGTTTTGTCTAGTTAATAAACCACTTTTTAAAAAGGCCCCTTTGGTTATCAATTATTTAACTGGCGCCCGAACAGGGACCTTGGCAGTGTTTATATAACTTCAGAAGAATCTCTCCATTCAGCGATCCCGCGTTTGGCTAGGCTAGACCTGAGAACTTTTCAATTCTTTCCATGAGAAGGCCGATGCAATATTGAACAGGACTTCAGGACTGATCGAGCACTGGTATATTTTAATATACATTCACCGAGGCTCCAAGAACCAAAAAATCTGTTATCTAGCGACCAGAGGAAGCCGATAGAAGGCAACATTATCTAGAAGAAGACATCACTTGTATTGGTAAATATATTTTTTGTACACATTTACATGCCCATTACTGACAGACTTAATATAAACCGTAACTTAGAAGAAACCGTAAACATGACTTCTAACGATTACAAAATTTCTACTACAGACCTTAAACTAATCCCAGAATTCGACGGAAATCCCAGCCATCTAGTACGATTTATTAATAAAATAAATTTTGTAGCAAATAACGTCTGCACAACTGACAATCCACATCACGAATAAAACGCGAAACAATTGATAGGACATGCAACAAACAAATTAGTAGGACATGCCGAATATTGCGGAAGACGTAACTATAACTCTTTACTAGAACTGATCCAAGAACTCAAACTTAACTTTCGTGACGACAAAACAATACCCTAATCCATAGCAGAAATATATCAAACTAAACCCGTAAGAAACGAACATCCCACAAGCTATGTAGAAAGACTGATATTATTACGAGACGAACTTGAAGGTAGATTATATACGGACGACACAAAATCAGACTTACAAAAACACACAGAAATAAACGTATTTGATGAACAAATAGTTGACCATTGCCAAAGACAACTTGAAACTTCAATTGACAATTTCCTCCAACACCTACGAATTAAAAATTTGAGGGATTTGAAAAAGGCATTAAAAACCACAGCAGTACGATTAGTCGAAAGAGCATACGGTAACAAACTAACACACAACGAATCCACACAAAGACGCAGTCAAAAGCAACCGCCCTCCACTAGCAATTATAAAGGGAGGAATTACGACCCACATTATCACGAGAAAAAACGTGAATTTTATGACAATAATAGACAACAATCCCAACAACCAAGACAGTACAATCAAGAACAACCACGTTTTAACAATAACTACCCCCGAGACGAAAACGAAAGACATAATCAATCATGGAAACCCTATGAACAAAGACAATACTTTAACAAACCAAACCCCAGACCGGAACAAAGAGAAAATCAGACCGTATCAATGCGCACAGTCAGCAATCGCGTACACCACACGGAAAATGACAAAGACCAACAAATAAATGAATTACAAGACAGAATACAACAATTATAATCTCGTTATGAGGATTTTTTAGACGTAGGTCCCAACAACAACGAACCTCCAGACCCGAATACCAATTAAATTACACGGACAGTCTCCCAAAAATAAAAGACAGAAAAGGCAAGACATGGCTAATCGACACTGGAGCTTCTAAAAATTATATCAATCCCCATTCCTTACCCGAGGGAACAAAAATTAATTCGGAAGACTTTGTAATGAAAACTCCTACAGGCAGAGCCGAAGGCACTCAAAGCGCCATAATCGATCTCTATCCCCTGTTAGGAATTCAAGCAAAGGTAAAAATGCTAATATACCCCTTTAGCAATCGTTTCGATATTCTTTTAGGATACGAAACGATGAAAGAACTGAAAACAGAAATAAAATGTCACAATGACGAAATAGTAATAAACGGAACCAAACATAACCTGGAAAATGAAATTGACTATATAAATGACTTACAGACAATAAAACAACTAATTAGGACAGACCACATTGATAACAAGCTTTTGGATGAACTTGTGGTACTGATTGGTAAATATGGTGAAATAATAAAAACAAATGAAGAAAAATTACGCGCGACAAATTTAATTAAACATAAAATAAACACAAAAAACGAAAACCCTTGCTACACTAGGAACTATCGGTACCCCGTGCAATTCAAAAATCAAATAAACGAAGAAGTCGCGAATTTATTAAAAAATAACATTATTAGAAAGAGTAATTCCCCATACAACTCACCAGTATGGATAGTCCCAAAAAAAATGGATGCCTCAGGCATAAAAAAGGTTCGAATGGTAATAGACTACCGAAAACTGAACGAAATGACGACTAATGACAAATACCCACTACCCAACATTGAAGACTTACTAAACAGACTACAAAAAGCAAAAATATTCTCAACAATAGACCTTGCATCAGGATTCCATCAAATCGAAATGGATCCAGATTCAATACCAAAAACCGCATTTAGTACAGAAGACGGACACTTTGAATTCTTACGAATGCCCTACGGACTTTGTAACGCACCACCCACATTCCAACGAGCCATGAACATGATGATAGCGAACGTCCCTAACGCTATGATATACATTGACGACATAATCATTTACTCCAACACAATACAAGAACACCTAGAACATCTCGAAAACGTATTCCAAAAGTTAAAAGAACATGCACTTTCTATCCAACTAGACAAGACAGAATTTTTTAAAAATGAAATCCCCTTCTTAGGATATATTGTCACTCCCGACTGACTAAAAACTAACCACAAAAAAATAGAAGCAATCACAAAATTACCATACCCAAACAACGAAAAAACGACTAGACAATTTCTCGGAATGACCGGATACTACCGAAAATTCATAAAAGACTGCGAAAATAACGAAACCAATATCGAAATCACTACAGACTAAAACATACGAGACAGAAGAAATAAAAAAGGCTTGTGACATACTAAAAACCCTTATGACAAATTCACCCATATTAGCATACCCGGACTGGAATAAGACATTTTACTTAACGACAGACGCAAGTGATAAAGCCATCGGCTCGGTGCTATCGCAAAAAGATAACGACGGAATAGAACACCCTGTAGCGTTCGCCTCACGAGTGCTACAGCCTCCCGAGATAAATTATTCAACAATTGAAAAAGAACTTTTAGCAATTGTTTGGTCTACACACCATTTCAAACCATACTTGTACGGTACTAAATTCCAATTACTAACTGACCACAAACCATTAAAATGGATCTATACAATGAAAAACGGAAACACCAGAATCATGAAATGGATCTGGAAATTACAGGACTTTGAATTTGACATAAACCACATTAATGGAAAAACAAATTACGTAGCGGACTTACTATCACGACAAAACGAGAACTTAGAACAAAACACAAATACTAACCATATAGACGGAGATTTTGACGAATTTCTAAACGAACTAGCAATACTCCCGTTAGACGAGAACCCAGACTATGACACACTTATAGAAGAATTAGAAAACATGACTCAAACAGAACAAATAAATGACGCAATTAGTACATGTGGAGCAACTGTTCACTCCCAACGATCATCCAACGAACAAATTTGGATAGTAGACAATGACAAGAATATTAACATAGAGAAACATCAGATAATAATAAAAAAGGGAATAAAAGAAATAAACTTTACTAAACCATTTAACAAAAAAAGAGATGAAATTAAATTTGACAACTTAGACGACTTAGAATCACTAATCGAACAATTTATTAGACCCAAAATTACTTATGGAATTTACTGTGAACCAGATATCCCATTACTCCAACCATGGTACGATAAAACATTTAAAGACATTTCTAGACTAATACAAGAATCATACCCAACAGTTAAACTAAAAAGATACAAAAACTATGTAACCGATATCTTAGACAAAGAAGGACAAATTGAAATAATTAATGACTACCACATAGGAAAAACATCCCACAGAGGCACAGTCGAAACATACGACAAACTTAGAAAATTATACTACTTCCCATTAATGAAAGAAACGATAAATGACTTTATTAACAATTGCAAGACATGTAAGAAAACTAAATACGAACGCAACCCTATAAAAGCAAAGTACATGATAACACCAACACCAAATAGACCGTTCGAAGAATTAATGATAGACACATTACATTTTGACAGAAAATATATCATAACTATAATTGACACATTCTCGAAAAGACTATTTACACACATGATACCAGCCGTAACTGGAATTAACATATGCGAAGCCATTAAACTTTACTTAACGCTATATCCAACACCCGTATCGATAAAAATGGACAACGGCAAAGAATACAAAAATAATTTAGAACTCAACTTCTTACAAACTAACGAAATCGAACCAATTTACGTGACCCCAGGAAATCCTAATTCATTAGGAACACTAAACAGAGCACATAGTACACTCATCGAAATATTACGAACACTTAACGAAAAAGAACTAACAAACACATCATTAAATAACAGACTAATGCTAGCAACAATAGCATACAACAATACCTTAAACTCTAAACTAAACATGACACCGGACGAAATAACATTCGGAATAACAAGAAGACCTAACAAACAAATAGAAATAAAAGAACAATACGTACAAAAATACCATGACGAAAAGAACATAATACATGAACTAATACGAAATAAAATCGTGACAGAAAAAGAAAATAGAACAGAGTTATTAAATACAAATCGCGAAGACCCACCTGACATAAATGACGAACAGATATATATAAAAACAACCCATCACCGCAAATACAATAATCCCTACAGACCCGTACTATTGTACAAAGACAGAAACGAAACAAACAAAGCACACGTTAATAGAATCAAAAAAACACGTAAACAACACTTGAGACCGAGACCAAACACTACTGTTTCAGAAGGAGAAGATGAATCCTACTCGGACAGTACTAATCCAGACACTTCTATGGACATTGACATGTACTATGACAGTGACTGATATAAGTGATAACCCCGGAGTCCTACATTACACTATAAAGAACGCAAACGTAATAGAAAATTACTACAGGACATACCATTTTTATGACATTAGCTTACTTGACAAGGAACTAAACAATATACAGAACAATGTACCATCTTATAGGGACCTACCGACATACCCTATAATCAAAAACCTTATCATACAAACACAAAACAAATTAAACCTATTAAAATCACACAACAAACGAACTAAGAGAGGATTAATAAACGGACTTGGAACAGCTCTCAGCTGGCTTACTGGCACCATGACAGCTGATGACAAATCACATTATGACGAAGTAATAAATGAGTTAGGACGGAACAAATATAATATAGAACACAACATAGAACAAGACATAAAACTTAATAAACACGTAATTAAAAACCTTCAAAAGGACATACAATTAATTAATAACAATTTTAAAACAGAACAAGACAACATAATAAAGATAAACAAGGAAATGACATTCTTTGACATGTACATAATTCTGACACACCTACACAACAAAATAGATGAACTTACATTAACACTGGAACTATGCAAAATTGGCATCACACACTCATCATTAATGTCCCAAATACTACATGACATAAACCAAAATGTAAATCTAGCTTCTAGGAATCCTGAAATCCTGTGGATAATGAGTAAAATTCACTGCACTACTCATAATGAAACACTCCATATCTTTGTAGACCTTCCTAAGGCAACCCTAAATATAAAGACTTATTTACTCATACCTTCGCCTGTAAAAATTAACAACCAATATGTAACTTTAGATATAGACGAAATTATTATAATCAAAAAACTTAATATATTATATACAACAAATTGTACATTTTTAAACAATGAATATTACTTTAAGAACCTTTTTACTTTAAATAATACCTGTATAAATAATATTATTTCATCTGGAACGATGAATGCATGCAAATATAAATTAGCCAATACTAACATTAGATATATAGATAATATAAACAGTTTTATAACCACTAACCTCTCCAAATTAGACAATTGCCTTACTAATGATACTGTATACCTACCACCCGTTAGCTTACTCACCCTAGACCAAAATGATTGTTATAAAGAACTCCCCAAAATTTCAAGACATATAATAGACTCCACTATAAACAAATTGTACAATAAAATAGATATAGATGTAATCGCAAATATAAGCGAAATAGAAAACCTAAATATAACAGACATAGTTTTAGAACCACTTATATTTAATCAATCCAATACTTATTTTTATTTTTATTTAATTATAGGGGCCACTATTATAATTGTAATCCTCTACTACCTTAAAAAAACGTAAAACTACCAATTCCTAACGAAACCCTACACCAACAGTTGTATACCATCCCGGACAACAAGAGCCTATCAACATTTTGGCAACAAGGGTTTATCACCCAAATAACAGCCCTCATGCACCTGCAGCCATCAACTTAATTTCTTGATGGAACAAGAAACCTAAAGACGGAAGGAGTTATGGAAGCAGCTGACACATCCACACCGACTGTCAACACACAGCTGACACCTGCACATCGCATAAGTCAGCATAAATATCAGCACTCCTTAATCTAATCTGTCCTTATATAATTCTCCTTTTCCTCTCACCAGCTCTCATTCATCTCGTTACTGTACCCCTGACGTATTACTTAATCACTTTTTCATATGAGTTGTATTGTTTTGTCTAGTTAATAAACCACTTTTTAAAAAGGCCCCTTTGGTTATCAATTATTTAACTGACGCTCTTCCCTCGGCGCATAATTTCCTCGCCGCCGTTCTGCCAAGGATAGTACAGGAGCTCCTGTGTCAACCAGACACCTCACCCCTCAGATAATAGGTATACCACCGTAATCTCCACTAGCACTATACTTGGTTAACGTGCGGTCACCCCTCTGCCAGCCCGCTCCTGAGGCCGCTGCTTGCCTTTTTCTTCCCACGTCCCCGCTCTGCTGCCTGCACCTTCCGTGGTCCCTGCTGCCCTCTCCACTTTCACCTTTGCTAATCCCGGGTTTATCCTCTTCTGCCTCCATCTCTGCGACTCGCTACGTTTTCGATGATTTGGAGGGGATCCTGTTTCTTCCCCACACCCCCTGTGCATTTACTTCCATAGGTTCCTGCCAATACTTCTCCGCTCTTCGGCAATGGTACGGACTCTGCCTGGCGAGGCCCCCTTCCAACCAACATTCGAAGCATTTCGTGCGTGGGCACTGCGCCACCTCGCCGTTCTATCTAATTGAGTTTTACCCTTGCGCATCAATTATAAAAAACAGTTAATCTGGCCAGTTCATTTTTTTCGGTTTACTAAAGGTTGGTTATTCTAACTGTGAACGCATGATTTTAAAAGCCTTAAATCCGGAATAACGTATTTTCTTATGGCATGCTTTAAATAAACTTAGGTTTTCGTAACCCAACTGCGAAAAAAGTGAACCTATTGTACGAAATATCTAATTCGTCAAAGAACAGTCCCGTGTCTTTGATATTTATTTGTTAATATTGTCAATTGGTTTGGTACTATGTCATTACAGAATCACTTGATGATTCTATGCGTTCGTATCTATGCTTACAGTGACACTTTTACAACCAAGATTTCATGAAATTCATTGATGGTCCGTAAACTGAAACAATCATTTTTTACAGATTACCAAGTGAATAATGGTGGGTTTCTACCAAACCGTTCTCACTAAAGTTTCCCGATAAATAGACCCCTTTTCAGTTATAGCACAGATAATTATTAAAAGGCAAACTCATATGCGAAATTTCCTTTTGAAATCATATTCAGACCGGAGTCTACAATCCCAACATAATTTAAACTTTAAAACACTTTATGACTTTATGTAAGTATAGTCCATTCAAAGCACCACAAATATTACGTGTTCATAAAGGCAATATCTCACCATGCTCAATAGTATAGAAAAATACTTCAGTTTTAGCATCATCTGAACAAACATTACCCGATTTAAATGAGTATAAATGACTCGTTGAATTATAGGTTAAAGAACCGAAATTGAATACTTGGTATTCATAAGATTGAGATCTTTAATTTTGTATCGTACTCACATTTATGGAAACAAGTATTTTTCTAGTAACAAATAAGTAATGGGACATATCCATTTGTTTGGACGATAGCTATTTTTTTGATTTATTTTGAGAGTGAAGTGGGATTACTATGTAAAGTTCCATGACTTCAGCACAAAAGGGAGGACAGACAGCCGCGTTCACCCGTGTAGCCCCCGATTGCGGCATTCCCTTCTCAATATTGAAGAGTCTATGTTTTACAGTAGTATCCATAAAAATAAATCATTCGATGTTTAATTTTATGTTTTATTTCTCCTTACTTCGAATCATGGTGATTAAGTGTTGGTTAATATATAGCAAAGGGAAGTATGAACAAATATTTAAACCTATTTAAAGCTCTTATACTAGAAGCTCTGAAGCTGAGCGAGGGGACGCTAGGCTCAGAAAAACATAAATAATTTACAAATATTATGCATTTTACCTATTTATGTCTAAAAAAGTAAGTTTATGAATCCAGAAATACAAAGGATCCCATTAATCACAAATTCATTTTTTATATTTTTTTCAACTAAACCATAATTGTATGCTAAAAAATAAAAGGAACTTATACTATTGATTATTTCAATTAAAAAACAAATTTAACTATCAGCATGACTTAAGTGGCAATTAATCTATATCAAACGTGAATAAGTTAGTTCTATACTACGTTTGGTAATGCTCTATTAATCAGCCTTAAAAGTTCTTTTTTTGAAAGGTTTAGCAAACAAACAACATTGACGCCCAATAACAGTATGATAGCTTTATTGAGAAATACCAGTTTAAAACTGTTGGTTATAGATAAATATAATTAAAAACAATTAATACCAAATACCTAGTATTTTATAATTATTCGTGGACTGTTCTCGGGTGGTCGGAGGAAGGTAATGTAATTGTGTTTATTTGCGGGCTCATATTACTCATTTCAATGCGTTATGTGTGATTGTTGATAAAGCCATTGCTTTCACTATAATTCCCCCATCCTTAGTTCCGGACGGTGCTGATGAATCAACGAACTATAAATCCTTTCTGTGCTTCCGTAAATCAGACCACGTAAGGAACGGCCTGGGCCGTGATGAGTGCATTTCCGGTCGCTCACGAATGAGCAGAGGTTGATAGATAGAGTAAAGACCGGAAGCCGTTAACGGGAGATAAGCAGTTGCCTGGACCAATGGGTGATTTTTCGCCAGGCCTGCAGCCCTTGTCTTCATAATGAGCATTCATTAGCCCCTTCTCTTTTTCAGTCAGTCAGTCTCGTGTTTCGAGAGATCTTATCTGTGATAATAGACACCTTTAACAAAAAGTATCAAATCATCACTATATTCATATACATCAAACATTTAATCCATCGTCTACAAGGAAAATTTATTTAAATATTTAGTACATCTAATTCAATTACTATTAGTAAATAAGCACATATTTACATTTATAAACGAATTAAGGAGCGTATGAAGGTACGTAATCAACAGTTACTTATTGAAATCCGAATGGGGGTTTAAACCACCTAATTCTTAAAAGACTACTTCATAATTTTTACAAAAAATATTTCAAATATAATAATAATAATATTATAATAATTCACAAGAGTTTTAAAAATTATCCTTTAAACAAGTAAGAGAAATGCTTTAACAAGAGTTCTGAAATCTTAAATACAACAGAAAGGATGTAAAACCGTTTGTTTCTTTTCATGAGCCTACCGGTTGTTGTAGGATTCATATAGTCAGATCTGAATGCAGACAAACTGAGCAATTTTATTAATATAATATAATTCTGGAATTTAAATAAATTGTCACAATAAATGACAAGGTAACAAAGCTAGCTCATTTATTTGCTAATATTCACGGAAAAATGGAAAAAAATGACAGCACTTGACAAATACTTTGTTCATACTGTTCTCACTGCCACGACGAATGGTTGAATACAGCAGTCTGCATGTAGGACTACATGACCATATTTCTGATTTTGAGCGGTTCGACCAAACACACACATTTGGTCTAATTTTTTAAAGGATCTAAAAAAACTCACGACCATCATATGTATAGTTGAGAATGTTTCGACGGACCAAGAAAAATAGGAACTAATCACTCCAATTGGACTGAGATATTTACCTAAGCTTGCACTACACAGAAATTCATGGACAAAATTGATTTCACAAAGCTAAATTACAGCGGGATGTAAACTTTACGCCGTAATTAATACGGACAAGTAGTGTTTCAATGGTCATGTTGTTAGGATTTTTTGTTTTGAAATCAAAAAATATTTTTTAGCGATGTGTAAATAAATTGATGCCTGTGATATTGTTTTTGGCTGCCGGACGTAATTAAAATTAATCTTCACAGAACACCGTGAAATCGTGATTAACAATATTAAATAGTAAAGAGATACTATCTGACACAGTAGGGAAAATTGATGAAGAAATAATAAATAGAACGGCGCTCAGTACTACCATACAGCTAGTACTTAGAGACAATGCGGAAGTGTCTACCAGCGCCGTCATTCCACCTTTCGTCGGTTTCACTGTGGTATATTTAGCTTGTATGTCACTTTTTTGTAATTATTCAATGGTTATTCAGAGTTTTAAACAAAAAGGTGTTTCTCGAAAAGATGTGGCAGGATACAATATATTTATATCTATTCACACACATGTGAATGATCCCGAAAACTTTAAAAAGACATACAACGATTGTTTAGGTTGATGAAAGAAAGTTATAAGGATAAGGATCATATTTATCGATGAAAAACATTCTTAATAAGAAGAACATTAAAAATAAGAGCTAAATAAAAGTGTAACTACTAAGGGAGGAACTTCAGGAATAAATGATGTGCTTTTCGGATGCACGTGCTTACTTGCTACGACTTCGAATCTTTGGTCACTACTTTAACGAATAATTCTTTGGTGGTATTTTATCTGGTTTTGTCCTGTGATTGAAGAAATATAAAACTCTAGATGCCTCACAATTATTAGATTCATTAGACCATCTAGCTGCCAATCTACTGCTTCTAAATATGAAAACGAATTCCGTTAAATATGTTTTATATAACATTAAAGTGCAAGCAAAAAAAGTTCTGGTGTGAGTGTGAACTCTCTAAAGCGAGGACCCCCCCCCCCTCTCCTATTAGTGTATGAAATGTTCGGGGCCCGGTCTCTCATTGCTCCCTCTCACTCTCCTATCCCATTGACGCCACTGGATCACCAACCTCCGGGTCTTGCAACAATATCTGTGGTTTTATTCTTGCATGTCTCTCCATACCTCACCGTAGCTGGAGGTCATGCAATTTGACTGTAAAGGAAACACGTTCATAGGCCTTATCAGACGTACAGTCATTAGTTTAAACTTATTCCCCTATGAGATGAACTGCGGAAAACTGTTTTTTCTACTCATTGGCAGTGTGCGATGTTGTAAGAGGAAGAAAACAGAAAACCAAACGAGTAGTCAATATCTAACGTGGAAACAAAACTTAGGCTACATGAATTGTAATTTAATAAATGAGCCTCCAGAGATAAAACGATTGGTTAAAAAAGCATTTATATATAACCATGAAGTGACGAGTTACGTTAAACACAGGTGGTGACTCCTAACGGAATCCATTGTCTTCAATAAGTCATGCCATTTATGAGACCCAGAGATTGAGATTGTGCTTGTTTATAACCATAATAGATGTACTCTTTCTTCTGTATTCATTGACGATCCAAAGTAAAGTATTTTAAAGTTCAGATGTCATGTGTTTATCCCCCCCCCCAGTAATTCAAATAGCGTTATCATGAAACAGTTAGTGAAGTAGTGACCACGTGTATTAATCAGTGGTGATAGTCTGTATATGAATGTTGCTACAAGTTTCTATCAGACTAGGGAATAAAATAAAATGATATCACTAGGGAACAATCAGCTCCTAGATTGTCTGATAATTTAATCTACCTAAATAAACATATGTTTGGAAATATGTCATGGGCTATATGGCGATTGCTAGTTCAAATATTACCCATCTGTGTATTTTGGCTAAAATATACTAGGCGTACAGTGATCTTCTTTCCTTGATTAAATTGAGAAAGCCTGTCCTGTCAGTAAGGGCCACGTCACTCCAACTGTGCTGTACTTTACTGCCATTGACCTTATGACCTAAAACTGCCTTGTTACCTAACTTAAGCTACTCACTGCCGTAATTATCTAACTGGAGAACCAATTCAACGTTCTGCTTAATTTAAGTTACACTTTGCATAACTTTCGTAGCAAAAGTGACTGAAACGTTTACAATTTAACTTAGCTAAAGGTAAAATCAGGCATGATATAATAACCTTTGAGTAGTGTGCCTTCGATTCTGAAACCACGGCATACAAATTACCGAGCCAATTCACTATACAGAGGCTTTGCTATTTAGCCAATAACGATACATTTTATTCACTCTCATAATGAATACATGTCTTAGACAAACAGCTGTTGTAAAAATGATACGGTCGGTATGAAAGTTTGAAGTTATTACCCACAAAACCCCGGATTTCACTAATACTTTTAAATAACACCCGCATGTGAGGCATAACAATCAAATGTGAATGCCATCGATCCTGTTTCATTTCGATTATGTTAGAGAATCGGTTCTGTTATAATGTTAAATTAAATCACAATATATAATGATGAAGAAACAGTATGTAATAATTTAAAAACACCATATAAAGAAATGAGTATCTTAACTCACTATAATGAGACTTAAACCTTAACTTATTTCAGATACAATATATTTAAGCTAGCTTAGAAAGATGCCAGTTTAAAATGTAAAATAATAAAAACCTTACTTTATTTATTATATATTGTATAAAATCGGTTATTTATTGCTGGAGTTAATTTTCGTATTTAGAAATTGTTGAACTGACGATATTTAAAAATTTTGTTTTGATTAATTCAAGATTTATCAATGATAAATATAAAGTTTTCTATTATAATTGTATCCTTGACAGTGTCATAGGTGTGGAATCTTCAGCAAATTAAATGATGCCCTTCTCAGAGCTGTTCTAACTTGTTTAATTTGTTTTCTGAAAGCGGATTGGCTGACCTTATTCTATTTCTATTAATCGAACTTGACTATGATTTTTTAGCTTTAATATGAAAAGGTGTCAAGGTTTCTATCAGACACGTTTTATCTTTAAACCACTTCACAAAAACTATTTTATTTGCTGCCTTAGCTATGATTGGAGAAATTTCTAAGTGAAAATAGAGCTTTAACTATGTTCATATCATTGAAATGTCATGTGCAGGCGATCTTATTGATTAAGGTATTGATCTTGCAAGTTATTTCACACTATAACGCCACGTCAACGAGAACTCTTTCTATGAGACTAGTCAGCTGTGTGATCATGGTGCTTAACATATTAAACATGGCGTCCTTGGTTAAATTAGGTGGGGCCGCGGGTGCTGGGAATTCTTCTGTTAACAGGTGCTGCCCAGAGGTCACCTGAGAGTAAGAAGCCGTTTGTCGTGGTGGTGGGCGTGCTGGAGCGTATCTAGTGCCCCTAGATGACGCAATAGTTTTATGCTGGGCCTGGCGTCTATTCTTCATTGTCTGCATCAGTTTGATCCTATAGGGGCATTGCTGATATGATGCAACATGTCCCTCCCCGCAGTTAGCACAGCGTAGGGGTACCACCTGGTTGCGTGGGCATTCCTTAGTTTCGTGAGGCTGGCTACACCTCACGCATTTCGGTGATTTGAAGCAATATCGCCTGGTATGGCCATATTCCTGGCAATTCTGGCACATGGGGATGCCACGTTTCTCATTATAGGTGCTTACTAGGAATAGCACGTTATTTACATGGCGGATTTGTTTAAGTTTGTTTGCAGTAAGTGTAGCGTCCCTTATAACGAGAACTGGCTCAATTTCAGTTTTGGCGCCATTGTGGTCACTTTTTCTCAGTCTGTAGACCGATATTACACCACCTGCAGGAATGATGTGGTTTTGTATTTCTTCGATGGGATGAGTTAAATCGAATCCGTGTAATAGAAACTTTTTATTCGGTTTTGTTCTCCTTGGGGCGTAGGTGTGGAAAGGTATTTTAGCTGCTTTAAGAATGGTGACTGTTGATATTAGGTCTTGCTCCGTGCCACAAAACACTTTAGTGTCCTGTTGCCCTTGTACTATTCGGTGGTCATAACTATTTAACTTCCCCATGACTAGTGAAGGTATTGGCTTGGGCTTAGTAGTCGTGGGCTCGGTTTGTGGAGCACGTTGTTGAACCGTGTTTAATGGTTGGAATGAGTTAGTGACATGGGTCGCGGTCTGGGGCACTGTTCTGGGTCGACAGTGTCGTTTGGGCTGTTGGAATCTCTCAACATTGTCGGGAATTTTGTTTTCGGGGGAATCACGTAAGTCATATGTGACTTATCTGGGGTCCCTACGGCTTTTCATTACTCCAGTACGGTCATTACTCAGAGTACGGCTCCAGCGCTCGAAGAGGAAGGACCTGCGGTTGGGCTCCCAGAGATTATCCCCACTACCTCTGCAGCCAACTCCTGACTTCAGTCGGTGTCCGGCGTTCAACGAGGCAGCTGCTTTTTTAAGCCGCTTCCGACCTTGTTATTGGTAAACAACTATTACTAGCCGGTTTTTTTTTAAGTCCTTACCCCCTCGGATTAGTGGACTTGAAACAAATTTCGTTAATGGACAAAAATTTTTATCTTTGTTTTTATTTGTATAATAGTGATAGTTAACAATAGTTTATTTTAAATTAACATTATATACATATATTTAGGATACTTTTTCTTTTTTTTTAATCTTTTTCCTTGCGGAGAAAGATTGAGATTTAGCTAAATACCCTTTGTTTCTGTGCATCTTCACGTTAGGTAGGATGCCCGGAAGCCAGGGTCTGCCTGAATACCCGGATCTGGCACCCATACCCCCCCCCCCCCAGAATTGGGAATGCAACAAGCGAGTAGGTTCCCGTCTCTCCCCGACGTCAGAGTTCTGTCTAGGG
The DNA here is from genome assembly GCA_930367205.1 of Acanthosoma haemorrhoidale. Lineage (NCBI taxonomy): Eukaryota > Metazoa > Arthropoda > Insecta > Hemiptera > Acanthosomatidae > Acanthosoma > Acanthosoma haemorrhoidale. Next base: position 104,366,767 of record OV884014.1, on the reverse strand, counting down.
AGCAATGGTTGGATAGACTTATACTATTGATTATTTCAATTAAAAAACAAATTTAACTATCAGCATGACTTAAGTGGCAATTAATCTATATCAAACGTGAATAAGTTAGTTCTATACTACGTTTGGTAATGCTCTATTAATCAGCCTTAAAAGTTCTTTTTTTGAAAGGTTTAGCAAACAAACAACATTGACGCCCAATAACAGTATGATAGCTTTATTGAGAAATACCAGTTTAAAACTGTTGGTTATAGATAAATATAATTAAAAACAATTAATACCAAATACCTAGTATTTTATAATTATTCGTGGACTGTTCTCGGGTGGTCGGAGGAAGGTAATGTAATTGTGTTTATTTGCGGGCTCATATTACTCATTTCAATGCGTTATGTGTGATTGTTGATAAAGCCATTGCTTTCACTATAATTCCCCCATCCTTAGTTCCGGACGGTGCTGATGAATCAACGAACTATAAATCCTTTCTGTGCTTCCGTAAATCAGACCACGTAAGGAACGGCCTGGGCCGTGATGAGTGCATTTCCGGTCGCTCACGAATGAGCAGAGGTTGATAGATAGAGTAAAGACCGGAAGCCGTTAACGGGAGATAAGCAGTTGCCTGGACCAATGGGTGATTTTTCGCCAGGCCTGCAGCCCTTGTCTTCATAATGAGCATTCATTAGCCCCTTCTCTTTTTCAGTCAGTCAGTCTCGTGTTTCGAGAGATCTTATCTGTGATAATAGACACCTTTAACAAAAAGTATCAAATCATCACTATATTCATATACATCAAACATTTAATCCATCGTCTACAAGGAAAATTTATTTAAATATTTAGTACATCTAATTCAATTACTATTAGTAAATAAGCACATATTTACATTTATAAACGAATTAAGGAGCGTATGAAGGTACGTAATCAACAGTTACTTATTGAAATCCGAATGGGGGTTTAAACCACCTAATTCTTAAAAGACTACTTCATAATTTTTACAAAAAATATTTCAAATATAATAATAATAATATTATAATAATTCACAAGAGTTTTAAAAATTATCCTTTAAACAAGTAAGAGAAATGCTTTAACAAGAGTTCTGAAATCTTAAATACAACAGAAAGGATGTAAAACCGTTTGTTTCTTTTCATGAGCCTACCGGTTGTTGTAGGATTCATATAGTCAGATCTGAATGCAGACAAACTGAGCAATTTTATTAATATAATATAATTCTGGAATTTAAATAAATTGTCACAATAAATGACAAGGTAACAAAGCTAGCTCATTTATTTGCTAATATTCACGGAAAAATGGAAAAAAATGACAGCACTTGACAAATACTTTGTTCATACTGTTCTCACTGCCACGACGAATGGTTGAATACAGCAGTCTGCATGTAGGACTACATGACCATATTTCTGATTTTGAGCGGTTCGACCAAACACACACATTTGGTCTAATTTTTTAAAGGATCTAAAAAAACTCACGACCATCATATGTATAGTTGAGAATGTTTCGACGGACCAAGAAAAATAGGAACTAATCACTCCAATTGGACTGAGATATTTACCTAAGCTTGCACTACACAGAAATTCATGGACAAAATTGATTTCACAAAGCTAAATTACAGCGGGATGTAAACTTTACGCCGTAATTAATACGGACAAGTAGTGTTTCAATGGTCATGTTGTTAGGATTTTTTGTTTTGAAATCAAAAAATATTTTTTAGCGATGTGTAAATAAATTGATGCCTGTGATATTGTTTTTGGCTGCCGGACGTAATTAAAATTAATCTTCACAGAACACCGTGAAATCGTGATTAACAATATTAAATAGTAAAGAGATACTATCTGACACAGTAGGGAAAATTGATGAAGAAATAATAAATAGAACGGCGCTCAGTACTACCATACAGCTAGTACTTAGAGACAATGCGGAAGTGTCTACCAGCGCCGTCATTCCACCTTTCGTCGGTTTCACTGTGGTATATTTAGCTTGTATGTCACTTTTTTGTAATTATTCAATGGTTATTCAGAGTTTTAAACAAAAAGGTGTTTCTCGAAAAGATGTGGCAGGATACAATATATTTATATCTATTCACACACATGTGAATGATCCCGAAAACTTTAAAAAGACATACAACGATTGTTTAGGTTGATGAAAGAAAGTTATAAGGATAAGGATCATATTTATCGATGAAAAACATTCTTAATAAGAAGAACATTAAAAATAAGAGCTAAATAAAAGTGTAACTACTAAGGGAGGAACTTCAGGAATAAATGATGTGCTTTTCGGATGCACGTGCTTACTTGCTACGACTTCGAATCTTTGGTCACTACTTTAACGAATAATTCTTTGGTGGTATTTTATCTGGTTTTGTCCTGTGATTGAAGAAATATAAAACTCTAGATGCCTCACAATTATTAGATTCATTAGACCATCTAGCTGCCAATCTACTGCTTCTAAATATGAAAACGAATTCCGTTAAATATGTTTTATATAACATTAAAGTGCAAGCAAAAAAAGTTCTGGTGTGAGTGTGAACTCTCTAAAGCGAGGACCCCCCCCCCCCTCTCCTATTAGTGTATGAAATGTTCGGGGCCCGGTCTCTCATTGCTCCCTCTCACTCTCCTATCCCATTGACGCCACTGGATCACCAACCTCCGGGTCTTGCAACAATATCTGTGGTTTTATTCTTGCATGTCTCTCCATACCTCACCGTAGCTGGAGGTCATGCAATTTGACTGTAAAGGAAACACGTTCATAGGCCTTATCAGACGTACAGTCATTAGTTTAAACTTATTCCCCTATGAGATGAACTGCGGAAAACTGTTTTTTCTACTCATTGGCAGTGTGCGATGTTGTAAGAGGAAGAAAACAGAAAACCAAACGAGTAGTCAATATCTAACGTGGAAACAAAACTTAGGCTACATGAATTGTAATTTAATAAATGAGCCTCCAGAGATAAAACGATTGGTTAAAAAAGCATTTATATATAACCATGAAGTGACGAGTTACGTTAAACACAGGTGGTGACTCCTAACGGAATCCATTGTCTTCAATAAGTCATGCCATTTATGAGACCCAGAGATTGAGATTGTGCTTGTTTATAACCATAATAGATGTACTCTTTCTTCTGTATTCATTGACGATCCAAAGTAAAGTATTTTAAAGTTCAGATGTCATGTGTTTATCCCCCCCCCCAGTAATTCAAATAGCGTTATCATGAAACAGTTAGTGAAGTAGTGACCACGTGTATTAATCAGTGGTGATAGTCTGTATATGAATGTTGCTACAAGTTTCTATCAGACTAGGGAATAAAATAAAATGATATCACTAGGGAACAATCAGCTCCTAGATTGTCTGATAATTTAATCTACCTAAATAAACATATGTTTGGAAATATGTCATGGGCTATATGGCGATTGCTAGTTCAAATATTACCCATCTGTGTATTTTGGCTAAAATATACTAGGCGTACAGTGATCTTCTTTCCTTGATTAAATTGAGAAAGCCTGTCCTGTCAGTAAGGGCCACGTCACTCCAACTGTGCTGTACTTTACTGCCATTGACCTTATGACCTAAAACTGCCTTGTTACCTAACTTAAGCTACTCACTGCCGTAATTATCTAACTGGAGAACCAATTCAACGTTCTGCTTAATTTAAGTTACACTTTGCATAACTTTCGTAGCAAAAGTGACTGAAACGTTTACAATTTAACTTAGCTAAAGGTAAAATCAGGCATGATATAATAACCTTTGAGTAGTGTGCCTTCGATTCTGAAACCACGGCATACAAATTACCGAGCCAATTCACTATACAGAGGCTTTGCTATTTAGCCAATAACGATACATTTTATTCACTCTCATAATGAATACATGTCTTAGACAAACAGCTGTTGTAAAAATGATACGGTCGGTATGAAAGTTTGAAGTTATTACCCACAAAACCCCGGATTTCACTAATACTTTTAAATAACACCCGCATGTGAGGCATAACAATCAAATGTGAATGCCATCGATCCTGTTTCATTTCGATTATGTTAGAGAATCGGTTCTGTTATAATGTTAAATTAAATCACAATATATAATGATGAAGAAACAGTATGTAATAATTTAAAAACACCATATAAAGAAATGAGTATCTTAACTCACTATAATGAGACTTAAACCTTAACTTATTTCAGATACAATATATTTAAGCTAGCTTAGAAAGATGCCAGTTTAAAATGTAAAATAATAAAAACCTTACTTTATTTATTATATATTGTATAAAATCGGTTATTTATTGCTGGAGTTAATTTTCGTATTTAGAAATTGTTGAACTGACGATATTTAAAAATTTTGTTTTGATTAATTCAAGATTTATCAATGATAAATATAAAGTTTTCTATTATAATTGTATCCTTGACAGTGTCATAGGTGTGGAATCTTCAGCAAATTAAATGATGCCCTTCTCAGAGCTGTTCTAACTTGTTTAATTTGTTTTCTGAAAGCGGATTGGCTGACCTTATTCTATTTCTATTAATCGAACTTGACTATGATTTTTTAGCTTTAATATGAAAAGGTGTCAAGGTTTCTATCAGACACGTTTTATCTTTAAACCACTTCACAAAAACTATTTTATTTGCTGCCTTAGCTATGATTGGAGAAATTTCTAAGTGAAAATAGAGCTTTAACTATGTTCATATCATTGAAATGTCATGTGCAGGCGATCTTATTGATTAAGGTATTGATCTTGCAAGTTATTTCACACTATAACGCCACGTCAACGAGAACTCTTTCTATGAGACTAGTCAGCTGTGTGATCATGGTGCTTAACATATTAAACATGGCGTCCTTGGTTAAATTAGGTGGGGCCGCGGGTGCTGGGAATTCTTCTGTTAACAGGTGCTGCCCAGAGGTCACCTGAGAGTAAGAAGCCGTTTGTCGTGGTGGTGGGCGTGCTGGAGCGTATCTAGTGCCCCTAGATGACGCAATAGTTTTATGCTGGGCCTGGCGTCTATTCTTCATTGTCTGCATCAGTTTGATCCTATAGGGGCATTGCTGATATGATGCAACATGTCCCTCCCCGCAGTTAGCACAGCGTAGGGGTACCACCTGGTTGCGTGGGCATTCCTTAGTTTCGTGAGGCTGGCTACACCTCACGCATTTCGGTGATTTGAAGCAATATCGCCTGGTATGGCCATATTCCTGGCAATTCTGGCACATGGGGATGCCACGTTTCTCATTATAGGTGCTTACTAGGAATAGCACGTTATTTACATGGCGGATTTGTTTAAGTTTGTTTGCAGTAAGTGTAGCGTCCCTTATAACGAGAACTGGCTCAATTTCAGTTTTGGCGCCATTGTGGTCACTTTTTCTCAGTCTGTAGACCGATATTACACCACCTGCAGGAATGATGTGGTTTTGTATTTCTTCGATGGGATGAGTTAAATCGAATCCGTGTAATAGAAACTTTTTATTCGGTTTTGTTCTCCTTGGGGCGTAGGTGTGGAAAGGTATTTTAGCTGCTTTAAGAATGGTGACTGTTGATATTAGGTCTTGCTCCGTGCCACAAAACACTTTAGTGTCCTGTTGCCCTTGTACTATTCGGTGGTCATAACTATTTAACTTCCCCATGACTAGTGAAGGTATTGGCTTGGGCTTAGTAGTCGTGGGCTCGGTTTGTGGAGCACGTTGTTGAACCGTGTTTAATGGTTGGAATGAGTTAGTGACATGGGTCGCGGTCTGGGGCACTGTTCTGGGTCGACAGTGTCGTTTGGGCTGTTGGAATCTCTCAACATTGTCGGGAATTTTGTTTTCGGGGGAATCACGTAAGTCATATGTGACTTATCTGGGGTCCCTACGGCTTTTCATTACTCCAGTACGGTCATTACTCAGAGTACGGCTCCAGCGCTCGAAGAGGAAGGACCTGCGGTTGGGCTCCCAGAGATTATCCCCACTACCTCTGCAGCCAACTCCTGACTTCAGTCGGTGTCCGGCGTTCAACGAGGCAGCTGCTTTTTTAAGCCGCTTCCGACCTTGTTATTGGTAAACAACTATTACTAGCCGGTTTTTTTTTAAGTCCTTACCCCCTCGGATTAGTGGACTTGAAACAAATTTCGTTAATGGACAAAAATTTTTATCTTTGTTTTTATTTGTATAATAGTGATAGTTAACAATAGTTTATTTTAAATTAACATTATATACATATATTTAGGATACTTTTTCTTTTTTTTTAATCTTTTTCCTTGCGGAGAAAGATTGAGATTTAGCTAAATACCCTTTGTTTCTGTGCATCTTCACGTTAGGTAGGATGCCCGGAAGCCAGGGTCTGCCTGAATACCCGGATCTGGCACCCATACCCCCCCCCCCCAGAATTGGGAATGCAACAAGCGAGTAGGTTCCCGTCTCTCCCCGACGTCAGAGTTCTGTCTAGGGAGCAATGGTTGGATAGGAAGAGGACGGAACATGATCTCGATGCCGAGTTCCCCGATTACGAGACCAAAACGCCAATTTCAGAGAAGGCACAGGAAATAAGAGATGGCTTGGGTCGTTTTATAGCAGAGTGGAAGGACAAGAAGTTGTCAAAAAAAATCAGGAGCACATCTGCAGTAAGGTCGGCAAGATTGTCGATGACCTCAGCAGGGTCGTGATAGAGAACGAAAAATTCCTGGCTATGGTCGGCCAGCCTGCCGAGTTTACAGCACTGATCCTTCCGCCGGCCCGTCTTCACCAAGGAGTCCTCGGTTGGGGAAGGATCAGGTGCAGCAATTGATAGATACAGCAGTCGCCATTGCAACCCAGGCCATTATGGCTGACGACGTAATCGTGAGAGCCATAGCAAACAGGGTTGCTGAACTCGTAACTTCTTTCCCCCTTTTTTGTCATTTTTGAACGAAGAGGATCGATCTGCAGATGTTATTCAGCAGCAGGTTGAATCGATCGATAGGAAACTGACGAGCATGAACGGTCCTGTAGCACCAGTCGAAATGGAGACTCCAAAGCCGCAGTGGGAGAGATTTTGGAGCGCCAAAGGTCCGAGGAGTGTGCGACCGCAGGGGGATTGGGCTGCGGTAGTAGCTAGCCCTGTGGCCGGCCCATCATACAAGGATGTCGCCTCTGCCCCTGAAGAATCTGCGGCCCCGGTGACCACTGAGGACGAGGAGGGGTTTAAAGTAAGGTTACACCAGCCGTTAGGTATGCCCTGTTAGGGGCTGTTGACTTACGGGTGGGGGGGTGGCATAGGCTCGTCGTAAAAGACTTTCTCGATGCGCCCCTTTGCCTGAAGTGTCAGGGATATGGACATTCTAGGGCCACCTGTCCTAAGTATCAGGAGTCTTGCAAGTGGTGTTCCTATGAAGGCCACATTGCTAAGAATTGTACGCACAAGGATGAAAGCCCACGCTGTGTGAACTGCATCCGGGCTGGGATACCAGAAGAGGATGCAAGGCACCATGCAGGGGCTGTAGATTGTCCTCAGTTAATAAAGGAAGTGGAATCATTGATCCGCAGAACGAGATACGAGTATGACTTCGTTTTGTAGGAGAGAGATGCACAGTTAAAAAATGTACTTAGGTTAGGCCAAATATACTTGTTAGATATAATAGAGAGTATTAGGATAGTATAATTTTCCTTTTGTACTTAAGTTAATTAGATATAGGAATATGTAAATAGGATACGGCACTCAAATTATTTAATAGTTTATAGTTAATAGGACAGTAGACTTTAGATAGTAATAATTAGGATATAAAACTTCCAACGTAGAACATAAGATATATTGTTAAAAAATAACATAGATAGTTGTAAGTTATATAAGAATAGATTAGAAAACCAAATTGTTATTTAGTAGATAGGGAATATTATTGTTATACTTTATAGCATAAGTTAGTTAGATATAAATAATCTATAACAGATAAACGAATAAAGACGGTTTCATAGTATTACCAAGGTGCGCTGACTGGTGCAATAACCCCAATTGCACTGGAATACACGCAAGAAAAAAAAGCTTGCCATTACTCTATGAAGGTCCGTGCGACGCACGCCCAGTTAAGGGGGAGAGCCTCACTTATAATAGTTAATGTACTCACCTGTCTTCACGGGATCTTTTTTTGTTCAGAAACTATGCATACAGTTTTAACACAACGAGAGCTAGGTTAATTTCAAGATAACCTTTTTGAATGGGGCGTAAGCTCCTTCCTACGCCAATTACGGATATAGAATATTTAGAAATTATTAAGGCTGGGTGGGTGCGGTTTATACCCTAGCTAAAAAAAACCCGAAATCTGACTGGCAAAATAAATTCTTGTAAACGGGAGTTTTCCCTAACAACTCACTCTACGACTCACGCTTGCTTCTACTCAATAATTTTTTGTTTACTCCAAATACAATTAAAATACTTATGACGGAGCTCTAAACAACCAGTAACAACTTGTAATGTTATTTCATTGATGATGATCTTCCCCTCCAGTCGGGGAAATTCAAATCGTCAAGGGAAATAGATGTTGCAATAAGACACATATTATTTCCTTAATGTAAGTCAGTAATTACCCTCAGCATGTGTTGCAAAGTCATATTAGTGTTGTACTATAATTGCTATTGATTGTGCCCTAAACCTCGCCCTACCTCACCTATCCTCTTTCCCACTTGCAAGTTGTTGTTTGTTTCTGTATCGGGTAGATCAATTATTTTACTTTAAGGTTTATCTTTATTTTATTTATTTTTCCACAACTATAATACACATAAGAACCACCACAGATACTCTCTAGTCAAAGTAAGTATTACATTGTCATTATGTACGTATTATAGGTTAGTATGTGTAAATTGAAAAATAGTCCCTTTTTGATTTTTGTCTATAACTAGATGAAAATACTTCAGGGAATTTTCTTAATTAATCACTTTCTTTATTGTTTCAGATATGTGATGTTTGTATAAATGATAATAAAAGTGAGTGGTTATTTGTTATAGTTGCTTTATTGTCTTGGTGCTATTCGAATACTTCTTAGAATCTAGAATAGGTCGGTAGTTTGTAAAATAACATATATTAATTATATTATTTTCAGGTTAATCTATACATACTTAATTATCATTGTTTATAGATGTGATGAGTTGGGTAAGTGGACAATCGATATAATGGAAATGAATTTTCAGTAAATGAGATATCTAACCATTATTTTAGCATCATGTTGTGAATTGGTAAAATATTTCGTTTGATTCCCCTGATGTTTCTTGATTGCTAGGTACGTACGAGTCTGCACCTCGAATATATTTTACTGTGCCAGAGACCTGCTTTTTATTAAGTCGAATGGATAGGTCCGTAATATACCTCTGTACATTTATGTAAATGTAATTCAACCCTCATTCGTTCAGAGGTAAGTGTTCAGTCCGTTGTTAGGAAATTGGTTACCATGGTTTTAATATGTCACTATCTATGATGTGTTATCTCCCATATATACTTAATTAAAGTAACCGACATACAAAAAAAAATAATAATGAGCCAAAGAAAACAATTATTGACTTGAACTGGACACGAGACCCCCTAAATATTAAATCGTTTTCGAGATCCAATCATACTAATAAATTATTATTATAGTAATTAATTTATATATAATATTGCAGTGCACTATTTCATAATTAGGTTTATAGTTCTATTCTACAAACGTAATTTTATTAGTCTAGCAAATAATTTTGCTTCACTATATTGGGTATATATTTCCAATCTAAAATCAAACCAAACCCCATGGATATATATATATATATATATATACATAAGTTAGAGCCAGAGGCCTGACTATGTCAAATACTAATACAATCATGGAATGTAAACAACCCATGATCCCATGTATGTCTGATTATCTTCCACAATAAAGCAGTCTTTTACTGGAGTCAGAGTGTGTCGGTGCTTTTTCCTCTTTCATTATTATCTTTTTATCAAACTTAATCGGCGGCGATTAACTGGTGCCGAAACCTGGGAAATTACGGGAACCTCGTACGGCGGCGTAGAAAGTAATTGTTTTTTTTTTTCTCTTTCTCTCTAATTTTTTTTTCTTAATCGTCTCCTCTCTTTTACGTTTTTTTTTATAATAACATGCCAGAGGGAGTGTTACGACCCGCGGTGCTGAGTGGAGCTGCAGATATACCTCAGTTGCCTCAAACCACGATAGCAGCGTCTCACGCGACTACATTAGCGTGGATGAAGATTCAGGCGATCACGGCTCAGGATATGAGGAAGTCCATTTCCGATCTGGAGAGATTCGCAGGTGAGACCGGGGAACTGAATCATTTCCTTAAGGGGGTGACCGGCTGATGATGCGGATAGAACAAAAACAGACGGAGGACTTAATAACTGAAGGATATGCCGATTCACTGAGAGCAGCTCTGGTGTGCAGAGTTAAACGGAGTATTCTGAATATGATCCAGCCTGACGAGGAGACCTCATGGACCATAGTGAAGGAGCGGCTGAAGATAGCATTCGGCGGGGAAAGATGGGATCGTAGCGAGGAGAAATTACTGGTCCATGTGGTGGAAAAGATGCCCCGGGAATACGAAGGGATCATAGGATGTGATCTGTTGGGGAAAGTTGGAGCAACGATTAGGAACACGGAAGGGAAATGGGACATTCGCTTAGGTAAGAAAACATATAGGTGCCTGAGACAAGGGAGGGACGTAGGAGGAGACGGTGGGGCGCGAGTAGGGGCGATTAGGCAAGCGTAGGATTGGAGAGTGGAGCTTAAGGGAGAATATACGGACATTTTCATTAAGGAAGGGGAGAGATTGGGGGTCACAGGAAAAACAGTACATGAGATTCCACTCAAGCAGGACCGAGTAAGCTACGTGAAGGAACGCAGATACCCAAAGGCTCTGAGACACCATATTAGGGAGGAGCTGGACAACTTGAAGAAACAGGGGATCATCGAAGATAGCACGTCACCATATAATAGCCTCTTATGGGCTGTTAAGAAAAAGTGCGCGGAAGGCGGGGTCCCAGATAAGTATAGAGTGGTAGTAGACTACCGGAAGCTCAATGAGAATACGGTAGACGAGAAGTACCCAATTCCCAGGTTCGATGACATTCTGGACAGGCTGAGCGGGGCCAGTATCTTCAGCACCCTGGATAAGATGCATCCTAGGGACCGACATAAGACAGCCTTCACTTTTGAGAGAGGTCACTACGAGTTCACCAGGATGCAATTTGGATTGAAAAAGGCACCCATCATATTCCAAAGGCTCATGGATGAGTTGCTACGTGGAGTAGATGAGTCCGTTTGCCAGATATACGTGGACGACCTCTTAGTATTCAGCGCGACCGAGGCCCAACATGTAGATCACCTGAGGACAGTTTTTGACCGAGTGCGACAATTTAGCCTGAAATTGTCGGAGGAAAAGTTCCATCTGGGTCAGGAGGTCATAAGTTTTTTGGGGCACACGATATCCCGACCAGATGCCGGGAAGGTAGCAGCAATCCAGAAGATGGCGGTACCGTCGGACGTAAAAGGGATACGACGGTTGATGGGAACACTGAACTACTACAGGCAATTCGTCCCAGAAATGGCATTATACCTGGTACTTCTTAACAACCTCCTCAGAAAGGGGAAAAAGGTAGTCATCACCCCCGACATAGAGGCGAACATTCGCAAGTGCATGGCACGACTACAAGAACATCCTGTACTGGCTTTTCCTGATTTCACAAAGCAATTCACAATAACGACGGATGCCAGTGAATATGCCTTTGGAGCAGTTCTGTCACAGGCGGGGGGCTAAGGGGACCGTCCAGTAGCGTACGCCAGTAGGCCCCCCACAGAGGCGGAAAGTCGGTATAGTGCGCTGGAACGCGAGTTACTTGGGATAGTCTGGGCGATCGATCACTTCCGGCCCTATGTGTTAGGGAGAAGGTTCCAAGTGCACACATACCACCGACCGCTACAGTGGGTCGGCAAACTGAAGGAATCGTTGGCGAGGGTCACTTGGTGCAAATAGTTTCTCGGTGAATATAACTTGGAGGTAGTATATAAGCCCGGTAAAGAGAACGTTGTGGCGGACTGACTGCCCCGGGCGATGACAGTCAACGCACTAGAAGAGGATCAGGGGGAATCATCCAGGAACGTACAGCAGTTCTTGCGGAAATGGACGCCTGAAAGGGAAGGCGACCAACACGATTCTGCTGAGGAGAAACAGTCGGCAGTAGGAGGGAGCTCGATGGATGGCAGACCTGTGGACATGGAAGAGTGTGAAGAAATCATAAACGATAAGCGCCGCCAGATAGTCTGGAAGACTAAAACCTCGGAGCCCATGAAGATAGCGTACAGTAGGCATCGACGATCCACTACCACGACCATATAGTCATTGCCAGGGGTGAATAATGACAAAATTTTTCGTGCCCTCAACGATGCTTTTAACCCAGCCAAGACACACTATTTGTACGTAGGAAACACGACCATTTGGGATAAGATTAGGCGGACAGAAGAGATTGGGGTGGATCGAATGTTTGTGCGGTGTACCATGATGGTAAAAACCATCACGGACAAGACAACTCAGAAGGAGATAACGCTGGCGTACCATCAGGGCAAAACTAATTACCGGGGGGAACGCGAAAGGGCTCAGGCGTTGAAGCGCAAGTATTTCTGGTGGGGGATGAGGAAGACTATCCAGGAGACGCTAGGGGAATTGCGAGGTCAGCCACCATACAAAATATGACAGGAGCCCATCAATAGGGCTACAAGTCGAGTCTCCCACGGCGCAAACACCGCTAACGGACCTTCAAGCGGACATCTTTACCTGGAAGGGACACAAGTGGGTCACAGTGGTTGACCTATTTAGCAAAATGGCCATGGCATACCCCGCTCGGGAAAAGTCTTCGGAGGCAGTATTAGGAGCGCTGAGGAGGTGGTTCCAATTTTACGGAGTCCCCGATCGTATAGCGTCGGACGGCGCGAGGGAGTTTGATAACGCCGACGTGAGAGAGGAAATGAAAGCTCTTGACGTAATATGGCATGTCAATACCCCTCGGCATCCAAAGAGCAGAGGGAGAATTGAGCGTCTCCATAGCACCTTGGGAGATCATCTCTGTGTTTACCATGCCGACAAAGGGTTGGAGCCGGCAGAGGCAATGCATAAGGCGGTGATAGCCTATAATCACTCCGTTCACACGACTACTGGGTTCTCACCCTTTGAAATTTTCGGTCTTCGCGGCCGTCGCTGAGACACTAGTAGTACGGTGGTGGGAGATGAGACGTCAGCACAGCTCGCCAACAACCGCGTGGAGTTGAGGAAACTGTGGGGAAAAGCCTACGCAAGAATTACAGCCGAAAAGACTAGGAGGGTGGTCAGGGATAATGCAGGTGTCAAACCGATAGAAAGACGCATCACGATAGGCACCACCGTGTATCAAAGGATCGGCTCCAATCGGACTAAAGAATTGTCCTGTTATGAGGGTCCCTTCAGGCTGATCGCGATTCGCGAACACAATTTAGTGACCATCCAAAGTGTCCGTGAACCCGGGAATCGCAGGACTGTACATGTAGTGCAGTTAAAGCTTCCGGTGGAGAAGCCTTCCGAAGTACTTTGGCTCTAGTATCCTCGACCTCCACACATCTCATTTGGGTCATAATTTGGTATTTTTTTGTATATTTTGTTTTACCAGGATATTTTAATTTGATTGTTATTCTTAGTATTATTTTATTGTACTATCTTCAGTTTCGTACGAAATTCGATAAGGCTTCTGGTTTATTTCTTATGACTGTAAGACATTGTTTCGCTGTTCTGGATGAGCACGGAATTATTATTTTCTGACCTATTGGTAATTTGTATATGCTTTAAGTGCGTAAAAGAGGTAAATTGAAGTTTCCGATTGATGGTCAGGAACTGGTAGGGGGGAGTTAAAGCCAGAGGCCTGACTATGTCAAATAATAATACGATCATGGAATGTAAACAACACATGATCCTATGTATGTCTGATTATCTTCCACAATAAAGCAGTCTTTTACTGGAGTCAAAGTGTGTCGGTGCTTTTTCCTCTTTCATTATTATCTTTTTATCAAACTTAACCGGCGGCGATTAACTTATATATATATAAGTTAAGGTTCGGACGTCGTAGGCAGCCAGCCTAATCCTCAAGTCATCGGGATGTAAACATCCCGAATGTATTTAGAGAGGCTTTAAAAGGCTCAAATAAAAACAACTCTTGTGACAACTCTCGTTCTGTAACTACATTCAACCTCTTTCCTTTTTCTTCACGTTTTTGTTAACGATCATTAACTTATATATATATATATATATATATATATATATAAGTTAACGTTCGTGAGAACTAGAACAGTAAGAAAAGATCGAGAAAGAGGTAATAGAAATAAATAGGGCAAGCGATAGTATAAGACTGCTTTATTCATAGCTCTTAATCCCATACACATACACTCGGAATGTTTACATCCCGATGTTTTGGTATTAAGACTGCGTACCAACAGTGCCAAGGCCTTAACTCCCCCCCGCCAGTTTACGCACACTCCCTCGTAAACTCTAAGTCCGACCCGAGTGTACAATCAGGTGGCTCGGGTTCTTAAGGGCCAAGGCCAGCGCACCCAATACACAATCTATAATCCATCACACTACTAAAGACACATTTAAACAAGTAAAATAAAATATAAATGTACAAAACAAAATAATAAAACCTCCTATAAAATAATAATACTATAAAAACTAAGAACAGAACTCTCTGTCTGAATGTCACATATATTAACAATATGACCTATAACAACACAATTACTTGCTTCGTGTCGGATCGAGGACACACCAGTTTACTCACGCTCCCCCCCCCCCCCTAGAGTGGGAGTTTAAGTTATTCAATATGAAACGTCCACCGTTTCCTTGGGTGGTCCACACTCTCGATAGTTACAAGATTGTGTTCTCGGATCACAACAACCTTGAAAGGGCCTTCATATCGGACCGGCTCTTTACTCTGGTTGGAACCCAATTTCCTATAAACGACGGTCCCGATCGTATTCGACCTCATTTTGTCCCGGACTTTTATATTTGCCCTCGCAACGCGTTTGTTTTTTTCCCCCGATATACGCCACATTTTTCACAGCCCCATGTAGCTGTTCACGAGCTGTTCCGTGGTCCCTTCATCCGCCACCGTCTCTGCCCAATTTCGCGGTCTCGCTTGTAACCCAAAGATAATTTCAAATGGCGCGAATCCCGTGGTGCTGTGAATTGGGTGTGTGGGTGCGTCACTAGGGGAGTGCCTAATCACTCTAGCCCTGGTGACAAGTGCGGATTGTTGTAGTTTATAACATGGACCATGTTCCATGTCGGCGTTAATATCTGACTTCATTTTATTGATAGGGATGTGTCCCGACAATACACTGTGTTCAGAGATCGGCAGCGTAATAGATACAAGTCGTCAGAGGGTCTGCTAGAGGCTGTGAGACAGGGTGCCACCGCAGAGGAGTGGCAGAGAGAGTGTAGACTAGTAGAAGACTGAGTGGACTTACTACCAGGGCCCCGGGGCCCTGGTGAATCGCGACCGAGTGATAGTGACTGTCTAGGAAAGAGGAGACTGGGAAAAAGTGGTTCTACAGGGCGAAAACCCCTGATTTAAATATCCGACCCCCTTCATACCAGAAGGCGGAGCCTGGCTTGAAAGGAGTATTTTTATGATGCCTAGGTGGCCAATCTCCCTTAAGTTTATGACTGTTGGTCGAAAGGGTGATCTTTATGGCTGCTAGGGACTCACCTACTTAGATTTTATGACCGCTTAGAGGCGACCCTAGGTCTGCCGCCAGGTTCTGTTTTATGACAGTCAGGTGCCTTACCCTCTCAGGTTTTATTGCTGGACCTTCGACCTTCTGTTACTTGTTTTATGGCTGCCGATCTCTCCATGAATTATTACTAGAAAACAATGTTTTACATCTAATTACAATACATGTTATATGCACCAGAGTATAGGGGGATTTAACACTTATGTAGTTGAGTCACTACAGGGTGGTTATACGCCACCACCGCCATTGGCATCGCAACATTAGCTGCCAGCCCCTTATCGACCTGGTATACCCGCAGGTGATCGCTGAGGGTACTGTGCAGGTGCTCAACGTTTCCTCTACTTTTGGGATGTCCCGGGGTATTAATATGCCATACCAAGTCTCTATTTTTCATCTCAGCGCGAACTTTGGCGTTGTCGAACTCTCTCCCACCATCCGACGAAATGCGCTCGGGGATGCCATAAAATTAAAACCACAAGTTGACGGCTTGCAGAATAGCGTCTGACGATTTGTCCCGCACCTCGTATGCCATAGCCACCTTACTAAATGTGTTGATTGTAGTGACCCATTTGAATCCACGCCACGTAAAGGTGTCGATTTGTAAATCGATCAGTGGCGACTCTGTTGTGGGTGTCTCCTTCTGTCGTCCGTGAGGTGGATGGCGGTCATATTTGGTTTTCAGGCAGATTTCACAAGCCCCTATGATCTCCTGGATGGTCCCCCACCAAAAATAACTTCGCTGTAGCGCATGCGTTGTCTCTTGCACGCCACGGTGATTCGTCTTCCCCTGGTGACCTCGTTCGTTGCTTATTCGTTGATTCGTCTTACGCAAGTGTGACCTCCCGCTGTTGCTCCACGTCATGCAACGTTTGAACCGCCGAAAGGCACCTGATAAACGTGCGGTCGATTCCTAATTGCTCGCTCTGTCACAATTTTCTAATTTTCTCCCAAATCGTCGCGTTACCAACAAATAGGTGGTATGTTTTCCCCGGTTTTGAGGCATCCTTCTGGGCCCGGCAAATTATCTCTCTCCTCACTCCCGGCTCCGTCGAGCCAGATTGTCGAGATAGTGCTTCGACCGTATTCGTCGTACGTCACCGTCATCAGGCCCGAAGTTTTTGTCTTCCAAATGATTTGGTGTCGTTTGTCGTTGATAATCTCCTCAGACGTTCTCATGTCTCGTGGTCTTTCTCCAACAGACTCTTCTGATGTGGGGCTATCTCTCGCGCCACTATCTTCTCGCATATCGGTACTTCCTGCTTCTCCTGGCGTCCACTCCGCAAGGAATTGTCGACTACCCCCTGATTTCTCGCCGTCCTTAATAGCATTCGTCATCATGGCACGCGACAGCCAGTCTGCCACGACATTATCCCTGGCTTATACACAATCTCCATATTGTATTGTGACAGAAATTCCTTCCACCGTGTCACGCATGCGGATGATTCCTTTAATTTCCCCACCCATTGCAGCGGTCTGTGATCGGTGTGGACTTTAAATTTTCTCCCAAATACGTATAGGTGGAAGTGACCAATGGCCCAGATGATACCCAGTAGTTCCCGTTCGAGGGGATTGTACCTCGCCTCCGTGTCAGTCAACCTTCTGCTCGCATATGCTACCGGCCTCTCCCCATCGATTCCCTCCTGGGACAATACCGCTCCCAAGGCGTACTCACTTGCGTCCGTTGTGACAGTAAACGCCTTCTCAAAATTTGGAAACGACAAGATAGGTGCTTCATGCAACCGTTCCATACATTTCTGGATATTTTTCTCAATGAGCGGCGTGATTATCACTCGCGCCCCTTTGCGTACTAAATTACTAATAGGGACCAAGAATTCCGCATTATCCGGCACGAATCGGCGATAGTAATTTAGCGTCTCCAACAACCGCCGGATGCCTTTAACATCTTTTGGCACCACCATACTCCGGATCGCATCTATTTTCTTGGAGTCCGGTTGGACTCCCTGCCGAGATATAGTATGTCCCGGAAAACTAATGGTCTCCTGACCCAGGGACGACTTTTCTATCGATAATTTCAGCCCAAATTCCTTTAACCTCTTAAAAACACTCCGAATGTGCGCTATATATTCCGATTTGGTACGCCTGAAGACTATGAGGTCGTCCATATAGATCTGGCAGATTTTCTCATCAATTCCCCTCAGGAGTTCATCCATTAGCCGCTGGAATGTTATCGGGGCGTTTTTCAAACCGAACGGCATCCTTGTAAACTCGTAATGACCTCGTTCGAATGAAAACGCCGTATTATGCTGGCCCTTCGCATTCAGTCTAATCTGGTGATATCCCAATTTCAGATCTAACGTACTGAAGATTTTCGCTCCACTCAGCCTATCCAGTATATCCTCAAAGCGTGGAATTGGATATTTCTCATCTAGAGTGTTCTCATTGAGCTTTCTAAAGCTATCTATAACTATTCTGTAATGATCTTCTTCCTCGCCTGGTCTATTTTTTTTCCACCGTCCACAGGGGACTATTGTGCGGCGAAGTGCTATTTCTGATAATCCCTTGACGCTTTAATTCGTCGATTTACCTCCGGATGTGTTGACGAAGTGCTTGAGGATATCGTTTTTCTTTAACGTATGTTAAGCGCTCTACTTTTAGAGGTATCTCGTGTTCTGTCTTCCCCGTTGCTCCTAACAGATCTCCCTCTACGAAAAAAATGTCTCTAAATTCGTCACGCAGCCTCTCCCTCCAATCCTCTACTCTCTTTACCACCCCAATTCGTATCTTTCCACCCCGTACTGTCCCCTGACTGCGATACGTTAAATCCCCTAATCTAATCCTCCAGTTCTTCTCTTCGTTCATAATGCGCGCGCCTACCCGTCCTAACAAATCGCATCCCAAAATTATTTGATAGTCTCCTCCACGACGTGCACCTATATTTCCCCTCCTACATTCGCCAATTTTTTTAGTCCTACCACCGCCTCCCCCATCGCTTCGCAGGCCCCCCCCCCCTAGAGTGAGTAGTTTTCAATCACATACCTTAATCTGGTGTGTACTCGCTTCTCCACACAGGCTCTCTAGTGCACTACGCAACACTATTGTATTGGTGCTACCTGTGTCTATGAAGCTCCTCTCCCCCTTCTCGAACTCAATAATTGGCAACTCGCACATCCCTTTTCGCACCGTATTACATATTAGGACGTGGTCGTCTCTCTGCTGCCACTCTCCTCAGGCTTCTACGCGCCGCTACCATCCACGCGATTTATTCTTCTGCTTCACCTGTTCTCCGCTCCTGTGGTGCCCTGGCTCGTCTCCCTCAGTTTCCGATGTTCCCAATGAATCATCAGCTGATGATCCTGTGTCTCTGGGGGTTGTTCTACGCCTCTCACGAACTTCTTTGGCGTTGACCTCCATAGGTTTTGCCTTATCGAATTCCCTTCCTCTGTATACGTACGGGCACGGTCTTGTGATATGCCCTTCCTCACCGCACTTGAAACATTTCGTTCTAGGGCACTGTGCCACCAAGTGACCCGTCTTACCACATCCGTGGCACCTCCTCTCTTCTCTACGAGGCACATATCCAGGCCTCGTTCCTCTGAATTTCATTTCTCCTGTCACCCCCCTATCTCTACCCGTAAACGCTGTTTCGGGTTTCTTCCATACGGTCTTTGGGGTCCTGATTTTTTTATAAACGATCCGGCTCCAGTCACTCTCGTCTTCTTGCATACGCAATTCTGTTTCCCTAGCGCTGGCGTCGATCATCGTCTGCGCGCACTCTAGGAACGACCGTTCGTGAGCGAATCCCTCTTTCCTTCCCGTTTACTTGGCCAGCTGCACCTTCAATATTGTTGACAGGAAGCCCATCTGGGGTTCTACTTCTTCAGCACTGAATGTCTCTCTCATCTTTTCGGTAACTTTATTATAACGCCAGACCTGCGGCATACTGTCCGTTACTCTTTCTCGGAGACCTCATTTCCCGAAACATCTGGAAAATATCTTCCTCAGGAGTCCAACGCCCCCCTCCATACGCTTTCTTCAGTCGCGCCTTTACCACTTCCCATGGGGTTTCCTCGTCAGCTTGGATCTGATTCAGGATGCTTCTTTTTACTCGACATATCAAAGCCACTCTCAGTGATTCCGCGTCCCTGAGGTCAAGCCAATTGCCTTTCACCTTTGTCCCGATTAACGCTGTTAGGCGGTCTCCTCCCTTTAAAATGTAATTAAGTTCACCCAGCTCACCTGTAAACTTCTTCAGATCCGAAATAGCTTTTCTTAGATCCTGGGTGTTCATAGCCTTCACCCTCACCAGGGTGAGTGCATTTGCGTGAGCCTCCTGTAGCAGGCCCATTCTCCTAGGTTCTGTCCCATCAACGATATTTAAGACAGGGTGTCTTAATACACCAATTTCCGTCATCTCTTCTTTATGTGTATCGATCAAAATCGGGCTACAACAAAATTTTCCCAAACTGTGTTCCTTAATTCTTCACTATCTTCGCAGTTCCCGGATTTCGTCACCAGTTAACGTTCGTGAGAATTAGAACAGTAAAAAAGATCGAGAAAGAGGTAATAGAAATGAATAAGGCAAACGATAGTATAAGACTGCTTTATTCATAGCTCTTAATCCCATACACTCGGAATGTTTACATCCCGATGTTTTGGTATTAAGACTGTGTACCTACAGTGCCCAGGCCTTAACATTTATATATATAAATGTAGGGAAAGTATCCTCTCTTTAATTTGAATTCGCTGCGCTGGTGGCAGCCAGTTGGAGCAGCCATCGTATAGAGAAGGTTATGTTAGGTAACCAAAGTTGTAAATAGAGTATGAATATAGAAGTTATAGTTATATACTGTAATTGTCGTTTCTTTGTTTACAGGTAAGGTTGTGTAAATCAGTATTAATAATTGTTATAATGCAATATATAGTGAATAAAATTGCTAACTTTGTTTACAGAGAAACTGATTTCAGTTTATTCACCCCACCTGCAATAATTGTCTTACATCTAAATATATATTAATGCCTATATAAGTAAAACACAATGCAAAATCCTAATTAGGCAGTAGTAATCATGTCAAATCTGTCTATTATTTAATTGTCGTCAATGGGGAGCCCTTTGAAAGCAGCTGATGTCACAGCTCCATTTATAAGTGTCTCCAGCAGTTCGGATATCGATCCTTGCCCATTAACTAGCTTACTCCCTACAATTGATAGGGGCTGCTTTTGTACCTTCAGTCTTCAGCACATTTACTCCCGACCGTTGTTAGGCCTGGAATTTATCTTCTAGAGCCTGTCTATTGAGGGTTTGTTCTCAGATCACGTCTCACAAGAATACACTTAGAATTAGAAGAAAAATATGTATTCAATATTTGATAGTTTTTTCAAAAGATTTCTTTTGCTCTCTGAACACCCTAAAAACAAGGAAATCATATCAGTTGCAACTAAGGAACTCTGTGTCAATCATCAAAATAAATCTATTTGAAAGAATTAATATAAACTTATGCTTGGGGAATTTCAAGTCCCTAGTACCCACTAATAAAATAATCGATGGTCCAAAACTTATTCTATTTTCTTTTTTATTAGACTCATATGCCATGTATTTGAACTATGTAGTTGAATTAAGACCAATTCTTATTAAGTCTTCATCATTAAAAGACTAGTTCATTAACCTATAGCTCGTTTTATATGAGGTGAATATGTAGGAAAACCACCATGAACAATCGTCACATCGGAAGTACCCCGCACACGCAGTCAGTTGAAAGAAGGAAAAGTGAAATGCTTATAATGACAGTAAGCATTAAACGGGTTCATTTCATTCATTGCATCAGATTGAGTGCATTGCATCGAAATTATACGTTAGAATAACAATTTAAAAATGCTTTTCGTTTACTCCAAATACAATTAAAATACTTATGACGGAGCTCTAAACAACCAGTAACAACTTGTAATGTTATTTCATTGATGATGATCTTCCCCTCCAGTCGGGGAAATTCAAATCGTCAAGGGAAATAGATGTTGCAATAAGACACATATTATTTCCTTAATGTAAGTCAGTAATTACCCTCAGCATGTGTTGCAAAGTCATATTAGTGTTGTACTATAATTGCTATTGATTGTGCCCTAAAACCTCGCCCTACCTCACCTATCCTCTTTCCCACTTGCAAGTTGTTGTTTTTTTCTGTATCGGGTAGATCAATTATTTTACTTTAAGGTTTATCTTTATTTTATTTATTTTTCCACAACTATAATACACATAAGAACCATCACAGATGCTCTCTAGTCAAAGTAAGTATTACATTGTCATTATGTACGTATTATAGGTTAGTATGTGTAAATTGAAAAATAGTCCCTTTTTGATTTTTGTCAATAACTAGATGAAAATACTTCAGGGAATTTTCTTAATTAATCACTTACTTTATTGTTTCAGATATGTGATGTTTGTATAAATAATAATAAAATTTAGTGGTTATTTGTTATAGTTGCTTTATTGTCTTGGTGCTATTCGAATACTTCTTAGAATCTAGAATAGGTCGGTAGTTTGTAAAATAACATATATTAATTATATTATTTTCAGGTTAATCTATACATACTTAATAATCATTGTTTATAGATGTGATGAGTTGGTTAAGTGGAAATTCAATATAATGGAAATGAA
This sequence comes from Acanthosoma haemorrhoidale, assembly GCA_930367205.1. Lineage (NCBI taxonomy): Eukaryota > Metazoa > Arthropoda > Insecta > Hemiptera > Acanthosomatidae > Acanthosoma > Acanthosoma haemorrhoidale. The sequence continues at coordinate 104,344,435 of OV884014.1, read as the reverse complement.
TTTTCAGTAAATGAGATTTCTAACCATTATTTTAGCATAATATGTTGTGAATAGGTAAAATATTTCGTTTGATTTCCCTGTTATTTCTTGATTGCTTCTTGAAAGATTGGTACTTATCTGGAAGATGACCTGTCAATGGCCTAGACAGATCGAGGTGAGAAAGGTTTTTTTTGGGCTGAAGATAGGATACGGACGACGGTATCTGAAGGCGGGAGCAAGCTGGGAGCGAGGGAGAGTAACTTAGAGACTTTGTAATTCTAAGCTATTAATTGAACAGGTGCCTATTATTTTATACTATCTTTTTCTATGACTCATTGAAGTGGCCAGCGAATAGACGTATTGGCCTTAGCCTTCTAGAATTTTCATCCGGCGATAGTTGCCTGACCTCCCTCGGACCAGTAATTGGTTACAGCTAGGTACGTACGAGTCTGCACCTCGAATATATTTTACTGCGCCTGAGACCTGATTTTTATTAAGTAGAATGGATAGGCCTGTAATATACCTCTGTACATTTATGTTTAATTGTAATTCAGCCCTCATTCGTTCAGAGATATGTGTTCAGTTCGTTGTTAGGAAATTGGTTACCATGGTTTTAATATGTCACTATCTATGATGTGTTATCTCCCATATATACTTAATTAAAGTAACCGACATACAAAAAAAAATAATAATAAGCCAAAGAAAACAATTATTGACTTGAACTGGACCCGAGACCCCCTAAATATTAAATCGTTTTCGAGATCCAATCTTACTTATAAATTATTATTATAGTATTTAATTTATATATAATATTGCAGTGCACTATTTCATAATTAAGTTTATAGTTCTATTCTACGAACGTAATTTTATTAGTTTAGTAAATAATTTTGCTTCACTATATTGGGTATATATTTCCAATCTAAAATCAAACCAAACCCCATGGATATATATATATATATATATATATATATATATATATATATATATATATATATATGTAAGGAAAGTAACCTCTTTTTAATTTGAATTCGCTGCGCTGCTCCAACTGGCTGCCACCAGATGGAGCAGCCATCGTGTTGAGAACGCGGAGCAGAGTTAGCTATTTGACCCTGAAATCCTCGATTCTCCAAAGTTTTCGCCGGCTTCAATGGTTTTGCAAGTTTGAAAACGTCCAACAGCAGCCCCGGCAAAATGCTAATTGTGGAAATAAAAGACAGAAAAGGAACAAGGAAAATAATGCATGCAAACGAAAGTAATGAATAAGGAAGAAATCGCCGAAGACGAGCTGACATAAAAAAGAGAAACGATCATTCATAGAAACTGCGAACTCACCATCACAGTTGAAAATAACCATCAAGATATTAGCCAGACTTCCAATTGATATTACAGCCTATATGCCAGAAAGAAATTGTTACACTAAATCAATATTAAATATAATTGAAGAAACTGAATAAAAACAAATATTAAAGCAAAACAAATAAATCTTTATTCAGTAAACTTAATACTAAAATTAATAATACTTCATTAATAAGAAAATAAACAAATGATTATCGATTGTTAATTCACAAATGAGAGAGAGAGAGAGAGTCGTTGATCGGTACCTTACGCGTCGGGTTGATCTTCAGTTATGGCACAGCTTGAGCGCAACGAGCATTGGGCGCTAAGTGAGAAAAATAGAAGAAAGTTCATCTCGAGTGTCAACAGACATGAGCGGGACACAAGTCAAAAATCGGGAGACCTCCAACTCCGATGTAGAAAGCGCGATGTTTCACAGTCGACTACGGATTCCTGGGGATCAAAACACTTATAAATACACACAGTTGAACCATGTTTCAAAACATTGCTATCAGTGTCTCTCTCTAGCTCCCCCTCTCCCTCCCTCCTGTCTGCATTTAACGAAATATATTGTTAAATACATACTGTAAACCCGACTCTCGAAAATTTACGGCAGATGAACTTTCCGAGAGCCTGGGACTTACACCCACAGGGAAATAAAAAGGTGAAAATTGAAAGACAAACTTACCCAATCCGGAGTCGTTCCGCCACAAGATGACTATCCGCAGCTGGATCGCAAGCGATGTTTTTTGCCGACGAAGGGAGGTGAGGAAACTGGGAATAATTAAATGATACCTGAGGAAATGTCGATATAACACCGCTGGCCGATGACTCCAGATGGAAAAAGAAGATTTTAATAGAAGAGTGACCACTGACTGGTTCATACTTTTACGGAGAAGTGAGAGAGAGAGAGGTGAGAGGGAGGGAGGGGGGAGGCCACCGAGATACGACTTCTAACAGCTATCGATAGTACTAGGGCTACCGGACGGCCGACATGGATCTCACACAACCCGCCCCTGTCAAAAAACTCTTGCAAGCCACGTACGCCCGAACATGCCACCCGCCCTGAAGTCTCACTTCTGAACAGAAAAAAAACAAACACAGAGGGCGTAACAGAAGACAGATGAACGACGAGATGGCTATTGAGACGGCAGAGGGCGGAAGGGGTGGTGACTTCAGCCACACGGGTGACAGCGTCGGAACCAGGGAATACCGACGAAATGCGGCCTAATGACCACTTAAGTTGAGGTAGGTGGTCTTCGCGAATAAGGACAACCGTCCCTGGAACTATGGGCGTAGACGGATGCAACCATTTGCTTCGCTGCTGCAGAGTATGCAGGTACTCACAGCGCCAGCGCTTCCAGAAGTCCTGCTGTAAGCGCTGAACTAACTGCCAACGAGCGATATGGTTGACGGAACCGGACGTAACATCACGGTCAGGAGGTGAAGTAAGGGGGCGAAAGATTAAGAAATGGCCCGGAGTGAGGGCCTCAAAGTCCGATGGATCCGACGACGGAAGATAAAACGGACGAGAGTTGAGGATTGCTTCGACCTGGGTGATGAGCGTGAGGAATTCCTTGTAAGTGAGGCGCTGCTCGCCAATGACGCGCGTCAGGTGGTGCTTTGCCGATTTTACGCTAGCCTCCCAAAGTCCGCCAAAATGAGGACTAGCAGGGGAGATGAATCGCCAGTCGGTACCAGAGGAGGAGGCGACATCACAAAGGCCCCGCTGATGCTGAGGCCCCGACAACAAACGTCCCAACTCCCGCAGATAATTACTCGCCCCTACGAAATTAGTTCCGTTGTCCGAAAAAATAACGGAAGGGTTACCCCTACGGGCAACGAAGCGCCGGTAAGCGGCAATAATTGCGGGAGTGGAGAGCTCAGATGCACAGCCTTGGTGGCAAAGCAGATAAACACCGCTAAATAAGCCTTCGTGGTGACAGCCCCCCGTAAACGGGCACTGGAGACGAGAAAGGGACCGGCGTAGTCAACGCCAGTAGTGGAGAACACGGCAGCAGAGGATACGCGTCCCGAGGGAAGATTGCCCATTGGCTGAATAATGGGTTTAGGTTTGCAGCTAAAGCATCTGTTGCATTTCCGCAAACGATTGCGAACTACATTGCGTCTATCGAGAATCCAATGTCGGCGACGAATGAACGAATGAGTTGCCAAAGCACCTGCATGGAAGAGACGGATATGAGCATCGTCGATGAGCAGGTGGTTTAGATGAGCGCCTTTAGGTAGAAGAGCAGGATGCTTATGCTGATAAGGCAACAACGCAGAAGATAGACGGCCACCCACTCGGATAACACCGTGTTCGTCGAGAAACAGATGAAGCTGCATTATCAGACGATGACGAGAAGAGGGTTTCTGAAGCTCAGTTATTTTTTCAACGAAATTTTGAGCTTGGGTCAGATGGATGGCGGTGATTTCAGCTCCCTGGAGCTCCACAGAGGACAAATGACCAGTACGCGGATGCGGAGGACGCTTTGCATTGAAGACAAAGCGTCGGCAGAAGGCGATTACCCGTTTAAGGCGGAGAAGAGAGGAGAAACGGTCGATTATAGAGACCCCCGAAGTGGTGGTGGCGAGCACTAGAGTAGAAACGGGTTTAGCCTCGGAATCCACATCATCAGAGGAAGACAAATCGACGGAGGAAATAGGCCACAAAGATGGAGGAGATGAGATCCAAGAAGGACCATGCCACCACAGAGGATGATGATGGATCTGACGAGGCTGCCATCCGCGTGACGCGCAGTCGGCAGGGTTTTCCTCGGAGATGACATGTCTCCAGCACCGGGATGGTACCAGCTCCTGGATTTCAGCAACGCGGTTGCCTACAAATGTTTTCCATTTGTGGCTTTCGCCACGGATCCAGGCTAGAGCAACAGAGGAATCGGAGAGTGCGATAAACTCAGCATTCAGATGCTGAATGACGTGAGTGGCCAGATGATGCATGAGCTTAGCCAGCAGATGGGCTCCACATAGCTCCAAGCGGGGAAGGGTAACCTCCTTGCACGGTGCTATTTTGGTTTTGGCGGCTAAGAGATGGACAGGAAGATGACCAGATGAAGACGATGTGAGGAGATAGGCGACAGCGGCATAGCCGGATTCAGAGGCGTCACAATATCCGACTAGGTGATAAACAGACGATGGGGACGCTTCAGGAATAAAACGCGGTATGCGTACCTCCGAAAGAGAAGGTAGTTGCTCCTGAAAGTTCAGCCAGGGAACGGCCCACTCTTGGGGCAATCATTGGTCCCAATCCAGGTGAAGCAGGCACAGACGACGGAAGAGGATCTTGGCTGAGAAGGTGACTGGTGAAAGCCAGCCAAGGGGATCGAAGATTCGAGCCATTTGGCTCAGGACGGTGCGTTTCGTGAGTGCTGATTCAGTCAGTCGCACGGAGTAGAGGAAGTGGTCAGACGTGGGATTCTAGCCAAGTCCTAAGATTTTTAGGACAGGATCGCGATCAAGCGACAGAGTATCAGCAGAGGAAAGCTCACGGCAGTGATCAGATGGAATTCCCTGCAACAGAGGGGGATGATTTGTAGCCCATTTTCGCAGCTCAAACCCGCCCGCCATGAGCAGATCTTGCACCTGATGGCGCAGATCGGCGGCCTCAACTTCTGATGAGCTTCCGGTCAGGAGGTCGCCAACGTAAACTTCCTCTAACAGCACGCGCTAAGCCTCAGGATATCTGGCTCCGTCGTCATAAGCTAGCTGCTGAAGTGTACGCAGGGCCAAATAAGGAGCCGACGAAACCCCATAAGTAACGGTATTCAGCCGATACGACTGAATGAGCTCAAGATCTGAAAAGCGCCAGACAATTCGCTGATAATCCCTGTGTTCCGGATTTACAAGAATCTGTCGATACATCTGCCTGATGTCGGCTGTAAAGACAAATTGATGTAGCGGAAAACGTAACAAAAGAATGGCGATATCAGCTTGAAGCTTGGGTCCGGTTAACAGAAGATCATTGAGGGAACTGCCGTTAGAGGAAGCGCACGAGGCGTTGAAGACTACACGAATTTTGGTAGGAGGATCGTCTGGCCGATGGACCGGATGATGAGGGATGTAATAAGGTTCATATGGTGAAGGGTTGGCGGATTCTGCTACTACCTCCATATGGCCACTGTCCAAGTAATCTCGCATGAAGTCGTGATAGGTGGCACGGAGCTCCGGCTGCTTACCGAGGCGATGTTCTAAACTGCTGAATTGCCGCTTAGCCACATTAACGGACATACCAAGATCACGAGAGGCGAGGGGAAGATCCACGATGTAACGCCCAGTAGGAGAGCGATGGACGCCTAAAAGGTTCATCTCCTCGCACCTTTTTTCAGCTGGAGTGAGTGGGACGACATTCGGAACCTTGTCAAGCTCCCAAAACATACGGACAATGTCAGTGAGACTCTCGTCCGGAAAGTGGGCCTTAGCTGGAAGATAGATGATAGAATCTTGGACAGGGCTTTCAGAGACGGCATCGGAAGATTCTGGCGTAGTAGGCGTATGATCAGTGGGATGGCAATCAGATGAGCGAGGAGAGTCTGAGCAGAAATCAGATGAAACAGAAGGGTCGGATGGATTTAAGGCGAGCAGACGACCAGATGTTTCCACAGGTTGGGAAAGCGATTTCGAACCAGATGCCTGAGGAGAGGATGATCGAGGCGAAATGTTAGGCGACTTAGAAGAGCTGATACCTTCCTTGATACGCTTAGTGCGTGATGGGCGACGAGTGCTGCCATCAACTGTGCCAGGAGCGAAGGTGACATGCCTAGATGGCTTTCGATGGCGAGCATAGGGACCAAGAAGCACCCATCCTAGGGTGGTTCGAATGGCACCAGGGAGCTCCGCGGTAGGCGATAATATTTCCGGGAGAATCAGAAATGGAAGCACATCTGAGCCCAGGAGGATGTCAATCGTTCTAGGACGATAAAACAAATGATCGGCCAAATTGAGCCGCGTTAACTCCGGCCAATGGCATCGAAACTCCTTAGACGGCAGCGGGTCAATAAGTGTATCGATGACATAGGCCTTGACCTTGAAATATGGGGGGTCACCCTGATGGAATAAGGTGACGTAAGCATATCCTCGGACACGAATCGGATTCACATTGCTGAGGGTGCGCAGATGCATTGGTTCGGACCGTGGACGAAGATGCAGCTGCGAAGCGCAGGTGGAGGTGATGAGGGTGGTTTGACTGCCAGAATCAAGAAGGGCACGAGAGATGGAGTTAAATTGGTTATTTTGAAGACGGACAATGGCGGTAGGCATCAACTGTTCCAGATGCCGGTTTTGGCTGCGAGCAGGACGAGGGGTCAAGGAGGAAGAACACAGACGCTGAGGTGATCGAGGGCGTCCTAGTCAATCCGACTGACCCCCAGGAGAGGGGGGTCCTTAGGTACATAAGAAGCACCAAATGCATCAGATGAGGCAGGAGCGGTGGAACGAGCAGGGAACTGCCGATTCGTAGGCGATGAGACGCGTGAGGCCACAGACTGAACAGATGAAGGTGTTCGAGGCGAAGTCGAACGTGAATGAGGTGGGAAGGCGTCTCTTGAACGATGCTGAGGTACATCGTTTCTTAGATGCAGGATGGTATGATGCCGCTGGCCACATACATGGCAGGAATGCGAAGATTGGCATTGGTCAGTAGAGTGATACTTGGACAGACAATTGCGGCAGATGGAGATGCTTGCCACATATGTTAGGTGCTGCTGAGAAGTCAAAGCCTTAAATGTGGGGCACTGGCGAATGGAATGGTCCTTAACGTCACAATAGGCACAAGTAGCCCGGGTCGAAGCAGAGGAGCGAGATGGAGGCGCCGAGGTGTAGACAGAACGACGAGCAGACGGATGGTTTTGTGTAGAGCGCACGGGTGACTGGGAACGCTGAGTGTGCTGTTGGAAGGCAGGCGATGATGGGCGAAACCGACTAGGCGACTTGAGTTTGGATGACGGAGGGCAAGGAGTGCTTTCCAGCACTCGTAGTTGCTGAGTAGCAAACTTCAACAGGGTGTCTACAGACGGAAATTCATCCGTTGTCAACTGCTGTTCGAAAGCTGACGAGAATCCTCGTCAAGCCCTTGGACGCTCATTGAGAACAATAAAAAGTCGGCTAAATTGTCAATGGGCAAGGATTTGAGCGCATGAATAGCATTTTGATGGGTGGTTATAAAGCCTTTTAGATGCTCAATAGAGGCGGTAGATGATGCGGGATAGTGCGAAATTTGCCTTAAGTACATCTGAGCCAAACGACGATTATTTTGGAATCGTTGTCGCAGGGCTCGATAGGCAAGCTGATAATGAGCAGCGCTGTGCTCGAACATGACAGCTGCCACTTCATCGGAGACAGCAGATCTCAGAAAATGAAATTTCTGAGCGTCCGGCAAGGACGCGTTGTCGTGGACGAGTGAATCGTATAAGGCGATAAATTCAGGCCAGCGTTCAATTTGACCGTTGAACGTTGGCAGCTGAATACGCGGAAGAGGGAGATCAACCGGGGGAGTGCTGGTCGTATTGTTAGGTACGTGGTCCTTAGACAACTTACTGCACCTCATTCAAATGGCCTAGATCAGGTCGAAATAGGTGGGATGTTCCGACGGATTGGTGGGTCGTTGACCGTCCGGTAGCTGACTAACTGTCTGGACGTACCGGCTGTCCGCCTCAAGAAATTCAGACTTAAGCTCTCTCAAAGTATCTAGACAGGCCTCCACCTGGGGATAATCCGTCGCCTTAAGCTCCTGAACTGTGTCATAATTTTTTTGAACTGCAGCGAGCAGTAGGTCCCGCTGCATTTTAAGGGCAATTAAGTTCGCCTGTAACTTCTCGTCGGCTGTTTGGCCCATGATGAAATATTAAATGAAGGAAAATTGAAATTAAGTTAGAATGAAGATTAAAATTAAAGTTTAAATTGCAGTTAAAATTGAATTTACAATTATGATAAGCGGGGATAAGGCGATAAGGAGATAATGGAAAGTCTAAAGGTCGATTCCCTTGGGTTTTGGCACCAAAATGTAAACCCGACTCTCGAAAATTTACGGAAGATGAACTTTCCGAGAGCCTGGGACTTACACCCACAGGGAAATAAAAAGGTGAAAATTGAAAGACAAACTTACCCAGTCCGGAGTCGTTCCGCCACAAGATGACTATCCGCGGCTGGATCGCAAGCGTTGTTTTTTGCCGACGAAGGGAGGTGAGGAAACTGGGAATAATTAAATGATACCTGAGGAAATATCGATATAACACAGCTGGCCGATGACTCCAGATGGAAAAAGAAGGTTTTAATAGAAGAGTGACCACTGACTGGTTTATACTTTTACGGAGAAGTGAGAGAGAGAGAGCGGTGAGAGGGAGGGAGGGGGGAGGCCACCGAGATACGACTTCTAACAGCTATCGATAGTACTAGGGCTACCGGACGGCCGACATGGATCTCGCACAACCCGCCCCTGCCACAAAACTCTCGCAAGCCACGTACGCCCGAACACATAGTATTACTACTTATCACTACTTATTAATATACAATATGTTATCGAGCATTCCTCGTATTAATAACATTATCTAACTAGGAAATACATAATGAACATAATTAAATGAATCTAATCTATATGAATGATCGGCTAAATGATAAGTTAAACGATAAGATAAAATAATTTTTTTTTTTTTTTTTCTTAGCTTTTAAACTATAAAAGAGGATGTGGAAAAATTATTTTGGGCTAATAAGTGCCTTTCACTAAGGGGAGTCCCCCATTTGAAGGATGTATGAGAAGGATATTGGGTGGGGTATGCCTAAAGGAGGCGGGTGGAATCAGGAAGGTAGTGAGAGTCTACCGAGGGTGGAGCCTAGGGGTACCTAGGCAAGGGTTTGTAGTCGGCCAGGTCAAGCCTGGCCAGCCCCGGCAGGGGCCTGAAATAAGTCGGCCTCTCGGCCGGAAGGTCAACCCTGCTTAACCAGGTAGATGGGGTCTTGTAGCTTCCAGAGATCGGCCTTGATCTCTCGGCTGGCTGTAGATCTTCAGTCTCCGTCAGGGGGCTAGGGTTCGATCACGTCCATCTGTCTCCAGGCTTCGGCGGTCCAGCAGTGCTTCCATCTGACGGGCATTGGCGGTGGTTGAAGGTCAGAGAATAGTGGGTTGTGGCTGTGTCGGAGTGAGTCAAAAAATTTGATGTGTCTTCTCTTGATGAAATTTTGAATGGTGAGCACTTCAAATTTTTTATGCATCTCGTCTGCCTTCATTCGGTCAAACGGGGTATGTTTGAGGGAGGTGCGGAGAACTCTGTTCTGAAATTGCTGGAGCGTTTTGAGAGTGTTAGGATTCAGATACTTGAAGAGAGGGGTCCCATACATCAAAGCAGGTCTTAGGACGCTCTGGTATATCAGCAGCTTGAGGCGTACCAATAAAGCCGGGCTGTGAAGAAGGTGCCCTAGACTAAAGAATTTCTTCCTAACACTCTTTAATTTCTTGCCGAGATGCGTTGTGAACGACTTGCCTACCAAGGGTAATCCCGAGGTAGCACAGCTTGTTGCTTACAGGGCACTCTTTGCCGTCTAAGACGAAGGATTTCGGGAGCTTCTTTTTTCCGGATTTGTAACTGAATATAATTCCTTGCGTCTTGGCCGGGTTGACTTGAATGTGGACGGCATCGAGTTTCTCGGCGATCCGTTGACTAGCGCTCTCAGCGAATTTCAGGGCTCTGGAGGGATTGATGCTAGTGCTGTAAACACCAATGTCGTCTGCATACGCCGATACCTCGCAGTTGGGGTACGAGGCTCCTACGATGTGGGCGGTGTAAATGTTGAACAGCAGGGGGCCTAGCATTGATCCTTGGGGGACACCGGCAGTGTAGTTTCTTCGGGTCGTAGACGTAGTGCTTATACGAACCGAAAAAGTTCTGCCTGTAAGATAGGATCTCATCAGATTCTGCAGCTGATCCGAAAATTCATATTCCCTCAGACGTTGGAGTAGAATGTAGTGGTCGACAGAGTCGAAAGCTTTCGAACAGTCCAGTGAAATCATAGTGGTAGCTCTGTTGCTCCGGACGTTCGATGCGACGTGGTGTTGCAATCTCACCAGGTTGTTGTTCGCACTTAAGCCTGTGCTGAAACCAGTCTGCTCTGGTGGGATGACTTCTTGTGACTCGCAGTGCCCTGAGAGATGAACGTGGATGATTCTCTCGAACAGCTTCGAGAGTTGAGTCAGCAGACTTCAGAAGGGGGACCACTACAGCGTGCTTCCAGTTCTGGGGGAAATAGTGCAGCCTGAAGCAGAAGTTCAACACGTTCGTTATGAATGAGATTCCTTTTCTCAGCAGCTGCTTGAGTAGGATGTTCTTGATGGAATCCTGACCTGGGGCCTTCTTGCCAGTCGTTCTTCGAAAGAATGCAGCGCATTGCCGGTGTGAGGTGTAGATTTCGGTAGTGGTGGGGAGGGTGTGGGAGGGGGGGTCGAGGGCTCCTATTGGCTGTCCCTGGCCACAACTGACTTCCTCATAATGGGCCGCCAATATGTCCGCTTGCTCGGTGGTGGGAATAAACTGCCCGTTTACGGCCAGCCTTACACCGTTCTTTTTGGACCTGCAGGTCTTCACAAGCTTCCACAATTTCTTGTGGTCACCGTGGAGACTGGTGAGGCGATCTTCCCAAATCTAATTTTTCCACTGGGCCATCAGGGACTTAACTTGGTTTGTGAGAGCATTTAAAACCGGTTTTAAGTCCCTGTTTTTGGTCCTAAATCACCTGTTTTTGATGTTATTACGCTGTCTAATCAGTTGTAGGATGTGATCCGGAGGTTTTCTCAGAGAAGGGGGCTTCGGAGAAAATGTCGGGATCGATGCATCGGCAGCTCGATCGATGACGTCCTGTAGCTGATAGATAGCGTAATCTATGTCCCAAGTGTGTCTCAGGGGCGCAATTGTGGCCAATTCGGTATTGATGAGATGCTTGTAGAGGTCGTAGATGCTTATCGTACCTGTATCTAGAAGCAGGCGGCTCTGGCATGTCGCCTTCTAGTTTATAGAACAGGCCGATGGTCGGAGGTGGTGAAATCTAAGGCGGAGCATCCGGTGACCCGGTGTGGCTGTTGTGTCAGGAGCAGGTCAGGCGTGGAGGTTCTCTCTGGGTTAGCGAAATGACGGAAGGTCGGCGATCCTGGGTGGATGACCGTAAATGGAGTTTTAGTGATGTAACGGCCTAGGGCGTTTGCCGTAGTACTGCTCCACCAGCTCTGGTTCGCATTTAGGTCACCCACGATGACTTGCCTTCGGTCATGAGCTATCGTAGTGAGCAGGAGCTTATACGGGTCGCAGACGGCTTTCGGTCTTCTGTAGACTCCTGACACGATGATGTTGTTCGTGAGCCGTAGCTGGAGCGTAACTATGTATTGGTCGGGGCCTTGGCTGACGGGTGGGGGCAGTCTCCTACAGGGTATTCCGTTTTTAACTAACACCACTACTCCTCCAGAGATAGTTTCGGTGTCTTGGCGGTAAGCAGTATAACCTGGGAAGCGGCAGAAGTGTATTTTTTTCAACCGGGTATCGGTGAACGTCTGGCAAATGGCACCGTAGAATTACTTCTACGTCGGCTTGTTTGGGCCGAAGGCCGCAGACGTTGTAATTTAAAATTACGTGCCCCATCATTTAGATGTTTGATTTTTTGAATTCTGACATCATCTGCGTTACCGCCTCGGTGAGTTTATTAATGGCAGCGGTCATGCTGCTCAGCATGTTCATCATACTGCCCAAGATACCCATCAAGGCATTATTATTACTGTTAGTAATTTGAGGTAGGGGCTCTGGGAGAACTTCCGTAGCCCTGGTGTTTCCGATTGCCATCTGAGCATAGGAGGCAGTCTGTCGTGGTGGAGGGGGGGCAGGCATGTATGTGGCCCTTCTCGGCCCGGCTGTAATATTCTGTGCCAGCTTTTTTATCTCTGCAGTCTCTAGAAGTTTTACCCTGTACGGGCACTGTCGGTACGACGCGACATGATTTCCCCCACAATTGGCACATTTAAGGGGAATTGAAGCGGCTCCTGGGCAGTCTTTTATGTCGTGAGGCTCGCTGCACCTCACGCACTTGGCCTGCTTGAAACAGTACCGTCTGGTATGGCCGTATTCCTGGCAGCTCAGCGGATGACTATCCCGAAGGACGTCAAAGGAATCCGGCGCTTACTTGGATCCCTGAACTACTACCGCAGATTCGTTCTAGAAATGGCGGAGTAACTCGTCCCTATTAACAATCTCCTTAAAAAAGGACAAAAAGTCGTCATTAAAGTTGACGTTGCATGGAGCGGCTACAGGAGGAGCCTATACTAGCGTTTCCAGATTTTGCACTCCCCTTCATGATTACCACAAATGCCAGTAAATACGCGTTGGGAGCGGTACTCTCGCAGGATCGCGACGGAGAAGAGCAGCCAATAGCATACGCTAGCAGACCCCTTACCAAATCCGAGAGTAGGTATAGCGCGCTAGAACGCAAATTAATAGGGATTGTATGGGCGATAGAACTCTTTCGGCCCTACGTATTTGGGAGGAAGTTTCGGGTTCAAACAGATCATCGACCCCTCCAATGGGTGGGAAAACTGAAAGAGTCACCAGCGTGGATTACTAGATGGAAGTAGTTCCTCAGTCAACATCGACATTATTTACAAACCGGGGAAGAAGAAAGTCGTGGCCGATTGGTTATCCCGCGCGTTGGTTGTGAATGCGATCAAAGAAGAGATTCCAGGACCATTACGTGACACCCATTAATTCGTCCAGCAATGGTCACCCGGCGAGGATGGTGAGCGGAAGGGGGCTCTAGCCAATGATGTTCTGAGTGACGGAAATTCAGCGGGGGATAGGCCCTCGGACATAGAGGACGTCGACGCCATAGTAAATGACAAGAGGCGCCAGATCATTTGGCTCACCAAAACTTCTGGGCTCTTCAAGATAGAATTCAAGAAGTACGGCCACTGGAACATCTGGAACGTCAAGATCTGGTTGACACCAGGGATAAATGACGATATGATTTGCCGCGCCCTGAAGGATGCATCTACTCCAGGGAAAACGCACCACATGTAAGTGGGAAATGCGACCATCTGGGACCGCATCAAACGCCTATGGAGGACGGAGAGGATTGAAGTCGATCTTACGTTCGTCCGATGTACCCTGAAGGTGGAGACAGTAAAACAAGAAACGCGGCAAAGAGAAGTGACCCTTGCATTCCACCAAGGCAAGACAAACCACCGGGGAATCGACGCTACCCTGCAAGCATTGAAGAGGAGATATTTCTGGTGGGGCATGAAAGACAAAATTGCGAGTTATTGGTACCTGCGACACATGCCTCACCACGAAATATGATCGGCACCCCCCCCCCCCTTAGAGCAATACAGGAGGAGACGCCGACGGCAGACCGACCGTTGGAGGATTTGCAGGTGGACACGTTCACATGGAGGGGATACAGCTGGGAGACGATTACTTATATATTACTAATATATATATTATATTACTCTCTCTCTCTCTCTCTCTCTCTTTCTCGCTCTCTCTCCCTCTCTCTCTCGCTCTCTCTCTCTCTCTCTCTCTCTCTCTCTCTCTCTCTCTCTCTCTCTCTCTCTCTCTCTCTCTCTCTCTCTCTCTTTCTCTCACTCTCTCACACTCTCTCTTTCTCTCTCTCTCTCTCGCTCTACGATTTTAGTTAGTACGTTTAGTACGGCGTTGTCAGATCCCACGCCTTCCTAGTGGGATTCTCTGGCTTCGACTCGCGAAAACTAGTATATACTAGGAAGCGATCCCTTCCGTGCAGACGGCAACCCTTGCGGCCTTACAAAATAAACCAAGTAGCGTCTCCCCCAGCGGTTCAGTCTTCCACTTTCCAGTTCATACTTGGAAATAGACCACAGGTTTATTTAGTTATCGCCTTCTGACGCCCCCCGGGCAGTGGCTGGGTCAACCTTCCCCGGTGGGTGCCCCCGACAATGCTAAAGACTTGACTTGAAATTATGTTACATCAATTCTTCAAGAATCATCACTTCTCAATGGAACCGTATATTGATTATTGGCATTTTAGTTTCACAAATAGTCAAAGAATGAAATGCAATAAACTATAGATAAATTTATACTTCAAAAATGTATTAATTTAAAATTAACAAAGGCTGTTGTAAATAAATTTTAAAGAACTGTATAGGGCCTTTGTCCCGCCGTAAGGAAGTTCTAAGAAATATGTCTACCCACCCAACCACCCGAATCCCCTAGCACAGTCATTACACAGCGCCACACATCCCTAAAATCCTCCTCGGAGATACTGTGGCCTTGTGACCTGCTATAAATGCGTGACAGTGGGAGTCCTCTTGGCATAGGCCAGTTTCTCTAATTATGTCCTAAACGTAACTGGCTCTTGCGTTCTTGGTCAGCCTCCACTGGCTCGTATCTATTGTCGCGGCTGTCGGAGGAGCGAGGGGGACTTCTCAAGACTCGCCTTCCTCTTTCGCATGTGAGGGAGGTGTCCATCATGCGGATTTGCGAGGACTCTGGGCTGCTTGTAAATATTGTATGAGAGAGCGAGTGAATTATGAATTGTAAATATGGTATGAATGAACACACTGAATAGATTTACTTACTGTCCAATAAGTCAGATTCTAATTTTATCACAATAAAGAAGTTTAGTTTACCATTAACCTATAGCACAAGTACTTTTTTTCATTAACACCTGTTGATCCACTTACTCCAAAAGCGTTGGTGGAGAAGTGAAATGTTAAATGGTTACTACCATTCATTTTTGTAAACCCGACATAGGTCCCGTAAGAGTGGAATAACGCCAACGGTGGGGCGTCTTAACGTCATTATAATTAACTAGTCTAAGTTAATTAAAGATCGATTATCGTATCCTTACCCCATGCTCTTGATTAATCGTTGGAGGAGGTTGACCCTCAGAATTATAATAGAGTTATGTGAACTACATTTCTTCCTTAGCCCTTATTTCTTTACTGTAAGTAGTACCAACTTATGATATGATAGTGCTTATTTATGACCTAACAGATGTGTTTTTTCATACTTTGTTATTTTTTTGTAACAGGTAATTTTAAAATGTTTCATGTTAGTATCCTTTATCAGTTGTAGTTGCTAACGTAATTTGCGTTTGTTCCCAGGTGTGGATATTCGGTGACCTGTGGTGTTCCGTGTGGCTGGCAGTAGACGTGTGGATGTGCACAGCGTCCATTCTCAACATGTGCGTCATATCTTTTGACAGGTACCTGGCAGTGACCAGACCCGTCACGTACCAAAGTATCATGTCTATGAGGAAGGCCAAGCTCCTCATCTCCATGGTTTGGGTCTTAAGCTTCCTGATTTGTCTCCCTCCTCTACTGGGGTGGAGAGGCGAGACGCCAGGTGAAGCCAAGCCTCCTTGTCCTTGGGGGTGTGAACTCACCAGTGACCAAGGGTACGTACTCTATTCAGCTCTGGGGTCATTTTACATTCCGATGTTTGTCATGCTGTTCTTCTACTGGAGGATATACATAGCCGCTGTACAGGCAACAGAAGCTATCAATCAAGGCTTCAGGACTACTAAAGGTTCACGCGCCTTAGGCAACAGATTAGATGAACCAAATATAACCCTCAGAATACACAGAGGGGGACATGTGATGCAAGCGAGCACTGGGAGAAATTCAACAATGACCACAAACAGTGCAGCAAACAGCGTTGTCAACAGCGCGATGAAGTCACCTAGTGGAGGGAGGTCACCTCGAAGGGAGAGGAGACACGAGGGGATCAAGATCAGCGTGAGCTATCCGTCCAGTGATTCTACATCCTCCGTAGACAATAAAATTCGGACGCCTGAGAAGTCCCCACCCTTACCAACCGCGACACTGTACGCAGTCCATCGCGAAGGGAGCGTGGAGGGTTGTGCCCTCTTCCGGAAGGACTCCTTGAGAGTGGGGGGACAACGAAGAGGAAGGGGGTCCAATAGTGACGCAACTCCAGCCAGGCCCGGGCTCCTCGGTGAACCACTCGCAGTCACCCTGCGCAAGGATCTCTCTCCTTCTGCCACATACGAGGAGAACAACAAACCCGAGCTTATATCTAGGATAGGCATGATGAACATCAAGGCCCAGGTAAAGAGGTTCAGGATGGACACCAAAGCTGCCAAGACGCTTGGCATCATCGTCGGCGGGTTCATATTCTGTTGGCTCCCGTTCTTCACCATGTACCTCATAAAGGCGTTCTGTGACGACGACTGCATACACCCTACTGTCTTCTCCGCGTTCTTCTGGCTTGGTTACTGCAATTCGGCCATCAATCCCTGCATATACGCAATGTTCAGCAAGGACTTCTGGCTCACCTTCAAGAGGATCATCTGCCGATGCCTGTGCTCCAAGCAGCCAGGGAACTGAGGGTCTTCACAGTACCAACGCCGTGGTTCTGACGGGTCCGCTCTTGGGATGCAACAAGGCAAACACGGGTGGTCAGCCAGCCTCAACAACGAGAACGGGCAACACCACAATGCCAGTGACCCGACAAAAAATGTCAAATTTTTGTAACCCATGCTTAATCTCCCATAGGGAAGCAAAGTCACCATAATTAACATCTAGCCTGCTCTGAAAAACTCAGCATCTTTTTCTACTTCCTCAGCTGCGGTGATCCGTCCATGTGTTCTTTCATTGATCACCATCTGAGGTATCTGTTCTCCTTTCTCAGCTGCGGTGATCCACCCATGTGTTCTTTCATTGATCACCATGTGAGGTATCTTTTTCTACTTCCTCAGCTGCGGTAATCAATACATGTGTTCTTTTATTGGTCACCATTTGAGGTCTCTGTTCTCTTTTTTTTTTATATTAATGACTGATTACGTTGAAAGAAAAGTTCGCCTAAGGTTGTATAGAAACAAGTGCTCAAATGTAGATAAGGATTTGTAAAGAAACAAAATGATACTATTTAGTTTTATAAATAGCATGTAAGGATACCTTTAATTTACGAATGACCATTTATAAACATTCAACCATTACTTCATGCTTATCATTTATAACTTTTTGATATTTATGGCTGGTAACATCCAGTCGAAAGAAAAGATTGCCTAAGGTTGTCGGGAAATCAGTGCTCAAATGTAGATACGGATTGGTAAAGAAACGAAATGATAGTAAGATAATGGGCTTATAAGTTAAAGAAGACAATGTTAATAAGCAAAGGTAATATTTTTTTTTTTCTATTACGGTAAACTCAAAAGCACCTTCGAGAAGTGTAATAATAATACAATTATATACAAATTTAATTGTCTACAGAGTTTATTATTCTCATTTCCGTCAGTGAGGTTTAATTACAGTAACTAGATGCTTTGGAGACTGAGATCTCTGATTGTTTAATCACCCTCAAAAACTACATAGTTGGTGAACCCGTTTTAAGTGTTCTATGGTTGTTCAAGCTATATATGTTCAATTGATGTATTGGATGTATCTGTATTTTTAAATGTCATCTATTGATTGTTGTGGTATTTTATAAATAGCATGTAAGGATACCTTTAATTTACGAATGACCATTTATAAATATTCAACCATTACTTCATGCTTATCATTTATAACTTTTTCATATTTTAGACTAGTAACGTCCAGTCAAAAGAAAAGATTGCCTAAGGTTGTATGGAAATCAGTGCTAAAATGTAGATAAGGATTTGTAAAGAAACAAAATGATACTAAAATTATGGGCCTAGAAGTTATAGAAGACAATGCTTATTTGCTAAGAGGAGCAAGCGTTAAATGCCTCCATAGGACCCGATCTGAGCCTGTGTTGTTTATGAGTCGGATTATTATAAGACTGGGTAGTAAAAGTAATGGTATTTTTTTCTATTAAGGTAAACTCAAAAGCACCTTCGAGATGTGTAACAATTATACAATTAAATACTAATTTAATTGTCTACAGAGTTTATTATTCTCATTTCCGTCAGTGAGGTTTAATTACAGTAACTAGATGCTTTGGAGACTGAGATCTCTGATTGTTTAATCACCCTCAAAAACTACATAGTTGGTGAACCCGTTTTAAGTGTTCTATGGTTGTTCAAGCTATATATGTTCATTTGATGTATTGGATGTATCTGTAATTTTAGATGTCATCTATTGATTGTTGTGGTATTTTATAAATTGCATGTTGAAGGAAACTTTAATTTTACGAATGATCAAGTATGAATACTTAAATCCTTATGTATGAAATTTTTATTATGATTATCATTTATAACTTTTTGATACTTATGACTGATAACGTCCAGTCGAAAGAAAAGGTTGCCTAAGGTTATATGGAAATAAGTGCTCAAATGTAGATAAGGATTTGTAAAGAAACAAAATGATACTAAAATTATGGGCCTAGAAGTTATAGAAGACAATGTTTATTTGCTAAGAGGAGCAAGCATTGAATGCCTATAAGGGACCCGATCAGAGCCTGTGTTGTTGATGAGTCGGATTAATATAAGACTTGGCAGCAAAGGTAATATTTTTTTTTCTATTACGGTAAACTCAAAAGTACCTTCGAGAAGTGTAATAATTATAGAGTTAAATACTAATTTAATTGTCTACAGAGTTTATTATTCTCATTTTCGTCAGTGAGGTTATATTACAGTAACTAGTTGCTTTGGTGACTGTGATCTCTGATTGTTTTATTACCTTCCAAAACTACATAGTTGGTAAAACCGTTTTATGTGTTCTATGATTGTTTAAGCTATATCTGTTTCATTTGATGTATTGGATGTATCTGTATTTTTAGATGTCATCTATTGATTGTTGTGGTATTTTACAAATTGCATGTTGAAGGATACTTCAATTTTACGAGTTTTCATGTATAAATATTAACTCCTTATGTATGAAATTTCATTATGATTATCATTTATAACTTTTTGATATTAATGACTGATTACGTTGAAAGAAAAGTTCGCCTAAGGTTGTATAGAAACAAGTGCTCAAATGTAGATAAGGATTTGTAAAGAAACAAAATGATACTATTTAGTTTTATAAATAGCATGTAAGGATACCTTTAATTTACGAATGACCATTTATAAACATTCAACCATTACTTCATGCTTATCATTTATAACTTTTTGATATTTTTGACTGGTAACGTCCAGTCGAAAGAAAAGATTGCCTAAGGTTGTCGGGAAATCAGTGCTCAAATGTAGATACGGATTGGTAAAGAAACGAAATGATAGTAAGATAATGGGCCTATAAGTTAAAGAAGACAATGTTAATAAGCAAAGGTAATATTTTTTTTTTCTATTACGGTAAACTCAAAAGCACCTTCGAGAAGTGTAACAATTAAACAATTAAATACAAATTTAATTGTCTACAGAGTTTATTATTCTCATTTCCGTCAGTGAGGTTTAATCACAGTAACTAGATGCTTTGGAGACTGAGATCTCTGATTGTTTAATCACCCTCAAAAACTACATAGTTAGTGAACCCGTTTTAAGTGTTCTATGGTTGTTCAAGCTATATATGTTCAATTGATGTATTGGATGTATCTGTGTTTTTAAATGTCATCTATTGAATGTTGTGGTATTTTATAAATAGCATGTAAGGATAGCTTTAATTTACGAATGACCATTTATAAATATTCAACCATTACTTCATGCTTATCATTTATAACTTTTTCATATTTGAGACTAGTAACGTCCAGTCAAAAGAAAAGATTGCCTAAGGTTGTATGGAAATAAGTTTTTGTAAAGAAACAAAATGATACTAAAATTATGGGCCTAGAAGTTATAGAAGACAATGTTTATTTGCTAAGAGGAGCAAGCATTAAATGCCTATATAGGACCCGATCTGAGCCTGTGTTGTTTATGAGTCAGATTATTATAAGACTGGGTAGTAAAAGTAATGGTATTTTTTTCTATTAAGGTAAACTCAAAAGCACCTTCGAGAAGTGTAACAATTATACAATTAAATACTAATTTAATTGTCTACAGAGTTTATTATTTTCATTTCCATCAGTGAGGTTATATTACAGTAACTAGTTGCTTTGGTGACTGTGATCTCTGATTGTTTTATTACCTTCCAAAACTACATAGTTGGTAAAACCGTTTTATGTGTTCTATGATTGTTTAAGCTATATCTGTTTCATTTGATGTATTGGATGTATCTGTAATTTTAGATGTCATCTATTGATTGTTGTGGTATTTTATAAATTGCATGTTGAAGGATACTTTTATTTTACGAATGATCAAGTATGAATACTTAAATCCTTATGTATGAAATTTTTATAATGATTATCATTTATAACTGTTTGATATTTATGACTGGTAACGTCCAGTCGCAAGAAAAGATTGCCTAAGGTTATATGGAAATCAGTGCTCAAATGTAGATAAGGATTTGTAAAGAAACAAAATGATACTAAAATTATGGGCCTAAAAGTTAAAGAAGACAATGTTTATTTGCTAAGAGAAGCATGCATTGAATGCCTATAAAGGACCCGATCAGAGCCAGTGTTGTTGATGAGTCGGATTAATATAAGACTTGGCAGCAAAGGTAATACTTTTTTTTTCTATTACGGTAAACTCAAAAGCACCTTCGAGAAGTGTAACAATTATAGAATTAAATACTAATTTAATTGTCTACTGAGTTACTTATTCTCATTTTTGTCAGAGAGGTTTGATTAGAGTGACCTGTGGCTTTGGAGACTAAGATCTCTGATTGTTTAATCACCTTCCAAAACTACATAGTTGGTAAAACCGTTTTATGTGTTCTATGATTGTTTAAGCTATATCTGATTCAATTGATGTATTGGATGTATTTGTAATTTTAGATGTCATCTTTTGATTGTTGTGGTATTTTATAAATTGCATGTTGAAGGATACTTTTATTTTACGCATGATCAAGTATGAATACTTAACTCCTCATGTATGAAATTTCATTATGATTATCATTTATAACTTTTTGATATTTATGACTGGTAACGTCCAGTCGAAAGAAAAGATTGCCTAAGGTTGTATGGAAATCAGTGCTCAAATGTAGATAAGGATTTGTAAAGAAACAAAATGATACTAAAATTATGGGCCTAGAAGTTATAGAAGACAATGTTTATTTGCTAAGAGAAGCAAGCATTAAATGCCTATAAAGGACCCGATCAGAGCCTGTGTTGTTTATGAGTCGGATTAATATAAGACTGGCAAGTAAAAGTGGTGGTATTTTTTTCTATTACGGTAAACTCAAAAGCACCTTCGAGCAGTGTAACAATTATACAATTAAATACTAATTTAATTGTCTACAGAGTTTATTATTCTCATTTCCGTCAGTGAAGTTTAATTACAGTGACCTGTTGTTTGGGAGACTGAGATCTCTGATTGTTTTATCACCTTCCAAAACTACATAGTTGGTAAAACCGTTTTAAGTGTTCTATGATTGTTTAAGCTATATCTGATTCATTTGATGTATTGGATGTATCTGTAATTTTAGATGTCATCTATTGATTGTTGTGGTATTTTATAAATTGCATGTTGAAGGATACTTTTATTTTACGAATGATCAAGTATGAATACTTAAATCCTTATGTATGAAATTTTTATAATGATTATCATTTATAACTGTTTGATATTTATGACTGGTAACGTCCAGTCGAAAGAAAAGATTGCCTAAGGTTATATGGAAATCAGTGCTCAAATGTAGATAAGGATTTGTAAAGAAACAACATGATACTAAAATTATGGGCCTAGAAGTTAAAGAAGACAATGTTTATTTGCTAAGAGAAGCATGCATTGAATGCCTATAAAGGACCCGATCAGAGCCAGTGTTGTTGATGAGACGGATTAATATAAGACTTGGCAGCAAAGGTAATACTTTTTTTTTCTATTACGGTAAACTCAAAAGCACCTTCGAGAAGTGTAACAATTATAGAATTAAATACTAATTTAATTGTCTACTGAGTTACTTATTCTCATTTTTGTCAGAGAGGTTTGATTAGAGTGACCTGTGGCTTTGGAGACTAAGATCTCTGATTGTTTAATCACCTTCCAAAACTACATAGTTGGTAAAACCGTTTTATGTGTTCTATGATTGTTTAAGCTATATCTGATTCAATTGATGTATTGGATGTATTTGTAATTTTAGATGTCATCTTTTGATTGTTGTGGTATTTTATAAATTGCATGTTGAAGGATACTTTTATTTTACGCATGATCAAGTATGAATACTTAACTCCTCATGTATGAAATTTCATTATGATTATCATTTATAACTTTTTGATATTTATGACTGGTAACGTCCAGTCGAAAGAAAAGATTGCCTAAGGTTGTATGGAAATCAGTGCTCAAATGTAGATAAGGATTTGTAAAGAAACAAAATGATACTAAAATTATGGGCCTAGAAGTTATAGAAGACAATGTTTATTTGCTAAGAGAAGCAAGCATTAAATGCCTATAAAGGACCCGATCAGAGCCTGTGTTGTTTATGAGTCGGATTAATATAAGACTGGCAAGTAAAAGTGGTGGTATTTTTTTCTATTACGGTAAACTCAAAAGCACCTTCGAGCAGTGTAACAATTATACAATTAAATACTAATTTAATTGTCTACAGAGTTTATTATTCTCATTTCCGTCAGTGAAGTTTAATTACAGTGACCTGTTGTTTGGGAGACTGAGATCTCTGATTGTTTTATCACCTTCCAAAACTACATAGTTGGTAAAACCGTTTTAAGTGTTCTATGATTGTTTAAGCTATATCTGATTCATTTGATGTATTGGATGTATCTGTAATTTTAGATGTCATCTATTGATTGTTGCGGTATTTTATAAATTGCATGTTGAAGGATACTTTTATTTTACGCATGATCAAGTATGAATACTTAACTCCTCATGTATGAAATTTCATTATGATTATCATTTATAACTTTTTGATATTTATGACTGGTAACGTCCAGTCAAAAGAAAAGATTGCCTAAGGTTGTATGGAAATCAGTGCTCAAATGTAGATAAGGATTGTTAAAGAAACAAAATGATACTAAAATTATGGGCCTAGAAGTTATAGAAGACAATGTTTATTTGCTAAGAGAAGCAAGCATTAAATGCCTATAAAGGACCCGATCAGATCCTGTGTTGTTAATGAGTCGGATTAATATAAGACTTGGCAGCAAAGGTAATATTTTTTTTTTTCTATTACGGTAAACTCAAAAGCACCTTCGAGAAGTGTAACAAATATAGAATTAAATACTAATTTAATTGTCTACTGAGTTACTTATTCTCATTTACATCAGTGATGATATATTACAGTAACTAGTTGCTTTGGTGAATAAGATCTGTGATTGTTTTATCACCTCCCAAAACTACATAGTTGGTAAAACCGTTTTATGTGTTCTATGATTGTTTCAGCTATATCTGATTCAATTGATGTATTGGATGTATCTGTAATTTTAGATGTCATCTTTTGATTGTTGTGGTATTTTATAAATTGCATGTTGAAGGATACTTTTATTTTACGCATGATCAAGTATGAATACTTAACTCCTCATGTATGAAATTTCATTATGATTATCATTTATAACTTTTTGATATTTATGACTGGTAACGTCCAGTCAAAAGAAAAGATTGCCTAAGGTTGTATGGAAATCAGTGCTCAAATGTAGATAAGGATTGTTAAAGAAACAAAATGATACTAAAATTATGGGCCTAGAAGTTATAGAAGACAATGTTTATTTGCTAAGAGAAGCAAGCATTAAATGCCTATAAAGGACCCGATCAGATCCTGTGTTGTTAATGAGTCGGATTAATATAAGACTTGGCAGCAAAGGTAATATTTTTTTTTTTCTATTACGGTAAACTCAAAAGCACCTTCGAGAAGTGTAACAAATATAGAATTAAATACTAATTTAATTGTCTACAGAGTTTATTATTCTCATTTACATCAGTGATGATATATTACAGTAACTAGTTGCTTTGGTGAATAAGATCTGTGATTGTTTTATCACCTCCCAAAACTACATAGTTGGTAAAACCGTTTTATGTGTTCTATGATTGTTTCAGCTATATCTGATTCAATTGATGTATTGGATGTATCTGTAATTTTAGATGTCATCTTTTGATTGTTGTGGTATTTTATAAATTGCATGTTGAAGGATACTTTTATTTTACGCATGATCAAGTATGAATACTTAACTCCTCATGTATGAAATTTCATTATGATTATCATTTATAACTTTTTGATATTTATGACTGGTAACGTCCAGTCTAAAGAAAAGATTGCCTAAGGTTGTATGGAAATCAGTGCTCAAATGTAGATAAGGATTGTTAAAGAAACAAAATGATACTAAAATTATGGGCCTAGAAGTTATAGAAGACAATGTTTATTTGCTAAGAGAAGCAAGCATTAAATGCCTATAAAGGACCCGATCAGATCCTGTGTTGTTAATGAGTCGGATTAATATAAGACTTGGCAGCAAAGGTAATATTTTTTTTTTTCTATTACGGTAAACTCAAAAGCACCTTCGAGAAGTGTAACAAATATAGAATTAAATACTAATTTAATTGTCTACAGAGTTTATTATTCTCATTTACATCAGTGATGATATATTACAGTAACTAGTTGCTTTGGTGAATAAGATCTGTGATTGTTTTATCACCTCCCAAAACTACATAGTTGGTAAAACCGTTTTATGTGTTCTATGATTGTTTCAGCTATATCTGATTCAATTGATGTATTGGATGTATCTGTAATTTTAGATGTCATCTTTTGATTGTTGTGGTATTTTATAAATTGCATGTTGAAGGATACTTTTATTTTACGCATGATCAAGTATGAATACTTAACTCCTCATGTATGAAATTTCATTATGATTATCATTTATAACTTTTTGATATTTATGACTGGTAACGTCCAGTCAAAAGAAAAGATTGCCTAAGGTTGTATGGAAATCAGTGCTCAAATGTAGATAAGGATTGTTAAAGAAACAAAATGATACTAAAATTATGGGCCTAGAAGTTATAGAAGACAATGTTTATTTGCTAAGAGAAGCAAGCATTAAATGCCTATAAAGGACCCGATCAGATCCTGTGTTGTTAATGAGTCGGATTAATATAAGACTTGGCAGCAAAGGTAATATTTTTTTTTTTCTATTACGGTAAACTCAAAAGCACCTTCGAGAAGTGTAACAAATATAGAATTAAATACTAATTTAATTGTCTACAGAGTTACTTATTCTCATTTACATCAGTGATGATATATTACAGTAACTAGTTGCTTTGGTGAATAAGATCTGTGATTGTTTTATCACCTCCCAAAACTACATAGTTGGTAAAACCGTTTTATGTGTTCTATGATTGTTTCAGCTATATCTGATTCAATTGATGTATTGGATGTATTTGTAATTTTAGATGTCATCTTTTGATTGTTGTGGTATTTTATAAATTGCATGTTGAAGGATACTTTTATTTTACGCATGATCAAGTATGAATACTTAACTCCTCATGTATGAAATTTCATTATGATTATCATTTATAACTTTTTGATATTTATGACTGGTAACGTCCAGTCGAAAGAAAAGATTGCCTAAGGTTGTATGGAAATCAGTGCTCAAATGTAGATAAGGATTTGTAAAGAAACAAAATGATACTAAAATTATGGGCCTAGAAGTTATAGAAGACAATGTTTATTTGCTAAGAGAAGCAAGCATTAAATGCCTATAAAGGACCCGATCAGAGCCTGTGTTGTTTATGAGTCGGATTAATATAAGACTGGCAAGTAAAAGTGGTGGTATTTTTTTCTATTACGGTAAACTCAAAAGCACCTTCGAGCAGTGTAACAATTATACAATTAAATACTAATTTAATTGTCTACAGAGTTTATTATTCTCATTTCCGTCAGTGAAGTTTAATTACAGTGACCTGTTGTTTGGGAGACTGAGATCTCTGATTGTTTTATCACCTTCCAAAACTACATAGTTGGTAAAACCGTTTTAAGTGTTCTATGATTGTTTAAGCTATATCTGATTCATTTGATGTATTGGATGTATCTGTAATTTTAGATGTCATCTATTGATTGTTGCGGTATTTTATAAATTGCATGTTGAAGGATACTTTTATTTTACGCATGATCAAGTATGAATACTTAACTCCTCATGTATGAAATTTCATTATGATTATCATTTATAACTTTTTGATATTTATGACTGGTAACGTCCAGTCAAAAGAAAAGATTGCCTAAGGTTGTATGGAAATCAGTGCTCAAATGTAGATAAGGATTGTTAAAGAAACAAAATGATACTAAAATTATGGGCCTAGAAGTTATAGAAGACAATGTTTATTTGCTAAGAGAAGCAAGCATTAAATGCCTATAAAGGACCCGATCAGATCCTGTGTTGTTAATGAGTCGGATTAATATAAGACTTGGCAGCAAAGGTAATATTTTTTTTTTTCTATTACGGTAAACTCAAAAGCACCTTCGAGAAGTGTAACAAATATAGAATTAAATACTAATTTAATTGTCTACAGAGTTTATTATTCTCATTTACATCAGTGATGATATATTACAGTAACTAGTTGCTTTGGTGAATAAGATCTGTGATTGTTTTATCACCTCCCAAAACTACATAGTTGGTAAAACCGTTTTATGTGTTCTATGATTGTTTCAGCTATATCTGATTCAATTGATGTATTGGATGTATCTGTAATTTTAGATGTCATCTTTTGATTGTTGTGGTATTTTATAAATTGCATGTTGAAGGATACTTTTATTTTACGCATGATCAAGTATGAATACTTAACTCCTCATGTATGAAATTTCATTATGATTATCATTTATAACTTTTTGATATTTATGACTGGTAACGTCCAGTCAAAAGAAAAGATTGCCTAAGGTTGTATGGAAATCAGTGCTCAAATGTAGATAAGGATTGTTAAAGAAACAAAATGATACTAAAATTATGGGCCTAGAAGTTATAGAAGACAATGTTTATTTGCTAAGAGAAGCAAGCATTAAATGCCTATAAAGGACCCGATCAGATCCTGTGTTGTTAATGAGTCGGATTAATATAAGACTTGGCAGCAAAGGTAATATTTTTTTTTTTCTATTACGGTAAACTCAAAAGCACCTTCGAGAAGTGTAACAAATATAGAATTAAATACTAATTTAATTGTCTACTGAGTTACTTATTCTCATTTACATCAGTGATGATATATTACAGTAACTAGTTGCTTTGGTGAATAAGATCTGTGATTGTTTTATCACCTCCCAAAACTACATAGTTGGTAAAACCGTTTTATGTGTTCTATGATTGTTTCAGCTATATCTGATTCAATTGATGTATTGGATGTATCTGTAATTTTAGATGTCATCTTTTGATTGTTGTGGTATTTTATAAATTGCATGTTGAAGGATACTTTTATTTTACGCATGATCAAGTATGAATACTTAACTCCTCATGTATGAAATTTCATTATGATTATCATTTATAACTTTTTGATATTTATGACTGGTAACGTCCAGTCAAAAGAAAAGATTGCCTAAGGTTGTATGGAAATCAGTGCTCAAATGTAGATAAGGATTGTTAAAGAAACAAAATGATACTAAAATTATGGGCCTAGAAGTTATAGAAGACAATGTTTATTTGCTAAGAGAAGCAAGCATTAAATGCCTATAAAGGACCCGATCAGAGCCAGTGTTGTTAATGAGTCGGATTAATATAAGACTTGGCAGCAAAGGTAATATTTTTTTTTTTCTATTACGGTAAACTCAAAAGCACCTTCGAGAAGTGTAACAAATATAGAATTAAATACTAATTTAATTGTCTACTGAGTTACTTATTCTCATTTACATCAGTGATGATATATTACAGTAACTAGTTGCTTTGGTGAATAAGATCTGTGATTGTTTTATCACCTCCCAAAACTACATAGTTGGTAAAACCGTTTTATGTGTTCTATGATTGTTTCAGCTATATCTGATTCAATTGATGTATTGGATGTATCTGTAATTTTAGATGTCATCTTTTGATTGTTGTGGTATTTTATAAATTGCATGTTGAAGGATACTTTTATTTTACGCATGATCAAGTATGAATACTTAACTCCTCATGTATGAAATTTCATTATGATTATCATTTATAACTTTTTGATATTTATGACTGGTAACGTCCAGTCAAAAGAAAAGATTGCCTAAGGTTGTATGGAAATCAGTGCTCAAATGTAGATAAGGATTGTTAAAGAAACAAAATGATACTAAAATTATGGGCCTAGAAGTTATAGAAGACAATGTTTATTTGCTAAGAGAAGCAAGCATTAAATGCCTATAAAGGACCCGATCAGATCCTGTGTTGTTAATGAGTCGGATTAATATAAGACTTGGCAGCAAAGGTAATATTTTTTTTTTTCTATTACGGTAAACTCAAAAGCACCTTCGAGAAGTGTAACAAATATAGAATTAAATACTAATTTAATTGTCTACTGAGTTACTTATTCTCATTTACATCAGTGATGATATATTACAGTAACTAGTTGCTTTGGTGAATAAGATCTGTGATTGTTTTATCACCTCCCAAAACTACATAGTTGGTAAAACCGTTTTATGTGTTCTATGATTGTTTCAGCTATATCTGATTCAATTGATGTATTGGATGTATCTGTAATTTTAGATGTCATCTTTTGATTGTTGTGGTATTTTATAAATTGCATGTTGAAGGATACTTTTATTTTACGCATGATCAAGTATGAATACTTAACTCCTCATGTATGAAATTTCATTATGATTATCATTTATAACTTTTTGATATTTATGACTGGTAACGTCCAGTCAAAAGAAAAGATTGCCTAAGGTTGTATGGAAATCAGTGCTCAAATGTAGATAAGGATTGTTAAAGAAACAAAATGATACTAAAATTATGGGCCTAGAAGTTATAGAAGACAATGTTTATTTGCTAAGAGAAGCAAGCATTAAATGCCTATAAAGGACCCGATCAGATCCTGTGTTGTTAATGAGTCGGATTAATATAAGACTTGGCAGCAAAGGTAATATTTTTTTTTTTCTATTACGGTAAACTCAAAAGCACCTTCGAGAAGTGTAACAAATATAGAATTAAATACTAATTTAATTGTCTACAGAGTTTATTATTCTCATTTACATCAGTGATGATATATTACAGTAACTAGTTGCTTTGGTGAATAAGATCTGTGATTGTTTTATCACCTCCCAAAACTACATAGTTGGTAAAACCGTTTTATGTGTTCTATGATTGTTTCAGCTATATCTGATTCAATTGATGTATTGGATGTATCTGTAATTTTAGATGTCATCTTTTGATTGTTGTGGTATTTTATAAATTGCATGTTGAAGGATACTTTTATTTTACGCATGATCAAGTATGAATACTTAACTCCTCATGTATGAAATTTCATTATGATTATCATTTATAACTTTTTGATATTTATGACTGGTAACGTCCAGTCAAAAGAAAAGATTGCCTAAGGTTGTATGGAAATCAGTGCTCAAATGTAGATAAGGATTGTTAAAGAAACAAAATGATACTAAAATTATGGGCCTAGAAGTTATAGAAGACAATGTTTATTTGCTAAGAGAAGCAAGCATTAAATGCCTATAAAGGACCCGATCAGATCCTGTGTTGTTAATGAGTCGGATTAATATAAGACTTGGCAGCAAAGGTAATATTTTTTTTTTTCTATTACGGTAAACTCAAAAGCACCTTCGAGAAGTGTAACAAATATAGAATTAAATACTAATTTAATTGTCTACTGAGTTACTTATTCTCATTTACATCAGTGATGATATATTACAGTAACTAGTTGCTTTGGTGAATAAGATCTGTGATTGTTTTATCACCTCCCAAAACTACATAGTTGGTAAAACCGTTTTATGTGTTCTATGATTGTTTCAGCTATATCTGATTCAATTGATGTATTGGATGTATCTGTAATTTTAGATGTCATCTTTTGATTGTTGTGGTATTTTATAAATTGCATGTTGAAGGATACTTTTATTTTACGCATGATCAAGTATGAATACTTAACTCCTCATGTATGAAATTTCATTATGATTATCATTTATAACTTTTTGATATTTATGACTGGTAACGTCCAGTCAAAAGAAAAGATTGCCTAAGGTTGTATGGAAATCAGTGCTCAAATGTAGATAAGGATTGTTAAAGAAACAAAATGATACTAAAATTATGGGCCTAGAAGTTATAGAAGACAATGTTTATTTGCTAAGAGAAGCAAGCATTAAATGCCTATAAAGGACCCGATCAGATCCTGTGTTGTTAATGAGTCGGATTAATATAAGACTTGGCAGCAAAGGTAATATTTTTTTTTTTCTATTACGGTAAACTCAAAAGCACCTTCGAGAAGTGTAACAAATATAGAATTAAATACTAATTTAATTGTCTACAGAGTTTATTATTCTCATTTACATCAGTGATGATATATTACAGTAACTAGTTGCTTTGGTGAATAAGATCTGTGATTGTTTTATCACCTCCCAAAACTACATAGTTGGTAAAACCGTTTTATGTGTTCTATGATTGTTTCAGCTATATCTGATTCAATTGATGTATTGGATGTATCTGTAATTTTAGATGTCATCTTTTGATTGTTGTGGTATTTTATAAATTGCATGTTGAAGGATACTTTTATTTTACGAATGATCATGTATGAATATTCAACAATTGTTTTATGCTAATTTTTCATAACTTTTTGATATTTATGACTGGTAACGTCCAGTCGAAAGAAAAGATTGCCTAAGATTCTATGGAAACAAGTGCACATATGTAGATAAGGATTTGTAAAGAAACGAAATGTTACTAAAATTATGGGCCTAGAATTTATAGAACACAATGTTTATTTGGTAAGAGTGTTTGCTCAAATGTTTGCATCAAATCGTTAACAGAATATCAAGATGATTGTCAATTCATGTAGCTTAAAATTATGCATAACTATATTTTAACTGTGTGTGTTGACAATGCCAATAAGATCACAAACTGCACCCTGTAACGACCAGTCAACTTATTTTCATGAAATACTTACCCCTAACCTGAGATCAAGGATTTGTATCATGATAGGGTTGATTCATTCAAATACCATATGAAAGGTTGGTTCAGATTTATTGTATAATAAACAAATAATAAACATAGTATAATAAAACAAATAAACAAATTAATCTTTGTAAGAAAAGGTTACTCTCAATTGAAATCACAAATCAAAACAGGAATATGTGAATTCCTAATCAAACAATTCAAATTTATTAACATTTAATTAAAAATAAAAATAAACTACCGAGCGTAAACCGTGTGCTTGATTTTCTCGAGCTCTGGTAGTTGAAAAACAGTATAATGATATTCGATAATCAGTTATCCTTTTTAAATTTGATTGGAAACGTACGCGTAACACATGGATATTGAAGATAATTGAATCTTATTAAAATTTATAATCCTTTTAGACATCTAATCTAGGGTCGGTCATGAAGTGCGAGTGAAATAAAAATTATAGTTGATACAAACAAAATTTTTCTCCAAAACCTCAAAGCTAGAATGCAGGGTTTCCAAAAGGTATAAGCAATAAATTTACCAAACAATTATTATTGTTGCTAATATTTTGCAATTCTTTCTAAGTGCTGTTCTAAATGTTTCCTTTGAGTTTGGTTTATTCAACGCTGACAAGATCGGTAAAGGCGAAACTAAACGCCTTAAGTCCTTCATCAAAGCCCAATGCCGGGACATTGGACTGAAAGATTCATCGCTAGCGGTGAACAGGTCGGTTGATAATAATGCATAAAGGGGCGCTCTCTAAGGGTGTCAACTAATTAATGGCCCTTATTGTCGGCGACCCGTCGCTGAGTCAGAGGGAATTGCTCAGGCATTGTAGTCGGCTATGATGACTATGTTCGACTAGGAGGGCCACCGTTAAGCACCGTCATTAAGTCCGTATGACTCTGAGGCTTATCCCAGCCAGACTTGTAAGCGTCGATTTCTTCAAACATAAGCTAATATAACCATCAACTACACAACCACTGAGTAGGAAAATTTTCTTACTACTTAAAATGGCACAATTAGCTTAACTCTTGATTTATTTATTGCATATTGATTCCCTCATATAAAGGAATAAAAGACATTGGACCTCGACACCATGGCACTAACTCGAAGACCTAATTACCCAATCAAATACTCCTACACCTATACATTGAGCTAACTAAAAAAAAAAAAAAACAGATTTATTTCTGGAGTACAGAATCGATAGAAGAAAAGAATGCATTATGTCACAATAAACCAGATCGTTATCTTCTTGTCTAAAGTGTAAAAGCACTGGTCCATAAGAAACATCTTTTCTCCTCTTGGGAAAGTCTTACAACGAGAAAGCAATAAATGTGACAAGCAATAATTATAAGAACGTGCGGATCTAGAAAAGGAAAAAACCATAAAATCCTTACTCAGTGATATAAAACCCCTCAAACTCTGAAAAAGGGTCTCATTGCTTGGCATACACTATAGTGTAGCATACAAAAAACAATAGAATAAACATAAGGAAAAAATATCATAACGGAATTTAATTTGAAAATTAATCATAGCATTTGATTGAAATAATCTTCCTGTTGTGACTATTATTTTTATAAGAAATCCCTGAAAACGGAAAATAAAGGAAAACCATGCATATTAATTTTTTAATTACTCATTTAAATGACAAGGCTGTGGAATGTAAACAATCTTCAAAGTGTTGAAGTGTATTAAGGGGTTGTACCTTTTAGGTTGTTTACACGTCTAGTACAGTGGTAGCATTAGTTTGGCCAATGGGGATAAAACAAACGAACAAGCAACAAATATTTTTTATTTTGAGTCGGCAATTAGATAAATGATAAAATTTTTCACACCGGTTTAAAAAATAAGTAAAACCAAAAAAAAAACAATTACGCTAGTTGGTTTTACTTTGTCGGTGTAAGTGGCTTTTAATAATTAAGAATTTAATATAGTGGCCAACTCAGTTTTGAAGTTTTTAGGTTGTTGTAAACTTTAATTATAAATTGAAATTGTTACTTTAAATATAAAGATTAACCCGTAAAATTCTAAATAATTGTAATACTGATAATTTAACTCTTCTGTAGTCATTTTGGAGCGTAAATTTAATTTGTGGTTTTATTGCAACCACCCCACACCTGACACCACTGTAACACCCCCGTACCTACTGGGAAATAGGAAATTTTCCTTTGGAAGAGGTTGAGAAATCAGGGAACGGAAAGTTAGGAACCTGGAAAGAATTATGGAAGACTTATCAGCTAGCCTGCACCAATTTATAACCGGGTGAATTGGTTGGGAAAGATACAAATAAAAACGATACATAAACTCCTTTTTCTGCGCCAAAACTACTGGTTTATTAAAGTTAATAACTCATTTTAAACAATTTCTATAACAGATGATACTCATTGTATATTGATATAATAATTGAATGTCCTAAGCTCCCACGGGGATTAATGTCCCCCACACCAAGTGAATTTGCTCGAGTTACCTTTAATACAGTCCTTTCCTAAGATATCTTTCCTCCTTTAGATCACTCACTTTTTCTCACAGGTATCTCAGTATACTCAATCGAAGCTTACACACATACGAGATAACCTTCCTCGTTTTGTTACAACATGTGTTCTTATTTTTTTTATTCTTTCAATGCTGATGTCAAAGGCACGCGTTTATCCTCTTCCAGCCGTCTAGGAAGTGCAGATACCAGTCAGTGCCGGTAATCTAATCTCTCGGAATGGTACATACTCAACGCTGTTTTGTTACATAATCTATAACGAATAAAAAACTACACTGGTTGAATTGCTATCTTGGTGGTCATCCAAGTGGCTAAAATATTTATTTAATTTCTGGGAGAAAAATATTAATTCAAACATGGTCTCTAAAATAATAAATTAAATTGTAAATGTACGAAAAGTAAATAAAAAAAAATTTTTGGCCACTAATTTTTTTATTTTTTTTAAATCCAACAAACGACTAGTATACAGAACCAAAAATAACTTTTTATGATCAATATCAGTTACCTGCTAGAGACACCAATCGTCCAGCTTACAGGTAGTTTTTTTGTTTTCACGTATTATCTATTGTATTAGCTTTCCATAATCGGTTGGGGTTTATACACAACTCGAATCAAACAAGAAATATATTGAAAAATGATCAAGCGATTTCTTACACCAAAAACCTTTAATGTTTTACAATCTCAATACCTAAGTTTATACCCTCCGTAACACCGTACATGCATTTTAAACTGTACAAGCAGGTGGTAGAAGCTTGTGAAACACTCGTCTAAGTGAAGGAGTTTGGTTCTCCAGAGCTGGCTGATTCTGACAGCTTCTTAACAACCCCTTGTACGTTATGCAACTAATCATATTTTTTTAAACTAGATTAAAATATAAAAACAACATTTTAACTAATCATATTTTACATTAATAATTGTCATTAGATATTAGTAAATTATAGTTCAAGTACCGTTTAGTCAGTGGCTCTCAATAACACGTTAGATTCTGAAAATCCTAATTGTGTAATCTACCATTTTAGCCAAGCCTTATGTTTATTCTTTTGTTTTTTGTATGCTACACTATGGTGTATGCCAAGCAATGAGATATTTTTTTGGAATTTGCAAGAGAGTCAGCATATTATGGATTGTTTCCGCAAAACACATTTTAGTACCACTATAAACCATATTAGGGTGTGACATTCATAAATATGCTTAATGGGTTTTTTAGTTTTTTTAACTTGACAAATGGCTCAAATTGAAACAAAGTACCGTTAGGATGGTTAGGATGGGTGGCGTTTTTTCTTTAATTTTATTGCTGTGACACTCTCCTTTAGTATCACAGCCTTACCCAAAAAAAGACAAAATAAAAATCAATTTAAAGCATCAACAAAAAAAAAATTGACATCACTTAAATTATTAAATAATAAACATACTTAACAGGCACAGGATTAGGTATGAATTATTTTCAAGTTTTTGTTCTCAATGTTTGTTCATTTTAAAAATATTTGCATGATGAAGTAATTGACCTTATTTTTAGGCCACGAATTTGTCACTCACTAAATATAAGGCTATACATTTTTCTAAAACAGAAAGTACTCCTACATTGGCTAACTCTACAACTCGTCAAAGTAAAATTCTTGTCGATCAAATATAATATAATAATTATTTACACCCTTATGCTCTTTATTTAGGAATGAAAGGCAATCCTTTGAAAGCCACTTACTTTTATTTATGGAAATGAAATAAATAAATTGCCCATCTAGTTATTTGAATAGTGAATCTTCATATGATTTGTAAATAAAATAAACCGCTCTCACTACGATAAAAAAATGTTCAGAGGATATTCAGAACTTGGCCTAAGATATTAATTATGTTTAATGGCTTCTCGCAGAATAAAGTTGCTATGGACACGTTTCGCAAAAATCACTGCTAATAACAAAAAAACGTACCACTACGAAAAGTAATATTCACTTTAAAAAATTTAACTGTTTATAATTTGCATCGAACAAAAACAAATTTGTACAACAAAATAACAAAAATTTAACAATATCAGTATGTAAATATAGCCATTGGACATATGTAAGATTATTACATATAGTAATACAGAGTATTACTCGTATCTGATTAACACATCATATGCTACTATTTACAGTTTAACTGATGTTCTATAATGTAAATATATACCTGTATGAAATAATGAAGTTGCACTGTTACAATTCTATTTTCAGATGCCCTTTCTATTCAATTATTAGAGTAATTATTGTTCAATATTGCCTGCAGCTCGAGTTGTACTACAATGAGAGGTAACGGAATTGGCATATTTTACTAGGGTGCTTGGGGATTTCACTATTATTGATATTTTTAATTTTGTGCACCTTGGCCCCCAACACTGGTCCTCCGGGCCGAAACCGCTTATCACTTATTTCACTAGTTTTGATTTGATAGGTTTTCCTAAAATGCCGGAACTGACTCTGGAACAACGGGGAGACCTTTTAAAGCAAAAGATTACTCAGCTGTACCTAAAGATTCAAGCAATTAGAAAGGACGCAAAGGCTGCAAAGGACGATTTAAATGCGAACTGATTGAGTGGTATAGGAAGACAGACACTATGGAAATACTGGCCACTCATGCTTCAGGGCAGGGCATACAGTGGCATTTTAACCCCCCAGCCTCACCTCACTTTGGAGGGCTTTGGGAGGCTGCGGTAAAATCAGCCAAAACACATCTCCGAAAAACATTGGGTGACAGAGCATTTAACTTTGAAGAACTTTTAACTATATTTTATATATAGTTAGTTATATATATCTTATATATTATATATTGCATGGCGGTCCTTAATTCTAGACCCCTTTGCACAATATCTGGGAATCCAGACAACTTCGATTACCTGACACCGGGGCATTTTCTAATTGGCTCATCATTAATTGCTCCACCAGAGACGGACGTAACTGAAATCAATGAAAACAGACAATCCAGATGGCAGCTCATTCAGAATGCTACTCAGATCTTCTGGCAACGTTGGAGTAATGAGTACATTCATTTACTACAAGCACGAGTAAAATGGACAAACTCATCTTCTATGCCCAAAGTAGGAGATTCAGTGATGATCAAGAACACCAATGCCATGCCTCTGAATTGGAACTTGGGTAGACTTGTAGAGCTCCATTCTGGAGATGTTGGTATTGTGAGGGTCGCAACAATAAAGTGCGCCGGCGGATTACTTAAGAGGACCATCCACAATCTCGCCCCTCTTCCAATGTTAAACGACACAAAGTAAAATCATAAATATTTTAGGTGGGCGGTATGTTAGCGGTATGTATGAAAGGGCCGACTAAAAAAAAAAATGTAAATAGAATTGAGTAGAATTCCTTTATTTTGATATTATTTAATTACGTAAATCGAAAATAAAAGTTTTTTTGTTTTTTTTATATAAATGAGTTGTGAACTAAATTTGGTTTGTTTCGTTTATGTTGATGTTATGGATTTGATATCGATAAGAAAAGAGCAATGTGTGTGAGAGAGAGAGAGACAATAAATAGGAGACGGTAGAGAGAGAGAGTTAGGGAAGAGTTGTTATTGTTTACTGTACGTGAACGTAAAGGATTATCTTAAGTCAGTATTGCTAGATCAAGCCATTGAAACTATGCCATCTTGCCTGAACGGCCTGTACATTCTCAAAATTTGCGAATGATTTCGCACGCAATTGGGATGTGGAAGTTGGAGAAATCCAACGTGAGATTTCGTTTCATCAGAGGACTGCCGACACTGCATCAAATTGCCAGGTTCAACACTGAGAAGACGACGACATTATCACAGATTGAGAGGTCAGACCCAACAATTTTTATTTGCGCCATTCTCTCTCTCTCCAAAACAAAATTAAATTAGAAAATTCGCAATTTTATTTTGTTAAGTTGAATTTCATTATTAACTTAGAAGGATCATGATTTTATTTTGTTTATGAAAAGAAAATTGGAATTAATGTGGTTTGCCATTATATATGTATGCTTTATTTTTCAAATAAATATGATTTTTTGTGATTTAATTTTGCATTATCATTATTATTATTATTTTCTTTCCCAATTCATTAATATCAGGTTTATGACAGCATTTTTTAGATGAAGTTGCACTGTTACAATTCTATTTTCAGATGCCCTTTCTATTCAATTATTAGAGTAATTATTGTTCAATATAGCCTGCAGCTCGAGTTGTACTACAATGAGAGGTAACGGAATTGGCATATTTTACTAGGGTGCTTGGGGATTTCACTATTATTGATATTTTTAATTTTGTGCACCTTGGCCCCCAACACCATATTTACAATTCATCATTCACTCGCTCATCCATACAATATTTACAAACAGCCCAGAGGCCCCCCCAAGTCCACAAGGTTGTCACGGAGACTTGGAAGTGGAGTCTTGGGAAGTCCAGGGATTATAGGGCTGAGTGGTGCAGTGCGAATGACTGTGCTAGGGAATTAGGGTGGTTGGATAGGCTACTGTGGAATTTTATGAACTTGGAAGGGATGAGTTCAAGTATATAGGGTATATTCAGATCATTGTGAAGGGATTTGTTGCTGACGTAATAAGGGGCATTTACTATTGTTCTCAGGACTTTTGATTGAAAGGATTGGATGCGCTTGATGCTCGACTTTTTCGCTGTCCCCCGTAGCTCTATTCCGTATGTCCAGATTGGTTTAAGTATAACTTTGTAGATTAGTAGTTTATTTCCTATTGAGAGATGGGATGTCCTTCGACGTAGCCTGTACAGTTGTTCAAAGCGTCTGTTTATTTCTTGTCTTTTCAGCCTCGTACAATTTTTTTTTTTTTAAATTGAAGCATTACTTTTTTTATTTTAATATTATTTGACATTGTCGTCTAGGTTAAAAGACTACTGTCAGCCCTCAACAAGACAATACTAACAAAACAATTAACTACTTAGAAGAAATAGGTGGAATTATTTCCTTGAACGCTACTAAATGAGTTCAGATTTTTTCATTTAGATTCGTCTTATTGTAGATTTTTCAATTTATATTTTCATAATTGTCTGGAAAAATTTAACTTAGATTTTTTTAAGCATGTCTATTAGTAGAATAAAATTCAACCATTTCAAATGATCAGGGGAAACGAAGAACCGGATAATTACTTACGCAGAAGTTTCAAAAACGATAGACAACAAGCTATACATTTAATACAAGTAATATCAATCCTTCCTTAATTAAATAGATTTGCATTGTCTCAGGACAAATACCATTTAAATATAAACAGGATTATTTGCAAATTAAATAATAGTAAATTCATTTGAAAACAACATAAGTAATATCAAATTCTCATTAATCAAATGTTGTTTATGATTCATTTAAAAGGTTTACGTGTCGCCTTTATTATGAATTTTTATTATTCTAATTCGGCTTACATATTTATACTTTTGGATATTAAAATAAGTGATTACTCCTAGCATTGACAAACTGAATCTTTCCAGCTTGCTTCTAGGTGAGCCTGGAGACCGTGCAACACTACATTTTGGCTTAGCGGGCTCTAATAGCAGTTAGTATTTAAATGTTTATTAATTCACAAGATCAAATTTAAGCCTTGAAAATAATTTAATAGAACGAATTTTATGTTTGTTATAATATCAACCGTTCGTTTTTGTTTGACATTTTTACTTAAATAACAGCTACTTCAGGATTCCAATGGAAAAAAAATGCCTCGATCCTGTTTATTATTTTTTTATTAAAAGTGAAAATTATCTTATTGGTGCCTGTCGGATTGCCACTAGAGGAGTGCCTAATCACTCTAGCTCTGGTGACAAGTGCGGATTGTTGTAGTTTATAACATGGATCATTGTTCCATGTCGGCGTTAATATCTGACTCCATTTATGGTAGTTATGTGTCCCGACAATATACTATGATCAAGAGAAGAGGTACAGAGGTTTCATAAAGAATAAGACCAGTTTTCAGAGTTCGGGCGGGACACCGGCAGCATCACAGGTACAAGTCGGAAGAGGGTCTGCAAGGAGGCTGAACGGCAAGGTGCCAGACGCAGAGGCGCTGAGGAGAGAGTGGGTAACGAGGAGTCTAATAGACTGACTTCCAGGCCCAAGTGGCCCTGGCGTAAAGCGACACCGAGTAACTGCGGATGAAGAGAGATAAAGAGTAGAAGACTGAGTTCCCGGACCATCCCCGGGCGTAAAGCATCACAGAGTGGAAGCGGGTGAGGAGACTACGAGAGTAGTAGACTGAGTGGGCGATGAGGAGACTGAGTTCCCGTAAAGCGTAAAGCGTCCGAGTGAAAGCGGAAAGACTGAGTGGGCTTACAGGGAGAAACGCCCTGGTTTAAATATTATTTACCCTTCCTACCGGAAGGTGGAGCCGGCCTGAAAGGGGTATGTTTATGATGGCACACCTGCACCTCTGTCACAAGGCGCGTGACCGAAGACAAAGGTCGCTTAGTTATGCAATAACGTGTGTCAGATCCCACTATTCGATTCGATGGAAGGAACTGAACTCCATACTGCCAGCACTGACAACTAATCAACAGGCAAGGCAATAGTATCGAAAAATGCTTATTCTCAAACGAAATGTATTTCCCAATGCAATAAGCCATGAATATAAGATCATTAATCAAATACCAAGCACATTTTAGTGGTTCCCGTCCTTCATACCTTACCTGTTTTGCCATAAGCCAGAGACCGTGAAAGGTCACCTACAGAGGAAGAGTGTTAGTGGATAAGCAGCATACATATCCTTAACACAAATGGAAACTCGCGTATAGCAATAGTGCAGGTTTTCAGTAGAGCCAAAAAAACAGTTATATTTTGTATTACGAATCGCCTCTTGAGTAGATTTTCTTCGTTTTAAATCTGATGTTATCACTTGTTAGCGTATTTTCAAAATGCATACATAGATTTTTGTTAAAATTCTCAACAAAAAAGTTGTGAATTAATGAGAAAAAAAAATCACGAATTTTTATGTTGTAAGTTTGCATTGTATTGACGATATTGTATAGGGGTGAGCGGATAGGTTTTAGCAGAATTATGAAAATCTTGAAACATGTAAGTGGGCGCGTTTGTAACATTTAACGCGTTTGTTTTGAGGACTTTGGATAGGAATGTTTGGTTTGGCCTGATATTCAAATGAAAGTGCTGGGTATTGTATATTAGTAACTCCTTGTAATTGTTTACTTTTCTTTCTAGTTTGAGTTTATGTTAACTCAGGATAACTGCTACGTAATGTCTCTTTAATTATTCATCACCCCACCAATTCTTCTATCCTCACATTTTAATTTCACAGTTTCAAAATAAACACTTGGAAAATGTCACTTTAAACACTAAGGTTGAATATTCTTGACCGTACTGATGGCATTTATTGACCAATCTATTTTTAAAAAAACCTGATTAAAATTAATTTTTTCCTTTTTTTTTTAAATTTTAACCTGTTTTGTCATAATGTAACTAAACTAAATCTCTCAGAAATTTTAAAAAACTTTAATTTATAGTTTGTAATAAATCGACTGGATGTGTCTGATGTGGATCGACTGTGGATGGATGTGTGTGATCGATAATTCAATCGATAGACCACTTGGAGTTTTTGTGTGATTGCATGGTAATACTTAGAAATAGTAGTTAGTAATACTTTCCATATGAAATTCTGATTTTTTTTTATTAAAAAATCCTTCATTTATATTGTTAAGTAATTATTGATACGTAATTCTATAGTTCAATAAATATTTAAATATGGCGATTGATAACTCTGATTTAATATTATATTTCTGATTCATAGCAGTAAATATTCTGTTATTTTTTAACTTTGAATAGTCCGATTTTATCAATTTTGAGTTGCTCCTGCAATTTTTACTTTTCCCTCCTATCTTCTCTTGTGTTTATTTTTTTTTATGTATTATGCCTCTATACTCCTAGTTAATATAACCTACTAAATTCTAAGATATTTGGTTTATTTTATTGAAAAACAACCTTAATTGTTATTTAGATTACCTAAAGTCTCTATGATTAAATAATGAATAATATAGTATATTACTGTACTGTACGCTTGTAGAGATATGTTCCTCATACCTCAACTAGTAACATATAAGTGAACAAGTACATTAGAAGTAAGCATTAAAGAAAATATATTAAAAAAACAATTTCTTCTCCCAGTTGATTGAAATATGATTCATGACTTGAAATCAAAATAGCAAGGGCGTGAACAATTTGAGATATCCTTTCGTGATTGAACAATATTTTCAGAAAAGGACATTTTTAAACAATCTCAAAAAAAAAATTGAGGACAACTTAAAACCCAGAAGAGTTAATGAGAATTGATAAAAATAAACTTAATTTTATCATTTCAGCGTTCAAAGGGTTAACTGATGAACGAGTATGTGTGTAGTTTCCCTCTAATTACCCACTCTCAAGTCTCAGATTAATTTGTGGCCAGTTATTCAATTAGTTTCGGAATCAGGATAAGATATTTGTATTTGTGACACGAAAAACTAGCTCTTTTTTTGAAAAAAAAAGTTGGAAAAGGTAAAAGTTTTCTGCAACACCAAAAAAAAGGAAAAGTTATTGTTATTAATTTTATAACTTCTGCATGAGCAGGGTAATCTGCATGTGCAGGGTCTTCCGCATGCCCTTAAACTGCAGTAACTTCTATTGTCCTTCTGACATCTACAATCAAATAAAATATAGTTTAAGGATGTACAAAGAGACAAAACTGTTTTTGCCTTCCTGAAAAATGAAACAAAAACTGTTTATTATTTTTTTCGATACGAAACGTAGTTCAATAATTTTAATCAATGCCATTGTAACCGATTAATAACTTTTTTAACATTGAACAGTCTGTTGGCTATCAGCTTAAGCCCCTTTGCTTGCATATGAGATCAGTGTTCAAGCATTTTACAAACGCGGCCCAACATTACGCTCTACACTAAACGATGAACTACTGAAAGATTTTACAAAAAAATGAAGTCAATATATTTTAAACCTCCTAAGAGGTTACTTTCATACCCAGCCGTTGAGAAATGTAGTACTTTTTATTTTTACGAAGGGAGTGGATTTATTTCATGAAATGGAGTCTTATGCAATTTTCTTTCCTGTTTGATATGTGAGCACATACATTATTAAGGTCAGTTGAATATTCATGTATGTTACAATGCATTAGTGAAAATATTTGGAATAGAAAATGATTTTTGCAAAGCATGTCGTATTTGTTTAGCTTATATAATTCCAAGGGAAAGTATTCCTCAGAGTGGGAGTAAAATTAACGTATAATTATAATATAAGCTACAAACTACTACAGTTTGATTTTGAAAGTATTCATGTTTCTCAAACGTTTAATATGCACACGATTTATGTGCAAAACATATGGGTACTATCATAAGATCTTAAAACATACCGGCTAAATATCGGTTTCTTATTAGTAATAAACATTTCTTGTGTAATATATTGATGTAAAAACAATAATTGCTGATTTGCGATTAACTGTATATGTGTACTTATTTATACATATGTGTATTTATTTATTTTATTAGCTTAATTCATAAAATGTATTATTTAATAATATATTGATAACAAAAGATTTTATTGTATAATAATAATTTTTTTTTACACTTAAATGAATATTTATTGTCAATTTTTTGAAAATAAACCCTTATTATTTTTCAAAAAATGAAACCTAAAACGGTTGTTATTAGATTTAATGGGCTAATAATAAATATAAAAATATATATCTGTAAACAATTTTTATTTATCTGAGGCCTGATTCCTACATATCCCTGCATAATAATTATTCCTTTCTTAGTATGAATTAAGAGATTTTGAGTATATGCCATGGTTCAATTATCTGTGTATACTCTTACTTATTATGCAAAATATGATTACAGCGTCTGTAAGTTTATTTGTGTAATACACAAATGGTTTCACAACACCATGCTACCATTTTCAAGAACTATAACAATAGACCAGACAGAAATAAATGAAGGAGTCATATGAGCTAACATACATTATACTAATCATATTTCTCTAAAATTGAGTAAAAAATTAATACAGTAATCATTTTTAAAATAACAGTTAGAAATACTTGAACAAGCCTAATTTAATTAAATATAGCCCAGAGTTAATTATTAGTAATAAGCTACATATTTCGTTAACAAAAAAAATCAAATTCAGTAGCTGCATTAGGTTGTTTGCGTGGTTTATTGACTAGAAATGCAAATTGTTGCAAAAATGCAAACAATGATATGGCGTGATACAGGTGCGTATAAGCCAGAGACAGACCAGAATCTTTCAGAGTCTCAGATTCACAGCAAAATGGCCAAGCTCATCCTCTTCCTTTTCTTCGCAGTCTGCGTTATCGCGGACAACATGGCACCTTATGGTGAGTGTTCGAATAAGTATTCTACAGAATGCTTTGCGGGTAATAATTATAATAAATTGAAATATTGTTAAAAGTGGAAAACTTTGTATTATATTCAATAAATATTTTTAGATAAAATAGACGATGATAAAGCATTCGATGATT
This sequence comes from Acanthosoma haemorrhoidale, assembly GCA_930367205.1. NCBI lineage: Eukaryota > Metazoa > Arthropoda > Insecta > Hemiptera > Acanthosomatidae > Acanthosoma > Acanthosoma haemorrhoidale. Next base: position 104,300,174 of record OV884014.1, on the reverse strand, counting down.
TCCTGGACGCCCTCACTCCCGTTATTCAGCCTCAACTTAACTATAAGTCTGATCATGTTTCTTTTTGATTACTTGTTGTTTGTGATATAAGGTTTTCAGTGGCTTGAAAGGAATCATCAATTTAAATTATGTTCATTTCATCAAATAGCAAATTAATGTCATGTTGTCGGGACAACACTAGGGGGGTGCCTGGTTACCCTAGTGCTGGTGACAAGTGAGGATTGTTTGAGTTTATAACCTGGACAATCGTTTCATGACGGCTTTACTATCTGACTCCATTTTTGATAGGTATGTGCCCCGACAGTGCACTATGTTCAGGAGAAGAGGTAGAGGATAGGTAGTGTAGGTAGTTTGTGTGGTCTTGGAATGACCACGAATTCACACTCGGTATCTGAGGGTAGGTGAAATCAGTCCGGACCCCAAAGGCAAGTGTGAACCGGAGAGAGGCAGACTGGATTGCCACCGGAGGGCTGCTAGGAAAATTTCCAGGGCCACGGCAACCGTCGTCCGTGAGGGAGAGGTCTCTCCCAAGGAGGTGCTAGATTTAGCGAGACGAAGGCCGAGATTCCCACTAGGAAGGTGTGGGGTCTGATGACGCCGGACTAAAACATAGCGAGGTTAAGAGAGAATAGATGCAGAGGTTTTTCATAAAGAAGCAGTCAGGTTTTCAGAGTTCAAGTGGGGTAGCCACGTAGTGGCCAGGAGAGAATGATTTACAGGGGCCAGGCCCCGGCTTAAATACCCAGCCAGGCTTGCCCTTAGCCAATCACCATTAAGATTGGTGTAACCGATGATGTGTGGTTTCTTTGTCAGGATTTTAGCCGAGGGTCTGGGGCCTCATCTGGCCTTATACCTGTGATTGACAGCTGGTGCCCCATCTCATGTAACTGCTTGGCACCCCGCAGTTTTTATTGCTTAACACATTTACAATGATTTATATTTTGTTCATGTTATTTACATTAGTCTATAATACATTTAGTTCATGTTATTTACATTTGTTTACAATATATATACAATAGAGTATAGGGTGATTTATCTTATGTAGTTAGTGGTCGCTACACATGTCTATATGATGTTTTGTTGCATTTTTAGAACCTACTGTTTGTTTCCAGACAACAGCAGAATCAAAATCCCGATGAAACAAATTTGGCAAGTGGCAAAGCCTTTGCTGAAGGAAGCTGCTAAAGAAGGTGGCGCTGTCATCATTGGCGGTTAGAGTTCTTTATTTTAGCTATTGTGTTATACAATTTTCAAAAATAAGTAATTATTAAAGCATTGCTACTGTACAAAATATTACCTAAACTCTGCATAATTTGATACACAATACAAAATTTGAATAGTAATAAACTGGCTATGTGAGGTGTAGTGAGTGTGTGGGTAGATCTGTGCTGGTTCTTCTCATTATCACTGCATCCTAAAATGCGTCCTATCATATAATTTCCTTTTTTAATTAAAAAAAACTTGTGGAGATGGACTAATGGCTTTAAATGTCGATTGTGAATGACTTTTTATGTTGGAAACATGTCAAGTTTTTTTGTTCACTTTAAATAATAATAAAACTTCTGCTTTACCACAATTGGGTGTTTATTTACGAAAATAATGTTTTCGACGGCTTTATGATGTCATCTTAAGTTACTGAAAGGAATACTCACAAGTAAAAATATTTACTGTACATACTGAATAGTACACCGAATTCCGTCATTAAAAGCAACAATTACAACAATCAGTAAGAAAACCTATTTAAAATATTAACAGCAATGAATTGCACCTAATCCGTTTTACTGCTCCATTTATTTAGCTAATTTGTTTTTAAAAATAAGTTTAAAAAAGGTGTTTCTTAAATTATAATTAAAAAAAATTACTTTTACAGTCGAAGAAGTATCATGTGTTGTTGTGTTAGTGGAATACGGTCGAAGGGAAAGACAGGCTTGTGCAACCGAAAACCCGGATCTAGTCAGCCGCGAGTGACAGAGCCAAGAGATGACAGATTTATTGTACTGCAGACGCTTCGGAATTGGTTTTCAACTGCTGCTCAGAATGCTCAACTACTTCGTACTACTCGGGAGTAGCAATGTTTGCAGAAACTGTTAGAAAATGATTTGCCGAATCAAATTTAAACCCTCTGTGACACACGGCCATTGTCGACCATAGCTCAGTGTTCGCCGTTCTAGGAATTCTACCCCTCACCACACTCTCCCAGTTGACATTACACTCAGTGTAGCGCTCACCATGCCTTGGGGAAACTCTCGTCCGTTGATCTGGTGTATAAATAGAAATGCGCGAATCATTTGAAAAGAGCAAGTTCGTTTTCAGTCCACACAAGGTGTTCCAAACGAGCCCTATTCTTTTTTTTTTTTATTTAAAAATATTCAAACTCAAATTGAACTGAATACATTAACACTAGCTGTACATTAATGAATTGGTCAAGCATAGGCTGAGTTTATCGAGCAAATTTGTAAAAGACGTTCTGCTAATTGACATGCCTTTAGAAAGAAACCCGTACTAATCTAACCAATGTCCTACTATCCTCCCAGTAATGAAATCAATGAACGTGGCAAAAATTGAAGGTGAGAAAAATTATGCCTACTCATATCAAAATTCTGCACAGTGCAAATAAAAGCTCTAACTGACAACATGAAAGGAGATATCCACTCACTCCCAAGTTCCATAATCATGGGGTGTCATCCCGATCAACTTTTTCTACTACGTAAAAATTACAAGAAAATTCACAAACTGCATCACGTGACCACCACATCTTATAATTTGCTTTAATATGCTATAAAAGTAGTAACAATATTAACAAGATCAATGGCTGCTTATATTTGCTATGTATTCTTTACAAGATATCACCAGGTACGGATTTTGAGTTTCTTCATCACTTCAAGGTCATTTAAGGTAATATACGAAGAATAAATTGAAGTAACAAAGGGCCTAGTATGCACCTCACGGTGCTGTCCTAATTACAATCCTTTTTGATCTGCATCTCCACGATATACCAACCGATGACTACAAGTTTATTGCAATGGGAATTCATGTCGCGTTGTTTATAAGTCAACAACTTCACAGTCAAGCTTACATAGGCAGTACCAAAACTAGAGCGAAGCATAAACTTCACAGTCAAGCTTACATAGGCAGTACCAAAACTAGAGCGAAGCATAAACTTCACAGCAGACTGGTTTAGTACAGATGAATTTTTCCACTTGACAACACTAACAGAAATACTAAAATCTTTACTCAGATGGTTTAAATCACGAACTTATGAGCCGACAGATTTCTGGAAAAATAAATTTTACCTAAGTTCCAGTCAAATTATATTATAAAATAATAACGATAATATATATATTATATACTGAAGCTAGCTTTACCAAGAGATAATACCTGCCAAAGAAACGATCATGAAAAGGTGTCCTACGGAATTACAAAATGTACAAAGTGCAGCAGTCGCTAAAATAAACTGATATCTATGACAGAATCATAGATTGTCACAAGATATCTTTCCATACTTGTTGGTTACCATATCCATCAAGTTTAACCATGTATTTTCATGGTTATGATAAGCAAATTAAGTGTTAAGCCAGGTAAGTAAATATATTTTTATTTTCTCACATATATATTAACATCACTTATAGTAATATTAAAATATTGACTATCCTATGCACGATCATAATTGTATATGCTAATGGGTAAATTAATAGTTAACATAACATGTTATTAAGCTATTTTCTTTTTATTGTGTAACATATATAAAAATTAACTTTGTCAGTATTTATTGATTCATTAGTTTGAGTAGATCATTCCCTGCTGTATTCACTGCGTTCTTGATGGCTGGTTTAAAAGTGTCCCAAAACCTGCCATATCCACGCGCTTTGACTGTAAACAAATTATATAATTATAGTTATATAATGGGCTAATCAATTAGTTTACCATGCTTATCCATAAAAATCCACATAACACTATAGAGTGTTTTGTCTGGTTGTGCTAGTAGGTGTTAGTATAATGAACGGAGTGACATAATAACTTCGTATGTATGGTTTAGTTTGTCTTTTCTGATCCTAATATATATTATATTATTCAAGGCAATAATACCCTTCATTACTCAACATGACTGGAGAAAAAAAAATTATTTTGTAAGTATTTTTTCGATGTATATCACCACCAGTGGATGGCTTTAAAACAATATACAGACTGACTTCACGGACAAATTGCTTTGCTGAAAATGCAATATAAAAACAAATGAAATAACAACTAATAATACTTGTATCAGTTATGGACAGTCAATTAAGCAACTATTAGTTACCTCATTGATAATATCATGATATTAATTTATTCACATAATTTAAGTTCATTTTGAAGCAACATTTTCAGAGCTAAATTCTAAGTTAAATTAAATAGGAATGGATAAATCCACTCTAAATTTATTTGGCTTTAGTTAACTTACCTGGCCAGCCATCATCTATCCACTTTGTAGGATTTTCATCAGAATCATCTGGGAAATTCAAAGGGTACATTAGATTATTTTTCTATATGAGATCACACTAGTAACATTTTTTTAATCATAATTCAGACATAAATATATTTGTCTTTAAATATGGCAACATTATAATTAGTTTAATATGTTATATATTAACTTAATGTATTGTTTTATTTTTCTGATTAATATATTACGAGACGAATCAACTCAATAGCAATAACAGTCCGTAATAAAGGAAATAATAATTTAATTTAAAATTAAAAAGTAATGACTATAGTACCAATTGAGTTAAAGAATCCCTCATTCCCATGATCATCTTGTCAGAGTTATATGATCAAAGATATAAGGAAATAATATAACATTGACCGTTAAAAATAAGTTAGCTTTATTGGTTAATTTTTTATTCTTAGTCAATTATCACTCTTTCTGTCTTCCACAGTGACACCATTAATAAGCTTATTTAGTTGCAAATAAGCTAAAACTCACGAATTCGCTAAAATAATCCCTTTACACTAATGTTTGTTTACTTGGAGCACATTATGAAAAATGAAGAGGTTTTCTTGAGAATCGAGCTGTCACTTGCGACGATGTCAATTCATGAACTTCCTCGTAAGTTAATTAGTCAATATGACTCAGATCAAAGATTAACGATACAGAGGATTATCCACTCGCAGGTGCAGCCTCGCCGTGAATATATCATACTTTGGTGTGAGACGATATTATCAAAACATCATCAAAAAGGTATACTTAAGCCAATCTGGAAATACGGAATAGAGCTAAGGAGGACAGCAAAAAAGTCGAACATCAAGCAACAGTTTCTCCAATCATGTCCTGAGCGTATGTGGCTCTCGTGCTCTTCGCCAGACTCCATTTGCTCGTATCCGGTGACCCGGCTGTCAGAGGAGCGTAGGGGACTTTCCATGACTCCCTTTCCTCTTTCGCATGCGAGGGAAGTGTCAACCATGTGGATTTGGGAGGTCTCTGGGCTTTTTGCAAATACTGTATAAATGAGCTAGAGAATAAAAATTGCAAGTATGATATAATTGAATATCGATCTTCAACTGTCACGTCTATTAAAATCAACCAGTATATGCGATAATATGTTTTGGGGGATGGTTACAGCCAAATTTTAAAATTCAGATGTATTTCAAATTGTAACGACCAACATTATAGGGAAAATGTATTCTGTTTCGGGGTAGCAGGTTCTAATTTTGAGTTTAATTTGTTCGTCAGTATTATCAATTAATTTATCTAGCCACTTTATGGTATTAAAAATTATCAGTTCTATAACTGCAATCATTTTAAATGGTCAGTTATGTGTATTTAAATCTCTACCGCATATTATCTCAAATTATGGTTTATAAAGACGTTTTTAAAAAATTGGGCGTTATTCAATAAGATGCTCATACGTTAAAAGCATCATAATAATTTAGGATATTTTTAATTGTCAGAGTAGGATAAATTGGTCTTGGTAGTCAGATATAGGATTTCAATCTACAATCATCAATAGTTCTATATACGACCCTTTTGAGCGTTAAGCCTTTTTATTGAACGGCTTAATTTAAGGTTTAGCCAAATTTCCAATCACAGATTCCTACATTGTCGGTTAACTTAAAGTCTGTATCAGGGTGTATTGATTGCTTCGTAATTTTAGCCTTTTTTCAAATGTACAACGTTTTTCGAGTTTGCAACATATCGATTTTAACCGTCATATCTATTAAAATCAACCGGTATATGCGATAATATGTATTGGGGGATGGTTACGGCCAATACTTATAATTCGGATGTATTTTAAATTGTAACGACCAACATCATAGGGAAAATGTATTCTGTTTCGGGGTAGCATGTTTAAATTTTGAGCTTAATTTCATCGCAAGTAAGGCTGACTTTTTGCTTTTTACAAAGGGACCCCAATCCATCTTGGTCCAACGGTGCTTTATTGCACCGATTCAAGAGCACGAATTCTTCGCTAAATTGAGCACTTTAGTTCAGATGAGTCAGGCTTGCTGTTGCTGGTAGACAACTTTACCTAGACAACGATGTGAGGTCTTAGTTGCTGGTTTGGAGATCTCCATCCGAACAAAATAACAATACAACCATTATATAGGTCATATACCTCCAACACATTCTCTAAAATCTCAGCTCGAAATCTGACAACAGAGAATGACTATTCTCCATTTCCGATTCTCGACTAAATGTGGATCATAATTTAACAATATAGAATGATGTGTAATTTAATTTCAGTAAAAGGAAGCTGTCCATTCAGGTGAACCCAACCAAGACTGAAGGTTTCATCTTCTCTTTCCAGCATGGGAAAATAAAGCGTGCACCCAGCTTAGCCATAGACGGGACTGAATGCCTACTTTCCAGCAGCATCTGCTACCTAGGCAGACACATGATGTTCGGCATACACTTGCAGAAGAAATTGAAAAGAGTACGTAGGACTTTCTACTCTCTTCAGCATCTCATTACAAGCCCGGCTATATCCCTTCGGCTGAAACTCTTAATACATAAGAGCGTCCTGAGGCCAGCTCTACTGTTTGGGACACCACTCTTTAGATTCCTACACGCAAGTACCATAACTCGACTCCAGAGCTTCCAGGACAACATCCTGCGCACGGCACTATGGTATACCCATTTTCCCCCAACAATAAGCCTCTAACGAGCACCCAACACTGCTATCCGACTAAATGAGACTGCACTACATGTCTAGAGGGACTCTAGGCCCAGCCACCAGTGGACTCTCACCACTGCACCGCAACAACCAACCTCTACCGAGGCTTCCCACACTCCTTAATTCCCTCACACCACCTTCAAGCAGGTACTCCTAGTACAAGGATCCGCTCAACCCAAATATTCCCTATTTTTCCCTCATCTCTAATATTCCAACTAGAGAGCTCAGAAAAAAAATTCAGTAAAAGGGAATTAAAAGCGAAACATACCTTCTTGTGATTCAGTATTTTCCTCAGAGAGGCTGCTCTCCCCTGAAATAGTCAATTGGAAGTAATAACTAATCAAATACAGTAATGTTTTTATTAGGCTTAATATAGTTTATGACATGGACGAATACAAATATTCAATGTTTCTCACGGATTGAAGCCTTCCGGGCCGCCAGGACACAGGTTCCAAGGAACATAATGAAGCTGAGCTTTGTCATTGTGAAATGCTCTCCTCGAACAGCTGATAGCCGCAGTTTCGCTTATCTGAGAACTCGCCAAATTTACAATTATAGTTTAAACACAGTTATTATATATAATATATTACTATATACAATAGCACAATTTTATGGTGATAATGGTTCGATTAATGTTTGGTTGTTTTTATTAACACTTTTTGCCGTAAAAATCAAGAAACTGGAAAAAGCCACCGATTCCAGTTTTAATTTTGGGTTCAGTTACGGCAAATCCATGTTTATATATAATATATACGTTCTAAAATAATAACGATTCTCGCTATACTGGGATCTTTGTTCATGGTTAACCCATTGAGTACCCAGGGCCTAAAGGTTCGAGGAATTTGGTTCCAATTGAACTGAACTAAATTTAATTATTAAGTTACTAAAATTTCTTAAATGGTAAAAATTTCACTAAGAACGATGACCTCAAATCGCACTTGGTTGAGTTTTTTACTGATAAGGATCAGAAGTTCTGAATGAGATGATGATTCCCGATGAGCGCGGGATCATAAAGTTACCAGAGTGACGGCAAAAGGTCATCAAACAGAATAGAAGAAATTTTACTGATTAGAGTTCATTTTTTGTGTAGGAAAAATTGAGTTTTATTTCACACTAAATAACCGAAATTACTTTCTTGCCAACCTGAATATATAACCCAGCCCATCTTCATATTAATTAAATATGATGAGTTCCAGAGCGACTTACCTTATTGCTATTTTGTTCTCTCCTGTTCCACTCAAATAGAACGTAGTGTAAACACTAAAAAAAAGTTATGGCCGTCACTTATGACTGATTATATTGAGATTCGAGTAGTTAGTGATTAAGTCGGCAATGAAACCATTCAATGGACATAATTAATATCTATTTTATCACTTCGGGGCACAAATCAATCATGAAGTCATATTGCTATAACCCATTTATTGACAACATTAAGGGTGCTAGCATGAAGGTCATACACAGCTCATTTAATAAAATTGTGAAATTCCAGAATGATTTTCTTTTATAATTATAATCTTTTCTTTGTAAATTGAAGCGTAGGATTGTCATTTCCTAATAAAATGTGATTTATAGCCTAAGAAGCTACCTGTACCTGTTACTTTAGTTTATGTTTATGGAAACTCTCATAATGTTACAAAAATATATTAGCAGGTAAGTACCACGACATAATATTAAAAAAAAAGGTGTGTTTTTTTGTGTATAGCTTCTTGAAGTTGATAATTCAAGTAAATTTAATTTTCATTCTATATTGACGTATTCCACGTCGTGTAGTCTGTGCGATGGGGCAAGCAGCTACGACAGAGCTAAAAACAAATATGAAGGATTCCGTCATCCTTGTAATATAATTTATATGAGAAATAAATTTATATTTATTAATGAGTTTCAAAGGTATTGTGAACAGGTAAAGGTAAAAATCCCCACTGGAGGAAATATTATTAAGCTGTTATAGGCAGCTATGAAGGAGTTAGTAAGTTGTTTTACTACAAACATGCAATCTACCTTTTTAGTGAAAAAGTAATTGTGACGAAAGATCTTATTCATCGCGTATGGTCACATTTACATTTACTTTCTCATTGATACGATATGTACAAATTTATTACGATATCTCATCTAAATAACTCTTGAACTAAACATTATTTTTTATTAGTCTTAAAAATCATTTAGTAATAAGATACACTATGATATATAACATTTTTTTAGGCATAAACATCACGAATGATATTAGAAACATTCAATAGGGAAATAAAACTGTATTAAAAAGAAAATTTTCGTAAATAAATTCAACAAATATTCGTAACTTAAATTAAAATTAAGCAAAGCAATAGATTTATAGAGATAACATAAAGTGAAGTATCGCCTTAGATAACAAATAAATATTAATTTTAAATTTAAATAATTAATTCATTCATTAAGTGAAAACTCAAATGGAGTATATTCAGTTGGTATCTCGAATAATTGAGTGGCAGAAAAAGGATAATTTGTTGCATGCAAGTTTGATCCTTACAAAGAGTGCACTCAATCTGGTTTGTTTTTCCTGCAAACAACAAGTTCGGCCACTTTTCATGGCCGATTCACTCCCACAACTACTACAACTTTCTCCAGCTTCCATCTTCATTTTAAATATTAATTTTTTTTTATGTCTGTTGTAAAGTGAAATTTTCTTTGGACATGTTCGATTGTGCTAGCTCTACGGAATTTTCTGCTGAGGATGTAGAAAGCTAGGAAGCTAAACGGGAGGGGATAGCTTCAAGTTATATAGATAACTTGATAAATAAACTCTATATATATGAGGTGGGTTGATGTCGTTGTATCTATGGGATACAGGGGGCCATAAAAAGTTTGAAATTGTATTGAAGGGTTCTGTTGCTGACGCAATGAGGGGAATCGCTGACTATTGTTCTCAGGACTTCACGCCATCCGGACCGCCATAACGCAGGTCCAAGAAAGCATAGCTTTGCTATCGTGGAAACCAGTCTATTTGAGTATGTATAATAATTTTAATTTCAAAACAATTGTGTTTGTATTTTCGACCCTCCTTAAAATGTATATATCATGCAGAAAAAGTAGCCATAAATTAAAAATGTATGATATTGTTTATAATTAGTTGTGAGAAATATATAATAAAGAATATTTTAAAAAAATTGTGAAATGATCTGGTGTACCAACTGATAGTCATCAATACCTCCAATCACAACAACATATATCTGAAAATTCAGATTATTCGTTAGTGCGAGTTGTCTGTTTTTCATATAATTCAATTAAAATTGAAACACAGTCGTACAAACACAACAATACAACTTTATTGCGATTATAGATCTATTTATGCCTAATTGTTTTCATTTTTTGTCTTTAAAACCTCATTGATGTAGCAATGAAAAAACCAAACACAGGCCACCAATTCTGGTTTTATTTAGAGCCACAACAACAGACAAGCTGACCTAAATGGTATTTAATTCCATTCCTCTTCCTGTATCCAAGATAGTACGGTACTTAGGCTTCCATCTTGACAAAAGGTTAACCTGGAACTCACAAACGAGGCTAGAAAGACAAAAATTAAACAGACCCTTTGAACAACTATACAGACTACTTTGAAGGATATCCCATCTCTCAATAGAAAATTACTAATGATTAAATTTTCATTAAGTTATACTTAAGGTAATCTTGACACACGGAATAGAGCTATGGGGGACAGCAAAAAAGTCGAACATCGAGCTTATCCAATCCTTTCAATCAAACTTCCTGAGAACAATAGTAAATGGCCCTTTTTACGTCAGCAAACAAACCCTTCATAATGATCTTGATATAGCTTACATTCTTCAACTGATCCCTTCCAAGTTCATGAAATTCCATACTAACCTATCCAACCACTCTAATCCCCTAGCACAGTCATTGGACTGCACCACTAATCCCTATAATCCTCCTCGGAGACTGAAACGGGACTGGCCTCGTGACGCGGCTGACGGAGGAGTTGGACTTTCCACTTATACTTATCAATACAATAAAATATTACAATCTTTTTTTTTTTCTTTTAACAAATAAAATAAAATTAATCGTTATAATTACGTGAGAAAAAAAAAAAAATAAAAAAATGTTGGGGACCCCCCCCAACATACCGCCCACCAAATTTGCGTAGGAAATTTCCAGGTAGATTAACACACTATGGAGGTAACAATGGAGCTAGGCGCGAAACGGAACGGGTATACTCGTTTGTAGAGGTTTTCACCTTTACTACTCTGGCAATCCCGTCTTGTCCAGGAAAAACTTCTTTAATGCGCCCTACAGGCCAACTGAGGGGAGGTGCATTAGGGTCAATAAGAAGCACAAGTGTGCCGATATTTACATTTGCCGATTCAGTAGTCCATTTACTACGTTGTTGTAGGCAATGTAAGTAGTCCCGTCGCCATTGTTTCCAAATATTGCCTGTCCAGCGATGAATGAGATTCCATCTCGAGATTGGATGGCGTGATGGCTCGATTGACTCTGGTTCTGGCAGAGCAACTAGAGGGGCACCAATCAGGAAGTGACCTGGCGTCAAGACATCCAAGTCTTCTTGTGATGATGACATAGGATGCATGGGTCGAGAATTCAAAATCACTTCTATGCGATTTGCGATGGTGGAGAGTTCTTCAAATGTAAGAGCTTGGCAATCCATTACTCTCCTAAGGTGGTACTTAAACGACTTCACACCAGCCTCCCACAAACCACCGAAATGAGGTGCGAATGGAGGGATAAAACTCCATTTCATTTCTCGATTGACGAAGTAGTTTTCGATGTCCTTTTTAAGGGAGTAGGTATTCCACCAGGAGTATAGCTCTTTTAAATGTCGTGACGCTCCTACAAAATTTATTCCATTATCGGAGAACATTCTGCTGGGTAGTCCTCTTCGAGCTATAAATCTGTCTAAACAGGCTAAGAAAGCTACTGTTGTCAATTGCGACACGATCTCAATGTGCAACGCCTTTGTGCTCATGCACACAAATAAGCAGGCATACGCTTTGCCGAGGGCAGCCTTACGGCGAGAGGATTCACGGATTGAGAATGGACCAGCGAAATCAATCCCGACATTCATAAAGGGTCGGCCTTGCTCGAATCTTGACATTGGCAAATTTCCCATGTAAGGTGTGTAAGGTCCTACTTTTAGGCGATGGCATTTCAAACATCGGTGAATTCGAGTGCGTACCAGACGTCTTGCTGAAATAATCCAATAATGATGACGTAGTATTGAATGGAGGAGCTGATGTCCAGCATGTAAATAAACAATATGGTAGTGGTCAACAAGTAGTTCCACAAAATGTGATTTAGAGGGTAACAACACGGTATGTTTAGCATCATAATTTATAGGGGCATTACTGAGGCGACCGCCCACCCTGTACACTCCACGAGAACCGATGAAAACGGATAATGATTTTAGTGATGTTATAAGAGAAGGTTTGGAGCTTACAGAGGGGAAATGATGTCTTTTAACTATTTTCATCAAGGTGTGAGTAGCTTGACGAAGTTTCTCTAAGCTTAATTGACCTTTTTTCTTGGTTGAATGAGGGTGATAATTAAAGGTAAAGCGTTGGTCATATGCAAGTACCCTTATTAATTTGGAATAGGATGAGAATTTTTCAATAACTTCAAATAAAGACGATGCATTGGTTGTGGTAGCCAAGATAGTACAAAGTGGTTTTGTCTCAGGTAAGTCTGAACAATTCGATGATTTGGTTGGCTTAGTTAATGGCCATTCCGACAATGGTTTCTTCATCCAGTCTGGTCCCTTCCACCAAACTGAATGATTGACCAAGTCTGATGGAGAAGTTCCCCGAGACGCAATGTCGGTGGCATTATCTTCTGAACGAATGTGATGCCAATTAGGGAGAAGAGAGTTATCTAAAATTTTCACTATTCGATTGGCCACGAATGTTTTCAGTTGATGGACAGGTGTATTTAACCACGATAAAACGGTGGAAGAATCAGACAACAAGAAAATAGAGGTTGGTTTTAATCGTTGTGTAATGAGTTGAACAGATCGCAAAAGGTTGACAAGAAGTAGAGCAGCGCATAGTTCAAGCCTTGGAATTGAGAGGGTTTTTAATGGAGCTAATCGGGTTTTAGCGATCATCAGATGGGTGTCTACCCTTTCCAATTGATCCTGAGAACGAAGATAGAGAACTGCCACATAACCTAAAGAAGATGCGTCAGCGAATCCCACAACAGACATATCTGCTGGGCAGTGTGGTTTAAGACCACGAAGAATCTTAATAGCTTCTAATTGCGCCAGATCTTTAAAGAGTATTTCCCAGGACTTGGAAATAGCAGGTGGAATTGGGTCATCCCAATCGAGTTTTTCTGACCATAATAGTTGAAGAATCGCCTTTGCTTTGAAGATAACTGGGGCGCAATATCCTAATAGGATCATACATCCTGGCAATAGTTGAAAGGATGCTTCGTTTAGTTAAAACCTAATCTCTTGAGTGTATTCGATAGGTAAAATTATCCTGTCGAGGATCCCACTGCATTCCGAGTATTTTCACCACGTTATCTTCCAAACTAGCTAAGGAGATCATGGGTTTCGGCTCATTCACCAAAACTGGTTCTAAGAGCTCCGTTGCATTGCTGCACCACTTTTTCAATTGAAAACCTCCTCGACTCATCAAGGCTACGAGATCTCTTTGAAGTGTCTGTGCCTCTTCCAACGTATCAGCACCAGTCAATAAATCGTCAACATACATTTCCTCTAACAATGCTCGAGACGCATTAGGAAACTTGTTTCCATCATCTGCTACGAGTTGTTGTATTACTCGAATTGCTAAAAAGAGAGAACATGAAAGTCCGAACGGTAAACAGTTAAATTCTAATTCGGCTAGGTGATCGAAACTTTCAGCTCTAAAATATAAACGAAGATAGGAACGATCCTCTGGGGCAATCAAAACCTGCAAATACATTTGACAGATATCGGCTGTCATAACTATTTGCGGTAATCGAAATTTCAACAATACATCTGTGATCTCAGGCTGCAGTTTAGGACCACAAAGTAGGTAGTCATTGAGGGATCCAATAACGGTAGTAGCCGAACCATCAAAAACTATACGCAATTTGGTACTTGTGCTCTTTTTTAATACGCAGTGGTGCGGGAGAAAATATTTCCCCGTTTGAGAACTGGGTGATAAATAACATTTTTTTAAATGTTCTTCGAAAACCTTTCCATATTCCAATTTTAGGGATGGCTCTCGTTCAAATTTCGTTTCTAAGTTTTTACAACGTTTTAAGGCCATGAACCTGGAGCTTTCTAAGTTGAGAGTTTGCGTTTTAAAGGGTAAACGGACCATGTATCTACCGGAGGGTGTTCGAGAGTGCGTCCTTTTAAAATGATCCTCACTTTTTATATCAAGTGGATTGCTTCTCGGAACATCATTTATTTCCTCGACTTCCCAAAAACGAGTCATCACCTGAGTTAACTCCTGAAGTTCAGATGAAGGTGTAGAATTAGCGAGCAAGGTAGTGCTGCAGAGAAATGGATTTGCCGTTGTAATGGGACCTAATAAAATCCAACCAAGTGTGGTTTTTATGGCATTGGGAAATCCATGAGCTGATTTTACTACCTCTCCTTCTAAGATTTCCCCAAATAGATCAGCACCAACAAGAAATTCTATGGGCCCTGGCTGATTGAACATTGGATCTGCAAGATCTAAATGTTGATAATGTTGGACTACCGTATCCATGATGATTTCGCAGGGCATCTCGTTGCTAATACAATCAATCACAATTGCGTATGTGTGATGCGCTGGTGATTCTACCTTAGTGGAAGAAATACTGCAATAAACTTGGTGCTTACAACCAGAAATAGCATGGCTCCCCAAACCAACCAAATTATGATCATTTGGAATAAGTTGCAAACGTAATCGCCTTGCACATTGTGAGGTGATAAAGGAGCGTTGAGACCCTCTATCAATTAGAGCTCACACCAACTGGAAACAACCAAAGGAGTCTTTAGTCTTAAATAGAGCCGTACCCAAAAGAACATTTATTCGTCCTGTCGAAACCGACGACAACACGGATGTTTGTACGGCTGGGGGGTTGGGACTATTGGTTGTTATTTGTGAAGACTCTGAGTGTGTGGGTATATTGTGAGATTTCCTTGTAGAGTTTTCAGACGAATGAGTTCGCAGTGATGAGTGTACACTAGAAACGGAATGACCTTGATTACGATTTGATATGGAGTGGGTGTCAGAACCTTTCGAAAAATGTAAAAGAGAATGGTGCCGTAAATGACACTGCTTGCAACAATGGGTAGAGGGGCATTTCGAAGCTAAATGACCTGAAGCAAAACAGTTGAGGCAACGGTTTAACAATTTGATTTTTTCAAATCTTTGTCTGGGAGCGAGTGATCGAAACTTAGGCCAATCATAAATTTTATGATTCTCCGTACAGACGGGGCATTTAAATTGTTCGGTGACTGCTCCGGAAAACATCAACACCTTTTTTGCCTGGTGAGTATATTTAAAGTCAGTGTTAGCTGGAGTGGCCTTTTGATTTGACGTCATAGTATTTGCTTGAAGCTGAATGATTAATTGGTAGATAAAATCCGAAAATTCCTTCCAAGTCGGAGTTTCAGATCTGGAACCAAATTCATTTTCGAAACGCTCTCGAGTTTTGGCGTCTAACAGCCTGACGGCAAACGTGTACAATATAAAGCCTGCGGGGTCAGCTAAGTTCAATCTATTAAAGGCTGCAGCGCTTTCAAGAATTACTGACGAAAAGTGATCAAGAGTTGCGAGGGAACATTTTTGAAGTGGTGGAAAATTGAATATATTCATCAGATGGTGGGTGGCTTGTAATCGTTGGCTGTCATACCTTTTAGTTAAAGCTGCCCAAGCTTGATCGTAGCCGTCGAGATTGACATTGATAGCCGTGATAATTTGAGCCGCTCCACCTTTTAGGGAGGACTTCAAATAATGGAATTTTTGAATGGGATTCAAGTCTGTATTATCATGAATCATGGAAGAAAAGGTATCCTTAAACGAAGGCCAATCTGAAATATTGCCTGAAAAAGTAGGAATATTAATTGTGGGAAGGTGTAATTGCGAATATTCTTCGCCTCTTTCAGCCAGTGATCTATTTCCAGTGGATTCAGATTCCTTAGGGCCAATAGAAAAACCCAATGCTATCGCTTCGTAATAGCTGGCACGGACTTCTTTATAAACCAGTTCGTATTCTGTTAAGGGCCTCTTTAACCTTTTTACTACCCTTCTCAAGCTCAAATAACATAAGCTTCTCATAAGCACTGTCTAGCCGAGAAATGCGAGCAGCGAAGATTTTTTGTTTGGTTGAGTCAGTTCCCATTGATAACCCAGCGGTCTTAGTTTCATTAATATCATCAGCTAAGTCCTTGAATTCATCGCTAAGAGCATCCATTTGCTCTTCCGAATCATCCTGGTTAACTTTAGGAGGCATGTTGATGGCAGAATTTATCAATAAACAAATAAAATACCAATTAAAATAAACAATCTTGTGAGTGGGAAGATGATTATGTAAAAGGATCAAGACGGAATGTTGTAAATACAATTACTTTTTTCTGAATCACAATATCCGGCCCGGAGAACCAAAAGATGTGGAAGAAGGGGCTAGTAAAATTACGTCGCCGAACTTCTGTCCCTTGCAACTTACCGGCTGTGAAATTCAGAAAAAAAATTCAAGAATGGGTGCCTGTATTCTGGTGCCTGCACCAGAAAAACAACAAAAAACAAGATTGTGTACACAAAATATAATTGAGGAAAGATTATACAAAAAAACTAAAATTATAACCTGGCAATACATATGTAATGATCGTATATATAAACCGAAATAAAGTAATGTTAGCAACTGGGTTAGTAATCTAAAAATAAAATGAAAGAAACATAGATAACAAAAATATAAATGTCTTTACGCTTTAATATAAATAAAAATGAATTTACGATACGTTATTTACTAAATTTAACAGTGTTAATCACCAAAAGTCAATAGTCTTCTATTCTTGCAAGTAAAAGGATGGTGTGAGCTGAATCCGGAGATAACTGGTGTGTGTACTAGCAAAATAACCTCTTACCGGAGATCCCAAAGTGGAGAAGAAAAAATTCTTCTCGATGTTCACTATCCAAACAATGGGGAGCGTGGGTGGGTGGTGGATGTCCGGTGTACAGTCAGCGATGAAGAAGTAGTGTGAATGTGGGGGCATCATCAATCAACAAATTTCCAAGCGTCCTTCTTCGTTCACAACTTTCAGGGAACTGAGCCAGTAATTAGATGACGATCGGAGTTGATCCGCCATGCCGAAACAATTGCCGATTGCATTAGAGGTCACCTTATCACTTGCTTAGACGTAAACACCCTTAATTCCTAATTATACTTATCAATACAATAAAATATTACAATCTTTTTTTTTTTCTTTTAACAAATAAAATAAAATTAATCGTTATAATTACGTGAGAAAAAAAAAAAAAAAAAAAAATAGTTGGGACCCAACAGTAACGATGAGATGGCCTTCGCGTTATTGATCACATATCCTCAGCCCTTGAAACCAAACAGTATTGCACTGCTGTCTTTCTCGACATAGCTCAAGCTTTTGACCGGGTCTGGCACGCAGGTTTGCTTTACAAGCTCAAAGGATATTTACCGCAAACCCTATTCCTAATCCTACAATCCTACCTTTCAAACCGTTTCTTCCAAGTCCGCTGTGGTTTAGAATATTCTAACTACTATCCCATTAAAGCAGGAGTTCCACAGGGCAGCGTCCTGGGTCCCATCCTCTATAATCTATACACCGCTGATGTCCCCTCTACCACCAATACCAACCTTCTTGGCAACATTTGCAGACGACACTGCAGTCCTGTCAACCCATCCAGACCCTGACATAGCATCCTATAACCTTCAAAAACACCTTGACGAGATCGAGTATTGGTGCAACCAATGGCGAATCAAAGTCAATGATGGAAAATGTTCCCACATAACCTTTACCCTCTACCGCAACTCCTGTCCGCTAATCTTTTTATATTTAATTTATCTCCATGTGTCTGAGACAGTACGGTATTTAGGCTTCCATCTTGACAAACGACTGACCTGGAACCCACACACGAGGCTAAAAAGAGAAGAACTAAACAGACGCTTTGGACAACTGTACAGACTACTTCGAAGGACATCCCACCTCTCAATAGAAAATAAACTACTAATCTACAAAGTTATACTTAAACCAATCTGGACATACGGAATAGAGCTATGGGGGACAGAAAAAAAGTTGAACATCAAGCGTATCCAATCCTTTCAATCAAAAGTCCTGAGAAAAATAGTAAATGCCCCTTATTATGTCAGCAACAAAACCCTTTACAATGATCTGAATATACCCTATATTCTTGAACTCATCTCTTCCAAGTTCATAAAATTCCATAGTAACCTATCCAACCATCCTAATTCCCTAGCACAGTCATTGCACTGCACCACTCACCCCTATAATCCTCCTCGGAGATTAAAACGGCAATGGCCTCGTGACTTGCTATAACTAAGTGATAGTGAGAGTTCTGGCAATGGTCAGTTTCTCTAATCATGTCCTGAACGTCCGTGGCTCTCGCGCTCATGGTCAGCCTCCGCTGGCTCTTATCCAGTGACTTGTTGAGTAACACGAACTCCTTCAAATGCATCTGTGCATAGCAGGATAAAGAGAAATTTGCAAAGTTTCTTTTAATATTATCATTGTATAACTTCATGGGGTTTAGAAAAAAAAAAAAAAAAAAAAAACTCATGGAATCGATAGAAGGAAACGTATCTCAAAATTAGTCAGAACTACCTAGTAAGCATTAGAGATTGTATCAAAACCCTTACGCATGTGATGATGTGTAATACGTTCACCATTATAAGCTGTACACTAATGCGCAGTGTATGAATGTATAGCCTGATGATTCTGTGATTTATTAGGAAAGCAAATAAAATTTAGCTTGATTTAATAAAGCTGAAGAAATACACAAATCTAATCGATATTAATAGAAAAACATTCCATTAAACTTTATTAAACAAAACCCTTCATAATGATTTCATGAAATTCCATAGTAACCTATCCAACCACCCTAATCTCCTAGCGCAGTCGTTGTACTGCACCACTCATCCCTATAATCCTCCTCGGAGACTGAAACGACAGTGACCTGCTAGTAACTGTGGGAGTCCTGGCAATGGCCAGTTTTACCAATAATTTCTCTCGCGCTCTTGGTAAGCCTCCGCTGGCTCGTATCCAGTGACGCGGCTGACGGAGGACCGTTGGGTACATCCCAAGACTCCGCTTCCTCCTTGGCTTGCGAGGGAGGTGACAACCTTGTAGACCTCGGGAGCCTCTGGGCTGTTTGTAAATATTGTATGAATGAGCGAGTGAATGATGAATTGTAAATATGGTATGAATGATAACATTTATCTCAATTACTCATTGCCTAATAAAAGGCAGATTGTAATTTTATCTTAATAAAATTGATTGAATTCTAAAAAAAATCCTGGGAACATTAGACATTAGTAAATGCCCCTTGTTACGTCAGCAACAAAACCCTTCATAACGATCTTAATATACCCTACATTCTTGAACTCATCCTTTCCAAGTTCATGAAATTCCATAGTAACATATCCAACCACCCCAATCCCGTAGCACAATCATTGCGCTGTACCAATCATCCCTATAATCATCCTCGGAGGCTAAAACAGCAGTGGCCTCATGACCTGCTATAAATGTTTGACAGTGAGAGTCCTGGCAATGGGTAGTTTTTCTAACTATGGCATGAGAGTCTGTGGGTCTCGTGCTCATGGTCAGTCTTTACCGGCTCGTACCCGGAGACGGAAGAGTGTGGGGGACTTCCTAAGACTCTGCTTCCTGTTTGGCATGCGAGGGAGGTGACAACCATGTGGACTTGGGAGGTCTGGTTCGTTTGTAAATACTGTATGAATGAGCGAGTGAATGAAAAATTGTGAATATGGTATTGAACATTTAGGCATAGTCTAGTCATGGACTAGTGTAATCCCACCATAGCCGAAGTGTGAAGTTTGCACATTTATTCCAAAACTTTGAAAGAAAGTTTTCCTTTAGTTTTTTAATCCAAATGATTTGAAACTTGGTTTTAAAAATACATCAAAGTCAAAAAATCATTTGAACGAAAACCCAGCTCGGGTAATTTACCTGTTTAGTTTACAGTACCTGTGGTACAATTCGGGTATAATAGTGGCACTGTTCATATTTGAATTGCAAATTAAACTAATAATTTTATCCTTCTCGAAATGTTTACAAATGGTACATACAAGCATATCACGTGATCCCAATGAATGTATATAAGTGGCGGTATAATATTAGGTCTTCAGTGACTCAGATCCAACCGAAATGTCCAAGCTCATCCTCTTCCTGTTCTTCGCAGTCTGCGCTGTCGCAGTCACCATGGCTTCTTCTGTCGGTGAGTTAGCGAATCATCATTAATGAGCTTTATTTGTGTATAATATTCTAGATGAGTGATTTTTACGTTTCATAAATTATTTATTACTTATTATAATAACTGGTTTTAGAACTTGATGAAGAAGCATTCGATGATTTCCTGGACACTTACTCCTGAAATCTAATCTCAACTTAACTGTAAGTAAATCATGACTAAATGTTGTTTAAGGTATTTTGTAGTTATAGATGGGGGCATTGAGCTATCCTAAATAAATATTAAATTATTAAAGAAAAATCTATCATGATTTTTTTTTTCCTCTCAGATCTCAAGTTTTAAAAATGCAGGATAATGGATAAATAAAGTAAAATTTATTTTGGGGTGAATGGACTATTTAACTAGAAGGGATCTATTTGATGGATGGGTGAAGGAATTAAGGAGTGTGAGAGACCGCGGCTGAGGTGTAGATATCTTGGCACAGTGGTGAGGGTCCACTGAAGGTTGAGCCTAGAGTCGGTCTAGGCATGTAGTCCTGACTCGTTCAGGGTTGGGTAGCGTACAGTGGTGTGGCCATCAGGGGCTTGTTGATTAGCCAAAGGCCACCATCCTGTCTGCTTTCCCAGACCTAGTGAGTTGCTATCTTGCAGGTAGCGGTGGGGGTTGCAGGTTACAGAATAGGGGGCTTTGGCAATGTTTCATCGAATTGAAGAACTTGATTTTTCTTCTTCTGATGGGTTCGGTGATGGTGGGGACCTCGATGTGGGGAGCCTTTATTTCGCGGAAAGGGATGTACCATAGTACCGAGCGCAGGATGTGGTTCTGGAAGTGCTGGAGTCTTGTAATGGTGCTGGGGTGGAGAAATCGGGAGGGGGGGAGACAGTGCCTCAGGACTCAGTATCCGCCTAAGGGATACAGCCGGGCTTGTGATGAGGTGCTGGGGAGAGTAGTAAGTCCTACGTACTCTTTTGAGGATCACGTTTTGTTAATATCAAGTCCAGAAAATTATCTCTCTCAATGGGAGTTTATTTTTATTTACTAATTTGTACTGTTGTTTGTTTCAGATGACAGCAGAATCAAGATCCCGGTCAAGAAAATCTTGCAAGTGGCCAAGCCGATATTGAAGGAGACAGCTAAGGTGGCAGCAGGTGTTGGTATGGCAGCGGCCATCGGTGGTTGATCACTCCCCACTACTTTCAAATATAAACAATTATAATTACATTTTCTTTTATCACCTATCACCTGAGCTTATTGTTTATCGCAAAACTATCACGAACTTAAAAACATAATTGCAACAGAGTTCATTTAGTAGAAATTCCCTGACAAACAATAAATTTCTTGGTTACAGGCTTAACGCTATAAATAAATATATAAATACCATATACCTTTAGGCATAAGATAATGAATAACAGGAATGATATTAATACTGATGGAAGGATGAGCTGCAATGGAATAATAAATTATTAGTAGTTTTATGTTCAGTGGTTACAGAGGGTTAATAAATTTAAAATAAAAATACCACATTGAAATATAGGTATATTTAATGTTTTATTCACACTATTGAAGATTATATTAAAATGAATTACATCATAACAGGTAAAATAAAGCCATATTTCTACAAATAATTAATCAAATAAACGAGGTATTAAACTTAATCATTAAATATAATTAGCTAACAGTAGCTAATAAAATAATATAAAATAGTTAGTGAGAATTACAATAAAATGTTTGTGACTTGCAGTAAGACCCAATGGAAACTTGCCTTATTGGTAAAAATAGATTTTGACAAACAAAGTCATTACTTAAATTTATATGCTTTAAATCAATATACTTTGCTGTCGTGCTCTCACACCTCTTTATGAAAACATAACTCACCGAAAGAATAAAGGACAGTATATTTTTTCTGGTACAATAGGTGCTAGTAAGTTGTCAAATGTAACCAGTACAGATTAGAAAATTCTAAAACTTATTTTCATAAATAATTTACACGTTAAGGCATTAAACCGCTTGCCGACAATCAAACATAATTTTAACCAAACTCGCATGGGATTTTATAAAATCATTCATCATCATTATAATATAACTTCTTAAGTAAAAACATAAAAGATATGGGTTTGCTTATCTGGATGGAGAATTCGAAAAAAACAATTATTTTTTGGTTATCTGTTTAAGAAAAATATAATAGTTATTTATATTATATACGTAGATTATCCTCATCTGTACTTTTTCTGTCAAACCCATTTCGTTTTCATGTTTAAATCTATTCTTTATTACTATAATTTAAGTAAAAAATCGTGATAAACATTTTTTAACGCATCTTTTGCTGATAAATTACTCCTCCCATCCTAGTATTTTCAGATAAAACCAGTTCCATACTAAATCCAAAAAGTATTTGTCGGGTGGTCACGAGGGGGGTGCCTAGTTACCCTAGCCCTGGTGATGAAGTGAGGGTTGATTAAGTTTATGACCTGGACAATCGTTTCAAGACGGTCTTACTATCTGACTACATATTTGATAGGTATGTGCCCCGACAATGCAATATGTTCAGGAGAAGAGGTATCAGGTAGGTAGTGTAGGTAGTTTGTGTGATCTTGGAATGACCACGAATTCACACCCGGTATCTGAGGGTAGGCGAAATCCGTCCGGATCCTAAAGGTGAGTGTGAACCGGAGAGAGACAGACTGAATTGCCGAGACACTGCGAGGTAAATTTGTAGGGCCACGACAAACGTTGTCCACGAGGGAGAGGTCTCTCCCAAGGAGGTGCTAGATCTAGCAAGACGAAGGCAGAGATTCCCACTAGGAAGGTGTGGGTATTCTACCAGCGAATATATTATAAATTGTATAAAATGTTTGGAACGTCAGTCAGATGTGAGATTAGAAGTTAATAACCTAAATTGTCACGTGAGCATGGCGGATTAGAAGTTAATATACAGCTATTAACTTAACTGAATAAATTATGTTTTTTTTTCGTATATTGTATCATATTTCTATATCCCATCGATTCTTTTGACCGTGCACATGTAATTGAAGATTGTTTTTTTAAGGAAAAAGGTTTTCAAACGAAACAAACCCCATAGAATCCATAGAAAGGCACGTAATCATTGGAGAACAGCCAATGCCTTCGGCAGACATATAATCAAGACGCCGTTCACAGTGAACCACCCAGTTGTACCGACATTTCGGCAACATGGCAACCCAGATAGGACTTCCACACCAGACTTATTTCTCACCCAACAACCTCATGGGGTCACCGGCTGCTTGGCGCGCGATTTTGAATCTTCAGACCATAGACCTATTCTCTATGAGCTTGAAGGCAACATTCCAGAGCCACCTGGTACAAGATATGACTACCAAGAGGCCAATTATGCCCAAAATAAGTATCTCATTAGTACCGAGTTGCCCCAATTGCGCCTCTTAGACATACCTGGGATATTGACATCGCCATCAATCAGTTGCAGGCCACTATTGTCCGAGCAGCTGATGATCCATACCAAAGTTCGCCTCCAGAACACATGAGGAAGCCACCAGAACACATCATGCAACGTAATAACAGGTGGTTCCAGACGAAAAAAAAAGACCTGAGGCCTGTGCTAAACACTCTAACCACCCAAATAACATCTCTAATGATCCAGTGGAAGAGCTCTATTTGGGGTGACCATCTCAATAGTTTACACAATGACTACAAAGCATTTTGGCGGCTGGTTAAAACATCTGTAACTAAGAAAAACACTGTAAGACTGGTAAACAACGGGCAGTTCATGTATGTTGCAGAGCAGGCTGACATACTAGCCGACCACTTGAGAGGGGATATAGGATATAGGACCCCTACCCTCACCACTATATATACCTCCTACCATCAGGTTGCAGCAATCAGCGCAGTGGCATGAGAGACTTCGTAACACTCACGGAGATCACAGAAAGTTTTGGAAGCTGTTAAAGACTACAAAGGGCAAGACAGCCACTGTCCGTCTTCATGAAGGCGGCAATGTTCTGACTGCTGAGCAACAGGCAATAAAACTGGCCGTCCATTACGCCAGGGACATTACGGCTAGGACGGGAAACTACCACATACCTCCTCCGGTAGATGCTGAACTGAACCACATGTTTGTATCACCGATGCCGCTCAAGGCGATTCTTCGCCGGTGTCAGGGAAACTGAGCACCAGGGTACGATGGGATACAAACAGTACTGCTCAAACAAATGCCGAGGAGAGGGATAGTACAACTAGCACTTCTGGTATAAGATTGCGGTACTTTCCTGACACATAAACATGAACAAGCCATCTTGTTCCCATTACTCAAGCCAGCCAAGAGCGGAGATCACCCAGCCCACTACCACCTGGTCAGCCTGTTGCCTCAGATGGGAAAAATTTTTGAGAAGATTCTTTTGAATTATCTCAAAGATTACTGCTCGGAAAACAACACAATTCCGCCAGAGCAGACTGGATTCCAAACCAGTATGAGCGCAGAGCACCCCCTTCTGAAGGTACAGTCAGAAGCTAGCCATAACATGAATAGAAACATAGCCACGGCTATGATTTCCATTGATTGCACCCAAGCGTTCGACTCGGTGTCTCACGGGACAATGTGTCAAATGCTCTGCGACCGGGAATGCCCGAAACAACTCTATTAAATTCTGGCTAGCTTCCTGAAAAACAAATCGTTGCGGGTGTGGGTGGGTGTTAGCTTCTGTGAAGTTGTGCCACTGACCTGTGGAGTACCCCAAGGAGCCGTGTTATTCCCTGTACTATTTAACGTATACACGTCTGAGATTGTCGGAGCCCGATACAAAAATACCACAGTTACTGCTTTCGCAGATGACATAGCGGTGTACAGCAGCAGCATGAGTGCCAAGGTAGCTCTAAGACAGGCTGAAGTAGCCTGTAACCAGATCAGTGAGAGATTGGGGAGACTCAATATCTCTGTAAACGCGGGTAACACTGACTGCGTAATTTTCTCTTTCCAAAAGGGAAAAAGCCCACTACCTACTAGTTACATATTAGGAACGCAGGAAAATTCACGAGCCAACCACCTAGTATATCTGGGAATTAAAATGGACAGACACCTCCATTTTAGTAACCATTTTACGAAGAAGTTGAAGCAAACACGCACGAAGTCTCACCGGCTCACGGACTTATTGACTTCCCCCAATCTATCACTGCGTCTCAAGCTACTGATCTGCAATAGAATACTCAGGTCTTTTCTGCTGTATGGTGTACCGCTTTTTCGTTATCTGACGTATACGACAACTCGGCGACTCCATCAATTCCAAAACGGTACACAAAAGAAAGAAACCCTTCATAACGACGTTAATATACCCTACATTCTAGAACTCATCCCTTCCAAGTTTATGAAATTCCACAGTAGCCTTTCTAACCACCCTAATCCTGTAGCACAGTCATTGCACTGAGTCACTCATCTCTATAATCCTCCTCGGAGACTGAAACGGCAGTGGCCTCGTGACCTGCTATAATCGAGTGACAGTGGGAGTCCTGGCAATGGCCAGTTTCTCCTATCATATCCTGAATGAATGAGCGAGTGAATGGTGATGTAAATATAGTATGAATGATAGTATATCTTAATTACTTATTGCCTAGCAAGGCAGATTGTAATTTTAGCACAATAAAGATCACAAGAAATGGGCTAAATATTGTCCGTTTATCGAGTACTTGGAACAACTAGAGAAGCTACCATTATTACTAATAGATGAAGTTGATAATAAAAAAGAACATGAAAACAGCTAACATGCGTAAGAGGTTCACACTTTTTATTCAAGAACTTGCACATTTAAAGGCCCAAATAGTTTTTTATGAAATTAAAAAAAACGAGATAAATAAACTAGTAAAAAAAATAGAAAAACTTCATCTATCCCCACCTCTCTGTTAAATCTTTTAGTCTCGTTGAAGCCTAGCAAGATGGAGGGTCCACGACGATTGGAACTAGTGACTGAGTATCACATCACTTGTAGTAAACTAGTTCGAGTTGGTCTTTGTGCCCACTGTCGCTGTCATCGACAAGAAAACTACAGTGTATATGGATACAGAAGAATGGAAATTCATCGTCGACCAAGTTCAAAGGATGTTGTCTCTTTTGCAAAGCAGGCCCAAGAAAGTGGAGGTTGAAGACCGACTAGGATGTAAAAATGTGAATTGCATATTTTCCAAGAGAGCGAGGAACAGGATCATGAAAATTGAACAGATAATTCTTTGTTTCGCAATTTTTAACCAGAGTCCATCAACCCTTCAGCTGAATACACCTTCGCATGTTACAGCAAAAATGATGTGACAAAGCTTTATAGAGAAGTTAAGAAAATCAACGACTCACTGGACTTGATAACCAAGATGGCTGAACTCTATAAGAAACATGAAGAAGGTGAAGAACCTGTGGAATCTTCATCAATGGTCTTTAATATTAATACTAATACCCTTTTTAATAATTTAAATGAACTCGAGAAAATGTGTAATAATACCCACATAGATTGTAATTTGAACTATATTCAATAAATAATTGTTATGTCTATACGTTTTTTTTTTTAACTTTTCCCTAAGTAACAGGAGAATAAAGGTAAATAAAAAAAAAAAAAAAATTTAATTTCTATGGTTTATTTGAAATAAAATATGAATAAATTATAGATATAATATTACAATTAATAATTAATATATTCATTGAGGCATGAGAGTCTTCGTTTCTGGATAAATTCTTCATCCTCTCGCCATTCCTCAGGTAAGTTGTCCCAGATGTAGTCTAATGTGTAGTCGAAAAGGTGCAAAAGTAATGATCGAGGTAAAACTCTCAATTCTTCAGTAGTTAAAGTTTCGATACCTTCCTCTCCCAAACGACGTATCACCGACTCCATTCTATCCATCATATTAATGCAGGTTGTTTTTACTAGGAGGTATTTATAAATTTCCCTCTACCTCAAACCACAAACACTGAGGACTATTTTTTTTATGGTAGCTGAGAGGGTTGACTAATGATTTTCTGTCAAATAGCAGTCCACAGTATACGCACTTAACTCTATCTTTAGCTCCTCGAATAAATCCAACATATGAAAGCAGATGATGAGGTGAGCCAATGCTTTTAAATGTTTGCCTTCTTATCTCTTCTTTTTTCAAATCTACAGCTTCAGAATTTTTTCCAACCCATGTAGCCAGACGATGAGCTTGATTTAATGAGCAAACAAAGGAAGTGTTTAAATGAAAATGGCAAGTCATCTGGTCATTATCTAATTGTTTCAAGTTTGGACAACTGAAATCATGAAGATCATAGACTGATTTATCAATGAGTTCTATAAATTTGCACTTTTCCATTCCTTTTGCCCATAATATATCATAGTCTTCTGTAACGCATATTATGAAATACTTCATATCTTCATATTGTACATCGCCATAGTCCCATTCCAATTCATGAATATGTTTTTTTACCCAAAGATTTGTCTTCGACTGACTCACTTTTTCAACATCTTGAGGTGGTTTAAAAAACCAATGATATGATGAACCATGGCTGATTGAGATGATAGATAGTTCTTTAACAATTAATGAGTTAGAAGCCATGCGATAGCCCTGAAAATCAATGACCGCCGAACGCTACTTGTGGTTTACGCTCCTACGGTGAAGTGAGATTATTAGAGCCGATAGAATGGCTATATATAATTAAAGGAAGTGCGAAGCTATTGAACTTTTTTAAAAATGACTTTATTAATTTACACTACAACAAAAGTTTAAAATAAAAAGATTTAAGTGTCTAAGCTACTAACTGAACGTGCATGAATGAATCACGGAAGGGGATTGCTTATCTCTAAGCGAGGAGCCTCATTTATATCATATCAAAAGGTCTACGCTCAGTATTATGATAAAGACTCAGTGCTTAAACTATATACACGTAGGTTTTTTTTTTTATAAATTTTGCGAACTAGACCTGCCCCCACCTCATATTCTACTATTTTATCATGAAGAATAAGACAGCATGCCTTGGTATCAGCAGGAAAGTTCTCACTCGCCTCTAATTGAACGCGAATATCAATAGTCGTACTCTTTATCGCATCAGATTGTTTAGAACAATCTATAACGACTATAGGTGCTATGATCTCAAAATCACATCGTGACAGCAGAGGTTCAGAATGTCTATTGACATAATAACTCGTTTGAAATTCTTTATACATTTCGTAGAGAAGAGCCACTTTTCCAAGCTCGAAATCTATATTCAAATCATCATAGGGATATTGGTCGTTATTCAGATAGAGTTTCAAATTTTTCAATTTGCAACTATCAAACTGACTGTTATCTTTGCTAGCGTTTCTCAGTCGATTTGTCTGGAATGCGATAATAACATACCGTGGCTTTTCTAAATTTGTCGATGTTTTTACAGTCCAGTTTTCTTGTTGTGATGCAGGGAAATTAGGATATTCGTAAAGATCCCATGATCTGAACGGAATAGAGATGACCTTGTTTTTATCTACCATTTTTAACAACCTCAGCCGTTCTTCATCAGAAACACGAACATGAGGCATTCTCCAAATCACTTTATCTAATTTTATTACAACATCATCGTCACCCTTTACGCAGTTCAAGTCAGTACTCGATCTGATCAAAACGAGTTCTTGCTTAAGATTAATTAAATTTTTTAGATAGTCCTCACATATCCCTAAGAGAATATCCAGTGGCAGAAACACACTAAAAAAACCGTTTTTATCTATTGAAAGAGTTTTGTCTACACCTGGGATTACCCATCCTGTTCGTTAATACGGCTCCTATTCGCACAGAAAATGTTCTGCCTGCTAGGTAGGAGGACATGATGTTCTGGAGTTGTGCAGGAAATTCGTGCTCGTTAAGGCTTCGAAGGAATATACGATGATCTACGGAGTCAAATGCATTCGTGCAGTCAAGGGAGATCATCGCAGTGACTCTGTTGTGGCGCATGTTCGTTGCAACGTGCTGCTGTAGTTTCACGAGATTGCAGTCAGAGATGAGTCCTTTAGTGAAGCCGGTCTGTTGAGGTGGTATGATGTCTTGAGCGTCACAGTGCCTGGTGAGATGGCCGTAGAGAATCCTCTCGTATATTTTTGACAATTGGGTCAGCAGACTGATGGGCCTGTAGTGAGCTGGCTCATACCCATTCTTGGCCGATTTCAATAGTGGGACGACAACGGCATGCTTCCCCGTCTGGGGAAAATAGTGTAGTCTCATTGAGGAGTTTAGGATGTTCACTCTGTGGGATATTCCCTTCCGTGGTAGCTGTTTCAGAAGAATGTTCTGGATGTTATCATCCCCTGGTGCTCTGTTGCCTCTGGTGCGACGAATGATTGCTGCAACCTGGTGGTAGGAGGTATATATAGTAGTGAAGGCAGGGGTCCACGGGTCGGGCCCTGTGATTGGCTCACTTTCTCTATGGTAGCCTGCAACTGATAGATGGCGCTGTGGACATCCCGAGTATTTCTGAGAAACGCAATTGGGGGCGTTTCTACGCTAACAAGATGCTTATATTGGGCCCAATTGGCCTCTCGGTAATCATATCTTGTAGCAGGTGGCTCCGGAATGTTGCCTTCTAGCTCATAGATAATGGGTCTATGATCTGAAGATTCGAAATCGAGCGCCGAGCAGCCGGTGACCCGATGAGGTTGTTGGGTGAGAAGTAAATCTGGTGTGGAGGTCCTATCTGCGTTGCCATGTTGCCTAATGACGGTACGCCTGGGTGGATTACTGTGAACGGTGTCTTGTTTATGTGTCTGCCGAGGGCATTAGCTGTTGTTCCACTCCACCAGCTATGATTGGCATTGAGGTCTCCAATGATTATGTGATTTTTATTTTTGCTGACCTGGTTATTAGGACCCTGGCTGTCGTTAGGTTTGTTGTAGGCCTTCTATAAATTCCAGTAATGATAATTTTGTTTGTCAATCGTAGTTGGAGAGTGACTACATAGTGGTTCCCATCAGATGGCACCACTGGGTTTAGTCGTTTGCATGGTACTCCCTGCCTGACTAAAATGGCCACGCCCCCTGTTGTTGTTTCCGTGTCCTGCCGGTAGATAGAATAACCTGGGAAACGACAATAGCAGTCCTTCTTTAGTCTGATTTCTGTTCAAATTGCAAAATCCAGGTTATGGCAACGTAATATAGCCTCGACATCGCCTTGTTTGGGCCTAAGGCCGCAAACGTTATAATTGAGTATATTATGACCTATCATTTTGTTGCTGGTCCATCGAGTTTTGTAAGAACTCTTCCTATGAGACTAGTCAGCTGTGTGATCATGGTGCTTAACAGATTGAACATGGCATCCATGGTTGAATGAGTTGGGGCCGCGGGCGCTGGGAATTCTTCCGTTAACAGGTGCTGTCCATTGGTCACCTGAGAGTAAGAAGCCGTTTGTCGTGGTAGTGGGGGTGCCGGAATGTATCTAGTGTCCCTAGTTGACGCAATAGTTTTATGCTGGGTCTGGCGTCTAATCAACGCAGTTGGCACAGCGTAGGGGTACTGCCTGGTCGCGTGGGCATTCCTTAGTTTCGTGAGGCTGGCTACACCTCACGCATTTCGGTGATTTGAAGCAATATCGCCTGTTATGGCCATATTCCTGGCAATTCTGGCACATGGGGATGCCACGTTTCTCATTATAGGTGCTTACTCGGAATAGCACGTTATTTACATGGCGGATTTATTTAAGTTTGTCTGCAGTAAGTGTGGCGTCCCATATAACGAGAACTGGCTCAATTTCAGTTTTGGCGCCATTGTGGTCGCTTTTTCTCAGTCTGTAGACCGATATTACACCGCCTGCAGGAATGATGTGGTTTTGTATTTCTTCGATGGGATGAGCTTAATCGAATCCGTGTAATAGAAACTTTTTATTCGGTTTTGTTCCCCTTGGGGCGTAGGTGTGGACAGGTATTTTAGCTGCTTTAAGAGCGGTGACTGTTGATATTAGGTCTTGCTTTGTGCCACAAAACACTTTAGTGTCCTGTTGCCCTTGTACTATTCGGTGGTCATAACTATTTAACTTCCCCATGACTAGGGGAGGTATTGGCTTGGGCTTAGTAGTCATGGGCTCGGTTTGTGGAGCACGTAGTTGAACCGTGTTTAGTGGTTCGAATGAGTTTGTGACATGGGTCGTTGTCTGGGGCACCTTGGTAAAAAATATTTGGTAAAAAATTATTTTCTTTTTCTTAGATCCGTCACAATTTTATTTTTGAGAACACAGGACATCGTAATAATACTATGCTCAGACGTCACCTCCTTAAAATGCAGCTAGACTGCATTAAAAAATATTACGTAATTTGACTCTTTTAATGGTAAACTTATGGGGTTTCGAAACAAAACCAAATCTTGTTGTACTGCAGTAAAGATACATCCACCCAGTGCTGCTTATGGTACATTGTTAACTAACGTGTTTTTTTAAATCTTGTAGATATAAACAAACTGCAACTAACAATATTAATGTTTGATAAACTGGATAAATATCACTGACGGTTTCTTCCACAGGTATTTCCAATTATTCATTTTGATTATATTCTGATTTCTGGTAATTATTACTTCAATTAATTACGTTCAATTGTATCTGTCGGGTTGCCACTAGGGGAGTGCCTAATCACTCTAGCCCGGTGACAAGTGCGGATTGTTGTAGTTTATAACATGGACCATGTTCCATGTAGGCGTTAATATCTGACTCCATTTTATTGATAGGGATGTGTCCCGGCAATACACTGTGTTCAGGAGAAGAGGTACAGAGGTTTCATGAAAAATAAGACAAGTTTTCAGAGTTCGGGCGGGGTCTAGGCAGCGTAACAGGTACAACGCGCCAGTGGGTATGCAAGGCGGCTGAGACATAGAGTGACGGGCTCAGAGGCGCTGAAGAGAGAGTAGGTTGACGAGGAGTCTAAGTGACTGCCTTCCAGGACCAAGTGGCCCTGGCGTAAAAGTGACCGAGTACAGCGGCTGAGGAGATGAGGCACTGAGAGAGAGTAGGCCTACAGGGCAAAACCCCTGGTTTAAATATCATTTCCCCTTCCTACTGGAAGGTGGAGCCTGGCCTGAAAGGGGTATGTTTATGAGGTCACCTCTGCACCTCTTCTTTCACAGGTATTTCCAATTATTTATTTTGATTATATTCTGATTTCTGGTAATCAAAACTTCAATTAGTTACGTTCAATTGTATCAGAAAACTTTTAACGCTAGGTATTGTTTAAAATAACACCATTTTTATTCTTTAAATAATCACACTCAAACTGAACTTATTACCACAATTGTTCTACAAAAAAGAGACGAATTTTATCCTGTCGATCTCCAAAAGATATTCCACTCAGAGGACTGACTGTATAAGGAATCTTCCATCCAATCCTCGAATTTTAAGTTTCTTCATCACTTCAAAGACATTTAAGGTAATAAATCGAGAATAAAATGAAGTAACAAAGGACCTAGTATACACCTCAGGGCGCAGTATTAATTCCAATACTTTTTAATCTGTATCTCCACGACATACCAACCGATGATCACACATTTATTGCGATGGAAACTCACGCCTTGTTAGTACTAAGTCAACACAATGGCTTACGTAAAGCAGTACCAAAACTACAGCGAAACACAAACTTGAGAGCAGACTGGTTGAGTAAAGATGGATTTTTGGATTGAATAACATTCACAGAAATACAAAAATCTTTACTCAGACAGTTTAAATTACACACAACGAAACGAACTTATAAACAGACCTATTCGTCAAAATAAGACATGCTCCCTGAATTCATACAACGCTATTGTTGGGTCGTCCCCGAGGGGGGAGGACACTCGCTGGAAGACAGGGTCTCTACGACACGATCGCTGTCCAGCGAGCGTCAAGAATGAGATATAATGGGTCTTAGACTTTTGCTAGCGGCCTAGCCGTTGGACAGCTTTATTCGTATTGATCTGACACCTTAAGATCTTAGAAGGTGTGCCCCAACAGTTCACTGTGTTTAGGAAAAGAAGAACAGGGTAGGTATTATAGGTAGTGTTGTGGCCACCTCTTAATGACGAATAAATAAAAGTTACCCTCATCTCCTCCCAGAAAATATCTGTTTCCATATTTGAACAAATAAAGATTATGACGTCAGTCGGAGTGGGAGGTGAGCCTCATCACCTTGTATAGTCTTGTCAATAAAGCCAAGTACATTGTGTATCATTGTACTTGTATTGATTAAATAGCTTCTATACCGATTCAGACCTTATATAGAGTGTACCGATGGTACAGAACATCAGGTGTGGTATGTAAATAGATTCACCTAAGAACCTATAGTCAATAAAAGTTTTTTTCTTTTTTAAGGGGTTAAAAAAAAAAAAAAGTCGGAGTGGGAGAGAAGCTGGTGAGGAGAACAGCCACTGATGGGGATGACTCGCCACTACAGCTAGCCTACCACAAAACCATGGTCTTCTTATTCAACTACCTCTGCATCTCTCTCTCTTAACCTCACTATGTTTTAGTCCGGCGTTGTCAGACCCCACACCTTCCTAGTGGGAATCTCAGCCTTCGTCTCGCTAAAACTAACACCTCCTTGGGAGAGACCTCTCCCTCACGGAAGACGGTTGCCGTATCCTGAAGAGGCTGAAAGGAAAAAGCAGGTAGCAAGCGTACCTAGAACAAAGCGTCACCGTAACTGTGCGGTATGGTTGGTCAGAATAACACCTCACATCATTGGCTACTGAGAAGCCACCACTGACTATAAGTAGAGCCAGGTTTGGCCTGTCAGAAATTCTTAAACATGAAAACATAAACGGTATCTACTTACATACATTGGTACAATTTTAATAGTGGAACATCTGCTAGTAACCTATCTAACTACCCTTATCCCCTAGCAGTCATTGCACTGCACCACTCATTCCTATAAACTCCTTGGAGTCTTAAACGGCAGTGGCCTAGTGACCTGCTATAAATGTGTAACATTGGGAGTCCTGGCAATCTCCTGCACTCTCTGTCAGCTTTTACTGGCTCGTATCCGGTAATACGGCTGACGGAAGTGCTTTGGGTCCCCTCTTTTACATGCGAGGGAAGTGACAACCATATGGATTTGGGAGGTCTCTGGGCTGTTTGTAAATACTGTATGAATGAGCCAGTGAATGAAAATTGTTGGCAAATTCATTTCTGTTATAAATTTTGGGTTTTGGCTTTCTTCACTTTTTTCTGTAACTTGCTACAGAACGGCCAAAAGCTGGAATTAGTCAGGCAAAGAATCATTAAACGTGTGACAGGTTGGACATTTCTACTTGATCAGATTGATTTGGCCAAAGAGGTTAGTTAATGTAAAGCCTCAAACCATACAACGTTCTATAAAACAAGCGGCTAGCTCACATTAAGCCTCTGCGTTAATCTAGGTGAGATGTTATTTCATCTGCCATTATAGTTGATATTTGCTTACTTCACCACTATAAATTAAAAAAAAACATGAAATATTTTAAAAGCATAGAATTGCTATGAAATGTTTATAAATAATGAAACAAATAAATGTATTTGACTGAAAGTAATTTATGCACGTAAGGCATCGTGATCTACGTGACACGTATTAGAACAGCGGCATGACAGAATTGGCTTATGAAAAATTGAATTGCAAATTAAACTAATATATTCGTGAAGAACAAATGTTCCACAAATACACAATCAATCATGTATGAGCCAGTGCATATATAAATCACAGAAACATCTGAAGAAACCATTGTCTCAGATACAGAGCGAAATGACTAAGCTGATCTTCTTTCTCTTCCTGGCTGCCTGCGTTGTTGCAGTACACTTGCACCACTTAGTAAGTTTGTCATTTTCGAATTTTGTTGTACTGAATATTTCCAACAGATTGATAAGACATAAATGTTTAAATCTATTTACACAATGTTACTTACCCAGATTTGTCTGAATACGACGACGATGAGGATGTAGAAGCATTCGACGATCTCCTTGACGCTCTCACCCCCGAAATCGAGTCCCAACTTAACTGTAAGTGAATTCTTGTATGCTATTGTAAGATTCGTAATCATATAAAAAATATTTTTTTAACATGTCGAGTCCAAGGTATAATTAAACCATAACAACTAAGTGAGTTATTATGACAAGATATAGGTTTTTTTTCATTGTTCTCATTCCATCATTTGTTCTTAGACGACAGCAGAATTAAGATCCCAGTGAAGCAAATTTGGCAAGTGGCAAAGCCTTTGCTAAAGGAAGCTGCTAAAGAAGCCGCTAAAGCCGGAGCTAAGGCCGGCGCCGCTGCCATCATTGGCGGCTGAAGACAATCTTCATCATAATTACGTTAATAAATAAGTTTCTGGATGAAGACTTTGTAACTATAGTATGAAATAAATACTTATTTCACAAATTTCCAATTCAGTTTTCATTTTTTCTAGCATATCCATTGTGTTGGTTATTTTGTTTGCAAATATTAACTATAATGCTAGATGAAATAACCTGTCACCTAGATGAACGGAGAGGCTTAATGTGACCTAGCCGTTCGTTTTAGAGAAGGTATGTTTTGATGCTATTTTCGACGCAAATCAATCATCACTGGTAAAAAATTCTTGTAGCATTACATTAACTAACACTGGCCAAATCTGATAAAGTAAAAATGTGAGGAAAAACCCAAAATTTATAACAGAAATGAATTTTGCAGCAGATACAATAATATTACATAATAATAAGTTATTTTTTCACATATAGATAGCTTACTGTGAAAAAAAAAATTTGCTCACTAAAAAAAGCTTCCCATGGAATACAATGAAGACCTAACTGACACGGTTAATATAAAATAATATTTTGGAAAATTTTTAATTATATAAGCTAAACTTGTATGTTTCACGATAATAGAAGAGATTGCTTTTAACTAATTAGGATGTGTTAGAATTCCAGGACTCCAACTGTAACGCATTTATAGCAGGTCACGCGGCCACTGCTGTTTTAGTCTCTAAGGAGGATTATAGGGATGTGTGGTGCAGTGCAATAACTGTGCTCGGGGATTAGAGTGGTTGGATAGGTTACTATGGAATTTCATGAACTTGGAAGAAATGAGTATAAGAATGTATGGTATATTAAGATCATTATAAAGGGTTTTGTTGCTGACGTAATAAGGGCCATTTACTATTGATCTCAGGAATTTCGATGGAAAGAATTAGATACGCTTGATGTTCGACTTTTTTGCTGACCCCTATAGCTCTAATCCGTATGTCCAGATTGGCTTAAGTATAACTTTGTAAATTAGTAATTTATTTTCTATTGAGAGATGGGATGTCCTTTGAAGTAGTTTGTACAGTTGTCCAAAGCGTCTGTTTAGTTCCACAGTGGGTTCCAGGTCAGACGTTTGTCGAGATAGAAGCCTTAGTACCGTACTGTCTCGGATACTGAGAGAGGAATGGAATTAAAAGAAACTAGTGGACAAGACTTGCAACAGAGGGTAAAGGTAATGTGGGAACATTTTGCTTCATTAACTTTAATCTGCTATTGTTTGCACCATCTGGCTCGGCCTCATCAAGGTGTTTTTGAAGGTTATAGGATCCTATATCGGGGTATGAGTAGAATGACAAAACTGCAGTGTCATCTGCAAATGTGCCATGAAGGTATTGGGGGTAGAGGGGACATCGGTGGTGTATAGATTATAGAGGATAGTACCCAGGACGCTGCTCTGTGGAGCTCCTGCTTTAATGGGATAGTAGTTAGAACATTCTAATCCACAGCAAACTTGGAAGAAGCGGTTTGCAAGGTAGGACTGTAGGATTAGGAAAAGGGTCTATGGTAAATATCTTTTGAGTTTGAAAAGGAAACCTGCGTGCAAAACCCTGCCAAAAGCTTGAGCTATGTCCAGAAAGGCAGCAGTGCAATACTGCTTGCTTCCAAGGGCAAAGAATATGTGATCAACAACGCGAAAGTTATGTTGAGCAGTGGAATGCCGTTGACAAAAGTCAAACTGGTGTCTTGGAAAAATGTTTTTGAATTCAACAATTGGAAGTGGTCGTTTTAATAAGAGTTTCTCAAATATTTTTAGGATAGGGAGTAGGCTAATTGGAAGGTAAGATGAGGCGTCATTGGGGGTGGTCTACTGGGTTTGGCAAATAGGACAATAATGGAATGTTTCCAGAGGAGAGAAAAGTTTGTCGTTCGAATAATGCAATTATAAATGTAGGCGAGGAAGATTATGGCTTTAGGAGGAAGTTGTTGGAGAATTGGAGGAGTAAGGAGATCATATCCAGGGGAAATATTGGTAAGGTAAATTTTTCAGAAGGTATTTTACCTCAGAGATTCTAATTGCTTTTGGTGGAAGTGAGGAAATCTTCAACAGTTGGGCGATGAGTATGATTTTGATGAGAATGTATGAAAAGGATTTAGGGTAATTCTTCCGACCTATACCCATCCAAAGCCGCCCAGGACCCAACGAATTGGGTTTGAAATAGGATGATATTTTAAGATTATTTTAGTTACATTCCACAGAGAGTTATCCCTGGTAGACAGATAGTAGATGTGGGAATTAAAATAATCGGAACGGAAGGACGCCAGATGTCGCTTTACCAATCTGCAGTACTGACTGTACGAGCGACGATCAGCAGATTTTTGCCAAACTGTTTGGGAGCAGCGTTTGGATTGGATTTTTATTGTGAATTTTTCCATGACGGCGGGGCAAAGATGCCTCCCAAGCCGACTTCTGGACTGTAGGATTAGGAAAAGGGTCTGTGGTAAATATCTTTTGAGCTTGTAGAGCAAACCTGCGTGCCAAACCCTGTCAAAAGCTTGAGCTATATTAAGAAAGGCAGCAGTGCAATACTGTTTGGTTTCAAGGGCTGAGGAGATGTGATCAACAACGCGATCTAAAAGTAAAAGTCTGGGGGTGAACGACCGTAAACGGCGTTCTTAACAGGAGTCCCCCCACCTTACTTGTTGCGGTTGTGTATACCAATACACAATAATATACGGCCTTCAATTAAATGGATTTAAGGCATATAAGGAATATTTACGATCTGGGAATAGATTAAGTGATAATGAAATCACAAAGCTTCACTTGCACAGGATTTAAATATAATTATCTTTACGATAATTCCATAGGCTGTACTAGGTTTACTAATTCTAATAATAGTCTTTTTTGTATAAACTTTCTGTAGTTTATGTCATCCGATTAGTAGTATTTTCATAATAATGAAAATAATAAAAGGAAAAAAAAATTTTTCTTTTTATAATCATATTCCATAGCACAAAAAACATCCATAAAATTCCTTCCATTTATTCATTTTAATGTTGTTCAAACCAGACAGGCAAAAAGAAATTCCATCAAGATAAGTTGAAATTTGAAATTCTAAAACTTTATTTTGAATTATATTTATTTTTTTCACGTTATTGTTGATTGTTTGCTGATAGTCTGTAATTTGATTTCGCAATGAAATTACTTCTCGTTTCTTAATATTTGCTGTATCTTCTAATTCTGAAATTTTATTTTCCAATATTTCATTTCTTGATTCTCCTTCTTACTTCTCTATTTTATTTTCCAATTTGCTGTTCTTAATTGTAACTTCATAATCTGCAACTTGATTTTTCAATGCATTCATTTCTTTTTTACTATTACTGCTTATTTTTTCATATTCAACAATTTTATTTTCATTGTTTAAAATAATATTTTGCGATTGATTTATTTCTTCTTTAAAATTATTTTTCTGATTTTCCATAATATTTATTTCATCCGTGATCTGCGGAAAATTACTTGTGAAATCTATTTCGTCATATTGCTTCAACGTTACTGATCCGTCGTTTGGTTTTGGTACGGATTCACTGGGTCGTTGGCCCGCTCTTAGAAAAATCCCCTCTAGTTGATCCAATCTTTCTGTCAATTCCTTTATAATACGATCCCGATCATCTTCGATGTGATGTGCTCTGTCGCTTACAGTACGCATAGAAACAGTTTGTGGATACGCTTGAATTTGTTGGCTATCGTGATGTTGCGGTTGATTATTTTGACGAGGTCAGTTAAAATAATTATATTGGTTTTGTCTTTGGTAGTTAGGTTGGAGTTGATTATAATTATTTCCTTGGTAATTATGGTTCGGTTAATTGTTTTGAAGAGGTCGGTTAAAATAATTATATTGGTCCCGTCTTTGATAATAGTCTGGTTGGTAAATCCTTCGGTTATTTTCGTATTTCTTATCTCTATAATCCCTTCCATATATCCTCTGGACAATATGAGCCTCATTCCTCAATATACTGTCAATGTCCTCTAAAGTTTTAAATACTAAATGGTAAATAAAACCCATAAGCATAGGATGTAAGTTCTGTACCGCGTGGTGACTAATTTGTTTGTCGTAGAATTTCATCTCGCCGTCTTATAACACTTGAATCAGCATATGTTGGCGCTATTAGATCACATCTCTTTTTGGTTAATCTTGAAATGTATAATAGCGGGTTTTCATTATTTAATGATTTTGTCGCATGTATCTCGGCTATTAATTGTTCTCTCGATCTCGAAACTTGATATTCTCGTTTTAAGAAATCGAATAGTTCTTCTACTGATCGAAAATGCTTATCGAATGTTGCCGTTTCCGCATCCCCTTCAAGTTTTTGCGTTGCTTGCATTATTATTTTCACGTTGTTAATTTCATGATATACATTATCCGTTTTGCAGTTCTGTTGCTATTCAGTCTGTCTGTTATAGACATATATATAGAATATAAAAAATTTCGAACCTTGTCTTTCCTTCTTCTTAAGAGGTGTTCTGATGGGGTCGAAATATAAAAAAAAACGTGGCCTGAGTAAGGTATTTATATACTAGCTACTTCTTTCTCCAGAGGTTCTTCAGAAAATGGATCTTCGATGGTCGGTCTTCGAAGAGGTTTCGCCACCACTCTGTTCTAGAAAAAATTCTTCGTTTTCCACAAAGTTACCCTCAGGTCCCTGTTCGTCGGGTGCCAATTAAATAATCCTTTAACGGTTATCTGTTTTAAAAAACACTTTATCCAGAAAGCTAAACAAGGTTTATATTGTGATTTAGTCTACACATGGACGAGTCAAAAGAACAAAATAACTTATAACAGAAACAATAGATAATACGAT
This sequence comes from Acanthosoma haemorrhoidale, assembly GCA_930367205.1. Classification (NCBI taxonomy): domain Eukaryota; kingdom Metazoa; phylum Arthropoda; class Insecta; order Hemiptera; family Acanthosomatidae; genus Acanthosoma; species Acanthosoma haemorrhoidale. The sequence continues at coordinate 104,259,607 of OV884014.1, read as the reverse complement.
AAGAATATAAGAATATGAACGAGATACGAGTTGAACAAGGATTGAATAAGTAAGGGCTTGGTCACACTCCGAGAGCCTATATATAGGAGAGGAAAATGGATTAGCAAGGTTAAGGATTAGTTAAGGGGCCTTAACTATATATATTGCTCTAAATAAATAATTTAATGATTGATAATAACAAAATTATTGTAGAATGTTTCCGGATTTGCGGATAGGATTTGGTTTTGTGAGAGAATTCGCAACGACCTTGGCTTGCTGATCTCTCGTCCTGTATCATCTATTCTTCCAATCATTACGCAATGCAATAAGTTTAAGAATATGGTCTGGAGGTGGTCGCAAGGTCGGTGGCATGGAAGTGAACTTCGGAATCGCAGTGTCTTTGGCGTCTATGATCACATCAGTTATGAAAGTTAGTTGAAGATCTATTTCGTGCGCAGAATTGTTACCATATGCAGGTTTTGGTAAATTTGCGACCGATACAGCTCCCAGTCGGCACGACGGTAATCGTATCTTGTTGGGGAGGGGTCACCCACTTTACCATCCACCGAATACAGTAGTGGCCTGTGGTCAGACGTAATAAAGTCAGTTAATAATAAAGAAGTAATAAAGTTTTGTCAGTAGTAAGTCAATCGTCGAGGTAGACTGCGGGTTACCTCTATGTCCAAAAGTAAAAGTCTGGGGGTGAACGACCGTAAACGGCGTTCTCAACAGGAGTCCCCCCGCTTTGTTTGTTACGGTGTTATACCACATGGTATGTTTCGCGTTGAGATCTCCCACCACCCAGTGGTTAGACCTCTGCGCACATCCGTGTAGGAAGGATGAGTACTCTTAGAGAGACGCGTACGGTCGTCTGTATAAAGCGGTAAGGTAAATGGGTTTCCCCAAATTTACCTTAACTGTCAGGTGGTGGAGCCTGGGATCACTTGTAGTCAGTGGTGAAGCCACTACCTTCCAATTGATACCATGACGTACAGCAATGAGAACACCGCCGTAACCGGTGACTTTTTTAATGGCAGTTGAATAACCTTTGATGTGGATCGATTGTGCAGATACCCTAGTGTCTGTCAAAACTACAATATCTCGTCGGTAGAGCGCTAGCAGCACTTCTACCTCATCTATTTTGGTCAGGAGACCATTAACGTTAAAATTTAATATATGGGGATCTACCATTTTTGTTGATTACCAGATATTATAGCCATACGGCCATATACATTTGGCTACAGAAATTCACTAGGGCAGTTACCCATTTTGGTCCACATTCAAGGTCTTGATGCTGGTCGTTTGTCAAAAACTTCAGTCTAGGATCTAGGTACTTACTCGATTTGCGCCTATTTTCTGTTTTGTGGTCCAGGAACCTGCTAAACGTGGTGGGGGCCGTTCTCGATGAGGTGGGGGCCGCTCTAGACGTGGAGGGGGCTTCTGGGTCTTCATTTCTGTCCTGGAAGCGCTTGAAGAGCGGGTTCTGCCAAGTGTTGATAGATGGTTGTGGAGCCGGCCTCATCACTAACTCGTCCTGTTTCCCCCCTATTCTGCTGTGGCTGCTGCTTGTTCGTCGGTCTTGTTCTAGCGAGAAGCTCCTTCCTCTTCACGAAGCCTCTGTAAGACGTCGGATAAGCCTCACCGCAAATTGAGCATTTTAGCAGGGCTGACTCGTTTCTAGGGCACAGTGCCACCTTGTGGGGTCCACCACATGCAGCACAAGGCGATTCTTTGCCGGTGTCAGGGAAACCAAGCACCAAGGCACGACGGGATACAAACAGTGCTGCTCAAACAAATGCCGAGGAGAGGGATAGTACCATTAGCAAACTTGTACAACTCTTGTATGAGATTGCGGTACTATTCTGACACATGGAAAGAAGCCATCTTGTTCCCATTACTTGAGCCAGCCAAGAGCGGAGATCGCCCAACCCACTACCGCCCGATCAGTCTGCTACCACAGATGGGGAAAATCTTTGAGAAAATTCTTTTGAATTATTCTTAATTCAACACTGTTCGGGAATGCCCGGAACAATTATATTCAATTCTGACTAGCTTCCTGAAAAACAGATCGTTGCGGGTGCAGGTGAGTGATAGCTACTCCGAAGCTGTTCTACTGACCTGTGGAGTACCCCAAGGCGCCGTCTTATCCCCTGAACTATTTAACGTATACATGTCTGAGATTGTCGGAGCCCGGTACAAAAATACCACAGTTACTGCTTTCGCAGATGACATAGTGGTGTTCAGTAGCAGCATGAGTGCCAAGTAAGCCTGTAACCAGATCAGTAAGAGATTGGGTAGACTCAATATCTCTGTAAACGGAGGTAAGACTGACTGTGTAATTTTCTCTTTCCAAAAGGGAAAAAGCCCGCTCCCTACTAGCTACATAGTAGGAACGGAGGAAAATTCACCAGCCAACGACCTAGTATATCTGGGAATTAAAATGGACAGACACCTTCATTTTAGTAACCATTTTGCAAAGAAGTTGAAGCATACACGCATGAAGTCTTTCCGGCTTATTGACTTCCCCCAATCTATCACTGCGTCTCAAGCTACTGATTTACAAGAGCATACTCAGGCCTACTCTGCTGTATGGTGCACCGCTATATCGTTGTTTGACGTATACGACAGCTAAGAAACTCCAACAATTCCAAAACGGTATACTGATGAAAGTGGTCACAGGTACTTTATTCGAGCATCGAAAAAACAGTGAGCTGCACGATATATTGGAGCTGCCTACGGTGGACGAATTCATCCAACGTAGACATATCAAATTTTTCGACTCATTACAATATCTACACTATAACCCCCGCTCCGTTCCCCCATCGATGGCAGGACGCTGTCGCGGCTGGAACACTCTAGTCCTAGGTTCTAGGTAGAGATTTAGTTTGTTTTGTTTTGTTTTAGTTTTGTTTCGTTTAGTTCCTAGTGTTTAGTGTTTGGTGTCGGTGACAAATAGAAGGTGAGCCTCATCACCTAGTGTAAATATAAGATTGAGTACTATTAACAACACCAAAAATGTATTGTATTATGTGTGACCGATAGACTTTTATAGCCAATGTAAATTAGCGATTGTTTACGCCTGTAATTCGTTTATTTTAGTTATTGAAGGAAAAAATTATCAGTCATTGTTTAAGCCGAATAAGGGGTCTTGCGCTGACAAGTAATTATCTAACAAAGTACCCTCGTAAAATTTATGAAAAAAAAAAAAAAAAAAAAAAAAAAAAAAAAGTGTAAATTAGAGATAAATATTTTTTTTGTATTTGGTTAGTTTTATATAAAGAATTAATAATTATTGATAATATTATAAATGTTCTAAGAATATCTTTGTGTTTCAAATGTGAGTGTATTGATTTTGTTTTATGGGAAATATGCTGAAAAGTAAACAAAACAAATAACGGTGCGGGACGCCTCCGAGGCCCCGTAAGACCCTACATCCTTTATAGAGGATTAAAAGGACGGAGCACCGGGATCAGTCGCTTGCAGTCAGTGTGTGGATCAGTTGGCCAACACCCGCCGGAGCGCCCCCCCCCCCTCATCTCACCACCTTATCGGCCTATGGTTTATGGGGAGCACCTCTGGTTGGAGATTTGACTTGGAACTAGTATGGATATGAGCATATCGATCATCGACTCACCGATTCCATCCACCGGGAACCTCACAGCTGAATGACTAATCCACTATCTAGCTACGACAGGTAACCTCGTTGGACGTAGCTTCCACGTACCGAGGGTTTATGTTGTTTGTTTACGTCGTTCATCAGTTTACACCAAATAACACCAAACTATGCATACGTATAGATAAACACGGACAGTGATGTATTTGTTTTGTTCTCATTCTTCGATCAGCAAACTTTAAGTTAATAAAACTCTGGTTTACAAGTTTCCAGTTTAGTAAAGTTTAAGTATTTTTCTGTCCAATAGTTTAAGTAATTTTTCTCTCAAATAGTTTACTTTTTTTTTTTTATCAAATAGTTTAATTATTTTTTTTATCAAATAGTTTAATTATTTTTTTTTTCAAATAGTTTAAGTATTTTTTTTTATCAAATAGCTTAAGGATTTTTTTTGTTTATTATCATTTAATAAAATGTCGGTAATCTAAATGTCAATTCCCTGTAATATTTCAGGTTCCCCTGTCCTTGGGTAATGCCCTCTCCTGGCATTAATATTTTCCCCAGATTCCTGTAAACATTTAGGGGGAGGAGGAAGAGAGAGAGAGTCGGGGGTTTACAAGTGGTGTCAGGTGTGGGGTGGATTGCAAGAAAATCCACTAATCCGGGATAAACTTTTATTTCGAAAAAAAAATTTTTTTTTTGATAAATCCCTTTTAAAATGTCGGTTGAAAGTAACCTCCGACAGAGGATAGAAGAATTAGAGAAGGCTAACCTGGCTTTGGCCCAGTCGGAAGAAAAGTTGAAAAATGAACTCGAAGCTAGCCGGACAGAGATAAAGGAAGGAGGGACACCTAAGCCACCAAGGAAGGATTTGTCCTTGCAGGGTCTGATCAAGACGTGGGGAGGGGAGGCGAGTGCCAGGCCGGTTGACGAATTCCTAGAGTATGTGGAGGAAGTAGCAGCTTGTGGAGCTTGGGAGGACGTTGACCGAGTTCGGATTTGTAGGCTCAAGTTGCAGGGCCCGGCAGCCACCTTTGTCAGAGGAAATGAGGAATTAAAGGGTATTGTCAGCTTTAAGAAGTTTGCAGACGCACTGCGAGAAAGGTTTGGAGATCCACATACTTTTGAATATTATGGAAGAATTTTGCAGGAGACGAGTCAACAGCCAAAAGAGAGGATCCAAGAATTTTCGGACAGATGCATTTCCTTGGGGGGGAAAATGACCAGGTCCGATCTATCTGGGAATGAAGCAAAGTGGTGGGCGCGGGAAGTAGAGAGAAAAGTGCTAGAAGCGTTCATGAGGGGACTCTCGGGTGAGGTGGGAAAACAGGTGTTGTTCGGACGCCCAGATACACTGAAGAATGCAGTGAGATTGGCGTTAGATGTAGAACAAGCCTTGCAAGAGCATCAACGGGGAAAGAACGTATATGTGTTGGAAGAGGCAGGGGGCAGGTCCGGCCCCTGCCATGAGCAGCAACGAGAGAGTGAGAGAAATAGGTATAGAAGCTCAGTGGATCCTATCGCCAGAAACGAGGACCAGGCCTCGGCACGGGGAGCGGGAGCGGTGTTTAGCTTAAGGGAACAGATCGAAGACGCTTGTATCAGCGCGATTCAAAAGGCGCTTCCCTCGAGACTAGGGAAATCCGATTCTCAGCGTTGCTATCGGTGTGGAGAGTTAGGACATTACGCAAGGGGATGCAGAATGCCACCACCGGCTAAAGGAGTAAGCAATAACCCGGGCCCCAGAGAAAGGGTAACTTGCTACAGGTGTGGACGGCAAGGGCATATAGCGAACCAGTGCAGATCCCAGCAGCTGCCCGCCGAAAAGAAATTGAACCCCGTGCAGGGGCCCCCAAAATGCTTAAGGCCCGACGGTCACCCCCCGTCTGGGCCGGAGAAACCCAAGCCTGTGGATGAGAAATGGCTTACAGGGGTGGGAGCCGGAGTAGGTAAATTGATAAAACTGGACATGCTAATTGGGGGATATCTCCACCACATGATAGTAGACACGGGGGCCGAAGTGACGCTAATTCGCACGGCGCTTCCGGGAGTTCAATTAAGGCCCGCCAGTGTCCGAGCTAGAGGAGTAACAGGACAGGCTCTGCGTATTTTGGGGGTACAAGAGTTGATGTGCCAAGTAGACGGCCTGGAAGTGAAACATCAGGTGATGATAATCAGCGTGAACTTGCCCGGAGACGGAATCATAGGTTTGGATTTGCTAGAAAAGCTAGGAGCCAAACTGGATATTCGTAACCGGGAGGTGATAGTGACGCCGCCTGACGCTGGCCTGAGTTTTGAGAAGCAACCAGTCAACGTACATCCCCTTCACCAGTTGGGAGTGGCAATAAATTCCTTAGAAGCGAAAGGGAGAAGTACAAGGGAAACGACGCAGGAGGAGCCAATTCCAAAGGATGGATCCTCGTCCGACCTAATCCATGCCCAAGAAAGAAAGCACCAACAGAAGAGGGAAAAGAGGGCCAAACGCGGAAACCAGCAGGCCGCGAACAAAGCAGTAGAGACCCCGGGATCCCACGAACAACCCGACAAGCACGATGAGACCAAGGGGCTAGAAATTACCAGCCCTGCTCGAATCGCAATCCCTTCGTGTAGTGAGAAACTCATTAGAGCAACGATCCACCAGAGAGAGAAGGCAGTGGTGGTTGTCGAGCCGGTACCATTGAAACAAGGTAGCTTAAGAGTAGGGCGAAGTATTGGGCTCGTAGAACACGGGGAGGTTTGGATCCAACTTATGAACTCGGGGCCGGTGGATACCTACCTCGATAAAGGGCAATTATTGGGAATAGGCGCGGAATGGCATACGGAGGAAAGAAATGAAAGGGACGTTCGGATACACCGAGTAGAGGGTAGCGAGAATGCTCTGGAAAAGGGGGCTCAACTATGGAATGTAGACCACCTCGGTGAGTCGGATAAGGGTGTAGTCGAGTCGCTGCTAGAAGAGTTTAAAGATCTATTCGACGAACCGGGAAAGGAAGGCTGCTCTACTGGGGTGAAGCATAGAATACCAACAGGGGAAGCTCCCCCGGTGATCAAGCGCCCGTATCGAGTGCCCTTCAACCAACGAGCGGTAGTAGAGGAACACTTAGAAGAAATGTTACGCAAGGGAGTGATAGCTCCTTCCGACAGTGCTTGGGCTGCACCTGTCGTGTTGGTACCCAAACGAAGTGAAGACGGAAGGACCCAGTATAGATTCTGCACTGATTTCCGGGGGCTGAATGCAGTAACGCAGGTGGATGCTTACCCCCTACCATTGATTCAGGAAACATTAGAGATGTTGGGACAGAGTAGGCTTTTCACAACATTAGACCTTGCTAGCGGCTACCACCAAATACCGGTGGCCGAGGAAGATCGACCGAAAACTGCCTTCACCACCCTAGGGGGGCACTACGAGTACCATAAAATGCCGTTCGGGCTTGCTGGGGCCCCAGCCACATTCCAGCGAACTATGGACCAGGTACTGATGGGAGTTAAGGGGACTGACTGCTATGTTTATTTAGATGACATTATCATCTTCAGTGGTGATATGGATGAGCACTGCACTCGATTAAGAAGGGTGCTGGAGCGACTGCGGGGTGCTAATCTGAAGTTGAAAGGACCAAAATGTAAGTTTGTGGTCAGGCAGGTAAAATACCTTGGCCACTTGGTAACCAGTGAAGGGGTGAAACCTGACCCAGAAAAGATCACGGCGGTGACAGAATTTCCAAAACCCGGTTCGGCTCGGGAAGTGAGAGGCTTCCTGGGTCTCGCTGGATATTACCGGAGGTTCGTACCTCAGTTCGCCGAAATTGCCAAGCCCCTCACCCAGTTGACGGGGAAGGGAATGTCATTTCACTGGGGGAAAGAACAAGACGAGGCGTTTACCGCTCTACAGGAGATATTGTGTTCTGACCGAGTGCTGATTTATCCTGATTTCCGGGACCCTTTCATTCTGGCGACCGATGCCTCTGGAATGGCAGTAGGGGCCGTCCTCTCACAACTCCGAAACGGACAAGAAAGGCCTATCGCCTTTGCCAGTCGACAGCTACACCCAGCGGAACAAAATTATTCGGCTACCGAAAGAGAGCTACTTTCGGTAGTTTGGGCAACCAAGCATTTTAGGTGCTATCTGTTGGGTCGAAAGTTTACACTTGTCACTGACCACGCTGCACTTAAATGGATGCTGTCCCTAAGAGACCCGTCCTCACGCTTGATGAGGTGGGCTCTCAGACTCGAGGAATTCGAGTATCAGGTCGTCCACAAACCAGGGAAGAAGCATACCAACGCGGACTCCCTGAGTAGGGCCGTAGCGGGTATAAGGACGTTCGACGAAGGAGCCCAACGGGTTCTTTGGAAAAGAGGGCAGGAACAGGACGAAGAATGCCAGAGATGGGTCAAAAATAACCCACGAGGGTTACGGACGGGGGCGGATGGGATAATACACTACGGAATAAGTGATGACCCAAATCAATGGAAAATTTTGGTTCCACTAGATCGCCGGCAACAGATCATGGAGGAACACCATAGTCGGCCATGGGCGGGACATCCGGGAAGAGAACGTACCCAGGAATTGATAAAGAATAAGTACTATTGGCCCTCGATGGGGAAAGATATAGAAGAGTTCGTTAAGGGGTGCCACTCGTGTGCTCAGAGAAAGACCCCCCCTGGGTTAACAGCTCCTCTAGAGGCCCCCTTCTTTCCCAAGGAGCCATTCGAAATGGTTTCCCTGGATATCGTGGGGCCGTTCCCAAAGAGTAGCCGCGGGAATAAATACTTGTTAACTTTTATAGACCACTTCAGCCGATACACTGAAGCTGAACCTATAAGAGAACAGACGGCGGACGAGACCGCTCGGGTTTTTGTCGAGCGTATAATCACCAGACATGGGACTCCAAAGAAACTACTGACTGATCAAGGCAGGAATTTCGTGTCGGCGTTGTTCAAATCCGTGTGCAAGGGCTTAGGCATACAAAAACTCCAAACCACCCCCTACCATCCCCAGAGTAATGGAATGCTGGAACGCTTTCATCGTACACTGGGAGATTCCATGGCTCACTTTGCCAGAAAAGATGGGCGAGATTGGGACCGGTGGGTCCCCTATTCACTAATGGCTTATCGCTCCATACCACATTCTGCCACGGGATTTTCACCGAACTTCCTGTTATATGGCAGAGAGCTCCGCACTCCGGAAGGGGAATGGATAGAGCCTGTGGAAGCGTTGGAAAACGCCTTAACACAAGATGAAGCTGCAAGGATTAGGGTTCGTGTAGAACAGGCCTACGAAGAAGCCCGTGAAAGAATTAAGAAAACTTGGGCTCGCAGAACCGCGGCGGTTAACCAAGATAGGAGATCCCGTACTTTCACCGAGGGCGACGCGGTATACCTACATGTACCCGCGGTAAAACCAGGAAATTTAAAAAAATTTCATTGCCCTTGGACGGGACCATGGATAATAGTCAAGAAATGCAGTGCGGTAACCTATGCAATCAGAAATGAAACCGGCGGGACCCAGGTAGTTCACGTGAACCGCTTGAAACCGGCTTTTAACAGTGGTCTCGAAACGGAGTATCCAAAGGAGCAACTGTCTGAATCGGAAGATGACGATGACGAAGTAAGGGATAAGGAAAGAGACCAGGAGGACTTCTGGCCGATCCCCCTAACCGACTCTGACGAGGAGGGAGAGCCCCATCCTAGAGAAAGGGCCATTGGGAACGATTCCCTATTGGCCACTAGCTCGCCAAGGAGGGATGTAGTGGCTCCAAGCTGGTGGCCTGAGGGCGAAGCGGAGGGGCGACCGAGTATTATCCGTACGGAGGAAGATGTTTCATCGAGCGAAAAGGAGCCCACCCGCCCGGTTACCCCGTTGGTGAACACATCGGAGGTCTCGGGAGAGACCTCGGTGGAGGATGACAGTACCAACTATCGAGACCCGACTTGGGAGGCGGATAGTACAGAGGCACCGATGTTGCCGCGCAGTCCCTACTTATTGAGAAATAATCGCCGGTCTAGCCAGGGAGGGAGAAACAAAGAGTGAGGGTGTCAGTGCGTGTCACGAGAAAGAAAAGTGTTGACCTAGGGTCAACACTTTTGGAAAACGGGGAGTGTTGTGACCGATAGACTTTTATAGCCAATGTAAATTAGCGATTGTTTACGCCTGTAATTCGTTTATTTTAGTTATTGAAGGAAAAAATTATCAGTCATTGTTTAAGCCGAATAAGGGGTCTTGCGCTGACAAGTAATTATCTAACAAAGTACCCTCGTAAAATTTATGAAAAAAAAAAAAAAAAAAAAAAAAAAAAAAAGTGTAAATTAGAGATAAATATTTTTTTTGTATTTGGTTAGTTTTATATAAAGAATTAATAATTATTGATAATATTATAAATGTTCTAAGAATATCTTTGTGTTTCAAATGTGAGTGTATTGATTTTGTTTTATGGGAAATATGCTGAAAAGTAAACAAAACAAATAACGGTGCGGGACGCCTCCGAGGCCCCGTAAGACCCTACATCCTTTATAGAGGATTAAAAGGACGGAGCACCGGGATCAGTCGCTTGCAGTCAGTGTGTGGATCAGTTGGCCAACACCCGCCGGAGCGCCCCCCCCCTCATCTCACCACCTTATCGGCCTATGGTTTATGGGGAGCACCTCTGGTTGGAGATTTGACTTGGAACTAGTATGGATATGAGCATATCGATCATCGACTCACCGATTCCATCCACCGGGAACCTCACAGCTGAATGACTAATCCACTATCTAGCTACGACAGGTAACCTCGTTGGACGTAGCTTCCACGTACCGAGGGTTTATGTTGTTTGTTTACGTCGTTCATCAGTTTACACCAAATAACACCAAACTATGCATACGTATAGATAAACACGGACAGTGATGTATTTGTTTTGTTCTCATTCTTCGATCAGCAAACTTTAAGTTAATAAAACTCTGGTTTACAAGTTTCCAGTTTAGTAAAGTTTAAGTATTTTTCTGTCCAATAGTTTAAGTAATTTTTCTCTCAAATAGTTTACTTATTTTTTTTTATCAAATAGTTTAATTATTTTTTTTATCAAATAGTTTAATTATTTTTTTTTTCAAATAGTTTAAGTATTTTTTTTTATCAAATAGCTTAAGGATTTTTTTTGTTTATTATCATTTAATAAAATGTCGGTAATCTAAATGTCAATTCCCTGTAATATTTCAGGTTCCCCTGTCCTTGGGTAATGCCCTCTCCTGGCATTAATATTTTCCCCAGATTCCTGTAAACATTTAGGGGGAGGAGGAAGAGAGAGAGAGTCGGGGGTTTACATATGCACTCCTCGAAATGCATTTAAATGCAGGAAGAGGAGAAATTTGTAAAGTTCGATTATTTTTTTCTTTTTCTTTTTGTACATTGTATTTTGTTTGAGGTTTTGAAATAAAAAAAAAAAAAAAGTCGGTCTTGTTCTAGCGAGAAGCTCCTTCCTCTTCACGAAGCCTCTGTAAGACGTCGGATAAGCCTCACCGCAGTTTGAGCATTTTACCGGGGCTGACTCGTTTCTGGGGCACAGTGCCACCTCGTGGGGTCCTGCACATCTCACACACTTGGTCTTCCGGCTGCAACGGTTCCTGGTGTGGCTGAACTCCTGGCAGTGGTGAAAATGAGGAGCCCCCCTCTGCTCTTTAAAGGTTACCACTCTTACTACGTGATTGATGGCACGTAATTTCTTCATTGCGTTCAAGGTGACGCTCGCATTTGCTGTTACTAATACTAGCGAAATATCTCGTTTTCGTCGAAAAGGGTCGCTTTTCCTGAGTCTTTTACATCAACGACTCCTGGTATGATCTCGTGTATGGTGGCTAAAATTTCCTTGATGACTCCTGGACATCTAGTCCGAGAATTAGGTATTTATTATTCTTTAAGTCACCTCTCGGGGCAAAGGAGTGGTACTCCTTTCAGCCTGTCCGGAGTAACTCTATTATCTTCACTCGTTCCTCCTTGAGCTCTGGATAAATCGTTACGCCCTTCTTCGTCTTTCTGGTGGGAAATTTTGTTATGTTTGGTCTTCTGAGCAGCCGAGATAAATTGGTTGTTGTCTCTCCGGAGACAATGACTGGTAGTCAATCCCGAGCCACGGGATTAGGGCTTTCATGTGACTCATTGGCCAGTGCCTGGAATTTATTTCCGACCCTAGTCGGATTTTTTGCCTTCGTAGGCCGTTAGACTTTCACAGTTATCTTCGGTGAAGTCCTCTTCACTTTTCAGTGTCTGTGTCGGGGAGCCGACCGCTTCCTGGAAGTGTCCACTTCCATCTCCATCTTCCGAAATAAAGTTCAAAGAATACGGTAAAATATTTTAATGGGGTACCGTCCCCATGCACTGATCACTGACACATCTAAAACGATAAAATGTTACCTGGTGCCACCCCTCACAAAGCAAGATTGCGGCAGAACAGATGGTGGCAGAAACTATGGCAGCAGACGACGTGAACTCTTCGGCTGCTAACACTCTGATTTCCAGGCCAAAACGAGGTCCTATTTATAGGTTGTCAGTAACCAATAATGATCGGGAGTGTTATTCTGACCATTTACACCGCTGGGTTGTGGTGACGCTTGCTTGTTCTAGACTGTGACCCACCGAAGCCTATGGCTACCTGCCTCTCCCTTCAAGGGCCTCTGACTAGTTTTTGGCAGGTGGATCTGTTATTACAATATTTACACTGGTATGACTTATGGTTTGGTAATGTTATTTGCATTTGTTTAAATTAACTTAGAACATATTGTAACCAATTTACAATATATATACAATAGAGTATAGGGTGATTTATCTTATGTAGTTAGCGGTCGCTACAGCCTACTATAATGATTGATGGACTTTCTGCGTAGTTTAATGGTCAGCAAGCCGAATCATAACTGCGGACACTCAAGGCCCTCCGTTTCGATTAAAATTTCTATTATTTTTATTTATTTCTATATATATATTAAGAAAAAAATTAAGTATTCTGCGTTAAGTAGAATAAAGAAAACATTTTTTTTTTTAGAAGCAAATACGTCTAATTTAAAAATTATTATCAATGATAATTTTGGTAAATAGATACCGCCTGATGATGAACCGATCTGGTTCGAAACGTTGCAATAAAAAATTAAAAAGTACAAAGGCAGGTGAATTCTGAGTTAGCTTGTCAAATTGAATATTTGAGCTATACCATATCGGTCAAGCAGCTATGCAATAAGCGACTTGTTTCCTCCAGCCAATAAGGTGGGTATGCACTATCTAGGCGGAATTTTAATATTGGCCCTTGTTCCACCCTTGGGGCTAGAAAAGGAGGAGAGATATTTAATATTACTTCAAACATTTATAGGGGTGCGGACGGAGACCTATCCCTCCTGAGTGAATAGAAGGCTTCGCCTATTATTAGCCAGGGCTGGGATGGGGGGGGGGCGCGTAGCCGAGGTATAGGCCTTATTGAAGTAGCTTTCCGGGAAATTATTAGCCTGCTATTATATCCTTCCTAGCTTATTCTCAAGGCTCTTCACCGATTAATCTCTGATTAACCCGTCCTCAGCATCTTGGTTATTACAAGATGTTGACCTTTCTAAAAAATCCATTAAATTTTACTTTAGCTAGGGTTGTTTTTCATTTATTTATAAATCTACTTAGAATAGTCTATTGAGAATAACTACACTGCATTAGATGTGGTTACATGGCAAAACAATTATGACAGACTTATCGTGTACTTGTTATATTGAGTAATAGAAATAAATATAGGAACGATGTAATATGATCACAAAACCGAGCTTAGAATTGTCTTAAACATTAAAGATGCTGAATCATTATAAATTTAAAAGTTCCTTTTTTATAATATTTATAGTTGTATATTCTTAAACTTTCGTTTATTATTCACTATATGTTCTAATGGTTTTGAAGTTTTATACATGTTTACGCCATTTGCGTAAAATTAATTTCATTTTAATTTGAATTTGCTAATTAATCAGTAATTACCCGAAACCATTCGGTATTTTCAGTGAATCACAGACGCTGGCGCTGCCTGCCGGCTCGATCAGAGTTTTTCCCCCCACTTTTGTCACTCGACTGGTAACTTCTTGTTCATTATAGCGTCCTTTTTTGTCTTCAACAGTTGTCATTTTTTCACGCTGTTTTTCAAGCGTATTTTCAATGCCATTATTTTTTATTTTTGTCATTATTCAATTCACGATTACGCAGTCTTGGAGAAGCGACATTTCAGATTGAACGCAGACAGCTATTGGATGAATCGGGACTTCGATAAATCTGGAGTTTGGGCCCGGATCTCTAGGTGGTCGGAGTTCAAGAAGGGAGATTCGCACGCTGTCGTCACATCGCAGCAGGTAGGAATTTACATTACTGTGTTTACATTTGAAATTGTCATTTCTCTAACGAGACTCTCAAATAATTACAGTCCACTTAAAACTCAAACGTATAGCTAATTATCCCCAGGCTAATTAGTTTCTCGAATCAGTCGCCTCGTTTGCCGGTTGCGATTTCAACTGGTGAAATTTCAAACAAATTTATTGGTACTCCGTATTCCGGATTATTCTGTCCAACTATTAATTTTATTAATACTCAATTTAATTTTCAATATTCACATTTATTTATTTATTTGAACAAAAGTTCAACATTTATCATTTATTATCTTTAAATTTCAGAATTTCTGGTTTCATTGTACGTAATTTCCTTTTATATTTTCCTGTAAATATCCACTAATTCCATTTGTTCCTGATAGTAATAGCATTAAAATGGCTCCACCAACCCAAGAAATACAACAACAAATTTATTTAGCTATTAGTCAGCGAAATGATAGTTTTGCAGTTGCCACTGCTTTATCAGACTCTGCTAAGACAATGACTATAGCCGATTTACCTCGGCTTAAGGCTAACTATGAACGCTTATCTGAAATTGAACAGGAATTCAAGAAATTTAATTTTCTCATAAAAAAATTAAATTTGCATTTGCCAGCTACTGATCAAATTGAAACCACACAACCTTACGTAGCCTTTGTGCAATTAATCGACACAATCCGAGCTAAATATTTTCAGCTCAAAAAAACTGAACCTTCAGTATTGAAAGCTGAAGTCAATCCCGTTGCAAATGTTCCATCTGTAGCAAATCCACATCTGCCAAAAATTCAGATTCCTAAATTCAATGGCAAATTGTCCGATTGGCCTAATTTTTTTGCACTTTTTAATTCCATGGTTCATCGCGACCAGCAGTTAAGTAATATTGCCAAATTACACTATCTTAAAACCTCCACTATCGATGAAGCTGCTTCTGTCATTGCTTCATTCCATCTAACCGAAGATAATTACCAATTGGCATTCGATGCTGCCCGGTACAATAATCCGAGACAAATTGGTCACATGTACCTCAAAAGCATACTCGACTTTCCCACTGCCAAATCCAATTCATTGTCTGACCTCAAGGGCTTTATGACCATTCACGAAAATTCTGCCAATGCTCTCAAAGCCTTGGCACTTGATGATTTGAGCGATTTTTTGCTAGTGTCATTAGCACTGAAAAATTTGGATTCTAAATCTCGACATGCTTTTGAACTAAAACATGATTCCACCACTGTACCTACTTTCCAAAGCTTATTGGATTTTGTCAATCAACAGATCAAAACCATCGAAACTACCCAGTTAATTGGTGAACCCAGCGTTAAATCTCGGATTGCTGTCAAATCTCATTCGTATATTGCTCAGACGTCACATGCAAGCGTTAATAACCGCTCAGCTAGAGCCCCTGCTTCCTGCTTCTGCTGCTCTCACAATCACCATGTGTCACAATGCAGCAAGTTTCAGCAATTACCTATTTCAGCTCGATATGAGCTCCTGAAAAAGAATCAGCGTTGTTTCAATTGCCTTGGTGGTCACCTGCGGTCCAAATGCACATCGACATCATCATGCCGCAAATGTCATTCACAACGGCATAACACGTTATTACATTCGGATCAGCAAATAGCAGCCCCGTCAACTTGTGCCATGTCCATTCCAGCTCCATCGGTATCAATTGAAAATCCCAGTGTTGCACCAATAGTGCTTTCATGCTCAGCTGCTCGTTCAACCACTCAGGAACGTGCTCATTCTCTTTTAGGCACATTTCGTGCTTTCATAACCGACTGTACTGGTTCTATTTATCCCATCCGTGGTGTCATTGACCCCGGTTCTCAAGTGTCCTTCATAAACAAGTGTATAGTGCAAAACTTGCGTTTGCCTACTTCTCCTAATCACATGGCTGTATCCGGAATAGGTTCTTCCGATACATTGTCAACAGGTTTGGTCAATATCCAACTGATTTCCCGTTTGAACAACAAACGACTCTCTCTCTGTGTTGCCGTAATCAACACCATTGCACACCAACTTCCTAGCATGGAAATCCCCAAGGAAAACCTGAAACGGTTCTTCCGTCTTCGATTAGCGGATCCTCATTTTCATCGTCCCGATAAAGTTGACATTTTATTAGGGGCTGACGTATTTCCCCGCTTGATAACTCAAATTGGCATTCGGCCTATTCGGCATGGTCCCATTTCCATTGGCACCATTTTTGGACACATCATTGTAGGCCCGATTCAAATCATGAATCCGACCCCCTCTACCATTTCCTTGTTATCCACTACTGAAGTGGACAAGCAACTCACCGCATTTTGGGACGTTGAATCCGTCCATCAAGGCTCCATCTCCAATCCCTTGGATGATGTTGCTGAACAACATTTCATTTCTACGTTTAGACGCAATGCTGACGGCAGATATTCCGTTGCATTGCCATTTCACCCTAGTGCAACCCCATTGGGCTGCAACGTCACTCAAGCTCGAGCATCAGTATCCCGACTCGAGCACCGCTTAGCCAAACATGGCTCAATTGTTGCTGAATATAAAATGTTCATGTCCGACTATCTGTCAGCAGGCCACATGGAACCTGCCTCCACTGCTTCAACATACGTTATACCCCATCACATTGTAACCAAAGAGACCAATCAAGGTCCGAAAATTCGTGTTGTCTTTAATGCTTCAGTCCCCGACTCCACTGGAGTATCGCTGAACGAGCGACTCCTCAAGGGTCCTAAACTGCAACAAGATCTCTCCCATGTCATTTTGTACTTCCGCCTCAACTCTGTTGCCCTTTGCTGCGATATCAAGCAAATGTATCGCCAGGTTCTCGTCCATCCCGAGCACCGGCATTATCAGCACATATTTTGGAAACCAAGCGAGAGCGCTGTTACTCAAGAAATGCAGCTTAATACCGTCACTTACGGTATGGCTCCGTCAGCCTTTTTGGCTGTACGAGTGCTCCAACAGCTAGTCCACGATGAAGGCCACCGTTTCCCTATGGCTTCTCATGCTATAATGCATAACACGTACGTGGATGATATTATTCGTGGCGCTTCCAGCCTTAGCGAGGCTGCCTCTTTGCAATCTCAGCTCACTGAATTATTGGCTTTAGGCGGTTTCCAGCTACGCAAGTGGTCATCCAGCCATCCTGAGCTTCTGCATACTTTGCCTCATGACCATTTGGAATGCCCACTTCTGTTTTCAGACCCCGATCGGACTCTCAAAATTCTGGGTCTTAATTGGGAGCCTTCGTCCGACTCATTTATTTTCCGTATCACCTCCTTCGATGGAACCTGTACAAAGCGTTCCTTACTTTCATACATTGCGCGAATTTTCGACCCTAATGGGTTTGTAGCTCCAGTCACATTTGCATTAAAAGCTATGCTACAACAATTATGGTTGTCTGGCCTTACGTGGGATGAACCCATCAATCAGACACTTCAACAATCGTGGTCTCGTCTCGTTCACAACATGAGCACTCTTGGTAACCTTCGTATACCACGACATATCGTACAACCTAATGACGCTTCATTAAGCCTTATCGGCTTCGCCGACGCATCTCAACTCGGCTATGCTGCCGTAGTGTACTTATGTTCAGAAACCGCTCATTCTCGCGTCAGTACTCTCTGGAAGGCCAAAACTCGTGTAGCTCCTCTCAAAACATTGTCAATTCCTCGTTTGGAGTTATGTGCTGCTCTGCTGCTGTCCGAGCTTATTTGCTCATTGCTGACATTTTCTTATCCTTCCCCTTTGCAGACCGTCCGTCTATTTTCAGATTCTCAGATCGTACTCTCGTGGATCAACACTTCCCCACATCTTTTAAAAACCTTTATTGCTCATCGCATTTCCCGTGTAAATGAAATTCCATTTTCTAATCGCTCTTGGTCGCATGTATCTTCCGACCAGAACCCTGCTGACATGGCCTCAAGAGGTCTTACCGCTGAGCAATTTGTCACTCCTGACTCTCAAACATTGTGGTATTCTGGCCCTGAATTCGCCAATCAACCTCAAATTCCATGGCCTGACGCCTTTGAACCTTCCTCAGCTCACACTGAGCAGCTGCCTGAGTTACGCAATACCAATCCCGTCTCATTGGTGGCAGTCTCATCCAGCAATTTCCTGCACGATTTGCTTACCCGATTTTCGTCATTAAATAGAGCACGTCGAGTCCTGGGTTGGATCTTGCGTTTCTCAACCAACGCTCGCATTGCAGCATCAGCGCATCGAACTCAGGGTGACCTTACGGTATCCGAGTTACAAGCTGCCATGCAATATTATGTCACTTCCACTCAATCCATCCATTTCTCAGCCGAGATAGCTCGTATTCAGACCCAACAAAACACCAGTCATTGCAAACATTAACCCCTTTTCTGGATCAAGCCGGTGTTCTTAGGGTGGGCGGTAGACTTTCGCGTTCTCAGTTGCGTTATCCAGCTCAACACCCAATATTGCTGCCCAAACGAGCTCATTTGTCATATCTGATATGCCTTCACTTGACATGCCTTCATGCTGGTCCTACCACTTGTATGGCGCACATTCGATCCGAATATTGGATCCTATCTTTGCGCAGTTTGATTCGTTCGGTAATTTCATCATGCCGCACATGTAAATTGTTCAGAGCGCGTTCGCCTCAACCATTGATGTCAGATCTTCCGTCGGTCCGCCTGACACCAGGCCGTCCCTTTATCAACACGGGCGTCGATTATGCTGGCCCTTTCAACGTCAAGTCTTCGCGACTGCGTAAGGCCCCCATTACCAAAGGTTATTTATGCCTTTTCGTGTGTCTGACCACCAAGGCATTGCATCTGGAGTTCTCCTCCGAGCTATCCACCTTTGCTTTTCTATCGGCCTTAGATCGTTTCATAGCACGTCGCGGTCTACCTCAGTCCATTTTGTCGGACCGAGGAACCAATTTTATTGGCGCCAACCGCGTCTTAAATGAAGCTTCAGTATTCATGCGCGATCATTCATCCGAAATCACTTCGCACCTCAGTTCCCAAGGCATTCAGTGGCATTTTAACCCTCCCTCTGCTCCAAACTTCGGCGGTATTTGGGAAGCAGGTGTCAAGTCCGTCAAAACCATTCTAAGCCGTATCACTGCAGATACTTGCTTTACTTCCGAAGAATATTTTACCTTCTTTGCTCGTATTGAAGCCATCCTTAACAGCCGACCTTTGTGCCCTCTTTCATCAGATCCTCTCGAGGCATCCGATTACCTCAGCCCTGGACATTTCTTAATTGGTGCTCCTTTATTAGCCCGTCCAGAAATGCCCCCATCGCCATCATGTTCACTCACCCAAAGATGGAAAGCTATCACGCAGATCTCCCGACAATTTTGGGATCGCTGGTCTCACGAATATCTCAACACCCTCATGCAACGCCATAAATGGAATCGTCATTCCAAGGAAATTTCTGTTGGCGATGTTGTTTTCATCAAGGGAATCTCAACTTCTCCTCTTCATTGGCCCATGGCTCGGGTAGAATCCCTTCACCCCGGCGCTGATGGCGTGCACGGGTTGTCACCATACGCAACCCATCTGGTTCATTCGTTCGGCCCGTCAATCGGCTTGTCCCCCTTGACTCTCAGGCCTAAGTTTCACAGTTGTCATTCATTTATTCATTTTTTTTTTTCTTTCTCTTTTTCTTTACCTTTTCCCCTTTAACGTTTCCATTCTCATTATTCCTTGTTTCCTCAATCATGTACATAAACTCTCAAGTAAATCATGCTATTTCATTTGTGTTAGCTCTCATTTAACCCGGAAATTAGTTGCTCTAATTTGGTGGGCGGTATGTTTACGCCATTTGCGTAAAATTAATTTCATTTTAATTTGAATTTGCTAATTAATCAGTAATTACCCGAAACCATTCGGTATTTTCAGTGAATCACAGACGCTGGCGCTGCCTGCCGGCTCGATCAGAGTTTTTCCCCCCACTTTTGTCACTCGACTGGTAACTTCTTGTTCATTATAGCGTCCTTTTTTGTCTTCAACAGTTGTCATTTTTTCACACTGTTTTTCAAGCGTATTTTCAACGCCATTATTTTTTATTTTTGTCATTATTCAATTCACGATTACGCAGTCTTGGAGAAGCGACATTTCAGATTGAACGCAGACAGCTATTGGATGAATCGGGACTTCGATAAATCTGGAGTTTGGGCCCGGATCTCTAGGTTGTCGGAGTTCAAGAAGGGAGATTCGCACGCTGTCGTCACATCGCAGCAGGTAGGAATTTACATTACTGTGTTTACATTTGAAATTGTCATTTCTCTAACGAGACTCTCCAATAATTACAGTCCACTTAAAACTCAAACGTATAGCTAATTATCCCCAGGCTAATTAGTTTCTCGAATCAGTCGCCTCGTTTGCCGGTTGCGATTTCAACTGGTGAAATTTCAAACAAATTTATTGGTACTCCGTATTCCGGATTATTCTGTCCAACTATTAATTTTATTAATACTCAATTTAATTTTCAATATTCACATTTATTTATTTATTTGAACAAAAGTTCAACATTTATCATTTATTATCTTTAAATTTCAGAATTTCTGGTTTCATTGTACGTAATTTCCTTTTATATTTTCCTGTAAATATCCACTAATTCCATTTGTTCCTGATAGTAATAGCATTAAAATGGCTCCACCAACCCAAGAAATACAACAACAAATTTATTTAGCTATTAGTCAGCGAAATGATAGTTTTGCAGTTGCCACTGCTTTATCAGACTCTGCTAAGACAATGACTATAGCCGATTTACCTCGGCTTAAGGCTAACTATGAACGCTTATCTGAAATTGAACAGGAATTCAAGAAATTTAATTTTCTAATACACTTGTTGCTTCCTTGACAATAAACAAATTTTGTTGGTTGGCAAGCGGAGAGGATTGTTTATTTATCAATCTCTATAAATGCTAAGAAAATACATTTAAATTTTCTATAATTAGAGGCACATCGCATTTGTACAGTTAAGAATACACTTAGTCATGTTAGACAAGTTAAAAAAAACGCATTAATTTAGTTTACTTTCACCGATCACATTAAAGATGAAAACCATTTCGTATATTTATAGTTGGTATGTTTTCACATCCTCCCCTTCCTCCCCCGGTCCCCCAAAAATACTTGGAGGGACCCCGGATCTCCGAAAGGAGTAGTTGGCATACCGCGGCGTAATTGACAGAACATTTTGGCCGGAGCAAAATATAGAATAAGCAATATACAGCATTTACTGGAGTAAAAACCTAAAACGTCGCTCAAGTCACATGCTAAAAAATAAAAGACTATTAGTAACGATTAAATGAAAAAAAAGCGTGGATACTTATAAAATAAGCCACAGTCATAGGACTTTAAGAGTTTATCCCAACAAAGGCAGCCTGAAATCATAGAATGCCGTGCCACTTGAGTTAGTTATAGATGTTCACAAAATACTAAAAAAGCCAGTATAAGCATTTGCTTAGGCATTTAGTTAAAACCAAAATGTATCTGCTGCAGATAAAACCATACCTTTAACTTATCGAGTTCTTTCCGAAAACGGGAAAGCAATCTCCTGTGACCTTATTAAGGACAGACAGGCCATCAATAACTCTTTAGGGCCTGTGAACGAGTAATCCAAGCAGACCCGTGTGAGCTCTGTAGACTTGTATACCAGGGCTCATATGCTTTATGCTTTCAATGCTGATGTCAAATGCACGCGTTTATCCTCTTCCAGCCGTCTAGGAAGTGCAGATACCAGTCGGCGCCGGTAATCTAATCTCTCCTAAGCGTTGCGGAATGGTAAATACTCAACGCTGTTCCCGTTTTGTTACAAAAATATTTATTACTACAGAGAATAGACATGCTAACGGTGGAGGAATGCGTATGGATAATTGATCATAAACCTGATAAACTAAGTCCATACTAAAATGGTGATTTTATCTTATTTATAGTTTTATTTTTATAGTTACCCGGTACTCACCAGAAAGGTACGTTTATGAGTTGTTCAGAATCGTTTTTCTGAGAAATGTTTAGTTTAATTAGAATTACTGTTTTTTTTTATCTAAAGTATATGACTTTATTCATGTTATATTTCATATTTACAATTATTTAATATAGTTTTGCACGTGGCATCATTTTTTTTCTTTTTACGTTGTTATGTGTTATAATCTAAGCTTCCAAACTATTATGAAAATTATACGAATTGACGAAAAGTATGACGATATGCAATAAACCATAAGGACCTCTATTGATGCGATTGAAGTTGTAAATTGGCTTTACGCACATTTAACACCAGACGTACTATTGGTATTCAGTAGTATGGACCAGTGGACAATATTGGTTGCCTAAAAAATGTTATTTTAAGTGATTTCTATGATAGCTTGATGGTGCAAACGTTTAATACTTTCAGGTTTACTTATAATTAGAATAGTATTACAAATAAAAGTGTACAATTATTAAGTAGTGTCATAGTATAATTTTAATGGAATTTATGTTCGTTACTCTAGTAAATTGTAGTAACCAAAAAAGACAGACTTAGCATAATGTTTAACATTGTTTAAAATAATATTCAATTTTCCGAAAAAGACATGAGAGTAACGGAAGGTTAATGTTGGGTTTATCGTAGGCTTTTACAGACCGATTGCTCCTAATCCGAATCCTCAATAAATTAGTCAACCAACTCTTCGAGAACAATTCTTAGAAACTAAAGAATTCTCCATCTTCAGGAGGGCGACAATGTTCTGACTGCTAAGCAACAGGCAACTAAACTGGCCGACCATTACGCTAGGAATATTACGGCTAGGACGGGGTACTACCACATGCCTCCTCCAGTAGATGCTGAACAGAACCACATGTTTGTATCACCCAAGCAGCTCAAGGCGATTCTTCGCCGGTGCCAGGGGAACTGAGCACCAGGGCACGACGGGATACCAACAGTGCTGCTCAAACAAATGACAAGGAGAGGGGTAGTACAACTCCCAAACTTGTGCCAAGTCGTTTACTTAAAGAAAATAGTTGATCGGATTTGTCTTTTAGGTAAGAAACATTTTTTTCTTTGACAAATCACTAGTGTAGCGACCGCTAACTACATATGTTAACCCTATACTCTATTCCATACATATTTTAAGCAAAATTAAAATAACATGAACTAAATGTATTGCATCTGATACTTTCGGTACATCATACAGAGTGACATGATTCATATATTATTTTTGGATTATAACTTTGTTTTTTTTATTATTGATAACGATATTGGTCAATGGTATATATTATCTGATGTAATATAATTATGCAATATTTTCCAAAAAACAAGAATGTGTCTTTAAAAATACGATTTTTTTGCTCACATAGTGGCATGAGTGGCTGTCCGATAGAATGAGAGTGGCAATATAGCATTCAGACTGACAGATCCAATTCGATCATCCAGTACATTTCAGTACATTTCAAAGTCATTCTGGCTTGCTTACTAAATTAAACACGCGTAATTATAAATTCATATTTTGATATATTTTTATAGAGTAATTTTGATATTCATTTACTTCTAAAGGAATATTAACAGGTAGGAATCGTTTGCTCGATTAGCTCAACTCTTACGATTATTATAATAGTTGTAATGTGGTACATCGTACATGGTGTGTTAGTACGGATTTGAATGTCAGGTATGTTTGTGTGGATCACACGGCAGATTCCCATGTCGGGCTCTCTGTCAGTTTGTATTTGTTTAACTGGGAGCTTAGAGACTTGTGTTTGGCCGGTTACCGTGCGGAACCGAATTTTTCTGTACATCGAATTTTTTTTTCTCGATACATTATGCAGCTTTGTTTATGAATCATACGAGAAAAAACGTATTAACGTATAAACACCTAACTTTTGAAAAGAACTGAATCATCATATTCAAATTCATCTTTGGGTGAAGTAGATTTGAATAAATTCAGAATTCCAACACTTGCTAGGCAGTTGATGCAATCCGTGGAAGGATTTTGCACAAAGCTCGGTCACGTAGCAGCGAAAAGCCATGAGAGTTCTTAGGTCTATTATCTGTTGCATACTGGTGATAAAGATGAGCCAGTCAAAGTCCATATATTATATATGTTTCCAATGTCCATACGACTCAGTATATGTTGGTAAAAAGCATTGCTCTATTTTAATGAATTATTATGTCCTTTCGGTATAAATTTACAACTGTAAGAAGGGTGTTATAAAAATCCGGATCGGTCTATCGGAGCTGTTAAATGGATTGGATCTTAAATTTTCCTAATTTCATTTCTCTTAATATTAGTCTCAATTTTCAGTTCCACTTATGTTTCGATTGACCAGTTCGTTTTACCGAAAACAAACCATGGGCAACACAAAATGCGAAATGCACTCAACTGAGTTTAAATTATAAGATTAAATCTGTTTTGTTCCCGAACTGTTAATGTGTTAACCCGAGCTGAAACATGTATCTTATTTTTCCTTCTGAAGTATGGTTTATTTTACCAATAAAATAAAACAGCTAGAGCAGCAGACTTTCCCAGTTAATCATGTGACCTACATCTTAAATCTTAAGATTGAACGATGGTCGCCTGTTACACACTTGCTCAGAAAGTTTTCTAAAGCTTGACTAGTCTTTGTGGATTTGTGGGCCGAGTGGTGGATGAGAATGCCGATAAATCAGAATATCTGTTCTATGCTAATTCAATACTCTACGTAATTTTAAATCGTTCCGTAATGAATGCCATGCTCAAAACAACCATGGGTGTTTCAGTAAAGTGACTTGGTATAACAGATAATAAAGCGCTTTCGTAAAATGAGTTTGTGAGTTTGATTTTGACGCGGGTCAACAAATCTCGGCTACAAAAGTAGCTTTTCGTATACGTAAAGCTTGACGTACGTAAATACGTCAAGATATATTTTGTCTGATTGTTTGTTAATGATGTTATAAATCATAGTCTTAATAGTTATAAAAATTCAATATGTTCGGGAAAACCCCAAAACTTTAATTTATCATTGTCTTAAAGTTAGGTATTTTATTTACATATTAAGGTTCCCACAATCTAACGTTTCAGTTAGTCTTATTGGCTTTTAAACTCTTCTTATTACATCTTGAACTGAACAAATCAGGTGAATACAGTTTTTGAATCCGTGGAATTGGGTACGAAATGAACGAATGAATACTACTTAGTCCTTTACAAAAAAAACGGGTCTGAGGGATTTTGTATGTTGAAAAATCTTTTATTTGCACTGTCCAATAGTGTAATCATTAGCCTCGATTCGTGTTCCTTTCACTCAATATTTGTTATTCGATAATTTCACCATTTCTAATGTCCAACGGCGCAGCTCATAGTAAACTTTAAGCACGAAAGACTTAAAAAAATAACTTTATTAAGATAAAATTACAATCTGCCTCATTGGGCAATAAGTTATTGTGATAAATGATCTCATTCATACAATATTCATTCACTCGCTCATTCATACAGTATTTACAAACAGCCGAGAGACCTCCCATGTCCACATGGTTGCCACCTCCCTTGCATGTGAAGGAGTAAGCGGAGATTTGGGAGGTTTCCCACGCTCCTCCGTCAGGCTCGTCACCGGATAAGAGCCAGTGGAGGCTGACCAAGAGCGCGAGAGCTACATACGCTCAGGACATGATTAGAGAAACTGACTATTGCCAGGACTCCCACTTATAGCAGGTCACGAGGTCACTTCCATTTTAGTCTCCGAAGAGTATTATAGGGATGAGCACCACTCATGGTGCAATGACTGCTTGGGGATTAAGGTGGTTAATTTTATGAATTTGAAAGGGATGAGCTCAAGAAAGTAAGGTATATTAATATCATTATGAAGGGATTTGTTGCTGACGTAATAAGGGGCATTTACTATTGTTTTCAAGACTTCACTTAAAAAAATAATAATAATAGGAAAGCCAGCCCACGACCGATTATTCTTCCTAAGTCATTTTGTATGAAGGTACTACCTTTATAATCTTCAGCTATCTAATCTGTGAACGCGATGACTTGGGTTTCTCATCCATTCTTTAGGCCTCAACAGTCTTAATAATCATCTCTGATTTCTTCAAACAGTTCGCTTCGGCGGCCGAGTGGATTTTTTGTTGTTTATGTACTGAATCAAGGGCACGACTAGAAGTAGTTTACTATTTCAAGACCTTAACATTCCTCCGAAATATGGACTATTTAAGATTTGCTTTTTATGCCGGATCTTAAATAGTAAAATACATTGGTATGCCTTTTAAAGGCTGATTAAAAGACATATTAGTAGCATTGGTGACTGATTTTCGCATTTTTCCCAGCATTATCTTTAATTATTAACTAATTATCGTCCGGGGGACAAGCTAGAAAAAAAGGATTTGCGGGTCTTTGACGTCACTGAGTTGACGTTAGGAGTAATTATATTGACTGGGAACCTTCCCTTATGGGTCGTTGAAACGATGAATGTCATGCATTAATAAAATTAGTAATATTTAAATTATTATTTACCAAAATTTACTGTAAAAAAAACAAACAAAAACTGAATTGCGTGTACAATAAATACATACTGTTTGTCTTTTCCAAAATCAATGAAAATTTTATATGCCACAAAATTGAGAACAAAGACATTTCACAAATCAATATAAATGTGGTAATTGCTCTAATTAAAATATTGTTTCACTATTATGAAAATGTCATCAAACAAAAAATTAATAGCCAAAAATGCAAATAAAACTTCAAAATCCTTTAAATGTTTAATATTTTTATAAAAAAGGGATATAAACAAATATATGAACAGATTAAGTCAACAGCATAAAATATTCAGTACATAGAAATGTCAAATACAGGAAAGAACAAAAACGCTGAGAAGACAGCCCTTTATTTTAAAAGGCTGATACAAGCTCTAATGTACGAATGTATAATTACCGATGAACCTTTACTACTAAGCTGAGATTCAACCTTTTACCTGCTGTTCATAGTTTGAGTAAAAAATTTTGTCTGTTCGATGATTGATGTTGGTTGCAAAAAGTTGGGTCTACAACTCACAAAGACGTGTTAACATCTAGGATTTCAGCAGGGAATTAGACATCACAAAGTCGTTGCACCACTGCTTATACCATTTGAGAGCCCAAATTCATGTAGGTGAATTTAGTTTGGATAAACTAATGCACTGGTATAAATAGCTATATTTGCCGTCACGAAATTATAATCTTGAGACCCGCAATACATGGCAAGCCCTGTTGTGGGCCACTCTGTGCAATACTTCTCTTCTGTCCACGTGATTAGTGATTTGCCCACCCGTATGCAGCATCACGGTGCCAAGTAGCCCCTTCATCCCAAACTAGTACAGCCCAAAATAATACAGGGATATGTAGAGACATATGCCAGAGGGTATTTAATTATATCATCTTGCATTTAATTTACGACCGTTCGATAATGGTGGATTGTTACAGTGTAGTGAAATATTTTCAATAAATGCAATTTTAATCATCAAGCGCATCCCATCCTAAATTACTGATAAAACCGATTATAAAACAATCTGACTTTTATACATCCAATCCCAAGAAAATATTTCCGTCATTTTTTTAGCGATTTAAAACGGTCGCTATCTAACACCGTCCCAAACAAATTCTCAGGACTTAAAAGCAATATCTTCGAGATTTGCTATGGAACCGAACTGTTGTTATTATATATTACAAAAAATTTTTTAGTCCCTACATCATTTTCTTGTTATCACAACCTGATGCAGATATACGTAGCATGCCGAAACGTTGCCATAAATTAACTTGTTGAAAACTTAACATCACTTTTTCTTCAACCCAAGCTGATGATGCATGATGCATGAAGTGACAATGCACATACACAGTATATTGTAAATAGCCAATGATTGCGATACTGTGGATGGGCTATGAATTTGGTAATTCATCACGGTCTGATGATGGTAGATTTTTATTCAGATAACAAACGAGAAGATTAATGACGACGCAGGATTAACTAACACGCGTCTTAGTCTCTGGAAGTATTATAAAGTTATAAAAATTAACCGATCTTTTTTTAAACCTTTCTTCTGTTGTGCTGCCTATTCGTTAGCAATGGCTGCATCAGACATGAGTCTGGCTAAGGCCTGCCAGGTGGGGGGGAGGGGGCAGGAGGGGGCAGGAGGGGGCAGGAGGGGGCAAGAGAGTGCAGAGAGGTGCACTCCCCACATAACAGTCTTATAGTCGTCTGAACGGGCTAGGTCTCTTAAGGTCCAGGTACGTACACCGACTTTTAAAGTGTTCTTATGTCGTCCTATGTGTCCCTAGATCAGCACAGGTGTCGTCTTTTGGCTAGGAAAAGGCCATTTTCGGTCAATGTAGATGGAAAAAAATAATAACTGGTGGCTTACAATTTTTTGCTAACAATTTTATCAGGAACCGTGCCAAAAAATAAAATAAGCAACTGTAAATTATTATTATTTATTATGTTCGTTTATTGACATTATTAAATATTTATCTATAAAATATTAATTAAATTCATAAAACAACGCACATAAATTAAGTAAAAAATAATTAATTTTTATAAAAAATAGTAAATCTTGAACAAGGTAAAAATAAAAATAAAAATTACACCATTTAAAAGCTCGGAAAACACTCCACTTTTTTAGGCATTGAGTTGACCAAGTTAGTATTGTTTCTTATAAAAATTCAAGTCAATTAATCACACAGTTGAGTGGAATAATTTAATTTTCTCATTAAGAAAAATTAGTAATAATAAATCATTTAAAATTTTACTGATATATAGAAGTAAATTAAAATATAAAAGATTTTGTGTGAACAACTCCTTTATTACAGAGGTAGCTTTCAATTGAGACTTATCTGTTTTTATTGAGAATGAACTATGAATCCATAGATAGAAAACTAGAATATTTCAAATGCATCACGGTCTCTAAGATAATTCCATCTTGTTCTCAGCTGTTGAATTCAACACCAACGACTCTGTATTTGCCGAATCGGTGAATGATTGGACCTGAAGAAAATGGGCTTCATTCGCCTCACTATCTTTCTGGGACTCTGATAATGTTTTGAAATCTACCTAAATTTATTATTACTATCTTTGTTATTTAAGTATCAGAAATTTGCATTGTAAAGATAATTCGGTTTCTATGCAATCTGTATGTTTACAATTTTTATTACAAAATATCATTTATTAATGTTTTATTCTTCTTATTACTACCACGACCCTCACATGCTAGCAACTTGTTGACTTATACACGACAAGAGCTTGAAAAGGCGTTGTTGTGACAAGTGAACTCTCTTGTCTAAACCATAAAATATCACAGCTTCCCCACTTATATTGCCCTAAAGCAGGATTGACTTGAATCAATCACATTACGCTTAAAGTTGGCATATATTTCTGGCTAAGAGTCAACAAAGTTCATGAGCATTGAGCACTCAAAAAAGTACATTTAGTACTGATCCACGTGTTTGCTTACGTATCAATTTCATTTCTAGTCTAATTGAAAATTTTCTGCCTCCAAAAAATTGAATAAAAAACAATTTAAAGCAAGGTCTAGAATTAACACTGGTGTGATTTGTTTTCATCATTATGTTTTAATCATAGAGTCGTGGAGTTTTTTTATTTTCCCCAAAAGGTTTGTCTAGTGGACGTTCGCCCTTCTTTCATTAACCCATTCATATGTTGAGGTAGGACATATGTGTTTAGCTCTCAGCATTACATTTAGTTTTATTTACCAAATTATATCATTCCTTCTACGATTAGCTGCTCATTTATCCTCACGAGGCTAAGTTGTCATCAACTAGACCCATATCCAAAAGAAAATGTCCTTGTTCGAACAAGGGATCGAACCCGTTTTCGAAGTTAGAAGATAGTATGTCAATGGCTAGAGTATAAAGGCCAAATAGCTAGATATATTTATCCAATACATAAAATTTAATGCACATAATTTTCTTCATAATTATGTTACTTACCGCTTATTACTTGTCGTACTATTATTCATCTTATAGGGTATTTGCACAACTTCAGAGTTTACGAATCATAATAAAATCTGACCTGTTTTGCTGACTAAAATTTACAACGACAGAAAATTGGAAAATTTTAGTCCAGAAAATAAGCTCCGTTAAATAGAAGTTGGACGAACCAATTAATTTGAAACGTTCCCATTTCAGAACAAGATTTCAAAATTGTTTACTTTACAAAGGAATAAAAATAATATAAGATTATGTGAACAAAACAAAAATCTAAAACAGTTTAATTGCAGTAAGGATATTAAAGGTAGAAGGTAGACGCTATATGGTCTGAGCCGTTAAATTTAATTAAAATAACTTTGTATTAATTATCATTTCAATAAATTTTCCCGGTCTACTTATAAAATAATCCACCGAAAACACAAACAAGATTATTATTATAATTATTAGCTAGGTAGGTGCTTTTTTAAGGAAAATTCTTCTGCGCCTGGAATCTGTACAGTAACTTTCGTCAATTATGAAATGTAGATATTAATTTGAGGCATGTATGAAATCTTATGGCCGAATCATGCGTGGATTTTGTTGTATAAGGAAATAAAATAAATTAAGCTATAATTATATTATTATAGGATATAAAGTTTTATTACTTAGCCCTGAATATCGTCAAAGAGCTATGCAGTCATATCGAAGGATGTTAGTGGAGGCGGTTATAACAAAAAATAAAGTTTTAATGGCCAAGAATATAAATCATGCCCTTAACTCGCCACAATTGATAATGTTTTTTCAAGTCAATATTTCAGATATATAATATGTATATATAAATATATATATATTGAAACCTACCTCATTTTTTACCATCTCTCTTTTTACTTTATTTGATCAATTTACCTTAACTAATTTGGCAGGTCTGTCATGAGATCTTTAATTCAAATTGCTTCATGTCTTTAACATAAGAATTTATCCCGATTGAGTCGCCCGATCTCAAGGCTAATGTTGTCGTTATTAATCAATTAAGAAACTAGGAATTGTGAAATATATTCAAATAGAATGGTTATGACAATAATTATAATTAACATACAGTATTGACAACATGTATAAAAAAATATTCAAATTCTTTTAAATTATCACAGTTACTACTAATTACAAAACATGAATTTGAGCTCATTTTTTATGAATGGATCCATAATAGTAAACAATATTGCTAACACCCACCTACAACTTATCCGCCCATCTGTCTAAACCCACCATGGCATTCAATAGACATTGAACTGCTTTTCTTTTCTTCTCTCAGTTCAATCGATAATCTTTCTGTAATTCAACCAACGTTACTTTCTACTGTTGATTCTTCAATAGTATGGCAAACACCAATTCGGGAGCTTGCCGGCTGCGTTCTTCTCGACGGCTAGGCTAAGACTGCTTTTTAGCTTATCCCCACTCCTAGGAGTATTAGGGAAAATGACCATTAACATATGTAAGGGTTCATGATCTTTATTCTCAAATATCATGAATGTCTCAATATATATATATAAGTTATTCACCACCGGGTAGAATGTGATAAAGAGAAGGAAAACGGGAACGTAAGACTAACTTCAGCTCTCGAAATAGACTGTCTTTATTTCTCTTTGTAATCCGACATATACGGGATCATGGGATGTTTATGTCCCATGATCGCATTAGTTTACAATACAGAGCTACCTCTGACTTAAACTCCCACCTGCCAGTTCCCGACCATCCGTCGGGAACTTAACAGCGAACTATGTACAGTTGATAGAGTATCGTACCCCGATACTCTTAGCGGACAATACAATATAAAATACTAAAATAAAAAAAAACAGAAACTTCAAACACAGGCTAAAAATATTAAAACTAAAACAAACAAAAGAAAAATACATTCGCTGATACAGATTTATGACCGAGACTCTCGCTGGTATCTTCAGCTGCTCTACATGCACGTTCCTGCGCTTCCGCGGTTCGCGAACACTCTGTATGGTTACGATATTGTGTTCGCGAATCGCGACCACCCTAAAGGGGCCCTCGTAATGGATTAGCTCTTTACCCCGGTTCGATGCAATCTTGTGGTGTACGGTGGTCCCTATTGTGACGCGACCTTCGATGGGTTTGACTCCCACATTCTCCCTCGCCACTCTCCTACGTTTTTCAGCCGTAATCCTCGCGTAGGCCTTCCCCCAGAGTTCCCCCACCTCCGCGCGGTTGTTGACGACGAGTGTGGCCGTCTCGTCTCTCTCCCCCGTTCCTCTGGTGTCTCGGCGACGTCCCCGCAGGCCAAAAAGAACCCCGTAGCCGTGTGTATCGAGTGATTGTAAGCTATCACCGCTAGTGGCATAGCCTCAGCCGGCTCCAACATCTTTTCGGCATGATAGACGCGGAGATGATCCCCCAGGGTACTGTGGATACGCTTAATTCCGCCCCTGCTCTTTGGGTGTCCCGGGGTGTTGACATGCCATCTGACATCCAGCAACTTCATCTGCTCTCTTATGTCGGCGTTGTCAAATTCCCTGCCACCATCTGATGCTATTCAATCGGGGACACCATAAAATTGGAACCACCTGCGCAGTGCTCCTAATACGGCCTCTGACGACTTTTCGCGGACGGGGTATGCCATGGCCACCTTATTGAATAGATCAACGACGGTTACCCACTTGTGGCCCTTCCAAGTAAAAGTGTCCGTTTGCAAGTCGGTCAGGGGTGTCTGTGCCGTGGGGGTCTCTTCTTGCGGTCCTATCGGTGGGTGTCGATCGTACTTCGTGCGATGACAGATCTCGCACGCTTCTATCGTCTCCTGGATGGTTTTACGCATTCCCCACCAGAAATACCTGCGCTTCAATGCCTGCGCTGTTTCCTGTTCCCCCCGATGATTTGTTTTACCTTGGTGGTATGCAAGCGTAATTTCTTCTTTCATGGTATCATCCATGACCGTTTCTATCGTGCATCGCACGAACGTCCGGTTAATCCTAATCCGCTCCGCTCGCCATAACCTCCTAATTTTCTCCCAAATGGTCCCATTCCCTACATAGATATGGTGCGTTTTCCCCGGCTTGGAAGGTTCGTTGAGTAGATGGCAGATCTGGTCCAGTTTTACTCCCGGCTGTGACCAGATGGTCCTTGTTGTGGACCTGTTGTAATCGCTACAAGCAATCTTCGTTAGTCGCGCTGTTCGTGTCTTCCAGATTATCTGATGACAAATATGGAAGCAGCTGACACCTGCACACCGACTGTCAACACACAGCTGACACCTGCACATCGCCTAAGTCAGCAGAAAGATAAGCACTCCTTAATCTAATCTG
This sequence comes from Acanthosoma haemorrhoidale, assembly GCA_930367205.1. Classification (NCBI taxonomy): domain Eukaryota; kingdom Metazoa; phylum Arthropoda; class Insecta; order Hemiptera; family Acanthosomatidae; genus Acanthosoma; species Acanthosoma haemorrhoidale. The sequence goes on along the minus strand of OV884014.1, from coordinate 104,226,482 downwards.
TCCTTATATAATTCTCCTTTTCCTCTCACCAGCTCTCATTCATCTCGTCACTGTACCCCTGACGTATTACTCCATCACTCTTATCATATAAGTTTGTGGGTAATTAACAAAACACTTATTAAGGTTATTATGGTTTATTACAGTCTTATCACACACACTCTACTATGCTACAAAGTTCAATTACAAAGAGGTCCTAGTACAAAGAGGTTCTAATACAAAGAGGTTGACTAGATTTAAACAATACTTGATACCTCCAGTCCCTACATTACCCCCTATCCAGTGAACACGTTACTATTTATGAAACACAATTGTGAATTACCTTAATAGGAACTATAGCATTCATAGCATCGTTCAAAAAAATATACTGAAAATTCAAGAAACGAAATGGAAAACTATTGATTCGAAACAAAATTATTATATATGAATAGCTTCAAAGAATAATAATCAGAATATAGAAAATTCATTCAAACAAGTATTTCTTCCAAATATCTTGCAGGAAACCGCACAGTTCTACCACTTCTAGTAGAGGTTGGTACAGTTTCAGGTTGCTTCTGTTGTTTCTCCTGGTCTGTAGGCTGCGTCCTTAATACTGGAAAATCATCTGGAGACTGGGCTAAAGGTAAAGTCGAAGAGTCTTGTTGGTTCATATCTTCATCGGCAAGAAAATAAGCTGGTTTTAGCCGGTCAATAGAAACCGCAATGTCCTTGCCATGGATTTCCAATCGAAAATATTTTTCTAAACGGGTGATGACACGGAAAGGTCCTTCGTATGCTGGTTCTAGGGGTTTCTTGATCCGATCAGTGCGCATAAAAACATGTGAGCACTTCTGTAAGTCCTTGTAAATAAAAACGCTCCTAGAAGACTTGTGATTTACAGGAACAGGCTTCAGCTGACGCATTTCCTCTTGAAGTTCTCCGACCCAATCTTGTGAATCTGAGAATGTCCGTGATCCATTTGCAAAAAATTCTCCAGGTAATGTGATAGTTTTTCCATAGAGCATTTGAGATAGGGAAGAATTAGAATCCGGGTGAATTTCTGCTCGCAAGCCTAACAGCACAGTTGGCAAAGTTTCCTTCCAACTCCGGGAATTATGTGCCTTCAATGCTGTTTTCAATGTACGGTGGAGTCGCTCAATCTTGCCGTTGCATTGAGGGTGATAAGGCGTAGAGCGGTAGAGTTTGACGCCACATAACGCACTAAAGTGTTTGAACAATCCTGAGTCAAACTGACGACCCTGATCACTCGTTATGCGTCTGGGAACACCAAATCGCGCAACCCAGTGACTGTAAACAGCCTTAGCAACTGTTTCAGCAGTGATGTTGTTGAGTGGTACAACTTCCATCCAACTGGTGAATCTATCTATCATAGTTAACGCGTAAACGTTCATCAGGAACTTTATATTGTCCTACCGGAGATTTCACATGACGGTTGATCTTAGTACGCTGGCATGGCATACACGCTTTAGTCCAATCCTGGATGTTCTTTTTAACATTGAGCCAAACATATTTACCCGATACCTGCTTGACGGTCGCCTTAATACAAGGATGAGCTCTATCATGAATAAGATGAAAGACTTGTTGCCGGAATGCCTTGGGGATGAATGGCCGGATGGCGTCCGTACTGACATCACACCAAAGACGATTTCCACTAGGAAGCTCGTAACTTTTTAATTTTAATGCAGAATCAGATGTCATAAGATTCTGAAGTTCGCTGTCCGTCTTCTGTTCTTCGGCTATCTTGTCAAAGTCTAACACGTCTAGAGCCTCAATCCGCGACAAAGTGTCCGCAACAATATTTTGCTTTCCACTAATATGGCGGATTTCTGTGGTAAATTCAGATATGTACTGCAATTGTCTTTGTTGGCGAGGGGAAGCTTTGTCATTTCTCTGCTTGAACGCAAAAATAAGCGGTTTATGATCCGTAAAAATCACAAAGAGACGCCCTTCTAACAGATGCTTAAAATGCTTGACCGATAAATACATGCTCAACAACTCTCTGTCATATGCACTGTAAGACTTTTGAGCATCATTAAGTTTTTTAGAGTAAAAAGCTAGAGGTCCCCACCCATTAGTTTCAAGTTGCTGGACCACACCACCCAAGCCAACATCGCTGGCATCAATGACAAGTGCCAAGGGATAGTCTGGGCAAGGATAAGTGAGCACAGTTGCATTAGCGAGATCAACTTAGCATTGCTCGAATTTGGCAACTGCTTCCTGAGTCCATGTGATTTTCCTATTGTCCTTTTTCCTTGCTTCTCTAAGATAGTCATGCAAAATGGCTTGAGTTTCTGCAGCCTTGTGTAAATATCCTCTGTAAAAATTTAGCATTCCCAAAAACTGGCGAAGCTGCTGAACAGTCTGGGGAAGCTTGTAGTTAACGATGACATTGACCTTCTCTGGAAGAGGTATTGATCCCTCTGGAGGGATTCTGTACCCCAAAAATTCCAATTCTTGCACTCCAAACATAGATTTGGCTACACTTATACGCAAGCCATATTTGTCCAAGCGGTTAAAAACAATCTCCAAATGACGCTTGTGCTCTTCTTCCGTTGACGAAGCAATTAGGCCATCATCTAAAAAAATAAACACAAAATCGAGACCAGTAAAAACTTGATGGATAAAACGTTGGAAACTGCTGGGTGCGTTTCGTAACCCTGGAGCCATGACATTAAATTCGAAGAGCCCAAATGGAGTGATAATAGCTGTTTTTGATTTATGCTCCTCAGCTATGGGAACTTGATAATAGGCCTTAAAAAGATCGATTTTAGAAAAAATTGTTTTTCCATGTAACATATTCTGGAAGTCATCTATCCGAGGAATTGGATAGCGATCAGGAACTGTAAGGTCATTAAGCCTGCGGTAATCACCAAAGGAGCGTAATGAACCATCCTTCTTCGTAACTAGATGCAGAGGAGAAGCCCATTCGGATTTCGATGGTCGTATTATTCCATGATTCAACATGAATTGAAACTCCTCCTTCACTAACTGTAATTTCCTAGAGTCGAGTCTTCTAGCTTTTGAACAAATCGGCCTTCCGGTAGTATGAATGTAGTGTTCTACGTTGTGCTTGCATTCACTAGGTATTAAATTTGGTTTGGTCAGATTCGGAAACTTGGCTAGTAAGTCAGCAAATCTTTGAGAATTTGACACCGTGCTAATGATGTCACCATTTGAAATAGTTGAAATCTCACCACGGATCTGTGCACCTGTGACATCGACAAGTTTCTTATTTTTTAAATCTATTAAAAGATTAAAATGGGCCAAAAAATCTGCACCAATTATTCCTCTGTTCGCTTTAGCCACAATAAAAGGCCACTGAAACTGACGGCGCAAACCCAAATCAATATTTAAAGTTTGTACACCATATGTTGGAATCATGGATCCGTTGGCTGCAAATAAAACAAAATCTCTACTAGGGGACTCGCACTTTGATCTTAGCGGAATTATGGACACATCTGCTCCACTATCGACAAGAAACTTTAGTCTGTTTTTTTTATCCTGGACAAATAAACGAAATTTGTGACTGCCTAAATTGTTAGCAACAGCCGAGGCCACATCTACTGTTGCTTGTGGGAGTTTTCCGACAGCTGCCGCCAAGCACAAGGTTGTGTACACTTTTCTGGTCTACATTTTTTTCCAAATCTCTGGTGAAAATAACAAAATTTTCTTTTGGGGCTAAAACCGCGCCTCAAATGGGAAAAATCTCTGGACGAGCTGCGAGACCTATTTCTAGAATTCAACGAAGAAATCTGAATTTCTAGACTCGCAATTTTTTTCATCAGTTCATTTAGACTTGAGTCCTGACTAACGGAATAGGCACTTGACTGAGGGGTAACCTCTGCTATTTTGTCTGCCATAACTGCCACCTTATCTAAGGTCTCCTCGCTAATGATTACAATATTTTTTATTGAAACCGGAAGTTTTTCCAACCAAAGCGTTCTCAGAATTTTGCCTGTCATATCCCCACCAGCCAAAGTCTGCATTTTACGGAGCAACTGACTAGGCTTGAGATCACCTAACTCTAAACCTGTCAACAGCCTCCTAATTTGCTGGTTATCGCTCTCCTTAAACAGCTGAAGAAGACGCTCCTTAGCTAAAGTATATTTATTAACCTCCGTACCTCTAATAATGTCCCATATATTTTCCATATATTTAGTTTCTAGCTGAGAAACAAGATAGTTAAATTTCGTGTCTTCTTTAATAATACCCACAAGATTGAATTTGGCTTCTATTTGATAAAACCATAATTCAGGTTTACCGGTCCAGAAGGGAGGAATTCTAATTGATACTTTAGTTACCTCCGGTTGGTCCTCTAGTTTAGCCTCAAATTTTTCTCCTGCCGGCGACGCCATGCTGGGAATCACTTAGTTCGATCACGTCGAATTAAATCACGTCGAATTAAATCACGTCGGATCAAATCACTCGAATTAAATCACGTCGGATTATCACTGTCACGTCGGGGTCACCAAATAGTGGGTGATTAACAAAACACTTATTAAGGTTAGTATGGTTTATTACAGTCTTATCACACACACTCTGCTATGCTACAAAGTTCAATTACAAAGAGGTCCTAGTACAAAGAGGTTCTAATACAAAGAGGTTGACTAGATTTAAACAATACTTGATACCTCCAGTCCCTACAAGTTGTATTGTTTGTGTAGTTAATAAACTACTTTTTAAAAAGGCCCCTATGGTTAATAATTATTTAACTGGCGCCCGAACAGGGACCTTAACAGTGTTTATATAACTTCGGGAGAATCTCCCCATTCAGCGATCCCGCGTTTGGCTAGGCTAGACCTGAGAACTTTTCGATTCTTTCCATGAGAAGGCCGACGAAATATTGAACAGGATTTCAAGGACTGATCAAGCACTGGTATATTTTAATATACATCCACCGAGGCTCCAAGAACCACAAATCTGTTATATAGCGACCAGAGGAAGCCGATAGAAGCAAACATTATCTAGAAGAAGACATCACTTGTATTGGTAAATATACTTTATTGTACACATTTACATGCTCATTACTGACAGACTTAATATCAATCGTAACATTCAAGACTTAGAAGAAAACGTAACCATGACTTCTAACGATTACAAAATTTCTACTACAGACCTTAAACTAATCCCAGAATTTGACGGAAATCCCAGCCATCTAGTGCCATTTATTAATAAAATAAATTTTGTAGCTAATAACGTCTGCACAACCGACAATCCACATCACAAATATAACGCAAAACAATTAATAGGACACGCAACAAACAAATTAGTAGGACATGCCGAATATTGCGGAAGACGTAACTATAACTCTTTACTAGAACTGATCCAAGAACTTAAACTTAACTTTCAACTTTTTTGTTTATAACAAAACAATACCCCAATCCATAGCAGAAATATATCAAGTTAAACCCGTAAGAAACGAACATCCCATAAGCTATGTAGAAAGACTGATATTATTACGATACGAACTTGAAGGTAGAATATATACGGACGACACGAAAACAGACTTACAAAAACACACAGAAATGAACATATTTGACGAACAAATAGTTGACCATTGCCAAAGACAACTTGAAACTTCAGTTGACAATTTCCTCCAACACATAATAATAAAAAATTTGAGGGATTTGAAAAAGGCAATAAAAACCACAGGAGTACGAGTAGTCGAAAGAGCATACGGTAACAAACTAACACACAACGAATCCACACAAAGGCGCAGTCAAAACCAACCACTCCCCACTAGCAATTATAAAGGGAGGAATCACGACCCACATTACCACGAGAAAAAACGTGAATTTTATAACAATTATAGACAACAATCCCAACAACCAAGACAGTACAATCAAGAACAACCGCGTTTTAACAACAACTATCCCCGAGACGAAAACTAAAGACATAATCAATCATGGAAACCCCATGAACAAAGACAATACTTTAACAAACCAAACCCCAGACCGGAACAAAGAGAAAATCAGACCGTATCAATGCGCACAGTCAGCAATCGCGTACACCTCACGGAAAATGACAAAGACCAACAAATAAATGAATTACAAGACAGAATACAACAATTATAATCTCGTTATGAGGATTTTTTAGACGTAGGTCCCAACAACAACGAACCTCCAGACCCGAATACCAATTAAATTACACGGACAGTCTCCCAAAAATAAAAGACAGAAAAGGCAAGACATGGCTAATCGACACTGGAGCTTCTAAAAATTATATCAATCCCCATTCCTTACCCGAGGGAACAAAAATTAATTCGGAAGACTTTGTAATGAAAACTCCTACAGGCAGAGCCGAAGGCACTCAAAGCGCCATAATCGATCTCTATCCCCTGTTAGGAATTCAAGCAAAGGTAAAAATGTTAATATACCCCTTAAGCAATCGTTTCGATATTCTTTTAGGATACGAAACGATGAAAGAACTAAAAACAGAAATAAAATGTCACAATGACGAAATAGTAATAAACGGAACCAAACATAACCTGGAAAATGAAATTTACTATATAAATGACTTACAGAAAACAAAAAAACTAATTAGGACAGACCAGATTGATAACAAGCTTTCGGATGAACTTGTGGTACTGATTGGTAAATACGGAGAAATAATAAAAACAAATAAAGAAAAATTACGCGCGACAAACTCAATTAAACATAAAATAAACACAAAAAACGAAAACCCTTGCTACACTAGAAACTATCGGTACCCCGTGCAATTCCAAAAGCAAATAAACGAAGAAGTCGCGTATTTATTAAAAAATAACATTATAAGAAATAGTAATTCCCCATACTACTCACCAGTATGGATAGTCCCAAAAAAAATGGATGCCTCAGGCATAAAAAAGGTTTGAATGGTAATAGACTACCAAAAACGGAACGAAATGACGACTAATGACAAATACTCACTACCTAACATTGAAGACTTACTAAAAAAACTACAAACCGCAAAAATATTCTCAACAATTGACCTAGCGTCAGGATTCCATCAAATCGAAATGGATCCAGAACCAATACCAAAGACTGCATTTAGTACAGAAGATGGACACTTTGAATTCTTACGAATGCCCTACGGACTTTGTAACGCACCACCCACATTCCAACGAGCCATGAATATGATGATATCGAACGTCCCTAACGCTATGATATATATTGACAACATAATAATCTACTCAAAAACAATACAAGAACACCTAGAACATCTTGAAAATGTATTCAAAAAGTTAAAAGAACATGCACTTTCTATCCAACTAGACAAGACAGAATTCTTTAAAAATGAAATCCCCTTCTTAGGATATATTGTCACTCCCGACGGACTAAAAACTAACCGCAAAAAAATAGAAGCAATCACAAAATTACCTTACCCAAACAATGAAAAAACGACTAGACAATTTCTAGGAATGACCGGATATTACCGAAAATTCATAAAAGACTTTGCGAAAATAACGAAACCAATATCAAAATCACTACAGACTAAAACATACGAAACAGAAGAAATAAAAAAGGCTTGTGACATACTAAAAACCCTTATGACAAATTCACCAATATTAGCATACCCGGACTGGAATAAGACATTCTACTTAACGACAGACGCAAGTGATAAAGCCATCGGCTCGGTGCTATCGCAGAAAGATAACGACGGAATAGAACACCCAGTAGCATTCGCCTCACGAGTATTACAACCACCGGAACTAAATTACTCGACTATCGAGAAAGAACTATTAGCAATCGAATGGTCAACACACCACTTTAAACCATACTTATACGGTACTATATTCCAATTACTAACTGACCACAAACCATTAAAATGGATCTATACAATAAAAAACGGAAACACCAGAATCATGAAATGGATCTGGAAATTACAGGACTTTGAATTTGAGATAAACCACATTAATGGAAAAACAAATTACGTAGCGGACTTACTATCACGACAAAACGAGAACTTAGAACAAAACACAAATACTAATCATATAGACGGAGATTTTGAAGAATATTTAAACATACTCCCGTTAGACGAGAACCCAGACTATGACACACTTATAGAAGAATTAGAAAACATGACACAAACAGAACAAATAAATGGCGCAATTAGTATATGTGGAGCAACTGTTCACTCCCAACAATCATCCAACGAACAAATTTGGATAGTAGACAATGACAAGAATATTAACATAGAGAAACACCAGATAATAATAAAAAAGGGAATAAAAGAAATAAACTTTACTAAACCATTTAATAAAAGAAGACATGAAATGAAATTTGACAACTTAGACGACTTACAATCACTAATCGAACAATTTATTAGACCCAAAATTACTTATGGAATTTACTGTGAACCAGATATCTTATTACTCCAACCATGGTACGATAAAACATTTAAAGATATTTCTAGACTAATACAAGAATCATACCCAACGGTTAAACTAAAAAGATACAAAAACTATGTAACCGATATCTTAGACAAAGGACAAATTGAAATAATAAATGACTATCACACCGGAAAAACATCCCACAGAGGAACAATCGAAACATACGACAAACTTAGAAAATTATACTACTTCCCATTAATGAAAGAAACGATAAATGACTTTATTAACAATTGTAAGACATGTAAGAAAACTAAATACGAACGCAACCCTATAAAAACAAAGTACATGATAACACCAACACCAAATAGACCGTTCGAAGAATTAATGATAGACACATTACATTTTGACAGAAAATACATAGCAACTATAATTGGCACATTCTCGAAAAGACTATTTACACACATGATACCAGCGGTAACTGGAATTAACATATTGTGGGGGACTCCCCTTAGTTGGGGGACTCCCCTTAGTGAAAGGCACTCATTAGCCCAAAATAATTTTTCTTTATTTTTCCCACATCCTATTTTTATAAGTTTAAGAGCTAAGAAAAAAAAAAAAAAAAAAAAATTAACATATGCGAAGCCATTAAACTTTACTTAACACTATATCCAACACCCGTATCGATAAAAATGGACAACAGCAAAGAATACAAAAATAATTTAGTACTCAACTTCTTACAAACTAACGAAATCGAACCAATTTACGTAACCCCAGGAAATCCTAATTCATTAGGAACACTAAACAGAGCACACAGTACATTCATCGAAATATTACGAACACTTAACGACAAATAATTAACAAACAAATCATTAAATAACAGACTAATCAACAATAGCATACAACAATACCTTAAACTCTAAACTAAACATGACACCGGACGAAATAACATTCGGAACAACAAGAAGACCTAACAAACAAATAGAAATAAAAGAACAATACGTACAAAAATGCCATGACGAAAAGAACATTATACATGAACTAATACGGAATAAAATCGTAAAAGAAAAAGAAAATAGAACAGAGTTATTAAATACAAATCGCGAAGACCCACCTGAAATAAATGACGAACAATTATATATAAAACTCACCATCGTAAATACAATAACCCTTATAGACCTGTACTATTATATAAAGACAGAAAAGAAATAAACAAAACACATATAAATAAAATTAAAGGGCCACGAAAACAACACCTTAAGACAAACATTACTGTTTCAGAAGGAGAAAATGAATCTGATTCAGACGATAGTAATCAAGACATTTCTATAGACATTGACATCCACTAAAACAGTGACTGACATAAGTAATCCCGGAGTCCTACATTATACAATAAATAACGCAAAAATAATTGAAGAATATTATCGAACATACCATTTCTATAACATTAGTCTACTTGACAGAGAACTAACTAACATACAAAATAATATACTACTGTACCGCAATCTACCAACATACCCTATAATAAAACAACTCATACTTCAAACAAAGAGTAAATTGAACTTACTAAAAACGCATAATAGAAGAATAAAAAGAGGATTAATAAACGGATTGGAACAGCCATCAGCTGGCTTACTGGTACAATAACAGCAGACGACAAACAACACTATGACGAAATAATTAATGGAGTAGAAAGAAATAATTATAACATCGAACATAATATAGAACAAAATATAAACCTTAACAAACAAATAATAAACGACTTCCAGGAAGACATAAAAATTATTAATAACAATTTTAAAACAGATAAGAATGACATATTTAAAATCAATAATATGACATGTATATAATCTTGATGCATTTATACAACAAAATTGACGAACTAACACTAACACTTGAACAATGCAAACTTGGCATTACACATTCATCACTAATGACACAAATACTGAAAGACGTACAGCAAAATGTTACTCTAGTTTCTAGAAACCCAGAAATCTTATGGTTAATGAGCAGAATCCATTCCACCACTCACAATGAGGCACTCCATATCTTTGTAGACCTTCCAAAGGCAAATCTAAATGTAACAACCTATTTGCTCATACCAGCACCTGTAAAATCTATAAAATATTATATAACATTAGATATAGTAAAAACTATTATTATTAAGAAATCTAATACTTTATATACTTCAAACTGTACTATACTAGATGAGAAATATTATTGTACTAATCTATTTCCCTTAAACAATACTTGTATAACTAACCTTATTAAATTAGGAACAACCCATACATGTAATTATAAACCAATAAATACTAACACTAAATATATAGAAAATATAGATAGCTTTATAACAACTAATCTCTCCAAAATAGAAAATTGTATAAATAATGATATCATATACTTACCACCTATAAGCTTAGTCCAATTAACCCAAAATGAATGTTATAGAAAACTCCCAAAAATATCAAAACATTTAGTAGATTCAACCATAAACAAATTATATAAAACAAATAACGTAATCAGAGTATCAAACATTAGTGAATTACAAAATTTAAATATAACAAACATAAATATTGAACCACTCACATTTAACAATTCTAATATGTATATATATATATATAATAAGCTCAGTTGCAGGAACTGCCAGCATCACCCTTATCTTATATTGCCTAAGGCAGAGATATACTTCCAGCTCGCCACAAAACATGATACCAACAGTTGTATACCATCCCGGACAACAAGAGCCTATCAACATATTGGCAACAAGGGTTTATCACCCAAATAACAGCCCTCATGCACCTGCAGCCTTCAACTTAATTTCTTGATGGAACAAGAAACCTAAAGACAGAAGGAGTTATGGAAGCAGCTGACACATCCACACCGACTGTCAACACACAGCTGACACCTGCACATCGCCTAAGTCAGCAGAAATATCAGCAATCCTTAATCTAATCTGTCCTTATATAATTCTCCTTTTCCTCTCACCAGCCCTCATTCATCTTGTCACTGTACCCCTAACGTATTACTCTATCACTCTTATCATATAAGTTGTATTGTTTGTCTAGTTATTAAACCACTTTTTAAAAAGGCCCCTTTGGTTAATAATTATTTAACTGACGCTTATCGTTGACTATTTCCTGTATCTCTTCCATCTCCGTGTATCTGTCACCTCCCGGCTCCCTCCTCCTGTCGACTGCCCATCCTCCGCGGAACCAGATTCTCTTTGGTCACCCTCCTCCTCTGGCGTCCATTCCCGGAGGAACTGCCGGTCATCTCTGGATGATTCCCCTTGTTCTGGTTCTATGACGTTGACTGATATCACCCGTGACAGCCAGTCTGCAACGACGTTTTCCTTGCCGGGCTTATATACAATCTCCATGTTGTACTGGCTAAGGAGTTTCTTTCACCTCGTGACCCTTGCCGATGACTCCTTCAGTTTCCCTACCCATTGTAACGGACGGTGATCGACATGGACTCGGAATCTTCTCCCGAATACATAGGGCCGAAAATGGTGAATTGCCCAGACGATCCCTAGCAACTCCCGTTCTAGTGCGCTGTATCGGCTTTCTGCCTCCGTTAGGCGTCTACTGGCATACGCTTCTGGTCGGTCTCCTTTGTCTCCCGCCTGCGATAGGACCGCTCCCAACGCGTATTTGCTAGCATCCGTCATAATTGCGAACTTCTTATTAAAATCGGGAAATGCCAACACCGGGTGTTCCTGCAAACGGCTCATGCACTTCCGGATGTTCGCCTCTATATCGGGAGTGATGATCACCTTCCGTCCCTTTTTCAGGAGGTCATTGAGCGGGACTAGATACGCCGCCATTTCAGGGACAAATCTTCTATAGAAATTTAGCGTTCCTAGAAGGCGTCGGATTCCCTTGACATCGGACGGGACCGCCATCTTTTGGATGGCTGCTATCTTCCCAGCATCTGGTCGCACTCCCTCCTTGGAGATTGTGTGTCCCAAGAAGGTGATAACTTCCTGGCCTAACCGGGACTTTTCCTCTGACAATTTCAATCCGAATTGCCTCACTCGGTTGAACACTGTTTTCAGGTGCACTTCGTGTTGGGCCTCATCCGCGCTAAATACTAGGAGGTCGTCCATATAAATTTGTCACACGGACTCATCGATACCCCTGAGTAACTCGTCCATAAGGCTCTGGAACGTAATAGGTGTGTTTTTGAGACCGAATGGCATCCGTGTGAATTCATAATACCCTCGTTCGAAGGTGAAGGCTGTTTTGTGGCGATCCTTTGGGTCCATCTGTATTTGGTGGTACCCTGCTTTGAGGTCTAACGTGCTAAAGATCCGTGCCCCACTCAGTCGGTCTAAGATGTCATCGAATCTGGGGATCGGGTATTTCTCGTCCACTGTGTTGTCGTTGAGTCGCCTATAGTCTACGACAACTCTATATTTTTCGGGTCCCCCGTCTTCAGCACTCTTCTTCTTGACTGCCCACAAAGGGCTATTGTACGGTGACGTGCTGTCCTCAATGATCCCCTGCCTTCTTAAGTCGTCCAACTCTACTTTGATATGGTGCCTCAAAGCTTGCGGGTATCGGAGCTCCTTCACATAACTTACTACCTCCCATTTGAGCGGGATTTGATGCACTGTTCTACCAGTGACCCCCAGTCGCTCGCCTAATTGCTCCTATCCACGCTCCGCCGTCGTTCCTGACGTCACTCCCTCGTTTCTAGCACCTATATCTCTTCCCTCCCATACGAATGTCCCGGATTCCCTTTTCGTTCCTCACCCTTGCTCCTACTTTCGCTAGCAGGTCACATCCAATGATCCTCCCTCTCATTGTCGGTATCGGATATTTCAGAGGTTTCTGACGCCTCTCTGACCACGGCCTCTCCCTCCTCCGCACCCTCTGAGCGTTTACCTCCATTGGCTCTGGTCGATTTCCATTTCGTCGACGGCTCATAAACAGGCACTGCTTGGCTACGTCCCCCTCCGTGCCACACTCGAAACACCTAGTGCGTGGTCACTGTGCTGCCAAGTGTCCTTTGTTTTTTCCTCGCGTCTCCTGGGACGGCCTGCATTTGCTCGGTTCCTGTCTCCCACTGCCATTGCCTCTCTTTCGCCGTACCCCGTCTCCTTTCTCCTCCAGGTGACCGGTGTGGTTTTGGGCCATCTGTAAGATACCCTCTTCCAGCCCTCTTCTTCGTAGCCTGTAACTACCTCTTTTCTGGCACTAGTGTCCACCATCTCCTGGGCGCATTCTAGGAACGTACGCTCTCTAGAAATTGCTTCTTTTCTTCCTGTTTCCTTTGCCAACTGCACTTTTAAAATCGTCGACAGGAACGTCATCCTTGCTTCAACCTCGGCCGCGCTCACGGACTCCCTCATCTTCTCGGTGATACTATTGTATCTTGCTAAGAGTGTTCCCGCATACTGGCCGTTCGTCTGGTGGGGCTTCTTTATCTCCCGGAACATCTTGAAGATATCCTCTTCGGGTGTCCATCTTCCCCCTCCGAACGCTTTCTTTAACCGTTCTTTTACGGTATTCCATGGGGTCTCTTCGTCCGCCTGAATCATATTGAGGATGCTTCGCTTCACCCTACACACAAGCGCTTTTCTCAGCGACTCAGCGTCTCCTTCGGTGATAAGGTCTTGCGCTCGTTTTCCTTCTATTCGCGTCATTAGCCTGTCACCTCCCTTCAGGAAGTGATTCAGTTCCCCGGTCTCTCCTGCAGATCTCTCCAGATCGGAGATCGGTTTTCTCACATTTTGAGCCGTAATTACCTGAATTTTCATCCAGGCCATAGTATTGGCATGAGCTGCTGCCATAGTTGTTTGGGGGAGCTGTGGTATATCCGCTGCTGCGTTGAGCACCCCTGGTCTAAGCACTCCCTCCGGCATTCCCGTAAAATAAGAGAACAAAAAAACAGGAGGGAAAAAAAACGAGATAAAAAAAAACTAGAGACGCAATAAGAGAGAAAAAAAAACAATAGGTTCCCGGGTTTCGGCACCAGTCTTTTGCCACCGGGTAGAATGTGATAAAGAGAAGACAAACGGGAACGTAAGACTAACTTCAGCTCTCGAAATAGACTGTCTTTATTTCTCTATGTAATCCGACATATACGGGATCATGGGATGTTACGTTCCACTTGTAAAATAGTATGTTCTAGTATATACTCCTAAAAGACATTTACTTTACTTAAAAATTGTCTTTTTTTTATTATTATATATTCCTTTATTGCGCTAAAATTACAATCTGCCTTTTATAAGGCAATAATAATTAAGATAAATGATCTCATTCATACAATACTTACAGACAGCCCAGAGACCTCGCAAATCCGCATGCGAAGAGAAAGCGGAGTCTTGGGAAGTCCCCCACACTCCTATGTCAGCCACGTCACCGTGGAATAGCTAGTGGAGGCTGACCAAGAGCGCGAGAGCCACAGACGCAGGACATGATGATGAGAAGCTGGCCGTTGCCAGGACTCCCACTGTCGCGTTATAGCAGGTCACGAGGCCACTGGCGTTTCGATCTCCGAGGAGGATAATAGGGATGATTGGCGCAGTGCAACACCGTGCTACAGGATTAGGGTGGTTGGAAAGGCTACTGTCCCCCATAGCTCTATTCCGTATGTCCAGATTGGTTTAAGTATAACTTTGTAAATTAGTAGTTTATTTTCTATTAAGAGATGGGATGTCCTGTGAAGTAGTCTGTACAGTTGTCCAAAGCGTCGGTTTAGTTCATGTCTTTTTAGTCTCGTATGTGGGGTCCAGGTCAGTCGTTTGTCCAGATGGAAGCCTAAGTGTCTTGGATACAGGGAGGGTAATAGAATTTAAATAAACTAGTGGACAAGTATTGCGACAAAGGGTGAAGGTAATGTGGGAGCATTTTGCTTCATTAACTTTGATCCACCATTGATTGCACTAATACTCGATCTTGTCAAGGTGTTTTTAAAGGTTATGGGATGCTATGTCGGGGTCTGGGTGGAATGACAAGACTGCAGTGTCATCTGCAATTGTGACCAAGAAGGTATTGGGAGTAGAGGGGACATCAGCGGTGTATAGGTAATAGAGGATGGGGCCTAGGACAATGCCCTGTGAATTTCCTGCATTTATGGGATAGTAGTTAGAGTATTCTAAACCATAGCGGACTTGGAAGAAGCGGTTTGAAACGGTAGGACTGTAGGATTAAGAAAAGGGTCTGTTGAGCTTGTAGAGCAAACCTGCGTTCCAGACCCTGTCAGAAGCTTGAGCTATATCAAGAAAAGCAGCATTGCAATACTGTTTGGTTTCAAGGGCTAAGGAGATGTGATCAACAACGCGAAGGCCTTGTTAAACAGTGGAATGTCGTTGGCGGAAACCAAACTAGTGTATGGGAAAAAGGTTTTTGGATTCAACAATTGGAAGTAGACGTTTTAGTAAGAGTTTCTCAAATATTTTTGAGAGGATAAGGAGTAGGCTGATTGGACGGTAAAATGAGGCGTCATTGGGTGGTTTACCGGATTTGGCAAATAGGACAATAATGGAATGTTTCCAGAGGAGAGGAAAGTGCGTCGTTCGGATAATGCAATTATATATATAGGTTAGGAATATTATAGCTTTAGGAGGAAGTTGTTTGAGAATTTGAGGAGTTAGGAGATCATATCCGGGGGATTTTCTGTAAGTTAAGTTTTTCAAAAGGTTTTTGACCTAAGAGGGATTAACGGCTTTTGGTGGAAGCGATAAAGGAATAGGTGAAGTGAAGAAATCTTCCACAGTTGTGCTGTAAGTATGGCTTTGATGAGAAAGGTGAGGTGTGAAAGTATAGGTAAGATGCAGACCAAATTCCTCCGACCTATCCCCATCCGAAGCCACCCAGACGGAGTGGAGGTGAAACAGGTAGATACTTTAGGATTTTTTTGGTTACATTCCACAAGGAGTTATCCCTGGCAGACAGAGAGGTGAGGTAGGAATTGAAAGATTCGGAACGGAAGGATGCCAATCGCCGCTTTACAAATCGGCAGTACTGATTGTACGAGTGGCGATCAGCAGGATGCTGGGATCTTTGCCACACTGTTCTGGAGCGGCGTTTGGATTGGATTAGATCTTTGAGATGCTGAGGTAAACGATTATGATTGTGGATTTTTGGGTGACGATGGGGTGGCGATGCCTCCCAAGCCAACCCCTGGATAAGAGTAGTGAAGGAATGCACTGCATCATCTAGGTCTTGGGATGTTTTCAGAGGTACTTTGAGGTCTACGGAGTCTGTAAGAATCTGACGGAAGTGGTTCCAGTCAACTGGGCCCCTGATAAATGAAGGAGGAGGCAGTTAGTGAATTGGATTTAGGGAAATCGTAAATAATAAGGGGCTATGGTCGGAAGAGAGGTTATCGAGGCACTTGAGTGAATAGTTTAGTGTTCCTAAACTATTGTAGAAGAAGAAGTCTAGGAGATCTGGATTTCGGTTGGGATCTGATGGCCAATAGGTAGCTGTATCAGGAGAGATAGTCGAGCAATGTCTCCATGTGAGTTCTGACAGCAAAGCACGTCCTTGTGTTTGTGGATCTTGAGTCCCAGTGTTGGTGCTTTGCGTTAAAGTCCCCACCCACAAGGAAACGATGCCCGATGGAGTCTAGAAAGGAGATGAATTGGGAATCGGAAATGGATTTATTGGGAGGGCAGTACACTGATGCTAGAGTAAGGGGAAATGTGAGGGTGGTGATCGACACTGCAGTGAATTGAAGGAAATCATGTGCTACAAAAGGAACTATGTGATGGGATATGGAGTTATGGACAATGAAAGTGGTACCTGTATGAGCTCTTCCATCTGTGTGATCAGTTCGATAAGTATGGTACTGTCAAACGGTAAATGGTCGTTTACTTGTAAGTCTTGTTTCAGCAATAAGAGCTTCATCGATGTTTTTGTCATGGAGTAGTGCTGTCAGTTCGTTAGTGTAAGTGCGAACACCATTTGCATTCCAAAGGAGAATGGATAAGGATTCAGAAGGATCCACTTATGGATTTTGTTTAACGGGGATAAGGTAGGAGACAAGATTTTTAAGAAGGGAAATGAGAGGGGTAATTAGGGTTCTGAACTCTGTAAGGAATGAGGTTAAAAGGCTGGTGAGATCTGAAGAGCTTGAAGGTGGCGGGATATGTGAGATGTGTGGTTGTGGATGGGATTGGGTTTGCTGGTTGGCGGGATGAGTGGAGTGCTGGGAAAGAAGAACTTGCGGAGGAGGAGCCTGTGACTGCTCTCTGCTCCGAACGGCGTCAGCAAAAGAGACTGAAGGCCTCAAACTTCTGGCGGGGGTGCTTCTTGGGCTACCTGTGGCTGGCGTTTCTTCTTCTGGACGACGACGTTGTTCACTTCTGGATTTCACAATTCTATAAGCCTCACAGCCTTTATAGTTTGCCGGGTGGCCTTGGTGACAGAGCACACATACAGCAGGTGATTTTAGGGGCTTCTTGCACAATTCATTTTTGTGCTGCCCACTGCACTTTACACACCTGGGAGGGTGGAAGCAGTGTGATTTTGTGTGCCCATATGCCTGGCAATTATGGCATTGGACGATGTCTCGTTTCGGGTAAGGCTTTTCGACCTGTAGTATAAGTGGCTCTTGTGTAGTATAAGTGGGTAAGCTCATAGATCTTCTCCACTTTAGGTGTTCGCTCTAGATCCACAAAGGATAAGGACAGTGATGTCTTGATACTTGTATCATTTTCTTGTCTTTCCTCACGGAGCACATTCGTAATTTGGTGAACCTTGTATCCTAAACTTATCAGCTCCTTTTCTATCTCGTCTGCTTGCGTTGTGGGATGCAGGTTTCTAATCACCACCCGCAGCGATCTTTCTTGCTTTAGTTGGTAGGTATGAAAGTCAGCCTTGACAGACTTGAAAGTTTCTTTTAAGTATTTTATAATTGCTTGGTACGTGTCGGGAGTGTCCGGAGAAACTTTTGTGTCCCGAGACCGATTGAAGCAAGTGTATTTGCCTGTACCTACAATTTTGCTCAATTGAGTACATAGTAATTTGAAATTACTAATGTTGCGAACGAATATCGCTGGTGGCTTGGGCTGTGTGGGTGTTGTAGAGTCCATGTCCTCTACCTCAATATTTTTCAACACCTCGTAACTATTGGGTGTGAAAAAGGGAGACTCATGAGTTATTGTTGTTTGTTTTGATGTGCTGGGTTGTGATGGTATCTCTTCCATAGAGCTGCTGGGTGCTGAAGAATTTACTAGGATATTTCGATTAGATCGCCGCGGCTTACGTTTGGTACGTGGTGGACTGGTGACATAGTGGGCGTAGGTCCCAATGATCTTGAGGATTTTTTCTTATTTTCGTATATAACCTGTTGATAGAAACGCATGTTTCATATTCAGGGGAACTTTTCAGAATAATAAATAATTTTTAATTGAATAAAAATATTCAATATAATGTAGCCTCGAACGCAGGTATTTGTGTTATGAGCGGGGTTGCAAGGGGCCTGAACAGAGTGTACTGAGGGCCAGCTGGACTCCCCACTCTCAGCACGGCTGACTGATACCTTGCAATATGGCCGCCCTCTGTATGAATTGTGAGATGAAAAACTTACGTTGGCAGTAATGCCCACAGCTTCTCTTTCCACTGACCTGTAGACTGTCCACCGCGAACGGTTCACCCAAGGGTCGGTGTGATCAGTTTTACGAACTAGGCACTTCCTACGAACGGTAACAAAAAACAGTTTGTTGCAGAGCGATATGAAAACGACTTCTATAGTTAGCGCAGGTGCAGTACTGAACTCTGGTCTCCTTTCAAAGCGAATAAATCTTTCGCCTTTTACTAAAAATTGTCTAACCTGTTTCTTTGTTGGAGGTACAGGAAACTTTTTAATTGCTGTGAGATTGTCATTCATTGGTTTTATATAATTATTTCCTATTTCATGACCAAGATAGGTTATCTTGTTTTGTGCAAACTGACACTTTGATTCATTTAATTTAAATCCTTGTTCCTGTAGTGCTTTTAACAATTTCAGTCTTGTTAATTGGCCGATCTTCTTGTTTTGTTATCTCTTTTTGTGTTATTATTAAGTTTTCATCTTGACATAGTTTGAATTTTTTTATTAAATCTAATCCTTATAGAAAATCATCTTAAAAATTAATACTTTTCACAATAAAAAACTGAAAACTTTCTTCCATATTACCGATTTTAATTTTTAATACAATAGTACCCTCTGTTTTTGCTACTTTTGTTACCCCTTTTATATTATCTCTCCCACTTATTATTTTTTTAATATCTTTATTATTATTTAAAAATTCATAATTTATCAAAGAAATATTATATCCAGAGTCATAAAGACCAATAGCTGGATTTCGATTAGCTAGAATTCTTATTTTAATAAGTGGGAGGACTACTCGTTTTTTGCCCCTATCATATCTTGAACTTCTCCATTATTTTTAATCTTAATATTCTCATTTTTTCAATTGTTTGAAATTGTAATACTTTAAACGACACAAACTCTCCAAATGAAATCTATTCTGAAAAACTAATTTTTCACATATTGTACATGGTTTTTTCTCGCTTGAACATTTTTGTGCTTCTTTCTCTTTATTTGTTTCATTTAACTTACCAAATTGTTTTAATTTCACCATTAAATTTTCCATGCTTACAATAGACTTTATTTCTAATTCATTTTGTGTAAAATTTGGTAACTTAATTACAATCAGGTTAATTTGAGTATTTAGTGAGATAGTTTCTTCTATTTCTTACAATTAACTTCTTTTCTTTAATGCATATTCTAACAGGGAACCATTTAAATACATAAAATTATATGCATATGCTATATCCGTCCAGGACTGTGCAGAGAAGGTTTCAATAAAGGAATTATTCCAAGCTTAATAGAGTATAGGGTGATTTATCTTATGTAGTTAGCGGTCGCTACAGTCCGGTTCATTGGAATGGGGGTGACTGCGTGAGCCGCAATCACGCCTCTTTAGCTATTGCGTGGTATTTAAGAGAATGAGCAGCTTCTCTGATTCCCAACTGCAGGGCTTAGTAGATATCCGACTACACCTTGGTAACATTCCTAGTACCTTTTTTTCTTTAATATTTCCGTTTAATGATCAATTAAATCTTGTTTTGGTAAAGCATTTTCTTATAATATTCCATAATGGTAAACTACAAAATAAAAATGACTTTACCTTATCCAGAAGTTACCACTGGTTTCATTTTTACTTTAATCAATTTTATTTTTTTTTAGATTATAATAATTCCAAAATGGATACAAAAATTTATTAGAATTTTAATATCATTAAATTATTAGAGTTTTTAATCATTGTACTTAATGTGTTATGTCATCATTGCTATTACCGTACGATGCCTCTTCTTGACTTTGTTATTGGATCTATTCATTTTAAATCATTGTAACTTAAGAAAGATATTCCAGAAGAAATTACAATTTTAAATATATAACTAAAAGGGACAATAAATTTTGATAGTAGTGCTTGTCATTCATTTTTAAGTGAGTATAGCTACTAATATTTGACGGAAATTATAAAAACAAGCCAGATGACGCTGCATAAAATAGAAAAAACTTAACCGGACATAATAATTCGGATAATTTGGCCTCTCCCAATGTCAGTAGACATTTTTTATATTCAGCGCTTTTAAATTTATCGTATGATAGACGTAATATGTAAGTCCAAGCCGTAATGAAGTTTTCTGTTGGATTTAATGTTCAATTTACAATTTATGCCCACAAATTATAATATTTATCAACTCGATTAAATACTGATTACACTTTGATAAAATTATTATAAAAAAGTTAAATAAATTTAAAAAATATTAATTTTTGTGCTCAAGTTAACATATGGGACTTATGTATCGGCCGGTACAATGATGATTGTTTATTTAGGTTTTAAATAAGACCAATGAATAATTTCTCTTTAAAAGCTTACCTTTAATTAGTAAATGGTTCTAACAGCTCACATCTGTCATCCTCATTTAAAAAATACAAATTTGAAAAATAAAATCACTTAAAATTTAAAATTTAAAATAAAAATACATACCTAAATAGTACTTATTATAAAATTTAATTATAAAAGGTATAACAAGTGGAATGTAGGGGATAAAAATATTATACGCGTAAAATTATTAAAAATATTGATCTGGTTTTAAATAGCCATAGTCTTCTCGTTTTGTCTTTGAGTTTAGGTAAGTTATCCGTGTGGTATAGTTTGTTGTTTTTTACGGGTCTGGCGGATCGCAACAGTTCGGACCTAGCTCTAAATGTTTTTTTTTTTTTTTTTTTTTTAGTTAAATTCCTTTGTTGTGCAATAATTACAATCTGCCTTTTATAAGGCAATAAGTAATTAAGATATATGCTCTCATTCATACAATATTTACTCTAAAAAATTATCTTCTCTTGTTCCTAATCGTTGTAGTCTTTCCAATCGTTGTCTAATTTGTTCATCTTTGTCTGTTTCAGTATAGTGGACCCTGTTACTAAATGTTCTCATTGAGACAGTTTTGTTTTCTGCTTGTTGGTCTTTTTGTCTAGTTTGTTGTTGTGGTCTGTTGAAATACTGTCTGTGTTCATGTGGGTTCCATGATTGGTTATGCCTTTCGTTATAGTCTTGGTTATAATTAGGTGTATATCGTGGGTAACTTTGTTGTGGTCTTTGTTGATAGTTTTGTCTTAGTTCTTGTCTAGGTTTCCACGTTCTTCTAAAACTGGGATCATAATGTTTTCCTAAATAGTTAGGGTTTCTTTGTTGTGTGTTGCTATATTGTTGTCTAGGCCTTTGTCTGTCAGTTTTGCCATAACTTTCTTCCATTATTTCGATAGCGGAAGTGGTCAGTGTTCCTTGTAAGTCAAAATTATTTGTGATACTACCCCGTACAAAGTTCCTTAATTCTGGTACAAGTTGCTTTATACAGTGGTTAGTTATCAATTTGTCGTACGCGTTCATCTCATATGTTTTTTGTATTTGTTCTTTTGAGTCGTCTGTAATGATTCTTTCTTCTAGTTCGTCTCGTAGTGTTATTAGTCTATTCGTAAATATTAGTGGATGTTCATTTTTGTGTATTTTTATTCCTAGTATTTCTGTAATTGATCGTTCTATTGTTTTGTTGTCCCGGAAGTATATTTTTAATTTGGCAATGAATTCTTCGATTGTGTTATAGTTTCGTTTTCCACAAAATTTAGCTTGTTCTGTTAATTTGTTCGACTTTGCGTAGCTAAGTAATTGTCTCAAGCTATATTCCCTGTGTGGGTTAGTAGTTATATTTAGCTGGTTGAGGAAAGAGCAGACCAGAAAGTAGGTCAAGGTCGTTTAGCTAGGGTGAGGGGGGGGTGAGGGGAAGGGTGACCTTGACCGACAAACGCAAGATGTGACAACGTCGCGCCAAATCTGGCAACACTGTAGGAGGTGATTCATGCTGCTGGACTGGCCTACAACGACACATCAGCCATTCTTGACCTAGGTCAACTTTTATTTTCGCAAGCTATATCGTTTCATTAATTGGTTTGGCCCAAATTTCGGGGGTGGTTGACCTTGGATGACGTTCGACAGCTTATGCTGGACTGTCCTACAACGAAACATCAGCAATTCTTGACCTAGGTCAACTTTTATTTTCGCAAGCTATATCGTTTCATTAATTGGTTTGGCCCAGTGCCCAAATTCGGGGGTGATTGACCTTGGATGACGTTCGACGGCTTGTTTGTTTATGTGTTCTTGACCTAGGTCAACTTTTATTTTCGCAAGCCATATCGTTTCACTAATTGGTTTGGGCCCAATTTCGGAGGTGGTTGACCTTGGATGACGTTCGACAGCTTATGCTGGACTGTCCTACAACGACACATCAGCAATTCTTGACCTTGGTCAACTTTTATTTTCGCAAGCTATATCGTTTCATTAATTGGTTTGGCCCAAATTCGGGGGTTTGGCCCTAATTTCGGGGGATGATTCACTGCTGGACTGGCCTACAACGACACATCAGCAATTCTTGACCTAGGTCAACTTTTATTTTCGTTAGCTATGTCGTTTCATTAATTGGTTTGGCCCAAATTTCGGGGGTGGTTGACCTTGGATGACGTTCGACGGCTTGTTTGTTTATGTGTTCCTGACCTAGGTCAACTTTTATTTTCGCAAGCTATATCGTTTCATTAATTGGCCCAGTGCCCAAATTCGGGGGTGGTTGACCTTGGATGACGTTCGACAGCTTATGCTGGACTGTCCTACAACGACACATCAGCAATTCTTGACCTAGGTCAACTTTTATTTTCGCAAGCTATATCGTTTCATTAATTGGTTTGGCCCAAATTTCGGGGGTGGTTGACCTTGGATGACGTTCGACAGCTTATGCTGGACTGTCCTACAACGACACATTAGCAATTCTTGACCTAGGTCAACTTTTATTTTCGTTAGCTATGTCGTTTCATTAATTCGTTTGGCCCAAATTCGGGGGTGGTTGACCTTGGATGACGTTCGACGGCTTGTTTGTTTATGTGTTCCTGACCTAGGTCAACTTTTATTTTCGCAAGCTATATCGTTTCATTAATTGGTTTGGCCCAAATTTCGGGGGTGGTTGACCTTGGATGACGTTCGACAGCTTATGCTGGACTGTCCTACAACGACACATCAGCAATTCTTGACCTAGGTCCACTTTTATTTTCGCAAGCTATATCGTTTCATTAATTCGTTTGGCCCTAATTTCGGGGGGGGGGGGGGGGTGATTCACTGCTGGACTGGCCTACAACGACACATCAGCAATTCTCGCTTGTTTATGTGTTCCTGACCTAGGTCAAGTTATATTTTCACTAACTAGGTCGTTCCATTCATTCGAGTGGTTTTACCTTGGACGACGTGACTGGTCTTACGGCCTATATTTGTTTATGTATTCTTGACCTAGACTAAGTTTTTGATTTTCGACTTTACGTGAGTTACGTCACGCTATCATCGGTAGTTAACCTGTTAATCAGCTGTGCAGGTGGGGGGACAACATTATCGTTTGTTTATGTGTTCTTGACCTAGGTCAAGTTTATTATTTTCGACTTTACGTGAGTTACGACTCGAGATGTGAAATGTAAAAAAGTTAGTTACCAATTACAGGCAATGGAGTCAACTTATTTCATAAAGGTATTTAACATAAAAAATCCAAATTCTCTTCCAATGCAATCCCCCCTCCTATTATCTATTACTAATAGATGAAGTTGATAATAAAAAAGAACAGGAAAACAGCTGTGGATGCTGCTAATATGAGTAAAACGACACATCAGCAATTCTTGACCTTGGTCAACTTTTATTTTCGCAAGCTATATCGTTTCATTAATTGATTTGGCCCAAATTCGGGGGTTTGGCCCTAATTTCGGGGGGTGATTCACTGCTGGACTGGCCTACAACGACACATCAGCAATTCTTGACCTAGGTCAACTTTTATTTTCGTTAGCTATGTCGTTTCATTAATTGGTTTGGCCCAAATTTCGGGGGTGGTTTATCTTGGATGACGTTCGACGGCTTGTTTGTTTATGTGTTCCTGACCTAGGTCAACTTTTATTTTCGCAAGCTATATCGTTTCATTAATTGGTTTGGCCCAGTGCCCCAATTCGGGGGTGATTGACCTTGGATGACGTTCGACGGTTTGTTTCTTTATGTGTTCTTGACCTAGGTCAACTTTTATTTTCCCAAGCTATATCGTTTCATTAATTGGTTTAGCCCAAATTTCGGTGGTGGTTGACCTTGGATGACGTTCGACAGCTTATGCTGGACTGTCCTACAACGACACATCAGCAATTTTTGACCTTGGTCAACTTTTATTTTCGCAAGCTATATCGTTTCATTAATTGGTTTGGCCCAGATTCGGGGGTTTGGCCCTAATTTCGGGGGGTGATTCACTGCTGGATTGGCCTACAACGACACATCAGCAATTCTTGACCTAGGTCAACTTTTATTTTCGTTAGCTATGTCGTTTCATTAATTGGTTCAGTGCCCGAATTCGGAGGTGGTTGACCTTGGATGACGTTCGACAGCTTATGCTGGACTGTCCTACAACGACACATCAGCAATTCTTGACCTAGGTCAACAATTGCTGGACTGTCCTACAACGACACATCAGCAATTCTTGACCTAGGTCAACTTTTATTTTCGCAAGCTATATCGTTTCATTAATTGATTTGGCCCAAATTTCGGGGGTGGTTGACCTTGGATGACGTTCGACAGCTTATGCTGGACTGTCCTACAACGACACATCAGCAATTCTTGACCTAGGTCAACTTTTATTTTTGCAAGCTATATCGTTTCATTAATTCGTTTGGCCCAAATTCGGGGGTTTGGCCCTAATTTCGGGGGGGGGTGATTCACTGCTGGACTGGCCTACAACGACACATCAGCAATTCTTGACCTAGGTCAACTTTTATTTTCGTTAGCTATGTCGTTTCATTAATTGGTTTGGCCCAAATTTCGGGGGTGGTTGGCCTTGGATGACGTTCGACGGCTTGTTTGTTAATGTGTTCCTGACCTAGGTCAACTTTTATTTTTGCAAGCTATATCGTTTCATTAATTGGTTTGGCCCAGTGCCAAAATTCGGGGGTGATTGACCTTGGATGACGTTCGACGGCTTGTTTGTTTATGTGTTCTTCACCTAGGTAAACTTTTATTTTCGCAAGCTATATCGTTTCATTAATTGGCCCAGTGCCCGAATTCGGGGGTGGTTGACCTTGGATGACATTCGACGGCTTGTTTGTTATGTGTTCTTGACCTAGGTCAACTTTTATTTTCGCAAGCTATATCGTTTAATTAATTGGTTTGGCCCAAATTTCGGGGGTGGTTGACCTTGGATGACGTTCGACAGCTTATGCTGGACTGTCCTACAACGACACATCAGCAATTCTTGACCTAGGTCAACTTTTATTTTCGCAAGCTATATCGTTTCATTAATTCGTTTGGCCCGAATTCGGGGGTTTGGCCCTAATTTCGGGGGGGTGATTCACTGCTGGACTGGCCTACAACGACTCATCAGCAATTCTTGACCTAGGTCAACTTTTATTTTCGTTAGCTATGTCGTTTCATTAATTGGTTTGGCCCAAATTTCGGGGGTGGTTACCTTGGATGACGTTCGACGGCTTGTTTGTTTATGTGTTCCTGACCTAGGTCAACTTTTATTTTCGCAAGCTATATCGTTTCATTTATTGGTTTGGCCCAGTGCCCTAATTCGGGGGTGATTGACCTTGGATGACGTTCGACGGCTTGTTTGTTTATTTGTTCTTTACCTAGGTCAACTTTTATTTTCGCAAGCTATATTGTTTCATTAATTGGTTTGGCCCAAATTTCGGGGGTGGTTGACCTTGGATGACGTTCCACAGCTTATGCTGGACTGTCCTACAACGACACATCAGCAATTCTTGACCTAGGTCAACTTTTATTTTCGCAAGCTATATCGTTTCATTAATTCGTTTGGCCCAAATTCGGGGGTTTGGCCCTAATTTCGGGGGGGTTATTCACTGCTGGACTGGCCTACAACAACACATCAGCAATTCTTGACCTAGGTCAACTTTTATTTTCGCAAGCTACATCGTTTCATTAATTGGCCCAGTGCCCAAATTCGGGGGTGGTTGACCTTGGATGACATTCGACGGCTTGTTTGTTTATGTGTTCTTGACCTAGGTCAACTTTTATTTTCGCAAGCTATATCGTTTCATTAATTGGCCCAGTGCTCAAATTCGGGGGTCCTTGGATGACGTTCGATGGCTTGTTTGTTTATGTGGTCTTGACCTAGATCAAGTTTTAATTTCGCTAAGTAGCTCGTTTCATTCATTGCAGTGGTACGACCTTGTCTGACTTCTGCTCGACTGACTCATATATTTGTTTACTTCTGCGCCCCGCGTCATTCTCGCTTGTTTATGTGTTCCTGACCTAGGTCAAGTTATATTTTCACTAACTAGGTCGTTCCATTCATTCGAGTGGTTTTACCTTGGACGACGTGACTGGTCTTACGGCCTATATTTGTTTATGTATTCTTGACCTAGACTAAGTTTTTGATTTTCGACTTTACGTGAGTTACGTCACGCTATCATCGGTAGTTAACCTGTTAATCAGCTGTGCAGGTGGGGGGACAACATTATCGTTTGTTTATGTGTTCTTGACCTAGGTCAAGTTTATTATTTTCGACTTTACGTGAGTTACGACTCGAGATGTGAAATGTAAAAAAGTTAGTTACCAATTACAGGCAATGGAGTCAACTTATTTCATAAAGGTATTTAACATAAAAAATCCAAATTCTCTTCCAATGCAATCCCCCCTCCTCATATAACTGTGCGGATATAAAGAGCTTGGACTTTTGCAATGTTCAAGCATTCAGTATCTGGAGTGTCGAACAACTTTTCCTAAACTTAAGTCTTAATACTATTTGATCTATGGGGAAGCGAACAGGTTGTAGCCTGAGGTATGAAGATGATCGTCTGTCTACGTTTGTTGGATGGCCTTCACCGGTCAGTGCTGTTAAGCTTGCATCAGCAGGATTTTATTATTTGAAAAAATCAGACCGAACAAGGTGTCCTTATTGTGGAGTAATATTACACGAATGGTTGGCGTATGATGACCCTTTTGTAGATCACAAGAAATGGTCTAAATATTGTCCGTTTATCGACTACTTGGAACAACTAGAGAAGCTACCATTATTACTAATAGATGAAGTTGATAATAAAAAAGAACAGGAAAACAGCTGTGGATGCTGCTAATATGAGTAAGAGGTTAAAACGTTTTATTCAACAACTTTCTCATTTAAAAAACCAAATAGTTTTATATGAAATAAAAAAAAATAACGAGATAAATCAACTAGTAAAAAAAATAGAAAAACTTCATCTATCCCCACCTCTCTGTTAAATCTTTTAGTCTCGTTGAAGCCTAGCAAGATGGAGGGACCACGACGATTGGAACTAGTGACTGATTACCCAATCACTAGTACTAAACTAGTTCGAATCGGTCTTTGTGATTTTGTGCCCACTGTCGCTGTCATCGATAAGAAAACTACGGTATATATGGATACAGAATAATGGAAATTCATCGTCGACCAAGTTCCAAGGATGTTATCTCTTTTGCAAAGCAAGCCCAAGAAAGTGGTGGTCGAAGACCGAGTAGGTTGTAAAAATGTAAATTGCATATTTTCCAAGAGAGGGAGGAACAGGATCATGAAAATTGAACAGATAATTCTTTGTTTTGCAATGTTTAACCAGAGTCCATCAACCCTTCAGCTGAATACACCTTCGGCATCTTTCAACAAAAATGATGTGACAAAGCTTTGTAGAGACGTTAAGAAAATCAACGACTCATTTGACTTGATAACCAAGATGGCTGAACTCTATAAGAAAAATGAAGAATGTCAACTCATCGAACCTGTGGATTGCGTTCCGATTGATTTCAGCATCAATACCAATACCCTTTTTAATAATTTAAATGAACTCGAGAAAATGTGTAATAATACCCACATAAATTGTAATTTGAACTATATTCAATAAATAATTGTTATGTCTATACATTTATTTTTTATTATTATTGAACCTTTCCCTAAGTAAAAATGAGAATAAAGGTAATAAATGAGACTGTTAATAAATATTTATGACCTTTATTTTCTCGAGAATAAGTTATCATTTTTACAAGATCTATTTGCCACAAATCATTTATTCCTTTCAAAACTGTCTTTCGCCGGGGATATATCTTCCGAACCTGCTTGTGTAATTCGTCAACAACAGTTCTTTTTATTAATGATGAATTCATCTATAACTTCTTTTTAAGTAATTTGTTAAGATAACCGAGCGTGACCACATCAGCTTCCTCTGCAGGCTCCCCAACGTTTGCTATTTTCTTGCCTGCACAGTCATACTCATTCGCAACCAAAGTTAAAGCAACGGTGTTTTAATATGTTCTGGTCACAACATCAGATCCATCTTTAGGTTGTGCAAAGTTCACCAGTCTTTTTCCTTTTCCATCTATGTAATTACCAGGCCAATTTTTTAAATCGGTATAGTAAAATGCTAAATTATCGCAACATACTTTATTGACAGCGTCGGGAGCAGAGACTGGATTTGCAATATTGATGATTCGTAAATGTTGTGCATCGATATCCTTTTCAGACTTTAATAAGCTAAAGGGAAAGTAACGTGTTTTGTACTTTGAATGCTTTATCGTTATGTGCGATCCGAACTTGTTTATCGTCATGTTTGTACTGAATCTGAATATAAAAATGTGAACGTTAATATATGATATTTTCTTCTCGCAGCTCTTCAATTATTGATTCTATTTCGTTTTGGTGTCCTTCATGTCCGGCATGAGTTGAAGACATCAACAGCCTTAGTCGATCAACAAGTTCGTTAGGGTCGTTCCAATACTCGTACAAGGGTTTATTGGCTATCATAAGACCAGTGCCCCGTTTGTAAGTGTAAGAACGGAGTGAAGTTAGCCTGCTCGAAGCTGGTGAAGCGGAGGAAGGGGAGCGTTGTTTCAAAGATTGTGTTGGGAATAACTTCGATATTATATTTCTATATTTATCAGATCTATTTCCGAATACACCCTGTTCCTCGCTATAGCCTCTCTTGTGACCATTGGTCGAGAGTAAAATATTCTTATAATTATCCAAGTCGGACTCGGTATAACCTTCGGGATTTTTCAAGTAGAGTAGCTGCAGCAGCCCCAGTGTTCCTTCATAAACCACACCGTTTAAAGACATATCATCACTGTTCTCGAAAAGCTGAACATCGGTCGAGTCGCCAATGGCTAACCCCCCAGAAGGTATGACTCTAATGCCGTAACGAGAGTCATGTGTCTTATCACCTTTCAACATCTTATCCAAGTATTCCCTTTGCAGGTTTCCAAATGCGGTGAGGTGCTCCATAACTTCGGCTTCTCCCTTTGGCGTTTTAGCATATTCTTTGACTTGTTCTGAAATTGGATCGTCTGTCACATACTCACCCTCCTCTTCTGAAGGCTTAATTTCATGAACGGGAATCGTTAAGTGAGATAAAGGTGTTTGCATTGCACTAGTTTTTGTACCATCGGGTGAAACGTTTGTAGCTCTTTTGTAATAAGATGTTTTTGGTGCTAATGTTGATATTCTGTAAATATTAGCTGACTCTATCTCACTTTTATCAGGAGATTCATCCCAAACATCACTCTCTCTTCTTTTTACTTTTTTGACCGTCGTTGCAAGTTCCGGTTTGGCCTGGTTCAATTGTACTGATTGTTTAATGTCTTCTAGAGGTTGAAGCAAGGGTGTAAAGAATTCTTGTCGACCTTTTTCAATATCCTAGAGACTACGCTTCAAAGATTGATATTTGTTTTTCAAAATCTCGCTAGTTTTTATAATCTCTCGAGTGACTCTTGGGTCCATGACTGCCGTTACACCCCCCCATGAATACTCTTTATATATCCACAATGAATGTATCGATTTCTTTTCTAAAACGTCCATTGTTCAGGTCTCTGCTTTTGTCAATGACGAGATAACTAAAAGAATCTTTCCAACATAACGAACATATGTCTTTAAAAAGTGAAAAACTTAAATCTGGAGTGCTTACATGTTCTTCGTAAATATGTTTCAAATTTAACTCATCTTGAGGAAATACTATTAAAAAATTAAAGTTACATCTGATAAGGCGTCTCGGGATACAAACATAACTTTGTGTTAAATAAAAGCAATCAAGGTTCATGTGACGGCCATAACTAAAATATCGTTTAATTATATCCTGATCTTCCATAGTCACATCATCGAATTTACAGACCGAATTGGATTCAACTTCTTGAGGCAATTCTTTTGTATCTTCTAATTCGAATAATCCTATTTCAGGAACTAGATTTATGATACTTTTTAAATATTTTTATTTGGGTTGATGTAAAGTTTTTCCGAAAAGATACACATTTCTAAATTTTAAGCCATTCGGATTTAATAAAAGTCCAATCATGATGTTAGTCTTTCCACATCCGCTTGGTCCACAAATTGATGCCCTAATAGTGCTTGGTAATAATGAACTGTGTCTCCTCTCTGAATTCCACTTAACAGGGGAAAACTCAGTAGTAGAGAAACGTTGTCCTTGTTTAACTAGTTTCATTCTGAATGCAAACATCATCATCTTTCCTATGTATATATATATATATATATAAGTTAGCTGGAGAGGCGGCTATGAGGAGATAACATAGGTAAGCCTCCCCAGCTAATCCCTTCAGAGGATCAGCTAGACTATATATAGATGTACATGATAAATAAAGACCATTCTTAGTTCAACCTCAGTGCTTATTAGTTACCTCTTCCCCTTTTTTAATCGATACTTTTCAGTCTATTTTAACTGGTGCCGAAACCCGGGACGTGTGATTGAGCGATAATCGCGCCGCGAACATATTGTTATCCGTCTAGTTCGAGATTCCCTGTGTACACGTTGACGCTTAAACATCCGAGATGGAACCTAGTACACTGCAGTTCGCTAAGTTGGAGGTGGACTTGGCCCAGGCCATCGAAGAGAAGGAGAGGCTAAACGTACAGATGTTTAGAGAGCAGGAGAGGTCGCAGATGTACCTAGCTAAGGTACGGACGCAGAATTCGTCATTCATTCACGACCTCATTAGTCAACTAGAACAGTTTACGGGGACGCTAGGAGAACTGGAGCACTTCCTAAAAGGGGGCGACCAGATTAAGGCCCTGATGAACACGAGAAAAGGACTGGGTACAATCACCGACTCGGACATAGTCGTGTTGGAGACAGCTCTGGTAAGCAGGATCTCCAGGAAGGTGCTGAACGCCATACAAGGCGACGTATCGCAGACGTGGGAAGAGATGAATCTGAGGTTGAAGAAGTTGTATGGAGGGGGTAGGTGGACCCCTGAAGAGGACGTGTTCTACCTAATTAAAGAAAAGCGAACACAGGGCCAATCAGAGGGAGATTTTGCCGAAAAAATCATGGTGATGCATAATCGCCTTGTGGAGAAAATGGTTGAGACCTGCGGACAGGAGGAAGCGTCCCACAGACTCCAGTTCATCAGACAAGTGATGAAGGTCCAATTGAACCTCTATTTGGACAGGCCGGGATCGCTACCGAAAGATAGGGACGTGATAGACTGCGTGCACGACCTTATCGACGCTAGAGAGCGGAAGGAACTTAGACCCAGGTTACCGGAGTCGAGCTGGACCGAGGTAAGGAATGTAAGGAGAGTGAGAAAGAGCCCGCCAAGATACACCGGAGTTAGTAGAGGCATGGAGAGGCGCACGGGCAGAGGGCAGGACGAGAGGAGGAAGAGACAAGAGAGGCGCTGCTACGAATGCAACCGACCAGGACACGTAGCAGCACAGTGCAGCCAAACCAAATGTTTTGAATGCGGTAGGCCGGGGCATATGGCCAGAGACTGCCCGCGGCGTAACACGAGAGGCAACTGACGAGGATACCGGCCGGAACCGATGGAAGTAAACCAGCAGGCGTGGACCCCACGGAGACCGGCAAGACGTGACGGACCCCCTACGCTAGCGGAGAGTCGTCGGAAGAGGATGGCAGTCGGTCGGAGCGCAGCGCCCCGGCGTCGAGATACGAGGTAAGCGGGGGGAACCCTCGGGAGCCGAAGTAGTAAGGGGAAAGAGTAGGAACGAATGAGGGCGCGAGACGAGGGGGGGCAACCCAACGAGTTTCCTAGAGGTAAATAACAACGCGAAAGGGAAAAAGGGGTTTAGGTTGCCCGTGGCGCGAGTGGGGGTGTCCGGAATTCGATTTCTAATCGACACTGGTAGTACTCACTCGCTGATAAGCGAAAAGGGGGCGAGGGAATTAGGGATTTGGAAGAACCGCAAAACATGTGAATGTATGGTAACTACAGTCAGCGGGAGGTGCAAAACAGAGGGGGAAGCGCGACTAAACCTGTGCGAGATAGCGGGGGGTGAAGGGGAGGTCACGACCCACATTATGAGGAATTTAAACGAGGATTATGACCTAATAGTAGGATGTGATATTCTACGAAGAGTGGGGATGAGATTAAAGGTCCGGTGTCGGAAATGGGAGTGCAAATTGGGGGGCCGTAGGTACGAAATCATTACGGAACGACGGGAGGGGGGGGGGTGAGAATCGGAGCGGCCGGGTGTGCGCGCGACGCGGTAGAACAGCTGGTAGCCACTAACGGGGACTTATTCCATCTGGAATCCGATATACTGCCGACTACGGGGAAAACACAGCACCGCATTCCTGTAAAGTCGGAAAACCCCGTATACGTTAAAGAGCGTAGGTACCCACAATCGATGAGGGAGATCATCCGAGGGCAGCTCGATGACCTACTGAGACAGGGCATTATACGTCCGAGTAACTCGCCCTACAATAGTCCCTTGTGGGTTGTGGAGAAAAAGAGTGAGGGTAACGAGAAACAGTATAGGGTGGTGGTGGACTACCGGAAGCTTAATGACGTCACGGTAGACGAGAGATACCCCCTCCCGAGGATCGAGGACATACTCGATCGCCTGTCGGGAGCGACGGTGTTCAGCACGCTGGACCTCAAGAGCGGGTATCATCAGGTTAGGATGGCAGACGAGGACGTTGGGAAGACGGCGTTCTCTTGGGAGCGGGGGCATTATGAGTTTGTAAGAATGCCCTTCGGTCTAAAGGGGGCACCGTTAACTTTCCAGCGTCTTATGGACGAACTCCAAAGGGGGCTGGGCGAGGACTTCTTACAGGTGTATATGGACGACCTGATAGTATTCAGTAAGACTGAACAGGAACATGTGCAGCACCTGCGTCGAGTCCTCGCCAGAGTACGGGAGTTCGGACTTAAGCTGTCACGCGAAAAATCGAGATTTGGGCTGAGCGAGATACGGTTTTTAGGGTACACGGTTTCACGGGACGGGGTACAGCCGGACGAAGAGAGGGTGAGAGCTATACGCGAAGCGCCTTTGCCTGTGAATGTTCGGGGAATACGGAGATTCCTCGGTATGATAAACTACTATAGGAAGTTCATCCCCGGCATAGCGGAACTCACCAGCCCATTAACCGAACTTTTAAGGAAGGGAAGGAGTTTTCGGTTGGGACCGGAACAAATTAGGAGCATTGAAAAATGCCGAGATGTCCTCACCACAAGGCCGTTGTTGATGTTCCCCGATTTTGGGAAAACATTCCGTATTACAACGGATGCTAGCGCGAGTGCCATAGGGGCGGTCCTATCACAAGACACCGGGGGGGGGGGGGAGAGAAACCCATCGCGTACGCGGGACGACAGCTAAATGACGCCGAGAAACGGTACAGTGCTATCGAACGCGAGCTGTTGGCGGTGGTGTGGGCGGTGGAACATTTCCGACCCTACGTGTACGGTAGGGAGTTCGAGCTATACACCGACCCCTCTGTTATTTAGGGAAGCTCAAAGAATCTTCTGCACGAGTAGCGAGGTGGAAAGAGCGACTCGCCGCTTACAATTTTAAAATTGCACACAAGAAGGGGGCCGAGAACGCGGTCGCGGACTGGCTCTCACGGGAACTAGTGGTGAACGCGGTAGACGAGGAAGTAAGCCAGGAAGAACCGTTTGCGGTGCGGTACCTTCGCGAGTGGGCAGAGAGCGGGCCGGAGATTCCCTTAGTTCGCGAAGACAGGGAACAGGCGGAGACTCCTCCCGAACGACCTACGGACCTACCGGAGATTGATGAGATAATCAATGACAAAAAGAGGCAGGTAATTCTCATATCTAAACGGGACCTGGGGGTCGAGACGAAGGCAAGCGAGTACGAGGGACTGTCCACGGTGACTATAAGGGCACAAGCCACTGTCGACGACGCGGTTCTAGAACGGGTCATTAGAGAGTGTACGAAGCCGGGACAGGATTGCCACATTTTTATCGGCAACCGGATACTAGCCGATAAGATCAAACGGCTGTGGAGACAAGAGCGGGTAGGATTGGGTTACGCGCTGGTCAGATGCCTCAGACAGGTAGAGACGGTCGTGGACGGGGAAATGCAAGACAGGCTAGTGAGAGACCACCACACCGGTAAGACCAACCACCGGGGAATAGAGGAGACACTCCGGGCGTTAAAACGAATGTACTTCTGGGCGAGTATGGGGCGGACGGTCAGGGAGGTCATATCGAAATGCGACGCTTGCCAGAGGGCAAAGTATCATAGGCGACCCCCAGCGGCGGAACAAGTGGTCACAGAAACGGTGGAGGAACCGCTTAGGATCATCCAGACTGACCTGTATAGCAACGAAGGACAGTCGTGGCTAACGATACTAGATACGTTTAGCAAGATTGCCATGGCGTACCCGGTTGAGGCCAAGACGCCGAGGGAAGTATGGGGGGGGGATCCTCCAATGGTGTGGTTGCTACGGGGTCCCTGACAAAATAATATCGGATTCGGGTAGGGAATTTGATAACCAGTGGATCAGGGATCAGAGCGGGGAGCTGGGGATCGACTGGCGTCGGAACACCCCCCACCACATAAAGGGGAGGGGCGCGGTAGAGCGGCTCCACAGTACGCTAGGGGAACACCTCCGTCTCTTTAAGCTCGATCGGCAGCTAGATTCCTACGAGGCGATGCCACGCGCAATTGTGGCATATAACCATACCATTCATGCGGCGACGGGTCTGTCCCCGGTGGAAATAATATTCGGGCAGAAACGGCGGGATAGGGGGGATTTGATAACGGCGCACAATTCAGATTTAAAGGGGTGGTTAAGGGAGGCGCGCAACGAACGCCGGGCGACGTGGGGGAAGGTCCGCGAGCGGGTGATTAGAGAGAAACAGACCCGCGTAGATAAGGCCAATAACAGACCTGGCATAGTTAGCGCTGGCTCGATTGCACTGGGAGCCGTAGTATTTCGCAGGTTAAGGACGGCCCGGAAAAAGGGGGACGCGCGGTACGAGGGACCGTACGTTGTAATAGCAATTAGAGAGCACAACCTCTACACCATACGAGACGCGAAGCACCCCTTCCGGTCGCGCACTGTTCACGTAGAGGAACTACGTGTACCGTCACCTGTGGCTCGGCGGACAACGGGGGGCGGCGCTCCGCCCGACACACCATGTGGCTCGAAAGAGCGTGGTTAAGCTATGTTACATATGTATTTGTTCTAGTATGTAAGTATTATGTATGAATAAAACCAAACCTTAATTTTATGTTAACCAAGAGTACAAACCATCCGCCTTACAAGATGTACAAGGTCGGAAACTCTGTATTTTTTTGTATGAGATTTCTATTGTTTATTTTAGTGTATGAGATTTTTATTGTCTTACTTTGTATGAAATTTTCATTGTGTTGTTTTACATGAAATGTAACTTATCTGATGTTAGAGTTCTTATTCCTATAAGAAGCTGGAAGGGGGGAGTTAGCTGGAGAGGCGGCTATGAGGAGATAACATAGGTAAGCCTCCCCAGCTAATCCCTTCAGAGGATCAGCTAGACTATATATAGATGTACATGATAAATAAAGACCATTCTTAGTTCAACCTCAGTGCTTATTAGTTACCTCTTCCCCTTTTTTAATCGATACTTTTCAGTCTATTTTAACTTATATATATATATAGATATATATATCTCAGTTCTTCATTTTTTAAGTACAGTATGGTTCACAGGACTCGCAAAGGAAGAGGCTTGGTAAACAGTGTTATTAACAAGTTGCCAATAGAATTACACCTTCCAGGGTATCAGTATTGCGGACCGGGTACGAAATTACAAAAACGTTTAATTGCGGGTGATAGTGGAATAAACAAACTTGATAGAGCTTGTAAAGAACATGATATAGCCTATAGCAAACATATGGATATGGATAGTCGCAAACAACCGGACAAGATCCTAGCTGATAATGCTTGGGAACGAGTTCAAGCTTCAGATTCATCATGGGGAGAAAAAGCTGCGGCTTGGCTAGTTACAAATGTTATGAAGGCTAAAGGGAAAACTGGTTTGGGTTTAAAAAATAAGAAAAAGAAAGGGAAGATAAATTTTATCTTATATTTTTGGTTAAATCGTCAAAGGTAGACGATGTGACAAGCGAGAATCACGCGGGGCGCTGAAGTAAACAAATATATGGGTCAGTCGAGCAGAAGTCAGACAAGGTCGTACCACTGCAATGAATGAAACGAGCTACTTAGCGAAAATAAAAGTTGACCTAGGTCAGGAACACATAAATAAACAAACCGTCGAACGTCATCCAAGGACCCCCGAATTTGGGCACTGGACCAATTAATGAAACGATATAGCTTGCGAAAATAAGCCGTCGAACGTCATCCAAGGTCAATCACCCCCGAAATTTAGGCACTGGGCCAAACCAATTAATGAAACGATATAGCTTGCGAAAATAAAAGTTGACCTAGGTCAAGAACACGTAAACAAACAAGCCATCGAACGTCATCCAAGGTCAACCACCCCCGAAATTTGGGCACTGGGCCAATTAATGAAACGATATAGCTTGCGAAAATAAGCCGTCGAACGTCATCCAAGGTCAACCATCCCCGAAATTTGGGCCAAACCAATTAATGAAACGATATAGCTTGCGAAAATAAAAGTTGACCTAGGTCAAGAATTGCTGATGTGTCGTTGTAGGCCAGTCCAGCAGCATGAATAACCTCCTACATTGTTGCCAGATTTGGCGCTACGTTGTCACATCTTGCGTTTGTCGGTCAAGGTCACCCTTCCCCTCACCTTCCCTCACCCTCACTAAACGACCTTGACCTACTTTCTAGGCTGCTCTTTCCTCAACACACTAAATATAACTACTTGGGTTGTCTAATGCTCCTACCGTAGAGGCAACATATAACAATTGGTTTAGAAATGTAACTAAGTCACTAGGATTTCCATTGAATTCCGGAATATGTTGGAAATCAGTGGCTTTGATTATGTAGTGGTTCATATTTAATGCTTGTGAGTTGTGTTTGAGTAAAGAATTTTGTATTTCTTGTATTGGTAGGTGTATAGTCGGTATGTTAAGTTAGTTATAGTTACCAATTACAACGTTGTCTTTCTTCTTCCTAATGTCCTGGTCTTACCTCGGAGATGTATATCAAAATGTACCAGCGTCTACTGATCCTAAAGTCCTGTTAGTATTTCCCGGGCTTCTCCTGGAACGAGTAGAGAATGTCTCGGGTCTAGCCTAGTCAAGTGCAGAATGGGGAGATTTTACCGATGTTACGCTACGCTGCCAAGGTCCCTGTTTGGGCGCCAAGGAAAGAAGTTTACACTGGTACAATTTTTACATGAATTTATTAAAAACGTACAACGAGGTAACGGTTAGTAAAAATACTGTCTTACGTCTAGTCAGGAAGAGAAAGTGTGACTGCGTGAGTAGTGAGTGAGTGAGTGAGTCTGACTGAGTGAGGATTAGTGGAAATCTGGAGAAGCTTATATAGGGAGAAATGGAACAGTGATACTTTGGTGGGCGTGGGGAATCAGTTGAAATATTGCCTCACCCGAGGGTTGTCATCTGGGCCATAGCTTGCTGGGACGATTTATTGTTTCCCTAACATGGCCTGATAAATGAGGAATGCCTCATCTCTGCAGTGCTAGCAGGCTGGGCATTTCATAATTAGACTAAACACTATAAAGGGTGGGTGCGCTTTTTAATCGGTATGCCATGATGGAGTCCAAAAAAAAAAGAAAATAAGGATTCTGTGGAAACATGGACTAAATATGTGGACCACCGTGCAATGGAGTCTGTGTAAAAGGTGCTGCATTTTTTTACTGCACTTCTATACTACATTTTTACTGAACTTTTATGGTTTCGGTAGATCGCACGCAGGCTTTTGACTCAGAGTCCCATCGGATTCTGTGCCGTCAGCTTTGCTTCTAGGAATGCCCAGAGCAGTTACACACCATGCTAGGTTCCTTCTTGAAGGACAGAACGGTGAGGGTTTGTAACGTTATCAGTGATAGACTGGGCATGTTAAACATCAGTGTAAACGCGGGGAAGTCCGACTGTGTAATCTTCTACCTCCAAAAGGGGAAAAAAGCCTTGCCAAACTCATATACTATAGGAGGGCAAGAGAACTCACTGGCTTTCTTAATGTACTATCTGGGTATAAACATGGATATGCATCTCTATTTCTCTACTCATTTTAATAGCATCCATAGGTGGGTGAGTTCATCCACCGGAGAAACATTTAAAGTATTTTGACTTATTGCAGCACCTAGCATCCAAATGTTTAACACTGTGATTACATCACCCTTCCTAGATCGAGGGCAACAGACTGTCAGGGAAAATTAGATGAAGATTTAGTTTAAGTTTTTATTGTTAGATGTAAGTTAGTTTTAAGTCTATGATAAATAAGGTGAGCCCCATCACTTTTAATAAGTTCAGTCCATAATTGTATAATGTACATTATACTTTTGTACAATGCAGATTTTTTACAAAATGTAGCTAAGCTACAGGAAATAAAATGAAGCAATTGTAAATAGATTCGCTTGTAGAAGCTATATTTTGTAACAAGGGGATATGGAACAAAAAAAGTTTTCCTTTCATGTTTTTTAGATATGTCATCCGCTTGCAATAACCGTTTGTATACAGCCAAGTCCTTTCCTTTCATCTCTAATATTCATTTCCTTTCACCATTTTCTTTACCAGATTCATCAAAATCTTATTACATTTATCTCTGCTCTTCTTATCTGATCCTACCAGAGAACTCATGTGTTTTTCTCCTCTCATTTTATTTTCCCCACTTTATCTCTTACTTGCTATTTAAAGTTATTATTTCTATAAAGTATGCAATCTAAGCGTTATTTCTGTTTATGTTGCAGATGGACTCAATGGGGTGAGATGGGAGTGGGTGAGGTGGGTATGAACAGGTCCGCCTGCTCGGATCTACTCCAGTCAGTGCCTTGGGCGGACCCTGGCAGGATATGCTTCCTCATGTTTTTGGCCACCATCGATGTCATGGTCATCCTCGGCAACTGCCTCGTCATCCTGGCAGTCTTCATATCTTCAAAGCTGAGGTCGGTCACCAACCTGTTCATCGTGTCGCTCGCCGTCGCGGATCTCATGGTTGGCCTAGTGGTGCTCCCCTTCTCGTCCACCAGGGAAGTATTCAAGGTGAGTCCTACCAACTATTACTTTTATAACTCAGATTAACACTAGTTTCGTCTTTATTATTCAATCATGTCTTAGTAAAATAGATTTAAAAGCCGAACCTTTCTCAGAGATTAAGCTTTGTAAAATTGGCAGGTGCCCTCAGGATATTGCTCTTCCTTGTCCTAAACCCCATTTAAATACACCAGAGTTATTCCACCACATTTAGATGTTTTGAAATGAAACGCTACGAGATTTATTAATGCGGGAAACTTTCAAACAGTACGTAAACTCAAAATTCATGTTTTGAAAAACTAACAACCGTTGGTCGGCCTTTACCTGTGCATGCGGTGTTACATCATAAAATTATTTTTCTCATTATTCATCATTATCAATTGTGATCTAAGAATACCAATCATACTTTATATAATAACAAACTTTATTTACTAGTCCAATCTCTTCAATTTCCTATCCCTACTCAGCCAATATTTGTTTTCTACCATTATACCTGTGAACTGGAGAAAAGGATGATTGAAAAATATTTTAATTGATAAGTGGTTTAGCCAGTGGACTGTAATTAATTAGCAAAAGTTTAAAAATTTATTCAAATCAATAAAATAATTGAATCTGAGAATTTCAAAACTATCAATCGGCTTTCCAAACGATCGAAAACCCAAATATTTATTCGTCCTCTCAAAACCCCCAATAACGAAAAACTGTTCACACTTACCTGGGGTCCGATAGCTTCTTTCTCGAGCGGTTCGGCTTCTAGGAGGAATATGAGGGATAGGAAAGGATAAAGAAAGTCTAGGACAAGCCCGAATCCACCTGATGACCACGCCAAGAATTCAGAAGCAGCGAACAATTCTTCCCCAGTGGTTGGCGATGAAAGGATCGTTTTACCCATATGAAAAACTATAACTATAACGAAAAATAAAACCATGCACCAACCATCGGCAAAATTTGAAAATAAAAAAAACCGGAAATAACTTTCTCTGGTTCTGGCAAACACCCCACTCGATCGGAGCACAGATCCAGCCTCTTCAAACTAATAGAACACAATGGCCAATTACTCCCCAAAACGGTTCCCTTGTATTACTTGTAGAATTGTAGAATTGGCTTGCCAGAGCGCAGCACCTCCCAGAGCTATTTCCCCTACAGATAAATCAAAATCTCTCGCGGTAATCCTCCCGCGTAAACATCCCCCCGCCTCTGAAAGGTTATTTTCAGATAAGGTCAGAATACACACACACAAAAAAAAAACACTTATCCATCATCATAAATCATACAAAGAAACACATGAGCTTACTATACAACAAACAAAAAAAAACAAAATAAAATAATATCAACAAACAAAATACTGGTACTACTGTGACGGTAAAGGGTAAAGCTTAGTTACCGGCCTCTTATACCGACCCGTAGCTACCCGTACAAGTGCCACTCTCACGACCCCATCGGTTCCCGGAAACACCTCCTCAACTACTCCAATTGGCCATTTTAAAGGAAGGAGGTTGGGCTGATCCACGATTACAACAGTTCCTACAGTGAGCGAAGCAGAGGACTTTGACCATTTGTGTCGAATCTGCAACTCATGCAGGTACTATTTTCTCCACCTATTCCAAAACGACCGGACCAGCTGATCGACTAGCTCGTAGCGGGTAAGACGATTAATTTCGCTGTTCTGTACATCTCGAGCAGGAAAATATTTCAGTGGAGTAAGGTTCAAAAAATGAGCAGGGGTTAACGCGAGTGGCTCCCGCGGATCAGAACTTAGGGGGCAAAGGGGCCTCGAATTGAGGACAGCTTCAATCTGAACCAACACTGTGTTCAGCTCTTCATAAGTCAGAAGCTGGGTTCCAATAACTCGAAATAAGTGGGACTTCACCGATTTAACATTAGCTTCCCAGATCCCTCCGAAGTGAGGAGCTCCGGGTGGAATAAATTTCCACTCGATTCGATGCTCCGACAGTTGATTAGTCAGCGCATCCTGATACCCGGAAGAATTCAACCATTTTGACAATTGCTCATGAGCCCCCACAAAATTTGTCCCGCAATCCGAGTATATAATTCTACATGGACCACGGCGCGACAAAAATCGCCGGAAAGCCGCCAAGAACATGGGAGTAGACAAGTCAGATACCAGCTCAATGTGAACTGCCTTGGTCGACATACATATAAATAAACAAATATACGCCTTAAATATGAAAGGATTTCGTCTCCTAGCCATAGTAATGCGAATCGGCCCAGCGTAGTCCACTCCAGTTTGTTCGAATGGCTTACATTGTGTAACTCTACAAGTAGGGAGGTCACCCATTTTTGGAGGCACAACCGACGGGCGAACTCTGAAACAACGGTTACATTTTCTTATCCGACTTCTGATTATTTCTCGGGCGGATATAATCCAAAATTTTTGCCTAATTAACGATAATAACAGGTGGGGTCCGGCATGACAATTTTCCTGATGATAATAATCAATCAACCGAATAACAAAGGGGTCCTTCTTTGGCAAGACAATCGGGTGACAACTATCAAACCCTATATCAGCATTCTGCAAACGACCACCGACTCGAATAATTCCACGGTCGAGAAATGGAGATAAACGTTGAAGTTTTGGTGAACAAGTTTCCCCCTTCTTTAATCTATCGAATTCTCGTGTAAAATGAAGTAGCTGGATCACTCTACACAGATAAATTTCCGCTGTGTCTAACTCCCTTTCCCCTACTCTCATTTGGTTTGGTAATATTTTCACAAACTTTAAAACTAGCACCATCGTTCGTAATAACCGTAGGTAGCTTGAGCAACGATCAACAAGAGCACAAATGGAGTTTTCTTCCATTTTTTCTGATCGCGCCACTGTTAAAATGTTGCTGCTTTTAATTTCCGGAGGGCTTTCCAGCTCCTCCAAGTCTAATTTAACGGGCCAGCAAGTTTCTTCCGAACCCAGCCAAAGCGGTCCATTC
Source organism: Acanthosoma haemorrhoidale (assembly GCA_930367205.1). Lineage (NCBI taxonomy): Eukaryota > Metazoa > Arthropoda > Insecta > Hemiptera > Acanthosomatidae > Acanthosoma > Acanthosoma haemorrhoidale. The sequence continues at coordinate 104,183,301 of OV884014.1, read as the reverse complement.
CACCATAGGGTATGATCAACGAGCTCGCATGGCGTTAAGCCCCTGGACAGGCAATCCGCTGGATTCTCGGTGCCTGATACATGCATCCAACTATCGATGCCACAATCTTGGATTTTAGACACCCGATGAGCTACAAACGTCTGCCATCTGGACGGTGCAGCTTTAATCCAATGCAAAGCTACCGTTGAATCAGACAGTGCAACAACACGCTCAACGTTACAGCGTGTGCGAAGAGTAGATGCTGTAGCCTGCAGCAGATTTGCCAACAAAAGGGCGGCACAAAGCTCTAAGCGGGGAATAGTCAGGACCTTGGATGGAGCTACTTTAGATTTTGCACATAATAAAGAAACCTTGACAGTTTCCTCTCCCGTCAGGCCCTTTAAATAAATCACGGCTCCATAACCCATCTCGGAGGCGTCACAAAACCCAACCAACGCAACTCGCGAACCAACCAACACTCCAATGTGTCTCGGAATAGAAAGATTCGACAAAACTACCAATTCCCCTTGACAACGTTCCCACCGAATTTTAATAGAAGCTGGTGGAACCTGATCCCAGTCCAAACCCAAACGCCACAGTTCCTTAATCAGGCACTTGAGAAATAAAGTCAGGGGGGCCAGTAGTCCCAAGGGGTCGAAAATTCTTGCAACTGATGAAAGGATATTTCGTTTTGTGCCGGCTTTATGTTCGTGACTGACCCGAAAGCAAAAAATATCTGTGCTGGGTTGCCACTCAAGACCCAAAACCGCTAAAGAAGTGCCCGTTTCAAAATCCTTTGTCGAAAAGGATTTATCCTCGTCGGGGAAAAGAGTGAGCATTTCGGAAGAATTAGAGGCCCATTTGGTAAACTGAAAACCTCCATTTTCGAATAACCTTTTTGTTTGCTGATAAAGTCGTTCAGCATCTTGCAACGAGGGGACGGAAGTGATAAGATCGTCCATATACATATCCTGTGGAATTCGATCTTTGGTAGCCGGGAAATTTTTACCTTCTTCTTCGACCAATTGACGAACAGTTCGAAGAGCCAAATAAGGTGACGAGGTGATGCCAAACACTACACAATTTAATTCGTAGATCTCCACTGGATCCTCTGACGAAAATCTCCATAATACCCGTTGGAATCTTCGGTGAGAGTCATCAATCAGAATTTGCCGATACATTTGTCTAATATCTGCCGTCAATGCTATTGAAAATAAACGGAAGTGCAATAGTAATACGAAGATATCCGTTTGTAATTTTGGACCCACATGTAAAACGTCATTTAATGACAAATGAGCCGTAGTTTTTGCACTGGCATCAAACACTATTCTTAGAGGCGTGCTCGAACTACCAGGCTTTAATATACCATGATGTGGTATGTAATAGCCATGTTTATCCATCGGATTTGTTACCAATGACATGTGTCCTTGCTGTAAATAGTCCAACATTACCTCGTGATACAATACTCGACTTTCCGGGCAGCGATCTAAGCGCTTTTCTAGGTTCATAAATCTTCGTTTGGCCATCTCAAATGAATCTCCCAACCGATCGGGATGCTCCTGGAAAGGCAATGACACAACAAACCGTCCTGATACCAAACGACGCACCGAAGATTTAAAAATATTCTCACATTCTGATTCTCCGGGCGAAAGAGAAGTAATTAAGTTTGGGACCTCTTCAATTTCCCAAAACCGTCTCACCAAACTATCCAACGATGAACGGCAAACCGACATACAATTATTACTCTCGGATGTTAGGTCCAAAACTGGGGCTTTTCCCATCAAAATGTAACCCAAAACACTATCCACTGCCATCAACTGAAGAGGTTTTCCTCTGTATTTATTTTCTTTCAATAAATGAGGCACCAGCTCAGCCCCTATGATTCCATCAATATCACCCGGTAAATGAAATGTCTCATCTGCAAGTTCCAGATTTAATAGATAAGACAGCTGAGATTGATCAATTTCCCTAGCCGGCAATTTCTCGACAATCTTATCGACCACTAAAGGCTCGATCGTAAATGAAATATCCGGATTGATCCTCGAACTGAAACTACAAACTGTCTTCCCTAGAACCGGATTGACTGCTCCTCCAAAACCTACTACCGATGTTTTTAAAGGCGAAATAGGCAATTTAAGTTTTCGGCATGTTTTCGCCGTTAGAAAATGGCACTGACTGCCCGAATCAATTAAAAACCGCGCATCATGCAGTTTTCCCCCGCCATTTTGCATAGTTACTACCGCAGTAGACAGCAAAACCATAGAAGAACGCTGGGCGGATAAACGATCTTTACAATTCGCCATCGAACAGCAGTTGATCAAGGAATTCTGCTGACCCTCCGCCCCCGAATTTACACGGTCTGGGGGATTCTTTGAAAACTCAAAATGTAACAGCGAATGATGGGGCTTATTACATTGCGAACAGGGATTCCCTTTTTTACAATTAGGTGCCAAATGGTTAGAAGAAAAACACTTTAAACAACATGCCTTTTGTTTAATAAAACGAAATCTATCCCAAGGAGACATTTTCAAAAATCCTTTACAATCAACTAATTGATGAGATCCCTGATTGCATTTCAAGCAATTTGTAGTTTTATCAAGACCATCGCTAGTACTTCCTCCCGACTGAGTTACAAAAACCTTTGGTCTGTAATTTTTTATCGGTTTTTCCGATCTGGTCGTTGACATTGAGTTATATTCCCAAGGAAGGGTTTTAATTTGTTTCTCGACGAACGTTACAAAATCCTCATAAGTAGGAATATCCTTTTCGCGAACCGCGGCTTCGAACGCCCGGCGGGACACGGGGTCTAAAATTTTCAAACCACGATTTAAAAATATCGAATCAGCCAAATTTCCGGTGTTTAATCTTTTAAGGGCTGTTATGGGCCCACAAAATTTATCCAATACTGAGCTTAAACTCCCCCTTGATTCTGACTTTAATGGTTTGAATTCAAAAATTTGCTCTAAATAGGTATCTGCTTGAGCTCTAGGGTCATTGTAACGTTTCTGTAACGCGTCCCAAATCACTGGGTAATTGTCCGCCACTGGTGGCAGGTGCTTACAAATATTCGAGGCTTCCCCACCAAGCTTTGATACTAAATATTGAACTCTATGTTGATCGGTCAACGATTTATTTTCATGTACTAACGATTTAAACATTTCATAAAAGACCGACCATTGCGTTTGATCCCCTCTAAAACAAGGTAACTCTAATTTTGGAAGGTGTACTTCAATTTTGTTCGTCGCCAGGGTTGGTAAAAGAGTTTCAGGAACCGCGCTAGTAGCGGCCACTTTTTTCTTCGTCGCAAGGCTCTCAGCCATCTCTTCAATGTACTCAATCATCTCCATATGGGAATCGTTAAAGGTCGGAGCAAATTCCGAATCCAACTCCAACTCTAATTCATTAATTTTGAATTCTACTTCGTCATATTCGGTCAAGGTTTTTGGTATTAGACGGTAAGTAGTTTCAAATTGCTGTAAAACTTTTTTATCCGCAATGCCTTTCGACAGATCATAAATTCTTTGAATGCGCTGAAAAAGTTTTATTTGTTTTGCTTTATAAATTTTTAAAGACGATTCAATAGCCCTTTTCTCGCTCATTTTCAAAAATGAGTAGCCAACAAATCAACAAAATTAAACGATCAAATTGGATTTGTCTATATTATTAATTAAATCGACCTTATTGAACAATTCCTAATCGAACCAGTTCCAATAAACTATTCAAACAAATACGGAAATAAAAATAAAATAAAAAACGAATAAAAGGAAAACCATAAATCCACTAGAGTTAGAAATAATAACCTTATTGGTATTTTCTTATCAGTTGAAAGGGCAATCCGGAGATTGAATTCCTCGGTTGGACCCTGAACCTCAAACTTGTTAATATAAAGGGATGACGGGTAGAAAAATTGTTAAAACTTTACGAGTTTGAACTGTAGCAAAATTAAAACTGTCTCAATGAAATTTATTTATATCAATTCTAACTTATCAACCATTAGCAATCTAGAATAAATAATTTCTACTTTAATTTGAGCAATAATTTTACCAAACGAAACAAACAAAAAAAACTTAGAAATATAAATATCCCACCAAATCGGGATAAAATATGCCGGGCTTACGCGAAACCAGTTCCAGCCAGTTGATTGTTGCTAACTTTTTTAAATTAAATTAATTTTCCAATTTAGTTCATAATAATACTATCGTATTTTTCCAATAACCATCTTCGAACTCCTTTCAATCAGGAACTGTATTTTAATTAATTGAAACAACGAACTTTCAATATAATCAATACATAAACACGGAAAAGAACAAAAACAATTTTTTTTTTTTCAAAATCGGTTTGAATCCGGCCCGGAGGACCAAATGGTTTAGCCAGTGGACTGTAATTAATTAGCAAAAGTTTAAAAATTTATTCAAATCAATAAAATAATTGAATCTGAGAATTTCAAAACTATCAATCGGCTTTCCAAACGATCGAAAACCCAAATATTTATTCGTCCTCTCAAAACCCCCAATAACGAAAAACTGTTCACACTTACCTGGGGTCCGATAGCTTCTTTCTCGAGCGGTTCGGCTTCTAGGAGGAATATGAGGGATAGGAAAGGATAAAGAAAGTCTAGGACAAGCCCGAATCCACCTGATGACCACGCCAAGAATTCAGAAGCAGCGAACAATTCTTCCCCAGTGGTTGGCGATGAAAGGATCGTTTTACCCATATGAAAAACTATAACTATAACGAAAAATAAAACCATGCACCAACCATCGGCAAAATTTGAAAATAAAAAAAACCGGAAATAACTTTCTCTGGTTCTGGCAAACACCCCACTCGATCGGAGCACAGATCCAGCCTCTTCAAACTAATAGAACACAATGGCCAATTACTCCCCAAAACGGTTTCCTTGTATTACTTGTAGAATTGTAGAATTGGCTTGCCAGAGCGCAGCACCTCCCAGAGCTATTTCCCCTACAGATAAATCAAAATCTCTCGCGGTAATCCTCCCGCGTAAACAATAAGTAATTAATCAACTAATCTGAATCGAGATGGCAACATTATATTAATCATTAATTATATATCAATAATTATTAAATTATGGTTGCGCAGTGAATTTTGATTCTGTAGTATAAGTCTCTATGGTTGTTCATCAAGGAGAATGCCATCAACTTGTGAAATATTTATATATTGTATTCAGCAGAAAAAACATCGTTCGGTTATTGTTGATTGAAAAATCCATAGCGTTTAGTTTTGATTTTCACAGCAAATCTTTGTATGACATATAAAGTTATTGATCAGTTCTGATTTCCATTAATAAAATTGTATGCATTGGCCTAATGTACTTTTATTAATTCTTTCAGAGTTGTTTAAAACAAATCAATGGCTAATACGCAATATTTCAAAGCAATTAAAAATTCCCATTGAAAATTCCCTATGACACTTGCTTGTTCCTCAATATTTAAATCCTTTCTCCCTTATCTAGCTCAGACTTCACTATTTTTTTCTAAATCCTCAAAATATGCATTACCTCTTGGTAACAGTAATAAATCCCAAATGTAATATTTATGCAATGTTTGTTAGCTCTAGCTAAGTAGTTTGCGAGGTAATTCGTTTTTGTTGACTCTGGTAATCTGTCCCGAGCCATTGAATTGTGTTATGTATAGTTATGTTATTTTCTTATGAATTTGCTGCGAAGTATAGAAACTATTGTGGTATTTGTCTAAAATATATAATATTCCTGTATTTTCCTGTTTTACTAACAATTAAAATGAACACGTTCACGATTTAAACTATGATTAATTAAGTGATATTTGTTTAAATAGACAAGTTTTACTTTTTTTTGATGAAAACGGAATTGGGCTGGATTTCAGAAAATAACTGTGTTTGTTTATTACCTTAATAAAGGCTTGTTCGTAATGTAAAGTATCTATCATTAAATATTCGAATGTTCTTTCCGGGGTAGGTGTAATTTGGTATTTAGTTTTCACTGGTTTACGTTCATATTTAGTTTTAGCACATGTTGCACATTAATTTATGAAGTCAGTTATTTCATCCTTCACGCGGGGGAAGTAGTAATATCGTTTTAGTTTCTCATATGTTTCCATTATACCACGGTGAAAAGATCCATCCCAATAAATCCATTTCCAACTCCCAATATTCTCCTTTCTAGACTTCATCGGACATCGTTTCCTTGTGGGTGGGGACTTTAATGCGAAGCACCAACACTGGGGATCAAGATCCACAAATACACGAGGACGTGCTTTGCTGTCTGCACTCACACGGAGACATTGCTCCACTATCACTCCTGACACAGCCACCTATTGGCCATTTGATCCCAACCGAAATCCTGATCTCCTTGACTACTTTTTTTACAATAGATTAGGAACACTAAACTATTCACTCACGCGCCTCGATGATCTCTCCTCTGATCATAGTCCTTTATTATTAACTATTTCCCTAAAACCAATTCACAAACTGCCTCCTCCTTCATTTATTAGGGGCCCAGTCGATTGGGACCACTTCCGCCAGCTTCTTACAGAGTCCGTAAACCTCAAATTCTCCCTGAAAACATCCCAAGACCTAGACGATGCAGTGCATTCTTTCACTACTCTGGTCCAGAGGTAAGCTTGGGAGGCATCGTCACCAAAAAATACACAATCATAATCGTTTATCTCAGCATCTCAAAGATCTAATCCAATCCAAACGCCGCTCCAGAACAGTGTGGCAAAGATCCCGGCATCCTGCCGATCGTGCAATCAGTACTGCCGATTGGTAAAGCGGCGATTGGCATCCTTCCGTTCCGATTCTTTTAATTCCTACCTCTCCTTACTGTCTACCAGGGATAACTCCTTGTGGAATGTAAGCAAAAAAATCCTAAAGTATCAACCTGTTTCACATCCACTCCGTCGTGAAGATGGGTCCTGGGTGGCTTCGGATGGGGATTGGTCGGAGGAATTTGCTCTGCATCTTACCCATACTTTCACACCTTACCTTTCTCATCAAAGCCATACTCACAGCACAAATGTAGAAGATTTCCTCACTTCACCTATTCCTCTTTCTCTTCTACCAATAGTCTTTAATCCCTCTGAGGTCCAAAACCTTCTGAAAAACGTACTTTACCGAAAATCCCCTGGATATGATCTCCCTACTCCTCAAATTCTCAAAAAACTTCCTCCTAAAGCCATAATCTTCCTAACCTATACAAATAATTGCATTATCCGAACGACGCACTTCCTCTCCTCTGGAAACATTCCATTATTGTCCTATTCGCCAAACCTGGTAAACCACCCAATGACGCCTCATCTTACCGTCCAATTAGCCTACTCCCTATCCTCTCAAAATATTTGAGAAACTCCTACTAAAACGTCTATTTCCAATTGTTGAATACGAAAACCTTTTTGCCGCACACCATTTTGGTTTCCGCCAACGACATTCCACTGCTCAACAAGGCCTTCGCGTTGTTAATCACATCTCCTCAGCCCTGGAAACCAAACAGTATTGCACTGCTGCCTTTCTTGATATAGCTCAAGCTTTTGACAGGATTTGGTACGCAGGTTTACTCTACAAGTTCAAAAGATATTTACCATAGACCCTTTTCCTAGTCCTACAGTCCTACCTTTCAAACCACTTCGTCTAAGTCCGCTGTGGTTTAAAATATTCAAACTACTATCCCATAAATTCAAGAGTTCCACAGGGCAGTGTCCTGGGCCCCATCCTCTATAACTTATACACCGCAGATGACACTGCAGTCTTCTCATCCTACCTAGACCCCGACATAGCATCCCATAACCTTCCAAAACACCTTGACGAGATCGAGTATTGGTGCAATCAATGGCGAATCAAAGTTAATGAAGCAAAATGCTCCCACATTACCTTCACCCTTTGTCGCAAGACTTCCACTAGTTTACTTTAATTCTATTCCTCTCCCTGTATCCAAGACAGTACGGTACTTAGGCTTCCATCTGGACAAACGACTGACCTGGAACCCACATACGAGACTAACAAGACAAGAACTAAACAGACACTTTGGACAACTGTACAGACTACTTCAATGGACATCCCATCTCTCAATAGAAAATAAACTACTAATCTACAAAGTTATACTTAAACCAATCTGGACATATGGAATAGAGCTATGAGGGACAGCAAAAAAGTCGAACATCAAGCGTATCCAATCCTTTCATTCAAAAGTCCTGAGAACAATAGTAAATGCCCCTTATTATGTCAGCAACGAAACCCTTCACAACGACCTTAATATACCCTACATTCTAGAACTTATCCCTTCCAAGTTTATGAAATTCCATAGTAGCCTTTCCAGCCACCCTAATCCTGTAGCACAGTGTTGCACTGCGCCATTGCACTGCGCCACTCATCCTTATAATCCTCCTCAGATACTGAAACGGCAGTAGCCTCTTGACCTGCTATAAAAGCGTGACAGTGGGAGTCCTGGCAATAACCAGTTTCTTCAATCATGTCCTGAGCGTCTGTGGCTCTCGCGCTCCTGGTCAGCCTCCACTGGTTAGTATCAGGTGACGCGGCTGGCGGAGAAGCGTGGAGGACTTCCCAGGACTCCGCTTTCTCTTTGCATGTGGATTTGGGAGGTCTCTGAACTGTCTGTAAATATTGTATGAATGAGCGAGTGAATTATGGTATGAACGAGAGAATTTATCTTAATTACTTATTGCCTTATAAAAGGCAGATTGTATGTATACAATAAAGGAATATAACAATATGAATTCTTTTTCTATTTCGAGTTTGGCTTTTTCGTGTACTATTTTTAATCTTCTTTGATTATTTTTTCTTCTTTATTAGGGTCTTTTATTTTTCTAAAAAAGCTTGAGCTATATCAAGAAAGGCAGCAGTGCAATACTGTTTGGTTTCCAGGGCTGAGGAGATGTGATCAACAAAGCGAAGGCCTTGTTGAGCAGTGGAATGTCGTTGGCGGAAACCAAACTGGTGTGCGGCAAAAAGGTTTTTGGATTCAACAATTGGAAATAGACGTTTTAGTAGGAGTTTCTCAAATATTTTGAGAGGATAGGGAGTAGGCTAATTGGACGGTAAGATGAGGCGTCATTGGGTGGTTTACCAGGTTTGGTGAATAGGACAATAATGGAATGTTTCCAGAGGAGAGGAAAGTGCGTCGTTCGGATAATGTAATTATTTGTATAGGTTAGGAAGATTATGGCTTTAGGAGGAAGTTTTTTGAGAATTTGAGGAGTAAGGAGATCATATCCAGGGGATTTTCGGTAAAGTACGTTTTTCAGAAGGTTTTGGACCTCAGAGGGATTAACGACTATTGGTAGAAGAGAAAGAGGAATAGATGAAGTGAGGAAATCTTCTACATTTGTGCTGTGAGTATGGCTTTGATGAGAAAGGTAAGGTGTGAAAGTATGGGTAAGATGCAGAGCAAATTCCTCCGACCAATCCCCATCCGAAGCCACCCAGGACCCATCTTCACGACGGAGTGGATGTGAAACAGGTTGATACTTTAGGATTTTTTTGCTTACATTCCACAAGGAGTTATCCCTGGTAGACAGAGAGGAGAGGTAGGAATTAAAAGAATCGGAACGGAAGGATGCCAATCGCCGCTTTACCAATCGGCAGTACTGATTGCACGATCGGCAGGATGCCGGGATCTTTGCCACACTGTTCTGGAGCGGCGTTTGGATTGTATTAGATCTTTGAGATGCTGAGTTAAACGATTATGATTGTGGATTTTTTGGTGACGATGCCTCCCAAGCTTACCTCTGGACCAGAGTAGTGAAAGAATGCACTGCATCGTCTAGGTCTTGGGATGTTTTCAGGAAGAATTTGAGGTTTTACGGACTCTGTAAGAAGCTGGCGGAAGTGGTCCCAGTCAACTGGGCCCCTAATAAATGAAGGAGGAGGCAGTTTGTGAATTGGTTTTAGGGAAATAGTTAATAATAAAGGACTATGATCAGAGGAGAGATCATCGAGGCGCGTGAGTGAATAGTTTAGTGTTCCTAATCTATTGTAAAAAAAGTAGTCAAGGAGATCAGGATTTCGGTTGGGATCAAATGGCCAATAGGTGGCTGTGTCAGGAGTGATAGTGGAGCACTGTCTCCGTGTGAGTGCAGACAGCAAAGCACGTCCTCGTGTATTTGTGGATCTTGATCCCCAGTGTTGGTGCTTTGCGTTAAAGTCCCCACCCACAAGGAAACGATGTCCGATGAAGTCTAGAAAGGAGAATTCTGGGAGTTGGAAATGGATTTATTTGGATGGATCTTTTCACCGCGGTATAATGGAAACATATGAGAAACTAAAACGACATTACTACTTCCCCCGCGTGAAAGATGAAATAACTGACTTCATAAATGAATGTGCAACATGTGCTAAAACTAAATATGAACGTAAACCAGTGAAAACTGAATACCAAATTACACCTACCCCGGAAAGACCATTCGAATATTTAATAATAGATACTTTACATTACGAACAAGCATTTATAATAACCATTATAGATACATTCTCTAAACTACATTACGCGGAAAGAGTTGAAACGTGTAATGCTAGCAATATGTTTCAAATAATAACTAAATATTTAGAGATTCTCCCAACACCTACTCAAATATCAATGGATCAAGGTCACGAATATAACAATAATCTTATCCAAAGCTTATTAGGAAGTCTTGGTATTGAATGTCACTATACGGTATCAAATAATTCTAACTCCTTAGGAATACTAAATCGAGCCCATTCTACTTTGATCGAGCTATTAAGAATAAAATAGAAAGAAGAAAATCCAAAAATCGGACCTGAAACGAATTTAAACCTCGCGATAATGGCATTCAATGAAACATTAAATAAAAATTTAAAATAAACACCTAGCGAGATAAGTTTTGGAAAAATAAAACACCCTAATAAAGAAGAAAAAATAATCAAAGAACAGTTAATACAAAAATACCATGAAAGATTAAAAATAGTTAATAGTAAATAAACACGAAAAAGCCAAACACGAAATAGAAAAAGAAAAAGAACTTAAGACAATAAAACTAAATTAAAATCGTGAAGACCCACCAGACATAGAGGAACGACCATATGTTAAAATTCGTACTAGAACAAAAAATGAAAACAGATATAAACCGGTTAGACAATTTATTGACAAAAATATATACTATAAGAGCACACACTAACAACATTAGAAAACCAAGAAAGAAAAATAAACCGAAATCTGCTTCTTACAGATGATGGGAGAATGGAAATTGATCTGGACAGTCTTACTAGTGACCCCGATGACTCTTTCATACCAGATAACTGACGTAACGCACGCAGGAGGACTACTTACATATAAACTACCTGACTCTAATATAAGAAAATTTGACACTATCCTACATTACTTACATTTTGATTGTTCAATTCGTGAAATCAATGAAGTTAAGAAAGGCCTCGTAAACTTTTCAGCAAAATACTCAATTTATAATTTAACTGGTTAACAAATAGCATATTTAGAATATAAGGTAAATTCATTAGTAGAATCTAAACATCGTGCCAAAAGAGGTATTGTAAATGGATTAGGGAGCGCAATCAATTGGCTCACGGGTAATATGGATGCTTCGGATAAAATACATTATAACAAAATTTTAGAACAACTAGAACATAATTAAAATTCCATTCAGACCAACATCATTAAAGACTTGACAATTAATAAAAACTTAATAACAAAATTCAATGAAGACATTCAAATGTTAAATAAAAATAATCATAAAATAGGAAACATTGTCACACAAACAGATAAAAATAAATATAAAATTCATCTTGAGGAGTTATACTCTATTATAAATTACATAACTATCCAAATCCTTGACATTGAAAACTCCTTAGAGATGTGTAGACTGGGAATACGTCATTCTAGTATAATCAGGCAAACAGATATCTAACTAAACTAAATTATTAATTATCACATTAGCGATGGCATTGAATCATTATGGTTAACAAGTAAAATACACTTTGCAATACAGAACAATACAATACATTATATTGTAATTATTCCACTTAAAGGAAAAGTAATGAAAACAATATATTTACGAGTATTACCTGTACCATCATTACACGAGAACACCTATGTGACAACTATTATTCCTAATAAACTCATATTATTTTATGCCAATCAAACCTTCTTAGGTAACTGTACATTTATTAAAAATAATTATTTTTGTAATCAAGTAACCTCTTATAACAATGTATGTATAACTAAAGCCATTAGATTGATGATATCTATCGCTTCGTCTCAAATTGATGATATATAGATGTGTCCTCCGGCCAGCTCTGCTGTTTGGTGCCCCGCTATTTACCCACTTGACTGACAATACAGCCATATGTCTCCAACACTTCCAGAATGGAATAATGCGAAAAGTGGTCCAACATACCTCTTTCGAGATGTTGAGGAACGCTGACCTGCACCCGTTGCTTGGTGTGCCGTCGGTGGGTGAGTTCATCCGCCGGAGACACGTTTTTTGACTCGTTGAAGCCCCTGACAAACCCAGTGTTTAACACTATGACCCCAGCACCCCTCCCACATCGATGGCAACAGACTATTAGGGAAAAATTAGGATAAGAATTAGTTTGTAAGTTAGTTTTAAGGTTGATCAAAACGGTGAGCCCCATCACCTTTATTAGTCAGTTTAGTCCAGTGACGTATAATGTATATCATTATACTTGTTTATTCATTATATAATTTCTGTAAAATACAAAACCTGTATATAATGTAGTGATGCTACAGGAAATACAAAATAATTTGTAAATAGAATCACCTGAGGATCTATAATTATATATAATTCTGGAAATTTAGAGGGGCTATGAAGGAAAAAAAAAGCCATTAGAAATAAAATAGATTCATGCGTGACTGTTGATTTAAGAAAGAAAGAACCTTTTATAAAATATATAGAAGATATTGATGTGTATATATCGTTTAAACATAAGAGTATTAGTCTTAAGCAAAATGTATCCATACCCATCCCGATCCCGCAAATTGCTGTAATTAAGCTAAGCCATAACGAATCTTTTGTAAATATGACTAGTAATAAGGACACTAGTATATCACTACTATCATTTTCTCACGAAATACTAACATATCACCACATGAATGTATCTTTTCATGAATTACCATCTTTTATTGTACCAACTAATATAAACCTAAATATTAGTTTAGATTCTATTTAGATTTATGTAGTGTATCTTATCTAAGTACCTTAGATTCTAGAATCCTTTAACATGGGATTATATATTATGGGATTATATAGAAATTCCCAATATAATTTAAATTATTGGTTTAATAATTGTATTTTATCTTTTCTTGTATCATGTAAACCTCAAGTACTCTGATCTAAGGACATTCCTTAAAACAAGGCTTCAGCGACCTTCGCCCCCCCCCCTCTACCAGCCGAAGTCATCCTACTACAAACAACAGAGTTCATCCCTTGGACACATGTACCTCCACCTCACTATTCTCCCAGGTGCTCGAATCTTATGGGAGGAGGAGTTATGTAATAGGTATAATCGTATCACTAACAAATGATACGTTTGTCAATAGCATCCTAATAACTTTATCTCTTAAACTTATCAGCTCTATTGTAATTATAATTATTCTGATAATTATTCTGAATATTTGTCTCCCACGATGTTTCAGTGATATCTGTATTATTATTATTACTATTATTATATATTTAAAGTAGTTACAAAGCTGTAGATCTTTTTAAAAAGGACTTTATTTAATTTACATTACACAAAGTTTGAAATGAAATATTAAACAGCTACGCTACTAAATGAACGTACTCAATGAATCACAGAAGAGGATTGCTTATCTATAAGCGAGGAGGCTCATATATAGGCTAGGAAAGGACAGTGGTCACAACACGGGAGTCCACCATCTAGAGATCCCTCATTTGGCAACGGACAGTGAGACCACTCCGATAGCGTGAGAAGACCGATGCAAATCCCTCTGGAAAGAAACCCCACAGGACAGGACTTCACCGATATTGGGTACTGATCTATTTCAATAGATTTTTACCAGGTAATACCCTAAAGAAATTTGTTACATATCTGAGGAATTTGAAGGAAGAAAGAAAACTGGACTTCACTGAAGACATCATTCACTTGGTAAATACAATTATTACACACATTCTGACTTCATGACATCAGTAACTGACAGACTTAACCTTTTAAGAAACATTACAGAAACAGAAGAAATGTACGGAACTAATTACATAATTAAAGATTCAGATTTTGATTTGATCCCAACTTTCGATGGGTCATCCAACACTTTAGTAGATTTCATTGACAGTATAAACTTAGTATTCGAATATTTATGCAATGCTAATAATTCAAATAGAATAGGAAACCATCAAAGATTATTAGCACACATCCGTAATAAACTTGTAGGAAAAGCAAGATCATGTAAAAAATGTTATACTAACATAGAACAATTACTTAACGACATTAAAAAGAAATTTAGAGACACTAAAAGCATCCAGAAAAGCATTTGTGAAATCTATTAAACCAAACCCTATTACAATGAACATCCTTTAACATATATTGACAGACTAATGATCCTACGAGAGGATTTAAGTGCTAGAATCAGAACTAATGACGAACTTACTTTAGAACAAAAAGATGCAAAAATGGTTTAATACGATTTACAAATAGCTACCCATTGTAAGCGACATTTACACCCAGAATGAAACGCGCAACTTATCCATGTAAAATACGAAACGCTTGAAGATATTGAACAATTCCTAAAAAGAGAAACCGATGAAATTTTAGAAAGAATTTACGACAAACCTCAAAAACGCGCACCTCAACAATCAAATTATAAAGGTAGAAACTTTGACCCTCATAAACATTACGAAAGAAGAGAACAGTATGAGATAAGAAACAAATACCAACCGAGTTATCATAGGGAAATATATGAACCAAGACAACAATATCATAACCAACGACAAACAAATCCCAACTACCTAGGAAAAAATTATGATCCCGATTTTAAAAGAACATGGGAACAAAGACAAGACCAAATACAACAAAATTATCAACAAAAACCGCAACAAAATTACCGACAATATACCCCAAACTATAACCGAGACAATAACGAGAGACAAAACCAATCATGGAAACCTCATGAACAAAGAAAATACTTCAATCCCCAACCAAGACAAGAACAACAAAGAGAGAATCAAACAGTTTCTATGAGAACAGCTAGCAATCGCGTTCACTATACAGAAAACGATAAGGACAAAGAAATCAAACAATTAAAAGAACAAATTAATAAGATATCTCAAAAAATTGAACATTTTTTAGACTTCGGTCGCAATTACAAAGAACTAACCCCCCGACCAGAATATGCACTAAATCATACTGATTCCTTACCCAAACTTAAGGATAAAACATAAAAAACTAACGAAGTAGCCGAAATAAAATGTCATAATGACAAAATAATAATAAACGGTATTAAATTAAAAGAAAAAAAAGACCAAAAATACTCAGAAAATATATCGGAAAATAAAACAACAACAGAAAAAGAAAAAAACAAATACACTCAAAATAAGGAAGACAAAACTAACTATAGTAATGATGGAATGGGCAATGAAGAAATAGAATCACTCCCAGTAAAAGTCCAGAATATGACACAATAACTATAGATTTAGAGCAACTTATTCCCCAACAAACAGACGAACAGATAATACAAGACGACTTATGTTCTAATGAAGCGACTGCTTATTCCCAACGCTCTTCTAATAAGCAAATTTGTGTAGTAAATGACGACAAAATAGTAAATATAGAGAAACACCAAATACTCATAAAAAAGGAAAAAAGGACTATTAACTTTTCAAAACCGTTTGGAATAACTAGACAAAATAACCAAAAAAATAAATCAATAAAAGAACAATATGTTCAAAAACATCATGATGATAAAAGCCTAATAAATGACTTAGTAAAGACAAAAATTATAAAAGATAAGACTGATCGAATAGAAAAACTAAACCAAAATCGGAAAGACATTCCAACAATTTATAATGAACAATTAATGATAAAAACTACAACCCATGGAAAGCATGCTAATTCTTATAAACCAGTAGTAAAATATAGAGATAAAAATGAAATAAAGAAATCGCATGTAAACAAAATTAAACAACCTCGCAAGAAATATCTGACACATCGAAAATATGTTTCACATAACAATAAAAACACTTGCGCTGATTCGGACAATTCTATGGACTGAAAAAACTACTCTGAAAGTAAATGACCTGACTAACATTAATCGGAATGTTACACTACACATTAAACAATGTAAAAGTAATTGAAAAATATATTTAAAACATACCACTTTTATAACATATGCCTATTATAGTAAGATCTAATCAATATACAAAAAACATACTCTACTCTGTAATAACTTAACAAACCTGCCCTCTGATAGTAGATATGATACATGAAACCAAGAATAAAATTGACCTACTGAGAAATCATAATAAAAGATAAAGACGTGGATTGATAAATGGACTAGAAACGGCTATTAGCTGACTAACTGGTACTATGGACGCTACGGACAAACAACATTAGTAGATATAATAGGCGGTTTGAGTAAGAGCCCCGATATATGACCTTGAAGGGTGTCGTATCACGTTATCTCGTGACCTTGAGGTGATAGCCAGGGCGAGGGGTGAGGAAATTCTGGGAATGGGTGTGTAATTTCGTGGAATTGATGCGTCATTGGGGGGTGATAAGAGTTTATAAGTGTGTCAGGAGCCTCCAGATAGTAGATCCGGCAACCTCGCAGGGGGGGATCCGGCAACATGGCAGGGGGATGAGTCACTGTGACTCATTGACGAGCAGCAGGAGGGCTCGCCCTCTGTGACGTCAGGCCACGATAAGAGTTCTCCAGTGACCTAGTGACACACAGCTGGGTCTAGTCCATTGATAAGATGAGTCCCATTCATGGCCCCCGCCTTTGCGCGGCTTTTGCATGGGTCAGTTGAAGTATGGTATTAATGTTGGTGGGGGGTGTAAAATGTGTCTATAATCTCACTGTTCTTTCAATTAGTTCAAGATGTGTAAGCGCTCAGGTTGGAGTCTGAGGTATGAGAATGATCGTCTGTCTACATTTGTTGGATGGTCCTCACCAGTGAGTGCCGTCAAGCTTGCATCAGCAGGATTTTATTATTTGAAAAATTCAGACTTAACAAGGTGTCCTTTTTGTGGAGTAATATTACACGAATGGATGGTACATGATGACCCTTTTGTAGATCACAAGAAATGGGCTAAATATTGTCCGTTTATTGAGTACTTGGAACAACTAGAGAAGCTACCATTATTACTAATAGATGAAGTTGATAATAAAAAAGAAAACATCTAACATGCGTAAGAGGTTTACACGTTTTATTCAAGAACATTTAAAGGCCCAAATAGTTTTATATGAAATAAAAAAAAACGAGATAAATCAACTAGTAAAAAAAATAGAAAAACTTCATCTATCCCCACCTCTCTGTTAATTCTTTTAGTCTCGTTGAAGCCTAGCAAGATGGAGGGTCCACGACGATTGGAACTAGTGACTGAGTACCACATCACTTGTAGCAAACTAGTTCAAGTTGGTCTTTGTGATTTTGTGCCCACTGTCGCTGTCATCGACAAGAAAACAACAGTGTATATGGATAGAGAAGAATGGAAATTCATTGTCAACCAAGTTCCAAGGATGTTGTCTCTTTTGCAAAGCAGGCCCAAGAAAGTGGAGGTTGAAGACCGACTAGGATGTAAAAATGTAAATTGTATATTTTCCAAGAGAGGAAGGAACAGGATCATGAAAATTGAACAGGTAGTTCTTTCTTTCGCAATGTTTAACCAGAGTCCATCTACCCTTCAGCTGAATACACCTTCGGCATGTTTCAACAAAAATGATGTGACAAAGATTTATAGAGAAGTTAAGAAAATCAACGACTCACTAGACTTGATAACCAAGATGGCTGAACTCTATAAGAAACATGAAGAAGGTGAAGAACCTGTGAAATCTTCATCAATGGAGTTTGATATTAATACTAATACCCTTTTTAATAATTTAAATGAACTCGAGAAAATGTGTAATAATAGCCACATAAATTGTAATTTGAACTATATTCAATAAATAATTGTTATGACTATACGTTGTTGTTTTTTTTGTAACTTTTCCCTAAGTAACAGGAGAATAAAGGTAAATAAAATTTTTTTTTTTTAAATTTCTATGGTTTATTTGAAATAAAACATGAATAAATTATAGATATAATATTACAATTAATAATTAATATATTCATTGAGGCATGAAAGTCTTCGTTTCTGGATAAATTCCTCATCCTCTCGCCATTCCTCAGGTAAGTTGTCCCAGATGTAGTCTAATGTGTAGTTGAAAAGGTACAAATGTAATGATCAAGGTAAAACTCTCAATTCTTCAGTAGTTAAAGTTTCGATACCTTCCTCTCCCAAACGACGTATCACCAACTCCATTTCATCCATCATACTAATGCTTCGTTTACTAGGAGGTATTTATAAATTCCCCTCCTCCTCAAACCACAAACACTGAGGACTATTTTTTTTATGGTAGCTGAGAGGGTTGACTAATGATTTTCTGTCAAATAGCAGTCCACAGTATACACACTTAACTCTATCTTTCACTTCTCGAATAAATCCAGCATATGAAAGCAGATGATGAGGTGAGCCAATGCTTTTAAATGTTTGCCTTCTTATCTCTTCTTTTTTCAAATCTACAGCTTCAGAATTTTTTCCAACCCATGTAGCCAGACGATGAGCTTGATTTAATGAGCAAACAAAGGAAGTGTTTAAATGAAAATGACAAGTCGTCTGGTCAGTATCTAATTGTTTCAAGTTTGGACAACTGAAATCATGAAGATCATTGACTGATTTATCAATGAGTTCTTCTATAAATTTGCACTTTTCCATGCCTTTTGCCCATAATATATCATAGTCTTCTGTAACGCATATTAGGAAATACTTCATATCTTCATATTGTACATCGCCATAGTGCCATTCCAATCCATGAATATGTTTTTTTACCCAAAGATTTGTCTTCGACTGACTCACTTCTTCAACATCTTGAGGTGGTTTAAAAAACCAATGATATGATGAACCATGGCTGATTGAGATGATAGATAGTTCTTTAACAATTAATGAGTTAGAAGCTGTGCAATAGCCCTGAAAATCAATGACCGCCGAACGCATCTTGTGGTTTACGCACAGTGAGATTATTACAGTCGATTGAATGGTTATATCTATATAATAAAAGCAAGTGCGAAGCTATTGAACTTTTTTAAAAATGACTTTATTAATTTACACTACAACAAAAGTTTTAAATAAAAAGATTTAAGTGTCTAAGCTACTAACTGAACGTGCATGAATGAATCACGGAAGGGGATTGCTTATCTCTAAGCGAGGAGCCTCATTTATATCATGTCAAAAGGTCTACGCTCAGCATTATGATAAAGACTCAGCGCTTAAACTATATACACGCAGGTTTAATTAATAAATCTTGCGAACGAAGCCTGTCTCCACTTCATATTCTACTATTTTATCATGAAGAATGAGACAGTATGCCTTGGTATTAGCAGGAAAGTTCTCACTCGCCTCTAGTTGAACGCGAATATCAATAGTCGTACTCTTTATCGCTTCAGATTGTTTAGAACAATCTATAACGGCTATAGGTGCTATGATCTCAAAATCACATCGTGACAGCAGAGGTTGAGAATGTCTATTGCCATAATAACTCGTTTGAAATTCTTTATACATTTCGTAGAGGAGAGCCACTTTTCCAAGCTCAAAATCTATATTCAAATCATCATAGGGATATCCTTGCTATTCAGATAGAGTTTCAAATTTTTCAATTTGCAACTATCAAACTGACTGTTATCTTTGCTAGCGTTTCTCAGTCCATTTGTCTGGAATGCGATAATAACATAGCGTGGCTTTTCTAAATTTGTCGATGTTTTTACAGTCCAGTTTTCTTGTTGTGATGCAGGTAAATTAGGATATTCGTAAAGATCCCATGATCTGAACGGAATAGAGATGACCTTGTTTTTATCTACCCTTTTTAACAACCTCAGCCGTTCTTCATCAGAAACACGAACATGAGGCATTCTCCAAATCACTTTATCTAATTTTATTACAACATCATCGTCACCCTTTACGCAGTTCAAGTCAGTACTCGATCTGATCAAAACGAGTTCTTGCTTAAGATTAATTAAAATTTTTCGATAGTCCTCACATATCCCTAAGAGAATATCTAGTGGCAGACACACACTAAAAAAACCGTTTTTAATTATTGAAAGAGTTTTGTCTACACCTGGGATTATCCATCCTGCATTTTCTAGACCTTTGACTTGATTAGGTGAAAATGACGCATGGCCTTTAAGCGTTGTAGTTATTCCTGGGTTTCTCACTCTATCAACTTCAATACCATTCAATTCATATCTGATCTCATCAAACAAAAACGAAAAAGCGTTATTAGTTAATTTTGAAGCAGTTCCAGGAGTACCATCCTTTTTTGAAATTCGTCCTTCCAGATAAACAAAAGTTAATGAAGGAATCGTATAAACATCTTGTTGATGGATGGGTATTCTGATTTCATCAGACTTGTTAAGGGTGTTCCCCGCATACGCTTGATGTGAATGATATTGAAATTGTGTAAGAGATTCTTCATATTTTACGTCTGATGTAATATTTAGCATGTTATTCATTTTTTTATTTTTAACCTAAAACCACACTGTTTTAAAAAGTTAGCGTTGACAACTGTACAGACTACTTCGAAGGACATCCCACCTCTCAATAGAAAACAAACTACTTATTTACAAGGTTATACTTAAGCCAATCTGGACATACGGAATAGAGCTATGGGGGACAGCAAAAAAGTCGAACATCAAGCGCATCCAATCCTTTCAATCAAAAGTCCTAAGAACAATAGTAAATGCCCCTTATTACGTCAGCAACAAAACCCTTCACAATGATCTGAATATACCCTATATTCTTGAACTCATCCCTTCCAAGTTCATAAAATTCCATAGTAACCTATCCAACCACCCTAATTCCCTAGCACAGTCGTTGCACTGCACCACTCACCCCTATAATCCTCTTCGGAGATTAAAACGGCAGTGGCCTCGCGACCTGCTATAACTAAGTGATAGTGGGAGTTCTGGCAATGGCCAGTTCCTCTAATCATGTCCTGAGCGTCTGTGGCTCTCGCGCTCTTGGTCAGCCTCCGCTGGCTTATCCAGTGACGCGGCTGACGTAGGAGCGTGGGGGACTTCCCAAGACTCCGCTTCCTCCTTCGCATGCGAGGGAGGTGACCCTTGTGGACTTGGGGGGCCTCTGGGCTGTTTGTAAATATTGTATGAATGAGCGAGTGAATGATGAATTGTAAATATAGTATGAATGATGACATTTATCTCAATTACTCATTGCCTAATAAAAGGCAGATTGTAATTTTATCTTAATAAAATTGTTTGAAAACTGACAGTTGTTAACGGTCTCGTCGATATTGGTTTACTAATTCTTAACTGAGTATGACATCTCCTTTTATAACGGGCTTCAACTCGCACACAACTACTCTCTCTGGTAAAATCAATCCCCATTCTTCTTCAAATGTATTCTCAATGTAACAGTTTCTCCCCTAAAGTCAATAAGCTCGCCGTTCTGATCCAGTCCTCACGTTAGTAGGAAAGTAAATGACAGGATTCGGGGTTTCTACTATATTATATCCTTGTTCAACAGTCGGAAAGAATTGATGTATGCTATGATCTGGCTCCCCGTTTACGTAATACCCTTATGCGATGTTACAATGAATCGAAATAGTGTTTACGGAAAAGATTTTTACAATTCCATCTGATTCAGTATAGCGGTTCACTGGATGTATCACACGATTTGGACTATTAAAACCCAATAGTGGACCGATGGAATGTGGCTTATCGGGAAAGTTGAAGTAAACCGGTTAGTTGTTCTAAGTTCCACCTTTAAAGTACTGTGATTTCCCCGCAGTACAAACCCAGCTCTCGGGTCTCTTGGTGCATAATTTCTTCGTAAAGAAAAGTATTTAGAGCACTGATATCGTAGGATCCCTCAGGTATCTGAATCGTTAGATTTCCAAAATAAAACTTATCGTTAACATCCTTCCTTACATTAGGAATAGTATTATATGTGTCAAAAGATAATAAGCCAACGGTATAGCATGATCCTAATTCTAGTGGAGGTAAAAAGTTCGCATAAAGAACGCTAGAATCCCCTGTAAACGCTACTGTGTAGCTCATGATTATGAATGATTAAAATATATGAGAAACGTTGGCTAAATACTTTAAGCAGAGATGTCCGCAAATCGGAGTATTCCACTTCTGATAACGACGTCTGTTGTAAGTTATTTGTAAACCTTTAAAGTAATCAAGTAGCTGTGGTGGTGGTTTCAAATTACCAAACGAATCAAAGTATTTCACAAGATTATCTTGTTTTATATAACAAACCCAATGAGAACCAGGTTCTGAACTTGTATGCAAATTTACAATAGCTTTCTCATGCTTTTTTGTATATTTAGGGAGACTATCAATCATAAATACTCCACGAAAATTTTCAATTTTCAAAACTTTAGCTATATAATTTAATTCGAGATCAGTCAATGGTTTATTCGGCAGTCATATTTTTCTCGACTTTTTTTGTCGGTTTATAAACAGACCATAACCTTTCTTATAGGGTTTCAAATAAAGTCCACTACCGACTTTCTGACCTTCTATAGCTAAATTATGCCTCTTTTGCTCATCCAATTTTAGCTTGGCTTCTTTAGCCTCATTGATCGATTTCACTAAACTTGCGGCTCCTCCACTCAAAGAGCCCACAGTGGAAAGTCCTGCCATCAACGGTACAAGAAATTGTAGAAAGCCTCCCTCCTTTGGCAATGGTAGAACTCTGGGTGGACAAGGTTTCGTCTTACCACGTAGATGATTTTTAGCCTTCTTATATGCCACTTTCGAAGCTTTCAGAATAGATGATACATCGTCTACCTTTGACAATTTAACTAAGTCGATGAAACTAATCTTTTTCTTTTTCTTTTTTAAACCTGATCCAATTTTTCTTTTCGCTTTCAAAGCATTTGTAACTAGCCAAGCCGCGGCTTTTTCTCCCCATGACGAATCTGAAGCTTTAACTCTTTTCCAAGCATTACCAGCTAAGATTTTGTCCGCTTCCTTACGACTATCCATATCTTTATATTTGCTATAAGCTATATCGTGATCTTTACAGGCTTTATCAAGCTGATTTATTCCAACGTCACCTTTAGTTAGTCGTTTTTCTAGATCCGTACCAGGACCACAATACTGATAGCCCGGAAGATGTAATTCAATAGGCAACTTGTTTATAAAACTGTTTACTAGACCTGTTCCTTTGTGGGCTTTACGAATCATACTGTACTAAGAAAATGAAGAGCAGACTTATATATATATACTGAAGCATAATACCGTCGTTTGCATTCAGAATGAAATTCGTCTAGTAAATTGTTTTTAACTTGACCGAAAGATATTACATCAGTCTTTTAGCCCTGCTGACTGCCCTATCTAATCAAGGGTGTTCTAAGTAATCTTAGCCCACATGGCCTCTCAGAACCTCCCCACGTCAGCACTATGCGTCTTGCAAGATGGTAAAAATTTTAAATTGACTGAAAGATATTACATCAGTCTTTTACCCCTGCTGACTGCGCTATCTAATCAAGGGTGTTCTAAGTAATCTTAGTCCACATGGTCTCTCTCAGGCCAGCAATATGCAAGATGGTAAAAATCCCCCACCTAAGCTGGAGTCTTATATATGCGATGATATCCTCAAGATGAGCTCATTCCTCGTTTGGTGACGTATTACCATATAAGTGTATTGTTCGTAGCTGCTTCAGTTCTCCTTGCACCAATTGTAAGTAAGTTAGTCTTTGAATTGCTATATCATTTTTCTCTTGTATCAATAAATAGCTAAGCAAATAATATGATTTTTAGATGTCTCTCCTTAAAAAATTGAATGAAATTAATCCTGTATATAAAAACATTGGTGAATTGTCTATTGGACGGACATACAAGGTAATAACACTGAGCAAAAAGGAGACAGAATATGGCCCATCTATTGAGGCCATAATAGAAGATGATGAAGAAGGAAAAGTGCGAACCTTCCTACCAAAACGATATATATATGCGTTCACTGATGAGGACTTAGCAAGCTATAGAGGTTTAGTATATTTAAAATATATATTAAATATAGTCTTTTTTTTAATTAGCTAAGTGATTATTCTCGTTTTTAGGAGAGCTGAAATTTCAATATCTCTGAAAAAAGAAAAATGCATATGACATTAAATTCGAATAGTTGATTAATTTAGGAAGGCTATTATATTTTTATTATTTTGGTTTTGGCTTTGTATAGTTTTTTTTTTTTAGTGTTAAGGAGTAAAATGAATAGTAAAAGCAACGCAAATAATTATTTATGTGATCGATGTGGATTATTAATTGCAAATAAAAGACACAGATGTAAATAGTTGTTTTTCTATTTAAAAGGCTGTTGCAAAGAAATTAATAGAAAGTTTAATTTTGAACGCTATAAATGCACTTGTAAAGCTTCTGGTGGGGTTAGTATGAATGATACACCTAACGCGAGCACAATGGTGATTCCCAATAAGAAATGAAAATATAGTATGTTTGACAGACAGATGCGTGAGAAGGCGATTGCACAAGAAAACGGAATAATTAGAGCTTCGTTAGGAAAGTCGGTTGAAGATATTTACATTTCTAACGATGATAAAAAATTATTAGTTCACGAATTTTTAAACAATAAGAAAGAGGTTTTAGTAAATTTACTAAATTCTTATGTTGACGAATGGAAAACTTTAAAAATAAATATAATGTTAGAATGCACATACATTAAGAAAAATGAAAATACTATTAGTGAAAGAACAGATTTTAATTTTAAATCGAAAGTTAGTACGATAGATGTTTCTATAAACTTACAAAATTACATTGAAACAATTTTTGAAAAAATTTTAGAGGAACAGGATGAGTTTGAAAAAAAAGTTTCCGGTTGGATGTATGCCTCTGCAAACTATATCTGCTTACATTTAACTAAATATAAACCTTTTGGAGGATCTCAATATATTGAATTACCTAAAAAAATACGGGACAAACGTTGTGTTATAAATGTAAGAAATAATACTAATGATTGCTTCCGTTTAGCTATACTTAGTGATAATATTAGATCAAATGACTTTAATGCATACAAAAATATTCAAACTCCATATTCCTTTGATTCTATATCGTTCCCGACACCAATTAAGGATATCAAACGATTTGAAAATTTAAATAATCTGTCTATAAATGTTTATGGCTTAGACGAGTATAGCGACCGCTAACTATATATGTAAATTACCCTACACTCTGGTTCATAATGTATTATAATATAATGTAAATCTTGTAAGCTTCTTTGGAATAAATCAGGGTCGCGGCACGTAGTAGGAACAGGTAGACATACGGACACCGACAGACGGTAATAAATCATAGAGAGGTCGGAAGTCGTAGACAAGTAGCCCAGAGGGCCCCCCCCATAAAACCTAGGCCAAGCACACCTGCCCCTAATAAAATAGACCTTCAGTCACGTTCCCACGGCCATATAACAAAGTGGTCACCATGTATCATAAAACATGCCCCTGTCAGCAACTGCACCTCTCGCGAGGGAGGGGAGATGATATAAAAAGGTCAGGAAATAAGGAGAAAACCCTACTCTCTCTCCCTGCTGTCCTATGAGTCGTCACGCTGTCTGACAAGTCTTCATACCACCTGCCGCCGCAGTCTACTACGCTGCCGTGCCCCGTTTGAACTCTGAACCGGTATTATCATTTATGCTACCTCTCTACCTTTTTCTTTTGAACATAGTGTCTTGTCGGGACACATTCCTATCAATAAATGGAGTCAGATATTAAAATGGCGACATGGAACAATGGTCCATGTTATAAACTGCATCAATCCGCACTTGTCACCAGGGCTAGAGTGATCAGGCACTCCCCTAGTGACGCCCCCGACAATTGGTAACCTTCGATGTGAATGAGAAGCTCAACGTGATCAAGACACCGCGACAATTGGTGGACTTGATGTGAACGAGAAATCCGACAACTGGTGAACCCGCCGCGAGAAACCACCGTGATCTCAGAAGAAACCTTTTCTTACGATGGCCAACTCACCAGCTCCGTCCGACGAATCATGATGTGTGACCGTACACGCCATTTCTCGGACGTGCAAACTGCCGGAATTTCATGAAGAAGACCCAAGACTGTGGTTCCTGCAGGTCGAAAATATTTTTTTAACGAGCCGGATCTCTTCGCCTAAGGCCAAATCGGAGCATATTTACGCTCAGCTTCCGTTCAAGGTACTAACACAGGTCGCAGACCTAGCGTATTCTCCAAGCGATAGTCCCTACGAAGACTTAAAGGTTCGGCTTATCGAAACATACAGCCAGAGCCACTACAGACGACTGATCCGGTTATTAGAAAAGACACACCTCGGAGACCAGAAACCTTCACATCTCCTGCGGCGAATGCAAGCACTGGCAGGACCCACGACCTTTGAGGACGTCATTCGCACCCTCTGGCTTCGCGCCTTGCCAGACAGGGTCCGCGAACTACTGGCATCGCACTACGAGGCGAAATTATCGAAACTGACCTTAATCGCGGACAAAATCATGGACTTAAGTTCAACAACCGCGATACACGCAGTCCAGCCCGCATCGACTCACGAGGTCAGCCTGCCACGCTCCAGCTGCGACTGCCGGACAGCCATCGCACAGCTCACCCAACAAGTAACTGTGCTGGCCAATTCC
Source organism: Acanthosoma haemorrhoidale (assembly GCA_930367205.1). Classification (NCBI taxonomy): domain Eukaryota; kingdom Metazoa; phylum Arthropoda; class Insecta; order Hemiptera; family Acanthosomatidae; genus Acanthosoma; species Acanthosoma haemorrhoidale. The sequence goes on along the minus strand of OV884014.1, from coordinate 104,156,466 downwards.
ATGAACAGACGAGAAGAAAACCGGCCCGCTCGGCGATACCAGCGACCGAAACCAACTACCGGATCTAGTAATAAGGGCTTATGCTTCTACCACGACAGATTTGGTAAGGAAGCATATCGATGTCGCAGGCCCTGTAGGTGGGTTGATGACACTACCACACCGACGAAGAAACTAAAAGTCACCACGGTCAAAGCGGTACCCATGGCAGGCCTAACCTTTCGCCGCCTATTCGTGACAGACGTCCGCACTCGGCAGCATTATCTGATAGATACGGGAGCAGCTATCTCCGTACTTTCACCACCCAAGGTAAAAAAGGCTAGATCTTCCGACTACCAGCTCTACGCCGCTAACGGCAGCGCCATTCCAACGTATGGAGAAGTCAACAGGAACCTTGACCTAGGCCTGCAACGAATCTTCAAATGGAACTTCATTATGGCAGAAGTCCAGCAGCCAATCCTAGGTGCCGACTTCCTGGCTCATTATCACCTACTGGTAGATCTTAAGCACCGCCAGCTGATCGATGGCATAGCCGGTCGTCGTACTACGGGAAGAACACACGTCGCTACGCTCTCCGTGATATCAAACATACCACCCGGCAACAAATACGCCGGCCTCTTACGGCGCTACCCTCAGCTAACACGACCACAACAACCTATGGGCTCAATTCCGCCGACAAAGGTAGAGCACTACATAGACACTCGGGGACCGCCCGTATGCAGCAAGGCTCGTCGATTAGCGCCAGCAAAATATCAGGCCGCCAAGGAAGAATTCCGGCGTATGATGAACGAAGGAATTTGTCGGCCCTCCAACAGCCCGTGGGCCAGCCCCCTTCACATTGTTACGAAAAAGGACGGAACAATACGCCCCTGCGGAGACTACCGACAACTGAACAATAAAACCATCCCAGACCGTTATGGTGTGCCCAATATTTCAGACTTTAACAACCAGTTGTTTGGCACTACCATATTTTCAACACTTGACATCAAAAGGGCTTACCATCACATTCCGGTAAACCCTCAGGACATCCCCAAGACGGCTATTATCACACCCTTCGGACTTTTTGAATTCCTCCGAATGACGTTCGGACTTCGCAACGCTGCCCAGTCGTTCCAGAGGTATATGGACAACATTTTTAGAGATCTACAATTTGTGTTCGTATACCTCGATGACATACTAATCGCTTCGGCCAACGAAGAGGAACACCAGCGTCACCTGGAAACAGTCTTCAGTCGTCTGGCGGCTCATAGTCTAACCCTTAACATCGCCAAATGCGTGCTAGGACAGCCCGAGGTCGGATTCCTAGGGTACCACGTCTCACCCCAGGGCAGCGTTTTATCGCCAGCTAAAGTACAGGTGATCTTAGACTACCCCCGACCAACTACGATACGAGACCTCAGACGTTTTCTCGGTATGATCAACTTTTATCGCCGGTGCTTACCTAACGCAGCGGAACACCAGAGGGTACTTAACGCCTACCTACAAGGGGCCAAGAAAAATGACCGTACCATAATCGACTGGACCGAAGAAGCTGCTAGCGCCTTCGAGGAAACCCGCAGGACTCTGGCAAACGCCGCCCATCTTGCTCATCCATCAACAGACGGGCAGCTCATCCTAGCCGCTGACGCCAGCGACACAGCTATGGGTGCGGCACTACAACAGATGGAGGGAGGTGCTCTAAGGCCCATCGGTTTCTTCAGCCGCGCTTTCAACACTGCTCAGTCGAAATACAGCACCTTCGATAGAGAGCTATTAGCTATCTACGAAGCAGTCAAATATTTTCGACAGCATCTCGAAGCGCGGGAAGTAATCATTTATACAGACCACAAGCCGCTCACACACGCCATGGCCCAACAAAGTGACACTTCCTGCCCACGACGCATGCGATACCTAAATTACATAGCTCAATTCACGACAGAAATACGCTATTGTAAGGGCGAGGACAACGTCGTGGCGGATGCCCTCTCGCGAATAGAAGCCGTCTGTGTACCTGAAAATTTTCAAAAATTACACACGGCTCAAGTAGAAGATCACGAATTAACACTCGTCAGGGAACAGATCACCACATGCAGGCTAGAGCCCGTTAACATCCCCGGCAGCGACATTTCTATCATTTGCGAGACCTCACTGGGGGAGCCAAGGCCGTACTTGCCTTCGGGTTTTCGAAGATCCACCTTCGACCAGCTGCACAGCCTAAGCCACCCAGGAGTAAGAGCAAGTCGGAAGATGATGAGCCAGAGGTTTTTTTGGCCGGGTATGAACGCTGACGTGGCTCGATGGGCGCGATGTTGTATAGCATGCCAGACCTCAAAAATACACCGTCACACCATCACCCCTTTAGGGTGATTCGCGGACGCGGGAAAGTTCAAGCACGTGCATATCGATCTCGTAGGACCACTGCCAACGTCAGAGGGGAAGCGATACATCCTCACCATGATTGACCGAGCCACGGGTTGGCCGGAAGCAATCCCACTTGGCAACATGGAAGCTACCACCGTAGCCGACGCCTTCTTTAGTGGCTGGGTCACCAGGTTCGGCACACCTATGCGAATAACGACTGACCAAGGCCGCCAGTTTGAATCAGACCTGTTCACGAGGCTAACTTGCCTCCTGGGTGTCGAGAGAATACGGACTACCGCCTACCATCCACAGTCAAACGGCCGAATTGAACACGGCACCGCTCGCTTAAAGCCGCACTAACCGCCCATTCACAACACCGTCAGTGGACGCGAAGCCTGCCAGCAGTCCTGCTCGGCCTACGAAGTGTAATCAAAGAGGACCTAGGGTGCAGTGTCGCCGAGCGAACATACCAAAAACCCTTACGCCTTCCTGGAGAATACTTTACACCAACACGAGTAGATCTTGACGTCCGAAGCGACATCACTCAACACCGGAAAGACACGAGGAAGACGTTCGTCAGCAAGGACCTCAACGACTGCACTCACGTTTTTGTTCGACAGGAACACCGGCGTAGCCTAGAACCGGCTTATACGGGCCCGCACCTCGTAGTCAGCAGGAAAAATAAAACCTTGGTCATAAGGGCAGATAATAAAGAGACTCGCATCTCCCTTGACCGTGTAAAGCCAGCCTATTTGCTAGACACAGCCGAAAGTTTACCTACACCGGGTGAACCAGAGACATTAGGAAACCCTCCACCACCATACCTCTGCACAAGGAGTGCGGTAGCACGACGGTAAATATAAAATGAACTCACTGATAAAATATAATTAATATTATTTTTTTTCTCTCTGTTGTAGGTTGTTTCGAAAGATACGCTATAATAATTTTTATTAGGACCGAAAGTTCGCACTGGCTCCTGTAACTCAATTTATATCATATGTTTTTTTTGTTTTTCTCGTCGTAAATGTTAACAGCGATCAATAGAGTAAAATTATGTCAGTCGAATGTGTACGTAAATATGTGTATCTTAATACTTTTAACTGTTTGTAATTGTTACATTGTAATGAGCTAACTTGGTACGTAATCTAGTAAAATATGAATTCTTTTATGGTCACCCATGTGAAAGATACTTGTTTTTTGTAGTATAACATATATTTAATTGTTTATTAGTAATAATTGTTCGACAAATAATTTCCAATATACACACAAGTGTAAGCATTTAAGAAAAATTGATAAAAATCTGTTTGTATCATGTACGTATTATGTAATGTAAGCAATGTAAAAAAAACAAAAAAACTGTCAATAATTACCGAGTGTAGGGCAATTTGGGGGAGCTCTATAGCGACCGCTAACTATATATGTAAATTACCCTACACTCTGGTTCATAATGTATTATAATATAATGTAAATCTTGTAAGCTTCTTTGGAATAAATCAGGGTCGTGGCACGTAGTAGGAACAGGTAGACATACGGACACCGACAGACGGTAATAAATCATAGAGAGGTCGGAAGTCGTAGACAAGTAGCCCAGAGAGCCCCACCATAAAACCTAGGCCAAGCACACCTGCCCCTAATAAAATAGACCTTCAGTCACGTTCCCACGGCCATATAACAAAGTGGTCACCACGTATCATAAAACATGCCCCTGTCAGCAACTGCACCTCTCGCGAGGGAGGGGAGATGATATAAAAAGGTCAGGAAATAAGGAGTAAACCCTACTCTCTCTCCCTGCTGTCCTACGAGTCGTCACGCTGTCTGACAAGTCTTCATACCACCTGCCGCCGCAGTCTACTACGCTGCCGTGCCCCGTTTGAACTCTGAACCGGTATTATCATTTATGCTACCTCTCTACCTTTTTCTTTTGAACATAGTGTCTTGTCGGAACACATTCCTATCAATAAATGGAGTCAGATATTAAAATGCCGACATGGAACAATGGTCCATGTTATAAACTGCATCAATCCGCACTTGTCACCAGGGCTAGAGTGATCAGGCACTCCCCTAGTGACGCCCCCGACAACGAGAAAAATAATGTGTATCCGATTAGAATTAGTAAAAAGGAAAATTATGATAAAATGTTTGATTTATTATTTACACAAAATGGGGAAAATTTTCACTATTGCTTGATCACAAATCTTTCACGATTAGTAAGTTCTCAAATATCTTTGCACAAATGTGCATATAGTATCTGTCGTAGATGTCTGTCCGTATTTCCAAAGACGTATGTAAACAAGTATGGGAAAAATGGTGATGAGCGAAAGCGTGAACATGAATTATTTTGTCGTAATCATAAACCAATTCGATCTGCTTTTCCGAAAGAAGATAAAATTGAATTTAAACATGTGGAATATACACAACCTATCCCAATTGTAGTTTATGCAGACATTGAATCTCTTTTAATACCAATTTCGGGGCCTGTTCCTCATCCGTCAACATCTTGGAACAAAGCTGTTCATGAGCATCGTGCCTTTTCTGTTTGCCTTCTGGTCAAGTCTGACATGTTTGATTTGAAACCGTTTGTTTATACGGGTGAAAACTGTATGCTAGCGTTTTTAGAAAAACTTGAATCTATAGCTGTTGAAGCGGATAAAATATACGCTAATCCTCTTCCGATGGAAGAAATGAGCGAAGGGGAAAATAAAATATTTTATTCTGCTAAAGACTGCATATTATGTCAATACCCCTTAGACGAGCTTCATCGCGTGCGTCATCACTGTCACTTGACAGGAAAATTTATCGGACCAGCACATAGCGCATGTAATTTAAGAGCAAGAAAGCCTGATTTTATACCTGTTTTTATGCACAACTTACAAGGCTATGATTCTCATTTTATAATCCCTTTCTTGGGCCGCTGTGAAAATGTTTGCGTAATTCCTAGTAATTCTGAAAATTATATAAGTTTCACTATAAAATTTAAAGGATGTAGAACGAAAATACCATTTGTTGACTCGTTTAAATTTCTATCATCGAGTTTGGATACATTAGTGAACAATTTACAAAATCAACCTCAATCAATTAATGAAATATTTCCAAATATGGCTAGTATTATTAATGGTGAAAACAAAATTAAATTACTTACAAGGAAAGGCGTATTTCCATACAATTATTTTAATTCGTTTGAATGTCTAAATGAAACTCAACTACCTTCTAAAAAATCATTTTTCAATGACTTAACAAAAAAATCCATTAGCGATGTAGACTATGAACATGCAAAAAGTGTGTGGGAAACGTTTAAAATCAAAACATTAAAAGATTATGTAGAATTATATGTACAAACCGATGTAATTCTGTTGTGCGAAGTTTTTGAAACCTTCCGCCTTCTCTGTCTACAAATTTATCAATTGGATCCAACATGGTTTTTTACTTTACCTCAGCTATCGTGGAATGCAATGTTGAAATATACTCAAATAAAATTAGATGTAATAAAAGATATTGATATGGTACAGTTTTTTGAAAAGGGAATAAGGGGAGGTATTTGCCAAGTCGTTTCCCGCTATGCCAAAGCTAACAATAAATATTTAAGTGAGTATGATTCTACTAAACCCAGTAATTATTTATTATATGTAGATGTTAACAATGTTTATGGTTATGCCATGAACCTTCCCCTGCTATATGCCGAATTTGAGTGGACTGATGAAATAGTAAATGTATTAGATCTGGAAAACAATTCAGAAACAGGTTATATGCTAGATGTTGATATTGAGTACCCCGTTGAAATTCATGACAATCATTCTCAACTACCTTTTTTACCTGAAAAAAATAATCCACTTAATGCAAAAACTGTTAAACTATTAACGACTTTGCTACCCAAAACACGTTATATAGCACATTATGTGAATTTAAAGCAGGCTTTACAACTGGGGGTGAAAATTTCAAAAATTCACAGAGTATTAAAGTTTAAACAAAAGAATTGGTTGGCACCATACATAGAAATTAATTCAAAGATGAGGGCATCTGCAAAAAATACATTCGAGTCAGAATTTTACAAATTGATGAATAACAGTTGCTTTGGTAAATTTATGGAGAACGTGCGTAACAGAGTCGATTTAAAAATAGTAACCAATGAAAAATCATTATTTCGTCAAGTAAACAAACCAAATTATAAAGGTAGGATCATATTTGCAGATAATGTAACAGCAGTCCAGTTGGAAAAAAACAGTATTATTTTTGATAAACCGTTGTATGTAGGATTCTCCGTGCTAGAATTGAGCAAAGTTTTGATGTATCATTACCACTATAATGTTTTCTTGAAAAAATATGGTATAGAAAATGTTACCTTATGCTATACAGACACCGATTCATTTTTATATAATATTAGGACGGAAGATGTGTATTCTGATATATCCGGAGAGTTACCAAAATATTTTGATACAAGCAATTTTCCTACTTCTCATTTCTGTCATTCTGCAAAAAACAAAAAAGTAGTTGGTCTGTTGAAAGATGAAACCTTTTGAGATCCTATAGTGGAATTTGTCGGGTTGAGACCTAAAATGTATTCTTACATAACAAACAAAGATATAACGGTTAAAAAGTCAAAGGGGATAAAAAAAAAGCTGTTGACGATTTTACTTTTAACGATTACTTAAACACACTTAAAGAAAGTAGTAAATGTGTATATTCTTCGTTTTATATAATTCAATCTAAAAAACATAACGTTCAAACTTCACTAATAAATAAAAAGTCATTGTGCTCATTTGATGACAAAAGGCGTACATTAAGCGATGGAGTGCAAACACTCCCTTATGGTCACTATAGCCTTGATGAATAAAAAAAGAACCGTTCAATTTAATTTGTATTGTAACTGAAAAAAGGATTTTAAAGCAATTTAATGTCTAATTGTAGTATTATTATTTGCTTAGAATAAGTATAGGTTAAAAAGAACAACAATTTGTAAGTACTAGATTTATTTTTTTTTTAATGTAGAATAACAATACATATAATGTATACAGTTTTGTAAAAAAATAATAAATGTCTATTATAAGAGTAAGTGTTTTGTTTCTTTCACAACATTATGCAATATCCTTCCTGTCAATCCAGCTACGTTCTTCTAATCCCAACCACTTTACATACAATTTATTTCCTTTTCTTTTTAAAACCCTCTCTACAAGGTATATATTTGGATATTTAACTTTTTGCAGCTCTTCTTCATAGAATGCACCACTAATCGTTTGTCCTTTCAGATCTTCCAGTAAGTAAGTGAAAGGGTATGTCTTTTGAATCTTGACTATTTTAAAAATTTCACTTGACCAATTTAAAACATATCCTTTTGAAAATATGGATTTTTGTTTAGACATTCTGACGAAATCATCTTCTTCAAATTTCTGCTTTCGTACTACTTTACTCATAGTCAATGAAGAATAGATATTATTTTTCAAATATTTTTCTTCTTTTTTATGGTGAGCATCAATGGACTCATACCTATAGTCCTATGAAATGACGAATTATACTCTTGTAAAATTTGAGGTAGGATATCTAAAAATTTATAATTTCCATGCATGCTGAAGGCTTTCCACATTTTTCCTTTTAATGTTCTATTAAACCTTTCGACAATGGAAGCTTTCATATTAGAAAAAGTGGAATAATGATTAACAGAGTATTGTTTCATTAAAGATTTAAACTTGGAATTGTAAAATTCCTTTCCCTGATCGCTTTGAATATTTTTCGGAGTTTGTCTACTCGAACGAAACACACTCTCCATTGCTTTAGTCACATTGTCCGCTGATTTCAGCTTTAGAGGCATGGCCCAAGCATATTTGGTAAAACAGTCGATAACTGTCAATAAATATTTGTGGCCTTTATTTTCTCGAGAATAAGGTATCATCTCTACTAGATCTATCTGCTACAAGTCATTTATTCCTTTCAAAACCGTCTTTTGCCTGGGGTATTTTTTGCGAGCTGGCTTATGTAATTCATTTACAACAGTCCTTTTTATGTTTGAATCCATCTATAACTTCTCTTTGAGTATTTTGTTAAGATGTCCGCGTGTGAGCGCATCAGATTCCTTCTCAGACTCACCTACGTACTGAAACTATTTATAAAAATATGTACATTAATATACTATATTTTCTTCTCGCAGCTCTTCAATTATCGATTCTATTTCGTTTTGATGACCTTCATGCCCTGCATAACTTGAAGACATTAGCAGTCTAAGACGATCGACTAGTTCGTTGGGGTCGTTCCAATACTCATACAGAGGTTTATTGGCTCTCATAAGACCAGATCCTTGTTTGTAAGGGTGAGAACGGAGTGAAGTTAGCCTGCTCGAAGCTGATGATGTTGAGGAAGGGGGGTGAGGTTTTAAAGTTTGAGGTGGAAATAACTTCGATATGATATTTCTATATTTCTCAGACCTGTTTCCTAATACTCCCCGTTCCTCACTATAGCCTTTTTTATGAGCATTGGTTGAGAGTAAAATATTATTATAATTTTCCAAGTCGTACTCTGTGTAATCCTTAGGATTTTTTAAGTAGAGTAGCTCCAGCAATCCTGGTGTTCCTTCATAAACCACATCGTTAATAGACAAATCATCACTGTTTGCGAAAAGCTGAACATCAGTCGAGTCACCAATGGCTAATCCTCCAGAAGGCATGACTCTGATACCATAACGAGAGTCATGTGTCTTATCACCTTTCAACATCTTATCCAAGTATTCTCTCTTTAGATTTCCAAATGTGGCGAGGTGCTCTTTAAATTCTGCTTCTCCCTTTGGAGTTTGAGCATATTCTTTAACTTTTTCAGATAGCGATTCATCTATTTCATATTTACCCTCATCTACTTCTACTTCATGAGCGGGATCCGCTAAGTGAGATAATGGCGTTTGCATAGTACAGGTTTTTGTATCATCGGATGAAACTGATGTAGCTCTTTTGTAGTGAGACATTGTTTTTGGCAATAATGTTAATTTCCTGTAAATACTAGTAGACTCTACCCCGCTTTTATCAGGTGATTCGTCCTCAACATTAGTATCTCTCCTTTTTACTTTTCTTGGTGTCACTGCGAGGGTTGCCTGAGACAACTTTACTGATTGTTTAATGTCTTCTAGTGGATGGAGCACGGGAGTAAAAAATTCTTGTCGACCTTTTTCAACATCCTGGACAGTACGCTTGAATGAACGAAATTTGTTTTTTAAAATCTCACTAGTTTTTATAATCTCACGAGTGACTTTTGGGTCCATGATTGTTAGTGACAATCACTACCACGCAAAGCTCTTTATATATCTACAATGAATGTATCGATTCCTTGTCGAAAACGTCCATTATTCAGATCCCTACTCTTGTCAATTACAAGGTAATTAAAAGGCTCTTTCCAACATAATGAACACATCTCTGTAAAAAGTGTGAAACTTACATCAGGAGTGCTCACATGCTCCTCGTAAATATGTTTCAAATTTAATTCATCTTGAGGAAATACTATTAAATAGTTGATGTTACACCTGATAAGGTGTCTTGGGATACAAACATAACTTTGTGTTAAATAAAAACAATCAAGGTTCATATGACGACCATAACTAAAGTATCGTTTAATTACATCTTGATTTTCCATAGTGACGTCATCGAATATACACACCGAATTGGATTCAACTTCCTGAGGCAATTCATTCGCATCTTCAAATTCATATAATCCTATTTCAGGAACAAGATTTATGACACTCTTTAAATACTGGTATTTAGGCTGATGTAATGTTTTTCCAAAAAGATACACATTTTTAAATTTTAAACCATTTGGATTTAATAAAAGTGCAATAATAATATTAGTCTTTCCACAACCGCTAGGCCCGCAAATTGATGATCGAATGATGTTTGGTAATAATACACTATGTCTCCCTTCTGAATCAACTTTAACTGGAGAAAAGTTGACAGTGGAAAAACGTTGTTCTTGTGTGACTAATTTCATTCTGAATGCATACGACGACATTACGCACGAATATATATTCAGTAAAGCTCAGGGCCTTAACACACTCATCAACTCTTATCACCTCCCCAACGAGACACCTCCCTATGTACGTCATGACCCATGAAAAACCCGCGCTTAGGCGGGAGCCATGAATGGAACTTATCAATGGACTAGACCTAATCACTGAATGGCCTCATGAATGGGACTTATCAATGGACTAGACCTAATCACTGAATGGCCTCATGAATGGGACTTATCAATAGACTAGACCCAGCTGTGTGTCACTGCAGAACTCTTATCGTGGCCTGACGTCACAGAGGGCGAGCCCCCCCAAGCTGCTCGTCAATGAGTCACAGTGACTCATCACCCCTGCCATGTTGCCGGATCCCCCCTGCGAGGTTGCCGGATCTACTATCTGGAGGCTCCTGACACACTTATAAACTCTTATCACCCCCCAATGACGCATCAATTCCACGAAATTACACACCCATTCCCAGAATTTCCTCCCCCCTCGCCCTGGCTATCACCTCAAGGTCACGAGATAACGTGATACGACACCCTTTAAGGTCATATCTCGGGGCTCTTACTCAAACCGCCTATTATATCTAATAACATTATGACAATGTCATAAGTGAAGTAAAACGTAACAACTTTAATACCGAACATAATATTGAACACATAGAAAACATGATAATATTTATAAACCTTATGTACAATACAAGGATAGCAATTTAATAAAACTGCACATATAAATCGCATGAAACGCCCCTGGAAAAGATACTCAAAAAGACCATTAGGTGTTTCAGACAATAATGAAGACTCAAACAATTCTTCTGACTGATTTCTCTGGATAACGTACAACTTATTGAAAATACTTCAAAACATAGCAACTTATATAACAAACTAAATGACTCAACGCTAAGACATACACAAAAAATGTAACATTAACTCCAAGTAAATCAGAAATATGATGGCTTATGAGCAAAATACATTGTCTTATACATGAGGAAATGCTCCATGTATTTATAGACCTGCCACTAGCAGAACCAAATGTAAGAAATTCTTTGCTCATACCAATCCCTGTAAATAAAACTAATCTTTATTATTCTATTGATATAAAAAAAAACACTAGTACTAATAAAAAAATGATAATCTTTATAACATTAATTGTAACTATCTTATGAATAACTATTATTTTACCAACCCTACTTTACTGCTTAATGAATGTATAAACAAAATACTATATTATTAGATTCTACAGTTCAATGTAATTATACTCAACATAAGCTATCCAATATTAATTATATTGACGATATAAATTCATATATTATTATTAACAATCGAAAGTTAGACAATTGCAAAAAAACATAATACTATTTACTTACCTCTTATACCTCTTGTAAATATGTCTAATAACTAATGTTTTCAGAACTTTCTAAGAAACCCATGCACTCTAACTCTGAATATAAAACAATGTACCAACAACCTTATAAAATTACAATGTATAATAATTCCGAATTAATAGATCCTAATGTAACTCAAGTAGAATTAATATTTTTAATAACCAATCAAAATAATTATATGTATTCTATATTATCCATTATTATTGTAATCATTGTGACTATCTTATTTTTTATATGTCAAAAAATATTGTAAAGGCTGTTGTTCAAAAACTATCCCAATAGATATCCCCAGAGTTGTTAACCAAGCTTCTCCACCAACATCCATAAATCCTATTATCCTGCCCAGGAGTTCAGGACCTAAAAAGGGGAAGAGTTATGTAATATTCCTTTTTAGCTAAGAATGTGTACTTCAGTCAAGGAAGGTCAACCCTTCCTTTGTATTTGTCCCTCTTCTACAACCCTTCCTAACCCTTTGCTACCTGCCTCCGGCAAAGATCTGACACTTCTCCTTAAACCTTCGTCAAGGAATGTCCTAGTGCTGTGATTCACTAATATTTGTATATATACCAGTGCTTTGAATGTTATTCATAATAAAGTTTTCTAAAATACTATCCTCGAACAAAGATTATTTAACTGACGTTCTCCTTCCCCAGTTTGTAAATAATGTCGATGTTGTATTGACTGAGGAACTCCTTCCATCTAGTAATCCGCGCTGATGACTCTTTCAGTTTTCCCACCCATTGGAGGGGTCGATGATCTGTTTTAACCCGAAACGTCCTCCCGAATACGTAGGGCCGGAAGTGTTCTATCGCCCATACGATACCCAGTAATTCGCGTTCCAGCGCGCTATATCTACTCTCGGATTCGGTAAGGCATCTGCTAGCGTATGCTATTGGTCGCTCCCCCACGTCGCGATCCTGCGAGAGTACCGCCCCCAACGCGTATTCACTCGCATCTGTGGTAATCATGAAGGGGAGTGCAAAATCTGGAAACGCTAGTATAGGCTCCCCCTGTAGCCGCTCCATGCAACGTCTTATATTGTTCTCCATTACCGGGGAAATGACGAATTTTTGTCCTTTTTTAAGGAGATTGTTAATGGGGACGAGGTACTCCGCCATTTCTGGAACGAATCTGCGGTAGTAGTTCAGGGATCCGAGTAAGCGCCGGATTCCTTTGACATCTTTCGGGATAGTCATCCGTTGGATGGCCTCCACCTTCCCACGATCGGGTTGCACTTCCTCTCTGGAAATTATGTGGCCTAAAAATTTCACCTGCTCTTGTCCCAAAAGCGACTTCTCCGCAGACAATTTCAGCCCGAATTGCTTAATTCTGTCAAAATCCTGTCGCAGATGGTCCTGGTGTTCTACCTCATCTCGACTGAAAACCAGGAGGTCGTCCATATATATCTGGCAAAACGACTCCCCAATCCCTCTTAAAAATTCGTCCATCAGCCTCTGGAACGTCATTGGCACGTTTTTCAGCCCAAACGGCATTCTGGTGAATTCGTAATGTCCCCGCTCGAACGTGAATGCCGTTTTGTGTTGGTCTCCACGACGCATCCGAATTTGATGGTAACCTGCCTTTAGGTCCAGTGTACTGAATACCTTTGCTCCACTTAGGTGGTCCAGGATGTCATCAAAGCGACTCCCCAATCCCTCTTAAAAATTCATCCGTCAGCCTTTGGAACGTTATTGGCGCGTTTTCCAGCTCAAATTTCTGGCTGGTGAATTCGTAATGTCCCCGCTCGAACGTGAATGCCGTTTTGTGTTGGTCTCCACGACGCATCCGAATTTGATGGTAACCCGCCTTTAGGTCCAGTGTACTGAATACCTTTGCTCCACTTAGGCGGTCCAGGATGTCTTCAAAGCGAGGAATGTGGTATTTTTCGTCTATAGTATTGTCGTTTAATTGCCTGTAGTTTTTATGCGGTATTTTTCGTCACCGGACGACCCTTTCTTTTTCACTGCCCACAGGGGACTGTTATATGGAGACGTACCATCTACTATGATGCCCTGCTGTTTCAATTCCTCGATTTCGTCCCTTATATGCTGTCGCAGCGCCTGCGGGTATCGTCTCTCTTCATATATATCACTCTCTCCTGCTTCAGTAAGATCTCATGGACCGTTTCCCCCGTCACTCCCAGTTTGTCCCCTTCGTTGAAAAATATATCGGCATACTCTCACCGAATAGCGCGTTCCCAGTTGTCCTCCCGATTGATCGCTCCGATTTGCTCCTTCCCGTCCCCCCCGGTTCCTGTACACCGGTATAACATTCTTCCCAGTCTAATATCCCATATTCCGTTACAGCACTTCACTCTTGCTCCTACTCTTCCTAAGAGATCGCACCCTATGATACCATCGTACTCGCGCGGCATCTTCCTAACCACGTGTATTTTCAAATATTCCCCCTTTTTCGCCCACCTATCCAATCCCATCGTCAATTCGCCTTCGATTTTACACGGCCCTCCCAGGGTGATAAGCTTGCACTGGCATGCCTGTATCCGCGACGACCCCTCGCCCACACACAATCTGTCCGCCGCTTTCCTGCTGAGAATAGTACAGGAACTCCCCGTGTCTATCAAGCATCTCACTCCTCTCGCTACTCCAATAATGGATATACCGCCGTAATTCCCTCTGACGCTATAGTTTATTACCGTGCATGTACCACCTCTCTGCCAGCCCGCTCCTCAGGCCACCGCTTGCCATTTCCTGCCTCCTTCGTGCCATATCGTCTGCTTCATACGTAGTCCCTGTCGTCCTCTGCAGTCTCTCCTCTTCTGCTCCTGGGTTCATCTTCTTCTTCTTCTGTCTCCAACGCTCCCGTAGTTTTTGACGATCCGGAGGTGGTTCTGGCCCTTCTCCATACCCTCTGTGCGTTTACCTCCACCGGTTCCGGCCTATATCTCTCTGTTCGCTGGAAAATGTATGGACACTGCCTCACGATGTGTCCCTCAATTCCGCATTCAAAACATTTTGTTCGCGGGCACTGCGCCACTAAATGTCCAATTCTTCCACATCCGTGACATTTTCTTTCCCCCTTCCTCCCGCTGGGTCTCGGTCTCCTTTGGCTAAGTCTCCTTCTTTCAACCGCCACCCCTTTTTTCTCCGCATACCATTGATTCTTCCTCTTCCATGCCTGTTGCGGCATTCTAGGCCTCCTGTACATCACTTTAGACCACCCTGCCTCGTCTGCCTCTAATTTTCTTCTTCCTCACGAGCACCAGTGTCCATTAAATCTTGGGCGCACTCAATGAACGATCGGTCTCCCGGTAGACTATCTTTCTTGCCAGTATCCCTGGCCAACTGTACCTTCAGAATGGTCGATAGGAATGCCATCCGGCCTTCCACTTCCGCTAGGTTCACCGTTTCTCTCATTTTTTTTGTTATTTTGTTAAACTTTGCCAAAAGTTCTCCAGCGTACTGCCCTTTCGTTTGATTGGGCCGTCTGGTCTCCCTGAACATCTGGAAGATGTCCTCTTCTGGTGTCCATCTGCCTCCTCCGTATGCCTTCTTTAGCCTTTCTATTACCACGGTCCATGGGGTGACTTCGTCGGCCTGTATTAAGTTTAGTACGCTCCGTTTTATTCTACACACTAGGTCCGCTTTGATTGATTTTGCGTCACCAGAGTCGAGTAAACCCTCACTTGCCTTTGCCTCTACTCTTTCCATAATCCTATCCCCACCTTTGATGAAATGGTTCAATTCGCCTAACTCTCCTGAGAATTTCTCTAGGTCCGATATTGTTCTCCTCAGGTCCTGTGACGTCGCCGCTGGCACCTTCATCCAAGCCAGGGAGTTTGCATGAGCTTCGGCTATCGTTTCCCTAGGTAATTCAGGCACTTCGAAAGCCCCAGGCCGTAATTCTACCATGTAACTAGGTCACTTTTTCCCAATAAAACAACAGGAAAAAAAAATTAAAATTTTACTCACAGTTGTTTACCAGAATACTCGTAGTTCCCGGGTTTCGGCACCAGTAATAATCTCTTAGCTGTAGACGATCGAGAAAAAGGAATGAATGAGGAGGTAGATGATATAATGTGAAGGTTTGTTTTATAACTGGCTTTATTTTCCTCCTGATCCTCTATACACACGTTATGGGTTTGTTTATCCCAGGCTACAAGGTATTAGGCTTAACATTGCCGTACCGCTAGACGTAACTTATATATATATACTGCCATAGTCTTAAGAATTTTAGTAGATACCTTCACGTAGTTCTTTAAGCCCTCAGCTGTAACTATATATAATTTTACATATTGTGATTTATAACAAATAAAAGTTTTTTTAGAAGTCTTGATTAGCAAAGTTATAATTGTCAATGCCATCAAGCAAGAGCCGGGGGGGACCATCGCAAGACACCAGGCAATTCGTCAAGGAACGGTCACCAAGTTGAGAAGGAGTGCGAGACCGGCCAGAGGAGACAGATATTGAAGACGGTAGCTCAGTGGGAGACCGGCCGTCTGATATCGCAGACATCGGGGACATCATCAATGATAACAAGCGCCAAATCATTTGGTTCACAGAGATGTCAGGGCCCCTTAAGACCAAGTATGGCAAGTACGGCCATTGTAACATCGTGAAGATATGGTCCTCGCCAGGAATTACGAACGACATGATCTGTCGAGTCCTAAAAGATGCGTCCACGCCTGGAAAGAAGCACCACTTTACGTAGGCAATGCGACTATTTGGGACCGCATCAAGCGGATATGGCGGACGGAGAGGATTGGAGTGGGCCGCACGTTCATATATATAAGTTAATTGCCGGCGGTTAAGTTTGATAAAAAGATAATAATGAAAGAGGAAAAAGCACCGACACACTCTGACTCCAGTAAAAGACTGCTTCATTGTGGAAGATAATCAGACATACATAGGATCATGGGTTGTTTACATTCCATGATCGTATTATTATTCGACATAGTCAGGCCTCTGGCTTTAACTCCCCCCTGCCAGTTCCTGACCATCCGTTGGGAACTCCAATTTACCACTTTTGCACACATAAAGAAAAAACAAATTACCAATAGGTCAGAAAATAATAATTCCGTGCTCATCCAGAACAGCGCAACAAAGTCTTACAGTCATAATAAATAAACCAGAAGCCTTATCGAATTTCGTAAGAAACTGAAGATAATACAATAAAATAATACAAAGAATAACAATAAAATAAAAATATCCTGGTAAAACTATATACAAAAAAAACACCAAATTATGGCCCCAATGAGATGTGTGGAGGTCGAGGATACTAGAGCCAAACTATATTACTTCGGTAGGCTTCCCCACCGGTAGCATTAACTGCTCTACATGTACAGTCCTGCGCTTACCGGGTTCACGGTCACTTTCTATGGTAACTAAATTGTGTTCGCGAATCGCGATCACCCTGAAGGGTCCCTCATAACGGGACAATTCTTTAGTCCGATTGAAGCTGATCCTTCGATACACGATGGTGCCTATTGTAACGCGTCCTTCTATCGGTTTGACGCCTGCATTCTCCCTGACCACCCCCCTAGTCTTTTCGGCTGTAATTCTCGCGTAGGCTTTTCCCCACAGTTTCCCCAACTCCACGCGGTTGTTGGTGAGCTGTGCTGATGTTTCATTTCCCACCACCGTACTATTAATGTCTCGGCGACGGCAGCGAAGACCGAAAACGATTTCAAAGGGTGAGAACCCTGTAGTCGTGTGAACGGAGTGGTTATAGGCTATCACCGCCTTATGCATTGCCTCTGCCGGCTCCAACCCTTTGTCGGCATGGTAAACGTGGAGATGATCTCCCAAGGTGCTATGGAGACGCTCAATTCCCCCTCTGCTCTTTGGATGCCCTGGGGTATTGACATGCCATATTACGTCAAGAGCTTTCATTTCCTCTCTCACGTCGGCGTTATCAAACTCCCTCGCGCCGTCCGACGCTATACGATCGGGGACTCCATAAAATTGGAACCACCTCCTCAGCGCTCCTAATACTGCCTCTGAAGACTTTTCCCGAGCAGGGTATGCCATGGCCATTTTACTAAATAGGTCAACCAATGTGACCCACTTGTGTCCCTTCCAGGTAAAGATGTCCGCTTGAAGGTCCGTTAGCGGTGTTTGCGCCGTGAGAGTCTCGACTTATAGCCCTATTGGTAGGTGCCTGTCATATTTTGTACGGTGGCAGACCTCTTATGCCCCTAGCGTCTCCTGGCTAGTCTTCCTCATCCCCCTCCAGAAATACTTGCGTTTCAAAGCCTGAGAGGTTTTGCGCTCCCCCCGGTGATTAGTTTTGCCCTGATGGTACGCCAGCGTTATCTCCTTCTGAGTGGTCTCGTCCGTGATGGTTTCTACCATCATGGTACACCGCACAAATATTCGATCCACCCCAATCTGTTCCGTCCGCCACAGTCACCTAATCTTATCCCAAATGGTCGTGTTTCCTACGTACAAATAGTGTGTCTTGGCTGGGTTGGAAGCATCCTTGAGGGCACGACAAATTTCCTCATTATTCTCCCCTGGCGACCACCATATGGTCGTGGTAGTGGATTGTCGATAGCTACTGTACGCTATCTTCATAGGCCCCGAGTTTTTAGTCTTCCAGACTATCTGGCGGCGCTTATCATTTATGATTTCTTCACGCTCTTCCATGTCCGCAGGTCTGTCCTCCATCGAGCTCCCTCCTCCTGCCAACCATTCCTCCTCAGCAGACTCGTGTTGGTCGCCTCTTCTAGTGCGTTGACTGCCATCGCCCGGGACAGCCAGTCCGGGCTTATATACTACCTCCAAGTTATATTGAACGAGGAACTCTTTCCACCGAGTGACCCTCGCCAACGATTCCTTCAGTTTGCCGACCCACTGTAGCGGTCGGTGGTCTGTGTGCACCCGGAACCTTCTCCCGAACACATAGGGCTGGAAGTGATCGATCGCCCAGACTATCCCAAGTAACTCGCGTTCCAGCGCGCTATACCGACTTTCCGCCTCTGTTAGGCGCCTACTGGCGTACGCTACTGGACGGTCCCCTTTGCCCCCCGCCTGTGACAGAACTGCTCCCAAGGCATATTCAATGGCATCCGTCGTTATTGTGAATTGCTTTGGGAAATCAGGAAAAGCCAGTACAGGATGTTCTTGTAGTCGTGCCATGTACTTCCGGATGTTCGCCTCTATGTCGGGGGTGATGACTACCTTTTTCCCCTTTTTGAGGAGGTTGTTAAGAGGTACCAGGTATGCTGCCATTTCTGGGACGAATCGCCTGTAGTAGTTCAGAGTTCCCATCAACCGTCGTATCCCTTGTACGTCCAACGGAACCGCCATCTTCTGGATTGCTGCTACCTTCCCGGCATCTGGTCGGACTCCTTCTTTGGATATCGTGTGCCCCAAAAAACTGATGACCTCCTGACCCAGATGGGACTTTTCATCCGACAATTGCAGGCCGAATTGTCACACTCGGTCAAAAACTGTCCTCAGGTGATCTACATGTTGGCCCTCGGTCGCGCTGAATACTAAGAGGTCGTCCATGTATATCTGGCAAACGGACTCATCTACTCCACGTAGCAACTCATCCATGAGCCTTTGGAATGTGATGGGTGCATTTTTCAATCCCAATGGCATCCTGGTGAACTCGTAGTGACCTCTCTCAAAAGTAAAGGCTGTCTTATGTCGGTCCCTAGGATGCATCTGTATCTCGTGATACCCCGTTTTGAGATCCAGGGTGCTGAAGATCCTGGCCCCGCTCAGCCTGTCCAGAATGTCATCGAACCGTGGAATTGGGTACTTCTCGTCTACCGTATTCTCATTGAGCTTCCGGTAGTCTACTACCACTCTATACTTATCTGGGACCCCACTTTCCGTGCTCTTTTTCTTAACAGCTATTATATGGTGACGTGCTATCTTCGATGATCCCCTGTTTCTTCAAGTTGTCCAGCTCCTCCCTAATATGGTGTCTCAGAGCCTGTGGGTTTCTGCGCTCCTTCACGTAGCTTACTCGGTCCTGCTTGAGCGGAATCTCATGTACTGTTTTTCCTGTGACCCCCAATCTCTCCCCTTCTTTAAAGAAAATGTCCGTATATTCACCCTTGAGCTCCACTCTCCAATCCTCCGCTTGCCTAATCGCCCCTACTCGCGCCCTACCGTCTCTCCCTACGTCCCTCCCTTGTCTCAGGCACCTATATGTTTTCTTACCTAAGCGAATGTCCCATTTCCCTTCCCTGTTCCTAATCTTCGCTCCAACTTTCCCCAACAGATCACATTCTATGATCCCATCTTTCCAACCCTATTATCGCTTCCCCTTCGACCCTGCAGGGCCCCCCCAGGGTAACCAAGCTACAAGAACATACCTGCATTTGAGGCATCCTCCCTCCTCCGAACAGGTTCTCTAGTGTCTCCCGACACATTATTGTGTTGGTACTCCCCGTATCCACTAAGCACTGCACTCCACTCGCGACTCTAATTATAGGAAGACCGCCATGTGTGCCTTTTACAATATTATTTATTAACGTGCGGTCGCCTCTCCGCTGCCACTCTTCTCAGATCTCGCGTTCTCCCCTCTCCTCCGTCGCCTGTCGTCGACCGCTCCTCCGGGCACTGCCGCTTCCACAGCCCACTCTGCTTCCTGGTTCTTCCCTTTCGTTGTCCGTTTCGGAGGTTTCCAAAGTTTCTGAAGCCTCCGACTGATGTCTCTCCCTCCTCCACACTCTCTGAGCATTGATTCTGATTGGCTCGGGACGGTTCACGTTTCTGCGTGGGCTCATATATCGGCACTGTCTTGCTACGTGACCCTCCGTGCCACACTCAAAGCACCTAGTGCGTGGGCACTTAGCTACCAGGTGTCCTGTCTTCCCACACTCATAACACTTCCTGTCTTCTCTTCTCCTGGGGCGTCCCGCGTTTCCTCGGCTCCTTTCTCCCACTGCTGCTCTCTCTCATCTACCGTACTCCACCTCCTTCTTCCTCCATGTGACCGGCGCGATTTTGGGCCTTTTATATACTACTTTCCTCCAGTCCATTTCTTCCTCGCCAGCTGTAATTTCCTCCTCTCTGGCGCTGGTGTCCACCATTTCTTGAGCGCATTCTAGAAACGTGCGCTCTCTAGGTAACGCCTCCTTTATTCCTGTCTCCTTCGCTAGCTGAACCCTTCAGTATTTTAGACAAAAATGCCATCCTGCACTCTACTTCTGCCGCGCTCAATGTCTCCCGCATCTTCTCCGTTATGCCATTGTATTGAGCCAGCAGTGTTCCGGCGTACTGCCCGTTTTTGTCGGTGCCTCTTCGTCTCCCGGAACATTTTAAAAATATCCTCTTCCGGGGTCCATCTTCCCCCGCCGAATGCTTTCTTCAGCCGCTCCTTCAGTATGGTCCATGAGGTCTCCTCGTCAGCCTGGATCATGTTCAGAATACTCCGCTTAACTCTGCACACCAGAGCTGCTCTCAGTGAATCGGCATCTCCTTCAGTTATTAAGTCCTCCGTCCGTTTATCAGCCAGTCACCCCCCTTAAGGAAATGATTCAGTTCCCCGGTCTCACCTGCAAATTTCTCCAGATCGGAAATGGACTTCCTCATATCCTGAGCCGTGATCGCCTGAATCTTCATCCAGGCTAATGTAGTCGCGTGAGCCGCTGCCATCGTCGTTTGAGGCAACTGAGGTATATATGCAGCTCCACTCAGCACCGCGGGTCGTAACACTCCCTCTGGCATGTTATTATAAAAAAAACGTAAAGAGAGGAGACGATTAAGAAAAAAAAATTAGAGAGAAAGAGAAAAAAAACAATTACTTTCTACGCAGCCGTACGAGGTTCCCGCAATTTCCCTGGTTTCGGCACCAGTTAATCGCCGGTGGTTAAGTTTGATAAAAAGATAATAATGAAAGAGGAAAAAGCACCGACACACTCTGACTCCAGTAAAAGACTGCTTCATTGTGGAAGATAATCAGACATACATAGGATCATGGGTTGTTTACATTCCATGATCGTATTATTATTCGACATAGTCAGGCCTCTGGCTTTAACTTATATATATATTAGTATTATATATGTATATATATATATATATATATATATATATATATATATATATATGACATAATAAAACAACAATTTGTTTATGATGTCAAAACTGCAATTTGAATTTACGGTAGTGACTTCACCAAAAGACAGTAAAGCAAATGCAATTGCCATCACCTCAATTTGTACAGGAGATGGAAGAAGATATATATTGCCAGAAGAATTCAAATATATGGAAGATCATGTGGAGTTGAAAAAGACAAGTAAGTACACAAAGTTAGTTAATTCATTAAAGAGAAGAAATCAGATAAGAAGAGTGTGGATTACAATGACAAAAGAATTAGAGGGCACATACATAGATGAAGATGGAAATCTGTAATTTAAAGATCAATATTTAGAGGAAATAAATGAAGAAAGTACAAACAAAACACAAGATCATAATCTAAAGGAAATACTAGAGAAACTGATAGAAACAACACAGAAGAAAGATAACGAGAAAGACTTAAAAAAAATATCAGAAAAACTTCTCATAGAAAAATTTTCAAGCAAAAATACTAATGCTAAACAGTGGATAGAAAGCTTTGAAAAAGAGTGTTCTAGATTTCAAATAGATAAAAGTGAGGAAAAAATTGAACTAATGAAACTATTTTTTGATAAACCTAGTTTAGACTGGCACTCTTCCACACTCATAAGACTAACAATAAATGCTGGTTAGTCTGAATGGAAAACAAGATTCTTAAAATGTTTCACAGATAATGGATGGAATAATATAACCTATGCACTATCATTTAAATATCGAGAAGGTTCGTTAACGGATTATGCTTTGAGGAAAGAGAAACTTTTGATAGATTTTAACAAAGATATGGATATAAAGTCACTTAAAGCATTAATAGCAGTAGGGTTACCAGAATTTATATTGAATAGAATAAACAAGGCAAAATTAAAAGAAACTACAGACTTATTTAATGAATTGAGATAACTTGAATGATTAGTAAATAAAAGAAATTTTCAAAAAAAACCTACATTAGATTCTCAAAAGAAATATGAAGTAAAGATACCTTGTAAAACATGTGAAGATTTAGGTAAAGGTGTGAGATATCACCCAAAAGATAAATGCTGGTTCCAAAAACATGAGGAAAGTAGAGAAAAGAACACTACACCAAAAAAAGTAAATAACAATTCTATCATAGATGTAGAAATATATAATGAATCAAAAAAACGAGTAAACATACCACTAATTGAATTAAACATTATATTGGAAGATAAGATAAAAATAGAAGGGATCTATGACTCAGGATCTCAAGTTTCATTAACTAATAAAAGATTAATAAAAACTATAAAAAATAATAATATAGATAAGAACAAAATACAATTAAAAACACTCACACAGGGATTAGAAAGAATAAAATTAAAAATTTTCAATATTGAAAAAGAAGTAGATGTATTTATTGTAGAAAATGAGACTTTTCATGATTTTTTGATAGGCCTAGAAATAATAAAAGAATTTCAATTAAGGCAAGACGAAAATCTAAATATAAGCCAAAAACAATCGCAAAGAAAAGATATAATAGAAATAAATTTAAATGAACATATTAAAGAAAAAGATTTTAAAATAAATTTAGATCATTTAGATAATGAAAAAAAATTCAAAATAGAACAATTGATAGAAGAATATAAAACAATATTTGCCAAAGACAAGTATGATATAGGAACTGTAAAAGATTATGAAGCAAGAATAGATCTCTTGATGGAAAAATTTTGTAGTAAAAGAACATATAGATGCACAATCGAAGACAGAAAAGAAATAGAACAGCAAGTGGCAAAACTATTAGAAAAAAAT
Organism: Acanthosoma haemorrhoidale; assembly: GCA_930367205.1. Classification (NCBI taxonomy): domain Eukaryota; kingdom Metazoa; phylum Arthropoda; class Insecta; order Hemiptera; family Acanthosomatidae; genus Acanthosoma; species Acanthosoma haemorrhoidale. The sequence goes on along the minus strand of OV884014.1, from coordinate 104,132,981 downwards.
TTAATTAAAGAATCATATAGCCCATTTCCTGCACCAGTGACTCTAGCATCAAAAAAAGGTGAAGGAAAAACCAGATTATGTGTCGATTTTAGAGATCTGAACAAGATTGTCACAACCCAGGCCCAACCTTTTCCGCTAATTGATGATTTACAATTAAAGCTAGAAATTGTAAATATTTTACATCACTGGACATCAATTCAGCATTTTGGTCAATACCACTAAGGATAGAGGATAGAAAAAAAACAGGCTTTATAACCCAAGAAGGACACTATCAATGGACTTGCCTACCATTCGGTTTAAAAACAGCACCAGCAATCTTCCAAAGAATTTTATCAAGTATACTAAGAAAAAATAATCTTAAGAACTTTACAGAAAATTATATAGATGACATATTAATATTTTCAGAGACTTTTGAAGATCATATCATGCATATCAAACAAGTTTCAGAAGCCATAATAAAAGAAGGATTCAGATTAAAATTTAAAAAATGCACGTTCGCATCAAAATCAATTAAATATCTCGGACATATAATAGAAAATAATACAGTAAGACCAATTAAAGACAATTTAGTATCAATACTCAATTTTACGACTCTAAAAACGCAGAAGAACGTTAGACAATTTCTAGGTAAAATAAATTTCTATCACAAATATATACCAAAAATCTCAACAATACTAGATCCACTACGTAGATTGTTAAGAAAAGATGTAAAATATAATTGGTCTGAAGATTGTGAAAAATCATTCACAGAGATAAAAAAATTATTGTGCTCTCAACCAGTCCTAGAAATATTTGATAAAGATTTACCTATTAAAATATTTACAGATGCTTCAATAGAAGGTATAGGTACAATACTGAAACAAACCCAACAAGATGGAAAAGAAAAGCCAGTAGCCTATTTCTCAAAAAAATTAAATGAGTCGCAAAAAAGAAAAAAAGCTTTATGTTTGGAATGCTTAGCAATAAAGGAAGCGATAAATTATTGGGAATACTGGATAATCGGAAGAAGATTTGAAGTTTATTCAGACCATAAACCGTTAGAAAAGCTTAATATAAAATCAAGAACAGACGAGGAACTGGGTGACTTAACATATTATTTGTTTCAATTTGACTTCAAAATTACATATATACCAGGGAAATTCAATATTGAAGCAGACTGTCTTAGTAGAAATCCGGTATTAGAGTCAAAAGATAATACCCAAGAAATATTAAATATAGTAAACATGATCCAACTACAAGAAATAATTAAAGATCAAAATGAAAATACAGCATTAGGAGAACTTAAGAAAAAAAGTACAGATAAAATGGTATAATCTATAAACAAATTAAAAACAAAAAGAAGATAGTTTTATCAGAAAAATTAAGCATTAAATTAATACGAGATACACATATAGACTGGTGTCACATCGGAATAAGGCAAATGTCTTTATTACACTTCAAAAAAATTAATAAAAAACATTCAGAATATATGCAGAACTTGCGAAATTTGTAAAAAGAATAAATCTAGAGGTCAAGCAAAATATGGATTAATGTCTCAATTAGGACCAGCAACAAAGCCGTATGAGATAGTGTCGATTGATACGAGCGGTGGATTTGGTGGTCAAAGATCAACGCAAAGATACCTCCATCTTCTAGTTGATCACTATACAAGATACGCACATATATTAACTTCAAAAACTCAAGCTGCAAGTGATTTTATAAAAATAGTCCAAAATTGATTAGAAATGAACAAGATAGGTGCAATATTAACAGACCAATATCCAGGACTAAATTCTAAAGAATTCAAAAATTACCTAAAAGAACAAGATATCAGACTCATTTATACAGGCTTAAATGCACCATTTTCAAATGGCGTAAATGAAAGATTAAATCAAACAATAATTAATAAAATAAGATGTAGAATCAATGAATCTAAAGAAAAGAAAGCTTGGACAACAATAGCAAGAGAGTGTGTTGACAAATATAACATAACAGAACACTCAGTTACAGGTTTTACACCTAAATATTTACTAGATGGTACTAACACAAGTATGCTACCTGAAGAACTAAGGAAACTAACACATGCAGAGGTTTGGAAAGAAGATAGAAAATTAGCTCTAGATAACACTATAAAATCACATGAATACAATAAGAAATTATTTGACGAACGAGAATTTTCACTGTAGGAGGGGGAGATGTAAGCTTTATTCAATTAAATTAGCAGCGCTTTGTATATCACGCACGTGCTTCAGGTGGCTGCCACCAGGTGGAGCTAGAGACATATGACCAGAAGGTTTTTTAAAAGGTTTTCAGTGTGAAACAATTAAGTAATGGGCAAACACTGATAACAATAAACTGTAATTGTTGTTTCTTTCGTTTACAGGTAAAATTGTGACTAATTTAGTGTTTGGCATAAATTAGTAATAGATGCTTTTAAATATAGGTAACATTATAACCAAATTTATATCTAACATGAATCAGTAATAAATAGTTTCGTTTACAGAGAAACAGATTACTTATTGTTATAAGAAGAAGACCTAACAATCCTTATATATATGTAAAGAAAATGTACTTCTTTAATTTGAATTAGCACGCCGCACCAACGTAGATAATGCAGGCGTTGAAGAGAATGATACTAGCGTTATCAGCAGGGAGGTTACGTGAGTGTTAGGCAAGCAGTGAAAGCAAGCTAAACTTAATATTTGACCTTATTATTTGTTATTATAAAACAAACCGAATCGACAGGAGAATAAACATTGAATGTCGTTTCTTTGTTTTACAGGTATGACTTTAGATTTTATTTGTAAACCCGTAAAGTAATTAACAATTAAAGGAAAATAAACTGTGTTTTACAGAGCAACACAACCTTGTTTTTCTGTCATCCCTAAGAACCAATATAAAACGACATTCCCGTTTAAATTACAAGGGTTATAAGAAAATTATAAAATGGAAAAGCTACAATTCTGTTTCAAAGTAATCCCAACAACAGACGGAAAAAGTAATGTAATTGGCATAACCTCGATAACTACCGAGGATGATAGAATTTTCAAAATCCCAGAAGAATTTCAAAATGCAAACCTCCATGAACAATTAATCGCCACTAACGCTTTTAAGAAAGTAAAAAATTCGTTGAAAAAAAGGCACCACGAGCGTAATATCTGGATAAAATTGACAAAGGAAATCAAAGAAACTTATGTAGATGAAGAAGAAAATTTACAATTTGATGACGTATACCTAGAAAATATCAAAACAGAAAATATAACTGCTGGACATGCAGACGTAAGTACTTTAAATACACTACTTAAAACATTAATTGAAAATCCACGAGCTAACAATTTAAAACACATAACAGTGAAATTCATTATCGACAGATTCACAAGTCAAAATCCAAACCCAAGCCGATGGATGGAAATTTTTGAACAAGAATGCAATCGATTTAATATAAATGAAGACTCCCAAAAAGTTGAAGTACTCCGATTCTTCATGGAAGGGTCCTGCAAAGATTGGTTCAGCTCAATGTTTACAAAATTAACAGTGCATGGGACATGGGATGAATGGAAAAAGAACTTTTCTGAAACATTCGCTGCAAAAGGCTGGAACCCAGTTACCTATGCACTACATTTCAAATACAGAGAAGGACCTTTAATATATTATGCACTAAGAAAAGAAAAACTTTTAATAGATATGCGACAAACAATAGATAATGGAACTCTCATCGATCTCATTGCAGCAGGACTTCCAGAATTCATTTTAAACAGAATTGATAGAGAAATGATAAGAGAAACTTCAGATTTATTCAACGAGTTGAACAAATATGAACACATGGTGAGAAAAAAATCTTTTAATAAAAAAACCGGTACAAACGTGGAAGATAAAAATAAAACACCATGCACAACATGCGAAAAATTAAATAAGGGGAAAAGATTCCACGCAGAAACCGCTTGCTGGTTCAATAAAAAAAATGATAAAGGTACAAAAAATATTAGACACGTAAACAATTCAGTAATAGAATCCGAATTGAACGAATCAGATCAAAAAAACGAGTAATGACGCCATTAATAAAAGTCAAACTAACAATAGAAAACAAAATAAACCTTTGGGGAATTTACGATTCAGGATCAAATGTATCTTTAATAAACTCGAAATTCCTAAACATAAAAAATAAAAAATAAAATAATAATAAAGGTAATAATGCAAGTTTGATAACAATTAATGGTGTCCAAAAAACAAACGGTTTGACGACTCTAAAATTAAAAATATTCAACATAGAAAAAAATATGGATGTCCACATAATAGATAACGAATATTTTAAATACGATTTCCTAATTGGATTAGACACAATAAAAGAATTTAAATTAATCCAGGATGAAAACCTCAAGATTTTTCAACAAAACGAGGAAAATGCTAATGAAGAAAAAAATTTAGTTTATTTTAACGAGCACATAAAAGAAGAGAATTTTATAGCAAATATGGATCACTTATCAGATAATCAAAAATATGAAATAAACAAAACAATAGATACTTACAAATCAGTGTTCGCAAAAGATAAATATGACGTAGGTACAGTAAATAAATATGAAGCACATATAGATCTATTGGTAGATAAATATTGTAGCAAGAGGCCTTACAAATGCAGCCTAGAAGACAGAACAGAAATAGGGGAACAAGTAACAAAACTATTAGATAAAAAACTCATTGAAGAATCATATAGCCCTTTCGCAGCACCTGTAACACTAGCGTTTAAAAAAGGTGAAAATAAAAGAAGCAGACTATGCATAGACTTCAGGGACATAAATAAAATAGTAATACCTCAAGCACAACCATTTCCATTGATAGACGACTTAATGATAAAAACAAGAAACTGTAAATTTTTTACTACATTAGACATAAACTCTGCATTCTGGTCTATCCCTTTGCGTATTGAAGACAGACACAAAACAGGGTTTGTTACACAAGAAGGTCATTATCAGTGGACATGTTTACCTTTGGGGCTGAAAACAGCCCCAGCAATCTTTCATAGAATCTTGAGCAATATATTAAGAAAAAATAAATTAACTCAATTTGTAGTAAATTTTATAGACGATTTACTAATATTTTCGAAATCATTTGAGGAACATGTGAAACATATAGAATTACTATTAGACGCAATAAAAAAAGAAGGATTCAGGCTAAAATTTACAAAATGCAAATTTGCAGCAGAGTCTGCACAGTACCTGGGCCACATAATAGAAAATAATACGATCAGACCAATAAAAGATAATTTAATATCAGTAAAAAATTTTCCAATACCTAAGACTCAAAAAAACGAACGACAATTCCTGGGAAAGATAAATTTCTATCACGAATATATTCCAAACTGTGCAATAATTTTAGATCCTTTACACAATTTACTCAGGAAAAATGTACAATTTTCATGGTCAATAAAATGCCAAGAATCGTTCGAAAAAATAAAAAAACTACTATGCTCACAACCTATACTAGAAATCTACGACAAAAATCTACCAATAGTAATATACACCGATGCATCAATAGAAGGATTAGGTGCAGTATTAAAACAAATACAAGAAAACGGAAAACAAAAACCAGTAGCATACTTCTCAAAAAAACTAAACGAAGCACAAAAGAAAAAAAAAGCGATATATCTGGAATGCTTAGCTATTAAAGAAGCCATTAGATACTGGCAATATTGGTTGATTGGGAAGTCATTCACGGTATACTCAGACCATAAACCATTGGAAAAAATGAATATAAAAGCCAGACCAGACGAAGAGCTAGGAGACCTAACTTATTATTTGTCGCAATATGATTTTAATATAAAATATGCTCCAGGTAAATACAATCTAGAAGCAGACTGTTTGAGCAGGAACCCAGTACTGGCACCAGAAGATAACAAAAAAGAACAATTAAAAATTGTTAATCTAATAAAATTATCAGATATCATTCAAGACCAGTCAGGAAATCAAGAACTACAAAATAAAACAGGTTTAACAAAAAAAAACAACGTCTACTACAAGAAAATAAAAGATAAAGAAAAAATTTTACTATCTGAGGAATTCAATAAAATTCATACAAAATGTACATAAAGACATGTGTCACATTGGCATAAAACAAATGCAAAACAAAATAGGCCCCTTGTATACAGCAAAAAACCTAACAAAAAATATCAAAAATATCTGCAGCAATTGTGAGGTATGTATTAAAAACAAATCTAGAGGACAAACAAAATTCGGCCTCATGTCCCATTTAGGTCCAGCAACAAAGCCCTTCGAAATAATGTCGATAGATACGATAGGAGGCTTTGGAGGCTCGAGATCGACGAAGAAATACTTACACCTGTTGGTTGACCACTACACAAGGTATGCTTTCATACATACTTCAAAAACACAAAAAGCAACGGACTTTATAAAACTAGTAAATGAAGTGATAGAAACAAGTGAAATCGGTACAATCCTTAGTGACCAATATCCAGGTATAAACTCCAAAGAATTTAAAAATTTTTTAAAGGAAAAAAACATCCCTATAATTTTTACAGCAGTAAACTCACCATTTTCGAATGGTCTAAATGAACGGCTAAACCAAACTATAGTGAACAAAATAAGGTGTAAAATAAACGAACGAACACAAAAAACGGCATGGACAACAATAGCTCGAGTGTGCATAGATAAATACAACAACACAGAACATTCCGTTACCGGTTTCACCCCCAGCTACTTGCTTGATGGTACAGACTTTAAAATAGTTCCAAATGAATTGAAACGAGACATAGCAAACAGAGATTGGATTAAGGATAAAGAAAAAGCGCTTCACAATACAATAAAATCACACACATACAACAAACAACTATTCGACAAGCACCGAAAGGATCACGAGTTTAACGAAAACGATATGGTATACATAGAGAATGGAAACAAACTAAACAGGAAGAAACTTGACGAACTCAGAATTAGACCATATAAAATAAAAGAGAAAATATCAATCTCGATATACAGGATCAACACAGGACATAGAAAAACCGAATCAAATCTATTCCACGTTTCAAAACTTATCCCTAGTTTTCAGGACAATCCCGAGTAAAGGATGTCCTATCAGCAAAAAAGTTTTCTTCCTTTGTAAATATTTTCGCTTCTGGGGGGGGGGGAAGATGTAAAGAAAATGTATTTCTTTAATTTGAATTAGCACGCCGCACCAACGTAGATAATGCAGGCGTTGAAGAGAATGATACTAGCGTTATCAGCAGGGAGGTTACGTGAGTGTTAGGCAAGCAGTGAAAGCAAGCTAAACTTAATATTTGACTTAATTATTTGTTATTATAAAACAAACCGAATCGACAGGAGAATAAACATTGAATGTCGTTTCTTTGTTTTACAGGTATGACTTTAGATTTTATTTGTAAACCCGTAAAGTAATTACCAATTAAAGGAAAATAAACTTTGTTTTACAGAGCAACACAACCTTGTTTTTCTGTCGTCCCTAAGAACCATTATATATATATATATATATATATATATATATAAGTTAAGCTCCGGGCAGCATCAGTACTCAACCTTAATCCCCGAACGTCGGGATGTAAACATCCCGAATGTAAATATACAGGGTTATAGACTCAAAATAAACAGTCTAGTTCTAACTTTCAAGCGTGTTGTTTCTCTGTACCTTTTTTCCCTTTGTTTTTTAATTCTAAAGCCGGTAAGCATTAACTGGTGCCGAAACCCAGGGGACTCGTGGAGTGGGAAGAAAAGTAAGCGACGTCTGTTCGATTTTTTTTTCTTCTCCTTTTTGCCATGTTAAATAAAAATTTGAAGAAAGAATGGCGGAAGGAGGCGTGCTACAACTACCTGTTCTGAACGTAGTGGATGGCGCGGAACATGTAGCAACGAGAAGGGTGGGCGTTTTGCCAGAAGCTCATGCTACCGCTCTTGCGTTGATGAGAGTGAAAGCGATAAACACTCAAGATCTGAGAAATGCAATTTCAGAGCTGGAATGGTTCACTGGCGAATTAGGAGAACTCAATCACTTTCTGAAGGGATGAGATCGCCTCACTGCCTTAATCCTAGCCAAATTGGAGGAAAATCTTCTGGACCCATGGAATGCAGAGTCACTAAGAGCGGCCCTAATATGTCGGGTCAAGAGAAGGATTCTCAACCAGATCCAAGCGGATGAGGAGACGTCGTGGGAAACGGTGACGATGTGGCTAGTGAAACCATATGGAGGAGGGCGATGGACGCCCGAAGAAGACATTTTCCAGATGTTCCGGGAGACAAAATCATCAAGGCAGAGTAGCGGCCAGTATGCCGCAGTTCTTCTAGCCCGTTATAATCAAATAACGGAAAAAATGAGAGAGACCATGAGCATCGAAGAGGTAGAGAGCAGAATGGGTTTTCTGTCTACTATACTGAAGGTACAGTTGGCGAAGGAGACAGGGAGAAAAGAGGTATTCCCTAATGAGAACTCATTCCTTGAATGTGCCCAAGTTATGATTGACACCAGCGCCAGGGAGGAGGAATCGAGGATACAGGAGGATGAGGGAGAATGGAGCCGGATAGTTTACAGGAGAACCAAGGTCCCTAAATCAAATTGGAAAAAAGTCGAAACACCAACGACCGGTAGGGACAGGGGAGTGCCAGGCAAAAGAAGGCTCAGGGCGGCGAGACCTAGGTACGGACCCCGCAGAGAAGAGAGAAAATGCCATAGGTGCGGGAAGACGAGTCATTTAGTGGCACAGTGCCCCCACACAAAATGTTTCGAGTGCAGTGAAGAGGGGCATATCGCTAGGCATTGCCCTTACGTGTATCGGAGGAGAGAGGTTCAAAGGGCATAACCCATGAAAGTTAATACGCAAACGATGCGGGAAAGAAGAAATATTTCACCCAGGGGTAATGGATCTTCAGCTGAAGAATCTTCAGGAGCATCAGGGACGTCGGAAACGGAAGAAGAGCTGGCTCGCGACAGGAGCCGAGAGCATGAGCGAAAGAAGACTACTTCGAGAAGATGGGAGTGGCGTGTGGCAGCAGCAGAGTGGCGACCGCACCCTAAAGTGTAATACAGTGAGAGGGATACTGTGCGAGTTGCCAATAATCAGAGTCGAGGGGGGAGAGAGGTGCTTGGTGGATACAGGAAGCACCAATACCATAATGTCACGCGGTGCGTTGGAGCGGCTGTATGGCAGAGAGAGGGCACTCCAGGTCAAGGTATGTAAGTGCAAGTTAATAACCCTGGGCGGGCCCTGTAAAGTGGCGGGAGAGGCAGTCATGAGTTTAGAGAAATGGGCGGAAAAAAAGGGCGATATTAACGTACATATTGTGGAGTACATGCCGCGCGAGTATGAAATAATAGTGTGGTGTGACTTATTGGGACGGGTAGGCGCACTTGTAGAGAACAAGGGAAAGGAGTGGCAGATCAAGTTGGGTGGGGTAACTTATCAATGTCAGGGGACCGTAAGAGGTGGGAGTGCGTGGAAAGGGGCAGTTAAGAAAGTTGTGGACTGGAGGGAAAGTTTACGTAGGGAGTTCGGAGATATTTTTTACGTGGGGGGTGATATGCTTGGGGCGACGGGAAGACAGTACATGAAATCCCATTAGAATCTGACCGAATAACGTACGTGAAAGAGAGACGATATCCGCAGGCACTCCACCAACATATCCGGACAGAAATCGACAGCTTAAGACGACAGGGTATAATCGTGGATAGCACATCACCTTATAATAGTCCTCTGTGGGCAGTACGAAAGAAGAGTAAACCGGGAGAGGAGGGGGAGAGATATAGAATCGTCGTGGATTTTAGAAAATTAAATGAAAACACAACGGATGAAAACTATCCGATTCCCCGTTTTGAGGACATTCTCGACAGACTGAATGGAGCCACAATCTTTAGCACCTTGGATTTGAAAGCAGGGTACCATCAAATCAAAATGAGCGCTACCGATCAACACAAAACAGCGTTTACTATGAGTTCTATGAGTACCGGGAGCACTATGAGTTCACTCGGATGCCATTTGGTTTGAAGAACGCTCCGATTACTTCCCAGCGATTGATGTACGAAATCCTGAGGGAGATGGACGAGGTGGTATGCCAGATTTATATGGACGATCTGTTGATCTTCACCCGAACAGAATCCGAACACATCGAACATCTCCGGAGGGTATTTCAACGATTGTGTGAATTCGGGTTAAAATTGTCGATGGAAAAATCATCTCTGGGAGAGGATTGGATCAACTTCTTAGGGCATACCATCTCGAGGGAGGGAGTCCAGCCGGATTCTGCAAAAGTCGACGCCATTCGGAAGATAGCGGTGCCGAAAGACGTCAAGGGCATTCGGCGACTTTTAGGTACGCTTAATTACTATCGGCGTTTTGTGCCAGAGATGGCAGAGTATCTCGTACCCATCAGTAACCGGCTGCGGAAATGGGCGCGGATAGCGATTACACCTATTATGGAGCAAAACCTTCGAAAATGCATGGCTCGACTGCAAGAGGAACCAATCCTGGCGTTTCCCGATTTTGAGAAGCTATTTACTATCACCACCGACGCAAGTGAGTATGCATTGGGAGCGGTGCTGTCGCAGGAGGGTGATGGGGGGGAACGACCAGTGGCGTACGCGAGTCGAAGACTGACCAACACGGAGGCGCGGTACAGTGCCCTCGAGCGTGAACTTCTTGGCATAATATGGGCTATTGATCTTTTTCAACCATACGTCTTCAGGCGGATATTCAGAGTACATACGGACCATAGACCTCTTCAATGGTTGGGGAAGCTTAAGAAATCATCCGCCAGGGTGACACGCTGGAAGGAGTTTTTGTCCCAATACAACCTGGAAATTGTATACAAACAAGGAAAGGACAATGTAGTGGTGGACTGGCTATCCCGAGCGTTAGCCTTTTTTTACTATTACCGTAAATGCAGTCGAGGAAGGGGAAACGTCCAGGGATCACAGACAATTTATCCAGGAATAGGCGCCCGGGAAAGATGGAAGTCACGGTACGTGGGACGATAGCGATGGGAGCGAACACCAAGAAGTGGAAGAATCTGCCGGAGAACGTCTGGTGGAAATGGAGACGATTGAGGGTATCATTAACGATAAACGGTGACAAATTATTTGGAAGACGCAAACGTCCGGCCTGATGCGAGCTACTCATGAAAACTATGGCAAGAATAGTATTACGACAATCTGGCCCCAACCGGGTGTCAAGGGTGACCGAATTTGCCAGGCATTAAAAGATTCATCAAGACCAGGGAAGACCTACCATCTGGTTGTCGGCAACACGACAGTTTGGGATCTGATCAAGAAATTATGGAGAACAGAACAACTGGGAATTGATCGATCGTTTGTTCGTTGTCTGTCTATGGCCCAGGCACTGCGTGATGAGGAACGGCAGCGGGAAGTAACGCTTGCCTACCATCAATGGAAGACGAACCACCGCGGTGCGCAGGAGACTTTGCAAGCATTACAATGACGTGCGAACGTGCGATATATGTCTTAAGACTAAATATGACCGACACCCACCACAGGGACAACAGGAGGAAACACCCACAGCAGAGACGCCGCCAAGTGAACTACAGATTGACACGTTCGCTTGGAATGGATATAAGTGGGTTACGACAATAGATACCTTCAGTAAGGTAGCTATGGCGTACGCCGTACAAGACAAATCATCCATCGCCGTCTGACAAGCATTACGAGCGTGGTTCCAGTTTTATGGGGTACCAGACCGAATCTCGTCGGATGGGGGTAGGGAGTTCGATAATGCGAACGTTCAGACGGAGATGAAAAATCTTGATATCGTGTGGCATCTCAACACCCCAGGACATCCTAAGAGTCGTGGAGGCATCGAAAGGTTGCACAGTACCTTGAGTGACCACCTGCGGGTGTATCAGGTAAAAAAGTGTCTGCAGGCGAACGAGGCGATGCCGAAGGCCGTGGCGGCATACAATCATTCCATCCACTCCACCACGGGGTTTACGCCGTTCGAGATATTCTTCGGACTGCGCGCGAGGCGCCGGAATGGGACAGAGTCGGTAGTGGACGAGGGAATGGCGGAGCAAATGTTAAGTGCTCACTTAGAACTCGGAAAACTTTGGGGCAAAGTTTGTAACAAAATCGTGAGGGAGAAGGTCAAGTGAGTTGCTCGGGTAAACCTCAAAGTCCGGGGTCGAATGGGGGACCTTAAAATTGGGACGATTGTATATCGTAAAATTGGCTCTAATCGGAGCAAAGAGTCGGTCAGATACGAGGGTCCATTCAAGGTGGTGGTGATCAGGGAGTATAACATCGTCACCATCGAGAGTACAAGACCTCCAACGAAACGGAGGACCGTCCACGTCGAACAGTTAAAACTCCCACCAGGGGGGGAGGGTGCAGGCCATGAGTGAGTTGGAGTGTCCTCGCTTCTGCACGTAGCCAAATTTGGTATGGTATACATACGTACACTTTGTACCATTTGTAGAAGTATTTTTTTTTTTTGTAATTCCTTTTGTTGTTTTTTTAGAAAGTATACAGCCTGTGTAGAATTATTGATTTTGCATAGCGTGTAAGATGCCATTGTTTTGTGTGAGTAATGAGCCATGTAATTTTTTTTTTGTTTGTTTTTTTTGATTTTGTTACTAGTGGCTGCAGTGTTGGAGGCAGCGTTTTATTTGGACTATAAGTGTGTATAGAGGATCAGGAGGAAAATAAAGCTAGTTATAATACAAACCATCTCATTATATCATCTACCTCCTTATTCATTCCTTTTTCTCGATCGTCTACAGCTGGGAGACGATTACTTATACATATATATTGAAACCTACCTCATTTTCTACCATTTTATTTTTCTAATTTATTTGATCAATTTACCTAATTTGGTAGGTCTGTCATGAGATCTTTAATTCAACTTATTTTTATGTCTTCGACATAGGAAATTATCCCGATTGAATCGCCCGATCTCAAGGCTAATGTTCAAGTTATTATTAATTGGGAAACTGGGAATTGTGAATAAAAATGAGTGGGAATATACAAGTAAAATGGTTATAACAAATAATTATAATTATAAATAGTGCTGACAAAAATTATATAAAAAAATATTCATTTCCTTTTGAACAAGGATAGTTACTACTAATTAATTATTTAAAAAAAATGAAAATTGAGCTCAATCTCTTTTAATGGATCCATAATAATAAAAAAACAATATCAATATCACCCAATCGATGATCTACGTATAATCCAATCAACGTTACTGTTGATCTCTTCTTCTTCTTCTCTTCTTCTGTTGGATACCGCCGAGTCGGGAGCTTGCTCTAGTTCGCTCTCTGGCTGGTAGGCTAACACTGGCCCTCCATCTCATCCCCACTCCTAAGAGCACAAAGGGCTGATGCTGACCAGGTGGAAGGCTTGCAGGACATGATATTCTTAAATATCATGAATGTTACAATGGCCTTCCCTTATAAATAAAAAAAAATTTATGAAATTTTTTTTTTTGAAGTGGATCCACAATATTTTGTTGCTGCGTTCGATTTGTTGAATTGGTTGTTTATAACGGGTGTTGAAAGTTTATAATAATAATAGTTCAAATTTTGCAAGGTTTTAAATTGCTTGAAGAGCGTACAAGTTGTTTTAATTTTTTACTTAACTAAATTATTATGCTAATTAGTATGGATTAGTTCGAAGGTACATTGTTTCATGGAACATAACGCGATTTGGAAAACATTTGTTGAAAAGACGGTTGAGTGTGATTAGTAATACATATTGGTTTTTAATTAAAATACTAGACAATTCTACTGGTAATTAGTAACAATAGAGAAAAATTGTTGTGTGTGTGATTTGAATATTTACCTGAGTGAAAAGATAGGTACGTCGTTGTCGCGTATAAAATAATATTAAATAAATCAATTAAATGGACTTAAGCATTCAAGGAATATTTACGATCTGTTCTATAGATTAAGTGATAATGAAATCAGAAGCTTCTCTTGCCAATAATTCCATAGACTTTACTAGGGTCAACATTTCTATTAATAGTTTTGTTTTTTGTTTGTATAATCTTTCTAAAGTTTATGTGTCATCCGATCAGTACTATTTTCATTTAATACTGAAAATAATAAAAGAAAACTATAATTTTTTTCTTTTTTTTGTAGTCATATGGTATAGCAGAAAAAACGTCCCTGTAATTATTTTTAAGTTTCTTCCATTCATTAATTTTAGTGTTGTTCAAATGAAACACGCAAAGAGAAGTTTCATCAAGATGAGTAGGAATTTCAGATTCCAATTTCTTCATATCCAAAACTTTATTTTGAATTATCTTTAATTTTCTCACCTTATCGCTTGTTGTCTGCTGATGGTCTGTAATTTGATTTTGAAATGAAATTACTTCTCCTTTCTTAATATTCGCTTGTGTTTTTTTTTCCATTAATGAAAGGTTTTCGTCGCTTGGATATGAGCGTCTAAAAGATTCAAACATCTCATTTGCAATTGGGTCTATCTCCAAGGAAACGTGGTTAACGATGAAGTTGGTTTCACATTGGTTTGCCAGAGGTTCATTAGGGTTGCGGCTTAAAAAATCTGCAATGGCGTTTTCCTTTCCCTTGATATGTTCAATGACGTAGTCATATTGTTGTAGGTAGATTCGCCAACGTTGCAACCGGGGTGTTTGTCCTTTTAAATTTCTATGCAATGATGATAGTGCTTTGTGATAGCTTCGTATGATGAAAGGTTTGTTCAGTAAGTATACTTGGAATTTCTTCGTGGACCAAATAATAGCTAAGAGTTCCTTTTCCGTGGTGGTATACCTGAATTCAGGACCTTGCAATACGCGGCTTGCCAATAGGATGACTCTCTTGTTTCCATCGTCAATTTGGAATAATTGGGCGCCCAAAGCGTATTCACTAGCGTCGGTTTCGAGATAAAATGTCTTTGAATAATCAGGATGATATAGTGTGAGATTTTCTGAGAACAGCTGTTTGATTGTGTTGAACGTAGTAGTGTCGTCATCGGTCCATGTCCATTTACCCTGTTGTTTTAGTATTCTGTTTAATTGTCCGTAGTAGTGTGAGTACTGTTGTGAAACTTTTTGGTAATAGCTAGTCAATCCTAAAAATGATTTATGTTGTTTTCTGTTTTTAGGGGTAGGGTAGTCGTGGATTAGTTTAACCTTGTTCGGTTGGGGTTTGATCCCTTGGGGGGTTAAAACATAGCCCACGTAGTCAATATTGTCCTTGAAGATTTGTCGAAATTAATTGTCACGTTGAATTCTCTTAGTTTCTTAAATAGTCGTGCTAGTAAGTGGATGTGTTGTTTTACGTCCTTTGTCATTACAATAATGTCGTCCACATATATTTGTACGTAAGGTCGGAATTCGTCTAAGATAGGGGTTAACGCTCTGATCAAGGCGGCCGAACTTATTTTTAGTCCGAATGGGACCTTTCTTTATTGATAAGTTCTTCCGTTAAATATGAACGCAGTATATTTCCGAGAATTTTTATCGAGCTCTACTTGGTAAAAACTTTTCGTCAAATCAATGGTCGAAAAAATTCTTACGTCGTGACATGATGATAGTATTACGTCAATGTTGTTCGTCTGCTCGTAATCAGATTTGATTCTTGAATTTAAATATCGTCCGTCTGTACATAATCTTAAGGAACCGTCTTTTTTATAAACGCAAACTAGAGGTGAAATATATTGACTCCTGGTTGGTTCAATTATATTCCCTTCGATCAATCTTTTGATCTCTTCTTCTACTGCCTTCATCCGATGGAAAGGGATGGGATAGTTTTTGTAGAAAAATGAAAGATCGTTTTCGATTTCTAGTTGGTATTGAAATCCTTTTATAGTTCCAGGGACGTCACTGAACATTTCCTTAGATTCAGTGATAATTGATTCGAAGTTGTTTGAGATGTCAGGGTGTTTTTCCTTTATCCGTTGGAATTCTTGGTAGTATCGCTTGTTAATGTCCTCGTTTGATTCAGTTCGTATTTCGTTGACCTTGGATAGTGTTAAAAGTTCGCTGTCACGTTGCGTCGTTGAAACAAAGCTTACTCGGAATTTACTATCGTTCGACAAAATGACCATTTGTCCTTTCCGGATATCGATTTTGGCGTTTAATTCGCTCAGTGAGTTCATCCCTATAATTAACTGTTGTTTTAGATCTTGCACAACATATAATGAGATGTCATATTCGTAATCCGCGGATAACTTTACCGGAATTATGATTTGTCGATTAATCTTTTTTGATTTCTTGCTAATTGCTGTGATAATTCTCATGCCTTGTACGGGCAATTCACTGATTTTTTTAGGGTTAAGGTCTTTTTTTATGTTCAAGTATAACTCTTCGTTTATGCAACTTATTTCTGAGCCGGTATCAATTAGTGCTTTGATCTGTTGTTGATTAATTTGTATGATAATCTCGGGGCATTGTAGATTGTCCATTGTCGTTTTTGGAGTTAAAAAATTGTCATGTGTGAGAAGCTCAGTAAATTCTTTGGTTAATGATGCTATTGTGTAAGTCTCGTCATATTGTTCTCCTTTGTTCTCTGTGGTTGTAATTGTTTTTATTGGTTTTCTGACGATTCTTATTGTTGTTGCTGCGGGTCCAACGTCCCGCAAACTTCGCCGTTTTTTTTATTCGAACTCATTCGTTTCTTCCTCTTCACTTTCCGGGGGGTCCGTGGCGAATATCTCGTCCAATTGGTCTTGGAATACCTGCATGGTTCTAACAAAATGTTCCCTCTTTTTATTGCCCATTCTGGGAGGATTTTGCGGATCTGTTGTCGAGATGGTTCCCGGTTTTGATTCCCGTACATCTGTTTCGGATAGTTGAAATAATTTCCTTGGTTGTAATTTTGATTGTATCTGGGGTTTTGGCCGTTATTTATTCGGTTGTACCCTGAATTATTAATATTATCCCTATTGTATCTGTTCGGAGGAGGATAATATGTTGTTGGTTTATCCTTTGATTTATTGGTATTTCGTCTTTGGTATTCTGGAGGCATTCGTTTATTTTCTGGTCTATACGAATTGAAATTTTTATTCTTGTTACTCTCTCGCCTAAACTCAGATCGAATGAAATCCTCTCCTAAATTCATTAATAGTGATAAAAATGATGAAATCGTGGCGATTCCTTGAATTTTGACGCTTAGTTCAACCGTTGGCCCAAAGTGATAACATAGGCGGTCGCATAAATAACTTTCATCGTAAGGTTGGATGCATTCTTGGCCACGAGCGACTAGTTTTGCAAAATACGTAGTTGAATTCATGTGTTGAAAATCCGCGTATCTTTTCGAGTCTAACTCTCTTAGCTACGAGGGTGTCATAGCTGTTGCCGTGGAATTGTTTATTAAATGTTTCTATAAAATTCCGAAAATTATCTATAAAAGGTTTTTGTGTAATGAACCAATCGAGGGCAAAACCTTTCAAGTGTTGCGAGACAAAAGTATGAAGATCTCGGTATTTGCCGTATAGATAATAAGCTTGAGTTAAATTTTTTATAAAACTTTGTGGTAAGTCGTTATTAAAATTTTCGAAATAAAATTTGTCATCAAAGTCCCTTTTTATATCTTGGGTAACTGACTGATCTTGAGAGGGTTCCACGTATTCCGACATGGGCGGATGTCTTTGCTGAGTTCCCTCGAAACGGGGTGGGTGGGGCATGCTTATCAGGTCCTCTCGGTTGAATTTGCTTCCCAATTGTTTTTATGCCATCTTCGATTTTCCTGGGAATCAATGAAATTTCCTGTTGCATTGACATTATTTTGCTATCGAAATCGGTACGAAAATGATTATATTGGCTATTGATCCTCTTGACTTCTCGGTCTAATTTATCGTTGAGGTTCGAATTTGATGTTTGGACTCCAAGAATTTCCTGGTCCCTTTTATTGATTTCTTCATTTAATTTTGAATTTAAATTATCATTTCCTTGGAGTATTCTCTCCTCACAAATTTGTAACTGTCTATCTAATTTCTCGTTTACATCCGTGTAACATTGTTCGAATTTAGCCGATATTTCCGATTTTAGTTAATTCCCTAATTGATCAAACTTCCCGCTCAACTCTTTTTGTTCTTTATTATTTTCTTTAAGTGCGTTAAATTGACTGTTTAATTGGGCAAGGACCTGTTGTAACATCTGTGTTGTAACGTCGACAGTGGGATTTACAGTGGGTCCGGGGTCGGCCCCAACCGGGGCCCCAACCGTGGGCGGCGTACCCTTCGTTGCCGTAAGGGTATCGTTAATATTTGTTTGTTTTGTTTCGGCACCCTCGAGCGGCTTGAGGGGCCGATTTTTATTGCCCTGTTCCGGCCTGAGCGTATACTTTAGTTCCTTTGTACTCCCTTTTTCTACTGGGGTCGTATTACCTGAATCTGACCCGGACATATTTGTGTTCGTGTCCGTGTAACAAACGTAAAATTACAAGAAAAATATAATTTGTTAGTGGTTAGTTCTAGTTATTATTCTAACATGCAATACCCCACAATTCCTTTGGTTTCTTTAGAAATTTTTTTTTTTCTTTAAGTTGATCCCGGAACGGCCCCCATTGAAACCTACCTCATTTTCTACCATTTTATTTTTCTAATTTATTTGATCAATTTACCTAATTTGGTAGGTCCGTCATGAGATCTTTAATTCAACTTATTTTTATGCCTTCGACATAGGAAATTATCCCGATTGAATCGCCCGATCTCAAGGCTAATGTTCTAGTTATTAATAAATTGGGAAACTGGGAATTGTGAAATATATACAAGTAAAATGGTTATAACAAATAATTATAATTATAAATAGTGCTGACAAAAATTATATAAAAAAAATATTCATTTCCTTTTGAACAAGGATAGTTACTACTAATTAATTATATAAAAAAAATGAAAATTGAGCTCAAACTCTTTTAATGGATTCATAATAATAAAAAAACAATATCAATATCACCCAATCGATGATCTCCGTATAATCCAATCAACGTTACTGTTGATCTCTTCTTCTTCTTCTTCTCTTCTTCTGTTGGATACCGCCAGGTCGGAAGCACAAAGGGCTGATGCTGACCAGGTGGAAGGCTTGCAGGACATGATATTCTCAAATATCATGAATGTTACAATATATATATATATATATATATATATATATATATAAGTTAACAGGTCAGTCAGAAGTAGATATATCAATAGTGTAAACAATAATAGATAGTGGGGTTAAGCCTCACTCAGACTGTATATATAGAAGACAGATATCAATAAACAGTTAGTTAAGTTCTAGCCTTGCTTCTTTCTACACCTACCAAACCTATTTATCGTGTATCGTGAGTCGTACGTTAAGTTGTATATATATATATATATATATATATGTGAAGAAAGTTAGCTTTCTTCAATTAAATTAGCAGCGCTTTGTTATCACGCACGTGCTTCAGTTGGCTGCCACTAGGTGGAGCTAGAGACATATGACCAGAAGGTTTTCAAAAGGTTTTGAGTGTGAAACAAGTAAAGTCCAAACAGTGATAACAATAAACTGTAATTGTTGTTTCTTTTGTTTTACAGGTATGAATATAGATTTTATTTGTAATAGTTGTAAACTAATTATCAATTACATAAACTTTTGTTTTACAGAGAAACAGATTACTTATTGTTGTAATAAGAAGACCTAACAACCCTTATATATATATATATATATATGTAAGTTTGAACGTAACCGCCAAACTTCGGCACATATGCGAGATGTCCCGACAGAGAGCGCTACTATCAAAGGACGCTTAGTTGTAACCTCCTGATGTGGGTACACTTGTTAAGACAATGGTCAACTCTAAGTATCGACAATTGTATTGATTCAGGTTAATTATAAGTTTTATTGGTTTATTGTTATATTTGTAGCGCTAGCTAATGTGTACATATGTTTAATATTACAGTTCTAAACTGCATCTGCAAGTGTTCGATTTATACCCTGAGAACCTCCTCCTCCTTTTAAGTTTCTGAATTCGAAACTTACATATATATATATATAAGTTAATGTTTATTGAATTACAAGCTAAGAAAGGTTGGTAATAAGAACACGTAAAACGTTGTAACAAGACTGCTTTATTTAGTCCAACAACCTCTGTCTATAGGTATTACCTGTAAACATATATACAGATAACATATGTTTGGGGATTAAGGCTGGGCACTAGCGGCGCCTGGACTTAACTCCCCCCCACCAGTTTACGAACACCCATTCGCAAACTTTGAAATCCAATACTCGGACGTCTTAGTCCATACAAATAATGCTCCGCTAATGTTACAAAGGAGCAAAGGCCAGCCCCGCCCGTACACAGCCTGTAATCCCTCACATTAGGCTCTAATCATATAAAACGTAAAGACCAACTGTCACTTGTAAAAAAAAACATAAAAGAAAACTTTGACTTTGAAAAAAAAACTTTGAACTTTGAAAAAAAAAACAATACTTCTGTGGGAAAAATCACATAAATATAACTATTTACAATGTTCCTCACGTGTATGCTGCGAGGACACTCCAGCTCATTCTTGATCTACAACCTCCCCCCCTGGTGGAAGCTTTAACTGTTCAATGTGGACATTTCGCCGTTTCTTAGGGGGTCGTATACTCTCAATTGTCACGACGTTGTGTTCCCTAATCACGACCACTTTAAATGGGCCCTCATATCGCACCAGCTCTTTGCTCCTATTTGACCCTAGTTTTTTATAGACGATAGTCCCTATTTTAAGTTCCCCCAATCGATCCCGGACTTTGAGGTTTTCCCGTTCCACTCGTCTGGCTTTGTCCCTCGTTATCCTTTCTCGGACTTTGTTACATATTTTCCTTAAACCGACAGTATTACTCGCCATTTTCTCGGCCATTCCCTCGTCTGCTACCGTCTCTGCCCCATTTCTCCGTCTTTCGCACAGCCCAAAGAGGATCTCGAACGGGGAGAACCCCGTCGCGGTGTGGATCAAATTATTGTAAGCGGCCACCGCCTTCGTCATCGCCTCATTCGCCGGCAGACCCTTTTCCGCGTGATATACCCGCAGGTGGTCACTCAGGGTGCTGTGCAATCTTTCTATCCCTCCTCTACTCTTAGGGTGCCCTGGGGTATTAAGATGCCAAGAGAAATCGAGAGTCTTCATTTCTTTTCAGATGTTGGGATTGTCGAATTCTCTGCCCCCATCCGACGAGATCCGGTCTGGTACTCCGTAAAACTGGAACCAGGTATTTAATGCCAGCATTACCGCGTCTGATGACCGTTCTTGCACCGGGTGCGCCATGGCCACCTTGCTAAAGATGTCGATTGTGGTAACCCACTTATACCCCCTCCAAGTGAAGGTATCCACTTGTAAGTCGCTCAACGGTGTCTCGGCGGTGGGCGATTCTTCTTGTCGCCTCCGTGGCGGATGTCTGTCATACTTCGTAGTGAGACAAACTGCACATGCCCCTATCATTTCTTGTATGCTCTTTTTCATTCCCCGCCAAAAGTACCTCCGCCGCAACGCTTGCAACGTTTCCTGAACTCCACGGTGGTTCGTTTTTCCTTGGTGATAGGCCAGCGTCACTTCCAGCTGCTGATCTCTGTCTTTGAGTGTCTCCACCATCGACGTGCACCGCATAAATACCCTATCCACTCCAAGCTGTTCCGTTCACCAGAGTCTACGAATTTTCTCCCAAATAGTGGCATTCCCTACAAATACATGATGGGTCTTTCCGGGTTCCGAGGCATCTTTCAATGCACGGCAAATTAGGTCGTTCTTAACCCCTGGTGGCGACCAAATCGTCGCGATTTTACTTCTCCCATAACTGTCATATGCGATCTGCAGCCACCCTGAGGTCTTGGATTTCCAAATGATCTGCCGTCTTTTGTCGTTCACGATCCCTTCTGTTACATCCATTTCAACAGGTCTTTCGGCGGCGGAACCTTCCTCTTCAAGGGTTTCCTCACCTTCGCTATCTCCTCGCGTACCGAGGCTTCCATCCTCCCCGGGTGTCCATTCCCGGAGAAACTGTTGGATTTCCCCAAATGGTTCCCCTTCTTCCAATGCATTCACAGTAATGGCTCTGGACAGCCAGTCTGCCACTACGTTCTCTTTCCCGGGTTTATATATGATCTCCATATTGTACTGGGACAAAAACTCTTTCCACCTCGTGAACCGCGCCGAGGACTCCTTTAACTTTCCTACCCATGGTAGGTGTGAACACGGAATTTTCTGCCGAAGACATATGGGCGGAAATGGTCTATAGCCCAGACGATACCTAGGAGCTCTCTCTCTAGAGCACTATACCGCGCTTCCGTTTCTGTGAGCCGTCGACTAGCGTACGCCACCGGGCGCTCCCCACCGTCTCTCTCCTGCAACTACACTGCCCCCAGTGCGTATTCGCTGGCATCAGTGGTGATTGTGAAGGGATGTTGGAAATCGGGAAATGCTAATATTGGTTCCTCCTGTAAGCTAGACATACATTTCCGGATGTTCTGCTCCATGATTGGGGTAATTACCACCCTCGCTCCCTTTCTCAGTAAATTATTGATAGGCACCAGGTATGCCACCATGTGCGGCACAAATCTTCTGTAATAATTAAGCGTCCCCAGAAGTCGACGGATCCCCTTTACATCTGTGGGCACCACCATCCTTCTAATCACCTCGACCTTCGTAGAGTCTGGCTCAACCCCCTCCTGTGAGATGGTGTGGCCCAAAAAATTGATTTTTTTCTTCCCCAACAGAGACTTCTCCTTGGAAAATTTTAATCCGAATTCGCGGACTCTTTGAAATACACTTCTTAGGTGCTCAACGTGCTCTGCCTCCGTTCTGCTGAAAACTAACAGATCGTCCATGTAGACCTGACATACCGATTCGTCTATTCCCCTCAACAATTCATACATTAGGCGTTGAAAGGTAATTGGGGCGTTTTTCAGTCCAAATGGCATCCTGGTAAAATGATAATGCCCCCTCTCAAATGTAAAGGCCGTTTTGTCTTGGTCGTTCGCGCTCATCTTGATCTGGTGATAGCCTGCCTTTAGATCTAGGGTACTAAATATTGTCGCCCCGTTCAATCGGTCTAATATGTCCTCAAATTGGAGAATAGGATACTTCTCGTCCGTCGTGTTCTCGTTTAACTTCCGATAATCGATAACTACCCTGTATTTCTCCGTCTCGTCCCCAGGTCTATTTTTCTTCCTCACTGCCCATAGAGGACTGTTATATGGCGAAGTGGTATTAATTATAATCCCTTGCCGTTTGAGACTCTCTAGCTCCTCTCTAATATGCCTACGTAGCACCTGCGGATATCGTCTCCCTTTCACGTATGTCACGCGTTCTTTCTTTAACTGGATCTCGTGGACCGTCTTCCCAGTCACTCCTAGCGTGTCTCCCTCTACGTAAAAAATATCCTCAAACTCCCTCTGTAGGCCTTCCCTCCAGCCCTCTATTTTATTAACCGCCCCTATCCGCGCTCTTCCGTCCCATATAGTCCCTTGACATTTATATTCCACTTTCCCCAACTTAATGTTCCATTTTTCCCCGATATTCTCCACACGCGCGCCTACCTTCCCCAACATGTCACACCCAACTATCACCTGGTACTCCCGCGGCATGTTTCCTACGATATGTATCTTTAGATCTCCTCCTTTCTTCGCCCACCTATTTACCCCTATGACTAACTCTCCCACTACCTCGCAAGGGCCTCCCAGGGTGATTGAACTACAGTTACATACCTGGATCTGGAGTGCCCTCTCTCTCCCATACAGCCTCTCTAGCGCTCCACGGGACATGATGGTGTTGGTGCTTCCCGTGTCCACCAGACACATCTCTCCTCCTTTGACCCTAATTATTGGCAACGCATACATCCTCTCCCGGATTGCATTACATCTCAGGATGCGGTCGCCTCTCTGCCGACACGCTCCTCAGGCTTCATCACGTTGCTCCCATCTGCGTGACTCGACCTGCTGCCCTGTCTGTCTTCTGTTTCTGCTGCGCCTCGCTTCTTCTCCTTCAGTTCCCGAAGTCCCTGATGACTCATCTTCTGATGATCCACTCTCCCCATGTGTCATGTTCCGTCTCTCTTTTACTTCTTGAGTGTTTACCTCCATCGGTTCTGGTCGTTGGTATTCTCTCCTCCGGAAGATATACGGGCAATGCCTCGCGATGTGTCCTTCCTCACCACACTCAAAACATTTCGTTTGAGGACACTGTGCCACTAAATGTCCTGCCTTCCTACATCCGTGGCATTTTCTTTCTTCCCTAAGCGGGGCATACCTCGGTCTCGTTCCTCTGAATCTTCTTTCTCCTGTCGATCCCTTGTCTCTGCCGATAACGGACGTCTCTGGTCTCCTCCACGTTGGTTTCAGGGTCCGGGTTCTTTTGTATGCAACTCGGCTCCACTCATTGTCGACGTCTTGCACCCTCACTTCTTCCTCCTTGGCACTAGTGTCGATCATTGATTGTGCACACTCCGAGAACGAGTGCTCATCAGAGAATCCTTCCTTTCTTCCTGTCTCCTTGGCCAGTTGCACCTTTAGAATTGTGGATAAGAATCCCATTCTACCCTCCACCTTTTCTACGCTAATCGACTCTCTCATCTTTTCCGTTATCTTATTGAAACAGACTACTAACCCCGAAGCATATTGCCCGTTACTTTGTCTTGGGGACTTTGTCTCCCTAAACATTTGGAATATGTCCTCCTCGGGAGTCCATCGTCCTCCTCCGTACGCCTTCTTCAATCTCATTTTAATTACTTCCCACGGGGTTTCTTCATCTGCCTGAATTTGATTCAGTATACTTCTCTTGACCTGACATATCAGGGCCGCCTTCAACGATACCACGTCACTGGGATCTATTAAATTTTCTTCTACTTTAGCTCCAATTAAAGCTGTGAGACGGTCTCCTCCTTTTAGGAAATGGTTCAGCTCACCCAGTTCCCCAGTGAATCTCTCCAGCTTCCGAAACAGCCTTCGTCAGATCCTGAGTATCATCGCTTTTACCCTCATCAGCGTGAGCGCCGTAGCATGAACTTATGGCATAGTTCCCACTCTTCGAATATCTGCTCCCTTCACGAGATTTAAGACGGACTGTCTCAAAACTCCGCCTTCAGTCATCTTCTCTCTTTCGCCTATAGAAGAAAAAACAAAACAAAAAAAATTATGCTCGCACTCGATAACTCTCTTTCTCCACGGCTCCCGGGTTTCGGCACCAGTTAATGTTTATTGAATTACAAGCTAAGAAAGGTTGGTAATAAGAACACGTAAAACGTTGTAACAAGACTGCTTTATTTAGTCCAAGATTCCTCTATCTATAGGTATTACCTGTAAGCATATATACAGATAACATATGTTTGGGGATTAAGGCTAGGCACTAGCGGCGCAGTGACTTAACTTATAAATATATATAAGATTGGTTAGGTCATCTTCTAATAACAATACGTAATCTGTTGCTCTGTAAAACAAAAGAAACAACAATTAAAGTTTATTGTTATCACTGTTTGCACTTTACTTGTTTCACACTCAAAACCTTTTGAAAACCTTCTGGTCATATGTCTCTAGCTCCACCTAGTGGCAGCCAACTGAAGCACGTGCGTGATAACAAAGCGCTGCTAATTTAATTGAAGAAAGATTACTTTCTTTACATCTCCCCCCCCCCCCACTGTGACAATTCTCGTGAGAATTTTTATTATATAATGTTTATTCTGCTGGTATCAGTTTTGTTATGTGGAATAATCCTGTGTCTTCGTTTCTTTTTTCAGTTTCGATTTTAAATATAGTATTTGATATTTTCTCTGCAATTTTGAATGGTCCAACCCTAAGTTTCATCTAATATACTAAATCACCTGTATTGAATTCCCCTTCGTTTCTGTTTTTGTCAAATAATTTCTTGTTGTATTCATGTGATTTTATAGTGTTATCTAGAGCTAATTTTCTATCTTCTTTCCAAACCTCTGCATGTGTTAGTTTCCTTAGTTCTTCAGGTAGCATACTTGTGTTAGTACCATCTAGTAAATATTTAGGTGTAAAACCTGTAGCTGAGTGTTCTGTTATGTTATATTTGTCAACACATTCTCTTGCTATTGTTGTCCAAGCTTTCTTTTCTTTAGATTCATTGATTCTACATCTTATTTTATTAATTATTGTTTGATTTAATCTTTCATTTATGCCATTTGAAAATGGTGCATTTAAGGCTGTATAAATGAGTCTGATATCTTGTTCTTTTAGGTAATTTTTGAATTCTTTAGAATTTAGTCCTGGATATTGGTCTGTTAATATTGTACCTATCTTGTTCATTTCTAATGTATTTTGGACTATTTTTATAAAATCACTTGCAGCTTGAGTTCTTAAGATTATTTTTTCTTAGTATACTTGATAAAATTCTTTGGAAGATTGCTGGTGCTGTTTTTAAACCGAATGGTAGGCAAGTCCATTGATAGTGTCCTTCTTGGGTTATAAAGCCTGTTTTTTTTCTATCCTCTATCCTTAGTGGTATTGACCAAAATGCTGAATTGATGTCCAGTGATGATGTAAAATATTTACAATTTCTAGCTTTAATTATTAAATCATCAATTAGCGGAAAAGGTTGGGCCTGGGTTGTGACAATCTTGTTCAGATCTCTAAAATCGACACATAATCTGGTTTTTCCTTCACCTTTTTTTGATGCTAGAGTCACTGGTGCAGGAAATGGGCTATATGATTCTTCAATTAAATTTTTTTCTAATAGTTTTGCCACTTGCTGTTCTATTTCTTTTCTGTCTTCGATTGTGCATCTATATGTTCTTTTTCTACAAAATTTTTCCATCAAGATATCTATTATTGCTTCATAATCTTTTACAGTTCCTATATCATACTTGTCTTTGGCAAATATTGTTTTATATTCTTCTATCAATTGTTCTATTTTGAATTTTTTTTCATGATCTAAATGATCTAAATTTATTTTAAAATCTTTCTCTTTAATATGTTCATTTAAATTTATTTCTATTATATCTTTTCTTTGCGATTGTTTTTGGCTTATATTTAGATTTTCGTCTTGCCTTAATTGAAATTCTTTTATTATGTCTAGGCCTATCTAAAAATAATTAAAAGTCTCATTTTCTACAATAAATACATCTACTTCTTTTTCAATATTGAAAATTTTTAATTTTATTCTTTCTAATCCCTTTGTGAGTGATGGCAATTGCATTTGCTTTACTGTCTTTTGGTGAAGTCACTACCGTAAATTCAAACTGCAGTTTTGACATCATAAACAAATTGTTGTTTTATAAGGGTTGCTAGGTCTTCTTATTATAACAATAAGTAATCTGTTTCTCTGTAAAACAAAAGGTTTATTTAATTGATAATTAGGTTACAACTATTACAAATAAAATTTAAATTCATACCTGTAAAACAAAAGAAACAACAATTACAGTTTATTGTTACCACTGTTTCACTTTACTTAATTGTTTACACTGAACACCTTATAAGAACCTCCTGGTCATATATCTCTAGCTCCACCTAGTGGCAGCCAACTGAAGCACGCGCGTGATAACAAAGCGCTGCTAATTTAATTGAAGAAAGCTTACTTTCTTTACATATATATATATTGGAACCTACCTCATTTTTTACCATTTTATTTTCTAATTTATTATATCAATTGACCTTAACTAATTTGGTAGGTCCGTCATGAGATCTTTAATTCAACTTGTTTTTATGTCTTTGACATAGGAAATTATCCCGATTGAATCGCCCGATCTCAAGGCTAATGTTATAGTTATTAATAAATTGAGAAACTGGGAATTGTGAAATATATACAAGTAAAATGGTTATAACAAATAATTATAATTATAAATAGTGCTGACATTAATTATATAAAAAAATATTCAATTCCTTTTGAACAAGGATAGTTACTACTAATTAGTTATATAAAAAAAATGAAAATTGAGAATTGAGCTCAATCCCTTTCTAATGGATCCATAATAATAAAAAAAAACAATATCTATATCACCCAATCGATGATATCCGTGTAATCTACTTCTTCTTCTTCTTCTTCTTCTTCTTCTTCTCCTCTGCTTGTGTTGATGACCGTCAACGGAACGGGAGCTTGCTCTGCTTTGCTCTCTGGCTCTTAGCTAAGACTGACTAAAACTCGCCCTTCATCTCATCCCCACTCCTAAGAGCACAAAGGGATGATGCTTACCAGCTGGAAGGGTTGCAGGCCATGATATTCTCAAATATCATGAATGTTACAATTGCCTTCCCTTATAAATAAAAAAAAATTTATGAAACTTTTTTTTTTTTTTTTTTAAGTGGACCCACAATATTTTGTTGCTGCGTTAGATTTGTTGAATTGGTTGTTTATAACGGGTGTTGAAATTTTACAAAGTTTATAATAATAATAGTTCAAATTTTGCAAGGTTTTAAATTGCTTGAAGAGCGTACAAGTTGTTTTAATTTTTTTTTTTTTTTTTTTTTTTTTAACTAAATTATTATGCTAATTAGTATGGATTAGTTCGAAGGTACATTGTTTTATGGATCATAACGCGATTTGGAAAACATTTGTTGAAAAGACGGTTGAGTGTGATTAGTAATACATATTGGTTTTTTAATTAAAATACTAGACAATTCTACTGGTAATTAGTAACAATAGAGAAAAATTGTTGAGTGGGTGTGTGTGATTTGAATATTTTACCTGAGTGAAAAGATAGTGTTTATAAAAAAATTATAAATGTTACGAAAAGATAGGGAGGTCGTTGTCGTGTATAAAATTGTATGAGCTCATTTTATTTCCTTGCTATAAAATTAATTATAATGGACTTAAGCATTCAAAGAATATTTAGGATCTGTTTTATAGATTAAGTGATAATGAAAGCAAAAGCTTCTCTTGCTGATAATTCCATAGACTTTACTAGGGTCAATACTTCTAATAATAGTTTTGTTTTTGTTTGTATAAACTTCTAAAGTTTATGTGTCATCCGATCAGTATTATTTTCATTTAATAATAAAAATAATAAAAGAAAACTATAATTTTTTTTCTTTTTTTGAAGTCATATTGTATCGAACAAAAAACATCCCTGTAATTATTTTTAAATGCCTTCCATTCATTAATTTTAATGTTGTTCAAATCAAACACGCAAAAAGGAATTTCATCAAGATGAGTTGGAATTTGAGATTCCAATTTCTTCATATCCAAAACTTTATTTTGAATTATTTTTAAATTTTTCACGTTATCGCTGGTTGTCTGCTGATGCTCTGTAATTTGATCTTTCAATGAAATCACTTCTCCTTTCTTAATATTCGCTGTTTCTTCTAACTCTGAAAATTTATTCTCCAACAAACTCATATTATTCTCATAGTCAAGCTTTATTAGATCATGTTGACGTGAGGTACACTCATCATTGTTATCTGCAATCTTCTGTTCATCCTCCAATGAAGTCATTTTCTCTTCATTATCCTTAGTTGAATATAAGCTAAGATCTGTCTGACAATCAGCATCAACTAGTTGTGACTTTGTTAAATTTGTTTTTTCATGATCTGTTGTATTTTTCAATAGAATGATTTCTTCTTTTAATTTTGAATTTACATTATTATTTCCTTGGAGTGTTCTCTCCTCACAAATTCGTAATTGTCTATCTAATTTTTCGTTTACATCCGTGAAACCTTGTTCGAATTTAGCCGATCTTCCCGATTTTATTTCTTCCCTTAATTGATCAAACTTCCCGCTCAACTCTTTTTGTTCTTTATTATTTTATTTAATTGCGTTAAATTGACTGTTTAATTTTTCATTATTTTCTTTAAGCGCGTTTGATTGACTGTTTAATTTTTCGTTTATTTCTTTGTTATTTTCTTTAAGTGCGTTAAATTGACTGTTTAACTGGGCAAGGATTAGTTGTAACATCTTGGAATGATTTATCGTGGGTTCGGGGTCGGGGGCTGGGGGGTCTCCTTTAGAGGCTGGGTTTGACCCAACCCCTGTACCTGAGTCTGACCAGAACATGTTTGTGTTCGTCATTTGTGTCTGTGTTTGTGTAACAAATGTAAAATTATAGGAAAATATAATTCGTTATTGGTTAGTTCTAGTTATTATTCTAACATGCAATACCTCACAATTCCTTTGGTTTCTTTAGAATTTTTGAAGTTAATCCCGGAGCGGCCCCCATTGGAACCTACCTCATTTTTTACCATTTTATTTTCTAATTTATTATATCAATTGACCTTAACTAATTTGGTAGGTCCGTCATGAGATCTTTAATTCAACTTGTTTTTATGTCTTTGACATAGGAAATTATCCCGATTGAATCGCCCGATCTCAAGGCTAATGTTATAGTTATTAATAAATTGAGAAACTGGGAATTGTGAAATATATACAAGTAAAATGGTTATAACAAATAATTATAATTATAAATAGTGCTGACATTAATTATATAAAAAAATATTCAATTCCTTTTGAACAAGGATAGTTACTACTAATTAGTTATATAAAAAAAATGAAAATTGAGAATTGAGCTCAATCTCTTTTTAATGGATCCATAATAAAAAAACAATATCTATATCACCCAATCGATGATATCCGTGTAATCTACTTCTTCTTCTTCTTCTTCTTCTTCTTCTTCTTCTTCTCCTCTGCTTGTGTTGATGACCGTCAACGGAACGGGAGCTTGCTCTGCTTTGCTCTCTGGCTCTTAGCTAAGACTGACTAAAACTCGCCCTTCATCTCATCCCCACTCCTAAGAGCACAAAGGGATGATGCTTACCAGCTGGAAGGGTTGCAGGCCATGATATTCTCAAATATCATGAATGTTACAATATATATATATATATATAACTTAACGTACGACTCACGATACACGATAAATAGGTTTGGTAGGTGTAGAAAGAAGCAAGGCTAGAACTTAACTAACTGTTTATTGATATCTGTCTTCTATATATACAGTCTGAGTGAGGCTTAACCCCACTATCTATTATTGTTTACACTATTGATATATCTACTTCTGACTGACCTGTTAACTTATATATATATATATATATAAGTAATCGTCTCCCAGCTGTGGAAGATCGAGAAAAAGGAATGAATAAGGAGGTAGATGATATAATGAGATGGTTTGTTTTATAACTAGCTTTATTTTCCTCCTGATCCTCTATACACACGTTACGGGTTTGTTTACCCTAGGCTACGTGGTATTAGGCTTAACATTGCCGTACCGCTAGACGTAACTCCCCCTACCAGTTTACGGACATTCCCCGTAAACTCATAACATGCGACATCAGCTATGTATCTATAGCAAAACAAAACAAAAATCATACTCTGTTAATGATAAAAATATGAAAAAAAAATGTATTCCAGGTCCATCCAAAATCACAGCACAGACCCATCCATATAACACAAAAAAACCACATAATAAAAAAATAAAGGCCTCTCGGGACTGGTACGCTGAGGTTGCGTATCTCAAGTTGGTCTCCGTCACCTGCGACGCACATCAGAGTTACGTGTCGACGACGGGGCTCTCAGGCTCCACCGCGGGAAACTTGAGCTGTTCCACATGTACCGTCCGCCGTTTGATCAGGGGTGTAATGCTTTCGACCGTGACCACGTTATGTTCACGGAGAGCGATCACTCGGAAAGGACCCTCGTACTGCACTAGTTCCTTACCCCTGTTTGACCCTTTTCTCCGGTACACGAGCGCGCCGAGTTTAAGTTAGCCCAGGATATCACGGACTTTGAGGTTATCGCGCTCACCCGTCGCCGTTCCTTATCCTCGAGCCTCCCCGAACGGCCACCCACTGTTTCTTTAGCGCTATCTGATTACTGACTACCCGTGCGGCCAGTTCTTCATTGATCGCCGTACTCCTGCTATCGCGCCGGCATCTTCGAAGTCCGAACAGCGTCTCGACCGGAGAAAAACCGGTGGCAGAATGGATTGAGTGGTTATACGCGATGACTGCCTTTTCCATCGCCACGTTGGGTTCTAACCCCTTCTCTCCATGGTAAATTCGTAGTTGGTTGCTGAGCGTGCTGTGCAGCCACTCTATGTCTCCTCGACTCTTCGGGTACCCTGGGGTGTTGAGCCAACGGATCTCTAAGGCCGCCGCCTCAGCACTTGTTTCGGCGTTATCACACTCCCTACTGTCGGGAACGTTACTGTCTCCACCTTCAGGGTACATCGTACGATCGACTCCGATCCTCTCCGTCCTCCATAGGCGTTTGATGGGGTCTTAAATGGTCGCATTTCCCACATACATGTGGTGCGTTTTCCCTGGAGTAGATGCGTCCTTCAGGGCTTGGCAAATCATATCGTCGTTTATCCCCGGTGTCGACCAGATCCTGACTATGTTGCAGTGGCCGTACTTCTCAGATTCCATCATGAAGAGCCCAGAAGTTTTGGTGAGCAGAATGATCTGGTGCCTCTTGTCATTTATTATGGCGTCGACGTCCTCAATGTCCAAGGGCCTATCCCCCGCTGAACTCCCGTCACTCGGAACATCATTGGCTGGAGCCCCCTCCCGCTCCCCTTCCTCGCCGGGTGACCATTCCTGGACGAATTGGTGGGGGTCACGTGATGGTCCCGGAATCTCCTTTTCGATGGCATTCACGACCAACGCGTGGGATAACCAATCGGCCACGACGTTCCCCTTTCCCGGTTTGTAAATAATGTCAATGTTGTATTGACTGAGGAACTCCTTCCATCTGGTAATCCACGCTGATGACTCTTTCAGTTTTTCCACCCACTGGAGGGGTCGATGATCTGTTTTAACCTGAAACTTCCTCCCGATAACGTAGGGCCGGAAGTGTTCTATCGCCCATACGATACCCAGTAATTCGCGATCTAGTGCGCTATATCTACTTTCTGATTCGGTAAGGCGTCTGCTAGCGTATGCTATTGGTCGCTCCCCCCCCCCCGTCGCGATCCTGCGAGAGTACCGCCCCTATCGCGTATTCACTCGCATCTGTGGTAATCATGAAGGGGAGTGCCAAATCTGGAAACGCTAGTATAGGCTCCCCCTGTAGCCGCTCCATGCAACGTCTTATATTATTCTTCATTACCGGGGAAATGACGAATTTTTCTCCTTTTTTAAGGAGATTGTTAATAGGGACGAGGTACTCCGCCATTCCTGGAACGAATCTGCTGTAGTAGTTCAGGGATCCGAGTAAGCGCCAGATTCCTTTGACGTCTTTCGGGATCCGCTGGATGGCCTTCACCTTCCCACGATCGGGTCGCAATCCCTCTCTGAAAATTATGTAGCCTAAAAATTTCATCTGCTCTTGTCCCAAAAGCGACTTCTCCGCAGACAATTTCAGCCCGAATTTCCTAATTCTGTTAAAAACCTGTCCCAGATGGTCCTGGTGTTCCACCTCATCTCGACTGAAGACCAGGAGGTCGTCCATATATATCTGGCCAAACGACTCACCAATCCCTCTTAAAAATTCATCCATCAGCATTTGGAACGTTATTGGCATTTTTTTAGCCCAAATTTCTGGCTGGTGAATTCGTAATGTCCCCGCTCGAACGTGAATGCCGTTTTGTGTTGGTCTCCACGACGCATCCGAATTTGATGGCAACCCGCCTTCATGTCTAGTGTACTGAATAACTTTGCTTCACTTAGGCGGTCCAGGATGTCTTCAAAGCGAGGAATGTGGTATTTTTCGTCTATAGTATTGTCGTTTAATTGCCTGTAGTCTATTACTACGTGGTATTTTTCGTCACCGGATGACCCTTTCTTTTTCATTGCCGTACTATCTACTATGATGCCTTGTCGTTTCGATTCCTCAATTTCGTCCCTTATAAGCTGTCGCAGCGCCTGCGGGTATCGTCTCTATTTGATATATATCACTCTCTCCTGCTTAAGTGGGATCTCATGGACCGTTTCCCCCGTCACTCCCAGTTTGTCCCCTTAGTTGAAAAAAATATCGTCACTCTCGCCGAATAGCACGTTCCCAGTTGTCCTCCCGATAGATCGCTCCTTCCCGTCCCCCACGGTTCCCGTACACCGGTATAACATTCTTCCCAGTCTAATATCCCATATTCCGTTACGGCACTTCACTCTTGCTCCTACCCTTCCCAAGAGATCGCACCCCATGATACCATCGTACTCGCGCGGCATCTTCCTAACCACGTGTATTTTCAAACATTCCCCCTTTTTCACCCACCTATCCAATCCCATCGTCAATTCACCTTCGATTTTACACGGCCCTCCCAGGGTGATAAGCTTGCACTCGCATGCCCGGATACGCGACAACCCCTCGCTGACACACAATCTGTCCGCCGCTTACTTGCTGAGAATAGTACAGGAACTCCCCATGTCTATCAAGCATCTCACTCCTCTCACCACTCCAATAATGGGTATATGCCGTAATTCCCTCTTAGTTTATTAACTTGCGGCCACCCCTATGCCAGCCCGCTCCTCAGGCCACCACTTGCCGTTTCCTTCCTCCTTCCGTGCCATGTCGTCTGCTTTTTACGTAGTCCCTGTCGTCCTCTCCAGTCTCTCCTTTTCTGCTCTTGGATTCATTTTCTTCTTCTTCTGTCTCCAACGCTACCGTGGTTTTTGACGATTCGGAGGGGGTTCTGGTTCTTCTCCATACGATCTGTTCGTTTACCTCCATCGGTTCCAGCCTATACCCCTCTGTTGTCAAATGAATGGACACTGCCTCGCGATGTGTCCCTCAATTCCGAATTCAAAACATTTTGTTCACGGGCACCGCGCCACTAAGTGTCCCATTCTTCCACATCCGTTACATCTTCTGTCCTCCTCCTCCCTTGGCTAAGTCTCCTTCCTTCAACCACCGCCCCTTTTTTCTCCGCATACCGTTGATCCTTCCTCTTCCATGCCTGTTGCGGCATTCTCGGCCTCGTGTACATCACTTTGCACCACCCTGCCTCGTCTGCCTCTAATTGTTCTTCTTCCTCACGGGCACTAGTTTCCATTAAATCTTGGGGGCACTCAATGAACGATTGGTCTCCCGGTAGACTATCTCTCTTGCTGGTATCCCAAGCCAAATGTACCTTCAGAATGGTCAATAGGAATGCCATCCGGCCTTCCACTTCCGCTAGGCTCACCATTTCTCTCATTTTTTCCGTTATTTTGTTAAACTTTGCCAAGAGTTCTCCGGCGTACCGCTCTTTCGTTTGATTAGGCCGTCTGGTATCCCTGAACATCTGGAAGATGTCCTCTTCTGGTGTCCATCTGCCTCCTCCGTATGACTTCTTTAGTCTTTCTTTTACCACGGTCCATGGGGTGTCTTCGTCGGCCTGTATTAGGTTTAGTACGCTCCGTTTTATTCTACACACTAGGTCCGCTTTGATTGATTTTGCGTCACCAGAGTCGAGTAAACCCTCACTTGCCTTCGCCTCTACTCTTTCCATAATCCTATCCCCACCTTTGATGAAATGGTTCAATTCGCCTAATTCTCCTGAGAATTTCTCTAGGTGCGATATTGTTCTCCTCAGGTCCTGTGACGTCGCCGCTCGCACCGTCATCCAAGCCAGGATGAATACAGAGCTGCCTCTGACTTTAACTCCCCCCTGATAGTTCTTAACTTCTTAACCCTTAGCTAGGGAACTTAACAGTGGGCTATGTACAATTGATAGAGTATCGTACCCCGATACACTTAGTGGACAATAAAGTATTACCTTACATGATCAATTAAAAAAAAAACAGAAACCTTTATACACAGACTAAAAATAATACAAATGAAAATTAACGAACAAACAAAAAGAAAAATACTCTATATCAAAATTAATACGCTATTTGATCTT
Source organism: Acanthosoma haemorrhoidale (assembly GCA_930367205.1). Taxonomy (NCBI): domain Eukaryota; kingdom Metazoa; phylum Arthropoda; class Insecta; order Hemiptera; family Acanthosomatidae; genus Acanthosoma; species Acanthosoma haemorrhoidale. Next base: position 104,097,376 of record OV884014.1, on the reverse strand, counting down.
GTTCACTATACATTGGCTGATATAGATTTATAATCCGGAGTGAGGAGTGTATAGGGGTGAGGGCGTTACCCGAGACTCTCGCTGGGAGGATGTCCCCGCTGGCATCTTAAGCTGCTCTACATGCACGTTTCTGCGCTTCCGCGGTTCTTGAACACTCTGTATAGTTACGATATTGTGTTCGCGAATCGCGACCACCCTAAAGGGGCCCTCGTAATGGATCAGCTCCCGAGTTCGATGCAATCTTGCGGTATACGGTGGTCCCTATAGTGACGTGACCTTCGATGGGTTAGACGCCCACGTTCTCCCTCACCACTATCCTACGTTTTTCGGCCGTAATCCTCGCGTAGCCCTTCCCCTAGAGTTTTCCTAACTCCACGCGGTTGTTGACGAAGAGTGTGGCCGTCTCGTCTCACCACCCCCCCTCGTTCCTCTGGTGTCTCGGCGACGTCCCCGCAGGCCAAAAACAATCTCGAACGGTGAGAACCCCGTAGCCGTGTGTATCGAGTGATTGTAAGCTATCACCGCTAGTGGCCTAGCCTAAGCCGGCTCCAACCGGCATGATAGACGCGGAGATGATCCCCCAGGGTACTGTGGATACGCTCAATTCCGCCCCTGCTCTTTGGGTGTCCCGGGGTGTTGACATGCCATCTGTTATCCAGCAACTTCATCTGCTCTCTTATGTCAGCGTTGTCAAATTCCCTGCCACTATCTGATGCTATTCGATGGGGGATACCGTACGATTGAAACCGCCTGCGCAGCGCTCCCAATACGGCCTCTGACGACTTTTCGCAGACGGGTTATGCCATGGCCACCTTACTGAATAGATCAACGACGATTACCCACTTGTGGCCCTTCCAAGTAAAAGTGTCCGTTTGCAGGTCGGTCAGGGTTGTCTGTGCCGTGGGGGTCTCTTCTTGAGGTCCCATCGGTGAGTGTCGTTTGTAGTACGAACAATGACCTGCGATAGGATTACTCCCAGCGCGTATTCGCTAGCATCCATCGTAATTGCGAACTTCTTACTAATATCGGGAAATACCAACACCGGGTGTTCCTCCAATCGGCTCAAGCACTTTCAGATGTTCGCCTCTATATCGAGGGTGATGATCACCTCCCGTATTGAGAGGGACTAAATACGCTGCCATTTCTGGAACTAATCGTCTGTAGTAGTTTTTCCCATCAACCACCGTATCCCTTTTACGTCAGACGGAACCACCATTTTGGATGGCTGCTATCTTCCCAGCATCTGGTCGCACTCTCTCCTTGAAAATTGTGTGTCAAAAAAAGGTAATTACTTCCTGCCCTAACCGGGACTTTTTCTCTGACAATTTTAACCCAAATTACCTCATTGGGTTGAACACAGTTTTCAGGTGCTCTTTGTGTGGGGCCTCATCTACGCTAAATACTAGGATGTGGTCCATTTAAATTTGGCACATGGACTCATCGTACACCCTGAGTAACTAGTTCATTAATCTCTGGAACGTGATAGGTACGTTTTTATGACCGAATTGCATCAATGTGAATTCATAATGCCCTCATTCGAAAGTGAAGTTTGTTTTGTGGCGATCCTTTGGCTCCATCTGTATTTGGTGGTACCCCCCTTTGAGGTCTATTGTCCTGAAGATCCGTGCCCCGCTCAGCCAGTCTTTGATGTCATCGAATCTGGGGATCGGGTATTTCTCGTCCACTGTGTTGTCGTTGAGACACCTACGTCTACGACAACTCTATATTTTTCGGGTCCCCCGTCTTCAGCACTCTTCTTCTTGACTGCCCACAAAGGACTATTGTACGGTGACGTGCTGTCCTCAATAATCCCTGCCTTTTCAAGTCGCCCAGTGCTATTTTGAGATGGTGTCTCAAAGCTTGTGGGTATCGGTGATTCTTCACATAACTTACTGCCTCCCGTTTGAGCGGGATTTAGTGCACTGTTCTGCCCCATCATTTTCGGTTTTTTTCGTTCCTCACCCTTTCCCTACCTTCGCTAGCAGGTCACATCTGATGATTACCCTGTATTTTTAGGGCATCTCTCCCAATATATAAACTCTGAATTCCTACCCACCTCGACCCCATCTTTCTAGACCTATCACCATTTTCCCATCTACTTTACAGGCCCCTCTAGGGTACCCAAGCTACAAGAGCATACCTCTATTTGGGGTATCATCACTCCCACACAAATCCTCTCCAGGGCCTCCTGACACATTATCGTGTTGGTACTCCCAGTATCCACCAGCCACTGCACTCCGCACGCTACTCGAATAATTGGCAGACCGCTGTTTGTAGCGCTCACATTATTACTTATTAGTGCGCGGTCACCTCGCCTCTGCCACTCTTCTCAGATCTCTCGTTCGTTCCTCTCTTCAGCCGCCTGTCGTTGACCGCTTCTTTTAACACTGCTGCACCCCCAGCCCGCTCCGCTCCCGAGATCCTCCCTCTCATTGTTGGTCTTGGACACTTCAGAGGTTTCTGACGCCTCTGACTGCGGCCCCTCCCTCCTCCGCATCCTCTGAGCGTTTACCTCCATTGGCTCTGGTTGATTTCCATTTTTTCGACGGCTCATGTATGGGCACTGCTTGGCTACGTGCCCCTCCATGCCACACTCGAAACACCTGGTGTGTGGGCACTGTGCTGCCAAGTGTCCTATTTTCCCGCACTCGTAGCATTTTCTATCCTCGCGTCTCCTAGGACGGCCTGCATTTGCTCGGTTCCTGTCTCCTACCGCCGTTGCCTCTCTTCCGCCGTACCCCGTCTCCTTTCTCCTCCTGGCAACCGGTATGGTTTTGGACCTTCTGTCCGAAAGATACCCTCTTTCAGCCTACCTCTTCTTCATAGACTGTAGCTTCCTCTTCTCTGGCACTAGTGTCCACCATCTCCTAGGCACATTGTAGGAACCTGCGCTCCCTAGGAAGCCCATCTTTTCTTCCTGTTTCCTTTGCCACCTGTACTTTTAAAATCGCCGACAGGAAAGCCATCCTTGCTTCAACCTTGGCAGCGCTCACGGTCTCCCTCATATTTTTCGTGATACTATTGTATCTCGCTAAGAGTGTTCCAGCATACTGGCCTTTCGTCTGGTGGGGCTTCTTTATCTCCCGGAACATCTTGAAGATATCTTCTTTGGCTGTCCATCTTCCCTCTCCGAACGCTTTCTTTAACCGTTCTTTTACGGTACTCCATGGGGTCTCTTCGTCGGCCTAAATCATAATCAGGACGCTTCGCTTCACCCTACACATGAGCGCAGCTCTTAGCGACTTAGCGTCTCCTTCGGTGATAAGGTCTTCCGATCGTTCCTCTTCTATTCGCGTCATCAGCCTGTCACCTCTCTTCAGGAAGCACTTCAGTTCCTCGGTCTCTCCAACATATTTCTCCAGATCGGAAATCGATTTTGACACATCGTCAGCCATAATTGCCGGAATTTTCATCCTGTATTATAGTATTATTAGTATGAGCGGCTGCCATAGTTGTCTGGGGAAGCTGTGGTATATCCGCTGCTGCGTTGAGCACCCCTAGTCTTAGCGATCCCTCCGGCATTTTCGTAATAGAAGAGAAAAAACTATAGCTTTCCACACCGCTGTACGATTTCCCATGATCGCATTAGTTTCCAATACAGAGATGCCTCTAACTTTAACTTATGTATAAGTTATCGTCTCCCGGCTGTAGACGATCAAAGAAAACGACAGAATAAGGATGGTAATAATACACACAAGTTCGATTGTTAACTGGCTCATTATCTTCTCATCCTCTATCTATAAACAGGCTCTGTGGTATTAGGTTTATCAATGTTTTCGTACCAGCCGTAACACCATCTACCAGTTTACGGACATTCCCCGTAAACGTAAGAAGAGTAAACTTACAAGAGAAATGAAATTTGGACACTGATAAGATAAAAAAACAAGGAAACCTAAAACGTTCTTCCATTGTACACAAAAGAATTATAATATGTACACTAAGAGAGAAAAAAAAATGACGCTACCGTCAAAATAAACATAAATACAACACTAAAAATACCCAACAAGCGCAAACGACAGTCGACTCGAGTGCATGATACGCCAACTAGGTGTATTGGAATTAGGTTGCAACGCCGGGACACTCCGATTCCGGCGTGATGTACCAAGTGGTTGTATGCGACGAAGGCCTTCTCCATCGCCACTCCGGTTCTAACCCTTTCCTCCTGTGGTAGATACACAGGTGGTCACTGAGCGTACTATGTAATCTTTCTATGTCTCCCTGACTCTTCGGGTGTCCTTGTGTGTTAAGATGCCATCGTATCTCTAAGGCCACCGCCTCGGCCTTCATCTCTGCATTAACAATCTCCCGTCCTCCGTCGGAAGCGATAGTTTTTAGAACGGCATAGAATTGGCACCATGTGCGTAACAACTGTTTTCGCCAATCGGCCCATTTTGCTAAACCTCCCTATAACGCTTAGCCACTTGTAACCTCTCCAGCTGATTGTATCCACTTGAAGATCTTGCAGTGGTGTGTCTGCTGTCGGGGTCACGTCTTGCATTGCTGTAAGCAGGAGTCGGTCATATTTTGTGGCGGGATATGTGTCATATCCACCAATAACGCTCACGATTATGTTCTTTATGCCCGACAAAAAAAATCTGTGCTTGAGGGCCTGCAGGGTTGCTTCGATCCCGTGGTGGTTCGTTTTGCGCTGGTGAAAGGCAAAGGTAACCTCTTGTTGACGCTCTTCTTGACTGATGGTTTCCACTTGCAGGGTACATTGAATGAACGTGCGGCCCACTCCAATCCTCTCCGTCCGCCATATCCGTTTGATGCGGTCCCAAATAGTCCCATTGCCTACGTAAAGTGGTGCTTCTTTCCTTGCGTGGACGCATCTTTCAGGGCTCGACAGGTCATGTCGTTCGAGATTCCAGGCAAAGACCATATCTTCACGATGTTACAACGCTCGTACTTGCCATACTCGGTATTAAGCAGCCCTGACATCTTTGTCATCCAAATTATTTGCCTCTTCTTATCAGTAAGTATGATCTTGGTGTCTTCGATATCTGACAGTGGTTCTTCTGCTGTGCTGCCGTCTTCCATGACGTCTTCTGTGTCGGTTTCCTCGGGCAGGTCTCGCACTTCTTCTCCACCAGGTGACCATTCCTGGACGAATTGCCAGATGTCTTGCGATGGTCCCGCCGGCTCTCATTCGATGGCATTGACGACGTTTGCACGCGGCAGCCAATCCACTATCACATTCTCTCGCCCTGGCTTGTATACGATATCCATTGTATACTGGCTAAGAAATCCCTTCCGATTGAGGGTCGATTCGTAGGGGTCGTTGGTCTGTTTGGACCCTAAATCACCTTCCGAAGACGTAGGGACGGTAGTGCTCTATCACCCATAAAATTCCCAGCCGTTCCCGTTCAAGCGCACTATACCTGCTCTTGGGTCCGTAGGGCGCCTGCTAGCATATGCGATCAGCCTCGCTCCTCTGTCGCGATCTTGTAAGAGTTACGAACCCAACACGTATTCAGTGGCGTCCTTGGTAATTGTGAACAATAGTGTGAAATTGGGGAAGGCGAGGTAGTCCCCCTGTAACCGTTTTATGCACCACCGATGTTGTTCTCCATCTCTGGGGTGATGTTGACCTTCTGTCCCTTCCTGAGTAGATTGATCGGGACGGGACATTCCACCATTTCCGGTACGAACCTTAAGTAATAGTTCAGCGATCCAAGAAGGCACCGGATTCCTTTGACGTCCTTTGGAATGGTCATCCTCTGGAGCGCCTCTACTTTGCTTTGATTGGTTTGCACTCCCTCTCTTGAGATGATTTGGCACAAAAGCTTACTTGTGCTTGGCCAATAAGCGATTTTTTGCCGATAATTTCAGGACGAATTTCGTGATCCTTTGGAACATCTGTCTCCAGTGCTTTTAATTTTCTTCCATTCTTCGGATAAAAACTAAGAGATCGTCCATACATATCTGCCCGTAAGATTCCTCTCAATCCTCTCAAGAGTTCCTCAATTAATCTTTGGAATGTTTTCGGCGCATTCTTGAGCCCGAAAGGCATTCTGATTTACTCGTAGTGCTTCGCCCGAAACATTTGAAAGATATCTTCTTCCGGTGTCCAACAGCCTCCTCCGTAAGCCTTCTTCAATCGTTTCTTCACCACGGCCAATAGGGTGTCCTCATCCGCCTGTATCAGGTTCAATAGGTTTTTTTTGCGGATTAAAAGGATGAAGAAAGAAAAATAGGAAAAGGGAGTAAGTAGCAGAAAGTAAAGCAAAAGCGAAAAAAAAAAATTAGTGGCTTTACGTGTCGTTTTATCTTAACACTCGTTAGCTCCCGGGTTTAGGCACCATTTATCGCCTTCCGGCTGTAGACGATAAAAAAAAAGAGAATAAGGATGGTGTTGCGGGGGGAGGGACTTTTCGTGATTGAAAGGCAAATCTCTTCCCCTAAGGAATGCCGGTCCCACCAAAGGTGAGTAGTTGCGAACGAGCAAACAGAGAAGGGGATGGGAAGGGAAAACACCAAATGCGTGGAATGGGTTATCCCACAAATGATTGGGAAAAATATGTAATAAACCCGATAAGGGCACCTGAAAAATTCCAATAAAAAAAACTAAGCACATTAAAGAAAGTAAATGAAAATTTACCTTAAAGTAATTCTATAAAATTTATTGAATTAATAAATTGTTTAAAATTATCGTAAAGATGAGTAGAAAGATGACCCACTCCCTTTCCAGTATATGATAACATGTATGTTTGCCGAAAGAAAACCAACCAAATTTTCAAACAGGTTAGTCATAATTTTATTGGCAATCAATCAAATAACGACTAAACATATTAAAACAAATTTAAATGAAATATTATTTATTAAAAAAAAAAGAAAAGAAAAGTATACTTTCGTAAATTTGGAAGAAACTAGAATAAACTATTCTAACTTAAGCTGTTACAAATAACTGGTTTGTTTGATTTATATCAAAATAAAACGTTGGAAATAATGAGTTACAAAAAAAATGAGGGGGGAACAGTCTATGTTCACGAAGGTTACCTTCCTGGGGAGAGTCACGGTCAGCGTGGCTGACGAGAGCGGGGAAAACCTCGGTGTGGCGAACCGATTAGTCTTGTAATTTTGACCTATAGAGTCTCCCGTATGCAGTGGTGGGGGTGCTCCAATCTTCATCTACGAATAACTGCCGATGAGGGAGGTCTAGGTGTATACCCTTCAGATGAGGAGGTGAGAGTGCCTGAGTAATGACAAACAGGCGGAGACAATAGCGATGTCATTTGCGCAACACTTCGTAACTCACCGTTCCCTCGCCAAACTTGATCCAGACTGCCCCAGTGGTGGGGCTTACCGGTCGAACCTTAAATCCGGAATAACGTATTTTCTTATGGCATGCTTTAAGTAAACTTAGGTTTTTCTAGCCCAACTGTGAAAACAGTGAACCTATTGCACGAAATATAGTGTTATAATTCGTCAAATAACAGTCCCGTGTCTTTGATATTCATTTGTTAATATTTTTAAATGGTTTGATACTATGTCATTACAGAATCACTTGATGATTCTATGCGTTCGTATCTATGCTCACAGTGACACTTTTACTACCAAGATTTTATGGAATTCATTGATGGTCCGTAAACTGAAACAATCATTTTTTACAGAATACCAAGTGAATAATAGCGGGTTTCTACCAAACCGTTCTCACTAAAGTTTCACGATAAATAGACCCCTTTTTAGCCATATCACGGATAATTATTAAAAGGCAAAGTCATATGCGAAATTTCCTTTTGAAATGATATTCAGACCGGAGTCTACAATCCCGACATAATTTAAACTTTAAAACACTTTATGACTTTATGTAAGTATAGTCCATTCAAACCACCACAAATATTACGTGTTCATAAAGGCAATATCTCACCATGCTCAATAGTATAGAAAACTACTTCAGTTTTAGCATCATCTGAACAAACATTACCGGATTTAAATGAGTATAAATGACTCGTTGAATTATACATTAAAGAACCGAAATTGAATATTTGGTATTCAGAAGATTGAGATCTTTAATTTTGTATCGTACTCACATTTATATATCATATGGAAACAAGTATTTTTCTAGTAACAAATAAGTAATGGGACATATCCATTTGTTTGGACGATAGCTATATTTTTGATTTATTTTGAGAGTGAAGTGGGATTACTTTGTAAAGTTCCATGACTTCAGCAAAAAAGGGAGGACAGACAGCCTCGTTTAAACATGTCGGTTTCATTAATTTTCTAATATAACATATTTCTAAATTCATTATTTCTAAATCGTATTTTCTGAAGTAAATAAATAGCTCCTGAGCAGAAATCTGAAAATAGCAAAAATCAAACTGATTAAATTTCCACAGTTAATAGTTACTGATCATATCATTATTAATTTCTGTAATATTGCAACACTTTCTCTTTACAAATTGAACCCTTAGTTTTGGTGATGTATTATCTGTTAGTTCATATTTACATATTTCATTCATCTTTTTTTATTGTAAGCGACAAGGCAAATACAATAACCGAAAGGGAAATATAGGAAGCACTAAGCCGGGATCAAAAGGTTTTCGCGACGGCAGGTAAACACGGGCTGGCGGCTTTCCGGAGCACCTGTTGCTGCACAGCCTCAGATTCCCCTTGTCCTTCTTCACCCGTGTAGCCCCCGATTGCGGCATTCCCTTCTCAATATTTAAGGATCTGTGTCTATGTTTTACAGTAGTATCCATAAAAATAAATCATCGGATGTTCAATTTTATGTTTTATTTCTCCTTACCACGAATCATGGTGATTAAGTGTTGGTTAATATATAGCAAAGGGAAGTATGAACAAATATTTAGACCTATTTTAAAGCTCTTAGACTAGAAGGTCTGAAGTTGAGCGAGGGAACGCTAGGCACAGAAAACGTAAATAATTTACAAATATTATGCATTTTATCTATTTATGCCTAAACAAGTAAGTTTAGGAATCCAGAAATACAAAGGATCCCATTAATCACAATTTTATTTTATATAATTTTTTTAATTAAAGCATAATTGTATGCCAAAAAATAAAAGGAACTTGGTGATTATGATTATTTCAAATGAAAAACAAATTTAACTATCAGCATGACTTAAGCGGCAATTAATCTATATCAAACGTGAATAAGTTAGTTCTATACTACGCTTGGTAATGCTCTATTAATCAGCCTTAAAAAATCTTTTTTTGAAAGGTTTAGCAAACAAACACCATTGACGGCCGATAACAGTATGATTGCTTTATTGAGAAATACCAGTTTAAAACTGTTGGTTATAGATAAATATAATTGAAAACAATTAATACCAAATACCTAGTATTTTATAATTATTCGTGGACTGTTCTCGGGTGCCCAGATGAAGGTAATGTAATTGTGTTTATTTGCGGGCTCATATTACTTATTTCAATGCGTTGTGTGTGATTGTTGATAAAGCCATTGCTTTCACTATAATGCCCCCATCCTTAGTTCCGGACGGTGCTGATTAATCAACGAACGAATCATACCACGTGACGAACGGCCTGGGGCGTGATGAGTGCATTTCCGATCGCTCACGAATGAGCAGCGGTCGATAGATAGAATGAAGACCGGAAGCCGTTAACAGGAGATAAGCAGCTGCTGGACCAATGGGTGATTAATCGCCAGGCCTTCAGTCCTTGTCTTCATAATGAGCATTTATTAGCCCCTTCTCTTTTTCAGTCAGTCAGTCTCGTGTTTCGAGAGATCTTATCTCTGCTAATAGACACCTTTAACAAAAAGTATCAAATCATAACTATATTCATATAAATCAAAAATTTAATCCATCGTCTTTAAGGAAAATTTTTTTGAATATTTAGTACATCTAATTCAATTACTATTAGTAAATGAGCACAAAATTAACATTTATAAACGAATAAGGAGTGTATGAAGGAACGCAATCGACAGTTACTTATTGAAATCCGAATGGGACTCTAAACCACCTAATTATCAAAAGACTACTTCATAATTTTTACAAAAAATATTTCAAATATAATAATAATAATAATTATATAATAATTCACAAGAGCTTTTAAAATTATCCTTCAAACAAGTAAGGGAAATGCTTAAACAAGAGTTCTGAAATCTTAAATACAACAGAAAGGATGTAAAACCGTTTATCTATTTCCATGAGCCTACCGGTTGTTGTAGGATTCATATAGTCAGATCTGAATGCAGACAAACTAAGCAATTTTATTGATATAATATAATTCTGGAATTTAAATAAATTGTCACAATAAATGACAAGGTAACAAAGCTAGCTCATTTATTTGCTAATATTCACTGGATTAGAATAAACACAGAGCAAAAATGACAGCACATGACAAATACTTTGTTCATACTGTGCTCACTGCCACGACGAATGGTTGAATACAGCAGTCTGCATGTAGGACTAAATGACCATATTTCAGATTTTGAGCGGTTCGACCAAACACACACATTTGGTCTAATTTTTTAAAGGAACTAAAAAACCTCACGAGCATCATAGGTATAGTTGAGAATGTTTGCACGGACCAAGAAAAATAGGAACTAATCACTCCAATTGGACTGAGATATTTACCTAAGCTTGCACTACACAGAAATTCATTGACAAAATGGATTACACAAAGCTAAATTACAGCGGGATGTAAACGTTACGCCGTAATTAAAACCGACAAGTAGTGTTTCAATGGTCATATTGTTCGGGTTTTTTATTTGGTTTATTCTGAAATAAAAAAATATTTTTTTAGCGATGTGTAAATGAATGATGAATGATGCCTGTGATATTGTTTTTGGCTGCCGAACGTAATTAAAATTAATCTTCATAGAACACCGTGAAATCGTGATTTACAATAACGGTGAAGACTGGACAGTTTGAAGCCTTACTTGGTATGATGATTTAGTAAACGACAATCTGACACAGTAGCGAAGATGATGAAGAAATAATAAATGGAACGGCGCTCAGTGCTACCATACCGCTAGTACTCGCATGCAATGCGGAAGTGTCTACCAGCGCCGTCATTCCACCTTTCGTCGGTTTCACTATTGTATATTTAGCTTGTATATCACTTTTTTGTAATTATTCAATGGTTATTATTTAATGTCGTACTGTATTGTACAGACTTCACCACATTGTTGTTTCTTCGCCTTTGTTTCTTTTATGTTGATCCATATATGATATTGTTTACTCAATGCAGTCAAATAATTTTAATTTTAGTTCATTAATTGCAATAATTCATTAATTAAGGTAGATTGTAATTTTAGCACGATAAAGAAGTTAATTGAAAAAAAAAAATAGACTGTAAAAAGCCAATTTCAAAACGTGTTCGATTGGATATGCATAGAGAGTAAACCCCTAGTTTTCATTTATCATTTAACAGCACCACCTTCGATAAATGTACTTGTCCAAAACTACTAATGATACACGAGGAATAATAATGTAAACTTGGTTCCGGAAGAACTCATAAATAGTAAATAATTATTAAATAATATAGAAACTTATGATATTAATTAGGTTATGTACACAAACGCTTTGTTACTGAAAAATTTACTTCAAGAAATAAGCGATACTAAAAATATAGTTACATGACGACAATTACTACTAAACATTGACTAATCCATGTTAAGACCTCCCCCTATAAATAGGCTGAGCCTGCGGCTCTCGCTCTCATTCCATTATCAGTTAGTCACGCGTCACAGCTCAAAGTCATTCATAGTTATCTTTCAAGTTTTAAACCTTTTGTATTTTGTGCTTCAATAAAGTATTCTTTTTAAAAAGCCTTTCTCTTCGTGGTCAGATTTAATTGGCGCCCGAACTTAGGGACCTGAGGGCTGTTCAGACAACTAGAATTTTATTCAATTATAGACGATTCAATAAAATTCCGACCGTCGCTACTCTTGCGAGAAGAACGTCACTGTGGAGCAAGACTCAACACACCGACTTCAAGGAGGAACTGCCGGTATTATCAAATATCCTAAGCTCAGGTCAACGAACATTATCAACCACCGTAGTAGAGAAGCCTTAAGACACCGCTTAGAACGAAGTACTACAACAGGGTATGAAACCAGCATTATATTATATTTTATTTTAAAACTTATTTTATATTTTATTTTAAAACATATTTTTATTCTTTATATATGTCTTTGGTCGAAAGATTAAATTCCATTAGAAACATAAACGGAAACGAAACAGATACAGATATGGAACATGAGAAAATTAAAAACAGCGACTGTACATTCATCCCAAGTTACAATGGGAAAACCGAAAACCTTATATTATACATTGACAACGTGACTTACTTATTGACTAGATTTTGCCAAGCCGAAAACCCAAATAGAATCAGAAATGAAGGACTTATCCTTATGTGCGCTAAGACCAAGTTAGAGGGGAACGCCAAAATCGCGACGTTCGATAAACAGTTTGGCTCGGTAATGGAACTACTTGAATTCCTGAGACAACATTACCAAGACAATCGGTCAATCTGCGAATTGGCTAGAGAGATTTCCAATACAAAACCCAGACCTAACGAAAACCCCATTGAGTATATCGAACGACTGCAAATAAAAAGATGTGATTTATACTCAAGAATATACACAGATAACGAGATACGAGATAAGGACCAAGAAATGGCACGCTACGACAACGACATTAGTCAAGAAGCTGTTAAAAACTTGCATCCGACGATAGCAATATTTCTACAGCACCTACGCCACCGAACGCTAAACGATGTTTACAACATTTTGAGGAAACAAGCCTCATTCGTGGTAGAATCGGTATACGGAAACCGTGTATTTAATAAAGATGCAACGGAGGAAAGACCAAGACAACAGTACAATAAACAATCTAATAGACCCCAACAACAATACCGACAAAGATCAAATAACAATTATCAGGGATACAAAGGCAATAATTATAATCCTAATTTTCAGCAATATAGACCACGGTACAATAATAACAACGCGCAACCCCAACAACAACAAAGGTACGATTACCAATATAACTTTAATAATAACAACGCGCAACCCCAAAGATATAATTACCAACAGCAATGGAATCCACAACAACAACATAACTATTTTAACCAACCACGACAAAATCCAGAGTGGAACCAACCGATGAACTACCAACAAAATCAATCCTATCCACAGACAGTTTCCATGCGAACGGCTAGCGATAGAGCACATTATATTGAAGACGATAAGGACAGAATAATCAGAGACTTACGAGAGAAACTAGACCGCTCGGAAAACCGTTTTTTAGACTTAGAGCAAATACAAACCGATCCACCTCCCTTAGAGGGAAAAGAACAATTTTAGACGAGAATATTTTAAATAATAAAAGTCTAATCAATAATCATAATTTAAATAAATTAAGAAATAATAATAAGAAAAATACGGTGAATAAACAGTGCGAAGAACTGCACTATACAAATGATTTACCATACATCATAGACTTCAAGAAAAACAAATGGTTGATTGATACGGGGGCTACGAAAAACTATATACACCCAGACGTAGTGAAAAGACATAATTTCACATTAAGGAAAAAAGAATTTTCTATCAAAACGCCCACGGGTTACGACGACGGTAATGCAAGCGTTGTGGTAAACATAAAAAATGCACTTGGTATAGACCAACTGACTGAATTTTTAGTCTACCCATTTTCCAATAGGTTCGATATTTTGTTAGGCTTCGAAACGATGAGGAATTTGAAAATGAACATAGATTGTACAGAAAATCACATAGTGATCGGAGACAATACATTTAAATTCAATGACTCAAAGAACGAATTAAACTTGATGGACAACGAACAGGAAATAGACGACGCATTAAGAACAGAACACCTACCGACAGATTTAACTAATAAATTAATAAAAATAATTTCGAATAATGGAGAAGTCATAAAAAAGGACAATGAAAAACTCCAAGCCACTAATTTATTAAAACATCGGATCAATACTAAAAATGATGACCCGATCTACACAAGAAATTATAGGTACCCCGAGCAATTCAAAGGTCAAATTAAAGATGAAGTACAAAAACTGTTAAGGGATGGAATAATCAGAAAGAGCAATTCACCTTATAACTCGCCACTATGGATAGTGCCGAAAAAGATGGATGCTAGTGGGATTAAGAAAGTGAGAATGGTCATAGACTACCGCAAACTTAATCAGCAAACCACGAATGATAAATTCCCCTTACCGAGCATAGAAGATGTACTCAATAAATTAAAAGGAGCCAAATATTTCACAACCATCGATCTAAAATCAGGGTTTCATCAAATACCAATGGAGGAAGAATCGATTTCAAAAACAGCCTTCAGCACAGACGACGGACATTTTGAGTTCCTGAGAATGCCGTTCGGTTTGTGCAATGCACCACCAACTTTCCAACGTATGATAAACATGGCCATAGAGAACACACCAAGAACCATGGCTTATATCGACGATATAATAATCTATTCAAAAAATGAAGAAGAGCACCTGAATGACATTGAAAGGGTGTTACAGACGTTGAAGAAAAACAACTTAAGCATCCAATTAGACAAGACCGAATTTTTCAAAACAGAGTTGAAGTTTCTGGGTTACGTTGTAACGCAGGATGGATTAAAGACGGATCCTATTAAAATAAAGGCTATTTTAGAATTCGAAAAACCTAAAGACGAAAAATCCCTTAGGCGATTTTTGGGTATGACAGGTTATTACCGAAAGTTCATAAGAAATTATGCCAATATGACGAGACCTCTAACTTCAGCCATTAAAACAAAAGATTATGAGTCAAAAGAATTTGAAAACAGTTTTCATCGACTAATTCAGGAAATGACTAATACACCGATACTGGCCTATCCGGATTGGAACGAGGAATTTATATTGACAACGGACGCGAGCGACCAAGCAATAGGTGCAGTGCTTAGCCAGAAAACAAATAACGTAGAACACCCGATTGCCTTCGCATCAAGAGTCTTGTCGCAAACAGAGAAAAATTATAGTACCATAGAAAAAGAGTTATTATCCATAGTTTATGCCACACAACATTTCAAACCATATCTCTATGGAACAAAGTTCCTCCTGTTGACAGACCACAAACCGCTAACGTGGGTATTCAGTATGAAAAATGGAAACAGTAGAATAATGAAGTGGATTTGGAGGCTTCAGGAGTTTGAATTCGAAATTAAGCACATAAATGGAAAGACAAACTATGTAGCTGACTGTCTCTCGAGAAGAAATGAAATTAACACTTTAGAAGGTGATGTAGAAATTAATATTAGCATTCCAGAGGAAGGAACTCAAGAATACGATGATTTCTTAGATCAACTCTTAGAACTTGAGGAAACAAATAATCAAACTACTTTAGAACCAACGGAAGAATTACCGGTATTAACTAACGAAGACTTAGATAGCCTAATAACACAACATTCACAGGCTAGCAACAATGAGCAGGTATGGCTGGTGGATAGCGACAAGTGTATAAACATCGAAAAAAATCAGATAATAATAAAAAGAGGGACCAATAGAATTACCTACGGAAAAATATTTGAAAAAAATCGTTATACCTTATACATTAATGATCCCGAAAAAATAAATGAATTACTGCTGGAAGTATTACGACCAAACAAAGTCTATGGTATATACTGTCAAACGAACTTCAGAACTTTGAACGAGATTTACGAAGATTATTTCAAACAGATCCAAGAATTAATTGAGAGAGAATACAAAACTGTAATACTCAAGAGATATTGTCTGCTATGTGAAGATATCACTGAGGTGAGTAATCAACAACAGGCGATCCTCGATTATCATTACGGAAAGACCTGCCATCGTGGGATTTTGGAGACTTACGACAGATTAAAAAGAAAAATTTACTTTCCGAATATGAAAGATAAGATCACAGAAATAATAAACCAGTGTGAAATATGTAAAACAAATAAATATGATAGAAAACCAATCAAAAGTAAATTCCTAACAACACCGACTCCCGACAAACCATTTCAGGAGATTATGATGGACTTATTGCAGTTTGACAAAAAAATAATTTTTACAACCATCGATACCTTCTCGAAACGATTATACACTCAGGTGATCAGCAATAAAAACGCGTTAACTATATGCCAAACCTTGGAACAGTACATCAGCTTATACCCTATACCAGAGCGTATTTGCGCGGACCATGGAAAGGAATTTAACAACATCTTGATTCAACAATTTTGCAAAGCAACGAATATAGAAATCCATTATACAAGTAAAAACTATTCGAATTCATTAGGGATACTAAACAAATGCCATGCCACCTTCAACGAAATAATGAGGATAAACATTAATCAAAACAAGAAGATTAACTTCGAAAGAATCGTACAAACAAGCACGATAGCATACAATAATACTCTTAATCAAAATTTAAAGTTAACCCCAAATGAGATAACATTCGGAAAGACGAAGGACTCGTATGATACTCAAGACATTCAAGAGATACATGTCAATAACTATTTTCAACAATTAAAAGACTTACATACGGAAGTAAAACAGAAAATAGAATTCATTAAAGAAACCCGTAATGAGAAACTTAACCAAAACCGTGAAGAACCTCCTGAGCTTAACTCAGAAGAATTCACCAAAACACCCCGGATCAAACCAAAAAAGAGTTTACTATACAACAAAATAAAAATAGGCGACACGCACATAAACAACATTAAAAGACCGAATAAGCAGAAGAAAAAATATTTTGTTACGGACAATGATGAGGACACTCATCATGATCCAGGTCCTAGTAGCCGCCGCAGTAAGTAATAAACAAGACTTAACAGATATTGACGAAATTGATAAAATTAATAAAGTATAATCAAATAAATCATGATCAAACGATATCAATTAATTATAGAGGAAATTTGTGAATGGGTTATATTTCGATTGGCTAATCTAACGTCATAATGTTCAGTAGAAAAATTTATTTATATTATATTTACGTATATTATCCGTTTCTAAAGAATTTGGTTTTTTGGCAAGAGAGATTGGAAGCTACATTTGTATTGGTTGTATCTAAAAGACAAATTTATTATATGTCGTAATATCAATTATTCTTTATATTAGTTTATAATGAATGTAATTGTGAAAACATTTCAGCCACCGGCTATAACATTAGATAATTTAATTTGTATCAAGTTGATCAATTGTTCTTTAAAGATAGTTATAAATCTGAATGAAGAGCACGAAATTGTTTTAAATATTTTAAGTTTGTTGTGTACTATCCAGTATAATAGCTATTCACTCACATATATACCAGAACGAATTATGTTAATTCCATTTATAAACAATTACCTACAGATCATTTAAGGTACAAAGAATCTGCTATTGAGGGATTATAGCAAATTTAGAATTTGGCTATGTTTTATTTTTTAGATTAAGTTATTTACCACTTAAGAATTAAAAGTCAAATAATTGCACTCCTAGAGAATCAAACTAGGCGATGTTTAAACCTTTACATCTAATCAGCTTTGTGAATTTAAATATTTACTTTTAGTTTAAAAGACGTATCTGACTATTCGTCATTTAAGCTTCAGTTACATACAGGGTACTTACGCTGAAGGATTATTACCTAAGCCAACAACTATTAAGCACGAGACTAATTGTCAATTGTTTATTCTCCATAGACTCTAACTATAATAATTATCCATATGTGTAATTAAGTAAGAACTATTAATTATAAGTGGAACAAACCTTTCCATTACAATGTAACCATAAAATATTTCTAGAATATACTCTGAGCAACAAGTTTACTTGTAATTAATATTTTATATACATTAACCGGTTAACGAGATATAATGTAAGGAACTAATAATTTTAATTATTCTTGTATAGGTATAAATGATTGAATAATTAATGGAGTTATTTTCTGGTATTTAAGCGTTTACCAATGTTATAAGAATAAAGCAGATTAATATTGATTTAATAAGAAAATGATATTTTAATTTTTGTATTTATAATTTGATTCATTAAGATTGATAATAGTAATTTTCATTTCATACTGTATATCTTGATAATGCCATATCAAATACAGTACGATACCATTTAATATCTTTGCTACATTTTGTATAGTATAATTTCTTTAATATTTAATCAAATCGAGGAACCAATAGTAATAATACTATGTTAAGTATAAGTTTCCTCTTACATTTTTAAGCTATTTGCACCTTTATAAAAATTATTGTACCTTTGGTATACTATACGCATACTGCAAACTTGAATTTACGTACTATAATGATTCTTATTAATTGAGAATTAATAATGCTAGAGCAATGTTACTTCAAGTATGATATCCATTTAAAAATTTATTTATCATTAATAGTTTCAACTGAATGTTACTGTGTAAGAACAGCTATGAATGCTCTGAGTGGGTGCCAAATATCTTGTTAAGTAAAATTAGATTTCTTTTTGCACATTTCCGGAGCAATGCTTAATCTTCGGGAGGGAGGAGTTACATGACGACAATTACTACTAAACATTGACTAATCCATGTTAAGACCTCCCCCTATAAATAGGCTGAGCCTGCGGCTCTCGCTCTCATTCCATTATCAGTTAGTCACGCGTCACAGCTCAAAGTCATTCATAGTTATCTTTCAAGTTTTAAACCTTTTGTATTTTGTGCTTCAATAAAGTATTCTTTTTAAAAAGCCTTTCTCTTCGTGGTCAGATTTAATTATATACATTTACAATTTCCGGATAGGTATTTGTTATTTGTTCTCTTTAATCGAACATGTTTATAACCCTAAGAAATTAACCTATTTACTGCAAAATTTACTTACTGTTTTTAATTAGTTCTTACTTAAATAATTAGCTTGTATGTCCTTTTTGTAATTATTCAATGGTTATTACTTAATGTCGTACTGTATTGTACAGACTTCACCACATTGTTTTTTTTTTCGGCTTTGTTTCTTTTATGTTGTTCCATTTATGATATTGTTTACTCAATTTTTGTTTTAGTATATTATTACTGTTATTATTTTTTCTAACAGGGACTTAAACTTTGTAATCGTCATTTGTTTTTATAATGGAACTGATTATGTTATTTGTCAGACATGAATTTGTCATCTGAACGTTATTGTTGTTCATAGGCTACTCTGATGTGGAATAATTTATTTTTTCCATTCTATTCTAGAGTCCTCTAATGAACTCTCACAAGGAAGATAATAGATTTTCACCTCTCGATTACGGCGTTGTATTACTTTGCTCTCAATTCCTGCCTTCTCCTCTAACCTAAAAAAAGAAAAGAAAGAAATCTGTTCGGCTACCAATCTGTTTAGGATGATAAAAGACAGTTAAAAGGATAAGGATCATATTTATCAGTAAAAAACATTCTAGATAAGACGAACATTAAAACAAGAGCTAAATAAAAGTGTAACTACTAAGGGAGGAACTTTAAGAACAAATGATGTGCTCTTCGGATGCACGTGCTTACTTGCTACGAGTTCGAATCTTTGGTCACTACTATTACGAATAATTCTTTGGTGGTATCCTATCTAGTTTTGTCCTGTGATTGAATATTTTGTTCATGTTATTTACATTTGTTTACAATATATATATATACAATAGTGTATAGGGTGATTTATCTTATGTAGTTAGCGGTCCCTACACAAGCTCCCCCAAATTAACCTATACTCGGTGAAGTTTGACAGTGGTTTTTTCGTGTATATTTTCACCGTCGCGCTACCGAACTTCTCGTGCAGAGGTTCTTACCGGAACTTCTCAACCGGTGTAGGTAAACTTTCGGCGGTGTCTAGCAAATAAGCTGGCTTTACACGGTCTATGCGAGTCTCCTTATTACCTACCCTTATGACCACGGTTTTATTATTCCTGCTGACTACTAGGTGCGGACCAGTATAAGCCAGTTTGACGCTACGCCGTTTTTCTTGTCAAACAAAGACGTGTGTGCAGTTGTCTTTGCTAACGAACATTTTCTTCGTGACTTCCCAGTGTTGTGTGATGTTGCGTCGAACGTCAAGATCTACTCGTGTTGGTGTAAAGTATTCTCCGGGAAGGCGTGAGGATTTTTTGTATGTACGCTCAGCAACACTGCACTCCAGGTCCTCTTTGATCACACTTCGTAGGCCGAGCAGGACTGCTGGCGGGCTTTGTGTCCACTGACGACGTTGTAAGTGAGCGGTTAATGCGGCTTTAATTGAGCGGTGTTATCGGTCAATTCGGCCGTTTGACTGTGGCTTGTAGGCGGTGGCCCGAATTCTCTCCGAAGGAGGCGAGTCAGTCTCGTGAACAGGTCTGATTTAAACTGACGGCCTTGGTCAGTTGTTATTCGTGTGAATGTGCCAAATCTGGCGACCCAGCCACTAAAGAAGGCGTGTTATTGCTTAACACATTTACAATGATTTATATTTGTTCATGTTATTTACATTTGCTTACGATATATATATACAATAGAGTATAGGTTTTATTTATCTTATGTAGTTAGCGGTCGCTACAATGACATAGAGCTTTAGCTATTTTTATATCCTTGAAGTGTCATGTGTAGGCGATCTTGTTGAGTAAGGTATTGATCTTGCCGGATATTTCACACTATAATGCCACGTCAACTACAGGCAAACTTATTTTTTTTATTTTTTGTACGTTAGTAATCACTGTGAAGTATTTATTATTAGTACAAATTCCATTATTAAAGTGTTTCACTTATCTATAAACGTATTTAGAACAGAAGACTTAAAGAAAAAAAAACTATTAGTAAGTAACATAACTAAAACAAACATACAAGACAAAACCATCAGTAGCTAAAAAATTATGTATCATGATTATTATACATATGTATATTTATATATACATTATATGTGCACACATGTATAATGTGTGTGTGTGTATTATATTATATATATTGTTGTTCCTAGGCCCTTCAAGTAATATACAGTTGAAAGTAAATTAACTGGTCGCAGTCTTTGAATGTCAGTTCGTCCGTCACGTTTATTGCCAATATTATAAAATTTCCCAAAATTAAATTATTAGATATTAGTCGGTCCATGTCCCGTTATTAGCTCCATCAATTTTTGTACAATCGGATTGAGTTTCTGTCTTAATGTTACGACTAAATACTATAATAATGTGTTTTCAATCTTGGTTCTTATGGGCGCAATCAACTCAGCAACTGGGAATGAAGACGAAACTCAATGATGTCTGATCATATAAATATTCGGTACGTTACTTAAGGTCATTATGTTTCGCCCGTGCTGTAGATCAACGAGTAATTTTGCAATTGTAGTGTAGCAATGCGATGAAAGTAACGTTATAACAATAAAACTATATAGACAACATAAACTGAGTAGCTTAATTATACATTTCTGTCTGAGCAGGCGTAAGCTCCTTCCTACGCCAATTACGGATGTAGGATATTTAGAAGTTTTTTTTAGTTTTTTTCTTAGCTCTTTAATAATAAGATTAAGGATGAGGGGAAAATAAAGGTATATTTGGATTGGGCGGATCCGTGTACTAGAAGTAACTGCTTGAAGGTGGTGTGAGGGAATTAAGGAGTGTGGGAAGCCTCGGTAGAGGTTGATAGTTGTGGTGCAGTGGTGAGAGTTCACTGGTGGCTGAGTCTAGAGTCCCTCTAGGCATGTAGTGCAGTCTTATTTAGTTGGATAGCAGTGATGGGTGCCCGTCAGAGGCTTGTTGTTGGTGGGCCAAGCGCTGTGATGTCCACCATTTGGTCTGCTTTACTAGATCTTGAGAGTTGCCATCTTGCCGGTAGCGGTGGGGGTGTCATGTCTTGGAATCGAGGGTTTTGGCTATGTTTCATCGAGTCAAAGAACTTGATGTGTCTTCTTTGGATAGCTTCGGTGATGGTGGGACTTTGAACTTTTCGTGGATGTCGGGAGCCTTCATATCGGTAAAGGGGTATGCCATAGTTCCATGCGCAGGATTTCGTTCTGGAAGCTCTGGAGTCGAGTTATTGTGCTAGTGTGTAGGAATCAGAAGAGTGGTGTCTCAAACAGTAGAGCTGGCCTCAGGACGCTCTTAAATGTTAACAGTTTCAGCTGAAGGGATATAGCCGGGCTTGTGATGAGATGCTGGAGAGAGTAGTAAGTCCTACCTACTCTTTTCAACTTCTTCTGCAGGTGTGTCTAGAACGCCATGTGTATGCCTAGGTTGATGCTGAGGTAGCATATGCTGTTGGAAAGTTTGCTTTCAGTCCCGTCTATGGTGAAGCTAGTAGGACTCTTCCTTTTCCCATGCTGGAAAGAGAAGACGACCCCTTCAGTTTTGGCCAGGTTCGTCTGAATATGGACAGCTCGTAGCCTGTCGGTGATTAACTGACTAGCGCCCTCTGCAGCCTTTAGTGCTTTCGCTGGTTTTAGGCTGGTGCTGTAGACCCCTATATCGTCCGCATATCCCGCTACCTCACAATTGGAGTATGATGCTCCTACTATGTGCGCGGTGTAGAGGTTGAAGAGTAGGGGTCCCAGCACCGACCCTTGGGGAACTCCGACGACGGAAACTCTTTCTGGGGGTTGATATAGCTCCTATTCGCACAGAAAAAGTTCTGCGTGCAAGATAGGAAGTCATGATGTTCTGGAGTTGTGCAGGAAATTCGTGCTCATTCAGGCGTCGCCGGAGTGTACCATGATCTACAGAGTCGAATGCTTTCGTACAGTCAAGGGAGATCAACGCAGTGACTCTGTTGTTTCGCATATTCTTTGTAACGTGCCGCTGCAGTTTCACTAGACTGCAGTCCGAGCTGAATCCTTTACCGAAGCCGGTCTGTTGAGGTGGTATAATGTCTTGAGCGTCACAGTGTCTGGTGAGATGGCCGTAGAGAATCCTGTCGTATATTTTTAATAATTGGGTCAGCAGACTGATGGGCCTGTAGTGAGCTGGCTCATACCCATTCTGGGCCGGTTCCAACAGTGGGACGACAACGGCATGCTTCCACGTCTGGGGAAAATAGTGTAGTCTCAGTGAAGAGTTGAGGATGTTCACTATGTGGGATATTCTTTTCCGTGGGAGATATTGGGCCCAGTTGGCGTCTCGGTAGTCATATCTTGTAGCAGCTGGCTCTGGAATGTTGCCTTCAAGCTCATAGAGAGTAGGTCTATGGTCTGAAGATTAAAAAATCAAGCGCCAAGCAGCCCGTGACCCGATTAGGTTGTTGGGTGAGAAATAAGACTGGGTAGGTGCGGTTTTATACCCTAGCCCAAAAAAAACCCAAATCTGACTGGCGGAAGAAATTCTTGTAAACGGGAGTTTTCCCAAAAAACTCACTCTACGACTCGCTCTTGCATCTACTCAATAATTTTTGTTTACTCCAAATATAATCAAAATATTTATGACGGAGCTCTAAACAACCATTAACAACTTATCATGTTATTTCATTGATGATGATCTTTCCCTCCAGTCCGGGTAATTCAAATCTTCAAGGAAATATATGTTCCAATAAGACACATATTATTTCCCTAATGTAAGTCAGTAATTACCCTAAGCATGTGTTGCAAAGTCCAATTAGTGTTGTACTATAATTGCTATTGATTGTGCCCTAAAACTCTGCCCTGCCTCACCTATCCTCTTTTCCACTTGCAAGTTGTTGTTTTTTTGTGTAAGTGGACAATCGATATGATGGAAAGGAATTTTCAGTAAATGAGATATCTAACAATTATAAAAAAAAAAAAATAATAAGCCAAAGAAAACAATTATTGACTTGAACTGGATAATTAAGTATACAGTTATATTCTTTTTTTTTTTATTAATAACAATCTTTATTGTGCAATAATTACAATCTGCCTTTTATAAGGCAATAATAATACAGATAAAAGATCTCATTCATACCATATTTACAGCATCATTCACACAATAGGACATGATTGGAGAAACTGGCCATTGCCAGGACTCCCACTGTCACGCGTTTATAGTAGGTCACGAGGCCACTGCCGTTTCAGTCTCCGAGGAGGATTATAGGGAGGAGTGGCGCAGTGCAATGACTGTGCTACAGGATTAGGGTGGTTCGAAAGGCTACTGTGGAATTTCATAAACTTGGAAGGGATGAGTTCTAGAATGTAGGGTATATTAAGATCGTTATGAAGGGTTTTGTTGCTGACATAATAAGGGGCATTTACTATTGTTCTCAGAACTTTAGATTGAAAGGATTGGATACGCATGATGTTCAACTTTTTTGCTGTCCCCCGTAGCTCTATTCCGTATGTCCAGATTGGTTTAAGTATAACTTTGTAGATTAGTAGTTTATTTTCTATTGAGAGATGGGATGTTCTTTGAAGTAGTCTGTACAGTTGTCCAAAGCGTCTGTTTAGTTCTTGTCTTTTTAGTCTCGTATGTGGGTTTCAGGTCAGTCGTTTTTCAAGATGGAAGCCTAAGTACCGTACTGTCTCGGATACAGGGAGAGGAATAGAATTAAAATAAACTAGTGGACAAGTCTTGCGACAAAGGGTGAAGGTAATGTGGAAGCATTTTACTTCATTAACTTTGATCCACCATTGATTGCACCAATACTCGATATGCTATGTCGGGGTCTGCGTGGGATGACAAGACTGCAGTGTCATCTGCAAATGTGGCCAAGAAGGTATTGGGAGTAGAGGGGACATCAGCGGTGTATAGATTTTAGAGGATGGGACCAAGGACGCTGCACTGTGGAACTCCTGCACTTATGGGATAGTAGTTAGAGTATCTTAAACCACAGCGGACTTGGAAGAAGCGGTTTGAAAGGTAGGACTGTAGGATTAGGAAAAGAGACTGTGGTAAATATCTTTTGAGCTTGTAGAGCAAAGCTGCGTGCCAAACCCTGTCAAAAGCTTGAGCTATATCAAGAAAGGCAGGGGGGTAAAATGGGTAGGGTAATGGAAAGACTAGAGAGGGAGACAGGTGCGGGGGTCTCCTGTACTCGTAGCGGAGGAATCAAGCAATAGTGCCCTACTCACTGCTTGTGAACTCCCAGTCTGACCTATCCCTACCAACGCCTACTGTCACCTCCAAGTGGTACCCCCTGGGGAGTCCGATGGACTCGCGGACGACAGAGGTGGGATCTCCCCATATAATCCATGTGGAGATCTCCTAAACACCCAAGCCAAGTGTAGAGGAGCTCAAGCTGTGGCCGAATGGCAGGGGGTGTATAAAAATGCACTGTGTCTAATCGACCCCCTTGGGGCACCAGGCGCACCCCATTGTAATAAATGCCCTCTGCAGGGAGAGGGAGCAGTACTTCCCCCACATTCGTGGGAACAAAAATGAATGTTTTGACCAACAGTGAGGATATGGAGGAGCTGGTCAGCTTGATCAGCGGAGAGGACTCAGCCCAGGGGCCTTTAATGGACCTTGGCACTGAGGTAGTGGACGACGAAGCCTCTATGAGCTCGCTTTCGACGCTTGTAGAGGAGGTAAGCGGACTGGTAATGGAGTCAGAGAGCTTGGCGCCTGGTAGGGACGCTGCATCCAAGGATGTAGGTGAGACCTGGGGATGCTAGTATTGCATCCTACGTGATTGCTGCCGGAGGAAGCAGGGTGGCGATTATCCCTAGTGGATATCCGTCCACTCAGCTGACAAAGGAGAATTGCGAGGAAATGAAGGGCCAGCTGATGAAATTTGTCGATCAGCTGGAAGAAGAGAAAGGGACACAGGCTGAATTCAGTGGAATTTACCCACATGTGGGAGCCTGTGTCATAGTCTGCGACAACCAGGACACCGAGGACTGGTTGTCGACTACAGTACCCAATTTTAAAATCAGTAGGGATCTGGAGCTCCGTATTGGAAAGGTGGAGGAGCTTCATAAAACCGTGAAGGTAGGAACCTTTATTACAGGAGAAATGCCTCTGGAAGGACATTTCATGAAGAGGATCAGAACCCAAAACTCTAGGGTACCTGATATTGGATTATAGAGACTCCTGGGCACCAATGTGAAGAAGTATGGCTTCTTTGCGATCCTGTCTGCCCCAGAGACTAGTATGGAATACCTTGAGAAGCGGAAGCTTATGCTGAACTATGGGTTCACTAAGGTCACTCTCAGGGTGTTGGATAAGAAGAAGCCGCCGAAAGTAGTACAGGAGAGGAAGGCGACTGATAAGGTGGAGGAGGCAAGGAGCGATCCCGAGGTGGAGGAGTCGAAGGGGATCGCTACGACGAATTTGCCAACTCCAAAGGATGGCCCAAGGCGAAGACTGTGGCGGCAGCGGGGGGTGGCCCAGTGGTAGGGGCTGGGGGGCGCGCTAGGTCTGGGCCCTCTGTGATGGGGAGGCCTGGGTTTGGCGCTGTCTCCCAGCGTCCGCCTCCGGGGACCGGCAGGCACTGATCATGGTGGGATAGTGGGATCACCAATCTGCAGATTCTGCAAGAAAGAGGGAGAAACGGCAGGTCATATAATATGTGACTGTGATAACTTAGCTAGAAAGCGATACTTTCATTTTGGTAGTGATCGCATTGTAGACCCCAAACTATGTGAACTGATCGATCCATTCAGTATCCTCAGATTTGCAAAGGCAGTGGGCCTGTCACATATTTAGGATAGAGACATGGACGGCGCACAATAGGTCTCAGTGAGGCCGCGGTCCACAAATGCCAGAACAAATAATAAAAAAAAAAAAAAAAAAAAAAAAGAAAGGCAGCAGTGCAATACTGTTTGGTTTCAAGGGCTGAGGAGATGTGATCAACAACGCGAAGACCTTGTTGAGCAGTGGAATGCCGTTGGTGGAAACCAAACTGGTGTGTGGGAAAAAGGTTTTTGGATTCAACAATTGGAAGTAGACGTTTTAGTAGGAGTTTCTCAAATATTTTTGAGAGGATAGGGAGTAGGCTAATTGGACGGTAAGATGAGGCCTCATTGGGTGGTTTACCAGGTTTGGCGAATAAGACAATAATGGAATGTTTCCAGAGGAGTGAAGATCATATCCAGGGGATTTTCGGTAAGGTAAGTTTTTCAGAAGGTATTTGACCTCAGAGGGATTAACGGCTTTTGGTGGAAGAGAGAGAGGAATAGGTGAAGTGAGGAAATCTTCCACAGTTGTGCTGTGAGTATGGCTTTGATGAGAAAGGTGAGGTGTGAAAGTATGGGTAAGATGCAGAGCAAATTCCTCCGACCTATCCCCATCTGAAGCCACCCAGGACCCATCATCACGACGGAGCGGATGTGAAACAGGTTGATACTTTAGAATTTTTTTGGTTACATTCCACAAGGAGTTATCGCTGGTAGACAGAGAGGAGAGGTAGGAATCGAAAGAATCGGAACGGAAGGATGCCAATCGCCGCTTTACCAATCGGCAGTACTGATTGTACGAGCGGCGATCGGCAGGATGCCGGGATCTTTGCCACACTGTTCTGGATCTGCGTTTGAATAGGATTAGATCTTTGAGATGCTGAGGTAAACGATTATGATTATGGATTTTTGGGTGACGATGGGGTGACGATACCTCCCAAGCCGATCTCTGGACCAGGGTAGTGAAAGAATGCACTTCATCGTCTAGGTCTTGGGATGTTTTCAGGGATAATTTAAGGTATACGGACTGTTTAAGAAGCTGACGGAAGTGGTCCCAGTCAACTGGGCCCCTAATAAATGAAGGAGGAGGCAGTTTGTGAATTGGTATTAGGGAAATGGTTAATATTAAAGGACTATGGTCAGAGGAGAGATCATCAAGGCGCGTGAGTGAATAGTTTAGTGTTCCTAAACTATTGTAAAAAAAGAAGTCAAGGATATCAGGATTTCGGTTGGGATCAGATGGCCAATAGGTGGCTGTGTCAGGAGTGATAGTGGAGCAATGTTTCCGTGTGAGTGCAGACAGCAAAGCACGTCCTCGTGTATTTGTGGATCTTGACCCCCAGTGTTGGTGCTTCGCATTAAAGTCCCCACCCACAAGGAAAAGATGTCCGATGGAGTCTAGAAAGGAGATGAATTGGGAGTCAGAAATGGATTTATTAGGAGGGCAGTACACTGATGCTAGTGTAAG
Organism: Acanthosoma haemorrhoidale; assembly: GCA_930367205.1. Lineage (NCBI taxonomy): Eukaryota > Metazoa > Arthropoda > Insecta > Hemiptera > Acanthosomatidae > Acanthosoma > Acanthosoma haemorrhoidale. Next base: position 104,069,467 of record OV884014.1, on the reverse strand, counting down.
GGGAAAAGTGAAGGTGGTGATTGACACTGCAGTGGATGAAGGAAATCATGTGCTACCAGAGGAACTATGTGGTGGGATATAGAGTTATGGACAATGACAGCGGTACCTGCATGAGATGTTCCATCTGGGTGATCAGTTCGATAAGTCTGGTACTGTCGAACGGTAAATGGTCGTTCGCTCGTAAGTCTTGTTTCAGTAATAAGAGCTACGTCGATCTTCTTGTCGTGGAGTAGTGCTGTCAGTTCGTTAGTGTGGATGCGAACACCATTCGCATTCCAAAGGAGAATGGATAAGGAGTCGGAACGATCCACTTATGGATTATGTTTAACGGGGATAAGGTAGGAGACAAGATTTGTGAGAAGTGATATGAGAGGGGTAATTAGGGTTCTGAACTCTGTAAGGAATGAGGTTAATAGGCTGGTGGGATCCGAAGAACTTGGAGGTGGAGGAATATGTGAGATGTGTGGTTGAGGATGGGGTTGAGCTTGAGGGTTAACGGGATGAATGGAATGCTGGGAAAGGTGATCTTGCGGACAGGGAGTGGGCGGTGCCTGTGACTGCTCTCTGTTGCGAACGGCATCAGCGAAAGAGACAGAAGGCCTCAAATTTCTGGCTGGGCCGCTTCTTGTTACTGGCTGTTCATCTTCTGGCTGATTACGTTGTTCTGTCCTGGACTTCAGTGTTCTGTAGGCCTCGCAGCCCTTGTAGTTGGCCGGATGTCCTTGGTGGCAAAGCACGCATACCGCAGGCGATTTTAGGGACTTTTTGCACAATTCAGATTTGTGCTGCCCACTGCACTTAACACACCTGGGAGGGTGGTGGCAGTAAGATTTTGTGTGCCCATATGCCTGAAGTTGTGGCACTGGACGATATCGCGTTTGGGATACGGTTTTTCAACCTGTACCCTTGTGTAGTACAGGTTTGTTAGGTCGTATATCTTCTCAATTCCAGGTGTCTTCTCGAGTTCAACAAAGAACAGTGGTAATGCTGTTTTTATTTTTTCATCCTGTTGCCTATCCTCACGCAACACGTTTGTTATTTGGCGAACTTTGTATCCGAGAGCTGAGAGTTCTTCTTCTATTTCGTCTGCTGGTGTGGTTGGGTGCAAATTTTTGATCACCACTCTGAGTGATCGTTCCTGCTTCAATTGGTAGGTGTGGAAGTCTGCCTTAGTTTCTCCTAAGTATTTAACTATTGCTCGGTATGTTTCGGGAGTGTCTTTTGTGTCCCGGGACCGATTGAGGCACGTGTATTTGCCTGTACCTACAATTTTATTCAATTGGGTACACATTAATTTAAAGTCATTAATATTTTGCACGAATAGCTGGTGGCTTGGGCTGTGTGGGCGTTTTGTTTACGTCCATTTCATCAGTTTGAATATTTTTCAACGCCTCAAAGGTGTTGGGCGTGAAGAAAGGGGAAACTTCGACGGTGTCTTTTTTAGATGTACTGGCCTGTGGAGGTATCTCTTCCATAGAACTAGCGGCAGAGGAGGTTATTTGTATGTTCCTGTTTGAACGTCTCGGTTTTCACTTTACAGGCGATTGTGTCGGGGTCGGACCTAGTGACCTAGATCTTTTTTTTTTATTTTGTGACATCAGTTGTTGATAAAACCTCATTTTATCATAACAACGGTTTTGCTAATAAATTAGATACGTAGCGCCGGTGAGATTCGATCTCACAACTACAAGCGGCGTGACACCGGGTCTTGGCTCTGAGCCAACAGAGCGTTTGGCTCAGAGAGCCGATCACTTGATGTTATCTCCGTTCCGTGTATAGCTAAAGGTATAGCGTCCAAAATGGCCGACCTCTCTCTGTCCGAAATCAGTTGTTGCACTAAACACAAATGTAACAAGTGACTCACTCACCTCCTGTGGGCTCCTTCGTGAGCTGGTCACATAAATTGCCTGCTAGAGCAATTCTATGTCTGATTCTGGCCTATAAGCGGTAGTAAACAGTATGTGAAGTACGAGCGAAGTAGAAAGCTGTTGTAAATGGTAGCGCATGCACAAAAACTACAGTTATATTCTACGATCGTAATTTTATCAGTCAAGAAACACAAGATAAGCTACTCGGCACGAGAGGCAATTTTTTGGAAAACGTATTACTAACGAAATAATTCTGATGAACCATTATTTTTTTAAAGTAAAAAGCAGCACCTAACACATAAACCCTGGATATTCGTGTACTGAAAAAAAGAAAATGTTTTATTTGTTAGAGTGGTCAAAAGTATTATTTTTAAAGTCCTACAGCATTACTTGTGTTACGTTTTTTGTAATTAATTTAAATCTTCCGCAATTCGTATGTATCGGGTTAAAATATCTACCACAAATAATTAAGATCTCGTTTTACAATTTTTAGTGTTTGAGGGTCTGTACAGTTCCACAAGCAATCATCTATATAGGGCAGTATCAATGTACCAACTGCTAATATTCATTTATAATCATATATAACCATAGGGTGATATTAGGTTTAAAAGGATAGATAAACCCTCCAGATGTTTAATTCTTTAAAAAAAAAATAAGTTAGAACCAAACACAATTTTGTAAATTTTTTAATCATATTTTCAAGATACTCTTCATGATTTACTTGTTTACCCAGTTTTCACCATTCGTTATATTTTGTCACTAACGAATGTAACACACCTGTATTTAGGTCTAGTACGTTTTTTTTTTGTTTTTTTTCTTTCATAGATCCTTTAAATTTACAGATAATTATAGATCCTGAGGCGAATCTATTTACAAATGATTTTGGTATATCCTGTAGCATCGCTACATTATATACAGGTTTTGTTATTTTATACAAAAAATATATAATGAATAAACAAGTATAATTATAGATTTTTTGATCAAACTTAAATCTTACTTATATACTAATTCTTAACTTAATTTTCCCCCTACAGTCTGTTGCCATCGATGCGGGTGGTGGGGTCATAGTGTTAAACACTGGAACGAGTCAAAAACGTTGATGTGTCTCCGGCAGATGAACTCACCCACCGACGGCACACCAAGCAACGGGTGCAGGTCAACGTTCCTTAACCCCTCGAGAGGGGTACGTCTGACCACTTTTCGCATGATCCCATTTTGGATATGCTGGAGACATTTGGCTGTATTGTCAGTTAAGTTGGTAAATAGTGGGGCACCGTACAGAAGAGCTGGCCGGAGGACACATTTATATATCATCAATTTGAGACGAAGCGACTGGTTGGGTGAAGTTAGCAAGTGCAATAGCCGGTAAGGCCTGTGTCGTACTTTTTATATTTTATTACTAAAATGAGTAGAGAAATGGAGATGTTTATCTATTTTTATACCCAGATAGTACATTGAGAAAGGTAATGAGTTCTCTTGCCCTCCTATACTATACGATTTTGGCAAGGATTTGTTCCCCTTTTGGAAGGAGAAGATTACGCAGTCGGTCTTCCCGGCGTTTACACTGATGGGCGTTATCAGGGACAGACTCTCAGAACATCAGTCTAGTACGTATTTTTTTTTCTTTCATAACCCCTTTAAATTCACAGATAATTATATATATATATATATATATATATATATATATATATATATATATTTATATATATAAGTTAAGTCCAGGCGCCGCTAGTGCCCAGCCTTAATCCCCAAACATATGTTATCTGTATATGTTTACAGGTAATACCTGTAGATAGAGGTATCTTGGTCTAAATAAAGCAGTCTTGTTATAACGTTCTACGTGTTCTTATTACCAACCTTTCTTAGCTTGTAATTCAATAAACATTAACTGGTGCCGAAACCCGGGAACCGTGGAGAAAGAGAGTTATCGAGTGCGAGCGTAATTTGTTTTTGTTTTTTTTTCTTCTATACGCAAAAGAGAGAAGATGACTGAAGGAGGAGTTTTGAGACAGCCCGTCTTGAATCTCGTAGAGGGAGCAGATATTAGAAGAGTGGGAACTATGCCAGAAGTTCATGCCACGGCGCTCGCGCTGATGAGGGTAAAAGCGATGAATACCCAGGATCTGAGGAAGGCTGTTGCGGAGCTGGAGAGATTCACTGGGGAACTGGGTGAGCTGAACCATTTCCTAAAAGGAGGAGACCGTCTCACAGCTTTAATTGGAGCCAAAGTAGAAGAAAATTTAATAGATCCCAGAGACGCGGAATCGTTGAAGGCGGCCCTGATATGTCAGGTCAAGAGAAGTATACTGAATCAAATTCAGGCAGATGAAGAAACCCCGTGGGAATTAATTTAGATGAGATTGAAGAAGGCGTGCGGAGGAGGACGATGGACTCCCGAGGAGGACATATTCCAAATGTTTAGGGAGACAAAGTCCCCAAGACAAAGTAACGGGCAATATGCTGCGGGGTTAGTAGTCCGTTTCAATAAGATAACGGAGAAGATGAGAGAGTCGATTAGCGTAGAAGAGGTGGAGGGTAGAATGGGATTCTTATCCACAATTCTAAAAGTGCAACTGGCCAAGAAGACAGGAAGAAAGGAAGGATTCTCTGATGAGCGCTCGTTCTCGGAGTGTGCACAATCAATGATCGACACTAGTGCCAAGGAGGAAGAAGTGAGGGTGCAAGACGTCGACAATGAGTGGAGCCGAGTTGCATACAAAAGAACCCGGACCCTGAAACCAACCTGGAGGAGACCAGAAACGTCCGTTATTGGCAGAGACAAGGGAACGACAGGAGAAAGAAGATTTAGAGGAACGAGACCGAGGTATGCCCCGCCCAGGGAAGAAAGAAAATGCCACGGATGTAGGAAGGCAGGACATTTAGTGGCACAGTGTCCTCGAACGAAATGTTTTGAGTGTGGCGAGGAAGGACACATCGCGAGGCATTGCCCATATATCTTCCGGAGGAGAGAAAACCAACGACCAGAACCAATGGAGGTAAACACTCAAGAAGTAAGAGAGAGACGGAGCATGACACATGGGGAGAGTGGATCATCAGAAGATGAGTCATCAGGGACTTCGGAAACTGAAGGAGAAGAAGCGAGGCGAAGCAGAAACAGGAGACAGACAGGGCAGAAGGTCGAGTCACGTAGATGGGAGCAACGTGATGAAGCCTGAAGAGCGTGTCGGCAGAGAGGCGACCGCATCCTGAGATGTAATGCAATTCGGGAGAGGATGTGTGCGTTGCCAATAATTAGGGTCAAAGGAGGAGAGATGTGTCTGGTTGACACGGGAAGCACCAACACCATCATGTCCCGCGGAGCGCTGGAGAGGCTGTATGGCGGAGAGAGGGCACTCCAGATTCAGGTATGTAATTGTAGTTTAATCACCTTGGGAGGCCCTTGCGAGGTAGTGGGAGAGTTAGTCATAGGGCTAAATAGGTGGGCGAAGAAAGGGGGAGATCTAAAGATACATATCGTAGGAAACATGCCGCGGGAGTACCAGGTGATAGTTGGGTGCGACATGTTGGGGAAGGTAGGCGCGCGTGTGGAGAATATCGGGGAAAAATGGAACATTAAGTTGGAGAAAGTGGAATATAAATGTCAAGGGACTATATGGGACGGAAGAGCGCGGATAGGGGCGGTTAATAAAATAGAGGGCTGGAGGGAAGGCCTACAGAGGGAGTTTGAGGATATTTTTTACGTAGAGAGAGACACGCTAGGAGCGACTGGGAAGACGGTCCACGAGATCCAGTTAAAGAAAGAACGCGTCACATACGTGAAAGAGAGACGATATCCGCAGGCGCTACGTAGGCATATTAGAGAGGAGCTAGAGAGTCTCAAACGGCAAGGGATTATAATTGATAGCACTTCGCCCTATAACAGTCCTCTATGTGCAGTGAGGAAGAAAAATAGACCTGGGGACGAGACGGAGAAATACAGGGTAGTTATCGATTATCGGAAGTTAAACGAGAACACGACGGACGAGAAGTATCCTATTCCCCGATTTGAGGACATATTAGACAGATTGAACGGGGCAACAATATTTAGTACCCTAGATCTAAAGGCAGGCTATCACCAGATCAAGATGAGTGCGAACGACCAAGACAAAACGGCCTTTACATTTGAGAGGGGGCATTATCAATTTACCAGGATGCCATTTGGACTGAAAAACGCCCCGATTAGGTAATCGAAAGGTTTCGAGTTGAAAGGTTTCAACGCCTAATGGATGAATTTTTGAGGGAAATAGACGAAGCGGTATGTCAGGTCTACATGGACGATCTGTTAGTTTTCAGCAGAACGGAGGCAGAGCACGTTGAGCACCTAAGAAGTGTATTTCAAAGAGTCCGCGAATTCGGATTAAAATTGTCCATGGAGAAGTCTCTGTTGGGGAAGAAAAAAATCAATTTTTTGGGCCAGACCATCTCACAGGAGGGGGTTAAGCCAGACTCTACGAAGGTCGAGGCGATTAGAAGGATGGTGGTGCCCACAGATGTAAAGGGGATCCGTCAACTTTTAGGGACGCTTAATTATTACAGAAGATTTGTGCTGGACATGGCGGCATACCTGGTGCCTATTAATAATTTACTGCGAAAGGGAGCTAGGGTGGTAATTACCCCAATCATGGAGCAGAACATCCGGAAATGTATGTCTAGCTTACAAGAGGAACCTATATTAGCATTTCCCGATTTCCAACATCCCTTCACAATCACCACTGATGCCAGCGAATACGCACTGGGGGCAGTGTTGTCGCAGGAGAGAGACGGTGGGGAGCGCCCGGTGGCGTACGCTAGTCGACGGCTCACAGAAACGGAAGCGCGGTATAGTGCTCTAGAGAGAGAGCTCCTAGGTATCGTCTGGGTTATAGACCATTTCCGCCCATATGTCTTCGGCAAAAAATTCCGTGTTCACACCGACCACAGACCCCTACAATGGGTAGGAAAGTTAAAGGAGTCCTCGGCACGGGTCACGAGGTGGAAAGAGTTTTTGTCCCAGTACAATATGGAGATCATATATAAACCCGGGAAAGAGAACGTAGTGGCAGACTGGCTGTCCAGAGCCATTACTGTGAATGCATTGGAAGAAGGGAAACCATCCGGGGAAATCCAACAGTTTCTCCGGGAATGGACACCCGGGGAGGATGGAAGCCTCGATAAGCGAGGAGATAGCGAAGGTGAGGAAACCCTTGAAGAGGAAGGTTCCACCGCCGAAAGACCTGTTGAAATGGAAGTAACAGAAGGGATCGTGAACGACAAAAGACGGCAGATCATTTGGAAATCCACCTCAGGGCGGCTGCAGATCGCATATGACAGTTATGGGAGAAGTAAAATCGCGACGATTTGGTCGCCACCAGGGGTTAGGAACGACCAAATTTGCCGTGCATTGAAAGATGCCTCGGAACCCGGAAAGACCCATCATGTATTTGTAGGGAATGCCACTATTTGGGAGAAAATTCGTAGACTCTGGCGAACGGAACAACTTGGAGTGGATAGGATATTTATTCGGTGCACGTCGATGGTGGAGACACTCAAAGACAGAGAACAGCAGCTGGAAGTGACGCTGGCCTATCACCAAGGAAAAACGAACCACCGTGGAGTTCAGGAAACGTTGCAAGCGTTGCGGCGGAGGTACTTTTGGTGGGGAATGAAAAAGAGCATACAAGAAATGATAGGGGCATGTGCAGTTTGTCTCACTACGAAGTATGACAGACATCCGCCAAGGGGGCAACAAGAAGAATCGCCCACCGCCGAGACACCGTTGAGTGACTTACAAGTGGATACCTTCACTTGGAGGGGGTATAAGTGGGTTACCACAATCGACAGCTTTAGCAAAGTGGCCATGGCACACCCGGTGCAAGATCGGTCATCAGACGCGGTAATGCTGGCATTAAATACCTGGTTCCAGTTTTAAGGAGTACCAGACCGGATCTCGTCGGATGGGGGCAGAGAATTTGACAATGCCAACATCCGAAAAGAAATGAAGACTCCCGATGTCTCTTGGCATCTTAATACCCCAGGGCACCCTAAGAGTAGAGGAGGGATAAAAAGATTGCACAGCACCCTGAGTGACCACCTGCGGGTATATCTCGCGGAAAAGGGTCTGCCGGCGAATGAGGCAATGCCGAAGGCGGTGGCCACTTACAATCATTCGATCCACACCGCGACGGGGTTCTCCCCGTTCGAGATCCTCTTTGGGCTGCACAAAAGACGGAGAAATGGGGCAGAGACGGTAGCAGACAAGGGAATGGCGGAGAAAATGGCGAGTAATACTGTCGGTTTGAGGAAAATATGCGACAAAGTCCGAGAAAGGATAACGAGGGACAAAGCGAGACGAGTGGAACGGGAAAACCTCAAAGTCCGGGATCGAATGGGGGAACTTAAAATCGGGACTATCGTCTATAAAAAACTTTCTTACCTTGTAATTCAATAAACATTAACTTATATATATTTATATATATATAAATATATATATATATATATATATATATATATATATATATATATATATATATATATATTTATATATTTATATATATTGAAACCTACCTCATATTTTACCATTTTATTTTTCTAATTTATTTGATCAATTTACCTAATTTGGTAGGTCCGTCATGAGATCTTTAATTCAACTTATTTTTTATGTCTTCGACATAGGAAATTATCCCGATTGAATCGCCCGATCTCAAGGCTAATGTTATAGTTATTAATAAATTGAGAAACTGGGAATTGTGAAATATATACAAATAAAATGATTATAACAAATAATTATAATTATATAGAGTGCTGACATTAATTATATAAAAAAAATATTCAATTCCTTTTGAACAAGGATAGTTACTACTAATTAGTTATATAAAAAAAATGAAAATTGAGCTCAATCCCTTTCAATGGATCCATAATAAAAAAACAATATCAATATCACCCAATCGATGATATCCGTGTAATCTTCTTCTTCTTCTTCTTCTTCTTCTCCTCTGCTTGTGTTGATGACCGTCAACGGAACGGGAGCTTGCTCTGCTTTGCTCTCTGGCTGTTAGCTAAGACTGACTAAGACTCGCCCTTCATCTCATCCCCACTCCTAAGAGCACAAAGGGATGATGCTTACCAGCTGGAAGGGTTGCAGGCCATGATATTCTCAAATATCATGAATGTTACAATGTTACAATATATACATATATATATGTAAGTTTCGAATTCAGAAACTTAAAAGGAGGAGGAGGTTCTCAGGGTATAAATCGAACACTTGCAGATGCAGTTTAGAACTGTAATATTAAACATATGAACACATTAGCTAGCGCTACAAATATAACAATAAACCAATAAAACTTATAACTAACCTGAATCAATAAAATTGTCGATACTTAGAGTTGACCATTGTCTTAACAAGTGTACCCATATCAGGAGGTTACAACTAAGCGTCCTTTGATAGTAGCGCTCTCTGTCGGGACATCTCACATATGTGCCGAAGTTTGGCGGTTACGTTCAAACTTACATCCCCCCTTTTTGAGACAGAGGGTAATAAAGCCCTTTGGAATAAGGCACAAGCTTACTAGCATGAAATAAGTTTGACTCCTTTTTACGAAATCTACTATCTATTAAAAATATTACCTCTGAGATTTTCTGTTTTATTTTGAAAGGTCCTACTCTGATCGCATCTAATTTATCTCTATTCAATTTGTTACTGTTTTGTACATATACAAGGTCTCCAACTTCGTATTCAAACTTTTTAACATTTTTATCATAATACTTTTTATTTTGGTTATGTGTCTTTTCTGAGTTTTTATAAGCTATTTCCCTATTATTTTCTAAATTTGTAATTTTATTTTCATTTAGTTCATCAGGTACAAATGATGCATCTATTCCAGTTAATAAGTAATTGGGGGTAAACCCAGTAGAACTATGTATCGTGTTATTGTATTCCTCGATACACTTTTCTGCTACTATTGGCCACGATTTATCTCTATTTGCATGAATTTTGCACCTTATTCTGTTAACTAGTGTTTGATTTGTCCTTTCATTTAATCCATTAGAAAATGCACAATCTACTGCTGTAAAAATTAATGTTATCTTTTGTTTATTTACATATTGTTTAAATTGTGCTGAATTTATACCAGGATATTGATCTGTTAATAATGTTTTTATATTTCCAGCTTTTTCTACTTTCTTGATTAGATTAATAAAATCTTTTGCTATTTGTGTTTTCGAGGTGCTGATATATGCGTACCTTGTGAAATGATCTACTACCAGGTGTAGATATTTTATTGTACTTTTATTCCCTTTAAATCCTCCTATTGTATCTAAAGATATTATATCTAGTGGTTCTTTTGCTGGACCAAGTTGAGACAAGGGAGCCTTAAAGCAACCTATTCTTGACTTATTTTTGATACATGTTTCACAAGATCTGCAAATTAATCTTATATTTTTATACATATTTTTAAAATAAAATTTTTTTCCTATTGTTAAAATTAATTGTTTCATTCCTATATGACCTTGATCTTTATGTACACTTTCAATAAGTGAAATACCAAATTCTTCTGTTATCCATATTTTCTCACTCTTATTCAGTATTTTGTAAATTATATTATCTTTAATTATGCATTTGTCATCCAATTTTATTAGCTTTTGATTTTCTTTTAAATCTTCCAGTTTTAATAAATTTGATGTTTTAATCGCAGAGTTATCATCTGTTTCTTCATTTGATTCTAAAACTGGATTTCTGGATAGACAATCTGCCTCCAAATTTTCTTTACCTGGATTATATACAATCTCAAAGTCAAATTGTGAGATATAGTTTAAAATTTGTAGTAGTTCTGGATCATTACTTTTCTTCACATTAAAATTTTCTAATGGTCTGTGGTCTGTAAATACCACAAATTTTTTTCCTATCAGATAATATTGCCAGTAAAGTATAGCTTCTTTAATAGCTAAACATTCTATAAATATTGCTTTTTTTGTTTTCTGAGCGTTTGTCAATTTTTTTGAAAAGAAAAATACTGACTTTAGAGATTTGTCTTCTTGTGGTTGTTTTAGAATTGCTCCAACTCCTTCAATACTTGCATCAGTGAATATGTATGTTGGAGATTCTGGATCAAATATTGCTAGCGCAGGCGCTGAGCATAAGTATTTTTTTGTTGTCTCGAAACAATCTTTACATTGTTTTGACCAGTGAAAATCTACATTTTTTCTTAATAAATTTCTTAAGGGATCTAGCAAAATAGTATGTTTTGGTATATACTCCAAATAGAAGTTTATTTTTCCTAAAAATTGTCTAACCTGTTTCTTTGTTTGAGGTACTGGAAACTTTTTAATTGCTGTGAGATTGTCATTCATTGGTTTTATATAATTATTTCCTATTTCATGGCCCAGATAAGTTATCTTGTTTTGTGCAAACTGACACTTTGATTCATTTAATTTAAATCCTTGTTTCTGTAGTGCTTTTAACACTAATTCTACATGTTTTACATGGTCCTCATAATTCTTCGAATGAATCAATACATCATCTATGTAGTTTACAGCAAACTTATCTAGGTTATTTCTTCTTATCACACTTGACAAGACTCTTTGAAATATAGCCGGAGCAGACTTCAAACCATATGGCAAGCAATTCCATTGCCAATGACCATGATGGGTTACGAAAGCCAATTTATATTTATCCTTTTCACGCACTGGTATCGACCAAAACGCCGAATTTACATCCAATTTTGAAAAAAATTTACAGTTTCTGGCGCGTACTGTCAGATCATCAATCCTAGGAAACGGTTGACTTTCTGGCACAATTATTTTATTTAGTTCCTTAAAGTCAATACAAAAGCGTGATCTTTTTCCTTCTTCATTCTTAAATACCATCGTGACAGGAGCTGCATAGGGACTGCTTGATTCTTCAATTAAACCAGCTTTTAATAATTCATCCACTTGCATTTCAATTTCAATTTTGTCTTGAAATGAGCACCTGTATGGTTTCTTTGAAATATATCTATTTTGTATTAATTTTACTGTTGCTTCATAACCTTTTATTTTTCCTATGTCGAATTTTGACTTAGCAAAAATGTCCTTATTTTTTTGTATAGTATTTTCTATCTTGTTTATATCTGATATTTCAGTCTTATTAATTTGCCGATCTTTTTGTTTTGTTATCTCTTTTTGAGTTATTATTAAGTTTTCATCTTGACATAGTTTGAATTTTTTTATTAAATCTAATCCTAATAGAAAATCATCTTTAAAATTAATACTTTTCACAATAAAAAACTGAAAATTTTCTTCAATATTACCGATTTTAATTCTTAATACAACCGTACCCTCTGTTTTTGCTACTCCTGTTACCCCTTTTATATTATCTCTCCCACCTATTATTTTTTTAATATCTTTATTATTATTTAAAAATTCATAATTTATCAAAGAAATATTAGATCCAGAGTCATAAAGACCAATAGCTGGATTTCGATTAGCGAGAAATTTTATTTTAATAAGTGGGAGGACTACTCGTTTTTTGCCCCTTCAGAGCTTGCTATCATATCTTGAACTTCTCCATTATTTGTAACCTTAATATTCTCATTTTTTATTTTTTTCAATTGTTTATCTTTTAAACGACACAAACTCTCTAAATGAAATCTATTTTGAAAACCTAATTTTTCACATATTGTACATGGTTTTTTCTCGCTTGAACATTTTTGTGTTTCTTTCTCTTTTTTTCTTTCATTTAACTTACCAAATTGTTTTAATTTTGCCATTAAATTTTCCATACTTACAATTGACTTTCTTTCTAATTTATTTTGTATAAAATTTGGTAAGTTAATTACAATCAGATTAATTTGAGTATTTAGTGAGATACTTTCATCTATTTCTAACAATAAACTTCTTTTCTTTAACGCATATTCTAACAGGAAACCATTTAAATATTTAAAATTATATGCATATGTTATATCGGTCCAGGACTGTGGAGAGAAGGTCTCAATAAAGGAATTATTCCAAGCTTCCCAATTAAACATTGAGTTCTGTTTCCAGAATATATTATACCAATCTAATGCAGACTTTTCTAAGAATAATCTTAGAGCTTCTGCATATTTGTCTTGAGTAATCCCCACTCTAGCACACTCCTGAACGAATAAATTTAGCCATACATTAGCATTTAAATTTTCACCATTAAATTTTTCTATAACCATATCTTTAACCCGAGAACACATATGTTTTTCTACGGTACCTGTTATAGCATTGTTTATGTTAGGTATAACCTCTTCTAAATATTCATCATAAAATGTAACATTACCTTCTACATCCAAATAAATGTTGCTGAGCTCTACAGTCATTGTTATTACTATTTTTCGAAATTTGTTTCGAATTCTCAAACTCTTCACCACATTCTTCACTACTGCAGTATCGAAGAGTTGTTTGTGCTGAGTGCTAGACTGTTTATCTTTTGGAAATACAAAAATTTCCGGTTGGCCAACCAGCTGAATCGTCATAACTTTCACGACCGTGGTTCTGGAATCTTCACCAGCTTCTGAGATGACATGAAATTTCGCCTTTGTCTCCATTGTATTGATTTGTAAGTTTCGAATTCAGAAACTTAAAAGGAGGAGGAGGTTCTCAGGGTATAAATCGAACACTTGCAGATGCAGTTTAGAACTGTAATATTAAACATATGTACACATTAGCTAGCGCTACAAATATAACAATAAACCAATAAAACTTATAACTAACCTGAATCAATACAATTGTCGATACTTAGAGTTGACCATTGTCTTAACAAGTGTACCCATATCAGGAGGTTACAACTAAGCGTCCTTTGATAGTAGCGCTCTCTGTCGGGACATCTCGCATATGTTCCGAAGTTTGGCGGTTACGTTCAAACTTACATATATATATATATATATATATATATATATATATATATATAAGTTAACGTTCGTGAGAACTAGAACAGTAAGAAAAGATCGAGAAAGAGGTAATAGAAATAAATAGGGCAAGCGATAGTATAAGACTGCTTTATTCATAGCTCTTAATCCCATACACATACACTCGGAATGTTTACATCCCGATGTTTTGGTATTAAGACTGCGTACCAACAGTGCCCAGGCCTTAACTCCCCCCCGCCAGTTTACGCACACTCCCTCGTAAACTCTAAGTCCGACCCGAGTGTACAATCAGGTGGCTCGGGTTCTTAAGGGCCAAGGCCAGCGCACCCAATACACAATCTATAATCCATCACACTACTAAAGACACATTTAAACAAGTAAAATAAAATATAAATGTACAAAACAAAATAATAAAACCTCCTATAAAATAATAATACTATAAAAACTAAGAACAGAACTCTCTGTCTGAATGTCACATATATTAACAATATGACCTATAACAACACAATTACTTGCTTCGTGTCGGATCGAGGACACACCAGTTTACTCACCCCCCCCCCCTAGAGTGGGAGTTTAAGTTGTTCAATGTGAACCGTCCGCCGTTTCCTTGGGTGGTCCACACTCTCGATAGTTACAAGATTGTGTTCTCGGATCACAACAACCTTGAAAGGGCCTTCATATCGGACCGGCTCTTTACTCCGATTCGAACCTAATTTCCTATAAACGACGGTCCCGATCGTAATCGACCCCATTCTGTCCCGGACTTTCATATTTGCCCTCGCAACGCGTTTGGTTTTTTCCCCCGATATACGATCGCGCACTGTACGCCACATTTTTCCCAGCCGCATGTGGGTATTCACGAGCTGTTCCGTGCTCCCTTCATCCGCCACCGTCTCTGCCCAATTTCGCGGTCTCGCGCGTAACCCAAAGATAATTTCAAACGGCGCAAATCCCGTGGTGGTGTGAATTGAGTGGTTATACGCCGCCACCGCCATTGGCATCGCAACATTAGCTGACAGCCCCTTATCGACCTGGTATACCCGCAGGTGATCGCTGAGGGTGCTGTGCAGGCGCTCAACGTTTCCTCTACTTTTGGGATGTCCCGGGGTATTAATATGCCATACCACGTCTCTATTTTTCATCTCAGCGCGAACTTTGGCGTTGTCGAACTCTCTCCCACCATCCGACGAAATGCGCTCGGGGATGCCATAAAATTGGAACCACAAGTTGACGGCATGCAGAATAGCATCTGCCGATTTGTCCCGCACCTCGTATGCCATAGCCACCTTACTAAATGTGTCGATTGTAGTGACCCTTTTGAATCCACGCCACGTAAACGTGTCGATTTGTAAATCGATCAGTGGCGACTCTGTTGTGGGTGTCTCCTCCTGTCGTCCTTGTGGTGGATGGCGGTCATATTTGGTTTTCAGGCAGATTTCACAAGCCCCTATGATCTCCTGGATGGTCTGCCGCATCCCCCACCAAAAATGTCTCCTCTGTAGCGCCTGCGTTGTCTCTTGCACGCCACGGTGATTCGTCTTCCCCTGGTGGTACGCAAGTGTGACCTCCCGCTGTTACTCCACGTCACGCAACGTCTGAACCGCCGATAGGCACCTCATAAACGTGCGGTCGATTCCTAATTGCTCGCTCTGCCACAATCTTCTAATTTTCTCCCAAATCGTCGCGTTACCGACAAATAGGTGGTACATTTTTCCCGGTTTGGAGGCATCTTTCAGTGCCTGGCAAATTTGCTCTAGCCTCACTCCCGGCTCCGACCAGATCGTCGAAATTGTGCTTCGACCGTATTCGTCGTACGTCACCGTCATCAGGCCCGAAGTTTTTGTCTTCCAAATGATTTGGTGACGTTTGTCGTTGATAATCTCCTCAGACGTTCTCATGTCTCGTGGTCTTTCTCCAACAGACTCTTCTGATGTGGGGCTATGTCTCGCGCCACCATCTTCCCGCAGATCGGTACTTCCTTCTTCTCCTGGCGTCCACTCCGCAAGGAATTGTCGACTATTCCCTGATTTCTCGCCATCCTCAATAGCATTCGTCATAATGGCACGCGACAGCCAGTCTGCCACGACATTATCCTTCCCTGGCTTATACACAATCTCCATATTGTATTGCGACAGAAACTCCTTCCACCGTGTCACGCGTGCGGATGATTCCTTTAATTTCCCACCCATTTCAGCGGTCTGTGATCGGTGTGGACTTTAAATTTTCTCCCAAATACGTATGGGCGGAAGTGACCAATGGCCCAGATGATACCCAGTAGTTCCCGTTCGAGGGCACTGTACCTAGCCTCCGTGTCAGTCAACCTTCTGCTCGCATATGCTACCGGCCTCTCCCCATCGATTCCCTTCTGGGACAATACCGCTCCCAAGGCGTACTCACTTGCGTCCGTTGTGACAGTAAACGCCTTCTCAAAATTTGGAAATGCCAAGATAGGTGCTTCTTGCAACCGTTCCATACATTTCTGGATATTTTTCTCAATTAGCGGCGTGATTATCACTCGTGCCCCTTTGCGTAATAAATTACTAATAGGGACCAAGAATTCCGCCATATCCGGAACGAAACGGCGATAATAATTTAGCGTCCCCAATAACCGCCGAATGCCTTTAACATCTTTTGGCACCGCCATTCTCCGGATCGCATCTATTTTCATGGAGTCTGGTTGGACTCCCTGCCGAGATATAGTATGTCCCAGAAAACTAATGGTCTCCTGACCCAGGGACGACTTTTCTATCGATAATTTCAGCCCAAATTCCTTTAACCTCTTAAAAACACTCCGAAGGTGTTCTATATGTTCCGGTTCGGTACGGCTGAAGACTATGAGGTCGTCCATATAGATCTGGCAGATGTTCTCATCAATTCCGCTCAGGAGTTCATCCAATAGCCGCTGGAATGTTATCGGGGCGTTTTTCAAACCGAACGGCATCCTTGTAAACTCGTAATGACCTCGTTCGAATGAAAACGCCGTCTTATGCTGATCATTCGCATTCAGTCTAATCTGGTGATATCCCGCTTTCAGATCTAACGTACTGAAGATTTTCGCTCCACTCAGCCTATCCAGTATATCCTCAAAGCGTGGAATATGATATTTCTCGTCTAGAGTGTTCTCATTGAGCTTTCTAAAGTCTATAACTACTCTGTAATGATCTTCTTCGTCGCCTGGTCTATTTTTTTTTTTCACCGTCCACAGGGGACTATTGTACGGCGAAGTGCTATTTCTGATAATCCCTTGACGCTTTAATTCGTCGATTTCCCTCCGGATGTGTTGACGAAGTGCTTGAGGATATCGCCTTTCTTTAACGTATGTTACGCGCTCTACTTTTAGAGGTATCTCGTGCTCTGTCTTCCCTGTTGCTCCTAACAGATCTCCCTCTACGAAAAAAATGTCTCTAAATTCGTCACGCAGCCTCTCCCTCCAATCCTCTACTCTCTTTACCGCCCCAATTCGTACCTTTCCACCCCGTACTGTCCCCTGACTCCGATACGTTAAATCCCCTAATCTAATCCTCCAGTTTTTCTCTTCGTTCATTATGCGCGCGCCTACCCGTCCTAACAAATCGCATCCCACAATTATTTGATAGTCACGCGTCATCTCCTCTACGACGTGCACTGTTATTTCCCCTCCTACATTCGCCCATTTTTCTAGTCCTACCACCGCCTCTCCCATCACTTCGCAGGGTCCCCCCAGAGTGAGTAGTTTACAATCACATACCTTAATCTGGTGTGTACTCGCTCCTCCACACAGCCTCTCTAGTGCACTACGCGACACTATCGTATTGGTGCTACCTGTGTCTATTAAGCACCTCTCCCCCTTCTCGAACTCAATAATTGGCAACTCGCACATCCCTTTCCACGCCGTATTACATATTAGGATGTGGTCGCCTCTCTGCTGCCACTCTCCTCAGGCTTCTACGTGCCGCTCCCATCGACGCGATTTATTCTTCTGCTTCTCCTGTTCTCCGCTCCTGTGGCGCCCTGGCTCGTCTCCCTCAGTTTCCGATGTTCCCGATGAATCATCAGCTGACGATCCTGTGTCTCTGGGGGTTGTTCTACGCCTCTCACGAACTTCTTGGGCGTTGACCTCCATAGGTTCTGCCTTATCGAATTCCCTTCTTCTGTATACGTACGGGCACTGTCTTGCGATATGCCCTTCCTCCCCGCACTCGAAACATTTCGTTCTAGGGCACTGTGCCACCAAGTGACCCGTCTTACCACATCCGTGGCACCTCCTCTCTTCTCTACGAGGCATATATCTAGGCCTTGCTCCTCTGAATTTCTTTTCTCCGGTCACCCCCCTATCTCTACCCGTAAACGCTGTTTCGGGTTTCTTCCATACGGTCTTTCGGGTCCTGATTTTTTTATAAACGACCTGGCTCCAGTCACTCTCGTCTTCTCGGATACGCAATTCTGCTTCCCTAGCGCTGGCGTCGATCATCGTTTGCGCGCACTCTAGGAAAGAGCGTTCGTGAGCGAATCCCTCTTTTCTTCCCGTTTCCTTGGCCAGCTGCACCTTCAATATTGTTGACAGGAAGCCCATCCGGCCTTCTACTTCTTCCGCGCTAAACGTCTCTCTCATCTTTTCGGTAACCTGATTGTAACGGACTACCAGACCTGCGGCATACTGTCCGTTACTCTGTCTCGGAGACCTCGTTTCCCGAAACATCTGAAAAATATCTTCCTCAGGGGTCCAACGCCCCCCTTCATACGCTTTTTTTAGTCGCGCCTTTACCACTTCCCATGGGGTTTCCTCGTCAGCTTGGATCTGATTCAGGATGCTTCTTTTTACTCGACATATCAAAGCCGCGCTCAGTGATTCCGCGTCCCTGAGGTCCAGCCATTGCCTTCCACCTTTGTCCCGATTAACGCTGTGAGGCGGTCTCCTCCCTTTAAAAAGTGATTAAGTTCACCCAGCTCACCTGTAAACTTCTCCAGATCCGAAATCGCTTTTCTCATATCCTGGGTGTTCATAGTCTTCACCCTCATCAGGGCGAGTGCATTTGCGTGAGTCTCCGGTAGCAGGCCCACTCTCCTAGGTTCCGTCCCATCAACGATATTTAAGACGGGCTGTCTTAATACGCCACTTTCCGTCATATCGTCTTCTATGTGTATCGATCTAAATCGGGCCACAACAAAATTTCCCCGAACTGTGTTCCTTAATTTTTTTCCCGGGTTTCGGCACCAATTAACGTTCGTGAGAACTAGAACAGTAAGAAAAGATCGAGAAAGAGGTAATAGAAATGAATAGGGCAAGCGATAGTATAAGACTGGTTTATTCATAGCTCTTAATCCCATACACATACACTCGGAATGTTTACATCCCGATGTTTTGGTATTAAGACTGCGTACCAACAGTGCCCAGGCCTTAACTTATATATATATATATAATAATATATAATATATATACATAAACGAGGTCGTTCTCTTCATAATCGACATCTTTTGTTCGATTATCATAATAAAATTTGTTTACCTTATGTAGTTTTTGGGAGTTTTCAAAAGCTAATTTTCTATTTATTTCCAAATTATCTATGTTGTTTTTATTTAATTCTTTTGGTAAAAATGAATTTTCGGTTCCTGATAGCAAATAACTTGGAGAAAAGCCTGTGGAACTATGAACTGTATTATTATATTCGTCCACACATTGATTAGAAATTGTGACCCATGATACATTTTTATTTTCATATGTTTTGCATCTAATCCTATTGATTAGAGTTTGATTGGTACGCTCATTCTGTCCATTGGAAAATGCGCAATCAACTGCAGTAAATACTAACCGTATATTTTTTCCTTTTAAATAATTTTTAAATACTTTCGAATTTATACCTGGGTATTGGTCTGTCAACAATGTACCAATTTTGCCTCTCTTTCCAATGGTGTTAACTAAACTGATAAAGTCTCCTGCAACTTGAGTTTTTGATGTAGAAACGAATGCAAAGCGAGTAAAGTGATCAACAATTAAATGTAAATATTTTTGTGTAGAATTATTTCCAGAAAATCCACCAATTGTATCAAGCGAGATTATTTCCAATGGACATTCGGCAGGACCTAGTTGAGAAAGAGGAGCTCTAAAATTTCCAAACCTAATTTTGTTTCTAATACATGTTTCGCAACTTCTACAAATCATTTTTATATGTTTGTGCGCATTCTTGAAATAAAAGGTGGGTATGATCATTAATGACATTTGTTTTACACCTATATGGCCGTAATCAATATGCAATTTATTCAAAATAGATACACCATACGATTCAGGAAGCCAAATTTTTTTCTTTTTATTAAGGGTTTTATAAATTATATCATTTTCTTTGCTGCAATATTTATCCCAAGTTAATTGTTTTTGAACTGACAAGATGTCATTAATTGAAATGAGATTCACTATTTGTATCTTTGATTCACATTCATTACATTTCTCTGAAAGCACTGGATTTCTCGATAGACAATCAGCTTCAGAGTTATTTATACCGGGATTATATATAATTTCAAATTCAAATTGAGATATGTAATTTAACATATGCAAAAGATCAACATCACTGCAATTTTTTATATTGAAGCTATGTAAAGGTTTGTGGTCTGTAAATATAGTGAATTTCTTGCCAATCAAATAATACTGCCAATAAAGTATGGCTTCTTTGACTGCCAAGCATTCAATAAAGATGGCTCTTTTGGTTTTTTGAGAGATTGTTAATTTCTTAGAAAAATAGAATACAGGCTTTAAAATATCATTCTCTTGAGGCTATGATGTGATTCCTCAATTAAGCCTGCTATAAGTAAACTCTTTATCTGAGATTCAATTTCCAGTTTATCTGGAATCGAGCATCTATATGGTTTTCGAGCTATATATCTATTTTCAGTAAGTTTGATCTTTGCTTCAAAATTTTTTACTGTTCCTACATCAAACTTTTCTTTTGCAAAAACGTTATTAAATTTGATAAGTATGTTTTCTAATAAATCTTGCTTAGATTCAAGACAATCTAAACTTTTAGTTTTGTGAAACACCGAAAGGTTTTTATTATCTTCATCATTATTTTGTGAAATTTCAAGTTTGTGATTTTGGCATAGTTTAAAAGATTTAATACAATCCAAGCCCAACAACAAATCAGCCAAAAAACAATCATTTTCCACCAATAAAAAGGGAAAATTCCTTGTAACGTTAAATATTTTTAAGTTTAACCATACAGTGCCCTTTGAATTAATAATTCCACCCAGCGTATCAAACGTTGACATCCCACTTGTTAAATTATTTTCCTTAATGTGTGAATAGAACCGAGAATTAATTAAGGAGACATTTGCTCCTGAATCATATAAAGCAACTGCCTCTCTATTGTCGGCTAAAACGGTTATTTTAATAAGTGGGATGGTCGCTAGTTTTCCGAATGAGAAACAACTGGTTTATAGCTTATCTTATTTTCACTTTGAGAACGGGTATTAGGTGTATTGACATATCTCTTGTTTTCGTATTTGTTCTGAAACTCTTTGTTATGATTAATGGGTGAAGGTGCACTGACGTGTCTCCTGTTTTCGTGTTTATTTTGAAAATCTTTGTTATGATTTGCTGGTTGAAACTGTCTCAATTTCGACATTAAAATTTCAATCGTTGTGATTTCGCTTTTATTTAGATATGAGAGCAAATATTTTGGCAGACCAATAATTATGAAATTTATTTGAGATTCTATACTTAAACTGTTATCAATATTTAATAATAAGTTTCTCTTTTTCAACGCGTAATCTAAAAAAGAGCCATTTATCCAGTGAAAGGAATAGGCGTAACTGATATCGCCCCAAGTGGACTCACCGAAAGTCTGAGTGAAGGAATGCTCATAATATTCCCAAGACCTGACTGCAGATTTTAACATAGACTCGTACCAATCTAAAGGGGAACCTGCCAAAAAAAATCGTAAAATTTCTGAAAACTGATCCTCCCTTATGTCAAGTCGTTGGCATTCTAATTTAAATAAGGAAAGCCATGATTTGGCATTCTGACCTTTGTTTTGAAATTTTTCTAGTACCATATTTTGTGTTATCAGCTTCACATTATTCAATATAGTTTGAGGAGGATTTTTTGGCAAAGGAGAAATTTGTGGTTGGTTGGAAATGTTTAAAAGAGGAGTTAATGTAAGTTCTTCTAGATAAGTTCCATTAAAAACAAAATTACCCTCTGTATCGATGTAGATCTTTTGGAGTTCAATGTTCAAAGTAATGTTAATCTTCCTCGTTCTCCCTCTCTTATTCATAGATTGGACGACAGACTTTATTATTGATAGTTTGGCTAGTTCTGTGTGTAATTTGATTGGCATATCATCCTCATCAAAAGAAAATATCGAGTCTGTTGAAGGATATTGGATGGATTTGACCTTCACAACGGTCGTCTTTGGGTCCAAATCTGGCTCGGTAGCGAAGTGAAAAATTACCTTGATTCCTGCCATCCCTCTTATTGAATTGATTTGTAAGTTATTTATCAATAATTGTGGGATTGATAAATAATCTGCCTGGCTTGCTATTGATGCTTGTATTTCAACTGCAATAACAATACAATACAATATTAACAACTGTTTACAAATGTTATACACGAGTTTAACTGGCTTGAGAACTTTCACTGACCTGAATCAATTCAATGCCAGGATTTATAAAGGTAATAACAATTCACTACGAGTGGTAACTATCGTGCACAATGGAAACATTCACCGAACATAAAGATAGACTGACTGGCCGACATTCAGAGCAGGTTACGAATGCTCCACTTATCAATAGTATCTCCCCTGGTGTAGACTCAAGGAAGCTCCATGTAACCTGCGACTCCTAACGGCATCAGAGAGAACAAGTTTGGAACGGACATATCGTTTCAAACTTACATATATATAATATAAGTATATATATAATAATATATAATATATATATATAATATAAGTATATATATATATATATATATATATATAAGTTAAGGCCTGGGCACTGTTGGTACGCAGTCTTAATACCAAAACATCGGGATGTAAACATTCCGGGTGTATGTGTATGGGATTAAGAGCTATGAATAAAGCAGTCTTATACTATCACTTGCCCTATTCATTTCTATTACCTCTTTCTCGATCTTTTCTTACTGTTCTAGTTCTCACGAACGTTAACTTATATATATATATATATATATATATATATATATATATATATATATATATATGTATATAAGTTAATTGTCGGAGGTTAACCTTTAAGAAATAATAGGAAAGAGGGAAACGAACTACACTCTCGAACTTCTGTATAGAGACTACTTTATTGTCTTTAGCAATCCGACCTACATAGGATCATGGGTTGTTTACCTCCCATGATCGTAGTAGTTTACAACATAAACTTCCCTCTGGCTTTAACTCCTCCCTGCCAGTTCCTGACCATCCGTCGGGAACTGAAACTTAACACTAATGCTAATTATATACAGTTCTGACATAATAATTTCCTGCTCGCCTAGACCAGCACAACACTGTCTTATAATCATAAAAACAGAACATAACTTTATCCAATGTGGTACAAGCTTAAAACAATAAAATAAAAAAACATGTATCTGGCAAATGCCACCAAAAATCAAAAGAGATGTGTGCAGGAGTGAGAAAACTAGAGTCAATTTCCTATTTGGATGGCTTTCCCACTGGAAGCTTTCACTGCTCGAGATGGACAGTTCTCCTCTTCGCGGGTTCATGAACACTTTGGATGGTCACCAAATTGTGTTCACAAATCGTGATCACCCAGAAGGGACCCTCTTAATGGGACAACTCCTTACTCCTATTGGAACCAATCTTACGATACACCGTAGTGCCTATCGCAACGCACCCTTCTAGTGGTTTGACGCCCACGTTCTCCCTCAACACCCTCCTGGATTTTTCCGTGGTAATTTTCGCGTACACCTTCCCCCATAATTTCCCCAGTTCCACGCGGTTGGTGGTGAGTTGTGCGGACGTCTCGTCTTCCACCACCGTTCTACTCGTGTCTCGGTGACGCCCACGAGGTCCAAAAAGGATTTCAAAGGGTGAAAACCCGGTGGTAGTGTGAACTGAATGGTTATACGCAATGACCGCCCTAGGCATTGCCTCTGCCGGCTCCAACCCTTTGTCTGCATTGTAGACGTGGAGATGATCGCCCAAGGTACTGCGGAGACGCTCAATTCCTCCTCGGCTCTTTGGATGCCCTGGGGTATTTACGTGCCATATCACGTGCAGAGCCTTCATCTCTTTTCGCACGTCGGCGTTATTGAACTCCTTTCTACCGTCCGACGCTATCCGATCTGGGACGCCATAAAATTGGAACCAACGCCTCAGCGCGCCTAGTACTGCTTCCGATGACTTTTCCTGAATAGGGTATTCCATGGCCATTTTAATAAAGAGGTCAACCATGGTGACCCACTTGTGTCCCCGCCAAGTGAAGGTATCAACTTGAAGGTCAGTGAGCGGTGTTTGCGCCGTGGGAGTCTCAACTTGTTGTCCGGTCGGTGGGTGCCTGTCATATTTGGTACGGTGACAAACTTCGCACGCAGCTGTTTCCTGGATGGTCTTTCGCATCCCCTACTAGAAATACTTCCGCCTCAACGCCTGAGCCGTCTCTTGTTCTCCCCGGTGGTTTGTTTTGCCCTGATGGTACGCTAGCGTGATCTCCTTCTGCGTTGGCTCATCCGGGATGGTCTCTACCATCATGGTACACCGTACAAATGTTCAGTCAACCCCAATCTGCTCCACCCTCCAAAGTCGCTTAATTTTCTCTCATATGCTTGCGTTCCCGACGTAAAGAAAATGGGTCTACCCGGGTGTGGAAGCATCATTAAGCGCACGACTAATTTGGTCATTGTTCACCCCTGGAGCTGACCATATGGTCGTGGTGGTCGATTGTGGAGAACTATCATATGCTAGTTCATGGGACCGAAGATCTTCGTCTTCCAGACTATCTGGCATCGCTTATCATTGATAATTTCTTCCCACTCTTCCATGTCCGCAGGCTTGTCGTCCGTTGAGCTCCCTCCTCCTTGCCGACGGTACCAAATCCGTAGACCCTGGTTCGTGTTGGTCTTCTTCTCTCTCCAGCGTCCATTCTCGCAAGAACTGCCTTCCGTCCCTGGAGGATCCCCCCTGATCTTGGTCGAGTGCGTTGACCACCATCGCCCGGGACAGCCAGTCTGCCACGACGTTTTCCTTACTGAGCTTATATATTACCTCCAAGTTGTATTAGCTGAGGAACTCCTTGCAACGCATGACCCCCGCCGACGACTCCTTTAATTTACCAACCCACTGTACCGGTTTGTGGTCAGTGTGCACCTGGAACCTTCTCCCAAACACGTAGGGCCGGAAATGGTCTATCGCCCAGACTATCCCTAATAATTCCCGCTCTAGCGCGCTATACCTACTTCCCGCCTCGGTGAGACGCCTACTGGCGTACGCTACGGGACGGTCCCCTGTGCCCCCCCCCGCCTGTGATAGAACCGCTCCCAAGGCGTATTCACTGGCATCCGTCGTGATTGTGAACTGCTTCGTGAAGTCAGGAAATGCCAGAACCGGGTGTTCCTGGAGACGATCCATGCACTTCCGAAAATTTGCCTTGATATCTGGGGTGATGACCACCTTCTGACCTTTTTTCAGGAGATTGTTTAGGGGTACCATACAAGCCGCCATTTCGGGGACAAATCTCCTGTAATAGTTAAGCGTACCCAGCAGGCGCCGGATCCCTTTAACGTCCGACGGAACCACCATCTTCTGAATCGCTGCCACCTTCCCGGCATCGGGTCTCACTCCCTCCTTAGAGATCGTATGCCCCAAAAAATTGATAACCTCTTGGCCTAGACGGGACTTTTCGTCTGACAATTTCAAGCCAAATTGCCTCACGCGATCAAATACCATCCGCAGGTGATCCGCATGTAGTGCCTCGGTCGCACTAAATATCAAGAGGTCATCCATATATATTTGGCATACGGACTCGTCTATCCCTTATAGAAACTCATCCATGAGCCGCTGGAACGTAATGGGTGCATTCTTCAGGCCAAATGGCATCCTCGTAAACTCATAGTGGCCTCTCTCAAATGTGGATGCCGTCTTGTGTCGGTCTCTAGGGTGCATTTGAATCTGGTGATACCCCGCTTTAAAATCCAGAGTGCTAAATATCTTCGCCCCACTCAGGCTGTCCAAAATGTCGTCGAACCTGGGGATTGGATATTTTTCATCCACCGTATTCTCATTAAGTTTTCTGCAGTCCACTACGACTCTATATTTGTCTGCACTCCCACCTTCCTCATTCTTTTTCTTGAACGCCCACAGGGGGCTGTTATATGGCGATGTACTGTCCACTATAATCCCGTGCTTCTTCAGGTTGTCTAGCTCCTCACGAATGTGGTGCCTCAGAGTCTGTGGATACCTGTGCTCCTTCACATAGCACACCCTGTCTTGCTTGAGCAGAATCTCGTGTACAGTTCTACCTGTGAGCCCCAATCGCTCGCCTTCCTTGAAGAAAATATCTATGTATTTTCTCTTAAGCTCCCCTTCCCAATCTTCTGCTTGCTTTAGCGCTCCTACTCACGCCCCCCCCCATCTCGCTCTACTTCTCTCCCTAGTCCCAGGCCCCTATACCTTACCTTACCTATTCGAATGTCCCATCGTCCCTTTTCGTTCCTAACCTTTGCTCCTACTTTACCTAGCAAATCGCACCCTATTAT
Organism: Acanthosoma haemorrhoidale; assembly: GCA_930367205.1. NCBI lineage: Eukaryota > Metazoa > Arthropoda > Insecta > Hemiptera > Acanthosomatidae > Acanthosoma > Acanthosoma haemorrhoidale. Next base: position 104,043,062 of record OV884014.1, on the reverse strand, counting down.
CCCTCCATATTCCCGGGGCATCTTTTCTACCACGTGAACTGTTAAACTCTCCTTATCGCGTTCCCATTTATTTAGCCCTATTACTGCCTCCCCTTCGACCTTACAGGGGCCCCCCCAGGGTGATCAAGTTACAAGAGCATACCTGTATTTGGGGCATCCTCTCTCCTTCACACATCCTCTCTAGTGTCTCCCGACACATTATAGTGTTGGTACTCCCAGTATCCACTAGACACTTCACTCCCCTCACGACTCTGATTATAGGCAGACCGCTATCCCCGACTTTCACACTATTGTTTACTATCGTGCGGTCGCCTCTCCACCTCCACTCTGCTCAGATATCAAGTTTCCGAGGTCTCTGATGCTTCTGGCTGCGGCCTCTCTTTTCTCCGCATCTTCTGAGCGTTTATCTCCATCGGTTCAGGTCTGTTCCCGTCTCTACGTCGGCTCATATACGGGCACTGCCTGGCTACATGCCCTTCCGTACCACATTCAAAGCACCTAGTGCGTAGGCACTGTGCTACCAAATGTCCTGTTTTCCCACACTCATAGCACTTCCTGTCGTCTCGCCTTCTGGAGCGCCCCACATTTCCTCGCTTCCTTTCCCCCGCCATTAATCTTTCTCTTCCACTGTACCCCACCTCCTTCTTCTTCCATGCATTGGGCGTGGTTTTGGGCCTTCTATATTGCACTCTTCTCCAGCCCGTTTCTTCCTCGCCAACTGTGGTGTCTTCCTTTCTGGCACTGGTGTCCACCATTGAGAGAGAAAAAAAAACGTGAAGCGAAAGAACGAAAAAAAAAATAAAGAAAAGAAAATTATTACTTTTCGCTTCACCGTACTAGGTTCCCGGGTTTCGGCACCAGTTAATTGTCGGAGTTTAAGCTTTAAGAAATAATAGGAAAGAGATAAACGAACTACACTCTCGAACTTCAGTAAAGTGACTACTTTATTGTCTTTAGCAATCCGACCTACATAGGATCATGGGTTGTTTACCTCCCATGATCGTATTAGTTTACAACATAAACTTGCCTCTGGCTTTAACTTATATGTATATACATATATATATATATATATATGATTGGTTAGGTCTTCTTCTTATAACAATAAGTAATCTGTTTCTCTGTAAAACAAAAGTTTATTTAATTGATAATTAGTTTACAACTATTACAAATAAAATCTAAATCCATACCTGTAAAACAAAAGAAACAACAATTACAGTTTATTGTTATCACTGTTTGCACTTTACTTGTTTCACACTCAAAACCTTTTGAAAACCTTCTGGTCATATGTCTCTAGCTCCACCTAGTGGCAGCCAACTGAAGCACGCGCGTGATAACAAAGCGCTGCTAATTTAATTGAAGAAAGCTTACTTTCTTTACATCTCCCCCTCCTACTGTAAAAATTCTCCTGAGAATTTTTATTATATAATGTTTATTCTGCTGGTATCAGTTTTGTTATGTGGAATAATCCTGTGTCTTCGTTTCTTTTTTCAGTTTTGATTTTAAATATAGTATTTGATATTTTCTCTGCAATTTTGAATGGTCCAACCCTAAGTTCATCTAATTTTTTCCTATTTAATCTATGTCCGTTTTCAATATATACTAAATCACCTGTATTGAATTCCCTTTCCTTTCTGTTTTTGTCAAATAATTTCTTATTGTATTCATGTGATTTTATAGTGTTATCTAGAGATAATTTTCTATCTTCTTTCCAAACCTCTGCATGTGTTAGTTTCCTTAGTTCTTCAGGTAGCATACTTGTGTTAGCACCATCTAGTAAATATTTAGGTGTAAAACCTGTAACTGAGTGTTCTGTTATGTTATATTTGTCAACACATTCTCTTGCTATTGTTGTCCAAGCTTTCTTTTCCTTAGATTCATTGATTCTACATCTTATTTTATTAATTATTGTTTGATTTAATCTTTCATTTATGCCATTTGAAAATGGCGCATTTAAGGCTGTATAAATGAGTCTGATATCTTGTTCCTTTAGGTAATTTTTGAATTCTTTAGAATTTAGTCCTGGATATTGGTCTGTTAATATTGCACCTATCTTGTTCATTTCTAATCAATTTTGGACTATTTTTATAAAATCACTTGCAGCTTGAGTTTTTGAAGTTAATATATGTGCGTATCTTGTATAGTGATCAACTAGAAGATGGAGGTATCTTTTCGTTGATCTTTGACCACCAAATCCACCGATCGTATCAATCGACACTATCTCATACGGCTTTGTTGCTGGTTTTAATTGAGACATTAATCCATATTTTGCTTGACCTCTAGATTTATTCTTTTTACAAATTTCGCAAGTTCTGCATATATTCTGAATGTTTTTTATTAATTTTTTTGAAGTGTAATAAGGACATATTCTGTTCATCATTTGCCTTATTCCGATGTGACACCAGTCTATATGTGTATCTCGTATTAATTTAATGCTTAATTTTTCTGATAAAACTATCTTCTTTTTGTTTTTAATATGTTTATAGATTATACCATTTTTATCTGTACTTTTTTTCTTAAGTTCTCCTAATGCTGTATTTTCATTTCGATCTTTAATTATTTCTTGTAGTTGGATCATGTTTACTATTTTTAATATTTCTTGGGTATTATCTTTTTACTCTAATACCGGATTTCTACTAAGACAGTCTGCTTCAATATTGAATTTCCCTGGTATATATGTAATTTTGAAGTCAAATTGAGACAAATAATATGTTAAGTCACCTAGTTCCTCGTCTGTTCTTGATTTTATATTAAGGTTTTCTAACGGTTTATGGTCTGAATAAACTTCAAATCTTCTTCCAATTAACCAGTATTCCCGATAATTTATCGCTTCCTTTATTGCTAAGCATTCCAAGTATATAGCTTTTTTTCTTTTTTGCGACTCATTTAATTTTTTTGAGAAATAGGCTACTGGCTTTTCTTTTCCATCTTGTTGGGTTTGTTTCAGTATTGCACCTATACCTTCTATTGAAGCATCTGTAAATATCTTAATAGGTAAATCTTTATCAAATATTTCTAGGACTGGTTGAGAGCACAATAATTTTTTTATCTCTGTGAATGATTTTTCACAATCTTCAGACCAATTATATTTTACATCTTTTCTTAATAATCTATGTAGTGGATCTAGTATTGTTGAGATTTTTGGTATATATTTGTGATAGAAATTTATTTTACCTAGAAATTGTCTAACGTTCTTCTGCGTTTTTGGAGTCGGAAAATTGAGTATTGATACTAAATTGTCTTTAATTGGTCTTACTGTATTATTTTCTATTATATGTATGAGATATTTAATTGATTTTGATGCGAACGTGCATTTTTTTAATTTTAATCTGAATCCTTCTTTTATTATGGCTTCTAAAACTTGTTTGATATGCATTATATGATCTTCAAAAGTCTCTGAAAATATAAATATGTCATCTATATAATTTTCTGTAAAGTTCTTAAGATTATTTTTTCTTAGTATACTTGATAAAATTCTTTGGAAGATTGCTGGTGCTGTTTTTAAACCGAATGGTAGGCAAGTCCATTGATAGTGTCCTTCATGGGTTATAAAGCCTGTTTTTTTTCTATCCTCTATCCTTAGTGGTATTGACCAAAATGCTGAATTGATGTCCAGTGATGTAAGATATTTACAATTTCTAGCTTTAATTATTAAATCATCAATTAGCGGAAAAGGTTGGGCCTGGGTTGTGACAATCTTGTTCAGATCTCTAAAATCGACACATAATCTGTTTTTTCCTTCACCTTTTTTTAATACTAGGGTCACTGGTGCAGGAAATGGGCTATATGATTCTTCAATTAAATTTCTTTCTAATAGTTTTGCCACTTGCTGTTCTATTTCTTTTCTGTCTTCAAAATTTTTCCATCAAGAGATCTATTCTTGCTCCATAATCTTTTACAGTTCCTATATCATACTTGTCTTTGGCATAAGTATAAAACTAATTGAATAAAATATTGTTTTATATTCTTCTATCAATTGTTCTATTTTGTTTATCTAAATGATCTAAATTTATTTTAAAATATTTCTCTTTAGTATGTTCATTAAAATTTATTTTTATTATATCTTTTCTTTGCGATTGTTTTTGGCTTATATTTAGATTTTCGTCTTGCCTTAATTTAAATTCCTTTATTATGTCTAGGCCTATCAAAAAATCATGAAAAGTCTCATTTTCTACAATAAATACATCTACTTCTTTTTCAATATTGAAAATTTTTAATTTTATTCTTGCTAATCCCTTTGTGAGTGCCATACCACTAATTGTTTTTAATTGTATTTTGTTCTTATCTATATTTTTATTTTTTATAGTTTTTATTAATCATTTATTAATTAATGAAACTTGAGATCCTGAGTCATAGATCCCTTCTATTTTTATCTTATCTTCCAATATAATGTTTAATTTAATTAGTGGTGTGTTTACTCGTTTTTTGATTCATTATATATTTCTACATCTAGGATAGAAGGGTTATTTACTTTTTTTGGTGTAGTGTTCCTTTCTCTACTTTCTTCATGTTTTTGGAACCAGCATTTATCTTTTGGGTGGTATCTCACACCTTTACCTAAATCTTCACACGTTTTACAAGGTATCTTTACTTCATATTTCTTTTGAGAATCTAATGTAGGTTTTTTTTGAAAATTTCTTTTATTTACTAAACATTCAAGTTGTTTCAATTCATTTAATAAGTCTGTAGTTTCTTTTAATTTTTCCTTGTTTATTCTATTCAATATAAATTCTGGTAACCCTACTGCTATTAATGCTATAAGTGACTTTATATCCATATCTTTGTTAAAATCTATCAAAAGTTTCTCTTTCCTCAAAGCATAATCCGTTAACGAACCTTCTCGATATTTAAATGATAGTGCATAGGTTATATTATTCCATCCATTATCTGTGAAACATATTAAGAATCTTGTTTTCCATTCAGACCAACCAGAATTTATTGTTAGTCTTATGAGTGTGGTAGACTAACGTGCCAGTCTAAACTTGGTTTATCAAAAAATAGTTTCATTAGCTCAATTTTTTCCTCACTTTTATCTATTTGAAATCTAGAACACTCTTTTTCAAAGCTTTCTATCCACTGTTTAGCATTAGTATTTTTGCTTGAAAATCTTCTATGAGAAGTTTTTCTGATATTTTTTTTAAGTCTTTCTCGTTATCTTTCTTCTGTGTTGTTTCTATCAGTTTCTCTAGTATTTCCTTTAGATTATGATCTTGTGTTTTGTTTGTACTTTCTTCATTTATTTCCTCTAAATATTGATCTTTAAATTGCAGATGTCCATCTTCATCTATGTATGTGCCCTCTAATTCTTTTTTCATTGTAATCCACACTCTTCTTATCTGATTTCTTCTCTTTAATGAATTAACTAACTTGGTGCACTGACTTGTCTTTTTCAATTCCACATGATCTTCCATATATTTGAATTCTTCTGGCAATATATATCTTCTTCCATCTCCTGTACCAATTGAGGTGATGGCAATTGCATTTGCTTCACTGTCTTTTGGTGAAGTCACCACCGTAAATTCAAACTGCAGTTTTGACATCATAAACAATTTGTTGTTTTATAAGATTGGTTAGGTCTTCTTCTTATAACAATAAGTAATCTGTTTCTCTGTAAAACAAAAGTTTATTTAATTGATAATTAGTTTACAACTATTACAAATAAAATCTAAATCCATACCTGTAAAACAAAAGAAACAACAATTACAGTTTATTGTTATCACTGTTTGCACTTTACTTAATTGTTTACACTCAAAACCTTTTGAAAACCTTCTGGTCATATGTCTCTAGCTCCACCTAGTGGCAGCCAACTGAAGCACGCGCGTGATAACAAAGCGCTGCTAATTTAATTGAAGAAAGCTTACTTTCTTTACATATATATATATATATATATATATATATATATATATAAGTTAATGATCGTCAACGAAAAACGTGAAGGAAAAATGAAAGAGGTTGAACGTAATCACAGATCGAGAGTTGTCACAAGACTGTTTTTATTTGAGCCTTTTAAAGCCTCTCTATATACATTCGTAATGTTTACACCCCTATGATTGAGGATTAGGCTGGCTACCTACGATGTCCTAACCTTAACTCTCCCCTGCCAGTTTACGCATATCTCTTCGTAAACTCCAAGGTCGGGCGCACGCACCACACAACCTGTAATCCTTTAAATCACGTTTACGGTCTAATATATTCATAGTCCGCTGTGGTTTAGAATACTCTAACTACTATCCCATAAGTGCAGGAGTTCCACAGGGCAGTGTCCTGGGCCCCATCCTCTATAACCTATACACCGCTGATGTCCCCTCTACTCCCAATACCTTCTTGGCCACATTTGCAGATGACACTGCAGTCTTGTCATCCCACCCAGACCCCGACATAGCATCCCATAACCTTCAAAAACACCTTGACGAGATCGAGTATTGGTGCAATCAATGGCGGATCAAAGTTAATGAAGCAAAATGCTCCCACATTACCTTCACCCTTTGTCGCAAGTCTTGTCCACTAGTTTATTTTAATTCTATTCCTCTCCCTGTATCCGAGACAGTACGGTACTTAGGCTTCCATCTTGACAAACGACTGACCTGGAACCCACATACGAGACTAAAAAGACAAGAACTAAACAGACGCTTTGGACAACTGTACAGACTACTTCAAAGGACATCTCATCTCTCAATAGAAAATAAACTACTAATCTACAAAGTTATACTTAAACCAATCTGGACATACGGAATAGAGCTATGGGGGACAGCAAAAAAGTCGAACATCAAGCGTATCCAATCCTTTCAATCAAAAGTCCTGAGAACAATAGTAAATGCCCCTTATTATGTCAGCAACAAAACCCTTCATAACGACCTTAACATACCCTACATTCTAGAACTCATCCCTTCCAAGTTTATGAAATTCCACAGTAGCCTTTCTAACCACCCTAATCCTGTAGCACAGTCATTGCACTGCGCCACTCATCCCTATAATCCTCCTCGGAGACTGAAATGGCAGTGGCCTCGTGACCTGCTATAAACGCTGACAGTGGGAGTCCTGGCAATGGCCAGTTTCACCAATCATGTCCTGAGCCTCTGTGGCTCTCGCGCTCTTAGTCAGCCTCCACTGGCTAGTATCCGGTGACGCGGCTGACGGAGGAGCGTGGGGGACTTCCCAAGACTCCGCTTTCTTTTCGCGGTGGATTTGGGGGGTCTCTGGGCTGTCTGTAAATATTGTATGAATGAGCGAGTGAATGATGAACTGTAAATATGGTATGAATGAGAGCATTTATCTTAATTACTCATTGCCTTATAAAAGGCAGATAGTAATTTTAGCACAATAAAGGAATTTACAATTTTTAATATATTCATAGTCCACACCAAACAACAGAACACAAAGAAAAGAGATAATACAGAAATAAAACAGGAATAATAATAATAATAACAAAATATAATACATTCGCCCGTGATCCGGCGGCTGCCAGGTAAAAAAACAAACAATGGAATTTATACACAATATAAAGTATGCAAACAAAACTCTCTCTGAGCTTCACATGTGAAGTATATGATTCCGAATCAGTTGCTCTGTATCGGATAGAGGGCACACCATCTTACCCACATTCAACACCCCCCCTTCAGTGGTGGGAGTTTAAACTGTTCAATGTGAACGGTTCGCCTTTTCTTTAGCATGACCCCGCTCTCGATGGTCACGAGATTATGTTCCCGAATTATGATGACCTTAAAGGGCCCCTCATAACCAAAAAGTTCCTTCCTACGATTTGATATGACTTTTCTGTACACAACGGTCCCAATCGATATTGCCCCTATGCGATCCCGCGCCTTCAAATTTGCCCACACCATGCGCTTGGATTTCTCGCGCATAATCTTATCGCTTACCTTGTGCCACAAATTCCCGAGCTGTATGTGGGTGTTATGGAGCTGTGCCACCTTTCCCTCATCCACCACCGTCTCTGGCCAGTTCCTTGGTCTCACTCGTAATCCGAATAAAATGTTGTAGGGTGCTATCCCCGTCGTGGCATGTATCGAGTGGTTGTATGCCGCCACCGCCATTGGCATCGTTACGTTCGCCGACAGGCCTTTATCCACCTGGTACACGCGTAAGTGGTCGCATAGGGTGCTGTGTAACCTTTCGATGGTTCCCCTGCTCTTGAGATGCCCGGGGGTCTTAAAATGCCATGCCAGATCCCGTTTTTGCATTTCGGTCTCACGGTTGCATTGTCAAACTCCCGTCCCCCGTCCGACGAGATCCTCTCCGGTATGCCGTAGAATTGAAACCATTTGTTGAGGGCTTGTAATATGGAATCTGATGACTTGTCCCCCACCGCGTAGGCCAAAGCCACTTTGCTAAATGGGTCGATTATAGTGAACCACTTAAAACCCCGCCACGTGAAGGTGTTCACTTGAATCTCCGTCAATGGTGCTTCTGCCGTGGGTGATTCTTCCTGAGCTTCCCTGCGGAGGATGTCTATCATATTTAGTCTTCCTGCAAACTTCGCATGCTCAGATTACCTCCTGATTAATCCGCTGCATTCCCCAACAAAAATAGCGCAACAATACTGGCAATGCCCCCGAGGCATAGTCGCTCGCATCGGTGGTGATTGTGAACTTCTCGAAGCTGGGGAAAGCCAAAATCGGTGCCTCCTGCAAACGCACCAAGCATTTTCGGATATTCTGCACTATTAGCGGCGTGATCATTATCCATGCTCCTTTCTGTTGTAAGTTGTTAATGGATACCATATATTCTGCCATGTCCGGCACGAAACGGCGGTAGTAATTGAGCGTGCCCAGTTATTTCTGAATCCCTTTTACGTCTTTTGGCACCTCCATTTTCTGCATCACTTCTACTTCCGTCGAGTCTGTTTGAACCCCTTCCCGCGAGATTGTGTGCCTTAAAAAACTAATCTGCTTCTGACCCAGTGACGATTTGTCTATGAACAGTTTCAAGCCACAACCTCTTAATCTCCTAAATACGTTCCAGAGGTGTTTAATATGTTCCGATTCCGTTCGACTGAAGATCAGCAGATCATTCATGTAAATTTGGCACATATTTTGTTCATTCCTCTCAAAAGCTCGTCCATGAGACGCTGAAAGGTTATTGGAGCATTTTTGAGACCAAACGGCATTCTCGTAAACTAAAAATGCCTTTCAAACGAGTTTTATGTTCGTCATGCGCTGCTAGCTTGATCTGATGGTACCCTGCTTTTAGGTCTAATGTGCTAAAAATTAATGCACCGTTGAGTCTGTCTTGGATGTCGACAGGAGGAGGGAGCTCGGGGGGCGACAGATACACGGAGATAGAAGAGCTCCAGGAAATATTCAACGATAAACGTCGTCAGATAATCTGGAAGTCGCAGACAGCGGGACTGACGAAGATTGCTTGCAGTGATTGCAACAGGTTCACAACAACGACCATATGGTCGGGAGTAGCCGGGAGTAAAAGTAGGCCAGATCTGCCGCCTACTCAACGAAGCTTCCAAGCCGGGGAAATCGCACAATATCTATGTAGGGAACGGGACCATTTGGGAGAAAATTAAGAGGTTATAGCGAGCGGAGCGGATTGGGATTGACCGGACGTTCGTGCGATGCACACTGATGGTAGAAACGGTCACGGATGTTACCATGAAAAAAGAAATTGCGCTTGCATACCACCAAGGTAAAACAAATCATCGGGGGAACAGGAAACAGCGCAGGCATTGAAGCGCAGGCATTGAAGCGCAGGTATTTCTTATGGGGAATGCGCAAAACCATCCAGGAGACGATAGGAGCATGCGAGATCTGTCATCGCACGAAGTACGATCGACACCCACCGATAGGACCGCAAGAAGAGACCCCCACGGCACAGACACCCCTGACCGACCTACAAACGGACACTTTTACTTGGAAGGGGCACAAGTGGGTAACCGTCGTTGATCTATTCAGTAAGGTGGCCATGGCATACCCCGTCCGTGAAAAGTCGTCAGAGGTCGTATTAAGAGCACTGCGCAGGTGGTTTCAATTTTATGGTGTCCCCGAACGAATAGCATCAGATGGTGGCAGGAAATTCGACAACCCCAACATAAGAGAGCTGATGAAGTTGCTGGATGTCAGATGGCATGTCAACACCCCGGGACACCCAAAGAGCAGGGGTGGAATTGAGCGTCTCCACAGTACCCTGGGGGATCATCTCCGCGTCTATCATACCGAAAAGGGGTTGGAGCCGGCCGAGGCTATGCCACTAGCGGTGATAGCTTACAATCACTCGATACACATGGCTACGGGGTTCTCACTGTTCGAGATTCTTTGGCCTGTGGGGACGTCGCCGAGACACTAGAGGAACGGGGGGGGGAGATGTGACGGCCACACTCCTCGTCAACAACGACGCGGAAACTCTGGAGGAAGGCCTACGCGAGGATTACGGCCGAAAAACGTAGGATAGTGGCAAGCGAGAACGTGGGCGTCAAACCCATCGAAGGTCGCGTCACAATAGGGACCACCATATACCGCAAGATTGTATCGAACCGGGGTAAAGAGCTGATCCATTACGAGGGCCCCTTTAGGGTGGTCGCGATTCGCGAACACAATATCGTAACCATACAGAGTGTCCGCGAACCGCGGAAGCGCAGGAACGTGCATGTAGAGCAGCTGAAGATACCAGTGGGGATATCCTCCCAGCGAGAGTCTCGGGTAACGCCCTTACCCCCATACACTCCTCACTCCAGATCATAAATCTGTATCAGCAAATGTATTTTTCTTTTTGTTTGTTTGTTTTAGTTTTAATAGTTTGTAAGCGATAAGGTTTATTTTTTTTTTTTTATGATGCAAGGCAATATTGTATTTTCCGCTAAGAGTATCGGGGTACGATACTCTATTAATTGGACATAGTCTGCTTTTAATTAAGTTCTCTCTCTCTCTCTCTCTCTCTTGCTCTACGGTTTAGTTAGTACGGCGTCGTCAGACCCCACCCCTTCCTAGTGGGATTATCTGGCTTCGACTCGCGAAAACTAATATATACTTGGAAGCGATCCCTTCCATGCAGACGTCGACCCTTGCGGCCTTACAAAATTAACCAAATAGCGTCTCCTCCAGCAGTGCAGTCAGCTACTTTCCGGTTCATACTTGGAAAAAGACCACAGGTTCATTTAGTTATCTCTTTCTGACGCCCACCGGGCAGTGGCTGGATCTACGACACCTTCCCCGACGGGTGCCCCCGACAATGCTAAAGACTTCACTTGAAAAAATGTTACATCAGTTTTTCAAGAATCATCACTTCTCAATGGAACCGTATATTGATTATTGGCATTTTAGTTTTACAAATAGTCAAAGAATGAAATGCAATAAACTATAGATAAATTTATGTAAAGAAAATGTATTTCTTTAATTTGAATTAGCGCGCCGCACCAACGTAGATAATGCAGGCGTTGAAGAGGATGATACTAGCGTTATCAGCAGGGAGGTTACGTGAGTGTTAGGCAAGCAGTGAAAGCAAGCTAAACTTAATATTTGACTTAATTATTTGTTGTTATAAAACAAACCGAATCGACAGGAGAATAAACATTGAATGTCGTTTTTTTGTTTTACAGGTATGACTTTAGATTTTATTTGTAAACCTATAAACTAATTATCAATTAAAAGAAAATAAACTTTGTTTTACAGAGCAACACAACCTTGTTTTTCTGTCGTCCCTAGGAACCATTATAAAACGACATTCCCGTTTAAATTACAAGGGTTATAAGAAAATTATAAAATGGAAAAGCTACAATTCTGTTTCAAAGTAATCCCAACAACAGACGGAAAAAGTAATGTAATTGGCATAACCTCGATAACTACCGAGGATGATAGAATTTTCAAAATCCCAGAAGAATTGCAAAATGCAAACCTCCATGAACAATTAATCGCCACTAACGCTTTTAAGAAGGTAAAAAATTTGTTGAAAAAAAGGCACCACGAGCGTAATATCTGGATAAAATTGACAAAGGAAATCAAAGAAACTTATGTAGATGAAGAAGAAAATTTACAATTTGATGACGTATACCTAGAAAATATCAAAACAGAAAATATAACTGCTGGACATGCAGACGTAAGTACTTTAAATACACTACTTAAAACATTAATTGAAAATCCATGAGCTAACAATTTAAAACACATAACAGAGAAATTCATTATCGACAGATTCACAAGTAAAAATCCAAACCCAAGCCAATGGATGGAAATTTTTGAACAAGAATGCAATCGATTTAATATAAATGAAGACTCCCAAAAAGTTGAAGTACTCCGATTCTTTATGGAAGGGTCCTGCAAAGATTGGTTCAGCTCAATGTTTACAAAATTAACAGTGCATGGGACATGGGATGAATGGAAAAAGAACTTTTCTGAAACATTCGCTGCAAAAGGCTGGAACCCAGTTACCTATGCACTACATTTCAAATACAGAGAAGGACCTTTAATAGATTATGCACTAAGAAAAGAAAAACTTTTAATAGATATGCAACAAACAATAGATAAGGGAACTCTCATCGATCTCATTGCAGCAGGACTTCCAGAATTCATTTTAAACAGAATTGATAGAGAAATGATAAGAGAAACTTCAGATTTATTCAACGAGTTGAACAAATATGAACACATGGTGAGAAAAAAATCTTTTAATAAAAAAACCGGTACAAACGCGGAAGATAAAAATAAAACACCATGCACAACATGCGAAAAATTAAATAAGGGGAAAAGATTCCACGCAGAAACCGCTTGCTGGTTCAATAAAAAAAATGATAAAGGTACAAAAAATATTAGACACGTAAACAATTCAGTAATAGAATCCGAATTGAACGAATCAGATCAAAAAAACGAGTAATGACGCCATTAATAAAAGTCAAACTAACTATAGAAAACAAAATAAACCTTTGGGGAATTTACGATTCAGGATCAAATGTATCTTTAATAAACTCGAAATTCCTAAACATAAAAAATAAAAAATAAAATAATAATAAAGGTAATAATGCAAGTTTGATAACAATTAATGGTGTCCAAAAAACAAACGGTTTGACGACTCTAAAATTAAAAATATTCAACATAGAAAAAAATATGGATGTCCACATAATAGATAACGAATATTTTAAATACGATTTCCTAATTGGATTAGACACAATAAAAGAATTTAAATTAATCCAGGATGAAAACCTCAAGATTTTTCAACAAAACGAGGAAAATGCTAATGAAGAAAAAAATTTAGTAAATTTTAACGAGCACATAAAAGAAGAGAATTTTATAGCAAATATGGATCACTTATCAGATAATCAAAAATATGAAATAAACAAAACAATAGATACTTACAAATCAGTGTTCGCAAAAGATAAATATGACGTAGGTACAGTAAATAAATATGAAGCACATATAGATCTATTGGTAGATAAATATTGTAGCAAGAGGCCTTACAAATGCAGCCTAGAAGACAGAACAGAAATAGGGGAACAAGTAACAAAACTATTAGATAAAAAACTCATTGAAGAATCATACAGCCCTTTCGCAGCACCTGTAACACTAGCGTTTAAAAAAGGTGAAAATAAAAGAAGCAGACTATGCATAGACTTCAGGGACACAAATAAAATAGTAATACCTCAAGCACAACCATTTCCATTGATAGACGACTTAATGATAAAAACAAGAAACTGTAATTTTTTTACTACATTAGACATAAACTCAGCATTCTGGTCTATCCCTTTGCGTGTTGAAGACAGACACAAAACAGGTTTTGTTACACAAGAGGGTCATTATCAGTGGACATGTTTACCTTTTGGGCTGAAAACAGCCCCAGCAATCTTTCAAAGAATCTTGAGCAATATATTAAGAAAAAATAAATTAACTCAATTTGTAGTAAATTTTATAGACGATTTACTAATATTTTCGAAATCATTTGAGGAACATGTGAAACATATAGAATTACTATTAGAAGCAATAAAAAAAGAAGGATTCAGGCTAAAATTTACAAAATGCAAATTTGCAGCAGAGTCTGCAAAGTACCTGGGCCACATAATAGAAAATAATACGATCAGACCAATAAAAGATAATTTAATATCAGTAAAAAATTTTCCAATACCTAAGACTCAAAAAAACGTACGACAATTCCTCGGAAAGATAAATTTCTATCACCAATATATTCCAAACTGTGCAATAATTTTAGATCCTTTACACAATTTACTCAGGAAAAATATACAATTTTCATGGTCAATAAAATGTCAAGAATCGTTCGAAAAAATAAAAAAACTACTATGCTCACAACCTATACTAGAAATCAACGACAAAAATCTACCAATAGTAATATACACCGATGCATCAATAGAAGGATTAGGTGCAGTATTAAAACAAATACAAGAAAACGGAAAACAAAAACCAGTAGCATACTTCTCAAAAAAACTAAACGAAGCACAAAAGAAAAAAAAAGCGATATATCTGGAATGCTTAGCTATTAAAGAAGCCATTAGATACTGGCAATATTGGTTGATTGGGAAGTCATTCACGGTATACTCAGACCATAAACCATTGGAAAATATGAATATAAAAGCCAGACCAGACGAAGAGCTAGGAGACCTAACTTATTATTTGTCGCAATATGATTTTAATATAAAATATGCTCCAGGTAAATACAATCTAGAAGCAGACTGTTTGAGCAGGAACCCAGTACTGGCACCAGAAGATAACGAAAAAGAACAATTAAAAGTTGTTAATCTAATAAAATTATCAGATATCATTCAAGACCAGTCAGGAAATCAAGAACTACAAAATAAAACAGGTTTAACAAAAAAAAACAACGTCTACTACAAGAAAATAAAAGATAAAGAAAAAATTTTACTATCTGAGGAATTCAGTATAAAATTCATACAAAATGTACATAAAGACATGTGTCACATTGGCATAAAACAAATGCAAAACAAAATAGGCCCCTTGTATACAGCAAAAAACCTAACAAAAAATATCAAAAATATCTGCAGCAATTGTGAGGTATGTATTAAAAACAAATCTAGAGGACAAACAAAATTCGGCCTCATGTCCCATTTAGGTCCAGCAACAAAGCCCTTCGAAATAATGTCGATAGATACGATAGGAGGCTTTGGAGGCTCGAGATCGACGAAGAAATACTTACACCTGTTGGTTGACCACTACACAAGGTATGCTTTCATACATACTTCAAAAACACAAAATGCAACGGACTTTACAAAACTAGTAAATGAAGTGCTAGAAACAAGTGAAATCGGTACAATCCTTAGTGACCAATATCCAGGCATAAACTCTAAAGAATTTAAAAATTTTTTAAAGGAAAAAAAAATCCCTATAATTTTTACAGCAGTAAACTCACCATTTTCGAATGGTCTAAATGAACGGCTAAACCAAACCATAGTGAACAAAATAAGATGTAAAATAAACGAACGAACACAAAAAACGGCATGGACAACAATAGCTCGAGTGTGCATAGATAAATACAACAACACAGAACATTCCGTTACCGGTTTCACCCCCAGCTACTTGCTTGATGGTACAGACTTTAAAATAGTTCCAAATGAATTGAAACGAGACATAGCAAACAGAGATTGGATTAAGGATAAAGAAAAAGCGCTTCACAATACAATAAAATCACACACATACAACAAACAACTATTCGACAAGCACCGAAAGGATCACGAGTTTAACGAAAACGATATGGTATACATAGAGAATGGAAACAAACTAAACAGGAAGAAACTTGACGAACTCAGAATTGGACCATATAAAATAATAGAGAAAATATCAAACTCGATATACAGGATCAACACAGGACATAGGAAAACCGAAGCAAATCTATTCCACGTTTCAAAACTTCTCCCTAGTTTTCAGGACAATCCCGAGTAAAGGATGTCCTATCAGCAAAAAAGTTTTCTTCCTTTGTAAATATTTTCGCTTCTGGGGGGGGGGGAGAAGTAAAGAAAATGTATTTCTTTAATTTGAATTAGCGCGCCGCACCAACATAGATAATGCAGGCGTTGAAGAGAATGATACTAGCGTTATCAGCAGGGAGGTTACGTGAGTGTTAGGCAAGCAGTGAAAGCAAGCTAAACTTAATATTTGACTTAATTATTTGTTATTATAAAACAAACCGAATCGACAGGAGAATAAACATTGAATGTCGTTTCTTTGTTTTACAGGTATGACTTTAGATTTTATTTGTAAACCCATAAACTAATTATCAATTAAAAGAAAATAAACTTTGTTTTACAGAGCAACACAACCTTGTTTTTCTGTCGTCCCTAAGAACCATTATATTTATACTTCAAAAATGTATTAATTTAAAATTAACAAAGGCTGTTGTAAAAATTTAAAATTTGAAGAACTGTATAGGATCTTTGTTCCGCCATGAGGAAATGCTAAGAAATATGTCGACCCATCCAACCACCCTAATTCTCTTGCACAGTCATTACCCAGCGCCACACATCCCTAAAATCCTCCTTGGAGACTAAAGAGACAGTGGTCTCGTGACCTGCTATAAATGCGTGAGTCTCGCGCTCTTGGTCAGCCTCCACTGGCTCGTATCTACACGGCGTACGTACACGGCTGACGGGGGTGGGGGGGAGCGTGGGGGACTTCCCAAGACTCCCCTTCCACTTTTGCATGCGAGGGAGGTGTCAAGCATGGGGATTTGCGAGGACTCTAGGCTGTTTATACATATTGTATGAATGAGCGAGTGCATTATGAATTGTAAATATGGTATGAATGACAACATTGAATAGATTTGCTTCTTGCCCAATAAGTCAGATTGTAATTTTATTACAATAAAGAAGTTCAGTTTGCCATTACCCTATCACACAAGTACTTTTTTTCATTTACACCTGTGAAATGGATACTGCCAATAATTTTTTTTTTTTTTCCCTAGCTATTTAATAATAAGATTAAGGATGAGGGAAAAATAAAGGGATATTTGGGTTGAGCGGATCATTGTACTAGAAGTACCTGCTTGAAGGTGGTGTGAGGGAATTAAGGAGTGTGGGAAGCCTCGGTAGAGGTTGATAGTTACGGTACAGTGGTGAGAGTCCACTGGTGGCTGGGTCTAGAGTCTCTTTAGGCATGTAGTGCAGTCTTATTTAGTCAGATAACAGTGTTGGGTGCCCGTTAGAGGCTTGTTGTTGGTGGGCCAAGCGCCGTGATGTCAACCATTTGGTCTGCTTTACCAGATCTTAGAGCTGCCATCTTGCCGGTAGCGGTTGGGTTGTCATGTCTCGGAATCGATTGATGTGTCTTCTTTGGATAGCTTCGGAGATGGTGGGGACTTCGAACTTTTCGTGGATGTCGGGAGCCTTCATATCGGTAAAGGGGTGTGCCATAGTGCTGTGCGCCGGATTTCGATCTGGAAGCTCTGGAGTCGAGTTATTGTGCTAGTGTGTAGGAATCAGAAGAGTGGTGTCTCAAACAGTAGAGCTGGCCACAGGACGCTCCTAAATATTAACAGTTTCAGCTGAAGGGATATAGCCGGGCTTGTGATGAGATGCTGGAGAGAGTAGTAAGTCCTACCTACTCTTTTCAACTTCTTCTGCAGGTGTGTGTAGAACGCCATGTGTATGCCCAGGTTGATGCTGAGGTAGCATATGCTGTTGGAAAGTTCGCTTTCAGTCCCGTCAATGGTGAAGCTGGTTGGACGCTTCCGTTTTCCATGCCAGAAGAAGAAGACGATCCCTTGAGTTTTAGCCAGGTTCACCTGAATATGGACAGCTCGTAGCCTGTCGGTGATTAACTGACTGGCGCCCTCTGCAGACTTTAGCGCTTTCGTTGCGTTTAGGCTGGCGCTGTAGATCCCTATATCGTCCGCATATGCCACTACCTCACAATTGGAGTATGATGCTCCTACTATATGCGCGGTGTAGACGTTGAAGTGTAGGGATCCCAGCACCGAACCTTGGGGAACTCCGACGACAAAATCTCTTGTCGATCTCTAGTCTTGGGGGGTCGATATGGCTCCTATTTGCACAGAAAAAGTTCTGCCTGCAAGATAGAAAGTCATGGTGTTCTGAAGTTGCGCAGGAAACTTGTGCTCGTTCATGCGTCGCAGGAGTGTACGATGATCTACAGAGTCGAATGCTTTCGTACAGTCAATGGAGATCATCGCAGTGACTCTGTTGTTTCGCATATTCGTTGAAACGTGCCGCTGCAGTTTCACTAGATTGCAGTCCAAGGTGAGTCCTTTACTGAAGCCAGTCTGTTGAGGTGGTATAATGTCTTGAGAGTCACAGTTGTCTGGTGAGATGGCCGTAGATAATTCTGTCGTTTATTTTTGATAATTGGGTCAGCAGACTGATGGGCCTGTAGTGAGCTGGCTCATATCCATTCTTGGCCGGTTTAAATAGTGGGACGACGACGGCGTGCTTCCACGTCTGGGGAAAGTAGTGTAGTCTCAGTAAAGAGTTGAGGATGTTCTCTATGTGTGATATTCTTTTTCGTGGTAGCTGCTTAAGAAGGATGTTTTGGATGTTATCATCCCCTGGTGCTCTGTTGCCTCTGGTGCAACGAATGATTGCTGCAACCTGGTGGCAGGAGGTATATATAGTAGTCTAAGGCTGTTAGCTTGAGTATCAACCATTGCACTGGACGGTGAGCCACAGAACCTTCAATCCTCAAAATAGTATCATTGCACACATAAAAAGTAAGTGAAAAAATGCATATAGTGGGGATATTACTAGTGAAGAATAGACCTATCTTAACATGACCGACTAATTATCTGAATAATAACGTATAAAGGGTCTCAATTTATAGAGATATTACTAGTGCCAGTTTCTGAGATATTAAATAGTAAAACACATAAAGAAAAATCTTGACATATGTCACATGCATGTTGAGGAATCAAACTACTCAAATAATTACATGCTTTGCCCTTGATAAGAGTCTAATTATTAAATTATAGCATTAGCTTATCACTATCGTTCTAAGGTTATTGCATATATAGTTTATGAATTTACTGTGTGGTTTGTTGGTTCTGTTGATAGGTGATCGATTGATGAATAAACTATATTTTCAAATAGATAATATTAAACATTGTAATGATTTGGCACTCATGTCCGGAAGAATTCCCCTCTGATTTAATAAGTATAGCTATTAAGTGTTTGATAAATAAATTAAATAATTAATCAAATATGAAATTAACGGGTTAAAAAAAAAAAAAAAAATTAGGTTCAGTATAAATATAAACTTATCTAGCCAGAGTTGTTATATCTCTTAGACATTCCAAAATTATTAAAAGCGTGCAACATTCTTTAAAGTAAGGAAAAGGGAGGGGCTAGAATCCTTTTTGACATTTAGTGTTTGAACGATGAAAAGGTCAAGCAAGCCGCTCAAGGTCTCAGTTACACAGTGCTGATCTAAGTGGACAGCATGATGAAGGAAGATCGATTCGACAATGTCAACATAAACGTCTATCTCCGTTGAATCTTATGACGATAACCACCCGTATCCTTTCCTTATAATTCTATTAATCTTATCTCTTGGATAAGTTTTTAAAGAGTGGATATGGCCGCAGCTTTTATAATTATCTGATACTCTAAACTAAGTTCTGATCATCTTGGAATACAAGTACAACAAACTTTCACACACTTGGTCTTGGTCACGAGAAATCTTATGTCTTTCGCTTAAAAGTCTAATTCCAAATTTACAGGGCTGAGGAATGGGAAAAATAACTAACTAACAATCGGAAAATACAAGCATTCATAGATATGCACATAATATTGTATGAATGAGCGAGTGAATGATGAACTGTAAATATTGTATGAATGAGAGCATATATCTTAATTACTTATTGCCTTATAAAAGGCAGATTGTAATTATTGCACAATAAAGGAATTATACTACTATAGATATGCACATTCATTGGGACAAAGTGTATGAATGTTATTTGCCAACATGTCCCTTTTGTACCACTTGCCAAATTCTAACGGATTAGGCCTTTATTATACACACCTGCACAACATGTTTACTTACAGACACATGCTCCGTCCACCTCTGGTGGATCATAGGATCATACCTAACTCTCCATAGGCACCTGCGCAAAGTCAATCTCAGTAAGGTTATGCATGTGGATCTACTGCAGTTAAATGTTGTTTTAATTAAGTTTTAGAATTTAATAAGGTTTAATTGAATGCTTACTATTAATATCAGTTAGATTTGTGCATTAGTTGTATATGTTAGCATTTTTCTTCAGCTTTATTATACCCAGTTAAAATTATTTTCTTCTTATTAAATCACTAATTCCTTAGGTTATACATGAAATGTATAGTGTACAATTTATAATGGTGAACGTATTAAACATCATCACAGGCATAAGGGTTTTTGATACAATCACTAATGCTCACTAATGCTCACTAGGTAGTTCTGACTGATTTTGAGATACGTTTCCTTCTATCGATTCCATGAGTGATATCAGAGAACTAATATAAAATAATCATATACAAATAAATTAAATTTTATTATCAGCAGTGAGAATGTATGGTAAGGTGCATAGTAAGATACTGAATGGATGGGAGGTTGAAAAATTTCTTAAAGGTGAATGGTAATATCACATTGTTCTTGCGCAAACAACATAGGCAGATATCTGTTGTTAGAAAATAACAGCAAGCGTATTAAAATAACGAATGCACACAGTTGGAATTGGAAATTGTTGCCTCCCAGAAGTAGGTAGAGTCTAAAAGGAAAATTCCCTCCCACCAGGTGAAAAATAAAAGAAGGACGGTCATAAGGAGGGAAATCGCAGGAAATAAACTCGTGAAAAGACGCCTTTTTTCCCGGGAATGTGTGGAAGGTCTGTGAGTCAGCTGTGTCCTTTGATGATGCAGGGACTGTGAGTCAGGTCACAGGTTCGAACTGTGCACTTGCTCAGTCTTTGCATGTGGTAGTTTTTGTTATCATATATTCATTCACATTGTGGGGTAGACTTTTTTATTATATAAGTGAAAAACTATCACCTCTTTTACAATTTTTAGTAGAATATCAGACTTTCATCTTCACGTGGAAGTCCTGCACATGCGCATACGGTGTTTATTCACATGGCCATTCCTTAGGTTTAGTTCCGTTACATTTTTATGTAAACACTTCGGTGGGTTTGGTTATCTTGTTTTTATTTTCAATCGATTGAACTGTATAGTTAGTAAATGCTATAATAATCAATGAGAATTCCAAAATAAAATACATTTTTATATAATAGTCAATAGTTGAAGATATTTTTTTAAGACTTACGGAACATTAATGGTTATGAAGAGATTATTAAATGTACAATAAAAGTGAACTATAATTAATGTATAACGAAATAATACACCTTTTCTTTAAATCTAATTCTAAAAATTATTTTTATCTCTGATTTCTATCCAATCAATACGCAAAATGGATTGAAAAGTTCACGGGTAAGATAGCTACAAGTTGCCATGTGTTATGATTATAAATTCATTAATTTATTGATCACTTAAGTAACTCATATTTGACGAAATCAAGAAAGACTAATTGTTTAAAGCTGAAGTTTCTATACACTTATCGAATATAAGATTTCATAATACTAAAATTTTTGGGATAACATCTAAGTATGTACAAATAACACACCCAACATCGAGCAACGTAGTAAGAATATATAATCGCCATATCGAAATGATAGTTTGTTTTGAATGAGAAAGTAGACCTTACGATCACAAGTCGATGTTGATTATAGATCGGTGTCGCACAATAAAAGAAATGTAGTTTGTAGGGGTAGTTCCTAATAGACCTTCATTCGTCAAGCTGATCCAATAGAGTAACAAATCATGAAATCGAAAAAAGTTTTCCCAAAGCTCTTAAAATTTGAAAAGAGGAATGGGGTAAAAATAAAATAACATGGAATTTATAGGCTTAAAAGGGATCCTTTTACTAGGAGGGACCTGTTTGACGGTTGGGTGAAGGAATTGTGGAGTGTGGTAGACCTCGGCTGAGGTGTAGATATCTCGGCACAGTTGTGAGAGTCCACTGAAGATTGAGCATAGAGTCTGTCTAGCCATGTAGTTCTGACTCATTTAGGGTTATTGAAAATAAACTATGGATTCATTTTATATTATGTGTTACCTCATTACAGATAGACATATAACACCCCACCACCCCTCCCGCATCACTGGCAACAGACTGTCGGGGAAAAATTAGGTTAAGAATTAGTATGTAAGTTAGTTTTAAGGTTAATCAAGAAGGTGAGCCCCATCACCTTTATTAGTCAGTTTAGTCCAATCACGTATAATGTGCATAATTATACTTGTTTATTCATTATATAATTTTTATAAAATAACAAAACCTGTATATAATGTAGAGATGTTACAGGAAATACAAAAAAAAATTGTAAATAGATTCGCCTGAGGATCTAC
This sequence comes from Acanthosoma haemorrhoidale, assembly GCA_930367205.1. Classification (NCBI taxonomy): domain Eukaryota; kingdom Metazoa; phylum Arthropoda; class Insecta; order Hemiptera; family Acanthosomatidae; genus Acanthosoma; species Acanthosoma haemorrhoidale. The sequence goes on along the minus strand of OV884014.1, from coordinate 104,020,714 downwards.
AATTATATATAATTATCTGTAAATTTAAAGGGGCTATGAAAGAAAAAAAACAACAAATTCGATGTCATCAGGAATAATATTTTGAAGAAATCAACTTCCGTCACTTGTTACTGTCGTGGTTTTCATTAAAAGCCATATTAAATATACTTACAGATATGAGTTGAAGAGTATGTGTGGCAATCATTCTGGCAAAGATACTGGATAGAAAAATATGGTAGAATCACTATGAATTTCCTTTTAATATTATTTATTGTTTTTATATATTTTTTTTTTCTCAGCTCTCAAACTTATAAAAATAGGATGTAGGAAAAATAAAGAAAAAATTTTTTGGGCTAATGAGTGCCTTTCACTAAGGGGAGTCCCCCATTTGAAGGATGTATGAGAAGGATATAGGGTGTGGAATGCCTAAAAAGGCGGATGGAATCAGGAAGGTAGTGTGAGTCTACCAAGGGTTGAGCCTAGGGGCACCTAGGCAATGGATTGTAGTCGCCCTAGTAGGCAAAGCCTGGCCCACCCCTGCAGGGGCCTGAAATGAGTCAGCCTCTTGGCCGGAAGGTCGACCCTGCTTACACAGGTAGATGGGGTCATTGTGGCTTTGGTTGAATCGGCCGGGAGATCGGCCTCGATATCTCGGCTGGGTGTAGTTCGTTCAGTCATCGGGTTCAATGACGTCGATCATCCTCCAGGCTTCGGCAGTCCAGCAGTGCTTCCATCTGACGGGCATTGGTGGTGGTTGAAGGTCGGAGAATAGTGGGTTGTGGCTATGTCTGAGTGAGTCAAAAAATTTGATATGCCTTCTCTTGATAAAATCTTGAATGCTGAGCACTTCAACTTTTTTATGCATCTCGTCTGCCTCCATTCGGTCGAACGGGGTATGTTTGAGGGAGGTGCATAGAACTCTGTTCTGAAATTGCTGGAGTGTTTGGAGAGTATCAGGAGTCAGATACTTGAAGAGAGGGGTCCCATGCATCAAAGCAGGTCTTAGGGCGCTCTGGTATATCAGCAGCTTGAGGCGTACCGATAAAGCCGGGCTGTAAAGTAGGTGTCCGAGGCTGAAGAATTTCTTCCTAAACTCTTTAATTTCTTGCCGAGATGCGTTGTGAACGACAAGTGCCTACCAAGGGTAATCCCGAGGTAGGACAGCTTGTTGCTTACAGGGCACTCTTTGCCGTCTAAGACGAAGGATTTCGGGAGCTTTTTTGTTCCGGATTTGTAACTGAATATATTTCCTTGCGTCTTGGCCGGGTTGACTTGAATGTGGAAGGCATCGAGTTTCTCGGAGATCCATTGACTAGCGCTTTAGCGAATTTCAGGGCTCTGGAGGGATTGATGCTAGTGCTGTAAACACCTATATCGTCTGCATACGCGGATACCTCGCAGTTGGAGTACGAGGCTCCTAAGATGTGGGCGGTGTAAATGTTGAACAGCAGGGTGCCTAGCACCGATCCTTGGGGGACACCGGCAGTGTAGTTTCTTCGGGTCGTAGACGTAGTGCCTATACGAACCGAAAAAGTTCTGCCTGTAAGGTAGGATCTTATCAGGTTCTGCAGCTGATCCGAGAATTCGTATTCCCTCAGACGTTGGAGTAGGATGTAGTGGTGCACAGAGTCGAAAGCTTTCGAACAGTCCAGAGAAATCATAGGGGTAGCTCTGTTGCTCCGGACGTTCGATGCGACGTGGTGTTGCAATCTCACCAGGTTGTTGTTCGGGCTTAAGCCTGTGGTGAAACCAGTCTGCTCTGGTGGGATGACTTCTTGTGACTCGCAGTGCCCGGAGAGATGTACGTGGATGATTCTCTCGAACAACTTCGAGAGTTGAGTCAGCAGACTGATGGGGCGGTAATGAGATGGCTCATAACCGCTTTTCGCTGGTTTCAGAAGGGGGACCACTACAGCGTGCTTCCAGTTCTGGGGGAAATAGTGCAGCCTGAAGCAGGAGTTCAACGCGTTCGTTATGAATGAGATTCCTTTCCTCGGCAGCTGCTTGAGCAGGATGTTCTGGATGGGATCCTGACCTGGGGCCTTCTTGCCGGTCGTTCTTCGAATGAATGCAGCGCATTGCCGGTGTGAGGTGTAGATTTCGGTAGTGGCGAGGAGGGTGGGAGAGGGGGGGGGTCGAGGGCTCCTATTGGCTGTCCCTGGCCACGACTGACTTCCTCATCATGGGCCGCCAAGATGTCCGCTTGTTCGGTGGTAGGAATGAACTGCCCATTCCACCTTCATTCCCCATTCCAACCGGCCAGCCTTACACCGTTCTTTTTGGACCTGCAGGTCTTCACAAGCTTCCACAATTGCTTGTGGTCACCATGGAGACTGGTGAGGCGATCTTCCCAAATCGAATTTTTCCACTGGGCCATCAGGGACTTAACTTGGTTTGTGAGAGCATTTAAAACCGGTTTTAAGTCCCTGTTTTTGGTCCTGAACCACCTGTTCTTGATGTTATTACGCTGTCTAATCAGCTGTAGGATGTGATCCGGAGGTTTTCTCAGAGAAGGGGGCTTCGGAGAAAATTTATTTAAGTTATACACAACTCTATTATAATTCTGAGGGTCATCCTCCTCCAACAATTCATCAAAAGCATGCGGTAAGGATACGATAATCGAACTTTCATACACAGAGGCAATCGCAAGGGTTAGTCACGCTCTCTTCACTTGCTCGGTGAAGGTAAGGGCCTGTCTAGGGGACTCAAAAATAACCGGGAGGTTTCCCTGCTGGGTCAGTTTTTTTTCAATTCACTCCTCTAAACCCCTAATGACTTCGAAATCTAACCCGTTACTGCTCACCTCTCGCTTTTAGCACATCTTTTAAACAATAACAAGATTAAATTAAAACAAGATTTTAAATAATATTATTTAATATATAAATATGTTTATATTTTGTAGGAGGACTAAAAATTAGGAACAATAATGATCAGTATAGCTTAAAAGCGATTTGGGGATTTATGGATTTAACTGCCAAAGGGAAGGGATATTGTTTATAAGATTGTTTATATGCTAAAAGCGAGAGGTGAGCAGTAACGGGATAGATTTCGAAGTCATTAGGAGTTTAGAGGAGTGAATTGAAAAAAAAACTGACCCAGCAGGGAAACCTCCCGGTTATTTTTGAGTCCCTTAGGCAGGCCCTTACCTTCACCGAGCAAGTGAAGAGAGCGTGGCTAACCCTTGCAATTGCTTCTGTGTATGAAAGTTCGATTATCGTATCCTTACCGCATGCTTTTGATGAATTGTTGGAGGAGGATGACCCTCAGAATTATAATAGAGTTATGTAAAACTACATGTCTTCCTTAGCCCTTATTTCTTTACTGTAAGTAGTTACTTCTTATGATATGATGGCGCTTATGACATGACAGATGTGTTTTTTCTTGCTTTGTTATTTTATTGTAACAGCTCATTTTAAAATGTTTCATGTTGGTATCCTTTATCAGTTGTAGTTGCTAACGTAATTTACGTTTGTTTCCAGGTGTGGATATTCGGTGACCTGTGGTGCTCCGTGTGGCTGGCAGTAGACGTGTGGATGTGCACAGCGTCCATTCTCAACCTGTGCGTCATATCTTTGGACAGGTACCTGGCAGTCACCAGGCCCGTCACGTACCAAAGTATCATGTCTATGAGGAAGGCCAAGCTCCTCATCGCTTTGGTGTGGGTCTTAAGCTTCCTGATTTGTCTCCCTCTTCTACTGGGGTGGAGAGGCGAGACGCCAGGTGAAGCCAAGCATCCTTGCCCTTGGAGGTGCGAACTCACCAGAGACCAAGGGTACGTACTCTATTCAGCTCTGGGGTCATTTTACATTCCGATGTTTGTCATGCTGTTCTTCTACTGGAGGATATACATAGCCGCTATACAGACAACGAAAGCTATCAATCAAGGCTTCAGGACTACTAAAGGTTCACGTGCCTTAGGCAACAGATTAGATGAACCAAATATAACCCTCAGAATACACAGAGGGGGACATGTGATGCAAGCGAGCACTGGGAGAAATTCAACAATGACCACAAACAGTGCAGAAAAAAGCGTGTTGAACTCGCTTAGTGGAGGGAAGTCACCTCGAAGGGAGAGGAGACACGAGGGGATCAAGATCAGCGTGAGCTATCCGTCCAGTGATGCTACATCCTCCGTAGACAATAAAATTCGGACGCCTGAGAAGTCCCCACCCTCACCGACCGCGACACTGTACGCAGTCCATCGTGAAGGGAGCACGGAGGGTTGTGCCCTCTTCCGGAAGGACTCCTTGAGAGTGGGGGGACAACGAAGAGAAAGGAGGTCCAATAGTGACGCCGCTACAGCCATGCCCGGGCTCCTCGGTGAAACACTCGCAGTCACCCTGCCCAAGGATCTCTCTCCTTCACCCACATACGAGGATATCAACAAACCCAAGCTTATATCTAGGATAGGCCACATGAACATCAAGGACCAGGTAAAGAGGTTCAGGATGGACACCAAAGCTGCCAAGACGCTTGGCATCATCGTCGGCGGGTTCATATTCTGTTGGCTCCCGTTCTTCACCATGTACCTCATAAGGGCGTTCTGTGACGACGATTGCATACACCCTACTGTCTTCTCCACGTTCTTCTGGCTCGGTTACTGCAACTCGGCCATCAATCCCTGCATATATGCACTGTTCAGCAAGGACTTCCGGGCCACCTTCAAGTGGATCATCTGCCGATGCCAGTGCTCCAAGCTGCCAGGGAACTGAGGGTCTCCACAGTACCGATGCCGTGGTTCGGACGGGTCCGCTCTTATGATGCGACGAGGCGAACACGGGCGGTCGGCCAGCCTCAACAACGAGAACGGGCAACACCACAATGCCAGTGACCCGACAAAAAATGTCAAATTTTTGTAACCCATGCTCAATCTCCCATAGGGAAGCAAAGTCACCATGGATAACATCTAGCCTGCTCTGAAAAGCTCGGCATCTTTTTCTACTTCCTCAGCTGCAGTGATCCATCCATGTGTTCTTGATTGATTCTTTCATTGACCATGACGAGAGATACCTGCTCTGATTTGTTAATATTTATGACTAGTAACGTTGAGTCGAAAGAAAAGATCGCCTAAGGTTGTATGTAAACAAGTGCTCAAATGTAGATAAAAATTTGTAAAGAAACGGAGTAATACTGAAATTCTGGGCCTAGAAGTTAAAGAGCACAATGTTCATTTGCTAGGAGGAGCAAGCATTAAATGCCTATATGGACCAGATTGGAGCCTGTGATGTTTATGAGTCAAATTAATATAAGACTATGCAGCAAAGAAAATGGTATTTTTTTTATTAAAGTAAACTACAAGCACCTACAAGCAGTGTAACAATTATACAGTGAAATACTATTTTAAAAGCCTACTGAGTCGATTATTCTCATTTCCGTCAGTGAGGTTTAATTACAGTAACCAGTTGCTTTGGTGACTGAGATCTCTGATTGTTTGGTCACCTTCATACATAAAACTACATAGGTGGTAAAACCGTTTTAAGTGTTCTATGATTGTTTAAGCTATATCTGTTTCAATTGATGTATTGGATGTATCTGTATTTTTTATTATCATCTATTGATTGTTGTGGTACTTTATAAATAGCATGTTCAAGGATACCTTCAACTTACAAATGATCATGTGTGTATATTCAACAAATACTTCATGCTTATCATTTATAACTTTTTCATTTTTATGACTGGTAACTTTAGGTCAAATGAAAAGATCGCCTAAGGTTCTATGGAAACCAGTGCTCAAATGTAGATAAACATTTTTAAAAAAACAAAGTGATACTAAAATTACGGGCCTAGATGTTAAAGAAGACAATGTTTATTTGCTTAGAGGATTAAGCATTAAATGCCTATAAAGGACCCTATCAGAGACTATGTTGTTTTCGAGTCGGTTTAATATAAGACTGGATAGTGAAATTATTGGCATTTTTTTTTATTAAGGTAAACTAAAAAGCACCTACAAGGAGTGTAACAATTATACAGTGAAATACTAATTAAATACTCTACACAGTCGATTCTACTCTTCTCTATCAGTGAGGTTAAATTACAGTAACCTGTTGCTTTGGGGACTGAGATCTCTGATTGTTTGGTTACCTTCTTAATCTACATAGATGGTAAAACCGTTTTAAGTGTTCTATGATTGTTTAAGCTTTATCTGTTTATTTAATTGATGTATTGGATGTATCTGTATTTTTAAATTTCATCCATTGATTGTTGTGGTATTTTATAAATACTATGTTTAAGGATACCTTTAATTTACAAATGATCAAGTATGAATATTCAACAATTACTTCATGCTTATCATTTATAACTTTTTGATATTTATGACTGGTAACTTTAAGTCAAAAGAAAAGATCACCTAGGTACTATGGAAACCAGTGCTCAAATGTAGATAAAGATTTTTAAAGAAACAAAGTGATACTAAAATTACGGGCCTAGAAGTTAAAAAAGACGATGTTTATTTGCTTAGAGGATCAACCAATTAATGCCTATAAAGGACCCTATCGAGCCTCTGTTGTTTAGGAGTCGGTTTAGTATAACACTGGATAGTAAAGTTAATGGCATTTTTTTTTATTAAGGTAAACCAAAAAGCACCTACAAGCAGTGTGACAATTATACAGTGAAATACTGATTGAATTGTCTACGGAGTCGTTTCTACTTTTCTTTGGGGACTGAGATCTCTGATTGTTTGGTCACCTTCTAAATCTACATAGATGGTAAAACCGTTTTAAGTGTTCTATGATTGTTTAAGCTATATCTGTTTCAATTGATGTATTGGATGTATCTGTATTTTTAAATTTCATCTATTGATTGTTGTGATATTTTATAAATAGCATGTTTAAAAATACCTTTAATTTACAAATGATCAAGTATGAATATTCAGCAATTACTTCGTGCTTATTATTTATAACTTTTTGATATTTATGACTGGTAACTTTAAGTCGAAAGAAAAGATCACCTAGGTACTATGGAAACCAGTGCTCAAATGAAGATAAAGATTTTTAAAGAAATAAAGTGATACTAAAATTACGGGCCTAGAAGTTAAAGAAGACGATGTTTATTTGCTTAGAGAAACACGCATTAAATGCCTATAAAAGACCCTATAAGAGACTGTGTTGTTTTTGAGTCGGTTTAATATATGACTGGATAGCGAAATTATTGGCATTTTTTTTTTATTAAGGTAAAATAAAAAGCACCTACAAGCAGTGTAACAATTATACAGTGAATTACTAATTAAATTGTCTACAGAGTCGATTCTACTCTTCTCCATCAGTGAGGTTAAATTACAGTAACCTGTTGCTTTGGGGACTGAGATCTCTGATTGTTTGGTTACCTTCCAAAACTACATAGATGGTAAAACCGTTTTAAGTGTTCTATGATTGTTTAAGCTATATCTGTTTATTTAATTGATGTATTGGATGTATCTGTATTTTTAAATTTCATCTATTGATTGTTGTGGTATTTTATAAATAGCATGTTTAAGGATACCTTTAATTTACAAATGATCAAGTATGAATATTCAACAATTACTTCATGCTTATCATTTATAACTTTTTGATATTTATGACTGGTAATTTTAAGTCAAAAGAAGAGATCGCCTAAGGTTCTATGAAAACCAGTGCTCAAATGAAGATAAAGACTTGTAAGAAACAAAGTGATACTAAAATTACAGGCCTAGAAGTTAAAGAAGACAATGTTTATTTGCTTAGAGGATTAAGCATTAAATGCCTATAAAGGACCCTATAAGAGACTGTGTTGTTTTTGAGTCGGTTTAATATATGACTGGATAGTGAAATTATTAGCATTTTTTTTTTATTAAGGTAAAATAAAAAGCACCTACAAGCAGTGTAACAATTATACAGTGAATTAATAATTAAATTGTCTACAGAGTCGATTCTACCCTTCTCCATCAGTGAGGTTAAATTACAGTAACCTGTTGCTTTGGGGACTGAGATCTCTGATTGTTTGGTTACCTTCCAAAACTACATAGATGGTAAAACCGTTTTAAGTGTTCTATGATTGTTTAAGATATATCTGTTTCAATTGATGTATTGGATGTATCTGTATTTTTAAATTTCATCTATTGTTTGTTGTGATATTTTATAAATAGCATGTTTAAGAATACCTTTAATTTACAAATGATCAAGTATGAATATTCAGCAATTACTTCATGCTTATTATTTATAACTTTTTTATATTTATGACTGGTAACTTTAAGTCCAAACAAAATATCGCCTAAGGTTCTCTGGAAACTAATGCACAAATGTAGATAAAGATTTGTAGAGAAACAAAGTGATACTAAAATTACGGGCCTAGAAGTTGAATAAGACGATGTTAAGTTGCTTAGAGGAGCAAGCGTTAAATGCCTATAAACGACCCTATCAGAGCCTCTGTTGTTTATGAGTCGGTTAAATATAAGTTTCGGTGGTAATAATAGTGGCATTTTATTTTTATTAAAGTAATCTCAAAAGCACCTCCAAGCAGTGTAACAATTATACAGTGAAATACTAATTAAATACTCTACACAGTCGATTCTACTCTTCTCTATCAGTGAGGTTAAATTACAGTAACCTGTTGCTTTGGGGACTGAGATCTCTGATTGTTTGGTTACCTTCTTAATCTACATAGATGGTAAAACCGTTTTAAGTGTTCTATGATTGTTTAAGCTTTATCTGTTTATTTAATTGATGTATTGGATGTATCTGTATTTTTAAATTTCATCCATTGATTGTTGTGGTATTTTATAAATACTATGTTTAAGGATACCTTTAATTTACAAATGATCAAGTATGAATATTCAACAATTACTTCATGCTTATCATTTATAACTTTTTGATATTTATGACTGGTAACTTTAAGTCAAAAGAAAAGATCACCTAGGTACTATGGAAACCAGTGCTCAAATGTAGATAAAGATTTTTAAAGAAACAAAGTGATACTAAAATTACGGGCCTAGAAGTTAAAAAAGACGATGTTTATTTGCTTAGAGGATCAACCAATTAATGCCTATAAAGGACCCTATCGAGCCTCTGTTGTTTAGGAGTCGGTTTAGTATAACACTGGATAGTAAAGTTAATGGCATTTTTTTTTATTAAGGTAAACCAAAAAGCACCTACAAGCAGTGTGACAATTATACAGTGAAATACTGATTGAATTGTCTACGGAGTCGTTTCTACTTTTCTTTGGGGACTGAGATCTCTGATTGTTTGGTCACCTTCTAAATCTACATAGATGGTAAAACCGTTTTAAGTGTTCTATGATTGTTTAAGCTATATCTGTTTCAATTGATGTATTGGATGTATCTGTATTTTTAAATTTCATCTATTGATTGTTGTGATATTTTATAAATAGCATGTTTAAAAATACCTTTAATTTACAAATGATCAAGTATGAATATTCAGCAATTACTTCGTGCTTATTATTTATAACTTTTTGATATTTATGACTGGTAACTTTAAGTCGAAAGAAAAGATCACCTAGGTACTATGGAAACCAGTGCTCAAATGAAGATAAAGATTTTTAAAGAAATAAAGTGATACTAAAATTACGGGCCTAGAAGTTAAAGAAGACGATGTTTATTTGCTTAGAGAAACACGCATTAAATGCCTATAAAAGACCCTATAAGAGACTGTGTTGTTTTTGAGTCGGTTTAATATATGACTGGATAGCGAAATTATTGGCATTTTTTTTTTATTAAGGTAAAATAAAAAGCACCTACAAGCAGTGTAACAATTATACAGTGAATTACTAATTAAATTGTCTACAGAGTCGATTCTACTCTTCTCCATCAGTGAGGTTAAATTACAGTAACCTGTTGCTTTGGGGACTGAGATCTCTGATTGTTTGGTTACCTTCCAAAACTACATAGATGGTAAAACCGTTTTAAGTGTTCTATGATTGTTTAAGCTATATCTGTTTATTTAATTGATGTATTGGATGTATCTGTATTTTTAAATTTCATCTATTGATTGTTGTGGTATTTTATAAATAGCATGTTTAAGGATACCTTTAATTTACAAATGATCAAGTATGAATATTCAACAATTACTTCATGCTTATCATTTATAACTTTTTGATATTTATGACTGGTAATTTTAAGTCAAAAGAAGAGATCGCCTAAGGTTCTATGAAAACCAGTGCTCAAATGAAGATAAAGACTTGTAAGAAACAAAGTGATACTAAAATTACAGGCCTAGAAGTTAAAGAAGACAATGTTTATTTGCTTAGAGGATTAAGCATTAAATGCCTATAAAGGACCCTATAAGAGACTGTGTTGTTTTTGAGTCGGTTTAATATATGACTGGATAGTGAAATTATTAGCATTTTTTTTTTATTAAGGTAAAATAAAAAGCACCTACAAGCAGTGTAACAATTATACAGTGAATTACTAATTAAATTGTCTACAGAGTCGATTCTACCCTTCTCCATCAGTGAGGTTAAATTACAGTAACCTGTTGCTTTGGGGACTGAGATCTCTGATTGTTTGGTTACCTTCCAAAACTACATAGATGGTAAAACCGTTTTAAGTGTTCTATGATTGTTTAAGATATATCTGTTTCAATTGATGTATTGGATGTATCTGTATTTTTAAATTTCATCTATTGTTTGTTGTGATATTTTATAAATAGCATGTTTAAGAATACCTTTAATTTACAAATGATCAAGTATGAATATTCAGCAATTACTTCATGCTTATTATTTATAACTTTTTTATATTTATGACTGGTAACTTTAAGTCCAAACAAAATATCGCCTAAGGTTCTCTGGAAACTAATGCACAAATGTAGATAAAGATTTGTAGAGAAACAAAGTGATACTAAAATTACGGGCCTAGAAGTTGAATAAGACGATGTTAAGTTGCTTAGAGGAGCAAGCGTTAAATGCCTATAAACGACCCTATCAGAGCCTCTGTTGTTTATGAGTCGGTTAAATATAAGTTTCGGTGGTAATAATAGTGGCATTTTATTTTTATTAAAGTAATCTCAAAAGCACCTCCAAGCAGTGTAACAATTATTCAAGTAAATACTAATTAAATTGTCTACTGAGTCGTTTCTTTTCTTCTTTGTGGACTGAGATCTCTTATTGTTTAATTACCTTCAAGATCTACATACATGGTAAAACAGTTTAAGTGTTCTATGATTGTTTAAGCTTTATCTGTTTATTTAATTGATGTATTGGATGTATCTGTATTTTTAAATTTCATCTATAGATTGTTGTGGTGTTTTATAAATAGCATGTTTAAGGATACCTTTAATTTACAAATGATCAAGTATGAATATTCAACAATTACTTCATGCTTATCATTTATAACTTTTTGATATTTATGACTGGTAACTTTAAGTCGAAAGAAAAGATCACCTAGGTACTATGGAAACCAGTGCTCAAATGAAGATAAAGATTTTTAAAGAAATAAAGTGATACTAAAATTACGGGCCTAGAAGTGAAAGAAGACGATGTTTATTTGCTTAGAGAAACACGCATTAAATGCCTATAAAAGACCCTATAAGAGACTGTGTTGTTTTTGAGTCGGTTTAATATATGACCGGATAGTGAAATTATTGGCATTTTTTTTTTATTAAGGTAAAATAAAAAGCACCTACAAGCAGTGTAACAATTATACAGTGAATTACTAATTAAATTGTCTACAGAGTCGATTCTACTCTTCTCCATCAGTGAGGTTAAATTACAGTAACCTGTTGCTTTGGGGACTTGGGGCTTGAAGTTGAATAAAACGATGTTAAGTTGCTTAGAGGAGCAAGCGTTAAATGCCTATAAACGACCCTATCAGAGCCTCTGTTGTTTATGAGTCGGTTAAATATAAGTTTCGATGGTAATAATAGTGGCATTTTATTTTTATTAAGTGTTCTATGATTGTTTAAGCTATATCTGTTTGAATTGATGTATTGGATGTATCTGTTTTTTTAAATTTCATCTATTGATTCTTATGATATTTTATAAATAGCATGTTTAAGGATACCTTTAATTTACAAATGATCAAGTTTGAATATTCAGCTATTACTTCATGCTTATCATTTATAACTTTTTGATATTTATGACTGGTAACTTCAATTCGAAAGAAAATATCGCCTAAGGTTCTCTGGAAACTAATGCACAAATGTAGATAAAGATTTGTAGAGAAACAAAGTGATACTAAAATTACGGGCCTAGAAGTTGAATAAGACGATGTTAAGTTGCTTAGAGGAGCAAGCGTTAAATGCCTATAAACGACCCTATCAGAGCCTCTGTTGTTTATGAGTCGGTAAAATATAAGTTTCGATGGTAATAATAGTGGCATTTTATTTTTATTAAGTGTTCTATGATTGTTTAAGCTATATCTGTTTGAATTGATGTATTGGATGTATCTGTTTTTTTAAATTTCGTCTATTGATTCTTATGATATTTTATAAATAGCATGTTTAAGGATACCTTTAATTTACAAATGATCAAGTTTGAATATTCAGCTATTACTTCATGCTTATCATTTATAACTTTTTGATATTTATGACTGGTAACTTCAATTCGAAAGAAAATATCGCCTAAGGTTCTCTGGAAACTAATGCACAAATGTAGATAAAGATTTGTAGAGAAACAAAGTGATACTAAAATTACGGGCCTAGAAGTTGAATAAGACGATGTTAAGTTGCTTAGAGGAGCAAGCGTTAAATGCCTATAAACGACCCTATCAGAGCCTCTGTTGTTTATGAGTCGGTTAAATATAAGTTTCGGTGGTAATAATAGTGGCATTTTATTTTTATTAAAGTAATCTCAAAAGCACCTCCAAGCAGTGTAACAATTATTCAAGTAAATACTAATTAAATTGTCTACTGAGTCGTTTCTTTTCTTCTTTGTGAACTGAGATCTCTTATTGTTTAATCACCTTCAAAATCTACATACATGGTAAAACCGTTTTAAGTGTTCTATGATTGTTTAAGCTATATCTGTTTCAATTGATGTATTGGATGTATCTGTTTTTTTAAATTTCATCTATTGATTCTTATGATATTTTATAAATTGCATGTATAAGGATATCTTTAATTTACAAATGATCATGTGTGTATATTCAACAAATACTTTATGCTTATCATTTATAACCTTTTTATATTTATGACTGGTAACTTCAATTCGAAAGAAAATATCGCCTAAGGTTCTATGGAAACTAATGCACAAATGTAGGTAAAGATTTGTAGAGAAACAAAGTGATACTAAAATTACGGGCTTGAAGTTGAATAAAACGATGTTAAGTTGCTTAGAGGAGCAAGCGTTAAATGCCTATAAACGACCCTATCAGAGCCTCTGTTGTTTATGAGTCGGTTAAATATAAGTTTCGGTGGTAATAATAGTGGCATTTTATTTTTATTAAAGTAATCTCAAAAGCACCTCCAAGCAGTGTAACAATTATTCAAGTAAATACTAATTAAATTGTCTACTGAGTCGTTTCTTTTCTTCTTTGTGAACTGAGATCTCTTATTGTTTAATCACCTTCAAAATCTACATACATGGTAAAACCGTTTTAAGTGTTCTATGATTGTTTAAGCTATATCTGTTTCAATTGATGTATTGGATGTATCTGTTTTTTTAAATTTCATCTATTGATTCTTATGATATTTTATAAATTGCATGTATAAGGATATCTTTAATTTACAAATGATCATGTGTGTATATTCAACAAATACTTTATGCTTATCATTTATAACCTTTTTATATTTATGACTGGTAACTTCAATTCGAAAGAAAATATCGCCTAAGGTTCTATGGAAACTAATGCACAAATGTAGGTAAAGATTTGTAGAGAAACAAAGTGATACTAAAATTACGGGCTTGAAGTTGAATAAAACGATGTTAAGTTGCTTAGAGGAGCAAGCGTTAAATGCCTATAAACGACCCTATCAGAGCCTCTGTTGTTTATGAGTCGGTTAAATATAAGTTTCGATGGTAATAATAGTGGCATTTTATTTTTAATAAAGTAATCTCAAAAGCACCTACAAGCAGTGTAACAAATATACAAGTAAATACTAATTAAATTGTCTACTGTGTCGTTTCTTTTCTTCTTTGTGGACTGAGATCTCTTATTGTTTAATCACCTTCAAAATCTACATACATGGTAAAACCGTTTTAAGTGTTCTATGATTGTTTAAGATATATCTGTTTGAATTGATGTATTGGATGTATCTGTATTTTTAAATTTCATCTATTGATTGTTTTGATATTTTATAAATAGCATGTTTAAGGATACCTTTAATTTACAAATGATCAAGTATGAATATTCAGCAATTACTTCATGCTTATTATGTATAACTTTTTGATATTTATGACTGGTAACTTTAAGTCCAAAGAAAAGATCACCTAAGGTACTATTAAAACCAGTGCTCAAATGTAGATAAAGATTTTTAAAAAAACAATGTGATACTAAAATTACGGGCCTAGAAGGTAAATAAGACGATGTTTATTTGCTTAGAGGAGTAAGCATTAAATTCCTTTAAAGGACCCTATCAGAGCCTGTGTTGTTTTTGAGTCGGTTAAATATAAGACTGGATAGTGAAAGTAATGGAATTTTTTTTTTTTAAGGTAAACTCAAAAGCACCTACAAGCAGTGTAACAATTATACAAGTAAATACTAATTAAATTGTCTACTGTGTCGTTTCTTTTCTTCTTTGTGGACTGAGATCTCTGATTGTTTGGTCACCTTCTAAATCTACATAGATGGTAAAACCGTTTTAAGTGTTCTATGATTGTTTAAGCTATATCTGTTTCAATTGATGTATTGGATGTATCTGTATTTTTAAATTTCATCTATAGATTGTTGTGGTGTTTTATAAATAGCATGTTTAAGGATACCTTTAATTTACAAATGATCAAGTATGAATATTCAACAATTACTTCATGCTTATCATTTATAACTTTTTGATATTTATGACTGGTAACTTTAAGTCGAAAGAAAAGATCACCTAGGTACTATTAAAACCAGTGCTCAAATGTAGATAAAGATTTTTAAAAAAACAATGTGATACTAAAATTACGGGCCTAGAAGGTAAATAAGACGATGTTTATTTGCTTAGAGGAGTAAGCATTAAATTCCTTTAAAGGACCCTATCAGAGCATGTGTTGTTTTTGAGTCGGTTAAATATAAGACTGGATAGTGAAAGTAATGGAATTTTTTTTTTTTAAGGTAAACTCAAAAGCACCTACAAGCAGTGTAACAATTATACAAGTAAATACTAATTAAATTGTCTACTGTGTCGTTTCTTTTCTTCTTTGTGGACTGAGATCTCTCATTGTTTAATCACCTTCAAAATCTACATACATAGTAAAACCGTTTTAAGTGTTCTATGATTGTTTAAGCTATATCTGTTTCAATTGATGTATTGGATGTATCTGTTTTTTTAAATTTCATCTATTGATTGTTATGTTATTTTATAAATTGCATGTATAAGGATACCTTTAATTTACAAATGATCATGTGTGTATATTCAACAATTACTTCATGCTTATCATTTATAACCTTTTTTGATTTATGACTGGTAACTTTAATTCGAAAGAAAATATCGCCTAAGGTTCTCTGGAAACTAATGCTCAAATGTAGATAAAGATTTGTAGAGGAACAAAGTGATACTAAAATTACGGGCCTAGAAGTTGAATAAGACGATGTTAAGTTGCTTAGAGGAGCAAGCGTTAAATGCCTATAAACGACCCTATCAGAGCCTCTGTTGTTTATGAGTCGGTTAAATATAAGTTTCGATGGTAATAATAGTGGCATTTTATTTTTATTAAAGTAATCTCAAAAGCACCTCCAAGCAGTGTAACAATTATACAAGTAAATACTAATTAAATTGTCTACTGAGTCGTTTCTTTTCTTCTTTGTGGACTGAGATCTCTTATTGTTTAATCACCTTCAAAATCTACATACATGGTAAAACTGTTTTAAGTGTTCTATGATTGTTTAAGCTATATCTGTTTGAATTGATGTATTGGATGTATCTGTTTTTTTAAATTTCATCTATTGATTCTTATGATATTTTATAAATAGCATGTTTAAGGATACCTTTAATTTACAAATGATCAAGTATGAATATTCAGCAATTACTTCATGCTTATTATTTATAACTTTTTGATATTTATGACTGGTAACTTTAAGTCCAAAGAAAAGATCACCTAAGGTACTACGGTAACCGGTGCTCAAATGTAGATAAAGATTTGTAGAGAAACAAAGTGATACTAAAATTACGGGCCTAGAAGTTGAATAAGACGATGTTGAGTTGCTTAGAGGAGCAAGCGTTAAATGCCTATAAACGACCCTATCAGAGCCTCAACTGTTTATGAGTCGGTTAAACATAAGTTTCTATAGTAATAATAGTGGCATTTTTTTAAAGGTACTTTTTTTTTTTTTTAAAGGTAAACTCAAAAGAACCTACAAGCAGTGTAATTATTATTCAAGTAAATACTAATTAAATTGTCTACTGTGTCGTTTCTTTTGTTCTTTGTGGACTGAGATCTCTCATTGTTTAATTACCTTCAAAATCTACATACATGGTAAAACCGTTTTAGTGTTCTATGATTGTTTAAGCTATATCTGTTTCAATTGATGTATTGGATGTATCTGTTTTTTTAAATTTCATCTATTGATTGTTATGATATTTTATAAATTGCATGTATAAGGATACCTTTAATTTACAAATGATCATGTGTGTATATTCAACAATTACTTCATGCTTATCATTTGTAACCTTTTTTGATTTATGACTGGTAACTTTAATTCGAAAGAAAATATCGCCTAAGGTTCTCTGGAAACTAATGCACAAATGTAGATAAAGATTTGTAGAGAAACAAAGTGATACTAAAATTACGGGCCTAGAAGCTGAATAAGAAGATGTTCAGTTGCTTAGAGGAGCAAGCGTTAAATGCCTATAAACGACCCTATCAGAGCCTCTGTTGTTTATGAGTCGGTTAAATATAAGTTTCGATGGTAATAATAGTGGCATTTTATTTTTATTAAAGTATTCTCTAAAGCACCTACAAGCAGTGTAACAATTATACAAGTAAATACTAATTAAATTGTCTACTGAGTCGTTTCTTTTCTTCTTTGTGGACTGAGATATCTTATTGTTTAATCACCTTCAAAATTTACATACATGGTAAAACCGTTTTTAGTGTTCTATGATTGTTTAAGCTATATCTGTTTCAATTGATGTATTGGATGTATCTGTTTTTTTAAATTTCATTTATTGATTGTTATGATATTTTATAAATTGCATGTATAAGGATACCTTTAATTTACAAATGATCATGTGTGTATATTCAACAAATACTTCATGCTTATCATTTATAACCTTTTTATATTTATAAATGGTAACTTCAATTCGAAAGAAAATATCGCCTAAGGTTCTCTGGAAACTAATGCACAAATGTAGATAAAGATTTGTAGAGAAACAAAGTGATACTAAAATTACGGGCTTGAAGTTGAATAAGACGATGTTAAGTTGCTTAGAGGAGCAAGCGTTAAATGCCCATAAACGACCCTATCAGAGCCTCTGTAATTTATGAGTCGGTTAAATATAAGTTTCGATGGTTATAATAGTGGCATTTTATTTTTATTAAAGTAATCTCAAAAGCACCTACAAGCAGTGTAACAATTATACAAGTAAATACTAATTAAATTCTCTACTGAGTCGTTTCTTTTCTTCTTTGTGGACTGAGATCTCTTATTGCTTAATCACCTTCAAAATCTACATACATGGTAAAACCGTTTTAAGTGTTCTATGATTGTTTAAGCTATATCTGTTTCAATTGATGTATTGGATGTATCTGTTTTTTTAAATTTCCTCTATTGATTGTTATGATATTTTATAAATTGCATGTATAAGGATACCTTTAATTTACAAATGATCATGTGTGTATATTCAACAATTACTTCATGCTTATCATTTATAACCTTTTTTTATTTATGACTGGTAACTTCAATTCGAAAGAAAATATCGCCTAAGGTTCTCTGGAAACTAATACACAAATGTAGATAAAGATTTGTAGAGAAACAAAGTGAGACTAAAATTACGGGCCTAGAAGTTGAATAAGACGATGTTGAGTTGCTTAGAGGAGCAAGCGTTAAATGCCTATAAACGACCCTATCAGAGCCTCAACTGTTTATGAGTCGGTTAAACATAAGTTTCTATAGTAATAATAGTGGCATTTTTTTAAAGGTACTTTTTTTTTTTTTTAAAGGTAAACTCAAAAGAACCTACAAGCAGTGTAATTATTATTCAAGTAAATACTAATTAAATTGTCTACTGTGTCGTTTCTTTTGTTCTTTGTGGACTGAGATCTCTCATTGTTTAATTACCTTCAAAATCTACATACATGGTAAAACCGTTTTAGTGTTCTATGATTGTTTAAGCTATATCTGTTTCAATTGATGTATTGGATGTATCTGTTTTTTTAAATTTCATCTATTGATTGTTATGATATTTTATAAATTGCATGTATAAGGATACCTTTAATTTACAAATGATCATGTGTGTATATTCAACAATTACTTCATGCTTATCATTTGTAACCTTTTTTGATTTATGACTGGTAACTTTAATTCGAAAGAAAATATCGCCTAAGGTTCTCTGGAAACTAATGCACAAATGTAGATAAAGATTTGTAGAGAAACAAAGTGATACTAAAATTACGGGCCTAGAAGCTGAATAAGAAGATGTTCAGTTGCTTAGAGGAGCAAGCGTTAAATGCCTATAAACGACCCTATCAGAGCCTCTGTTGTTTATGAGTCGGTTAAATATAAGTTTCGATGGTAATAATAGTGGCATTTTATTTTTATTAAAGTATTCTCTAAAGCACCTACAAGCAGTGTAACAATTATACAAGTAAATACTAATTAAATTGTCTACTGAGTCGTTTCTTTTCTTCTTTGTGGACTGAGATATCTTATTGTTTAATCACCTTCAAAATTTACATACATGGTAAAACCGTTTTTAGTGTTCTATGATTGTTTAAGCTATATCTGTTTCAATTGATGTATTGGATGTATCTGTTTTTTTAAATTTCATTTATTGATTGTTATGATATTTTATAAATTGCATGTATAAGGATACCTTTAATTTACAAATGATCATGTGTGTATATTCAACAAATACTTCATGCTTATCATTTATAACCTTTTTATATTTATAAATGGTAACTTCAATTCGAAAGAAAATATCGCCTAAGGTTCTCTGGAAACTAATGCACAAATGTAGATAAAGATTTGTAGAGAAACAAAGTGATACTAAAATTACGGGCTTGAAGTTGAATAAGACGATGTTAAGTTGCTTAGAGGAGCAAGCGTTAAATGCCCATAAACGACCCTATCAGAGCCTCTGTAATTTATGAGTCGGTTAAATATAAGTTTCGATGGTTATAATAGTGGCATTTTATTTTTATTAAAGTAATCTCAAAAGCACCTACAAGCAGTGTAACAATTATACAAGTAAATACTAATTAAATTCTCTACTGAGTCGTTTCTTTTCTTCTTTGTGGACTGAGATCTCTTATTGCTTAATCACCTTCAAAATCTACATACATGGTAAAACCGTTTTAAGTGTTCTATGATTGTTTAAGCTATATCTGTTTCAATTGATGTATTGGATGTATCTGTTTTTTTAAATTTCCTCTATTGATTGTTATGATATTTTATAAATTGCATGTATAAGGATACCTTTAATTTACAAATGATCATGTGTGTATATTCAACAATTACTTCATGCTTATCATTTATAACCTTTTTTTATTTATGACTGGTAACTTCAATTCGAAAGAAAATATCGCCTAAGGTTCTCTGGAAACTAATACACAAATGTAGATAAAGATTTGTAGAGAAACAAAGTGAGACTAAAATTACGGGCCTAGAAGTTGAATAAGACGATGTTGAGTTGCTTAGAGGAGCAAGCGTTAAATGCCTATAAACGACCCTATCAGAGCCTCAACTGTTTATGAGTCGGTTAAACATAAGTTTCTATAGTAATAATAGTGGCATTTTATTTTTATTAAAGTAATCTCAAAAGCACCTACAAGCAGTGTAACAATTATACAAGTAAATACTAATTAAATTCTCTACTGAGTCGTTTCTTTTCTTCTTTGTGGACTGAGATCTCTTATTGCTTAATCACCTTCAAAATCTACATACATGGTAAAACCGTTTTAAGTGTTCTATGATTGTTTAAGCTATATCTGTTTCAATTGATGTATTGGATGTATCTGTTTTTTTAAATTTCATCTATTGATTGTTATGATATTTTATAAATTGCATGTATAAGGATACCTTTAATTTACAAATGATCATGTGTGTATATTCACCAGTTACTTCATGCTTATCATTTATAACCTTTTTTTATTTATGACTGGTAACTTCAATTCGAAAGAAAATATCGCCTAAGGTTCTCTGGAAACTAATGCACAAATGTAGATAAAGATTTGTAGAGGAACAAAGTGATACTAAAATTACGGGCCTAGAAGTTGAATAAGACGATGTTGAGTTGCTTAGAGGAGCAAGCGTTAAATGCCTATAAACGACCCTATCGGAGTCTCTGTTGTTTATAAGTCGGTTAAACATAAGTTTCTATAGTAATAATAGTGGCATATTATTTTTATTAAAGTAATCTCAAAAGCACCTCAAAGCAGGGTAACAATTATACAAGTAAATACTAATTAAATTGTCTACTGAGTCGTTTCTTTTCTTCTTTGTGGACTGAGATCTATCATTGTTTAATTACCTTTAAAATCTACATACATGGTAAAACCATTTTAGTGTTCTATGATTGTTTAAGCTATATCTGTTTCAATTGATGTATTGGATGTATCTGTTTTTTTTAATTTCATCTATTCATTGTTATGATATTTTATAAATTGCATGTATAAGGATACCTTTGATTTACAAATGATCATGTGTGTATATTCAACAAATACTTCATGCTTATCATTTATAAACTTTTTATTTTTATGACTGGTAACTTCAATTCGAAAGAAAATATCGCCTAAGGTTCTCTGGAAACTAATGCACAAATGTAGATAAAGATTTGTAGAGGAACAAAGTGATACTAAAATTACGGGCCTAGAAGTTGAATAAGACGATGTTAAGTTGATTAGAGGAGCAAGCGTTAAATGCCTATAAACGACCCTATCTCAAAAGCACCTACAAGCAGTGTAACAATTATACAAGTAAATACTAATTAAATTCTCTACTGAGTCGTTTCTTTTCTTCTTTGTGGACTGAGATCTCTCATTGTTTAATTACCTTCAAAATCTACATAGTTGGTAAAATCGTTTTAAGTGTTCTATGATTGTTTAAGCCATATCTGTTTCAATTGATGTATTGGATGTATCTGTTTTTTTAAATTTCATCTATTGATTGTTATGATATTTTATAAATTGCATGTATAAGGATACCTTTAATTTACAAATGATCATGTGTGTATATTCAACAAATACTTCATGCTTATCATTTATAACCTTTTTATATTTATAAATGGTAACTTCAATTCGAAAGAAAATATCGCCTAAGGTTCTCTGGAAACTAATGCACAAATGTAGATAAAGATTTGTAGAGAAACAAAGTGATACTAAAATTACGGGTTTGAAGTTGAATAAGACGATGTTAAGTTGCTTAGAGGAGCAAGCGTTAAATGCCCATAAACGACCCTATAAGAGCCTCTGTTGTTTATGAGTCGGTTAAATATAAGTTTCGATGGTAATAATAGTGGCATTTTATTTTTATTAAAGTAATCTCAAAAGCACCTCAAAGCAGTGTAACAATTATACAAGTAAATACTAATTAAATTGTCTACTGAGTCGTTTCTTTTCTTCTTTGTGGACTGAGATCTCTTATTGTTTAATCACCTTCAAAGTTTACATACATGGTAAAACCGTTTTAAGTGTTCTATGATTGTTTAAGCTATATCTGTTTCAATTGATGTATTGGATGTATCTGTTTTTTTAAATTTCATTTATTGATTGTTATGATATTTTATAAATTGCATGTATAAGGATACCTTTAATTTACAAATGATCATGTGTGTATATTCAACAAATACTTCATGCTTATCATTTATAACCTTTTTTTATTTATGACTGGTAACTTCAATTCGAAAGAAAATATCGCCTAAGGTTCTCTGGAAACTAATGCACAAATGTAGATAAAGATTTGTAGAGAAACAAAGTAATACTAAAATTACGGGCCTAGAAGTTGAATAAGACGATTTTAAGTTGATTAGAGGAGCAAGCGTTAAATGCTTATAAACGACCCTATCAGAGCCTCTGTTGTTTATGAGTCGGTTAAATATAAGTTTCGATGGTAATAATAGTGGCATTTTATTTTTATTAAAGTAATCTCAAAAGCACCTCCAAGCAGTGTAACAATTATGCAAGTAAATACTAATTAAATTGTCTACTGAGTCGTTTCTTTTCTTCTTTGTGGACTGAGATCTCTTATTGTTTAATCACCTTCAAAATCTACATACATGGTAAAACCGTTTTAAGTGTTCTATGATTGTTTAAGCTATATCTGATTCAATTGATGTATTGGATGTATATCTTTTTTTAAATTTCATCTATTGATTGTTATGATATTTTTTAAATTGCATGTATAAGGATACCTTTAATTTACAAATGATCATGTGTGTATATTCAACAATTACTTCATGCTTATCATTTATAACCTTTTTTTATTTATGACTGGTAACTTCAATTCGAAAGAAAATATCGCCTAAGGTTCTCTGGAAACTAATGCACAAATGTAGATAAAGATTTGTAGAGGAACAAAGTGATACTAAAATTACGGGCCTAGAAGTTGAATAAGACGATGATAAGTTGATTAGAGGAGCAAGCGTTAAATGCCTATAAACGACCCTATCAGAGCCTCTGTAATTTATGAGTCGGTTAAATATAAGTTTCGATGATTATAATAGTGGCATTTTATTTTTATTAAAGTAATCTCAAAAGCACCTACAAGCAGTGTAACAATTATACAAGTAAATACTAATTAAATTCTCTACTGAGTCGTTTCTTTTCTTCTTTGTGGACTGAGATCTCTCATTGTTTAATTACCTTCAAAATCTACATAGTTGGTAAAATCGTTTTAAGTGTTCTATGATTGTTTAAGCCATATCTGTTTCAATTGATGTATTGGATGTATCTGTTTTTTTAAATTTCATTTATTGATTGTTATGATATTTTATAAATTGCATGTATAAGGATACCTTTAATTTACAAATGATCATGTGTGTATATTCAACAAATACTTCATGCTTATCATTTATAACCTTTTTATATTTATAAATGGTAACTTCAATTCGAAAGAAAATATCGCCTAAGGTTCTCTGGAAACTAATGCACAAATGTAGATAAAGATTTGTAGAGAAACAAAGTGATACTAAAATTACGGGTTTGAAGTTGAATAAGACGATGTTAAGTTGCTTAGAGGAGCAAGCGTTAAATGCCCATAAACGACCCTATCAGAGCCTCTGTAATTTATGAGTCGGTTAAATATAAGTTTCGATGGTTATAATAGTGGCATTTTATTTTTATTAAAGTAATCTCAAAAGCACCTACAAGCAGTGTAACAATTATACAAGTAAATACTAATTAAATTCTCTACTGAGTCGTTTCTTTTCTTCTTTGTGGACTGAGATCTCTTATTGCTTAATCACCTTCAAAATCTACATACATGGTAAAACCGTTTTAAGTGTTCTATGATTGTTTAAGCTATATCTGTTTCAATTGATGTATTGGATGTATCTGTTTTTTTAAATTTCATCTATTGATTGTTATGATATTTTATAAATTGCATGTATAAGGATACCTTTAATTTACAAATGATCATGTGTGTATATTCAACAAATACTTCATGCTTATCATTTATAACCTTTTTATATTTATAAATGGTAACTTCAATTCGAAAGAAAATATCGCCTAAGGTTCTCTGGAAACTAATGCACAAATGTAGATAAAGATTTGTAGAGAAACAATGTGATACTAAAATTACGGGCCTAGAAGTTGAATAAGACGATGATAAGTTGATTAGAGGAGCAAGCGTTAAATGCCTATAAACGACCCTATCTCAAAAGCACCTACAAGCAGTGTAACAATTATACAAGTAAATACTAATCAAATTGTCTACAGAGTCGTTTCTTTACTTCTTTGTGGACTGAGATCTCTTATTGTTTAATCACCTTCAAAATCTACATACATGGTAAAACCGTTTTAAGTGTTCTATGATTGTTTAAGCTATATCTGTTTCAATTGATGTATTGGATGTATCTGTTTTTTTAAATTTCATCTATTGATTGTTATGATATTTTATAAATTGCATGTATAAGGATACCTTTAATTTACAAATGATCATGTGTGTATATTCAACAATTACTTCATGCTTATCATTTATAACCTTTTTTTATTTATGACTGGTAACTTCAATTCGAAAGAAAATATCGCCTGAGGTTCTGTGGAAACTAATGCACAAATGTAGATAAAGATTTGTAGAGAAACAAAGTAATACTAAAATTACGGGCCTAGAAGTTGAATAAGACGATTTTAAGTTAATTAGAGGAGCGAGCGTTAAATGCTTATAAACGACCCTATCAGAGCCTCTGTTGTTTATGAGTCGGTTAAATATAAGTTTCGATGGTAATAATAGTGGCATTTTATTTTTATTAAAGTAATCTCAAAAGCACCTCCAAGCAGTGTAACAATTATGCAAGTAAATACTAATTAAATTGTCTACTGAGTCGTTTCTTTTCTTCTTTGTGGACTGAGATCTCTTATTGTTTAATCACCTTCAAAATCTACATACATGGTAAAACCGTTTTAAGTGTTCTATGATTGTTTAGGCTATATCTGATTCAATTGATGTATTGGATGTATCTGTTTTTTTAAATTTCATCTATTGATTCTTATGATATTTTATAAATTGCATGTATAAGGATACCTTTAATTTACAAATGATCATGTGTGTATATTCAACAAATACTTCATGCTTATCATTTATAACCTTTTTATATTTATGAATGGTAACTTCAATTCGAAAGAAAATATCGCCTAAGGTTCTCTGGAAACTAATGCACAAATGTAGATAAAGATTTGTAGAGGAACAAAGTGATACTAAAATTACGGGCCTAGAAGTTGAATAAGACGATGTTAAGTTGGTTAGAGGAGCAAGCGTTAAATGCCTATAAACGACCCTATCTCAAAAGCACCTACAAGTAGTGTAACAATTATACAAGTAAATACTAATCAAATTGTCTACAGAGTCGTTTCTTTTCTTCTTTGTGGACTGAGATCTCTTATTGTTTAATCACCTTCAAAATCTACATACATGGTAAAACCGTTTTAGTGTTCTATGATTGTTTAAGCTATATCTGTTTCAATTGATGTATTGGATGTATCTGTTTTTTTAAATTTCATCTATTGATTGTTATGATATTTTTTAAATTGCATGTATAAGGATACCTTTAATTTACAAATGATCATGTGTGTATATTCAACAATTACTTCATGCTTATCATTTATAACCTTTTTTTATTTATGACTGGTAACTTCAATTCGAAAGAAAATATCGCCTAAGGTTCTCTGGAAACTAATGCACAAATGTAGATAAAGATTTGTAGAGAAACAAAGTAATACTAAAATTACGGGCCTAGAAGTTGAATAAGACGATTTTAAGTTAATTAGAGGAGCGAGCGTTAAATGCTTATAAACGACCCTATCAGAGCCTCTGTTGTTTATGAGTCGGTTAAATATAAGTTTCGATGGTAATAATAGTGGCATTTTATTTTTATTAAAGTAATCTCAAAAGCACCTCCAAGCAGTGTAACAATTATGCAAGTAAATACTAATTAAATTGTCTACTGAGTCGTTTCTTTTCTTCTTTGTGGACTGAGATCTCTTATTGTTTAATCACCTTCAAAATCTACATACATGGTAAAACCGTTTTAAGTGTTCTATGATTGTTTAAGCTATATCTGATTCAATTGATGTATTGGATGTATATGTTTTTTTAAATTTCATCTATTGATTGTTATGATATTTTATAAATTGCATGTATAAGGATACCTTTAATTTACAAATGATCATGTGTGTATATTCAACAAATACTTCATGCTTATCATTTATAACCTTTTTATATTTATGAATGGTAACTTCAATTCGAAAGAAAATATCGCCTAAGGTTCTCTGGAAACTAATGCACAAATGTAGATAAAGATTTGTAGAGGAACAAAGTGATACTAAAATTACGGGCCTAGAAGTTGAATAAGACGATGTTAAGTTGGTTAGAGGAGCAAGCGTTAAATGCCTATAAACGACCCTATCTCAAAAGCACCTACAAGTAGTGTAACAATTATACAAGTAAATACTAATCAAATTGTCTACAGAGTCGTTTCTTTTCTTCTTTGTGGACTGAGATCTCTTATTGTTTAATCACCTTCAAAATCTACATACATGGTAAAACCGTTTTAGTGTTCTATGATTGTTTAAGCTATATCTGTTTCAATTGATGTATTGGATGTATATGTTTTTTTAAATTTCATCTATTGATTGTTATGATATTTTATAAATTGCATGTATAAGGATACCTTTAATTTACAAATGATCATGTGTGTATATTCAACAATTACTTCATGCTTATCATTTATAACCTTTTTTTATTTATGACTGGTAACTTCAATTCGAAAGAAAATATCGCCTAAGGTTCTCTGGAAACAAATGCACAAATGTAGATAAAGATTTGTAGAGAAACAAAGTAATACTAAAATTACGGGCCTAGAAGTTGAATAAGACGATTTTAAGTTGATTAGAGGAGCGAGCGTTATATGCCTATAAACGACCCTATCAGAGCCTCTGTTGTTTATGAGTCGGTTAAATATAAGTTTCGATGGTAATAATAGTGGCATTTTATTTTTATTAAAGTAATCTCAAAAGCACCTCCAAGCAGTGTAACAATTATGCAAGTAAATACTAATTAAATTGTCTACTGAGTCGTTTCTTTTCTTCTTTGTGGACTGAGATCTCTTATTGTTTAATCACCTTCAAAATCTACATACATGGTAAAACCGTTTTAAGTGTTCTATGATTGTTTAAGCTATATCTGATTCAATTGATGTATTGGATGTATATGTTTTTTTAAATTTCATCTATTGATTGTTATGATATTTTATAAATTGCATGTATAAGGATACCTTTAATTTACAAATGATCATGTGTGTATATTCAACAATTACTTCATGCTTATCATTTATA
Organism: Acanthosoma haemorrhoidale; assembly: GCA_930367205.1. Taxonomy (NCBI): domain Eukaryota; kingdom Metazoa; phylum Arthropoda; class Insecta; order Hemiptera; family Acanthosomatidae; genus Acanthosoma; species Acanthosoma haemorrhoidale. Next base: position 103,993,489 of record OV884014.1, on the reverse strand, counting down.
ACCTTTTTTTATTTATGACTGGTAACTTCAATTCGAAAGAAAATATCGCCTAAGGTTCTCTGGAAACTAATGCACAAATGTAGATAAAGATTTGTAGAGAAACAAAGTAATACTAAAATTACGGGCCTAGAAGTTGAATAAGACGATTTTAAGTTGATTAGAGGAGCGAGCGTTATATGCCTATAAACGACCCTATCAGAGCCTCTGTTGTTTATGAGTCGGTTAAATATAAGTTTCGATGGTAATAATAGTGGCATTTTATTTTTATTAAAGTAATCTCAAAAGCACCTCCAAGCAGTGTAACAATTATGCAAGTAAATACTAATTAAATTGTCTACTGAGTCGTTTCTTTTCTTCTTTGTGGACTGAGATCTCTTATTGTTTAATCACCTTCAAAATCTACATACATGGTAAAACCGTTTTAGTGTTCTATGATTGTTTAAGCTATATCTGTTTCAATTGATGTATTGGATGTATCTGTTTTTTTAAATTTCATTTAGTGATTGTACTTATATTTTATAAATTGCATGTATGAGGATACCTTTAATTTACAAATGATCATGTGTGTATATTCACCAATTACTTCATGCTTATCATTTATAACCTTTTTTTATTTATGACTGGTAACTTCAATTCGAAAGAAAATATCGCCTAAGGTTCTCTGGAAACTAATGCACAAATGTAGATAAAGATTTGTAGAGAAACAATGTGATACTAAAATTACGGGCCTAGAAGTTGAATAAGACGATGTTAAGTTGATTAGAGGAGCAAGCGTTAAATGCCTATAAACGACCCTATCTCAAAAGCACCTACAAGCAGTGTAACAATTATACAAGTAAATACTAATCAAATTGTCTACAGAGTCGTTTCTTTTCTTCTTTGTGGACTGAGATCTCTTATTGTTTAATCACCTTCAAAATCTACATACATGGTAAAACCGTTTTAGTGTTCTATGATTGTTTAAGCTATATCTGTTTCAATTGATGTATTGGATGTATCTGTTTTTTTAAATTTCATTTAGTGATTGTACTTATATTTTATAAATTGCATGTATGAGGATACCTTTAATTTACAAATGATCATGTGTGTATATTCACCAATTACTTCATGCTTATCATTTATAACCTTTTTTTATTTATGACTGGTAACTTCAATTCGAAAGAAAATATCGCCTAAGGTTCTCTGGAAACAAATGCACAAATGTAGATAAAGATTTGTAGAGAAACAAAGTAATACTAAAATTACGGGCCTAGAAGTTGAATAAGACGATTTTAAGTTGATTAGAGGAGCGAGCGTTATATGCCTATAAACGACCCTATCAGAGCCTCTGTTGTTTATGAGTCGGTTAAATATAAGTTTCGATGGTAATAATAGTGGCATTTTATTTTTATTAAAGTAATCTCAAAAGCACCTCCAAGCAGTGTAACAATTATGCAAGTAAATACTAATTAAATTGTCTACTGAGTCGTTTCTTTTCTTCTTTGTGGACTGAGATCTCTTATTGTTTAATCACCTTCAAAATCTACATACATGGTAAAACCGTTTTAAGTGTTCTATGATTGTTTAAGCTATATCTGATTCAATTGATGTATTGGATGTATATGTTTTTTTAAATTTCATCTATTGATTGTTATGATATTTTATAAATTGCATGTATAAGGATACCTTTAATTTACAAATGATCATGTGTGTATATTCAACAAATACTTCATGCTTATCATTTATAACCTTTTTATATTTATGAATGGTAACTTCAATTCGAAAGAAAATATCGCCTAAGGTTCTCTGGAAACTAATGCACAAATGTAGATAAAGATTTGTAGAGGAACAAAGTGATACTAAAATTACGGGCCTAGAAGTTGAATAAGACGATGTTAAGTTGGTTAGAGGAGCAAGCGTTAAATGCCTATAAACGACCCTATCTCAAAAGCACCTACAAGTAGTGTAACAATTATACAAGTAAATACTAATCAAATTGTCTACAGAGTCGTTTCTTTTCTTCTTTGTGGACTGAGATCTCTTATTGTTTAATCACCTTCAAAATCTACATACATGGTAAAACCGTTTTAGTGTTCTATGATTGTTTAAGCTATATCTGTTTCAATTGATGTATTGGATGTATATGTTTTTTTAAATTTCATCTATTGATTGTTATGATATTTTATAAATTGCATGTATAAGGATACCTTTAATTTACAAATGATCATGTGTGTATATTCAACAATTACTTCATGCTTATCATTTATAACCTTTTTTTATTTATGACTGGTAACTTCAATTCGAAAGAAAATATCGCCTAAGGTTCTCTGGAAACAAATGCACAAATGTAGATAAAGATTTGTAGAGAAACAAAGTAATACTAAAATTACGGGCCTAGAAGTTGAATAAGACGATTTTAAGTTGATTAGAGGAGCGAGCGTTATATGCCTATAAACGACCCTATCAGAGCCTCTGTTGTTTATGAGTCGGTTAAATATAAGTTTCGATGGTAATAATAGTGGCATTTTATTTTTATTAAAGTAATCTCAAAAGCACCTCCAAGCAGTGTAACAATTATGCAAGTAAATACTAATTAAATTGTCTACTGAGTCGTTTCTTTTCTTCTTTGTGGACTGAGATCTCTTATTGTTTAATCACCTTCAAAATCTACATACATGGTAAAACCGTTTTAAGTGTTCTATGATTGTTTAAGCTATATCTGATTCAATTGATGTATTGGATGTATATGTTTTTTTAAATTTCATCTATTGATTGTTATGATATTTTATAAATTGCATGTATAAGGATACCTTTAATTTACAAATGATCATGTGTGTATATTCAACAATTACTTCATGCTTATCATTTATAACCTTTTTTTATTTATGACTGGTAACTTCAATTCGAAAGAAAATATCGCCTAAGGTTCTCTGGAAACTAATGCACAAATGTAGATAAAGATTTGTAGAGAAACAAAGTAATACTAAAATTACGGGCCTAGAAGTTGAATAAGACGATTTTAAGTTGATTAGAGGAGCGAGCGTTATATGCCTATAAACGACCCTATCAGAGCCTCTGTTGTTTATGAGTCGGTTAAATATAAGTTTCGATGGTAATAATAGTGGCATTTTATTTTTATTAAAGTAATCTCAAAAGCACCTCCAAGCAGTGTAACAATTATGCAAGTAAATACTAATTAAATTGTCTACTGAGTCGTTTCTTTTCTTCTTTGTGGACTGAGATCTCTTATTGTTTAATCACCTTCAAAATCTACATACATGGTAAAACCGTTTTAGTGTTCTATGATTGTTTAAGCTATATCTGTTTCAATTGATGTATTGGATGTATCTGTTTTTTTAAATTTCATTTAGTGATTGTACTTATATTTTATAAATTGCACGTATGAGGATACCTTTAATTTACAAATGATCATGTGTGTATATTCACCAATTACTTCATGCTTATCATTTATAACCTTTTTTTATTTATGACTGGTAACTTCAATTCGAAAGAAAATATCGCCTAAGGTTCTCTGGAAACTAATGCACAAATGTAGATAAAGATTTGTAGAGAAACAATGTGATACTAAAATTACGGGCCTAGAAGTTGAATAAGACGATGTTAAGTTGATTAGAGGAGCAAGCGTTAAATGCCTATAAACGACCCTATCTCAAAAGCACCTACAAGCAGTGTAACAATTATACAAGTAAATACTAATCAAATTGTCTACAGAGTCGTTTCTTTTCTTCTTTGTGGACTGAGATCTCTTATTGTTTAATCACCTTCAAAATCTACATACATGGTAAAACCGTTTTAGTGTTCTATGATTGTTTAAGCTATATCTGTTTCAATTGATGTATTGGATGTATCTGTTTTTTTAAATTTCATTTAGTGATTGTACTTATATTTTATAAATTGCATGTATGAGGATACCTTTAATTTACAAATGATCATGTGTGTATATTCACCAATTACTTCATGCTTATCATTTATAACCTTTTTTTATTTATGACTGGTAACTTCAATTCGAAAGAAAATATCGCCTAAGGTTCTCTAAAAACTAATGCACAAATGTAGATAAAGATTTGTAGAGAAACAATGTGATACTAAAATTACGGGCCTAGAAGTTGAATAAGACGATGTTAAGTTGATTAGAGGAGCAAGCGTTAAATGCCTATAAACGACCCTATCAGAGCCTCTGTTGTTTATGAGTCGGTTAAATATAAGTTTCGATGTTATAATAGTGGCATTTTATTTTTATTAAAGTAATCTCAAAAGCACCTCAAAGCAGTGTAACAATTATACAAGTAAATACTAATTAAATTGTCTACTGAGTCGTTTCTTTTCTTCTTTGTGGACTGAGATCTCTTATTGTTTAATCACCTTCAAAATCTACATACATGGTAAAACCGTTTTAAGTGTTCTATGATTGTTTAAGCTATATCTGTTTCAATTGATGTATTGGATGTATCTGTTTTTTTAAATTTCATCTATTGATTGTTATGATATTTTATAAATTGCATGTATAAGGATACCTTTAATTTACAAATGATCATGTGTGTATATTCAACAAATACTTCATGCTTATCATTTATAACCTTTTTATATTTATAAATGGTAACTTCAATTCGAAAGAAAATATCGCCTAAGGTTCTCTGGAAACTAATGCACAAATGTAGATAAAGATTTGTAGAGAAACAATGTGATACTAAAATTACGGGCCTAGAAGTTGAATAAGACGATGTTAAGTTGATTAGAGGAGCAAGCGTTAAATGCCTATAAACGACCCTATCAGAGCCTCTGTTGTTTATGAGTCGGTTAAATATAAGTTTCGATGGTAATAATAGTGGCATTTTATTTTTATTAAAGTAATCTTAAAAGCACCTCAAAGCAGTGTAACAATTATACAAGTAAATACTAATTAAATTGTCTACTGAGTCGTTTCTTTTCTTCTTTGTGGACTGAGATCTCTTATTGTTTAATCACCTTCAAAATCTACATACATGGTAAAACCGTTTTAGTGTTCTATGATTGTTTAAGCTATATCTGTTTCAATTGATGTATTGGATGTATCTGTTTTTTTTTATTTCATCTATTGATTGTTATGATATTTTATAAATTGCATGTATAAGGATACCTTTAATTTACAAATGATCATGTGTGTATATTCAACAAATACTTCATGCTTATCATTTATAAACTTTTTATTTTTATGACTGGTAACTTCAATTCGAAAGAAAATATCGCCTAAGGTTCTCTGGAAACTAATGCACAAATGTAGATAAAGATTTGTAGAGAAACAATGTGATACTAAAATTACGGGCCTAGAAGTTGAATAAGACGATGTTAAGTTGATTAGAGGAGCAAGCGTTAAATGCCTATAAACGACCCTATCAGAGCCTCTGTTGTTTATGAGTCGGTTAAATATAAGTTTCGATGGTAATAATAGTGGCATTTTATTTTTATTAAAGTAATCTTAAAAGCACCTCAAAGCAGTGTAACAATTATACAAGTAAATACTAATTAAATTGTCTACAGAGTCGTTTATTTTCTTCTTTGTGGACTGAGATCTCTTATTGTTTAATCACCTTCAAAATCTACATACATGGTAAAACCGTTTTAGTGTTCTATGATTGTTTAAGCTATATCTGTTTCAATTGATGTATTGGATGTATCTGTTTTTTTTTATTTCATCTATTGATTGTTATGATATTTTATAAATTGCATGTATAAGGATATCTTTAATTTACAAATGATCATGTGTGTATATTCAACAAATACTTCATGCTTATCATTTATAAACTTTTTATATTTATGACTGGTAACTTCAATTCGAAAGAAAATATCGCCTAAGGTTCTCTGGAAACTAATGCACAAATGTAGATAAAGATTTGTAGAGGAACAAAGTGATACTAAAATTACGGGCCTAGAAGTTGAATAAGACGATGTTAAGTTGATTAGAGGAGCAAGCGTTAAATGCCTATAAACGACCCTATCTCAAAAGCACCTACAAGCAGTGTAACAATTATACAAGTAAATACTAATCAAATTGTCTACAGCGTCGTTTCTTTTCTTCTTTGTGGACTGAGATCTCTTATTGTTTAATCACCTTCAAAATCTACATACATGGTAAAACCGTTTTAGTGTTCTATGATTGTTTAAGCTATATCTGTTTCAATTGATGTATTGGATGTATCTGTTTTTTTAAATTTCATCTATTGATTGTTATGATATTTTATAAATTGCATGTATAAGGATACCTTTAATTTACAAATGATCATGTGTGTATATTCAACAAATACTTCATGCTTATCATTTATAAACTTTTTATTTTTATGACTGGTAACTTCAATTCGAAAGAAAATATCGCCTAAGGTTCTCTGGAAACTAATGCACAAATGTAGATAAAGATTTGTAGAGAAACAATGTGATACTAAAATTACGGGCCTAGAAGTTGAATAAGACGATGTTAAGTTGATTAGAGGAGCAAGCGTTAAATGCCTATAAACGACCCTATCTCAAAAGCACCTACAAGCAGTGTAACAATTATACAAGTAAATACTAATTAAATTGTCTACTGAGTCGTTTCTTTTCTTCTTTGTGGACTGAGATATCTTATTGTTTAATCACCTTCAAAATTTACATACATGGTAAAACCGTTTTTAGTGTTCTATGATTGTTTAAGCTATATCTGTTTCAATTGATGTATTGGATGTATCTGTTTTTTTAAATTACATTTATTGATTGTTATGATATTTTATAAATTGCATGTATAAGGATACCTTTAATTTACAAATGATCATGTGTGTATATTCAACAAATACTTCATGCTTATCATTTATAACCTTTTTTGATTTATGACTGGTAACTTTAATTCGAAAGAAAATATCGCCTAAGGTTCTCTGGAAACTAATGCACAAATGTAGATAAAGATTTGTAGAGAAACAAAGTGATACTAAAATTACGGGCCTAGAAGTTGAATAAGACGATGTTGAGTTGCTTAGAGGAGCAAGCGTTAAATGCCTATAAACGACCCTATCAGTGCCTCTGTTGTTTATGAGTCGGTTAAATATAAGTTTCGATGGTAATAATAGTGGCATTTTATTTTTATTAAAGTATTCTCTAAAGCACCTACAACCAGTGTAACAATTATACAAGTAAATACTAATTAAATTGTCTACTGAGTCGTTTCTTTTCTTCTTTGTGGACTGAGATATCTTATTGTTTAATCACCTTCAAAATTTACATACATGGTAAAACCGTTTTAAGTGTTCTATGATTGTTTAAGCTATATCTGTTTCAATTGATGTATTGGATGTATCTGTTTTTTTAAATTTCATTTATTGATTGTTATGATATTTTATAAATTGCATGTATAAGGATACCTTTAATTTACAAATGATCATGTGTGTATATTCAACAAATACTTCATGCTTATCATTTATAACCTTTTTATATTTATAAATGGTAACTTCAATTCGAAAGAAAATATCGCCTAAGGTTCTCTGGAAACTAATGCACAAATGTAGATAAAGATTTGTAGAGAAACAAAGTGATACTAAAATTACGGGCTTGAAGTTGAATAAGACGATGTTAAGTTGCTTAGAGGAGCAAGCGTTAAATGCCCATAAACGACCCTATCAGAGCCTCTGTAATTTATGAGTCGGTTAAATATAAGTTTCGATGGTTATAATAGTGGCATTTTATTTTTATTAAAGTAATCTCAAAAGCACCTACAAGCAGTGTAACAATTATACAAGTAAATACTAATTAAATTCTCTACTGAGTCGTTTCTTTTCTTCTTTGTGGACTGAGATCTCTTATTGCTTAATCACCTTCAAAATCTACATACATGGTAAAACCGTTTTAAGTGTTCTATGATTGTTTAAGCTATATCTGTTTCAATTGATGTATTGGATGTATCTGTTTTTTTAAATTTCATCTATTGATTGTTATGATATTTTATAAATTGCATGTATAAGGATACCTTTAATTTACAAATGATCATGTGTGTATATTCAACAAATACTTCATGCTTATCATTTATAACCTTTTTTGATTTATGACTGGTAACTTTAATTCGAAAGAAAATATCGCCTAAGGTTCTCTGGAAACTAATGCACAAATGTAGATAAAGATTTGTAGAGAAACAAAGTGATACTAAAATTACGGGCCTAGAAGTTGAATAAGACGATGTTGAGTTGCTTAGAGGAGCAAGCGTTAAATGCCTATAAACGACCCTATCAGTGCCTCTGTTGTTTATGAGTCGGTTAAATATAAGTTTCGATGGTAATAATAGTGGCATTTTATTTTTATTAAAGTATTCTCTAAAGCACCTACAACCAGTGTAACAATTATACAAGTAAATACTAATTAAATTGTCTACTGAGTCGTTTCTTTTCTTCTTTGTGGACTGAGATATCTTATTGTTTAATCACCTTCAAAATTTACATACATGGTAAAACCGTTTTAAGTGTTCTATGATTGTTTAAGCTATATCTGTTTCAATTGATGTATTGGATGTATCTGTTTTTTTAAATTTCATTTATTGATTGTTATGATATTTTATAAATTGCATGTATAAGGATACCTTTAATTTACAAATGATCATGTGTGTATATTCAACAAATACTTCATGCTTATCATTTATAACCTTTTTATATTTATAAATGGTAACTTCAATTCGAAAGAAAATATCGCCTAAGGTTCTCTGGAAACTAATGCACAAATGTAGATAAAGATTTGTAGAGAAACAAAGTGATACTAAAATTACGGGTTTGAAGTTGAATAAGACGATGTTAAGTTGCTTAGAGGAGCAAGCGTTAAATGCCCATAAACGACCCTATCAGAGCCTCAACTGTTTATGAGTCGGTTAAACATAAGTTTCTATAGTAATAATAGTGGCATTTTTTTAAAGGTACTTTTTTTTTTTTTTAAAGGTAAACTCAAAAGAATCTACAAGCAGTGTAATTATTATTCAAGTAAATACTAATTAAATTGTCTACTGTGTCGTTTCTTTTGTTCTTTGTGGACTGAGATCTCTCATTGTTTAATTACCTTCAAAATCTACATACATGGTAAAACCGTTTTAGTGTTCTATGATTGTTTAAGCTATATCTGTTTCAATTGATGTATTGGATGTATCTGTTTTTTTAAATTTCATTTATTGATTGTTATGATATTTTATAAATTGCATGTATAAGGATACCTTTAATTTACAAATGATCATGTGTGTATATTCAACAAATACTTCATGCTTATCATTTATAACCTTTTTATATTTATAAATGGTAACTTCAATTCGAAAGAAAATATCGCCTAAGGTTCTCTGGAAACTAATGCACAAATGTAGATAAAGATTTGTAGAGAAACAAAGTGATACTAAAATTACGGGTTTGAAGTTGAATAAGACGATGTTAAGTTGCTTAGAGGAGCAAGCGTTAAATGCCCATAAACGACCCTATCAGAGCCTCTGTAATTTATGAGTCGGTTAAATATAAGTTTCGATGGTTATAATAGTGGCATTTTATTTTTATTAAAGTAATCTCAAAAGCACCTACAAGCAGTGTAACAATTATACAAGTAAATACTAATTAAATTCTCTACTGAGTCGTTTCTTTTCTTCTTTGTGGACTGAGATCTCTTATTGCTTAATCACCTTCAAAATCTACATACATGGTAAAACCGTTTTAAGTGTTCTATGATTGTTTAAGCTATATCTGTTTCAATTGATGTATTGGATGTATCTGTTTTTTTAAATTTCATCTATTGATTGTTATGATATTTTATAAATTGCATGTATAAGGATACCTTTAATTTACAAATGATCATGTGTGTATATTCACCAGTTACTTCATGCTTATCATTTATAACCTTTTTTTATTTATGACTGGTAACTTCAATTCGAAAGAAAATATCGCCTAAGGTTCTCTGGAAACTAATGCACAAATGTAGATAAAGATTTGTAGAGGAACAAAGTGATACTAAAATTACGGGCCTAGAAGTTGAATAAGACGATGTTGAGTTGCTTAGAGGAGCAAGCGTTAAATGCCTATAAACGACCCTATCGGAGCCTCTGTTGTTTATGAGTCGGTTAAACATAAGATTCTATAGTAATAATAGTGGCATATTATTTTTATTAAAGTAATCTCAAAAGCACCTCAAAGCAGGGTAACAATTATACAAGTAAATACTAATTAAATTGTCTACTGAGTCGTTTCTTTTCTTCTTTGTGGACTGAGATCTATCATTGTTTAATTACCTTTAAAATCTACATACATGGTAAAACCGTTTTAGTGTTCTATGATTGTTTAAGCTATATCTGTTTCAATTGATGTATTGGATGTATCTGTTTTTTTTAATTTCATCTATTCATTGTTATGATATTTTATAAATTGCATGTATAAGGATACCTTTGATTTACAAATGATCATGTGTGTATATTCAACAAATACTTCATGCTTATCATTTATAAACTTTTTATTTTTATGACTGGTAACTTCAATTCGAAAGAAAATATCGCCTAAGGTTCTCTGGAAACTAATGCACAAATGTAGATAAAGATTTGTAGAGGAACAAAGTGATACTAAAATTACGGGCCTAGAAGTTGAATAAGACGATGTTAAGTTGATTAGAGGAGCAAGCGTTAAATGCCTATAAACGACCCTATCTCAAAAGCACCTACAAGCAGTGTAACAATTATACAAGTAAATACTAATCAAATTGTCTACAGAGTCGTTTCTTTTCTTCTTTGTGGACTGAGATCTCTCATTGTTTAATTACCTTCAAAATCTACATAGTTGGTAAAACCGTTTAAAGTGTTCTATGATTGTTTAAGCTATATCTGTTTCAATTGATGTATTGGATGTATCTGTTTTTTTAAATTTCATCTATTGATTGTTATGATATTTTATAAATTGCATGTATAAGGATATCTTTAATTTACAAATGATCATGTGTGTATATTCAACAAATACTTTATGCTTATCATTTATAACCTTTTTATATTTATGACTGGTAACTTCAATTCGAAAGAAAATATCGCCTAAGGTTCTATGGAAACTAATGCACAAATGTAGGTAAAGATTTGTAGAGAAACAAAGTGATACTAAAATTACGGGCTTGAAGTTGAATAAAACGATGTTAAGTTGCTTAGAGGAGCAAGCGTTAAATGCCTATAAACGACCCTATAAGAGCCTCTGTTGTTTATGAGTCGGTTAAATATAAGTTTCGATGGTAATAATAGTGGCATTTTATTTTTATTAAAGTAATCTCAAAAGCACCTCAAAGCAGTGTAACAATTATACAAGTAAATACTAATTAAATTGTCTACTGAGTCGTTTCTTTTCTTCTTTGTGGACTGAGATCTCTTATTGTTTAATCACCTTCAAAGTTTACATACATGGTAAAACCGTTTTAAGTGTTCTATGATTGTTTAAGCTATATCTGTTTCAATTGATGTATTGGATGTATCTGTTTTTTTTAATTTCATCTATTGATTGTTATGATATTTTATAAATTGCATGTATAAGGATACCTTTAATTTACAAATGATCATGTGTGTATATTCAACAAATACTTCATGCTTATCATTTATAACCTTTTTTTATTTATGACTGGTAACTTCAATTCGAAAGAAAATATCGCCTAAGGTTCTCTGGAAACTAATGCACAAATGTAGATAAAGATTTGTAGAGAAACAAAGTAATACTAAAATTACGGGCCTAGAAGTTGAATAAGACGATTTTAAGTTGATTAGAGGAGCAAGCGTTAAATGCTTATAAACGACCCTATCAGAGCCTCTGTTGTTTATGAGTCGGTTAAATATAAGTTTCGATGGTAATAATAGTGGCATTTTATTTTTATTAAAGTAATCTCAAAAGCACCTCCAAGCAGTGTAACAATTATGCAAGTAAATACTAATTAAATTGTCTACTGAGTCGTTTCTTTTCTTCTTTGTGGACTGAGATCTCTTATTGTTTAATCACCTTCAAAATCTACATACATGGTAAAACCGTTTTAAGTGTTCTATGATTGTTTAAGCTATATCTGATTCAATTGATGTATTGGATGTATATCTTTTTTTAAATTTCATCTATTGATTGTTATGATATTTTTTAAATTGCATGTATAAGGATACCTTTAATTTACAAATGATCATGTGTGTATATTCAACAATTACTTCATGCTTATCATTTATAACCTTTTTTTATTTATGACTGGTAACTTCAATTCGAAAGAAAATATCGCCTAAGGTTCTCTGGAAACTAATGCACAAATGTAGATAAAGATTTGTAGAGGAACAAAGTGATACTAAAATTACGGGCCTAGAAGTTGAATAAGACGATGATAAGTTGATTAGAGGAGCAAGCGTTAAATGCCTATAAACGACCCTATCAGAGCCTCTGTAATTTATGAGTCGGTTAAATATAAGTTTCGATGATTATAATAGTGGCATTTTATTTTTATTAAAGTAATCTCAAAAGCACCTACAAGCAGTGTAACAATTATACAAGTAAATACTAATTAAATTCTCTACTGAGTCGTTTCTTTTCTTCTTTGTGGACTGAGATCTCTCATTGTTTAATTACCTTCAAAATCTACATAGTTGGTAAAATCGTTTTAAGTGTTCTATGATTGTTTAAGCTATATCTGTTTCAATTGATGTATTGGATGTATCTGTTTTTTTTTAATTTCATCTATTGATTGTTATGATATTTTATAAATTGCATGTATAAGGATACCTTTAATTTACAAATGATCATGTGTGTATATTCAACAATTACTTCATGCTTATCATTTATAACCTTTTTTTATTTATGACTGGTAACTTCAATTCGAAAGAAAATATCGCCTGAGGTTCTGTGGAAACTAATGCACAAATGTAGATAAAGATTTGTAGAGAAACAAAGTAATACTAAAATTACGGGCCTAGAAGTTGAATAAGACGATTTTAAGTTAATTAGAGGAGCGAGCGTTAAATGCTTATAAACGACCCTATCAGAGCCTCTGTTGTTTATGAGTCGGTTAAATATAAGTTTCGATGGTAATAATAGTGGCATTTTATTTTTATTAAAGTAATCTCAAAAGCACCTCCAAGCAGTGTAACAATTATGCAAGTAAATACTAATTAAATTGTCTACTGAGTCGTTTCTTTTCTTCTTTGTGGACTGAGATCTCTTATTGTTTAATCACCTTCAAAATCTACATACATGGTAAAACCGTTTTAAGTGTTCTATGATTGTTTAAGCTATATCTGATTCAATTGATGTATTGGATGTATATGTTTTTTTAAATTTCATCTATTGATTGTTATGATATTTTATAAATTGCATGTATAAGGATACCTTTAATTTACAAATGATCATGTGTGTATATTCAACAAATACTTCATGCTTATCATTTATAACCTTTTTATATTTATGAATGGTAACTTCAATTCGAAAGAAAATATCGCCTAAGGTTCTCTGGAAACTAATGCACAAATGTAGATAAAGATTTGTAGAGGAACAAAGTGATACTAAAATTACGGGCCTAGAAGTTGAATAAGACGATGTTAAGTTGGTTAGAGGAGCAAGCGTTAAATGCCTATAAACGACCCTATCTCAAAAGCACCTACAAGTAGTGTAACAATTATACAAGTAAATACTAATCAAATTGTCTACAGAGTCGTTTCTTTTCTTCTTTGTGGACTGAGATCTCTTATTGTTTAATCACCTTCAAAATCTACATACATGGTAAAACCGTTTTAGTGTTCTATGATTGTTTAAGCTATATCTGTTTCAATTGATGTATTGGATGTATCTGTTTTTTTAAATTTCATCTATTGATTGTTATGATATTTTATAAATTGCATGTATAAGGATACCTTTAATTTACAAATGATCATGTGTGTATATTCAACAATTACTTCATGCTTATCATTTATAACCTTTTTTTATTTATGACTGGTAACTTCAATTCGAAAGAAAATATCGCCTAAGGTTCTCTGGAAACTAATGCACAAATGTAGATAAAGATTTGTAGAGAAACAAAGTAATACTAAAATTACGGGCCTAGAAGTTGAATAAGACGATTTTAAGTTAATTAGAGGAGCGAGCGTTAAATGCTTATAAACGACCCTATCAGAGCCTCTGTTGTTTATGAGTCGGTTAAATATAAGTTTCGATGGTAATAATAGTGGCATTTTATTTTTATTAAAGTAATCTCAAAAGCACCTCCAAGCAGTGTAACAATTATGCAAGTAAATACTAATTAAATTGTCTACTGAGTCGTTTCTTTTCTTCTTTGTGGACTGAGATCTCTTATTGTTTAATCACCTTCAAAATCTACATACATGGTAAAACCGTTTTAAGTGTTCTATGATTGTTTAAGCTATATCTGATTCAATTGATGTATTGGATGTATATGTTTTTTTAAATTTCATCTATTGATTGTTATGATATTTTATAAATTGCATGTATAAGGATACCTTTAATTTACAAATGATCATGTGTGTATATTCAACAAATACTTCATGCTTATCATTTATAACCTTTTTATATTTATGAATGGTAACTTCAATTCGAAAGAAAATATCGCCTAAGGTTCTCTGGAAACTAATGCACAAATGTAGATAAAGATTTGTAGAGGAACAAAGTGATACTAAAATTACGGGCCTAGAAGTTGAATAAGACGATGTTAAGTTGGTTAGAGGAGCAAGCGTTAAATGCCTATAAACGACCCTATCTCAAAAGCACCTACAAGTAGTGTAACAATTATACAAGTAAATACTAATCAAATTGTCTACAGAGTCGTTTCTTTTCTTCTTTGTGGACTGAGATCTCTTATTGTTTAATCACCTTCAAAATCTACATACATGGTAAAACCGTTTTAGTGTTCTATGATTGTTTAAGCTATATCTGTTTCAATTGATGTATTGGATGTATATGTTTTTTTAAATTTCATCTATTGATTGTTATGATATTTTATAAATTGCATGTATAAGGATACCTTTAATTTACAAATGATCATGTGTGTATATTCAACAATTACTTCATGCTTATCATTTATAACCTTTTTTTATTTATGACTGGTAACTTCAATTCGAAAGAAAATATCGCCTAAGGTTCTCTGGAAACAAATGCACAAATGTAGATAAAGATTTGTAGAGAAACAAAGTAATACTAAAATTACGGGCCTAGAAGTTGAATGAGACGATTTTAAGTTGATTAGAGGAGCGAGCGTTATATGCCTATAAACGACCCTATCAGAGCCTCTGTTGTTTATGAGTCGGTTAAATATAAGTTTCGATGGTAATAATAGTGGCATTTTATTTTTATTAAAGTAATCTCAAAAGCACCTCCAAGCAGTGTAACAATTATGCAAGTAAATACTAATTAAATTGTCTACTGAGTCGTTTCTTTTCTTCTTTGTGGACTGAGATCTCTTATTGTTTAATCACCTTCAAAATCTACATACATGGTAAAACCGTTTTAGTGTTCTATGATTGTTTAAGCTATATCTGTTTCAATTGATGTATTGGATGTATCTGTTTTTTTAAATTTCATTTAGTGATTGTACTTATATTTTATAAATTGCATGTATGAGGATACCTTAAATTTACAAATGATCATGTGTGTATATTCACCAATTACTTCATGCTTATCATTTATAACCTTTTTTTATTTATGACTGGTAACTTCAATTCGAAAGAAAATATCGCCTAAGGTTCTCTGGAAACTAATGCACAAATGTAGATAAAGATTTGTAGAGAAACAATGTGATACTAAAATTACGGGCCTAGAAGTTGAATAAGACGATGTTAAGTTGATTAGAGGAGCAAGCGTTAAATGCCTATAAACGACCCTATCAGAGCCTCTGTTGTTTATGAGTCGGTTAAATATAAGTTTCGATGGTTATAATAGTGGCATTTTATTTTTATTAAAGTAATCTCAAAAGCACCTACAAGCAGTGTAACAATTATACAAGTAAATACTAATTAAATTCTCTACTGAGTCGTTTCTTTTCTTCTTTGTGGACTGAGATCTCTTATTGTTTAATCACATTCAAAATCTACATACATGGTAAAACCGTTTTAGTGTTCTATGATTGTTGAAGCTATATCTGTTTCAATTGATGTATTGGATGTATCTGTTTTTTTAAATTTCATCTATTGATTGTTATGATATTTTATAAATTGCATGTATAAGGATACCTTTAATTTACAAATGATCATGTGTGTATATTCAACAATTACTTCATGCTTATCATTTATAACCTTTTTTTATTTATGACTGGTAACTTCAATTCGAAAGAAAATATCGCCTAAGGTTCTCTGGAAACTAATGCACAAATGTAGATAAAGATTTGTAGAGGAACAAAGTGATACTAAAATTACGGGCCTAGAAGTTGAATAAGACGATGTTAAGTTGATTAGAGGAGCAAGCGTTAAATGCCTATAAACGACCCTATCTCAAAAGCACCTACAAGCAGTGTAACAATTATACAAGTAAATACTAATCAAATTGTCTACAGAGTCGTTTCTTTTCTTCTTTGTGGACTGAGATCTCTTATTGTTTAATCACCTTCAAAATCTACATACATGGTAAAACCGTTTTAGTGTTCTATGATTGTTTAAGCTATATCTGTTTCAATTGATGTATTGGATGTATCTGTTTTTTTAAATTTCATTTAGTGATTGTACTTATATTTTATAAATTGCATGTATGAGGATACCTTTAATTTACAAATGATCATGTGTGTATATTCACCAATTACTTCATGCTTATCATTTATAACCTTTTTTTATTTATGACTGGTAACTTCAATTCGAAAGAAAATATCGCCTAAGGTTCTCTGGAAACTAATGCACAAATGTAGATAAAGATTTGTAGAGAGACAATGTGATACTAAAATTACGGGCCTAGAAGTTGAATAAGACGATGTTAAGTTGATTAGAGGAGCAAGCGTTAAATGCCTATAAACGACCCTATCAGAGCCTCTGTTGTTTATGAGTCGGTTAAATATAAGTTTCGATGTTATAATAGTGGCATTTTATTTTTATTAAAGTAATCTCAAAAGCACCTCAAAGCAGTGTAACAATTATACAAGTAAATACTAATTAAATTGTCTACTGAGTCGTTTCTTTTCTTCTTTGTGGACTGAGATCTCTTATTGTTTAATCACCTTCAAAATCTACATACATGGTAAAACCGTTTTAAGTGTTCTATGATTGTTTAAGCTATATCTGTTTCAATTGATGTATTGGATGTATCTGTTTTTTTAAATTTCATCTATTGATTGTTATGATATTTTATAAATTGCATGTATAAGGATACCTTTAATTTACAAATGATCATGTGTGTATATTCAACAAATACTTCATGCTTATCATTTATTACCTTTTTATATTTATAAATGGTAACTTCAATTCGAAAGAAAATATCGCCTAAGGTTCTCTGGAAACTAATGCACAAATGTAGATAAAGATTTGTAGAGAAACAATGTGATACTAAAATTACGGGCCTAGAAGTTGAATAAGACGATGTTAAGTTGATTAGAGGAGCAAGCGTTAAATGCCTATAAACGACCCTATCAGAGCCTCTGTTGTTTATGAGTCGGTTAAATATAAGTTTCGATGGTAATAATAGTGGCATTTTATTTTTATTAAAGTAATCTTAAAAGCACCTCAAAGCAGTGTAACAATTATACAAGTAAATACTAATTAAATTGTCTACTGAGTCGTTTCTTTTCTTCTTTGTGGACTGAGATCTCTTATTGTTTAATCACCTTCAAAATCTACATACATGGTAAAACCGTTTTAGTGTTCTATGATTGTTTAAGCTATATCTGTTTCAATTGATGTATTGGATGTATCTGTTTTTTTTTATTTCATCTATTGATTGTTATGATATTTTATAAATTGCATGTATAAGGATACCTTTAATTTACAAATGATCATGTGTGTATATTCAACAAATACTTCATGCTTATCATTTATAAACTTTTTATTTTTATGACTGGTAACTTCAATTCGAAAGAAAATATCGCCTAAGGTTCTCTGGAAACTAATGCACAAATGTAGATAAAGATTTGTAGAGGAACAAAGTGATACTAAAATTACGGGCCTAGAAGTTGAATAAGACGATGTTAAGTTGATTAGAGGAGCAAGCGTTAAATGCCTATAAACGACCCTATCTCAAAAGCACCTACAAGCAGTGTAACAATTATACAAGTAAATACTAATCAAATTGTCTACAGCGTCGTTTCTTTTCTTCTTTGTGGACTGAGATCTCTTATTGTTTAATCACCTTCAAAATCTACATACATGGTAAAACCGTTTTAGTGTTCTATGATTGTTTAAGCTATATCTGTTTCAATTGATGTATTGGATGTATCTGTTTTTTTAAATTTCATCTATTGATTGTTATGATATTTTATAAATTGCATGTATAAGGATACCTTTAATTTACAAATGATCATGTGTGTATATTCACCAGTTACTTCATGCTTATCATTTATAACCTTTTTTGATTTATGACTGGTAACTTCAATTCGAAAGAAAATATCGCCTAAGGTTCTCTGGAAACTAATGCACAAATGTAGATAAAGATTTGTAGAGAAACAATGTGATACTAAAATTACGGGCCTAGAAGTTGAATAAGACGATGTTAAGTTGATTAGAGGAGCAAGCGTTAAATGCTTATAAACGACCCTATCAGAGCCTCTGTTGTTTATGAGTCGGTTAAATATAAGTTTCGATGGTAATAATAGTGGCATTTTATTTTTATTAAAGTAATCTCAAAAGCACCTCAAAGCAGTGTAACAATTATACAAGTAAATACTAATTAAATTGTCTACTGAGTCGTTTCTTTTCTTCTTTGTGGACTGAGATCTCTTATTGTTTAATCACCTTCAAAATCTACATACATGGTAAAACCGTTTTAAGTGTTCTATGATTGTTTAAGCTATATCTGTTTCAATTGATGTATTGGATGTATCTGTTTTTTTTAATTTCATCAATTGATTGTTATGATATTTTATAAATTGCATGTATAAGGATACCTTTAATTTACAAATGATCATGTGTGTATATTCAACAAATACTTCATGCTTATCATTTATAAACTTTTTATTTTTATGACTGGTAACTTCAATTCCAAAGAAAATATCGCCTAAGGTTCTCTGGAAACTAATGCACAAATGTAGACAAAGATTTGTAGAGGAACAAAGTGATACTAAAATTACGGGCCTAGAAGTTGAATAAGACGATGTTAAGTTGATTAGAGGAGCAAGCGTTAAATGCCTATAAACGACCCTATCTCAAAAGCACCTACAAGCAGTGTAACAATTATACAAGTAAATACTAATCAAATTGTCTACAGCGTCGTTTCTTTTCTTCTTTGTGGACTGAGATCTCTTATTGTTTAATCACCTTCAAAATCTACATACATGGTAAAACCGTTTTAGTGTTCTATGATTGTTTAAGCTATATCTGTTTCAATTAATGTATTGGATGTATCTGTTTTTTTAAATTTCATCTATTGATTGTTATGATATTTTATAAATTGCATGTATAAGGATACCTTTAATTTACAAATGATCATGTGTGTATATTCACCAGTTACTTCATGCTTATCATTTATAACCTTTTTTGATTTATGACTGGTAACTTCAATTCGAAAGAAAATATCGCCTAAGGTTCTCTGGAAACTAATGCACAAATGTAGATAAAGATTTGTAGAGAAACAATGTGATACTAAAATTACGGGCCTAGAAGTTGAATAAGACGATGTTAAGTTGATTAGAGGAGCAAGCGTTAAATGCTTATAAACGACCCTATCAGAGCCTCTGTTGTTTATGAGTCGGTTAAATATAAGTTTCGATGGTAATAATAGTGGCATTTTATTTTTATTAAAGTAATCTCAAAAGCACCTCAAAGCAGTGTAACAATTATACAAGTAAATACTAATTAAATTGTCTACTGAGTCGTTTCTTTTCTTCTTTGTGGACTGAGATCTCTTATTGTTTGATCACCTTCAAAATCTACATACATGGTAAAACCGTTTTAAGTGTTCTATGATTGTTTAAGCTATATCTGTTTCAATTGATGTATTGGATGTATCTGTTTTTTTTAATTTCATCTATTGATTGTTATGATATTTTATAAATTGCATGTATAAGGATACCTTTAATTTACAAATGATCATGTGTGTATATTCAACAAATACTTCATGCTTATCATTTATAAACTTTTTATTTTTATGACTGGTAACTTCAATTCCAAAGAAAATATCGCCTAAGGTTCTCTGGAAACTAATGCACAAATGTAGATAAAGATTTGTAGAGGAACAAAGTGATACTAAAATTACGGGCCTAGAAGTTGAATAAGACGATGTTAAGTTGATTAGAGGAGCAAGCGTTAAATGCCTATAAACGACCCTATCTAAAAAGCACCTACAAGCAGTGTAACAATTATACAAGTAAATACTAATCAAATTGTCTACAGAGTCGTTTCTTTTCTTCTTTGTGGACTGAGATCTCTTATTGTTTAATCACCTTCAAAATCTACATACATGGTAAAACCGTTTTAGTGTTCTATGATTGTTTAAGCTATATCTGTTTCAATTGATGTATTGGATGTATCTGTTTTTTTAAATTTCATCTATTGATTGTTATGTTATTTTATAAATTGCATGTATAAGGATACATTTAATTTACAAATGATCATGTGTGTATATTCAACAATTACTTCATGCTTATCATTTATAACCTTTTTTTATTTATGACTGGTAACTTCAATTCGAAAGAAAATATCGCCTAAGGTTCTCTGGAGACTAATGCACAAATGTAGATAAAGATTTGTAGAGAAACAAAGTAATACTAAAATTACGGGCCTAGAAGTTGAATAAGACGATTTTAAGTTGATTAGAGGAGCGAGCGTTAAATGCCTATAAACGACCCTATCAGAGCCTCTGTTGTTTATGAGTCGGTTAAATATAAGTTTCGATGGTAATAATAGTGGCATTTTATTTTTATTAAAGTAATCTCAAAAGCACCTCCAAGCAGTGTAACAATTATGCAAGTAAATACTAATTAAATTGTCTACAGCGTCGTTTCTTTTCTTCTTTGTGGACTGAGATCTCTTATTGTTTAATCACCTTCAAAATCTACATACATGGTGAAACCGTTTTAAGTGTTCTATGATTGTTTAAGCTATATCTGTTTCAATTGATGTATTGGATGTATCTGTTTTTTTAAATTTCATCTATTGATTGTTATGATATTTTATAAATTGCATGTATAAGGATACCTTTAATTTACAAATGATCATGTGTGTATATTCAACAAATACTTCATGCTTATCATTTCTAACCTTTTTATATTTATGAATGGTAACTTCAATTCGAAAGAAAATATCGCCTAAGGTTCTCTGGAAACTAATGCACAAATGTAGATAAAGATTTGTAGAGAAACAAAGTGATACTAAAATTACGGGCTTGAAGTTGAATAAGACGATGTTAAGTTGCTTAGAGGAGCAAGCGTTAAATGCCTATAAACGACCCTATCAGAGCCTCTGTTGTTTATGAGTCGGTTAAATATAAGTTTCGATGGTTATAATAGTGGCATTTTATTTTTATTAAAGTAATCTCAAAAGCACCTACAAGCAGTGTAACAATTATACAAGTAAATACTAATTAAATTCTCTACTGAGTCGTTTCTTTTCTTCTTTGTGGACTGAGATCTCTTATTGTTTAATCACCTTCAAAATCTACATACATGGTAAAACCGTTTTAAGTGTTCTATGGTTGTTTAAGCTATATCTGATTCAATTGATGTATTGGATGTATCTGTTTTTTTTAATTTCATCTATTGATTGTTATGATATTTTATAAATTGCATGTATAAGGATACCTTTAATTTACAAATGATCATGTGTGTATATTCAACAATTACTTCATGCTTATCATTTATAACCTTTTTTTATTTATGACTGGTAACTTCAATTCGAAAGAAAATATCGCCTAAGGTTCTCTGGAAACTAATGCACAAATGTAGATAAAGATTTGTAGAGGAACAAAGTGATACTAAAATTACGGGCCTAGAAGTTGAATAAGACGATGTTAAGTTGATTAGAGGAGCAAGCGTTAAATGCCTATAAACGACCCTATCAGAGCCTCTGTTGTTTATGAGTCGGTTAAATATAAGTTTCGATGGTTATAATAGTGGCATTTTATTTTTATTAAAGTAATCTCAAAAGCACCTACAAGCAGTGTAACAATTATACAAGTAAATACTAATTAAATTCTTTACTGAGTCGTTTCTTTTCTTCTTTGTGGACTGAGATCTCTTATTGTTTAATCACATTCAAAATCTACATACATGGTAAAACCGTTTTAGTGTTCTATGATTGTTTAAGCTATATCTGTTTCAATTGATGTATTGGATTTATCTGTTTTTTTAAATTTCATCTATTGATTGTTATGATATTTTATAAATTGCATGTATAAGGATACCTTTAATTTACAAATGATCATGTGTGTATATTCAACAATTACTTCATGCTTATCATTTATAACCTTTTTTTATTTATGACTGGTAACTTCAATTTGAAAGAAAATATCGCCTAAGGTTCTCTGGAAACTAATGCACAAATGTAGATAAAGATTTGTAGAGAAACAAAGTAATACTAAAATTACGGGCCTAGAAGTTGAATAAGACGATGTTAAGTTGATTAGAGGAGCAAGCGTTAAATGCCTATAAACGACCCTATCAGAGCCTCTGTTGTTTATGAGTCGGTTAAATATAAGTTTCGATGGTAATAATAGTGGCATTTTATTTTTATTAAAGTAATCTCAAAAGCACCTCAAAGCAGTGTAACAATTATACAAGTAAATACTAATTAAATTGTCTACTGAGTCGTTTCTTTTCTTCTTTGTGGACTGAGATCTCTTATTGTTTAATCACCTTCAAAATCTACATACATGGTAAAACCGTTTTAAGTGTTCTATGATTGTTTAAGCTATATCTGTTTCAATTGATGTATTGGATGTATCTGTTTTTTTAAATTTCATCTATTGATTGTTATGATATTTTATAAATTGCATGTATAAGGATACCTTTAATTTACAAATGATCATGTGTGTATATTCAACAATTACTTCATGCTTATCATTTATAACCTTTTTTTATTTATGACTGGTAACTTCAATTTGAAAGAAAATATCGCCTAAGGTTCTCTGGAAACTAATGCACAAATGTAGATAAAGATTTGTAGAGAAACAAAGTAATACTAAAATTACGGGCCTAGAAGTTGAATAAGACGATGTTAAGTTGATTAGAGGAGCAAGCGTTAAATGCCTATAAACGACCCTATCAGAGCCTCTGTTGTTTATGAGTCGGTTAAATATAAGTTTCGATGGTAATAATAGTGGCATTTTATTTTTATTAAAGTAATCTCAAAAGCACCTCAAAGCAGTGTAACAATTATACAAGTAAATACTAATTAAATTGTCTACTGAGTCGTTTCTTTTCTTCTTTGTGGACTGAGATCTCTTATTGTTTAATCACCTTCAAAATCTACATACATGGTAAAACCGTTTTAAGTGTTCTATGATTGTTTAAGCTATATCTGTTTCAATTGATGTATTGGATGTATCTGTTTTTTTAAATTTCATCTATTGATTGTTATGATATTTTATAAATTGCATGTATAAGGATACCTTTAATTTACAAATGATCATGTGTGTATATTCAACAATTACTTCATGCTTATCATTTATAACCTTTTTTTATTTATGACTGGTAACTTCAATTTGAAAGAAAATATCGCCTAAGGTTCTCTGGAAACTAATGCACAAATGTAGATAAAGATTTGTAGAGAAACAAAGTAATACTAAAATTACAGGCCTAGAAGTTGAATAAGACGATTTTAAGTTGATTAGAGGAGCGAGCGTTAAATGCTTATAAACGACCCTATCAGAGCCTCTGTTGTTTATGAGTCGGTTAAATATAAGTTTCGATGGTAATAATAGTGGCATTTTATTTTTATTAAAGTAATCTCAAAAGCACCTCCAAGCAGTGTAACAATTATGCAAGTAAATACTAATTAAATTGTCTACTGAGTCGTTTCTTTTCTTCTTTGTGGACTGAGATCTCTTATTGTTTAATCACCTTCAAAATCTACATACATGGTAAAACCGTTTTAAGTGTTCTATGATTGTTTAAGCTATATCTGTTTCAATTGATGTATTGGATGTATCTGTTTTTTTTTAATTTCATCTATTGATTGTTATGATATTTTATAAATTGCATGTATAAGGATACCTTTAATTTACAAATGATCATGTGTGTATATTCAACAATTACTTCATGCTTATCATTTATAACTTTTTTTTATTTATGACTGGTAACTTCAATTCGAAAGAAAATATCGCCTAAGGTTCTCTGGAAACTAATGCACAAATGTAGATAAAGATTTGTAGAGAAACAAAGTAATACTAAAATTACGGGCCTAGAAGTTGAATAAGACAATTTTAAGTTGATTAGAGGAGCGAGCGTTAAATGCCTATAAACGACCCTATCAGAGCCTCTGTTGTTTATGAGTCGGTTAAATATAAGTTTCGATGGTTATAATAGTGGCATTTTATTTTTATTAAAGTAATCTCAAAAGCACCTCCAAGCAGTGTAACAATTATGCAAGTAAATACTAATTAAATTGTCTACTGAGTCGTTTCTTTTCTTCTTTGTGGACTGAGATCTCTTATTGTTTAATCACCTTCAAAATCTACATACATGGTAAAACCGTTTTAAGTGTTCTATGATTGTTTAAGCTATATCTGTTTCAATTGATGTATTGGATGTATCTGTTTTTTTTTAATTTCATCTATTGATTGTTATGATATTTTATAAATTGCATGTATAAGGATACCTTTAATTTACAAATGATCATGTGTGTATATTCAACAAATACTTCATGCTTATCATTTATAACTTTTTTTTATTTATGACTGGTAACTTCAATTCGAAAGAAAATATCGCCTAAGGTTCTCTGGAAACTAATGCACAAATGTAGATAAAGATTTGTAGAGAAACAAAGTAATACTAAAATTACGGGCCTAGAAGTTGAATAAGACAATTTTAAGTTGATTAGAGGAGCGAGCGTTAAATGCCTATAAACGACCCTATCAGAGCCTCTGTTGTTTATGAGTCGGTTAAATATAAGTTTCGATGGTAATAATAGTGACATTTTATTTTTATTAAAGTAATCTCAAAAGCACCTCCAAGCAGTGTAACAATTATGCAAGTAAATACTAATTAAATTGTCTACTGAGTCGTTTCTTTTCTTCTTTGTGGACTGAGATCTCTTATTGTTTAATCACCTTCAAAATCTACATACATGGTAAAACCGTTTTAAGTGTTCTATGATTGTTTAAGCTATATCTGATTCAATTGATGTATTGGATGTATATGTTTTTTTTAATTTCATCTATTGATTGTTATGATATTTTATAAATTGCATGTATAAGGATACCTTTAATTTACAAATGATCATGTGTGTATATTCAACAATTACTTCATGCTTATCATTTATAACCTTTTTTTATTTATGACTGGTAACTTCAATTCGAAAGAAAATATCGCCTAAGGTTCTCTGGAAACTAATGCACAAATGTAGATAAAGATTTGTAGAGGAACAAAGTGATACTAAAATTACGGGCCTAGAAGTTGAATAAGACGATGTTAAGTTGATTAGAGGAGCAAGCGTTAAATGCCTATAAACGACCCTATCAGAGCCTCTGTTGTTTATGAGTCGGTTAAATATAAGTTTCGATGGTTATAATAGTGGCATTTTATTTTTATTAAAGTAATCTCAAAAGCACCTACAAGCAGTGTAACAATTATACAAGTAAATACTAATTAAATTCTCTACTGAGTCGTTTCTTTTCTTCTTTGTGGACTGAGATCTCTTATTGTTTAATCACATTCAAAATCTACATACATGGTAAAA
Organism: Acanthosoma haemorrhoidale; assembly: GCA_930367205.1. Lineage (NCBI taxonomy): Eukaryota > Metazoa > Arthropoda > Insecta > Hemiptera > Acanthosomatidae > Acanthosoma > Acanthosoma haemorrhoidale. The sequence continues at coordinate 103,967,520 of OV884014.1, read as the reverse complement.
CCGTTTTAGTGTTCTATGATTGTTTAAGCTATATCTGTTTCAATTGATGTATTGGATGTATCTGTTTTTTTAAATTTCATCTATTGATTGTTATGATATTTTATAAATTGCATGTATAAGGATACCTTTAATTTACAAATGATCATGTGTGTATATTCAACAATTACTTCATGCTTATCATTTATAACCTTTTTTTATTTATGACTGGTAACTTCAATTTGAAAGAAAATATCGCCTAAGGTTCTCTGGAAACTAATGCACAAATGTAGATAAAGATTTGTAGAGAAACAAAGTAATACTAAAATTACGGGCCTAGAAGTTGAATAAGACGATGTTAAGTTGATTAGAGGAGCAAGCGTTAAATGCCTATAAACGACCCTATCAGAGCCTCTGTTGTTTATGAGTCGGTTAAATATAAGTTTCGATGGTAATAATAGTGGCATTTTATTTTTATTAAAGTAATCTCAAAAGCACCTCAAAGCAGTGTAACAATTATACAAGTAAATACTAATTAAATTGTCTACTGAGTCGTTTCTTTTCTTCTTTGTGGACTGAGATCTCTTATTGTTTAATCACCTTCAAAATCTACATACATGGTAAAACCGTTTTAAGTGTTCTATGATTGTTTAAGCTATATCTGTTTCAATTGATGTATTGGATGTATCTGTTTTTTTAAATTTCATCTATTGATTGTTATGATATTTTATAAATTGCATGTATAAGGATACCTTTAATTTACAAATGATCATGTGTGTATATTCAACAATTACTTCATGCTTATCATTTATAACCTTTTTTTATTTATGACTGGTAACTTCAATTCGAAAGAAAATATCGCCTAAGGTTCTCTGGAAACTAATGCACAAATGTAGATAAAGATTTGTAGAGGAACAAAGTGATACTAAAATTACGGGCCTAGAAGTTGAATAAGACGATGTTAAGTTGATTAGAGGAGCAAGCGTTAAATGCCTATAAACGACCCTATCAGAGCCTCTGTTGTTTATGAGTCGGTTAAATATAAGTTTCGATGGTTATAATAGTGGCATTTTATTTTTATTAAAGTAATCTCAAAAGCACCTACAAGCAGTGTAACAATTATACAAGTAAATACTAATTAAATTCTCTACTGAGTCGTTTCTTTTCTTCTTTGTGGACTGAGATCTCTTATTGTTTAATCACATTCAAAATCTACATACATGGTAAAACCGTTTTAGTGTTCTATGATTGTTTAAGCTATATCTGTTTCAATTGATGTATTGGATGTATCTGTTTTTTTAAATTTCATCTATTGATTGTTATGATATTTTATAAATTGCATGTATAAGGATACCTTTAATTTACAAATGATCATGTGTGTATATTCAACAATTACTTCATGCTTATCATTTATAACCTTTTTTTATTTATGACTGGTAACTTCAATTTGAAAGAAAATATCGCCTAAGGTTCTCTGGAAACTAATGCACAAATGTAGATAAAGATTTGTAGAGAAACAAAGTAATACTAAAATTACGGGCCTAGAAGTTGAATAAGACGATGTTAAGTTGATTAGAGGAGCAAGCGTTAAATGCCTATAAACGACCCTATCAGAGCCTCTGTTGTTTATGAGTCGGTTAAATATAAGTTTCGATGGTAATAATAGTGGCATTTTATTTTTATTAAAGTAATCTCAAAAGCACCTCAAAGCAGTGTAACAATTATACAAGTAAATACTAATTAAATTGTCTACTGAGTCGTTTCTTTTCTTCTTTGTGGACTGAGATCTCTTATTGTTTAATCACCTTCAAAATCTACATACATGGTAAAACCGTTTTAAGTGTTCTATGATTGTTTAAGCTATATCTGTTTCAATTGATGTATTGGATGTATCTGTTTTTTTAAATTTCATCTATTGATTGTTATGATATTTTATAAATTGCATGTATAAGGATACCTTTAATTTACAAATGATCATGTGTGTATATTCAACAATTACTTCATGCTTATCATTTATAACCTTTTTTTATTTATGACTGGTAACTTCAATTTGAAAGAAAATATCGCCTAAGGTTCTCTGGAAACTAATGCACAAATGTAGATAAAGATTTGTAGAGAAACAAAGTAATACTAAAATTACAGGCCTAGAAGTTGAATAAGACGATTTTAAGTTGATTAGAGGAGCGAGCGTTAAATGCTTATAAACGACCCTATCAGAGCCTCTGTTGTTTATGAGTCGGTTAAATATAAGTTTCGATGGTAATAATAGTGGCATTTTATTTTTATTAAAGTAATCTCAAAAGCACCTCCAAGCAGTGTAACAATTATGCAAGTAAATACTAATTAAATTGTCTACTGAGTCGTTTCTTTTCTTCTTTGTGGACTGAGATCTCTTATTGTTTAATCACCTTCAAAATCTACATACATGGTAAAACCGTTTTAAGTGTTCTATGATTGTTTAAGCTATATCTGTTTCAATTGATGTATTGGATGTATCTGTTTTTTTTTTTAATTTCATCTATTGATTGTTATGATATTTTATAAATTGCATGTATAAGGATACCTTTAATTTACAAATGATCATGTGTGTATATTCAACAATTACTTCATGCTTATCATTTATAACCTTTTTTTATTTATGACTGGTAACTTCAATTCGAAAGAAAATATCGCCTAAGGTTCTCTGGAAACTAATGCACAAATGTAGATAAAGATTTGTAGAGAAACAAAGTAATACTAAAATTACGGGCCTAGAAGTTGAATAAGACAATTTTAAGTTGATTAGAGGAGCGAGCGTTAAATGCCTATAAACGACCCTATCAGAGCCTCTGTTGTTTATGAGTCGGTTAAATATAAGTTTCGATGGTAATAATAGTGACATTTTATTTTTATTAAAGTAATCTCAAAAGCACCTCCAAGCAGTGTAACAATTATGCAAGTAAATACTAATTAAATTGTCTACTGAGTCGTTTCTTTTCTTCTTTGTGGACTGAGATCTCTTATTGTTTAATCACCTTCAAAATCTACATACATGGTAAAACCGTTTTAAGTGTTCTATGATTGTTTAAGCTATATCTGATTCAATTGATGTATTGGATGTATATGTTTTTTTAAATTTCATCTATTGATTGTTATGATATTTTATAAATTGCATGTATAAGGATACCTTTAATTTACAAATGATCATGTGTGTATATTCAACAAATACTTCATGCTTATCATTTATAACCTTTTTTTATTTATGACTGGTAACTTCAATTCGAAAGAAAATATCGCCTAAGGTTCTCTGGAAACTAATGCACAAATGTAGATAAAGATTTGTAGAGAAACAATGTGATACTAAAATTACAGGCCTAGAAGTTGAATAAGACGATGTTAAGTTGATTAGAGGAGCAAGCGTTAAATGCTTATAAACGACTATATCAGAGCCTCTGTTGTTTATGAGTCGGTTAAATATAAGTTTCGATGGTAATAATAGTGGCATTTTATTTTTATTAAAGTAATCTCAAAAGCACCTACAAGCAGTGTAACAATTATACAAGTAAATACTAATTAAATTCTCTACTGAGTCGTTTCTTTTCTTCTTTGTGGACTGAGATCTCTTATTGTTTAATCACCTTCAAAATCTACATACATGGTAAAACCGTTTTAAGTGTTCTATGATTGTTTAAGCTATATCTGATTCAATTGATGTATTGGATGTATCTGTTTTTTTAAATTTCATCTATTGATTGTTATGATATTTTATAAATTGCATGTATAAGGATACCTTTAATTTACAAATGATCATGTGTGTATATTCAACAATTACTTCATGCTTATCATTCATAACCTTTTTTTATTTATGACTGGTAACTTCAATTCGAAAGAAAATATCGCCTAAGGTTCTCTGGAAACTAATGCACAAATGTAGATAAAGATTTGTAGAGAAACAAAGTAATACTAAAATTACGGGCCTAGAAGTTGAATAAGACGATTTTAAGTTGATTAGAGGAGCGAGCGTTAAATGCTTATAAACGACTATATCAGAGCCTCTGTTGTTTATGAGTCGGTTAAATATAAGTTTCGATGGTAATAATAGTGGCATTTTATTTTTATTAAAGTAATCTCAAAAGCACCTCCAAGCAGTGTAACAATTATGCAAGTAAATACTAATTAAATTGTGTACTGAGTCGTTTCTTTTCTTCTTTGTGGACTGAGATCTCTTATTGTTAAATCACCTTCAAAATCTACAT